>JASDDO010000031.1:541304719-543704719 GCA_030015575.1 Agapanthus africanus
ATACCATGGTTGTCACAAAGTGTTTCTCTACATAGGATCTGGATAAAATATCAGGGTTTTTGGTCACTAGATCTATGGTTTTAGATCTAGATTTGGGAAGTGTCCCAATACGGGTACTTGAAACTATTCTAAAGTGTTTTAGAATGGATGACTCCTGGCGTGGTGGTGTGCCTATAGGTGATTGAGTCACCCTCTCTAAAGAGATTTCTTGTAGACTGATGAGCAGAGGGATTTGCATGATTGGCATATCTCTTGCTTAGGCAATTGAGTCAATCATGAGATGTCAAGTACCACACCAGATATTGCTTTTGCACTAGCTACAATAAGCGTATATATTAATCCAATCGTAGAGAAACGTTGGGAAGCAGTTATGAACATAAGTGGATGTTCTTGGTGTATGGTAACGACAGCCTTCTTCAGAAGGCGGTTATAATTCAGGCTTCCAAGGTGACCTGGATGACAGAGTGGCTATCAGAATTATAGTTTTCCTTCTATTTGAGGGGCAGTATGTTGGACAGGTGGTCCATGTGGATACTGAGGAAGGCATGTCCCAGGATACTGATTAAATTCATTGGAAGATACGGTCTAAGAAGTTTGTTGGATTGGGAGTTCATTTGTGAACTGGGTCCCGTCAGATATCCAGACAAATTCTAAGACAGGTATTGCTCATTTCGGAAGTTAGTCTTTTTCCGTGAAGTTGAGATATAGAGAGATAAAGATAGAAATATTGGAGCGGATCCACTCACTGAGGCTATTTCTCGAACACAATAGTTTCACAAACGGGCTTTGCGAGACTGATTGGTAGAGAAGTTGGGTATTCGATTCACACGGGCTATGAGTATGCGACACCACAATAATTAGCCTTAAGTGCAAGTGGGAGATTGTTGGCTATAGTGCCCTCAAGTCAATTATTGTGATCGCTGGCACGCGATTGTTATGATTGAGGGAGGACCTATACGGGTAAAACAGTCTTACTCAAAATGATAGTATGCTATCTGGTTTGCCTTAATCATCATGTACATGCTTTATGTGGTATTACATATCACTATTACATATTGATAGAGCCCATAGGATTCTTTCTTGACTACCAGCATTATGATGGCGATCATATATGTGGGAGATGGGTGGTCTATAAGAACATCCTTAAATGTCCATAGTCGAGGGAGTATCGAGACTGGGCATTGATACTTCGGACTAGACTAGTGTATACTTATCGAGACCCCGACGAGGGGCGGTGGCCGGTCTTACAAGCCATTGGTGTCAATCAGTCACCTAAGATAATATACAGGTGCTCATTGGGTTATGAGTACACTGGACAGACTCGCCGGGAACATGCTAGTTGGTATTATACCTATTATCAGATAGCAGTTCCCAGGTGACATGGGTACAGGTTAGTCTGTTGACCTGAGATCGTCATTTGTCTCGTGTGAGTTTCTAATGTTCTTTGATTACTACCCTACCATGGCTCAAAGGAGTCGTGCAAACAGGTTTTAGTTGGATACAATCCCGAGCCACATGGAGGCAGTGAGCGGATCGTCGAGGATTCGTCTCTTCCGATATTGGGGGTTGATGTCGTGAGGTGCACAGGTGACCATCACCAGAAATCCTTGGCCAAGGTAGACGATAATTACTGATTTGGATCAGTAGTTTCTCAGTGGGTGAGCTTCATACCGACACGAAATATCGCGTTATTATGGGTCTGACTTTATCCACCCCCTAGACTTGATATGCGATACTCTTAGACGAACAGACCGGAATGTACGGAGATTGTCACTGACAGGCTCAGTAGGGGTTCGGATGAGTTTGCTCGTCGGCCTTCCTTTCGCTCAATACCTGGATAGCCGTTACGTACAGCTAGTGCCGCTGACGTGCTTGTGGTTAAACCCACTGCCAGCGTATTGACGAGTCTTTAGAGTCCCACACAGAGGGTTTTCCTGTTTCTGGCGAAACGATGTAGTATCCGTGTTGCATACGTGCAGGGTTCCGATCGATTGATTGTACTATGTACCAGGACTTTCGATCGGATGGTTGATAATACTAGCCGGCTCGAGTTTGAGCTGGATTATTAAATCAAGTATTGATTTAATAATTTACATATATGTATTTCGATATGTATTTTCTAGTATTATATTCTTTTTGTTATTCTATCTCTTCGGGTATTCGTATTTCGGTACGAATACATGTATGTATATACAGTAGAGTGTAATCCGTATTTATACAGATAACATTCTAGAAGGCGGACACCTCATTTTAGATTTTTCCCATTTATTATAAATGGGAAATGAGGTGGATAAATGGGAGACGGGAGTATGGTGAGAACCATGCTTGCATAGTGTTGCACAAATGAATTTTTAATTCATTTGTGTAAACTATTCAAGCTTGGGCTTGATTCTATATTGAAAGAATATGTTTTACAAAACCATGCTATGAGATTTTCTCACATATGGATGGCTCATTATTTTTGAGAGATGAGTTTTTTTTCTCACCATCATGCTTCGCTCCCTCTCTAGTTTTCATGAGTTCCTCCACCTTCATTCTAAAACCTTCTCTCTACAATCTCATGAGTTGAGAATCAAGAGAGGAGGTGAGATAGATAAACACTTGGATCGACTCAATACATCCTAGGAACTATATATTAGCAACCTAGAGTCCCTAGTTGCTTCACTTGATCATTGGTTTGGAGCTAGAGCCAAGAGCTACATCTCTCGGGTGGATCATCTTCGACGGAGGAAGACCGGTGGCCAAGCTCAATTGTGGACACCTCAAGGAGCTAAGGATGATGGTGGAAGACCGAAGGACACAGATCATTAGGTATAATGCTTCTATCATAGTAGGTTAGATCTTTGTAGTATGCTAGTATAGGTTTATGGTTCAATCTAGAACGGTTTCGTTAGCGCCAAGTTTTTAAACGTCATTTTTATTCCGCATCGGCCACGGTAGATGGCCATGGCGCTAACGTAATCCAACAATACACACACACACACATATAATCTAGATTTGCAAAGATACTCTGTACTGGCAAATATTTGATGTGATCTGGAACCATGACAGGTTTCAGCCATGCGGGTTGGGTCGGATAATAACCATAGCTACTAATTGCACTATCTGCAACCCAAAGCAACAATAATATGGAATTTTGCCGCAAGATTTGAAATACCCAAAAATAAATAGTATAATAGTGCTAGGGTGTTACACCGCTGTTTGCACTGTCTGAGAAACCCTCTGGTTGATCCATGTAAATACCCTCTTCTAAATTTCCATTTATAAAAGATGTTTTCACATCCATCTGCTAGATTTCATAGTCATGGAAGGCAGCAATGGAAAGTAGGATCCGAATGGATTTAAGTATAACTACTGGAAAAAACGTTTCATCATGGTCCAATGCCGGTCTTTGACGAAAACCTTTTGCAACAAGTCTAACTTTGTAGGTTTCCAATTGTGCATCTGCGCCAATCTTCTTTTTGAAAATCCATTTGCATCCAACGGGGTTTACCCCAGGAGGAGCAACTTCCAATGTCCATACTTTATTGGTGTACATGGATTCCATTTCGGATCTCATAGCATCCAGCCACTTCACCGAGTCTTTACTTGTGATAGCCAGCTGAAAATTAGTAGGCTCATCATCATTGATGATGCAATCCTCTCAATCCCCGTCTACGAGAAACCCATAGCATCTCTCAGGAGGATGAGAATGTTAGGGATATGTATGCCCTAGAGGCCATTATTGTACATTGATGTATATTATAGTGGATGCATGGACATATATATAGATGACTTTCTTGCTCGACATGATAGTATGCTATCTGGTTGCCTTTATCTTAACATGTTCACTGGTATTATTATATTGTCTCTCATATACATGTTGATAAAACCCTTAGGATGTAGGATTGACTACTAGGACTATGATGCAGATCATACTACTAGAACTTGGGTAGTCCACAAGCACATCCTTCAATTGTTCCTAGTTGAGGGAATATCGAGACAGGGCATCGATATTCTAGAGTAGACTAGTGTGTACGTTTCTTGACCCTGTATAGGGCGACGGTTAATCCCATATCCATTGGTGTTTGATATCAAAGATTGTACGCAGGTGCTCATTAGAGAATAGGTATACCGAACAGGACTCGCCGAGAACTCCTAGATGGTACTATACCTATCGTTAGATAGCAGTTCTATGGTGACACTGGTACAAATTAGTCTGTAGACCCGAGATCGTCATAGAGTCTTGTATGGTTCCCACTATGCTTTGATTTACTTCCTACCACGGCTCAAAGGAGTCTTGCAAACAGGTAGATTTTGGATAAAGTCCCGAGTCACATGGAGGCAATGAGCGATAGGAGGGGTTTCGTCTCTTCCGGTATTGGGAGTTGATTTGCGCTATGCTCGATTGGCTATAACAGGAAGTCCTTGGCCAGGGCTGTTGATGAGATTTACTGGTAAGTGTTATCAGTAGTTTCTTGTACCATTATAGGCCACACATCGGCATGACTTATCAAGTTATTGGGGTCTGACGATTCCATCCCCAGACTCAATTTGCAACATATCAGACGAAGAGACCGGACTGTATGGTAAGTGTTATCTATAGGCTTCATGAGATTTTGGACAAGCTTGCTTGTTGATCTTCTTATCGCTCAATACCTGGGTAGCCGTTACGTTCAGCTAGTACCGCTGACGGCTTATGGGTGATTGATGCGATCATCACCTACTACTGGTATATTGATGAGTCTTTAGAGTCCCACACAGAAGTTTTCTGGTTGAAGCGAAACGAAGTAGGTCACATATGCTGATATGTGTGGGGGCTAGATTAAATACGAGTATGTGATACCGTATTCTAATCTGGTGGTTATTTGTTATCGGTTAGGTTATATGTGATATAACCGGATTATTGAATCAAGTGTTGATTTGATAATGTGATATAAAGATAGATGATATCAGTCGGTTATATGTGATATAACCGGATTATTAAATCAAGTGTTGATTTAATAATTTGATATATATTATATTTGATATAATTATATATTAACTAATATTATTAGCTCACTAATTATTCTTCATAATATATATATATATACATATATATATCTATATATATACATATAGATATATATACATATAGATATATATATATACATATACATATAGATATATATATATATATATATACATATACATATAGATATATACATATACATATACATACACATACATATACATACACATATATATATGTATATGTATATGTATATGTATATATATATATATATATATATATATATATATATATATATATATATATATATTAAAATGAAGCATGTCCAAGATTTTATATCTTTAGAAAATAGAAAATGAAAAGAAAAATGGGGAGACTTTTGAGAGCATGGGCAGGCATGGCTATTTTCATATATTTTATTCATTTGCCATGACTATTGAAGCATGGTTGGGTTTTTTAATCCATGCTTCAATAAGTGAGCAAGTGTGAGCCATTTCTGCACTAGAGTTATTTTATCTAGCTCATTTTTCCTTATCCATTTTGAGATCTCTCTCCATTTTCATTCTTCTTCCTCTTGCATCAACAAAACCCTAACCCTCACATGTGATGTGAATCATAGGGTTTTGTAGAAATCCTAGTTAGCAAACAAAACCCCTACTTCACCATCCTACACTTAATTAGCACTCAAGTGTAGTGTGTTTCCTTCACTAATAGGAGATCAGTGAAGAGGTAGCTTGTGCTAGAGGGACTTCGGATGGATCATCTTCGGCATGAAGACCGCAAAGGAAGTTTGCACCTTCTTCAAGTGGAGCCTAGTGGATTCGCGTGGACCACTACTCGGAGTATTTGAAGAGAAGGACACGATCTACAAAGGTTGTAGTTTCGTTCTTTTAGCTTAGTTTTATGATAACATCATAGTAACCCTAATAATCTAGTTAGATTCTAGGTTAGTGTTCATTAGCACCATGAAATTTTGAAAATTGCATGCTCGATGCCTGTTTTAACCCTACCGTGGTGCTAGTAAACACTTTCATGATATCAGAACCAAGCTAGAACATCACGGAAGGTCTTTACGACGTTAAAGTGTTCAATCGGTTTTCGAAACCCGATTTTTGCTTAGTTTCTGTCCATTTTTCAAAAGTCGATATTTTCGTGATTAAAAATATGCAGAAAATCGTGCAGGGTTTTTAATGGATCCCCAAGAAATTTGAAACCCTAACTCCCTCAAAGAGCCGTGGAACCGCGACCCAAATCCTAGTTTGGCCGTGGTTCCGCCGCATGATTGGGGAGTTATGGGTTAAATTTTCTTGTGCTGCTCCATTCTTAAATTTGGCGCTTTCTGGATGTTTTAATGAGACTCAAGTTGTTGAGGTCTCTGGGTTTTGTGGGTGTTTGTTCAATCGATAGAAATGTTTAGCGTCGTATAGATGATGATGATATGTGATACAATTTTTAGAATCCAAAATAATTGGTTTTGTGAAAACTAGTTAGTATTTTGTAAATCTAGCATTGTAGTCTCTTTTGATCGATTGCCATGAAGTTTCGATTCGGATCAAAACTCAGTCCCAGTCGCGTATCATACGCGAATACTCGCCGAATAACTTTACTAGGTAGCCACGCCCCATAGCCCCGACCAAGTGACTGTAGAAGAACCCTGTTGCCAAAAGCATTCACTTGGGTGCTTGCGGCCACGGTGTTTCGCCTAAGTGCACTTCGTCGAAGACATCAGGGGTGCGTCCATCTACTAAAGTTTCCAACGAGCATTCGATCGGGTAGTCGTCAATCTTGTTGAATTGCCCGACTAAGTTATTAAAAAGTGTTTTCGATTTGAGACTAAAATGCAAGGTTTATAGGTTAGGCGTGAAATTTGGAATATGAGATATTCCGGGTTTATGATGTCTAAGGAAATACGGATTCTAATTATTATAGTTTTTCATTTCTTCTCTGCGATCGTAAGTGTAATATGTGGGGTATCCCAAATATTGTTGCTATATGTCAATGAAATTTGAGATACGCATATTTACTTACGTTGATGACATGTGATGTTATGTGTTGATGTGATATGTTATATTGGATCGTCGTGAATGAATAACCGGAGGGTTTTATGTGAGATGAGAGTTTTTGTATTTTCATTCATGTAAAATTTGTATATAATATTCTTTTATTGGGACACTTCCGGGTTGAGGACGATGTCACCATTGATGTATATTATTTAATTTTCCGCATTAGGATAGACCCAAGGCGGGGAGCACAAGTGACCGGGTTCTGGAGTCCAGTGGGAGACCATCTCGGGGAGTCGAGACCGGGTCTCCTAACTTTAGAATTGGCAGGGTTACTTACCGCTCTCGTATGGGTTTAGGGATGTGGGATCCGTGTTTTTCATTACTGGCTTAATTTAAAACACAGACTTCCTAGTATATCCAATATTTCATATGTTGACTTCTGCTGCTTGGTTCTGTGATGTGATCATATAACCGCATGAGATGAATGCTATATTATATATATGATATATAATAAACGTTTCTTATGTTTTACACCTGCGCTAGTCCAGCCCCCGCTCTGCCGTTAGTTAAGTAACCTAACAGTGCTTGATGGGGCCCCGTGGCGAATGCGGATGGCATAAGCGTACGTTCTATTTTCGTTTCATTTTCTGTGATGTTTAGTGAAACATTAAATGATGAGACTTCATTAACGAGATTAATGAAAAGAAAAGAAACCTAAAGATGTTGTAGAATCGAAATTTTAAAAAGGCAGCTCTAGTTTTTGCTTTGCATAGTGGTATTCCTTGATGAATATCCATCACCTCATTCAATGAGGAAAGAGCCGAGATCCTTTCACCGGGAGTGACCTCTTTAGCAAAACTAGCAAATGCTACAACCCACTCGGTTTTGTTTTAATAGCTTCTCTAGTTCTTTCTTTGCATAGTGGTATTCCTTGATGAATATCCAGCACCTCATTCGATGAGGAAAGAGCAGAGATCCCTTCACCGGGAGTGACCTCTTTAGCAAAAGCTATAAAAAAACACTCCTTTTCAAATCACTAGATTCTACAACGATATCAAGTTCATTACATTAAAGGTTTTCTTAAAAACCAGTCATAGCCCTCCGTCATTTCAGATAAGTACTATTTAGTATGTGTGCTACATTTGTTGACCATAGCCAAGGCGTAATGTGCGGTAGCTAATTAGTGCTTATCTGCAGCATGTGATGCGATTGGATTAGGGTAGTCGTACGACTTTGTTGACCTTAACCAAGGGTAGTACGGGTGGGTTTAATTCAATCAAGAAATGATGGGTTGAACTTGTTTAGCGCTTATGATTTGTTGACCATAGCCAAGATCATAAGTTGCTAGGGGTAAAAACATATATTGGGAATTTCAAGTGTTGAAATTTGCAATGAGATTGCATACCTTCTATATGATAGTTGGATCCCGATACCCACTATGAGTAAGAGTTACTCCAGGGAGAGTTTTCTACTTTACAATTAGCCGATCCATTAGGTTTCTAAGAAAGGTGTTAACGAGGTAATTACCTTGCGGAAATAAGGTTATTTAATTAATTCCTTGTGAAAGCATGGAGAGACTCCCTCGGAGTACCAATACGTGTCTGGCCGAACGATTGGCGAACTTGTAGGGTGTAATTAATCCCGGCTAATCTTACCTTTTAGGGTTTAAAGGAAGATTTGATAAAAACAGTGGGAGCCATCTTGATTAGATAAGATAATAACTTATCTAATCTTGCAAGAGCACACGCTAAACTATTTCCTTCTCTCTCTCTCTAGGTAGCAACCAATGACACGCCTTAATCAAGATAATAATATGAATGTATTGACCGAACCCGCTTATTATACTGAGCTGGGGAACGTTGGTTCCGCTTTTTCTTATGATTGTCATAAATCTGAGCAAGAGATAGGGGAATATCAGTATTCCCACACCACCCAAACGAAGAATAAGCATGTTGATGCATTGTCTTCGGGTGTGTTCATAACCGAGAACCGTTTCTCAGTTTGCTCTATGTCCTGGGTATTGATACCGGATCAGGATCCCACATATGTAATTTGTTACATGGGCTAAAGAGAGGTAGAGAACTGGGAAAGGGTGATAAGTCTCTAGTAGTAGGGAATGGTGCAATTGTTGCAGCCAAAGAAGTTGGCGAATATCACCTTGTATTACCAACTGGTAATACATTGATTCTAAATGACTATTACTACGTACCAAAGATGATGTGTAATATTATATCGGTTTCTTTGCTAACTAAAGATGGATATAATTTCACATTAGAGGATAATGTTATGAACATTTTTCTAAATCAAGTGTTGATTGGGTTTCGTACGTTGTGTAACGGTATATACGTTTTGAATCAAACCAAAGTTCTAAATATACAGAACACACACAAGAGGAAAAGTTCAGAAATGAACGAAACTTTCTTATGGCATTGTAGACTAAGTCATATCAATGCGACACAACTAGCAAAGTTGCATAAGGATGGATTTTTGAATCAGTTCGAATTTATATCTTATGAAACTTGCCAGTCATGTCTCAAAGGCAAGATGACCAAAACTCCGTTGAATGGACACAGAGAAAGAGCTACTGAACTCTTGGTACTGATATATAGTGATGTATGAGGTCCTATGTCTACACATGTCAGGAATGGTTCCTCGTACTTTATTACATTCACCGATGATCTCTCAAGATTCGGACATGTGTTCTTATTGAAACACAAATCTGAAGCTTTTGAGAAATTCAAGGAATATAAGTACGAAGTTGAGAACTAGATGGGTAAAAGTATTAAAATCTTTCAATCTGATCGAGGAGGAGAATACTTGAGCACGGAATTCCATGATTATTTAAAAGAGAATGGGATTCTCTCTCAGCTTACTCCTCCGTATACACCACAGCACAACGAAGTATCTGAGCGGAGGAATCACACCCTATTAGATATGGTGTGCTCTATGATGAGTATTGCTGAGTTGCCAATTTCTTTTTGGGGTTATGCACTTGAGACATCTGCATACCTATTGATTAGGGTTATGACCAAATCTGTCCCTACCACTTCATATGAGATATGGAATGGGAAGAGACCATCTCTTAAATGAGTGAAGATATGGGGTTGTATGGCCTATGTTAAAAGGCAAAATCCGGACAAGCTCGAGGCAAGGTCTGTTTTGTGCAAGTTTGTAGGATATACAAAAGATTCTTATGGATATATCTTCTACCATTCTGAGGAACAAAAAGTGTTTGTTTCTCAACATGCCACCTTTTTAGAAAAGGAATTTCTTGTAAAAGAAATTAGTGGTAATGAGGTAGAACTGGAAGAAGTTCCAGCTACACAAACTATTACTGACAATTTGGTAGAACCGGAGGATTTAATAGTCCCCAACCCCGGCACTCCACAGATCTAGTAGGGCTCCTCATCCACCTGAAAGATACTACTGTTTTCTCATAGACGGTAGGAGCGAGGATTGCATCATGGAAGATGATGACCCAACTAGTTTCGAGCAAGCCATCACAAGTAGAGACTCTATGAAATGGCTGGATGCTATGCGATCTGAGATGGAATCCATGTACACCAACAAAGTATGGACTTTGGAAGTTGTTCCTGAAGGGGTAAAACCCATCGGGAGCAAGTGGATCTTTAAGAAGAAAATTGGTGTAGATGGAAAAGTTGAGACTTTCAAAGCTAGACTTGTAGCAAAAGGTTTTCGTCAATGACCAGGTGTCGACTATGATGAAACCTTTTCTCCGGTGGCTATGCTTGAGTTCATCAGGATCCTACTTGCCATTGCTGCATACCATGACTACGAAATCTAGCAGATGGACGTCAAGACCGTTTTTCTAAATAGTGATTTAGAAGAGAGCGTATACATGACACAGCCAGAGGGCTTCGTAGATAGTGGGAGTAGCGGAAGCGTGTGCAAGCTACTTAAATCAATCTACGGATTAAAGCAGGTATCGCAGAGCTGGAACATCTATTTCGATGAAGCTATCAAAGAGTTTGACTTCATAAAAAACGTAGATGAACCTTGTATATATAAGAAGGTTGTAGAGAGTAAGGTTGTCTTCCTCGTATTGTACGTGGATGACATACTCTTGATAGGAAACGATGTTCCTATGCTACACTCGGTCAAGCTCTTCTTACCACACAATTTCTCCATGAAAGATCTTGGTGATGCTTCCTACATCCTAGGGATTAAGATCTATAGAGATAGATCTAAACGGATGTTGGGATTGTCCCAATCTAGGTACATTGACACCATACTAAAGAGGTTTAGTATGGAAGATTCTAAGCGTGGTAATTTACCTACTTGCTCAGGAATCACTCCCTCCAAAGAGATGTCTCCCAAGACTGATTTGGAGAGGGTTCGCATGCAAGGGATACCCTATGCTTCTGCAGTTGGGTCAATCATGTATGCGATGTTATGTACCAGACCAGATGTAGCTTACTCACTAGGTGCAGTGAGTAGGTATCAATTAGATCCTGGGGAGAAACACTGGACAGCTGTGAATAACATTCTTAAGTACTTGAGAAGGACTAAAGAAATTTTCTTGGTGTATGGTAACGGTGAACTCCACGTGGAGTCCTTTACCTATTCGAGTTTCCAAAGTGATAAGGACGATAGTAAGTCGGTCTCGGGTTTTGTCTTTACCCTCAATGGAGGGGTGGTATATTGGAAGAGTTCTAAGCAAGATATTGTGGCAGACTCGACGATGGAGCCTTAATACATCGCTGCCAACGATGTTGCCAAAGTGGCTATCTGGATGAAGAAGTTCATAGCTGAACTTGGTGTGGTTCCATCCATTGAGCATCTAATACTTGTGTATTGTGATAACAATAGAGCTGTGGCTTTGGCCAAGGAACCCCTGCCCCATCAGAAATTCAGACATATTCTTAGGCGGTATCACCTGATCCGGAAGATAGTTGATCGCCAGGAGATCGAGGTCAAGAGAGTTGACAAAGAGGATAACACAGCGGATCCACTCATGAAGGCCCTCCCCCAGACGTGATTCGAGAGACTATTTGGGATGTTGGGTATGAGATACTACAACAACTGGCCTTAGTGCAAGTGGAAGATTGTTAGGGATATCTATGCCCTAGAGGCCATTATTGTATATTGATGTATATTATAGTGGATGCTTGGACATATATATTGAGGACTTTCTTACTCGACATGATAGTATGCTACCTGGTTGCCTTTATCTCAACATGTTTACTGGTATTATTATACGGTCTCTCATATACATGTTGATAAAGCCCTTAGGATGTAGGCTTGACTACCAGGACTATGATGCAAATCATACTACTGGGACCTGGGTAGTCCATAAGCACATCCTTCAGTTGTTCCTAGTCGAGGGAATATCGAGACAGGGCATCGATATTCTAGAGTAGACTAGTGTGTACGTTTCTTGACCCTGTATGGGGTGATGGTTGATGCCATATCCATTGGTGTTTGACATCAAAGATTATACACAGGTGCTCATTAGAAATGGGTACACCGAACATGACTCGCCGAGAACTCCTAGATGGTACTATACCTATCGTCAGATAGTAGTTCTCTGGTGACACTGGTACAACTTAGTCTGTAGATCTAAGATTGTCATAGAGTCTTGTGTGGTTCCCACTGTGCTTTGATTTCCTCCCTACCATGGCTCAAAGGAGTGGTGCAAACAGGTGGATTTTGGGTACAGTCCTGAGTCACATGGAGGCAATGAGCGATAGGAGGGGTTTCGTCTTTCCCGGTATTGGGAGTTGATGTTGCGCTATGCTCGATTGGCTATAACAGGAAGTCCTTGGCCAGGGTTGTTGATGAGATTTACTGGTAAGTGTTATCAGTAGTTTCTCGTATCGTTATAGGCCAGACATCGGCATGACTTATCAAGTTATTGGGGTCTAACGATTCCACCCCCAGACTCGATATGCGACGTATCAGACGAAGAGACCGGACTGTACGGTAAGTGTTACCTATAGGCTTCATGAGATTTTTGACAAGCTTTCTTGTTGATCTTCTAATCGCTCAATACCTGGGTAGCCGTTACGTTCAGCTAGTACCGCTGACGGCTTATGGGTGATTGATGTGATCATTACCTACTGCTGGCGTATTGACGAGTCTTTAAAGTCCCATACAGAAGTTTCCTGGTTCAAACGAAACGAAGTAGGTCACATATGCTGATATGTGCGGGGGCCAGATTAAATACGAGTATGTGATACCGTATTCTAATCTGGCGGTTATTTGTTATCGGTTAGGTTATATGTGATATAACCGGATTATTGAATCAAGTGTTGATTTGATAGTATGATATACAGATAGATGATATTAGTTGGTTACATGTAATATAACCGGATTATTAAATCAAGTGTTGATTTAATAATTTGATATATATTATATTTGATATAATTATATATTAACCAATATTATTAGCTCACTAATTATTCTTCACAATATATATATATATATATATATATATATATATATATATATATATATGTATGTATATTGATATATATGTGTGTGTGTGTGTGTATTAAAATGAAGCATGGCATGGATTTTCTATTTTTAAAAAATAGAAAATGAAAAGAAAAATGGGGAGACTTTTGAGAGCATGGGCAAGAATGGCTATTTTCATATATTTTATTCATTTGCCATCACTATTGAAGCATGGTTGGATTTTTTAATCCATGCTTCAATAAGTGAGCAAGTGTGAGCCATTTCTACACTAGAGTTATTTTCTCTAGCTCATTTTGCCTTAGCCATTTTGAAAGCTCTCTCCTTTTTCCTTCTTCTTTCTCTTGCTTCAACAAAACCCTAACCCTCACATGTGATGTGAATCATAAGGTTTTGTACAAATCCTAGTGAGCAAACAAAACCCCCACTTGACCATTCTACACTTGATTAGCACTCAAGCGTGGTGTGTTTCCTTCGCTAATAGGAGATTAGTGAAGAGGTAGCTTGAGCTTGAGGGACTTCAGGTGGATCTTCTTCATCACGAAGATCGCAAAGAATGTTTGCACCTTCTTCAAGTGGAACCTAGTGGAGTCGCGTGGACTACTACCCGGAGCATTTGAAGAGAAGGACACGATCTACAAAGGTTGTAGTTTCATTCTTTTAGCTTAGTTTTATGATATCATTATAGTAACCCTAATAATCTAGTTAGATTCTAGGTTAGTGTTCATTAGCACCATGAAATTTTAAAAATTGCATGCTCGATGCCTGTTTTAACCCTGCCGTGGTGTTAGTAAACATTTTCAGAGAATTCCTACTAGATCTGCGGAGTGGTGTCGGTTCATCGGGCTCTATTGAAACCTGAGATTCTACTAAGTCTTCAGCAGTAGTCCGTGGTTCTGGAATTTCTTCCAGTTCTACCGCGCTCCCATCAATTTCTTTTGCAAGAAATTCGTTCTCTAAAAGACTATGTGGCAAACGACAAACACCTTTTGTTCTTCAGTGTGGTAGACAAGATATCCCAGTAAATTCTTGAGGCATCCCACAAACTTGCATAAAACCGATCGTGCCTCGAGCCTGTCTGGATTCTGCTTTTTGACAAAAGATGGACACCCCCATATCTTAAAATACTTGAGACATGGTCTCTTCCCACTCCACATCTCATATGGAGTGGTAGGCACAGAATTAGTTGGAACCTTATTCAATAAATATGCAGCTAATTCTAGCGCAAACCCCTAGAAGGAAAGTGGCAACTCAGCACTACTCATCATGGAACGTACCATATCGAGCAGCATGCTATTCCTTCTCTCTAATACACCATTATGTTATGGTGAATATGGAGGAGTAAGCTAAGAGAGAATTCCATTCTCTTTCAAGTATTCAAGAAAACTGGTATTTAAGTTTTCTCCACCCCGATCAGATCGAAATATCTTGATACTTTTACCTGTTTGTTTCTCTACTTCATTCTTATACTCCTTGAACTTCTCAAAGGCATCGGATTTATGTTTCATTACATGTCCATACCTTGAGAAATCATCAGTAAAAGTGATGAAGTAGGAGTAACCACTTCGTACATGTGTACACATCGGACTACATACATCGCTGTATATGAGTCCAAAGAGCTCAGTGGCTTTTTCTCCGTGTCCTGTGAACAAAGATTTGGTCATCTTTCCTTTGATACATGATTGACAAGTTGCATATGATATATAATTGAATGGATCTAAATATCCATCTTTATATAACTTAGTCAACCTTGTTTCATTAATATAACCAAGTCTACTATACCATAAGAAGACTTGGTTTGAATCTGGAGCCTTTATTTTGAGTGTGTTTTGGACGTTGAAAACTTGATGTTGATTATGTATATGCCGTTATTCAGTGTGCCAAACCCAATCGGTTCTTGATTTAGGTGAATGTTCATGACATTTCTTTGAAGTGCAAAATTATATCCTTCATTAGATAATAAAGATACTGATATAATATTATATAGCATATTGGGTACACAAAAACAACTATACAACACCAAAGTTTGTCCACTCACCAAGCCCAGGTGATAATCTCCTACTGTAACAGCATCTACGTTTTCTCCGTTGCAAACCCTGAGGGTCATATCATCTGCCTTCACCACTCTACGGTTTCTCAACGCCTGCAAAGAATTACAAATGTGAGAACCAGAACCGGTATCCAGTACCCATACTGTAGAGTTTACTGAAAAACAGTTTTCAATCACGAACACACCTGAAGCCTAAGCATCAGCTTGCTTCGTGTCCTTGCTCTTGGATTTGAAAGCTTTGCAATCTTTCTTCCAGTGACCCTTCTTGTGACAATAGTAGCACTCATCCTTTCCCGCTTTTGCTCTTCCCGAATTGTTCGTTTCTTGCACCTTTTTGACACCTCCTTTCGGCTTGGTGGGGTTCTTCTTCTTCTTCCCCTTTGCTTTCGTTTGGATTTCGAAGTGGAATATTCCCTAACAATAATAACAGATATTTTCTCCTTTTTCAAGGAGCTCTTTGTTACCCTCAACATGTTGAGAAGCTTTGGAAGATCAGCTTCCATGTCGCGCATGTTATAGTTCAGCACGAACTGAGTGAAGGTGTGAGGAAGGGACTGTAGAATCAAGTTAATGTATAACTCGTTCTCTAATACGCATCCCAGGTTTGCGAGTTCCTCAATGAGACCGATCATCTTTAAGACGTGTTCTCCTACAGGTGATCCGACAACTAACCTCATCTGAAATAATTTCCTTGAGGTCTCGTACTTTGCGATACGAGAGTGCTCTCTATTCAAATCCTTGCACTGGAGAAAAATGGATTGTATGTCCATGTTCTCATGCTGCTCTGGAGTTCCTTATTCATGGAAGCCAGCACTATGCACTCGCAGTCCAGCTCCCACGTCTTGCGGACCTCGATGTCCGCAACCGAGAAGTCTGGTCATGGGACAGGGGGAGCCGTACTGGTGAGTACGTTTGTCACTTTGTCATAAGTGAGTGTAATATTGACGTTCCTCAACCAATCTTTATAGTTTGTCCCAGTCAGTGTATTTTTTTTGAATAGTAGTTTAAGTCCCGTCATGGTGGCTGCCAGAGAGAGAGAGAGAGAGAGAAAAGAAACACTTAGCATATGATCTTGCAAGATTAGATTGATTAATTATCTTATATAATCAGTATGGATCCCACTGTTTCCTCGAATTCTCCATCAAATCTTTAAAAAGAGAATTAGTCAGGATCATTAACACTTTACAAGTTCACTAACCGTTCAGCCAGGTGGGTGTTGGTACTGCCAGAGAGGTTCCCCGTGCTCTCGCACGGACCTAATTAAAATAAACCTTGTTTCCACATAAGCGTATCCCCGTTAACACTTTCTAGACACCTAATAGGTTAGCTAATTGTGAAGTGAAAAGTATCTCCCAAAAGTAATGCTACTCATCAGTAGGATCGGGATCCAACTATCATTGTGTGATGATCTAGATAGAAGCCACTCCAGTCACCTTGCTCTAGAAGGTATGCTAAATTTTCAATTTTCCTTTGTGTTTGAAACTCCCGATATGATTTTTGCCCTAAACTTTTATGACCTTGACAAAGGCCAACAAATCATAAGAAGCAAGTTAAGTTCTTCCCGTCGTTATCCTGATTAATTTAGACCCACCCGTACTCGCCCTTGATGAAGGCCAACAAGGCTGTGTTAGTGATATATGCCCTAGAGGCCATTATCGTATCATGCTGGTTTGTATATTACATATTGGAAGCTTGGGATATACACGGATATAGTAACAGTCTTGCTCGAAATGGTAGTATGCTACCGGGTTTGTTTATACCTCAATATGTGCATGTGTTTCTTTTAGCATATCGCTTATACATATTGGTAGAGCCCTTAGGATGTTTGCTTGATTACCAGTGTTATGATGGCAGTCACACTAGTGGGGGCTGGGTAGTCTATAAGCACATCCTTATACAGGTCCCTAGTCGTAGGATTATTGATACAGAGCATCCATACTCTATAGTAGACTAGTGTATACGCTTCTCATCCCAGTAGGGGAGATGGTCTGTCCCACAACCATTAGTATGTCGTACTGGAGATAGTATGCAGGAGCTTATTGGGTTATGAGTACACTGGACATGACTCGTAGGGAACTGCTGGTGGGTATTATACCTATCGTCGGGTAGCAGTTCCTAGGTGACATAAGTATAGCTTAGTCCGCCACTGCTATTTTGCCTCGAGTGTGTTCCCACTGTTCTCAGATTACTACCCTACCACGGCTCAAAGGAGTCATGCAAACAGGTAGTAGTTGGGTGCAGTCCCGAAGCACTTGGAGGCGGTGGCGGTTAGATAGGATTCGTCTCTCCCGGTATTGGGGGTTGATATCTCGCTGTGTTCGGAAAGCCATTACAAAAAGTCCCTGGTTAGGGCAAGCGAGATTTACTGGTAGATACTCCAGTAGTTTCTTAGGGTGTTTTGGAATACACTCCGGCACAACTTATTGTGCTATTAGGGGTCTAACGATTACCACCCCTAGGCTCGATATGCGATACTCTTAGACGAACAGACCGGACTGTGCGAAGATTTTCACAGATAGGTTCAGAAGGAGTTCGGATGTGTTTGCTCATCGGCCTTCTTATCGACAGATACCTGGGTAGCCATTACGTGCATCTAGTACCGTTGAGGGCATGAGGTTAAACCCACTACCAGCGTAGTGTGGAGTTTTTAGAGTCCCACACAGAGGGTTTCCCTGTATCGGGCAAAAAATGTAGAGGCTGTATGGTTTTACGGCAGGGCTTCGATCACATACGTGTAATTGTGCACGTATGATGTTTGTGCGGATAATACTAGTGAGTTTTGGTTTAAGCCGGATCTTAGTATTATATTGTTGGATTATTTTCGTCTCTTTGTATTCGTATTTTTCGGAATACAGATGCGGGTATGTATATATGGATAATGTGCATTCTTGTAATTTACTCAAGATTGCTTCTAGAAGAAGACACCTCATTTAGGTTTGATCTTTCGATTAAAAGATTAATGAGGTGGAGGAAATGCGGTGTATGTTTTCATTAAATGAAGCATGGCTACTTGGTGACTCATGGCATGACTCACTAGGTGACTCATTGAAGCATGCTAGATATTTTGCAAGCATGCTAGATATTTATGCTTATGAATTATTGGTATGCTTCATAAGTCAACAAGAGATAGCCATCTTCATTCTAATCTTATCCTACACTCTCACTTCCTCAAGCTCCCCTTCTTCTTCCTCTAACCCTACATGTCTCATGTGTTGAGAAACCTAGGGTATTTAGAGACAAACTAATCCATCTACACTCTCTACATCATCTAGGACATCTAGTTTAGCGAACTAGGTGCCTTAGTTACCTCGGATTTGAGGTTGGAGTTCGGACTATAGACTCTTGGGTGGATCGTCTTTGACTTGAGAGGACCGATGAGGAGGCCTGATCCGTGTACGATCCGAGGAGCCTATGACGAAGAGGAGGAGAGAAAGAAGACCCGAAGGACATGGTTCTGTGAGGTATAACTTTCTATCCGAGTAGCTAACCTCATACAGTTTTGCTAGTTGGGGTTTAGTATCGATCCTGGAGTTCAAGTCTGTGTTGCGAAGCCCGTAAAAATCGGATTTTGCTTATTCAGCCTCCCCGCGAATCCGCGGGGTGTGCGACATCGACTTACAGTGGTATCAGAGCCTACTAAACCTTAACTAACAGTTTAGACAACGTGTAAAACTACGAAACCGAAATAACTCTGAAACATCGAAACATAGATCCAAGTTTCTGTCGAATTTTTCAGAGGCTCTAAATTTTTTTTAAACAATTGCAGAGTACTCCTTTAGTTGTGAGATGAACATAGAACAAAAACGAGGCAATTCCACCGTGTTCTGGTCGGCCAAAGTGCCAAAATGACCGGCCTCACCGGTTGAACTTTGAGGAATTGCCTTGGGTTTTGTTCTGTGTTCTTGTCCCTTGGATTTAGGGTTTCAGGCGGTGTTTGATTTTGCCAAGTTTGCTTATACGGTTATCTTTCTATTATGGCAATACGGAGTATTTCGAAGTCGTAGTTTTAATGTCGTTTAACATGTTTCAGTTGTTATATGTGTTCGTAAACTTCCGCTAATTGCTATACGTCGATTAGTTAGGGTTGCACATATCTGTGTTGCTGGTGTGGTTTGTGTTTACGGAATATTGGATCGTCGAAGATGAATAGCCGGGGGATATGAGAAGAAAGTTTTCTTTGTTTCATTCGATGTAATTGTAAAGTGATGTAATATTATTTTGTGGGGCACATCCAGGTTTGAGGTTGTAGCCGCCATTGTATTATTTCATTTACTGTTTTTTCTCCTAGGATAGACCCAAGGTAGGGTGCACAAACTACCGGGTTCTTTGAAGTGCTGAGTGGCCTACTCATTTTACTGAGGAAGCTTGCTTCACTTCGGGAATTTTGCGGGTAGTTTACCGCACCCGTAGGGGCCTAGGGTGGGGTTTGGCTATTCATCACGATCGTGGAATCCGTCTTTCTTTACAGGCTTAAACGAAAAACGGAATTCCTAGTATATCCAATATATTCATCTGTGATCTGGAATGCCTATTATTGCGTGAGATGAATGGATATTAAATATATGGTATATATGAGACGTTGCTTATGTTTTGCACCTGTGCTAGTCCAGCCGCCGCTCTAGCGTTAGTTAAGTAACCTAACAGTGTTAGACAGGGCCCAGTGGCGAATGTGGATGGCATAAGCGTACGTGGCATTTTTGTTTCTTTCTGCAATGGTAGGTGTAAATGACGGGACTGCATTATATGATAAATGCAAAGCAAACAATCCAAAGCTGAATCATTGGAACAATTTTAATACTACTTGTTTTTTTTTTTTTCAAAAAGCAAACTTTTAAATGCGGAGCTTAAACCACTCCTTTAAAAGCTATCAGGTTCCTTCGATTAAATCAAGTTCATTAAATTCATGGTTTCACCAAAACCATTCGTAGCCCTCCGTCTTTTAGATGGGTATTTAGTAGTATTCAAGCTATGTATTTTGACCTTCGCCAAGGCATAGTGATTGGTAGCTGCTGGGTATTCATCTGTAGTATAGATAGATGCGTTGGTTTGGGACAGTCGTACTACTATTTTGGCCTTCGTCAAGGGTATGTACAGGTGGGTTCAAATTAACCTGGACAATGACGGATAGAACTTGACTTGCGACTTATGATATGTTGGCTTTCGTCAAGGTCATAAGAGCTTGGGGCAAAAATCCACATCGGGAGTTTCTAAGGAAACCGAAACTTGCTAGTGTTGCATACCATTTGGAGTGTGATAATTTTGGTAGGATTACTTCAGGATTATCATACAATGATATTTGGATCCCGATCCTACTATGAGTATACGCTACTCCTCGGTAGATTTTTTCACTAAACGATCATGTTATAAACCAAGTAGGTGTCTAGAACGGTGTTAGCGGGGCTACGCCTCTAGGGAAAAGAGGTTATGTAATTAAGGAACTTCGCAAATGCGTTGGAAAACCTCCCTCGAATTACCAACACCAGCCTGGCCGAAAGGTTAAGCAAGTACTGTAAGAGTGAGATTAATCCTGACCAATTCTTCTTTTATGGTTTGAGAAAGGATTCGAGATATAGTGGGAGCCATCCTGTTTAGATAAACTAAAAACCAATCTAAACTTGCAAGAGCATCATGCTGAGTGTTTTCTTCTCTCTCTCCTAATTACAGCGACCAATATGACCAAGATTAGGTTAAAGCTAGATAATAAATTGACTGAGCCAGACTATATTGACTGGCAAAGGTTTGTACAGATGTCCATTACCTATAACAAGCTGGGCCACCTCCTTAATACTAAAGCCCCCGACGTCCCAGGTCCAGTTTCCACCGTCGCAGATGTTGATATCTGTAAGACAAGGAAAAAAGACTGTGTGAATGCTAAGTGTCTCGTGTTGGCCTCAATGGATAGTGAATACTAGAGGCAGCACTAGAAGATGGACTTAGCTTCCATCTTCCTCTATATTAAAGATTTATATGGAGAGCAATCTCGTATCGCAAGATATGAGACATCGAAGGAATTGCTTCAAGCGAGGTTGGCTGTCGGGGCATATGTAGGGGACCACGTCCTTACAATGATTAGCCATATTAAAGAGCTCATGGACCTTGTGAACACGTTGGAGAACGAGTTGTGTACTAACTTGATTCTACAGTCCCTCCCTTCTACTCACACCTTGAAGGAAACCAGAGAGACACCCGTTCTTCTTTTTTAGGAATCTTCCTCTTCTAAATCCAAGGCGAAAGCTAAGGGAAAGAAGAAGAAGGCCTTCACTAAGTCGATAGGTGGTGTCAGTAAGGTAGAAGGAAAGGGTAGCGCAAAAGTTTCAGGGCTAACAGTAGGGAAGGAAGGATGTTCCTATTGTCACGGGAAATGGCATTGGCAGAAGGAATGCAGGGCTTGGAAAGCCAGAATCCAGGATCCGAAGCACGTCGTGGTTTCGGCTTCAGGTGTGTTTGTGATTGAATACTGTGTGTCAATTAACTCAACTTCCTGGATACTAGATACCGGATCAGGATCTCATATCTGTAATTCATTACAGGTTTTGAGAAACCCTAGAGTTATCAGGGCAAGTGATATGACTCTCAGGGTTGCTAATGGAAAGAGCGTGGACGCTGTATCCGTAGGGGAATATCACCTAGGATTGACAAGTGGGCAGATATTGATTTACGTAACTTTTTGAGTGTACCTAGTCTAGCTTGTAATATCATATCTGTATCTTTACTTTCTAAAGAAGGATATGATTTTACATTTGTAAGCGATGTGGTCCACATCCACCTTAATCATGGTTTGATTGGGTCAGGTACACTAGAGAACGGTATATACGTGTTAAATCAAGCTCAGGTTTTCAACGTCCAGAACACACTTAAAAAAAGTCTCCAGAATTAAATAAGGGTTTCTTGTGGCATTGTAGACTGGATCACATCAATGAAACACGGTTGACGAGGTTACATAGAGAGGGATATTTGGATCCGTTCGAATATCAGTCTTATGCAACTTGTCAATCTAGTCTCATATGAAAGATGACAAAGACTCCGTTCACTGGACACGGAGTAAGAGCGAGCGAGCTTTTAGGACTCATACACAGCGACGTGTGTGGTCCAATGTTTACACATGCATGAAGTGGTTATTCCTATTTCATTACTTTTACGGATGATTTCTCTTGGTATGAACATGTCTTCTTGATGAAACATAAATCTGAGGCTTTTGAGAAATTCCGAGAATATAAGAATGAAGTGGAAAAACAAACCAGCAAAAGTATCAAGACACTTAGATCTGATCGAGGTGGTGAAAACTTAAGTGTCGAGTTCCTGGGTTACTTAAAAGAGAATGGAATTCTCTCTTAGCTTACTCCTCCATACACACCTCAACACAACGGTGTATCGGAAAAGCAGAACAGAACCCTATTGGATCTGGTACGTTCCATGATGAGTAACGCTGAGTTACCGCGATCCTTCTGGGATTATGCACTAGAATCAGTTGCATATCTTTTGAACAAGGTTCCTACCAAGACTGTGCCTACCACACCATATCAGATGTGGAGTGGGAAGAAACCCTATTTTTAATATCTGAAGATATGGGGATGTCCAGATTTTGTAAAAAGTAGCATGCAGACAAACTCGAGGCACGCTCAGTACTGTGTAAGTTTGTGGGATACCCTAAGAACTCCAGGGGGTATCTTTTCTATTACGCAGAGGAACAAAAGGTTTTTGTTTCTCGTCATGCCCACTTTTTGGAAAATCAATTTTTGGAAAAAGAAACTAATGGAAGCGCAATAGAACTGAAAGAAATTCCAGAACCACAAGCTATTACTGAAAGCATGGTAGAACCAAAGGTTTCGAAAGAACAGGACATCCCCGCGCCACTCCGCAGGACTAGTAGGTAGTCTCATCCGCTCGAGAGATACTATGGTTTTCTCATAGACAGGAATAGAGAGGATTGCATCATTGACAATGATGAGCCAACTAGCTTCCAGCAAGCCATTCAGAGAGGTGACTCGGTAAAATGGCTGGATGCAATACGGACTGAGATGGAGTCCATATACACCAACAAAGTATGGACTTTGGACATTACTCCAGAAGGGGTAAAACCCGTAGGCTGCAAATGGATCTTCAGAAAGAAGATTGGTGTAGATGGACAGGTTGACACCTATAAGGCTAGACTTGTTGCAAAAGGTTTTCGTCAAAGACCTGGTTTGGACTATGATGAAACCTTTTCTCCAGTGGCTATGCTCAAATCCATTCGGATCCTTCTTGCTATTGCTGCCTTCCACAGTTATGAAATTTGACAGATGGACGTAAAGACCACTTTTCTGAATGGACATTTGGAAGAGTGCGTCTATATGGATCAGCCAGAGGGTTTCATTTAGATTGGAAGTAGCGGGAAAGTGTGCAAGTTACTTAAGTCCATTTATGGACTAAATCAGGCATCATGGAGTTGGAGCATCTGTTTTGATGAGTCGGTCAAAGAATTCGACTTTATCAAAAATCCAGATGAACCATGTATCTATAGTAAGATTGCAGCGAGAACTGTGGTATTTCTCGTCTTGTACATGGATGACATTCTCTTGATAGAAAATGACATTCCTATGCTACAATCAGTAAAAGGATTCTTGTCACAGAGGTTCTCCATGAAAGACTTGGGTGATGCCTCCTACATTCTGGAGATTCAAATCTAAGAGGATGTTGGGACTTTCGCAGTCCAGGTACATCGACACCATACTAAAGAGATTTAGTATGGAAGATTCATAGTGCGGTAGTCTACCGGCTTGTCACGGAATCACCCTCTCCAAAGAGATGTCTCCCAAGACTGATTTGGAAAGGGCTCGCATGTCGATTATACCCTACGCTTCAGCGGTAGGCTCTTTAATGTATGCGATGTTATGTACCAGACCAGATGTTGGTTACGCACTTAGCGTAGTAAGCCGGTATCAGTCAAACCCAGGGGAGAAGCACTGGATAGCAGTAAAGAACATTCTCAAGTACCTGAGAAGGACTAAGGAGATGTTCTTAGTGTATGGCGAAAAAGACCTCCAGATCGAGGCCTTTGCTGATTCCAGCTTCCAGAGTGAAAAGGATGACTCCAAGTCCATGTCGGGTTATGTCTTGATCCTCAATCGAGGGACGGTCTGTTGGAATAGCTCCAAGCAGGACACCGTTGCTGACTCGACGATGGAAGGGAAATATATCGCTGCTTGTGACGCTTCGAAAGAAGCAGTCTGGATGAGGAAGTTCCTAAGAAAACTTTAGGTAGTTCCATCCATTGTAGATCCAATACCTCTGTATTATGACAACAATGACGCTATAGCTTTAGCGAAGGAACCTAGGTCCCATCAGAAATCCAGACATATCTTGAGGCGGTACCACCTGATCAGGAAGATCGTTGATCGTCAGGAGATCGAGGTGAGAAGAGTAGATACAGAGAACAACACTGCAGATCCATTCACAAAGGCCATCTCCCACACACAGTTCGAGGGGCTATTCAAGATGATAGGTCTGCGATATGCCAATACATGGTCTTAGTGCAAGTAGGAGATTGTTAGTGACATATAGCCTAGAGGCCATTATTGTATCATACTGGTTTGTATATTACATATTGAAAGCTTGGGATATACACGGATATAGTAACAGTCTTGCTCGAAATGGTAGTATGCTACATGGTTTGTTTCTACCTCAATATGTGCATGTGTTTCTTTTAGCACATCGCTTATACAGATTGGTAGAGCCCTTAGGATCTTTACTTGATTACCAGCGTTGTGATGGCAGTCACACTAGTGGTGGCTGGGTAGTCTATAAGCACATCTTTATACATGTCCCTAGTCATAGGATTATTGAGACGGGGCATCGATACTCTAGAGTAGACTAGTGTATACGCTTCTCATCCCAGCAGGGGAGATGGTATGTCCCACAGCCATTAATACGTCATACTGGAGATAGTATGCGGGGTCTCATTGGGTTATGAGTACACTGGACATGACTCATAAGGAACTGCTGGTGGGTATTATACCTATCGTCGGGTAACCGTTCCCAGGTGACATGAGTACAGCTTAGTCCGTCGACTTGACACTGCCACTTCGCCTCGAGTGTGTTCCCACTGTTCTTAGATTACTACCCTACCATGGCTCAAAGGAGTCGTGCAAACATGTAGTAGTTGGGTGGTGCAGTCCCGAACCACTTGGAGGTAGTGGCGGTTAGATAGGATTCGTCTCTCCCGATATTGGGGGTTGATATCGCGCTGTGTTCGGAAAGCCATTATACAAAGTCCCTGGTTAGGACAAGCGAGATTTACTTGTAGGTACTCCAGTAGTTTCTCAGGGTGTTTTGGGATACACTCTGGCCCGACTTATTGCACTATTAGGGGTCTGAAAATTACCGCCCCTAGGCCCGATATGCGATACTCTTAGACGAACAGACCGGACTGTACGGAGATTGTCACAGATAGGCTCAGTAGGAGTTCGGATGAGTTTGCTCATCGTCCTTCTTATCGACAGATACCTGGGTAGCCGTTACGTGCAGCTAGTACCGTTGAAGGCTTATGGTTAAACCCACTACCAGCGTAGTGTCGAGTCTTTAGAGTCCCATACAGAGGGTTTCCCTGTATCGGGAAAAAGATGTAGAGGCTGTATGGTTTTACAGCAGGGCTTCGATCACATACGTGTACTTATGCACGTATGATGTTCAGGCGGATAATACCAGTGGGCTTTGGTTTAATCCGGATCCTAGTATTATATTGTTGGATTATTTTCGTCTCTTTGTATTCCTATTTTTTGGAATACGGATACAGGTATGTATATACGGATGAGGGGCATTCTTGTAATTTACTCAAGATTGCTTCTAGAAGAAGACACCTCATTTGGGTTTTAATCTTTTGATTAAAAGATTAATGAGGTGGAGGAAATGAGGTGTATGTTTTCATTAAATGAGGCATGGCTACTTGGTGACTCATGGCATGACTCACTAGGTGACTCATTGAAGCATGCTAGATATTTTGCAAGCATGCTAGATATTTATGCTTATGAATTATTGGTATGCTTCATAATTCAACAAGAGAGAGCCATCTTCGTTCTAATCTTATCCTACACTCTCACTTCCTCAAGCTCCCCTTCTTCTTCCTCTAACCATACATGTCTCATGTGTTGAGAAACCTATGGTATTTAGAGACAAACTAATCCATCTACACTCTCTACATCATCTAAGACATCTAATTTAGCAAACTAGGTGCCTTAGTTATCTCGGATTTGAGGTTGGAGCTCGGACTACATACTCTCGGGTGGATCGTCTTTGACTTGAGAGGACCGACGAGGAGGCCCGATCCGTATACGTTCCGAGGAGCCTATGACGAGGAGGAGGAGAGCAAGAAGACCCGAAGGACATGGCTCTGTGAGGTATAACTTTCTATCCGAATAGTTAACCTCATACAGTTTTGCTAGTTAGGGTTTAGTATCGATCCTGGAGTTCAAGTCGGTGTTGCGAAGCCCATAAAAATCATTTTTTGCGTATTCGCCTCCCCGCGAACCCTCGGGGTGCGCGACATCGACTTAAAGACTGTACGACTGTCCTAAACTAATGTATCTATCTATACTATAAACAAGTAACACACCGCTACCATTCACTATACTTTGACAAATTCCAACAAACATAGCATGAATACGATGTGCTACTCATTTGAAATGACGGAGGGCTACGGCTGGTTTTTGGCGAAAACCTTGAACGTAATGAACTTGGTATAGTTGAAGGAACAATAGCTTTGAAAGTGAGTGGTTCAAGCTCCGCCTTTTAAATTAGTGTTTTGAAAAGAACCGAGTTGTTTTTCAAAACGTTCCAACAACATCTTTTTATGTTTCTTATCTTGTATTAATGATGATTAATGTGGTCCCATCAATTAATTCCTATCACACCAGAAAAGAACGAAAAATAAAATGTACGTATATGCCATCAGCATTTGCCACGGGACCCCATCATGCACCGTTAGGTTACTTATCTAACGGCAGAGCAGGGACAGAACTAGCGTGGATGCAAAACATATACAACACCTACTAGTGTGTGTGTATGCGTGTGTGTATGTGTAAGCATTCGTCCCAGGCATGATATAAGCAACATCACAAAAAACTAATAAGCAAAATGGAATAGCGGATAATTTAGGATCCCCAAGTTTCATTTGATCCATAAATGAAACTCGACGTTCCCGGTCGTGTAGATAGCCTGTACAATGAAGAACTTATACCCCTACGAGTAAGGCAAGTTACCCGCCAATTCCGGAAGCGAGGCATTCCAAATCAACAAAGTGAATAGGCCATCCAGCACTTCACGGAATCCGGTAACTTGAGTACCCCACTATGGGTCATCCTATACCCCCTACGAATGCAGCGAGTAGCCTGCCAATTCCAGAGTATGGTACCCCTGTCTCAATGCCATAAGATGGGGTCCCGTTGCCTTTTAGAACCCGGCTACTTGAGCACTCCTCCATGGGGTAATCGCAGTACAGAAAAGAAAAATTATATACAATGGTGATATCGACCTCAACTCAGCCGTTCCCCAATAAAAGAATATACAAACTGGCGGAAACGACAGTCCACTTGTCGGACGCCGATGCATATTGCAAGGGACTATTTGGAGAAGACGGCTCGTGAAGCTTGCGGAATTAAGCTTGAGCGAGTAGAAGTTACAGACGCTGCACTACTTGGGCTGATACAGAATTATTGCAGAGAAGCCGGTGTTCGCAATCTTCAAAAACAAATTGAGAAGATATATCGCAAGGTAGCTCTGCAACTTGTACGCAAAGGAGGCTCAAATGAACTATCTGAAGCTGTCACTGTCCAACAATCAGCCACAGAATCCAGTGATTCATCTGTTGATGAGAGCAACGAATCCTCCACTGAATTTGTAGAAGCAAGTGAATCTAGTGACTCCTCCACCGAATCAGAGCAGTCAGACACTCTTTCAAATATCTCGTCTGACGATAGTTCCATAACAGAGCAAGCAATTGAACCATTGGTTGACACGGGGTCAATTGTCAAGGAAGAAACATCCAATGAGATTGAAAAAATCACAATTGACGAATCTAACCTTATTGATTAGGCCGGCAAGCCTGTTTATCACGCGGAGCGTCTATATGCCCAAACTCCCATCGGAGTCATGATGGGTCTAGCATGGACTGCAGAGGGTGGGTCCACGTTTTACATTGAAACAACCTTAATAGAACAAGTCGAAGGCAAAGGCTCTCTTTTACTAACTGGCCAACTTGGAGACGTGATGAAGGAGAGCGCTCAAATAGCTCATACGACAGCGAGAGCGATATCGCTTGAAAATGACCCGGAAAATTCTTTTTTCGTGGATTCTAAGTTCCATTTGCATGTGCCGTCTGGGGCTACTCCAAAGGATGGGCCAAGCGCAAGTTGCACAATCATCACGTCGATCCTGTCGCTTGCGATGAAAAGAAAGGTGAAGAAGGATCTTGCGATGACTGGTGAAGTTGCATTGACGGGAAAAGTTCTTCCAATTGGAGGGGTCAAAGAGAAAACAATTGCTGCAAGGAGAAGTGAGGTAAAGACTCTAAAATTTCCTTCAGCTGATAAAAGAGATTTCGACGAGCTTGCCAACAACATTAAGGACGGCTTCGAGGTTCATTTTGTTGATGATTACAGCCAGATATTTGGGTTGGCTTTTGAAAATAGCGAGGGACCACAAAACTAAACTACATGTGTTTGGTTGCCTTCATATTTGCAACTTTATTTACTTTATCAAAAGCACATCCATTATTTAAGCTCCTAACTTTATAGCATTCTTAGGCAACTGAGGTTCCTACTTGTTGTAGAGTATAATTCATTTAGGCATTGAAATGAAGCTATAGGAGGCTTCTTTTTCCGAGGATGATGCAATTTTCTAGGGTGAATCTTTGCTGTTAACTTTCAATTTTGGAAGCTAAATTTCTGGCCTTTGGGGCTATAAATAAAGACCGAGAGCCTCTTGGAAAAATCATCAAGTCGACGAGATCACGAAGTCCAAGACGGCTCACGCATCCAGACTGATCATCAATTGTTCGTCTACCTCCTTGGAAGAGATCGAGAAGCAAACTAGTCTTTGTAATCATTTTCTAAGGAATCAAAGTGTAATGAATATTGTTGATTAATAAATGTAGCTCTTTTTCTTATTCTATTTCTTTGTAGTTTAATTATGCATTCTCTCTCCATCTCTTTTTCTCCCAACATGCGCGAATAATTCTCCGCTTGTTAGGATTCGTAGGATTAGGATAGGCTAATGGATGATGAACATCCCTAAACTCTTTTTAAGTCCTATAAAGTTTATGAACTTTATCAAAAGAATCATTAACATCCTAATCGGGCACGCTAACAATTCTTTGTTAGTTCCGACCGCGATTACAGATTAGATTAATGATTTGTTTTGGTAAAGGCTAGATATGAACGGAGTTCCGTGTCAAGATAAGGGTTAAGAGTGAGATTCCTTTTTCCTCCAGAAACCCTAATTTACACGCATCACCGTCGTTCTAGTTTTAAATCTATTAAAAGATAAAAAAGGTAACTTTTAACTAATCGTCCATAACTACTAAATCCTAACGAACCCTACAAGCCCCCTTATTATATTAACTACATCCTTAAATAATCTAGATCTATATTCTGCATTAGTGCTTAACGTAGATCTAGAAACCATTCCACAAAATTCTTATTTCTTCCTCCTTTCTCAACACATCTAAAGTAAGAGTAAAAGGTTCCACGTTTCCCAGAGGACGACCCGTACTAATCTCGGTCTAGCTACGTGCGACACCGTTCTGATTGCGGTTAACTACAAACACACTTTTCGAACCAATCAAATGGCGCCGTTGCCGTGGATACGTGCGTAATTTTTTATTCTTGCTATTTGTGTTGAATTCTTAGACGATTCATATCATTATTAAAACAAAACTGCAAATTGCATATTTAACGATTTGTGCGTGAATTTTTGCAAGGAAATCTGGAGTCACAGACTTAAGGAAACAGGAGATCTAGGGTTCCAAACTTCTCTAGTATCTTTCTCAACTGTTTCTCTCTCCTCTAAAATCCAATAAAATCTATTTTCTGCAGGATTTTTTGCAAAATAGCGCCGCTCAAAAATCTTTTTGCAAAAGTTTTATGATTGGTATTGTTTTGCATATTCTAATACGGACTTTAAGGGGCAAAGACCAAATCAAGATTATGTGGGGATTTCATCACCCTTCCTAAGCCCCACAAATCACAAACCAAGCATCCGCATCAACCCTACATTAATTTAAAAAATATCTAGACCAGACTTTAAGGATTGTCGCGCTCATTAAGGACAGAGGAAGGTCGTGGGTAATCTATCGCTTATCCGCATTACTTTTGTAGTGCCTAGGCAAGTGTGTCCAAGACGAGTGGTTACTTAATTAGGACCACTACTTTCGTAGTGGGAAGCCTCCCACTCACCTGGCACTTACCTGGCTACAAGAGTAGTAAAGAGACGGTAGAGAATTTATCATGCGGCTTGTCCTTTGGAAGTCTAGGAGCGGTCTAGAGACTGGACCTAGGTGACCTTAGTTCTAGGGTTGCTTGTGCATTTTAGAGTGATTTGTCTTGAGTCCCACTTTTTTCAAAACAAGCCAATTTTAAATCACACACACGCTGCCACTTGCACTAAACCCGCTTAGTGCATGCTCGGCTGGACACGGGATCCTAGTGCCCGTCTTGTCCGTGTTCCTGCTATCGACGCTGAAGTCGGTACTTCTTCATCTTCTTTTCCCCCACCACACATGACCGAGATGGACGACACTCCATCAGATTATAACACCACGCTGCCACCGCCCGTAGGTGCGCAGAATCCACCGTGCATATCTCTCCAAGATAGATGCTATCCTATCCGTGGTCCTCTTCCCACTTGTCTATCTCTTCCACCACCTAACGGGGATAATTTCGAAATTAAACCCCACTACATCAATCTGCTGCCCAAATTTGACGGGCTTGAGTCGGAAGACGCGTACGTTTTCATTACCAAATTCGAAAACGTATGCGCAATGATGGGTACTTCACAATTGACTGTCGATGCTATGCGCTTGCGTCTTCTCCCATTCACACTATGCGACTTGGCAGAAAAATGGCTTTACAATACTGCCGCACACTCTATCACTAATTGGGATGAATTCGTCATAGTATTTCTTAAGAAGTTTTACCCAAATCATAAGACTGCCCGTGTTAGAAGCGAGATCAACCAGTTCACCCAGCTTCCTAATGAACCATTTTGGAAGTGCTTTGAACGTTTCAAGGATCTGCTTGTCCAATGTTCTCATCATGGAATCAATAGATGGGATTTATGTCAGATTATATATGAGGGCATTAATCCAGCGACAAAGCAGATGCTTGAAACAAATTGTCAATGCAATTTCATGTCTAAAGACGACGGTGAAGCTTGAAAATATCTGGAAGACCTTGCTGAACACACTTTGCAGTGGGAAAGCGTAAGACCACCTTCTTCTAAGGGAAGTATTCATCAGCTCGATATTTCCATCGCAGTAAAGGCCGAAATGGCAGCGATACAGAAGAAACTCGATGCTATTGAGAACAAATTCTCATCATTCTCCCTAAATCAGGTCACGCTTCCTAAGTCCGTCTGTGGTTGCTGTTCGGATCCTTCACACTTAACGGAAGAATGTCCTATGAATGCATCGTTTCAAGCTAATGCTGCTTTTCAGCAGCGACCTAGAAACGACCCTTATTCTTCCACGTACAATCAAGGATGGAGGAATCATCCTAATTTTGCTTGGAGTAAAAACCAACAAAGCAATTATCAAAGACCTCCTCCACAACAACCACAACCACAGAATCAGCCCCCCTTTCAGTCACAAAATTTCCAAAATCCGGCCAATATTTCTACACCACAAGTGGCCGGTACTGACAACTCACTTGCACAAACCTTGGATTTGTTCATGAAACAATCCATGCAATTGTCGGCTGAGATGAAGTCTTCTATTGATACCATAACGAAAAAATCCGCCTCCCATGGTGAGAGTATTAAATCAATAGAAAATCAAATCGCACAGTTAAACGCCGCAATGAGTGCGATAGAAAAAGGGAAACTCCCATCTCAACCCCTATCGAATCCTGTCCATTCATAAAATTATAATGTGAATGCCATTACTACGTTGAGATCGGGGAGAGTGCTGAACAACCGAGTGGGTGAGCAATTTGATGTTAGTGACACATTTGATACCCCAGCTTCTTCTTCTTCTTCCCCTAATTCGTCTAGTCTCCCACCTTCATCCGAGCCTATTCTCCGTTTTCCCCAAGGCTCGAACATTTCGCCAAATCTATCTAAGTCGATTCCCACTCTAATTTTGGGATCGAATCCGTCCCCACAGTCTTCTCCACAAACGTTGGACCCAAAACTTATTGATCGAGCTCCATTTCCAAACAGATTAAGGGTCAACAGACCTAACCCATAAATGGAGAAGATTGTGGAAATGTTTAAGCAAGTTAGCGTGAATATTCCTCTTCTAGATGCTATTCAACAAGTCCTATCTTATGCAAGAATCCTTAAAGACTTGTGCACTAGGAAGAGAAAAACTCAAGTGCCTAAGAAGGTTTTCATGACGAGTAATGTTAGCACCGCTTTTACCCAACAAATACCAAAGAAACGTAAGGACCCCGGCTGTCCTACAATCTCTATTTCTATTGGGGGTAAAAATATTAATCGTGCTTTACTCGATCTAGGCGCTAGCGTTAACTTGCTTCCTTATTCAGTATACGAGCAGTTAGGAATTGGAGAGTTAAAACCCGCCCATTGTACTCTCCAGATGGCAGACCGATCTATCACCAAATCTCGGGACGAACTAGAGGATGTGTTAATTAAAGTCGGGGAATTCATAATTTCCGTGGACTTTGTTGTTTTAGATACACAACCTGTGGCAAACCCATGCAATCAAATCCCGGTGATACTTGGTCGACCCTTCCTAGCAACTTCTAACGCTGTAATTAATTGTCGTAACGGTTCTATGAACTTATCCTTCGGGAAAATGACAATTGAGCTTAATATTTACAAGCTAGCAAGTCAGCCATCGGAACCTTCTGCTCATTTGCTGGATGTTTGTTCCATCCACGAGATAGCTTCCGAAAGCTGCATGGATGAGGAACTTTGCTTTGATGTTCTCGACAACACTAATGAGACATCGTTTGATCTTGCACCACTTCATAGTGAGGATATGTTCAATGAGTCCAACCTTGAGATTGAACCCGTTGACTCGTTGCAAAAGTCAGCAGCACTTTCCGAGTCAATATCTTATGCAAGTTTTGAACCTCTTAAGGAGTCCGAATATCATTCCGTTACCCCACCTTCTATTGTCTCTCCGCCAATTCTTGATCTCAAACCGCTAGCTTCTTATCTTAAATATGCATATTTAGAAGAGAATGAGACTTTGCCAGTGATTATATCCGCTTCTCTAGCCTTAGAGCAAGAGAACGCACTTTTGGCAGTATTGAGATCAAATCGGCAAGCATTTGGTTGGACAATGGCCGACATCAAAGGGATTAGTCTCTTAATTGTTGAACATAACATACATCTGATGGATGAAGCCAAACCAACCCGAGACCCATAAAGACGGTTAAATCCCGTTATGAAGGAGGCGGTAAAGAAAGAAATCGTCAAGTGCCTTGATAGTGGAATAATTTACCCCATATCTGATAGCCAATGGGTAAGTCCAATTCATGTTGTCCCTAAAAAGTCTGGCACCACGGTCATCACTAATGAGGCTAATGAGTTAATCCAAACACGCACCCAAACTAGGTGGCGTGTATGTATTGATTACAGGAAACTCAATGCCGCGACGAGGAAAGATCACTTCCCTCTACCTTTCATTGACTAGATGTTGGAACGATTAGCTGGACACGATTACTACTGTTTCTTGGACGGATACTCTGGCTATAACCAGGTCCCCATCACCGAAAAGGATCAAGATAAAACCACTTTTACTTGTCCTTTCGGAACTTTTGCTTATAGACGCATGCCCTTTGGGTTATGCAACGCTCCCGCTACATTTCAGCGGTGCATGATGGGGATATTTTCAGATATGGTGGAAAATTTTCTAGAAATTTTTATGGACGATTTCTCCATTTTTGGGGACTCCTTTGAGGACTGCCTTCGTAATCTTGACACGGTTCTTATCTGCTGTAAGGATAAGAACTTGACTTTGAATTGGGAAAAATGCCATTTTATGGTCCAAGAAGGTATTGTACTTGGACATATAATTTCACGAAAAGGCATTGAGGTTGACAGAGCTAAAATAGATGTCATTCATAACCTCCCTCGTCCCAATTGCGTCAAAGATATACGATCTTTCCTTGGCCATACATGATTTTATAAGAGATTTATTAAGGACTTTAGCAAAATTGCTAGACCCTTAACCCTTCTATTGGCCAAGAACATTACTTTTCACTTCGATTCGGATTGTGAGGCTGCTTTTGAATCGCTTAAGGAATCACTCACTACAGCCCCCGTTCTATCATCTCCAGATTGGAACCACCCGTTCGAGCTTATGTGTGACGCATCAGATTTTGCTATTGGTGCTGTCTTAGGACAACACATTGATAAGATGCCACATGTAATTTACTATGCAAGTAGGACCTTGAATGATGCACAAATAAATTACACAATTACCGAGAAAGAACTCTTGGCAGTTGTATTTGCATTAGAGAAATTCAGGCCCTACTTGATTGGCTCGCCTATTGTGGTTTACACAGATCACTCCGCCCTACGACATCTTTTATCGAAGAAGGATGCGAAGGCCAGGCTAATACGTTGGATCCTATTGTTACAAGAATTTGATCTTGTCATCCGAGACAAGAGTGGATGTGAAAACGTTGTAGCCGACCATCTTTCACGCATCACTTCTTCACCAACTTTGACCGTGCCGATAAATGACTCATTTCCTGACGAACAGCTCTTGACTGTATCCTACGAACCTTGGTTCGTGGATATCGTGAACTATCTTGCAACGAGACTTATTCCTAGCGATTGCTCGAAACAAGACAAACTTCGATTTCTATCCTAAGTAAAATATTTTTACTGGGATGAACCTTATCTATTCAAGTATTGTTCCGATCAAATCATTCGCAGGTGTGTCCCTAACGATGAATTCAAGAGTGTGTTATCATTTTGTCATAATCAGGCATGCGGTGGTCATTTTGGTCCTCGCAAAACGGCGGAGAAAGTTTTGCAATGTGGCTTTTCTTGGCCAACATTATTTAAAGTTGCATTTGAACATTGCAAAACTTGTCCGCGATGTCAGCATTTGGGTCGGATTTCACGAAGAAACGAGATGCCGCTCCAACCTATATTGGTTGTGGAAATATTTGATGTTTGGGTATTGATTTTATGGGCCATTTTCCCAACTCCTTTGGGAATCTATACGTCTTGTTAGCGGTTGATTATGTCTCGAAATGGGTAGAAGCTATACCGTGTCGTACTAATGACAACAAAGTTGTCATTAAGTTCCTTAAAGAAAATATCTTTTCGCGATTCGGACACCCTCGCGCTATAATTAGCGACAACGGGACACATTTCTGCAATCGGTCTTTCGAGGCCTTGATGCGGAAATATTCAATCACTCACAAGATTTCTACGCCCTATCATCCCCAAACAAGCGGGCGGGCTGAGATCTCAAATAGGCAGATCAAACAGATATTGGAGAAGACGGTTTCGAAAAACCGTAAAGATTGGTCAACCAAATTGACGGATGCTCTTTGGGCATTCCGCACCGCTTATAAGACCGATCTTGGTATGTCTCCATACCGCCTTGTGTTTGGGAAGGCATGCCGCCTTCCTGTCGAGATCGAACATAAAGCAATGTGGGCTATTAAAGAGCTTAATTTTGATCTCGATCATGCAGGCAGCTATCGGAAGCTGCAATTGAATGAGCTAAGCGAACTCCGCGATGAAGCTTACGATAATGCGGTGATAGTAAAGAATAGGACTAAAGTGTTCCACGATAAAAATCTTTTTAGAAAAACCTTCACATCGGGGCAACAAGTCCTTCTTTACGATTCCCATCTCCATCTTCATCCGGGTAAGCTTAAATCTCGTTGGAAAGGACCTTTTGTGGTGCGGTATGTACACCCGCACGGGGCAGTTGAAGTCGAAAATTTGAAAAACGGTTCAATTTTTAAAGTAAATAGACATAGATTAAAACCGTATTTTTCTGCTAACCCCGCGGAGGAGCTCCTGTTTTTACAGGAGCCGCTTTATCAAAACTAAAATTCCTCCGCCTCACCTCCTTGTTTTTGTAACATTTTCTCATTTTAAGAATGGAGGTGAGTAAAAATGGATTTGATTGAATATCTGTGCGTGTCAAAGATCAAGTTTGGGGGTAGTTTTCATTTAGCTATTATTTTACGCCTTGTATCTCTCTCCTAGTATACATGTCCTTATTCTCAAAAGGCTGCATCAGTGAGGACACTGCTGAAAACAGGTTTGGGGGGGTTTGTATTCACTGAATTATCTTTGACACTGGGCATTAAAATTTTTTTTTATAAAAAAAAGAGTAGAGTGTGAAAAATTACATCCAAAAGATAGGAATAGTTTAAGAAAACCAAGAAAATTCGAAGTTTTCTTAAACGAACTGGTATTAAGTAGTTATGAGCTGTTGTCCCAAGGGTTAGTAAGATGAAGGAAGTCACTAATCTGAGGATAAAAATAAGTCTGAAAAATAGTTTCTATTCTGGAAGCCAAACATTTGAATGTTGATACCTTACTATATGCACTTACACACGTCTTGAAACTCGGGATAGTAGAGGATACCTTGAAATGCTCTTGTCTAAAAGCCAAAGTATGAAGGAAATGAAAAAATAAAAAAAATGAAGAAAATATAAAAATGGTGAAATAAAAAAATGAACATTGGTTTTGTATCGCCAAGGCAGCAATAAAAAAATATAGCGAGGGTGCCTCTTCACCTAGTGCCCTAAGGCCAACTGGTCTGGGAGTCACTGCTAAGCCTTAGGTGGTGCAAGACGAGGAAAATATTATCACCTAATCAGCAAGCACATGAGTAATCGGTCGGTTAGTACCTCAAGAAGTATTAACGGTCGCATGAAAAGGTGTGAGCAAACCTAAGTATTCATCAAATTAAAAAGTACTAAGGTAGATGGACAAGAGTATGATAGCTTGAATTGAATTCTCCGAGTGTAGGGATGTTCTATACACACACGTAGGGGTATATGATCAATGTTTGGAAGAAAGATAGGAATGAAGAATAAATACGATGTTTTATTGAGGGATGATGTGATTTCTAACATCTTTTCATGACTATTAAGATAGGGCTCATGACAACTGAAAAGCTAGTGTAGTTGGAAACTCTTATTTTCAAAGTCTTTCTTTATGGTTCTTATCTTTATATGTAAATTTCACCATCTCTCTTTTGTTATTGGATTTTGTGAGTGTAATCCGCTGAAAACCCTCAGGAGACAACACTCCTCCTACTAGGGACACCTAGAGGTTTAACGGCTTGTTGCACGTGCTCAGTGCAATCGTGATTGCCTACGAAAGTGTGCTTAGTTTTCTCCTTTCTTTTTCTCTTTCTCTTGAATAAACTAGTTTGCTCGGGACGATCAAAGATAAGTTTGGGGGTATTTGTTCAGTTGATAAAACTGCACATTTGTTATTACATTTTTCCTACCATTTCCATATTTAAAACGGTCTTTATTATAATATATCATACATATGAGGGTTTATGTGTAAAAATACTATTTTCTATATGTTGATATATCGTAATTAGCATTTGGTAGGAAAATGTATGCAAATAATATTATTGACCAAATCCTAGTAGAACTAAGTCTACTAAATATTATTTAAGTTGTTGTGCAGGATTTTCAGATCTTAAATCAAGAAAATCAAGTTGTTAAAGCTAACCTGCCTAATTAAGAAATCAAAATTAAGAAATCAATTCTGGCAGAAGAAAAGAAAAGATTTCCAAATTCTGAAGGTTCCAAGGATCGCCACATGTCACAAGGAGCCAGCCCCTAAAGTTTGATCAACGGAGCTGATCATCAGGCCGCAGATCCGCGGCAGGAGCCCCTTGATGCCGCGGATCCGCCGCGTAGTTGAAGAGTTAGGGGATGGAAATTTTTAGGTGGAATCCTAACTAAAGGTCCCCAATTTAGGCATCTAACTTTCTGGCTTTGGGACTATAAATAAAGACCGAGAGCCTCTTGGAAAAATCATCAAGTCGACGAGTTCACGAAGTCCAAGACGGTTCACGCATCCAGACTGATCATCAACTGTTCGTCTACCTCCTTGGAAGAGATCGAGAAGCAAACTAGTCTTTGTAATCATTTTCTAAGGAATCAAAGTATAATGAATATTGTTGATTAATAAAGGTAGCTTTCTTTTTCTTATTCTATTTCTTCGTAGTTTAATTATGCATTTTCTCTCCATCTCTTCTTCTCCCAACATGTGCGAGTAATTCTCCGCTTGATCAAACTTTAGGGGTAGGCTAATGGATGATGAACATCCCTAAACCCTTTTTAAGTCCTATAAAGTTTATGAACTTTATCAAAAGAATCATTAACATCCTAATCGGGCGCGCTAACAATTCTTTATTAGTTCCGACCGCGATTAGAGATTAGATTAATGATTGTTTTGGTAAAGGCTAGATATGAACGGAGTTCCGTGTCGAGATAAGGGTTAAGAGTGGGATTCCTTTTCCCTCCAGAAACCCTAATCTACACGCATCACCGCCGTTCTAGTTTTAAATCTATTAAAGAATAAAAAGGGTAACTTTTAATTAATTGTCCATGACTACTAAATCCTAACGAACCCTACAAGCCCCCTTATTATATTAACTACATCCCTAAAGTAATCTAGATCGATATTTTTGCATTCTTGCTTAACGTAGATCTAGAAACCATTCTTCAAAATTGTTTATCCCTCCTCTCTTTCTCAACACATCTAAAGTAAGAATAAAAGGCTTAACGTTTCCCTGAGGACGACCCGTACTCACCTCGGTCTAGCTACACGCGACACCGTTCTGATTGCGGTTACACTACAAACACAATCTTACGTATCAACCACCCCGCAATAATGAATATATAAATGAATCTAAACTGTACAACTACCAATGCACTAGGAGCTATCCAATACGACAATTCGAATCAACCATCACAGATATAAACATCACAGCAACAAAAGCAAGTATGTGCAACCCCGTCTAAATGACATATAGCAAATAGACGACGTTTGAAAACGCATACACAACATTACTGAGATAAACAATGCAAGAGTTTCAAAAACCAAACTTTCCAAATTGCCCCAAAACAAAGATAACACTGAGTGAAATCTGGGGCAAATTAAACAATACCAAAAATCCAAACTCTTCAAACCTAAAACACAGAATGAAAACGAGGAACTGGGGATGGCAAAAAACCGCTGGGGCGGGGAAAATTGGAATTCCGGCGGTTTTTGTACGGCTAAATGTCCTCGTTTTCATTGTGTGTTACTAACTCTACAAGATTAAACCTCTGCACTTGTTTAAAAATTTTTCACAGACTATAAAATATTCGAACAGATAGTGGGTTTCTAAGATCGGGATTTTACGGTTTTGAAACTAAAGCATCGTAAAAGGCTAGTTAAGACTTATGGAGTATCTCTGATACCAGTGTAAGTCTAAGTTGCATGCTCTACAGTGTTTGTAGAGAGGCGGAATATACAAAAATATAATTTTTTAAGCATGCAACAAAGATAATAACCCAAGATCAACCACAAGCCCTAAATAGCAAAACTACATAAGTAATTATTCTATTCTATTATAATGTTATACCTATCAGATTCGTGTCCTTCGGCTCTTGATTCCTCTTCTTAAGCTCCTTTTGGGGTCCTTGATGTAGCTTGGTTGTCGGTCTCCTGGATCCTAGATGATCCACCCGAAGGTTCTAGGTTCAAGCTTCAACCTTCAAAAGAATGTAACTAAACAAGCTAGTTTGCTAATCTAGCTAGTTTGGATTATGTGGAGATGATTAAGTGGTAAACTTTTTTTATCTCAAGTCCCTTGGTTCTCAACACATGAGAATAGTAGGGTTGAGGAAGAGGATGAGAATAAAGGGGAGAGAAGCAACCATGGAAAGAATGAGAATATGAAGAATGGCTTATACAAAAATATCAAGCATTTTTCTTTTTCAAAATAAAAACTAGCCATACTTCAACAGTGTTTTTAATAAATACTCAAGCCATGATTCATCCAATGCCATCTTTACACCTCATTTTTCCATTTATTAATAAATAGAAAATACATACTATGAGGTGCCCCCTTCTAGAAGATATTTTGTATAAATACAAAATACTTTCTACTATATATACATACCCGTATTCGTATCGAAATACGAATACCCAAGAAATAGAATAATACCACTAAAATAATACTAGTATTAAATCAATATCTGATTTAATAAACTGGCTTAATCCTAAGCCTGCCAGTATTAAAATCCTTCCGATTAAATTCCACGCAACTAGTACACGTAACCAATCGGGACCCTGCACGTATAAACATACGACCTCCACATCGTTTCGCCTAAACCAGAGAAAGCTTCTGTGTGGGACTCTAAAGACTCGACAGTACGCTGGTAGTGGGTTTAACCACAAGCGCGTTAGTGGTACTAGCTATACGTAATGGCTATCCAGGTACCTGTCGAAAAGAAGGCCGAAAAGCAAACTCATCTGAACCCCTACTGAGCCTAACCATGACAATATCCCTATAGTCCGGTCTGTTCGTCTGAGAGTATCGCATACCCGGTCTAGGGGGCGGTTAACGTCAGACCCCTACTAACATGATAAGTCGTACTGGTGTGGCTCAAGACCATCCGAGAAATTACTGATCTAACTATCAGTAATTCTTAACTGCCCTGGCCAGGTGCTTCTGGTGTTTGACCAACCAAACACATTGCGACATCGACTCCCTATACCGGGAGAGACGAATCTCTAACAATCACTCACTGCCTCTATGTGGCTCGGGACTGTACCCAACTTAAACCTGTTTGCACGACTCTTTTGAGCCATGGTAGAGTAGTAATCAAAGCACAGTGGGAACTCACACGAGACAAATGATGATCTTAGGTCTACAGACTATCTGTACACATGCCACATGAGAACTGCTATCTGACGATAGGTATAATACCATCCAGCAGTTCTCGGCGAGTCCGTCCAGTGTACCCACCCATGGTGAGCACCTGTATACAATCTTAGGTGAAACACACCAATAGCTGTAAGATTAACCATCGATCCTCATCGGGGTCTAGAAACGTATACACCAGTCTACTCTGGAATATCGATGCCCTGTCTTGATATTCCTACGACTAGGGACAGTTTAAGGATATGCTTATAGACTGCCCAACCCTTACAACAATGACCGCTATCACAACGCTGGTAGTCAAGCAATTATCCTACGGGCTTTATCGACATGTTTAAGTAGTACGTAATAACAGATAAAACATACACACATGTTAAGATAAAGGCAAACCAGATAGCATACTATCATTTCGAGCAAGATTGTCCTGTACATATATACATATCCATAGTATCCATTACAAATAATGGCCTCTAAAGCATATATATATCCTACAAGGAATATCCTGCACCTCATTCGATGAAGGAAGAGCATTGATCCCTTCACCGGGAGTTCTCTTTTAAGTAAAAGTTTATGTTACCATAAATTTGCAAAACCACTCGGTTCATTCAATGATATTAAGTTCATTATATTAAAAGTTTTCATAAAAACCAGCCAGAACCCTCTGTCATTTTAGGAAGTAGAGTACTTAGTATTCGTGCTGTGTTCGTTGACCATAGTTAAGGCGTAATGTACGGTAGCTAAGTGATATCTTCCAGCTTGCATATAATGCGATTGGTTAGGACAATCATAGACTTTGTTGACCATAGTTAAGGGTCGTGCGGATGGGTCTAAAATAGTCACGAAATGACGGGTTGAACTTAACTAGCGACTTATGATTTGTTGACCATAGTTAAGGTCATATGCCGGTAGGGGTAAAAACCGATATCCGTAGTTTCAAATGTTGAAACTTGCAATGAGATTGCATACCTTCTATGGTGTGGGGTTGTTCCCTGATTAAAAATCAGGAAAGGACTCAGAAGAGGCATCACGTGCTCACACGTGACCAGCGGTCACGTGTTGGCACGTGACGTTCAAAGCAGCGGCACAATGCGCATTCAAGAAAAGACTCCAGAAAAGGTCACGTGCTCACACGTGACCAGTGATCACGTGTTGGCACGTGACGGCTGAGCAGCGGCCAAAGAACAGAGCATAGGGGAAGAAAGGCCTGTTCCAGGGGTTACATGGCCACACGTGACCGGCTTTAAAAGCTTTGTTATTGAACATAATTAAATTCTGAGAAGAGATCATTCAAATTTTTCCAAGATAGAGAATGATTATTTGGAACCGTTGGATTTAAAATCTGAAGGTGATTAGATATCACCAGTTTATGGAAAAATCTTGGACTTGGAAAGATCTCCCCCTAAATTTAACCGAAATAACAAAGAGATACATTTGGATTTAAAATCCAATGGTGAATAAAATTCACCCAATAATCTAAAGGCCCGAAATAATGATAAACATAAATCAAATCTCTCAATAAACAAATCAAATCTTTCAATGAAAGATTCACTAAAACTAATTGATCCTCTTTCTTCTCCTATAAATAGGAGCCAAAGGAGAGAGTAAAAAAAAAGAAGGAAGAGGAGAAATGGAATATACAGAGACATATACAGAGAGAAAGAGAGATAGAGCCTTGAGATTTTCGAAGAAATTGATCCTCTGCAAAAGAAAACCCTAGGTAAGAAAGGAAAGGCTTAAAAAGAGAATTTAATTCTCAAAAGAGTTTAACTCTTATATAAAAAAAAAAAAGAACTTAGTTCTTCTTCTGGTTGAGGATCTGCAAAGTGCACATCTCCCCATGAATTGAGAATTTAATTCTCATTGGGTCGAGATCCTGCCATGCAGATCTAAAACATAGAGGGGGAACTGAGTTTAGAGAATTTAATTCTCATAAAATGATAGGAATTCAATTCCTTTGAGATAAAGTTAGGGTTTAACCCTAGGTTATAGGAATTTAATTCGTTCAAAATAAACAAAACTAGGGTTTAGCCCTAACTGAGAACATAATTCTCTCAAACTCACAGGAATTTAATTCCTTTAAGAAAAGAAACTAAGGTTTAACCCTATCAAGAATATAATTCTTCAGAAGTTTAGGGTTTAACCCTATGAAAAGAACTTTAATGCATACAGAGACCCGCCAAATAAAACTCTGAAGTAGGCACCTCACGTGCCCCACGTGACCTCTAAAGCACACAAAAGTAAAAGAAACAGAAAAGAGCTTTAGGGATCACACGTCAACACGTGACCCCTAATGAACATTCTAACAGTGCAAAGCACAAGCCCCCATCACGTGCCCACACGTGATGGCTTTCAGAATTAAAAGTGTTAAACACTTATCTGTAGAACAAAATAAAGGGAAACAGGGCGCTATCACGTGCTATCACGTGACCCCTTGGCTGAAGCTTTAACAGACAAGCACCAAAATTCCAATCACGTGACGGCACGTGATACTTTGAAAGTGTTCAAGATTTTTGACCGAATAAAATAAAGGAAAGCAGGGCGCCCTCACGTGTTACCACGTGACCCCTCTTGCCTTAATGTTTAACACTAAATTGAAACTCTGTATCCAGTGTTTAATACTGATTCTCCTTAGTGTTTAACACTAATTTGGAAAATTCTATTTGCAGTGTTTAACACTGATTTGCTTAGTGTTTAACACTAATCTGAAAACTCTTTTCCCAGTGTTCAACACTGTTGGTCTCTAGTGTTTAACACCAGCCTTAGCCCAATTAGCTAAGTCTCCAGAGGCAAAGCCTCCCCTTCAATGAATCAAAGGAGGGCTAATATCCCAAAAATAATTGGACTTAGCCCAAGATGGCCATAAGTCCTCAATTCAAACTTAATTGGGCCAATGGGCTCATAATATGATAATTGTCACGCCCCGCTTCCCAGAGTACGCAAGATTTGGGCACGTGACATAGCCAACCATGCTACCTGTGGGTAGGAAGTATCCATCCACAGTCACATTACGGTTGTAAGGATATCAAGAACAGAATAAAACTAATCTAATACATGTCCAAATCCATAATACCAAGAATCAATAAACAATAAGTGCGGAAGCTAATGATCCAATACAATGAATAAACAGTATGTCCCATAATGCGGGCTCACATCTGGAAATGAAATGACATAAATAAACTAACTCTAAGGAACTCACATTTCAGCCTGCTGGCTGAGGTACTCCTGCTCGGTCGACGACAAAGGTACGGAATCTGGGCCATGCAAAACCCAGACGTCAGCGCGTCATGATATCAAGTATATAGCATAAACATGGTAATAAACAATGCAAGTATGAACATGAATAAAGCAGCAATAAGAAATAACAAGCAGGGTAATGTGCACTGGTGACTAAACTGTCCTATCAGGTTTTCTACTCTATAGTTTTTGAAACCAATTGATGAATCGTCGATGTAACTCAATAGTATCCCGTGCGTGCCCGGGACCACGGTCATGACCCTCGGGCTGAGTCCGAGACGTGCCGCTAAGCAGTAAAAGGTAGTAGGATGGACGAGTGATGTCAGCATCATCACTCCCGGACTGGCCAAGCCCGTAAGACTGATCAGAACAATGTATCGAACTGTTGAGTTACAAGTCGGTTTCACCTTTGATTTCCCCATACCCCCAAACTATGTATGTCAGGTCAGGTATTCAGTAGTCAAGGACTAATGCCAACAAAGTCAAGTAAAAGTAGGTCTGTCTGGATCGACAGCAGGAATAGTTAGGTTTGTCGGCATTAGGCATGAAATCAAGGAACAAGTAATGTCATGGTACATCAGGATGAGTCGGTATGTATGTATATGTCAGGTGTAGCAGGGTCAGGTCAATATGTCGTGCAATCGGGTAAGTGCTCACAACAGGTATACAATCAATTATGAATATCAGCAGGAAACAGTATTTAACCACAATATTCCATATAACTACAGTGATGATTATATTCTCTCGTTAACATGTTCGATCATCTTTAGGGTGTAATAGCCACAAGGTAAAGCAATATTCACACTTATAAATTAAGGAACTACATGAAATTATACTAAATGTAATAATTGTCTCAAGGATGGTTTAACAGTTCAAGCAGATATGATTCAGTCGTTTTATTTAGTTAAAGCATGGATTGATGTGGGTTAATTAATTACGGGGAAACGGTTGTAACGATTCCATTATGAGGATAACAGCAACATTACGATGTCAAATGCCATCATTAAAGTACAGTATTAAATAGTGTGAAATAAATTGCGTGGCAAGACTAGATCTCGCACGCTAGCATGTTAGAGCAAGTATTCAGATACTTGCCTCGACGGTTCTGCAATCTGGAACACGGATGCGATGTCGGCAAAACACGATATGATAGCACGGGCCACGGAACGGATCCAAACACGGACAAGATGATCACACGGGTCAGGCACACTCGCTGGGGCGTCGGGATCGTCGGCGTCGTCACGGGAAGGTGATGATGGTGGTGTGAAAGAGGGTGAGGAGGTGGAGGCTGAGGCTTTGTTAACCAAGGAATCTCACAGGCGAATAACAACAGAGATATGTTAGTAAAACCAAATAATATAACAAGAAGAACAAAATTTTATTGATCAGCTAGAAATATCCATTGCTCCCTTCAGCTGTGGTAAGGAATATCCCCTGTGTTCCATTAGCACTACCACATCAATCAATAGAATGGAAATTAGATGAAAAAAATAACTGCATATAGGAATGGTAGAATGAATAGAAATAAACCAATATGAATGCTTTCCGCTGTGCAATGCGCTCCTTCCTGTTCCTTCCTTGGACACTTCCTTCATTAGGACGACTTCTAGGTATTGGTTCTCCAGGCACATACTGAACCCAAGCAAAAGGTCCTGGGGGTCTGAGGCTGGCCCTCTTCCTCCGAGGTTTAGTCCCCGGCCGTCTCTTCGGAAACCGAGTGTCCGTCAAGCTTCCGATGATCAAACCCCCATTAGAAGCCGAAAAACTTCTTCTTCTCTCCAATGAAGAAGCAGCAGCAGCCATCCAATGGTGATTGCGAAAGAGAGCTGAATGGATTCTAGCGACGAATGTTAATGGGAGAGAAGAGGAGGCGTTGGGGTGCGGTTGGGCTGCGGACGACGAGGACGGTGACGGCGAGGTCGTGGGGAGGTCGACGGCGAAGGCACGAGGAAGCTAGGGTTAGGGTTCGGGTTCGCGAGATTTCTCGTGGTGGAGGAAGATGAACAGAAGGCTTTATATAATAGATGAAGAGAGAGGTTGGTTACAGAGAGAGAGAATGAGAAAATATTGAGGCGGCGCCCACGAGTTCTAATGATGGCTCGTGATTGGCTGGATAAGAGGTAAAGGAAAAATTTAGAGAAGATTTGAAGGGATAATCTGTTAAGAAATAAATTCGTATATATATATTTTAGTTTTATATATTAAATTGAAACGGGCCCTTTTTGGCGCGAAATGAAACATTTCCAAATCGCGCCCGGGTTGCGCCCAAATGTTCCATATTCAAATTATAAGATTTTAAGCGGGTTCCAAATTTTGAAAAGAGGTGTTTAATGATTAAAATGCATGCCCCCAAGTCGGACACTTGCGCGCGCGCGTAGTCGCCCAAACTTGCCCGTTTAGCCAAACGGAACGGAATCTCGACACGCGGACGCTACCACGCGACTAGTGGCGACGAGTAGGCTAACATGGACATCTTAAATTTCATTTTCGGAGTTAAAATTTGTTATGTGCTAAAATGACTTAACCGGGTAAAATTTAGCAACAAACACCAGAAAATCAGGAAAATTGGAATGAGCAATATATAACCCTCAACTAGTAATATAAATAGTATTATTGGGCTCGGGTGTTACATCATACCCAACTACAAAAAGAATTTCGTCCTCGAAATTCTAAGAATACAAGATAGCTAACAACGGGAAAAGGCGAGGAAATTTCTGCCGGATCTCGTCTTCTCGCTCCCAAGTGGATTCCCCATGGGATCGATTACCCCAAGAAACTAGCACAAGAGGGATAACCTTGTTCTTAAGAACCTTTTCTCTTCGATCCTTGATTTCAACTGGTCGCTCCTCAAAAGTTAGGTCCTCCCGAACAGTCAACTCCGAATGATCCAAGACATGAGTCTCATCACGGACATACCTCCGTAGTTGAGACACATGAAACACATCGTGAACTCCTGCTAATGACGGTGGTAACGCCAACCGGTACGATACCTCTCCAACACGCTCCAATATCTCGAAGGGTCCAACGAATCGGGGACTAAGCTTTCCCCGACTTTCAAAGCGAATCACCCCTCTAGTCGGTGATATCTTCAGGAATACCAAATCACCCACGGCGAACCCTAGAGGTCTTCTTGACGTGTCGGCCCAACTCTTCTGTCTGTCTTGAGCTGCCATCATATGCTTCCTGATGGTATTCACCTTCTCGACTGTCTGTACCACCAAATCTGGTCCCAGTAACCTTCGTTCACCAACATCATCCCAACAAACAGGTGAACGGCACTTACGACCATACAGTGCTTCAAACGGGGCCATCTGAATAGTTGCTTGGAAGCTGTTGTTGTACGAAAACTCCACCAGGTGTAGATGATCCTCCCAAGAACCTTTGAAGTCTAACATGCAAGCCCTCAACATATCTTCAAGGGTCTGGATCGTTCTCTCTGATTGTCCATCAGTCTGGGGATGATAAGCTGTGCTAAACTTCAATCGAGTCCCCAAACTTTCTTATAAGCTCCTCCAAAAGTGTGACAAGAACCGAGTGTCCCGATCGGACACGATGCTTACCGGTACTCCATGCAATCTGACAATCTCCTGCATGTACCGCTCTGCCAAAGTCTCTGTCGATTGACCAACCCGAAAAGGAATAAAGTGAGCTGCCTTGGTCAACCGATCGACAATCACCCATACTGCATTGTTGCCCTTTGGACTCCGCGGTAAAGCCGTCACGAAATCCATGGTTATATGTTCCCACTTCCACTGAGGAATCGGAAGTGGTTGCAACAAACCAGCAACCCTTTGGTGTTCCGTCTTGACTTGCTGACACACCAAGCACTTAGCCACGAAGCGAGCAATTTCCCGTTTCATACCTTCCTACCAGAAATGCTGTCGAATATCTCGGTACATCTTTGTACCTCCCGGATGTATAGAGTAAGCTGAACTGTGTGCCTCCTTCATAAGCTCTTCACGTACATCATCCTTTGGCACACACAAACGGCTACCATACCTCAACGAACCATCTTCGTGGACCAGTAAATCTCTTCGTAGTCTAGCCTCAACCTGCTCTCGAAACTTCTGCAGTCTAGGATACTGCGATTGTGCCGCTTTAATCTTCTCAACCAAGGACGACTGTACTTGCAACTGCATCAACTGTCCCGTAGAATGTGGTAGCACAGCCTCCAAGTCGAATCTTCGAAAATCTGCAATGATCTCCTTCTGCGTAGTTAATACCTGAATTGCTGGTAACCGACTAAGCGCATCCGGTACAACATTAACCTTCCCCGGATAGCACTTAAGATCAAGATCGTAGTCAGCCATCAACTCCAACCATCTGCGTTGCCTCATGTTCAACTCCTTCTGAGTGAACACATATTTCAAACTCTTGTGATCTGTAAAGACTTCGACTCTCTCGCCCAATAGGTAGTGTCTCCAAATCTTCAGGGCGAAGATCACGGCTGCAAGCTCTAAGTCATGAGTCGGATTGTTCTTCTCATGAGTCTTCAGTTGTCTCGATGCGTAAGCGACGACTTTCCCGTTCTGCATTAAAACACATCCCAATCCCTTTCCAGATGCGTCGCTGTGAAACACCAGTCCTCCTGAATTATCCGGTACAGTTAGGATAGGGGCGGTTATCAACTTCTGCTTCAACGTCTCGAAGGCCAATGCACATCCATCCGTCCAAACAAATGGTATCACCTTGCGCATGAGCTTGGTTAACGGCTCAGCCAAATGAGCGAAGTTCTCCACAAATCTTCTGTAGTATCCGGTCAAACCAAGGAAACTTCTTATCCCAGCCACATTCCTTGGAATAGGCCAATCTCGAACTGCTGCAATCTTTTCTGGATCGACGGCAATGCCATCGCCAGACACAACATGCCCCAAAAACCTTACTTCCTCCAGCCAAAACTCGCACTTACTCATCTTCGCATACAATTTCTCTTGTCTCAACGTCTGCAGTGCGATCTTCAAATACTCAGCATGCTCCTCCGGACTCTTCGAGTGCACCAGAATATCGTCAATGAATACCAGAATAAACTGGTCCAAGAACGGTGAAAAGATCTTGTTCATCAAATCCATAAATATTGCTGGCGCATTCGTCACTCCGAAGGGCATCACTAGATACTCGAAATGCCCATACCGAGTTCGAAACGCCGTCTTGCAAATGTCTTCTGCCTTCACTCGGACCTGATGATATCCTGATCGCAAGTCCAGTTTCGAGAATACCCTCGCGCCACTAAGCTGCTCAAAAGTTCCCCAATGCGAGGGATCGGGTACTTGTTCTTAATAGTCACCCGGTTCAATTCTCGATAATCAATGCACATCCTTCTCGTGCCATCCTTCTTCTTTACTAAAAGAACTGGAGCTTCCCAAGGTGAGTCGTTGCTTCGAATCCATCCCGTCTCGAGTAATTCACCAACTTGTTTCTTAACTCCCCCCAATTCCACTGGTGCCATTGGATAGTAAGCTTCAGACACCGGCGCTGCACCAGGACTAAGGTCAATCGTGAACTCCACGTCTCGCTTCGGCGGTAAGCCCGATATATCTTCAAACACATCCATAAAGTCACGAACAACTGCCGGCTCTTCTTTATCATCAACTCCTAAAGCTGCAAGGACACTGTTTGTCGGCCTAGTCCTAAACTCGACTGGCCCGACAGAACTGCTTCCTTACCGTAATTGTTGTCTGCATCGTTGGCTGCGAAAGGTCTAGCGAGACTTCTGAGTCTCGTCCATTCTGCTGCATGCGTGTCCATGGCGCTCCATTCTGCCTTAGTCCGATGAACTTCTCTTTCATTTCCTCCCATGCAGTCCGCGGGAAGAACTTTTCCAAGAAACTTTTGGAGAAATCCGCCCAACTGATTGGCTTGGACAAGCGGGTCTCCTCCACAAGCCACCACTCTCGGGCGTAATCCACCAGCTGAATGCGCACCACATCAACTCTCTTGTCTTCAGGGATCTGTGCTGCAATCAGTAAGTTCTCCGTGTCCACGAGCCACTGCTCGGCTGGCAACGGCTCCTCCAAGCCAGTGAAATTAGTAGGACCCAACCGTCTGAAATCTGCCACGGTCCCTACTCGGTCGACTGGCTTCGCTACAGCGGTGTTTACAGACTGCTGCATAGCCTGCAAACCCTCTTGAAATGAATCTGCTTGCTGCTGGATCAGCTCAGTTTGCCTCTTCTGATTCTCCAACATCCCACGGATCACTCCTAACATGGCGGCTTCATCCACACGCCTCTGGTAAGTCTTCAACTTCTTACCTGTCATAATCCTGAACTCAAAACACCCAACATTAGCATGATGATAGATTCTGAATGTGGATCAAGGCTAGAACTCCAAGATACTTAAATAGAGTGCTGCATTGTAGCTATGCCGCGGTATCATAGCCGCAATTACTTAACTCCACCCAAGTCGCCTAAGTCCTAGAGATAACAAGAAGTTAGGTTTCGAGTTGACAATGCAAAGTAAGTTTGCATGTCGTCATGATCGGGAAGAATGATTCAAGGACGGTAAAACGGTCAAGGTGGCAGGACATGTCTCCTAATCACGGGTATTATGATTCGCGTATTGGGCGCAATACCCAACTACAAAGAATCAACCCAATTAACCTATGCTCTGATACCAAAAGAACCATGTCACGCCCCGCTTCCCAGAGTACGCAAGATTTGGGCACGTGACATAGCCAACCATGCTACCTGTGGGTAGGAAGTATCCATCCACAGTCACATTACGGTTGTAAGGATATCAAGAACAGAATAAAACTAATCTAATACATGTCCAAATCCATAATAACAAGAATCAATAAACAATAAGTGCGGAAGCTAATGATCCAATACAATGAATAAACAGTATGTCCCATAATGCGGGCTCACATCTGGAAATGAAATGACATAAATAAACTAACTCTAAGGAACTCACATTTCAGCCTGCTGGCTGAGGTACTCCTGCTCGGTCGACGACAAAGGTACGGAATCTGGGCCATGCAAAACCCAGACGTCAGCGCGTCATGATATCAAGTATATAGCATAAACATGGTAATAAACAATGCAAGTATGAACATGAATAAAGCAGCAATAAGAAATAACAAGCAGGGTAATGTGCACTGGTGACTAAACTGTCCTATCAGGTTTTCTACTCTATAGTCTTTGAAACCAATTGATGAATCGTCGATGTAACTCAATAGTATCCCGTGCGTGCCCGGGACCACGGTCATGACCCTCGGGCTGAGTCCGAGACGTGCCGCTAAGCAGTAAAAGGTAGTAGGATGGACGAGTGATGTCAGCATCATCACTCCCGGACTGGCCAAGCCTGTAAGACTGATCAGAACAATGTATCGAACTGTTGAGTTACAAGTCGGTTTCACCTTTGATTTCCCCATACCCCCAAACTATGTATGTCAGGTCAGGTATTCAGTAGTCAAGGACTAATGCCAACAAAGTCAAGTAAAAGTAGGTCTGTCTGGATCGTCAGCAGGAATAGTTAGGTTTGTCGGCATTAGGCATGAAATCAGGGAACAAGTAATGTCATGGTACAACAGGATGAGTCGGTATGTATGTATATGTCAGGTGTAGCAGGGTCAGGTCAATATGTCGTGCAATCGGGTAAGTGCTCACAACAGGTATACAATCAATTATGAATATCAGCAGGAAACAGTATTTAACCACAATATTCCATATAACTACAGTGATGATTATATTCTCTCGTTAACATGTTCGATCATCTTTAGGGTGTAATAGCCACAAGGTAAAGCAATATTCACACTTATAAATTAAGGAACTACATGAAATTATACTAAATGTAATAATTGTCTCAAGGATGGTTTAACAGTTCAAGCAGATATGATTCAGTCGTTTTATTTAGTTAAAGCATGGATTGATGTGGGTTAATTAATTACGGGGAAACGGTTGTAACGATTCCATTATGAGGATAACAGCAACATTACGATGTCAAATGCCATCATTAAAGTACAGTATTAAATAGTGTGAAATAAATTGCGTGGCAAGACTAGATCTCGCACGCTAGCATGTTAGAGCAAGTATTCAGATACTTGCCTCGACGGTTCTGCAATCTGGAACACGGATGCGATGTCGGCAAAACACGATATGATAGCACGGGCCACGGAACGGATCCAAACACGGACAAGATGATCACACGGGTCAGGCACACTCGCTGGGGCGTCGGGATCGTCGGCGTCGTCACGGGAAGGTGATGATGGTGGTGTGAAAGAGGGTGAGGAGGTGGAGGCTGAGGCTTTGTTAACCAAGGAATCTCACAGGCGAATAACAACAGAGATATGTTAGTAAAACCAAATAATATAACAAGAAGAACAAAATTTTATTGATCAGCTAGAAATATCCATTGCTCCCTTCAGCTGTGGTAAGGAATATCCCCTGTGTTCCATTAGCACTACCACATCAATCAATAGAATGGAAATTAGATGAAAAAAATAACTGCATATAGGAATGGTAGAATGAATAGAAATAAACCAATATGAATGCTTTCCGCTGTGCAATGCGCTCCTTCCTGTTCCTTCCTTGGACTCTTCCTTCATTAGGACGACTTCTAGGTATTGGTTCTCCAGGCACATACTGAACCCAAGCAAAAGGTCCTGGGGGTCTGAGGCTGGCCCTCTTCCTCCGAGGTTTAGTCCCCGGCCGTCTCTTCGGAAACCGAGTGTCCGTCAAGCTTCCGATGATCAAACCCCCATTCGAAGCCGAAAAACTTCTTCTTCTCTCCAATGAAGAAGCAGCAGCAGCCATCCAATGGTGATTGCGAAAGAGAGCTGAATGGATTCTAGCGACGAATGTTAATGGGAGAGAAGAGGAGGCGTTGGGGTGCGGTTGGGCTGCGGACGACGAGGACGGTGACGGCGAGGTCGTGGGGAGGTCGACGGCGAAGGCACGAGGAAGCTAGGGTTAGGGTTCGGGTTCGCGAGATTTCTCGTGGTGGAGGAAGATGAACAGAAGGCTTTATATAATAGATGAAGAGAGAGAGGTTGGTTACAGAGAGAGAGAATGAGAAAATATTGAGGCGGGGCCCACGAGTTCTAATGATGGCTCGTGATTGGCTGGATAAGAGGTAAAGGAAAAATTTAGAGAAGATTTGAAGGGATAATCTGTTAAGAAATAAATTCGTATATATATATTTTAGTTTTATATATTAAATTGAAACGGGCCCTTTTTGGCGCGAAATGAAACATTTCCAAATCGCGCCCGGGTTGCGCCCAAATGTTCCAAATTCAAATTATAAGATTTTAAGCGGGTTCCAAATTTTGAAAAGAGGTGTTTAATGATTAAAATGCATGCCCCCAAGTCGGACACTTGCGCGCGCGCGTAGTCGCCCAAACTTGCCCGTTTAGCCAAACGGAACGGAATCTTGACACGCGGACGCTACCACGCGACTAGTGGCGACGAGTAGGCTAACATGGACATCTTAAATTTCATTTTCGGAGTTAAAATTTGTTATGTGCTAAAATGACTTAACTGGGTAAAATTTAGCAACAAACACCAGAAAATCAGGAAAATTGGAATGAGCAATATATAACCCTCAACTAGTAATATAAATAGTATTATTGGGCTCGGGTGTTACATCATACCCAACTACAAAATGAATTTCGTCCTCGAAATTCTAAGAATACAAGATAGCTAACAACGGGAAAAGGTGAGGAAATTTCTGCCGGATCTCGTCTTCTCGCTCCCAAGTGGATTCCCCATGCGATCGATTACCCCAAGAAACTAGCACAAGAGGGATAACCTTGTTCTTAAGAACCTTTTCTCTTCGATCCTTGATTTCAACTGGTCGCTCCTCAAAAGTTAGGTCCTCCCGAACAGTCAACTCCGAATGATCCAAGACATGAGTCTCATCACGGACATACCTCCGTAGTTGAGACACATGAAACACATCGTGAACTCCTGCTAATGACGGTGGTAACGCCAACCGGTACGATACCTCTCCAACACGCTCCAATATCTCGAAGGGTCCAACGAATCGGGGACTAAGCTTTCCCCGACTTCCAAAGCGAATCACCCCTCTAGTCGGTGATATCTTCAGGAATACCAAATCACCCACGGCGAACCCTAGAGGTCTTCTTGACGTGTCGGCCCAACTCTTCTGTCTGTCTTGAGCTGCCATCATATGCTTCCTGATGGTATTCACCTTCTCGACTGTCTGTACCACCAAATCTGGTCCCAGTAACCTTCGTTCACCAACATCATCCCAACAAACAGGTGAACGGCACTTACGACCATACAGTGCTTCAAACGGGGCCATCTGAATAGTTGCTTGGAAGCTGTTGTTGTACGAAAACTCCACCAGGTGTAGATGATCCTCCCAAGAACCTTTGAAGTCTAACATGCAAGCCCTCAACATATCTTCAAGGGTCTGGATCGTTCTCTCTGATTGTCCATCAGTCTGGGGATGATAAGCTGTGCTAAACTTCAATCGAGTCCCCAAACTTTCTTGTAAGCTCCTCCAAAAGTGTGACAAGAACCGAGTGTCCCGATCGGACACGATGCTTACCGGTACTCCATGCAATCTGACAATCTCCTGCATGTACCGCTCTGCCAAAGTCTTTGTCGATTGACCAACCCGAAAAGGAATAAAGTGAGCTGCCTTGGTCAACCGATCGACAATCACCCATACTGCATTGTTGCCCTTTGGACTCCGCGGTAAAGCCGTCACGAAATCCATGGTTATATGTTCCCACTTCCACTGAGGAATCGGAAGTGGTTGCAACAAACCAGCAACCCTTTGGTGTTCCGTCTTGACTTGCTGACACACCAAGCACTTAGCCACGAAGCGAGCAATTTCCCGTTTCATACCTTCCTACCAGAAATGCTGTCGAATATCTCGGTACATCTTTGTACCTCCCGGATGTATAGAGTAAGCTGAACTGTGTGCCTCCTTCATAAGCTCTTCACGTACATCATCCTTTGGCACACACAAACGGCTACCATACCTCAACGAACCATCTTCGTGGACCAGTAAATCTCTTCGTAGTCTAGCCTCAACCTGCTCTCGAAACTTCTGCAGTCTAGGATACTGCGATTGTGCCGCTTTAATCTTCTCAACCAAGGACGACTGTACTTGCAACTGCATCAACTGTCCCGTAGAATGTGGTAGCACAGCCTCCAAGTCGAATCTTCGAAAATCTGCAATGATCTCCTTCTGCGTAGTTAATACCTGAATTGCTGGTAACCGACTAAGCGCATCCGGTACAACATTAACCTTCCCCGGATAGCACTTAAGATCAAGATCGTAGTCAGCCATCAACTCCAACCATCTGCGTTGCCTCATGTTCAACTCCTTCTGAGTGAACACATATTTCAAACTCTTGTGATCTGTAAAGACTTCGACTCTCTCGCCCAATAGGTAGTGTCTCCAAATCTTCAGGGCGAAGATCACGGCTGCAAGCTCTAAGTCATGAGTCGGATTGTTCTTCTCATGAGTCTTCAGTTGTCTCGATGCGTAAGCGACGACTTTCCCGTTCTGCATTAAAACACATCCCAATCCCTTTCCAGATGCGTCGCTGTGAAACACCAGTCCTCCTGAATTATCCGGTACAGTTAGGATAGGGGCGGTTATCAACTTCTGCTTCAACGTCTCGAAGGCCAATGCACATCCATCCGTCCAAACAAATGGTATCACCTTGCGCATGAGCTTGGTTAACGGCTCAGCCAAATGAGCGAAGTTCTCCACAAATCTTCTGTAGTATCCGGTCAAACCAAGGAAACTTCTTATCCCAGCCACATTCCTTGGAATAGGCCAATCTCGAACTGCTGCAATCTTTTCTGGATCGACGGCAATGCCATCGCCAGACACAACATGCCCCAAAAACCTTACTTCCTCCAGCCAAAACTCGCACTTACTCATCTTCGCATACAATTTCTCTTGTTTCAACGTCTGCAGTGCGATCTTCAAATACTCAGCATGCTCCTCCGGACTCTTCGAGTGCACCAGAATATCGTCAATGAATACCAGAATAAACTGGTCCAAGAACGGTGAAAAGATCTTGTTCATCAAATCCATAAATATTGCTGGCGCATTCGTCACTCCGAAGGGCATCACTAGATACTCGAAATGCCCATACCGAGTTCGAAACGCCGTCTTGCAAATGTCTTCTGCCTTCACTCGGACCTGATGATATCCTGATCGCAAGTCCAGTTTCGAGAATACCCTCGCGCCACTAAGCTGCTCAAAAGTTCCCCAATGCGAGGGATCGGGTACTTGTTCTTAATAGTCACCCGGTTCAATTCTCGATAATCAATGCACATCCTTCTCGTGCCATCCTTCTTCTTTACTAAAAGAACTGGAGCTTCCCAAGGTGAGTCGTTGCTTCGAATCCATCCCGTCTCGAGTAATTCACCAACTTGTTTCTTAACTCCCCCCAATTCCACTGGTGCCATTGGATAGTAAGCTTCAGACACCGGCGCTGCACCAGGACTAAGGTCAATCGTGAACTCCACGTCTCGCTTCGGCGGTAAGCCCGATATATCTTCAAACACATCCATAAAGTCACGAACAACTGCCGGCTCTTCTTTATCATCAACTCCTAAAGCTGCAAGGACACTGTTTGTCGGCCTAGTCCTAAACTCGACTGGCCCGACAGAACTGCTTCCTTACCGTAATTGTTGTCTGCATCGTTGGCTGCGAAAGGTCTAGCGAGACTTCTGAGTCTCGTCCATTCTGCTGCATGCGTGTCCATGGCGCTCCATTCTGCCTTAGTCCGATGAACTTCTCTTTCATTTCCTCCCATGCAGTCCGCGGGAAGAACTTTTCCAAGAAACTTTTGGAGAAATCCGCCCAACTGATTGGCTTGGACAAGCGGGTCTCCTCCACAAGCCACCACTCTCGGGCGTAATCCACCAGCTGAATGCGCACCACATCAACTCTCTTGTCTTCAGGGATCTGTGCTGCAATCAGTAAGTTCTCCGTGTCCACGAGCCACTGCTCGGCTGGCAACGGCTCCTCCAAGCCAGTGAAATTAGTAGGACCCAACCGTCTGAAATCTGCCACGGTCCCTACTCGGTCGACTGGCTTCGCTACAGCGGTGTTTACAGACTGCTGCATAGCCTGCAAACCCTCTTGAAATGAATCTGCTTGCTGCTGGATCAGCTCAGTTTGCCTCTTCTGATTCTCCAACATCCCACGGATCACTCCTAACATGGCGGCTTCATCCACACGCCTCTGGTAAGTCTTCAACTTCTTACCTGTCATAATCCTGAACTCAAAACACCCAACATTAGCATGATGATAGATTCTGAATGTGGATCAAGGCTAGAACTCCAAGATACTTAAATAGAGTGCTGCATTGTAGCTATGCCGCGGTATCATAGCCGCAATTACTTAACTCCACCCAAGTCGCCTAAGTCCTAGAGATAACAAGAAGTTAGGTTTCGAGTTGACAATGCAAAGTAAGTTTGCATGTCGTCATGATCGGGAAGAATGATTCAAGGACGGTAAAACGGTCAAGGTGGCAGGACATGTCTCCTAATCACGGGTATTATGATTCGCGTATTGGGCGCAATACCCAACTACAAAGAATCAACCCAATTAACCTATGCTCTGATACCAAAAGAACCATGTCACGCCCCGCTTCCCAGAGTACGCAAGATTTGGGCACGTGACATAGCCAACCATGCTACCTGTGGGTAGGAAGTATCCATCCACAGTCACATTACGGTTGTAAGGATATCAAGAACAGAATAAAACTAATCTAATACATGTCCAAATCCATAATAACAAGAATCAATAAACAATAAGTGCGGAAGCTAATGATCCAATACAATGAATAAACAGTATGTCCCATAATGCGGGCTCACATCTGGAAATGAAATGACATAAATAAACTAACTCTAAGGAACTCACATTTCAGCCTGCTGGCTGAGGTACTCCTGCTCGGTCGACGACAAAGGTACGGAATCTGGGCCATGCAAAACCCAGACGTCAGCGCGTCATGATATCAAGTATATAGCATAAACATGGTAATAAACAATGCAAGTATGAACATGAATAAAGCAGCAATAAGAAATAACAAGCAGGGTAATGTGCACTGGTGACTAAACTGTCCTATCAGGTTTTCTACTCTATAGTCTTTGAAACCAATTGATGAATCGTCGATGTAACTCAATAGTATCCCGTGCGTGCCCGGGACCACGGTCATGACCCTCGGGCTGAGTCCGAGACGTGCCGCTAAGCAGTAAAAGGTAGTAGGATGGACGAGTGATGTCAGCATCATCACTCCCGGACTGGCCAAGCCCGTAAGACTGATCAGAACAATGTATCGAACTGTTGAGTTACAAGTCGGTTTCACCTTTGATTTCCCCATACCCCCAAACTATGTATGTCAGGTCAGGTATTCAGTAGTCAAGGACTAATGCCAACAAAGTCAAGTAAAAGTAGGTCTGTCTGGATCGACAGCAGGAATAGTTAGGTTTGTCGGCATTAGGCATGAAATCAGGGAACAAGTAATGTCATGGTACAACAGGATGAGTCGGTATGTATGTATATGTCAGGTGTAGCAGGGTCAGGTCAATATGTCGTGCAATCGGGTAAGTGCTCACAACAGGTATACAATCAATTATGAATATCAGCAGGAAACAGTATTTAACCACAATATTCCATATAACTACAGTGATGATTATATTCTCTCGTTAACATGTTCGATCATCTTTAGGGTGTAATAGCCACAAGGTAAAGCAATATTCACACTTATAAATTAAGGAACTACATGAAATTATACTAAATGTAATAATTGTCTCAAGGATGGTTTAACAGTTCAAGCAGATATGATTCAGTCGTTTTATTTAGTTAAAGCATGGATTGATGTGGGTTAATTAATTACGGGGAAACGGTTGTAACGATTCCATTATGAGGATAACAGCAACATTACGATGTCAAATGCCATCATTAAAGTACAGTATTAAATAGTGTGAAATAAATTGCGTGGCAAGACTAGATCTCGCACGCTAGCATGTTAGAGCAAGTATTCAGATACTTGCCTCGACGGTTCTGCAATCTGGAACACGGATGCGATGTCGGCAAAACACGATATGATAGCACGGGCCACGGAACGGATCCAAACACGGACAAGATGATCACACGGGTCAGGCACACTCGCTGGGGCGTCGGGATCGTCGGCGTCGTCACGGGAAGGTGATGATGGTGGTGTGAAAGAGGGTGAGGAGGTGGAGGCTGAGGCTTTGTTAACCAAGGAATCTCACAGGCGAATAACAACAGAGATATGTTAGTAAAACCAAATAATATAACAAGAAGAACAAAATTTTATTGATCAGCTAGAAATATCCATTGCTCCCTTCAGCTGTGGTAAGGAATATCCCCTGTGTTCCATTAGCACTACCACATCAATCAATAGAATGGAAATTAGATGAAAAAAATAACTGCATATAGGAATGGTAGAATGAATAGAAATAAACCAATATGAATGCTTTCCGCTGTGCAATGCGCTCCTTCCTGTTCCTTCCTTGGACACTTCCTTCATTAGGACGACTTCTAGGTATTGGTTCTCCAGGCACATACTGAACCCAAGCAAAAGGTCCTGGGGGTCTGAGGCTGGCCCTCTTCCTCCGAGGTTTAGTCCCCGGCCGTCTCTTCGGAAACCGAGTGTCCGTCAAGCTTCCGATGATCAAACCCCCATTCGAAGCCGAAAAACTTCTTCTTCTCTCCAATGAAGAAGCAGCAGCAGCCATCCAATGGTGATTGCGAAAGAGAGCTGAATGGATTCTAGCGACGAATGTTAATGGGAGAGAAGAGGAGGCGTTGGGGTGCGGTTGGGCTGCGGACGACGAGGACGGTGACGGCGAGGTCGTGGGGAGGTCGACGGCGAAGGCACGAGGAAGCTAGGGTTAGGGTTCGGGTTCGCGAGATTTCTCGTGGTGGAGGAAGATGAACAGAAGGCTTTATATAATAGATGAAGAGAGAGAGGTTGGTTACACAGAGAGAGAATGAGAAAATATTGAGGCGGGGCCCACGAGTTCTAATGATGGCTCGTGATTGGCTGGATAAGAGGTAAAGGAAAAATTTAGAGAAGATTTGAAGGGATAATCTGTTAAGAAATAAATTCGTATATATATATTTTAGTTTTATATATTAAATTGAAACGGGCCCTTTTTGGCGCGAAATGAAACATTTTCAAATCGCGCCCGGGTTGCGCCCAAATGCTCCAAATTCAAATTATAAGATTTTAAGCGGGTTCCAAATTTTGAAAAGAGGTGTTTAATGATTAAAATGCATGCCCCCAAGTCGGACACTTGCGCGCGCGCGTAGTCGCCCAAACTTGCCCGTTTAGCCAAACGGAACGGAATCTCGACACGCGGACACTACCACGCGACTAGTGGCGACGAGTAGGCTAACATGGACATCTTAAATTTCATTTTCGGAGTTAAAATTTGTTATGTGCTAAAATGACTTAACCGGGTAAAATTTAGCAACAAACACCAGAAAATCAGGAAAATTGGAATGAGCAATATATAACCCTCAACTAGTAATATAAATAGTATTATTGGGCTCGGGTGTTACAATAATTGATCCTAGTTTCCAAATTGGACTGCAGATCATTTAATCTACCGCGGTTTAAGGGCACATCTCTTCACTCCTTTGATATTCGGCGTTGTAATTCCTCAACGTCTTCAAAGAGGTAGCGGGTCCTGATAACTACACACATTGATACGGACTGTGGGGTCCTTAAACTTATGGACTATGACGTCCTTAACCTTGACCGTAATGTCTTAAAACTAACATCGGATTGTGGAGTCCTTAAATCCACGGACTACGACGTCCTTAACCTTGTCCGGAATGTCTTAAAACTAACAGCGGACTATGACGTCCTTAACCTTGACCGTGATGTCTTAAAACTAACACCGGACTATGGAGTCCTTAAATCCACGGACTACGATGTCCTTAACCTTGACCGCAATGTCTTAAAACTAACATTGGACCGCAATGTCCTTAAACTACCCATTGACCACAATGTCACTAAACTAAACAACAGGGCTCCTCTAATCGCTCTCTTGTCGGATCTAAACAATCCCGTTAAGTTGATCTTAGTCTAAAAATAGACTAACGTATCCTTAACAAACGTTTAAGTCGATCTTAGTCTCAAACGAGGCTAACGTATCCTTAGACACAACCCCCAAACCCAAATCTAAGATAATACGGATTTGGACTAGTCCACGCCCTATGGGCGACGATATAACTCAGTCTCCGTATACAATCCACGGGCAACCAAACACAAAACAAACACCCACGACACGAAGTGACCATCTGGAGAAGGAGAAAGTTGTTACCGCAATGCGGTAGCGTAATTAACTGCAGGGGCTTGCGCCTGCAGGGAAGAGCGTCCCCACAATCAAAAAAACCCCTCAAGCGAGGGGGAATCTGACGAAGTCTGCTACATCGGACGCATCCGTTTAAACCTTCGATACACGGTGCCATAAATCAACTTGGCATCTTCAGAGAGGTAGACGGATAGCACCTATTAGCATCTTCCTCGAATCTCAGGCCAGACGTCGTCGCGCCGTCTTTCGGAGGGGAACAGATTCTGGCACGCCCGGTGGGACCTTTTCCTCTTTCCACTCCACACTTCGTGTGTCGTGATTCGCGAACCAATCGCGGTTCGTTAATGGCTGCCCTTGGGTTGCGAGGTACTAAGATTTGGCGTTTTGCTTGGTGCAGAAAACAAAGGATCAATGGCGTTCAACTGCTCGAACTGCAAATGCAACCGACGCTTCGCCTCACCTAGAGGTGTAGCATATGGACCGCAGGCTGCTTCCCTATTCACTATGCCTGTGGAGCAAGTGACCCAAGCTACTACCGGTCTATTCTTTGGGACCATGCTCCCGCCGGTGAACATTAATATCCCAATGCCCATACCGGAAGCTTCGAAGAAGTCGGTCTTTGATCGACTTGCTACTCCCACGGCCCCTCTCAATGGGTCGTACAACTCATCGGTCTTCTCCAGACTGGGCCAAAACTCCTACGGGCCCACAATAAAGCTTGCAGTCCCAGGAAAGGTTATTCCAAAAAGAGTAGCTAAACCTGCTCCTGAAGTCGCCAAGGCGGCTTCTCCTGCTAAGAGATCGGTCTTCGCGAGACTGACTACCTCCATTCCCGCTCCCGCGCAGAAAACTGTAGCTTCTCAACGAACGTCAGTCTTCCAGAGGTTGACACCGGCAGCAGCCCTTCCTCAGAACAGGGGGCAAGACGCAGCCGTCGCTGAATCAGTCCCAACGACCCATCATGCCCGACGTCGCCACTGGCGCCGGATAAGGAAGACTGGGGGCAACTCCCCCTCCGGACTAACTCCACCAGCTCCAACGGTGGAAATTGAGGCCGTTGTTCCAACGGGGAACAGCTTTGAGCTGCTGAACAGGGTACGCAGAAACTCGCCAACTGCGATGCTCAGAAGATCTCCTCCACCGGTAGAGACTGCCGTGGAAGCAGAAAAGCCGGAGCTGTCTCCTCAATCGCTGTCCTCCAGGATCTACAAGACATGGCGACGAGTCCGAGAATCTGTGATCGATCCTAATTACTCTCGCCAACACAAGAAGTCGAAAGGTCGGCAAGAAGAAAATTCCCCGGTCAAGCAACGAAAGGCGACGACCAATTGGGTGCCCAAAGCAACGGCCCCCTCAACTTCGACGGCCTACAAGAGAAGAAGACCGGAGAAAGTCCCCGCTCCTGCAGCAAATATCAAGGACGATAAGCTAAAACGCCCTAAGTCTGGGGGCATGATGGTCCACACTGTATACATGGCGTCAGGGAAGGAAGACAACCGTGCATCAACAGGTCATAGACCGCTTACACGGTCGGTGACCAAAGCTTAGGAGCAACAGCAGAAGCTCCAAGAAATGATGATCGCAATGGCCGCGCTTACTGGGCCAAAAGAAAGCCCCGAAGCGTCCTCGGATCAGCAACAAGAGCAGGAAACCGACGCTGAGTTCCTTCGGAGGATATTGGAAAAGAAAGATAAAGAGGCTGCAGAACAAGCGGCCAATATAAAGCAAATAGCCCACTTGTTTCAAGACATGGTTGGGATGATGATCCAACAAGATCCTCCTGCTGAAGATACCCCGATCGTCCTCGAAGATGATAAAGGAGAAACATTGAATCCACCACTGGCTCTTTCAACGGTCAAGGAGGAGACCATCTCCAAGGATGTCTTGGATGACTATATAGCCCAGCAAATCCGGGTTCATCAGGCGACTGAAGCAGCTGGTCAGGTCGTAAAAACAGGGCAACCGTATCCAAGCTGGTATGACCAGATTAAATACCCGCCGGGCTACACAATACCGAAATTCCATGTCTATAAGGGGACAGGCAATCCCCATCAACATGTTGCCCAGTTCAGGGCACTTTGTGGCAACACTGGCGGCGATGATAAGCTCTTGCTTCGCCAATTCGTCGGCAGCTTGTCAGAAACAGCGTTCGAATGGTATTCAGCGCTCCCGAACGATTCCATCAAGACGTTCGCTGAAATGGAGTTGCTATTCACTCAGCGATTCGCGAGCGCCAGCGAACGCACTCCAATAATGGCATTGATTAATGCCAGGGTGAAACCAGGCGAAAAGTGGGTCCAGTATGCTATACGCTGGCGAAATTTGTGGTCGAAATGCGAACAACGCATTGAGGAAGCGCCCGCTGTGGGCATGTTCGTGGGAACCCTAGACTTTCATGCAACTATCTCCCAGTTCATGATGTTCTTTAAGCCAACCACATTCCAGGCTTTGATCGACAAGTTGGCCCAGATGGACCAGATGGGTCACAGACCGCCTCCCCCAAAGCCAGAACCTCGGAATGACAAGGGTAAAGGGAAGGCAACCTTCGTTGCGAATGCTCAGCAGCAACCCAGTGCCTCAAAGCTGGCGGATCAACTGGAAGAAAGACGACGGTATTATAATGAGAAGATGAAGCGTCCCTACTCGTTCTCGCGGGACAAAATGAAACGGTTATTCGAGCTGGAAATACGCAATAGGCTTGTTAACTTACCAAATCCAAGGCGACCGCCACAACCCAGTGAGGTGAATAACCCCAATTATTGGCCTTACCATCAGACGGTAAGCCATCCAATTGAAAATTGCTTCTTCTTCAAAGGATGGATTGAAGATCAATACCTACAAGGAAAGTTTGCGCTGTCCGAGAAGTGGAAGGTGAGCCCGCCACAACCTCACAGTGCTAAGAAGACGGACACACCAGGGGCAACTTGTTCTTTTATTGAAGAAGCTCCATGGGAAGTCGTGCTTTCAGCAAAAGCCAAAAGAATGCTGAACGAGCTCCAAACATGCCCGGCCATCAGGTGGAAGAACCCGCTGGAACCCCAGATCGTTGAAGGGATGCTGAAGCCGCGCCCAACTCCAAAGATCGGTGGTGATGGCCCAAGCACTCACAACCAGCCGTCAAAATCTTCAAAGAAAAAGAAGAAGAAATCCAAGAAGCCCGTGAAGCCTGGAGACAAGCGCACGGACTTGCAGAAACAGATTGACGCGCTGGAGGATTACAATCAAAAGGCGCGGACTCCCGTTACACTCCAAGAATTCCTCAACCATGTCTTTCAGGAGGAAGATAATGGAGAAAGCTCGTCGGATGAATCCGAGGGATATGTGGCGAGTTGTCATGTGATCTTCCACTCGTTTACGGACGATGAAACAACCCCTGGCACTGAGAAACTGAGAGCAGAGCCGGAGCCGGAGCTTGTGTGGCCGACAGACGGAATGATCGACGCCTTTCTAGACGAGATTCGTTTAAAAAGTAAAGCCGACCAGGAGCGTGAGATGGCCGCATTAGAAGGAGACAAACGCAAGCGACTAAACGAAAGAGTCGAAGCACTCCCGCCTGATCAAAAGACATCCGATGTAGATAAAAACATATTCAAGACGAGGAAAAGGTTTGCCAAAGCCATGTCAATGGGAATGGAGCTACCGCCCTCGGAAGGAAACACGCTCAATGGGGCGGAAAGTCACCCTAATTATTGTTCATATCATCGGAAGATTTCACACCCTACGGAGGAGTGCGACGCTTTCAGGATATGGTGGCAAGGATATGTTGCTCACCGACAACATTTTAAGCGTATGAAACGCAGAACTCGTCGGGAGCAGGGAAGAACTACCGACGGGCAAAAAAGAACTACCGGCAACTGTCGCACGATTAACGCCGGAGGATCACAGGTTCTCACCTTTGGGAGCGACTCTGATGAAGAAATGGCTCTGGGCCCTCTCTTTAAAGAATCCGTCTTAGGGAAGAAGGAAGAACCGGAGGCCTGCGAAAACATTCAGCTGCGCAATCGCACACTCCCGGAAAAGAATCTCGGACCCGCAAATAGAAAAGATAGGGGAAAGGAAAAAGTCACTGAGAATATTGCCTTAGATGACCAAGCCATGAAAGAGTTGACTGCCAAGAGCCCTCCCAGGAAGGGTAAGGTGGACTACAACATCCTGGCACACCTAAGGAAGCTACCCTCTCAGCTCAGCATTCTCGACGCCCTCCTGTTATCAAAGGAAGCGAGAGATTCATTAATCAAGGCGCTACAAGAGCCCGAACAATTCCAGGCATTCCTCGCCGAAGAAAGGATGAAGGATGAACTAGAAGAAGTGCACGCGGCTGATATCACTTTCGGTGACGAAGACCTGCTCCTTGGGACGTGCGACCACAACCGTCCCCTATACGTCTCTGGATACTGCCATGATATCAAGATAGGCAAAATCCTGGTGGATAATGGGTCCTCCGTCAATCTCCTTAATGTTCGGGTATTAAAGGAAATCCGCATGAGCGTGCAGCACCTCGCTCGTGACAAAATTACCATCTCCGGCTTCGACTCCAACTCGTCACGGACCTTCGGATCTGTAATACTAACATTGCGCTTCGGACTGCTAGTCACGGACATTAAGTTTCATGTCTTTGACGCCAAGACCTGCTACAACGCCTTACTCGGCCGACCATGGTTACATGAGTACAACATCATCCCTTCTACACAGCATCAGTGTATGAAGTATTTCAAGGATGGTCTTGAATATACCGTAACAGGTGAGCTGAACCCATTCTCCGTGAACGAAGTCCGCAAATACGAAGACGCAAAGTACTTTTTGCCAGACTTCGAGGATATAGAAAGGTGTCACAAACCAGAAAACAAAGCCGCCGCCGCCGCCCCTGTTTTCGGGAGCGATACCGAAGAAGAAGAAGAGATAGTTTACTCTGGGCCGTCTCGACGCAATGACCCGGGACTGTCTGCCCCCACATTAATCTTCGGAAGTGACTCGGAAGATGAGGTTAATGTTGTGTTCTCCAGTGGGCCTCCAATACAAGAATTCCCTGGTGATGATCAGAGTTTGCAAATCACCATGATTCCGCGAGAGCACTACAAAGATCTTGACGCACTTGAAGCTCACAACGTGCAAGACCTGCAAACGTTTTACATCCCTCCCAAGCGAGAAGGCGAAAATGCGATCCTATTCTATCGATTCTCGGAGACAAGAGTGGAGAAAGAGATCTGGCACGGCGCGGATTCCACCATCGACAGACTTCAACCCATCCGCTTGCCCAGGTATTACACGAACGGATTGAAAAGGCTATTGAAGCGCCAAGGGGTACCCTTAAAACAGACTACTCGACAAGCTCGATTCTATAACAGGATTTGGGATGTCCCTGGGACTCAGCGCAAATTGCCCAACGGGAGAATGGAAACACTTGGGCTTGGATACGTGAGACCCGGAAAACGGGAACGAGTCTACGGTAGCTACGCCATATACACCTTTGATGAAGAAGAGGACGCCCTGTCAGGAAATGCCAACCCCTCATCAAAACTAGATCCCGCGATCGAAGTGCCGAGTCCGTCGTTTGAAGAATGAATGGACAAGCTTATCAGGAAAGCGGGTCAAAAAGCTCGGGACGATCATAATTGCGAGATGGCCATTTACAAGAAAGCCAGGGCGCAACGCCTTTTTCAACAGGCTGCAAAAGATGAGGACGCTCCTCCCTATGAATCTGTTGTGCATAAGGCCCGACGCAAAGGTAGAGACAAGCCAAAGGACGGAAAAGGCGTTCGACAGCAACAAAGAGGGACTAAGAAGCCACGCGGTCGGGGGTTGAGCAACTCAGATTTGTCCCTCATGAAAAAGATGAGTCAGGCATACTCCTTTCCTCAGAACAAAACACGGAAGATACTTGACCTCGCTTTAAAACATCGAATGATTACGCTTCCGAAGTCTAAACACCCTGAGCAAGCTAATGAGGTTTCTCATCCGGACTATTGCTCTTATCACCGAGCCATAGGACACCCTATCGAAGACTGCTTCACCTTCAAGAACTGGGTCGAAGACCAATACTAGCGAGGCAGATTTGCTCTATCCGACAGCTGGAAGGTAACGCCGCCACAAAAGCATGAACCCAAAGCCATAAGAGCATAACCAGGTCCACATCGGTCTTGGAAGCGAGCTCGTACCTGTCGTATGATAACATTATCAAAAGAAGAGCCCGAGAATAGGGATGACTTTCCCTGGTGCTTCGAAAACAGAGATGATGAGGTAATCTCGGAATTTCCGCCAGCTCCGAAAGAACTGGAAGATGGCATACATACTACTGCAGATAACCTCAGGAAAATGGAACTGGGAACGACAAACGACCCGTGACCGACGTTCTTCAGCGAGTTGCTATCTGAAGAAAGGGTGGCCACGTTAAAAGACGTGCTTATGCAGCATAAATATTGTTTTGCATGGAACTATTCTGAAATGCCAGGGCTAGATTCAGTGATTGCAGTGCATAAATTGGCAATATCCCCAGACGTCAAGCCAGTCAAACAGGCGCCGAGAAGGATGCGGCTCGAGCTTGAGATGAGCATCAACGCCGAAGTCAAGAAGCTGATCGATTCTGGGTTTATCCAAGAAGTTCAATATCCTGACTGGATCGCCAACATCGTCCCGGTAATGAAGAAAAATGGGACAGTGCGCATATGCGTGGATTTCCGGGATCTCAATAAAGCTTGCCCGAAGGACGATTTCCCAGTGCCAGTCACCGAGCCGATGATAGACAATACGTCCACTCATGAGGTTTTCTCCTTTATGGACGGCTCATCAGGGTATAATCAGATAAAGATGCATCCCGAAGACCAGAAGCACACCGCTTTCCGGACTCCTTTGGGTATATTCTGCTACAAAGTTATGCCTTTCGATTTAAAGAATGCCGGTGCCACCTATCAGAGGGCCATGACAAAGATCTTCGATGATCTCATACATGAAATCGTCGAATGCTATATCGACGACCTTGTAGTGAAGAGCATGACATACGAAGAGCATTTAGAGCATTTGAAGACCGTATTTCAACGCCTTCGGCAATACAATTTGAAGATGAACCCCCTCAAATGCGCATTCGGAGTTTCCTCGGGTAAATTTTTGGGATTCATCATCCGAAACCGAGGCATCGAGATAGATCCGTCGAAGATCAAGGCGATCATGGAAATGCCACCGCCAAGAACTCTCAAACAATTGCGGTCTCTCTAAGGGAAGCTCGCGTACATCCGGCGATTTATAGCCAACCTTTCAGGCAAGTGCCGTCCTTACAGCCACCTAACGAAGAAGGGAACCCCGTTCGTCTGGGATCACAAATGCCAAGGCGCGCTGGACGAAATCAAGCAGTATCTGCAGAATCCGCCAGTGCTGGCTGCTCCGGTCAAGGGAAAGCCTCTCATTCTGTATACAACCACCCTTGAAGGTTCCTTAGGAGCATTATGGGCACAAGAGAACGACCAAGGGAAGGAGAGAGCCCTCTACTATTTGAGTCGAGTTCTACTGGGGGCAGAAAGCAATTACTCTCCCATCGAAAAACATTGCCTGGCGTTAATCTTTGCGATAACCAAGCTCAGGCACTATGCGTTGGCGCACGAAGTCCGTTTCATATCGAAAGTGGACCCCCTTAAATATTTGATGTCGAAGGCCATATTGACGGGGCGACTCGCTAAATGGGCCCTTCTCATGATGGAGTTCTCGATAACTTATCAACCTCTCAAGGCAGTGAAAGGCCAGGCCATCGCCGACTTCCTCGCTGAGCATCCGATACCGGCCGATTCCACTCTGAATTACGAACTGCCAGACGAACACGCGTTTGATGCGATCGATGGCGGTAATATCCGATGGGAGCTTTATTTCGATGGAGCATCTTCCGTGAAGAAGCGCAAACAAAGCACCCCTATAATCAAATCAGGGGTGGGTCTTATTTTCGTAACTCCACAAGGAGGGATAATGCGCTTCGCTTTCTCCTTAATAGAGTCGAGGACGAACAATGAAGCCGAATACGAAGCTTTGATAGTAGGCTTCGAGATCGCCATCGACATGGCAATCGAAAACCTCCTTATATACGGAGACTCCCAACTGGTCGTTAGTCAAGTAAACGACGACTACCAAACATGCAAGCCAGAGCTGGTGAAGTATGGAGAGAGAGTACGACAGCTACTGACTCAAACCCCTTCCTACACCTTAGAAAACATACCGCGCGCCGAAAATAGCAAAGCGGATGCATTGGCTAAGCTCTCTAAAGAGCTGGCTGATGAGAATCTTGATGATGTTAGGATCGTGGTACAAAGCCGTAGAGTACTTGCCCCTACAGGGATATCCCTGGAGTCACCCGAAGGAAGGGGAGCAAATGAGCACACGGCCCTGCAAATGAATGACCAAGAAAAGGCCGAGGATTGGAGGGAAATCTTTATAGACTACTTCAAATCCCACCGAACGCCTGAAGATGCGTCCTCAAGACATCAGCTCATGAAACGAGCTCCGTCCTTCGCCTTCGTCAATAATACTCTGTACAAAAGGTCATTCGACTCTCTGTGGTTGAGATGCCTGGGACCCGACGAAGCGAAAAGATTTGTTCAGGAAGTTCATGACGGACTTTGCGGTTCTCATCAAGCTGGCCCAAAGATGAAGTTGAAGATTAAACGGATGGGTTACTACCGGCCTACGATGATTCAGGACTGCCTCGAATATGCGAAGCAATGCCACTCATGCCAAATCCATGGGGACTTCATCCACCAGCATCCAAATCCTCTACATCCAACGGTGGCTAGCTGGCCGTTCGAAATGTGGGGAACTGACATAGTCGGCCCTATCGAACCAGCATCGTCCAGGGGACATCGTTTCATCCTGGCGACGACTGATTACTTCTCCAAATGGGCAGAAGCAGTACCGTTAAGGGAAGTGAAGACGGAAAATATTCTCCATTTCTTCAAGACGCACGTCATCTATCGGTTTGGAACTCCGCGACGGATCATTTCCGACAACGGGCCAGCCTACAGAAGCCACAAGATTAGTCGCTTCGCGCAGCAACACAACATAGACTGGAGATATTCCTCAGTTTATAATCCACGGGCTAACGGTCTAGCTGAGGCTTTCAACAAAACCTTGACAAAGATCGTGAAGAATACGGTGTCCCAAAACAAAAAGGACTGGCACGAGAGACTGCAAGAAGCTCTCTGGGCATATCGAACTACGTTCAAAACGGCCATGAACACAATGCCATACGCGTTGGTATTCGGTATAGAAGTAGTACTCCCCCTCGAGATAGAGTTACCCTCTCTACGAGTGGCGGTCCACTACGAGCTGACGGACGAAGAAAATGTTCACCTTCGGCTTAAGGAGCTTGATGCCCTTGATGAGACCCGGCTCATAGCACAACAAAATCTGGAGGCCTACAAAGCAAAGATGACGCGCTCGTACGAAAGATTGACCAGGCCGAGGACATTCCGCCAAGGCGAACTCGTGCTAGTGGTCAAAAGACCTATGATCCCCAATCGTGCCAAGCGGGGAAAATTTGAGCCAAACTATGAAGGCCCGTACATCATAGACAAGGTCTACCAGGGCGGAGCGTACCTACTTATGGATATGCACGGTGAAAGACCTTTCAGGCTAATAAACGGTCGCTTCCTGAAGAAATACTACGCTTAACGGGTTAAGGCCTAGGTCAATGATAGATGACGACGACTATGTCCGCTCGCTATCTTCCTAAGCCCGAACTCTGAGTAGTAACCGGCCTTCTTCAACAAAGGACCGAAACGTCCTTAAACTAACGACGGACCGAAATGTCCTTAAACTAATAAAGGACCGAAACGTCCTTAAACTAACGACGGACCGAAATGTCCTTAAACTAACAAAGGATCGAAACGTCCTTAAACCAACGGCGGACCGAAATGTCCTTAAACTAACGACGGACCGAAACGTCCTTAAACTAACAACGGACCACTATGTCCGAAAACTAGTCGTTGATCGAGATGTCGATAAACTACGGTGGGATGCAACATCTCAAAACCGATATAAAAAAAAAAAGAATAAAAAAAATGATAAAAATAAAATCGGTATGTCCATAAGCAAAATGGGCACGGATGAAAACCCGAAAGGGCTCCGTGAGTAAAAACAGCAGGGCTACCGGCGAGTGTTTGTGAAAACCTGAAAGGGCGCAACCTTGTTAGAAAAATAAAAAGAATAAAAAAAAGAGAGAAGAAAGACGGTATGTCCATAAGCAAAATGGGCATGGATGAAAACCCGAAAGGGCTCCGTGAGTAAAAACAGCAGGGCTACCGGCGAGTGTTTGTGAAAACCCGAAAGGGCGCAACCTCGTTAAAAGGACACTTACAGGGTCCTTACGACCTTGTAAGGAGAAACCACCCGCGTGAGATCCTTACGACAAACAAGGGAGCAACACACTTAGGGGTCCTCACGATTCCTAAGGAGAAATTACACTTACGAGATCCTCACGTCTCGTAAGGAGAACTCTCTTATGGGACCCTCTCGGCTCATAAGATTTGAAAGTCTTAAGTTACAGAAACCTGAACCTGTTCTTAAGCAAACCCCCCATAACCCTCGACATTGCCCTACAGGCGGCTCAATACTGACCCTTGTATACAATCCACGGGCGCGAATAAACATTTCCCTAACCAAGTCCCATCCGTGACTAGGGGATATGTTCATATGGTGAACAACCCTTGTAAATCCTCTCGACTTATAAGGAGAAAACCCTTTTGTAAGATCCTTACGGCTTGCAAGAGAACATGCACTTAGGAATCCCCACGATTCCCAAGGAGAAAACACACCTATAAGATCCTCACGACTTATAGGGAGAAATACCTTTGTGAGACCCTTACGGCTCATGAAGTCAAAAGCCTTAGTCGACAGGACCCTTAACCCTGTCTACTGAGCCACCTTTGTTCAACGTCGACAGAGGCAAATGATGATTCGCTCCTGGCAACATCCCAGTTGCAGCGGTGCTGATGCCGAAATCGGTGTCTAAAATCTAAGCTTGCAGCGAAAAGGCTAGCGAGCCACACATGCATACGAAATAGCCGAAATGATGGGGAAACTTGCAATAAAAAGCAGCAAGTAAAAATGTATGCATGAGAAATAGCCGAAATGATTGGGCAACTCGCAATAAAAAAGCAGCAAGTAAAAATAAAATAAATAGCCGAAATGATTGGGCACCGCGAAAAATAGCCGAAATGATTGGGCAATCGCGACCTTCGCGATATAAAGCTGAAATGATAGAGCATCGCGGAAAAAGAAATAAAATAAGAATGAAATCTTCGCCCTACAGATGATGTTACATCTATCCCTGTATACAATCCAGGGGCGCAAACAAAGAAGAGATCATACTCCTCCTCGCCTAGGTTTCATCAGAAGAAGAAGCCAAATCTCGACGAGCCACAAAGATCGTCTCGACGTTCGTCTCGTTGCAGCGGACACAACATCAAGCAAAGCGGAACAGCGGCAACTCCCAGTTCCATGACTCGGCGATGTACTCCCACTGAGAGTCAAATCCCAACTCCGTGAAATGCGGATATAATCAACAAAATTCCTGGTCACGTGGAACGCGGATAACGTCACTCTTTGACCCCATGGAAAACGTCCAGAGCGGATCCTGGTCCTTACAGAGCACGGCAGTGAACCCGTGTGAAGCATCCAGAGCGGAGCCTAGTCCTCACCGAGCATGGCAGTGAACCCGTGTGAAGCATCTAGTGCAAAATTCCTGGTTACGTGGAACGCGGATAACGTCACTCTTTGACCCTATGGAAAACGTCCAGAGCGGATCCTGGTCCTCGCAGAGCACGGCAGTGAACCCATGTGAAGCATCCAGAGCGGAGCCTAGTCCTCTCCGAGCACGGCAGTGAACCCGTGTGAAGCATCTAGTGCAAAATTCCTGGTCACATGGAACGTGGATGACGTCACTCTTTGACCCCGTGGAAAACGTCCAGAGAGGATCCTGGTCCTCGCCGAGCACGGCAGTGAACCCGTGTGAAGCATCCAGAGCGGAGCCTAGTCCTCGCCGAGCACGACAGTAAACCCGTGTGAAGCATCTAGTGCAAAATTCCTGGTTACGTGGAACGCGGATAACGTCACTCTTTTACCCCGTGGAAAACGTCCAGAGCGGATCCTGGTCCTCGCAGAGCACGGCAGTGAACCCGTGTGAAGCATCCAGAGCGGAGCCTAGTCCTCGCCGAACACGGCAGTGAACCCGTGTGAAGCATCTAGTGCAAAATTCCTGGTTATGTGGAACGCGGATAACGTCACTCTTTGACCCCGCGGAAAATACCCAGAGCGGAGCCTGGTCCTCGCCAAGCACGGCAGTGAATCCGTGTGAAGCATCCAGAGTAAGCATCGGACTGTGGAGTCCTTAAAATCCACGGACTATGACGTCCTTAACCTCGACCGCAATGTCTTAAAACTAACGAACAACCACGATGATTCTAGACTGATTTTACCTTGGTTAAAGGGTACATTTCTTCACTCCTTTGATATTTGGCGTTGTAATTCCTCAACGTCTTCAAAGAGGTGACGGGTCTCGGTAACCACTCATTTCGTGGACTGTGGAGTCCTTAAATCTACGGACCATGAGGTCCTTAACCTTGACCGTGATGTCTTAAAACTAACATTGGACCGTGGAGTCCTTAAACCCACGGACTATGAGGTCCTTAACCTTGACCGTGATGTCTTAAAACTAACGTTGGACTGTGGAGTCCTTAAATCCACGGACTATGAGGTCCTTAACCTTGACCGTGATGTCTTAAAACTAACATTGGACTGTGGAGTCCTTAAATCCACGGACTATGAGGTCCTTAACCTTGACCGTGATGTCTTAAAACTAACGTTGGACTGTGGAGTCCTTAAACCCACAGACTATGAGGTCCTTAACCTTGACCGCGATGTCTTTAAACTACGATACCCTGGAAACCATCCCAAACAAACCCCTGACCCCATGAAATACGGATAAGGGAGACTGTACCTAGCACTTGCGGGTCCTCACGACCCGTAAGGAAGAAAACTCTCTTGTGAGATCCTTACGACTCCCAAGGGAAAACCCGCTTAAGAATCCTCATGACTCTTAAGAAGAACTTACGCATACGGGATCCTCTCGACCTGTAGGGAGAAAAACTCTTTATGAGACCCTCACGGCTCATAAAGCTCAAAAGTCTTAGGAGGAAAATCTTAACCCTGAATCCTAAGCCGTCGCGGCCCTGCAAAGAGATCAAGATAGATTCCGCAGAAAACATTCAGTAAAAAGGGACACACCATTGAGAAGAAAATATGTCTTTATTCATAAACCAAAATGGGTACAAAGTACAAGTCATGAGAGAACAAAAAGAAAATACTCTCGCTCAGGAGTATGTACAAAAAGAAAAAGAAGATACAAGTTTTTCAAGCCGGCGGACGATTTAGCAATTTCGTTAGCTCATCCTGCTTTTGCTGGGCCACGGCTTCATGATTCAGGATCGCCAGAAGACGGGCCTCCGCCTGAGCCTGCTGGGCTTGATACGAGGCGAGCCGGCCTTCAAGCTCTTTCTCAGTGGCCTTGTGATCCCCGACCCTTTCACGAATGAACACGGCAACTTTATCAAGAGCCACCACCTCTTTGATAGACTCTTGAAACACCCGCCAGAGTTCATATGCTTTGTTGGCCTTGGCGGTAAGATTAGCTTGAAGCTCGCTCAGCGCCTTAAAAGCCAGCTCCCTCTCCGAGAATTTACGGCCGAGCCTCTTCTCGCACAACAATATGTTCGCCACGCGTCGCTCTATCAGACCACGCAAGCCCGCTTTCGCGACCGCAACCTTTGAAACAGGACATATACGCTCAAGACCGTATAAACAAGCCTCCAGTCAATAGCAATAGTCGATCTAAAACGCGCGCACATCATCTGGTATGGGAAGCAACAAAAAATTCTCGATGTATATCCTATCAAGCATGCATTCGCAACTACATGAATATCCGAAAAGAAATAATACCCGAAGCTCTGATGTGCATGCAACATAGTGACAGTGTTCGCAATTAAAGAAAGTTCTCATGTGAAGAACACAAAGTTCATTTATGCAAGCAAAAACATACATACGAGTACCCAGCATACATGAAAGTTCAACATAAAGCATGCGAAAACTAATTTGAATATACTACGCTAACGGGAAAAGTTTGCCAAACAAAGGATCGGTAGCACAAGGGTTAACAAAACAAAGAACAAAATTCTCCATCTCTCTCTCTGCTTTCTCCAACATATCAAAGCGACGGTTTTCGCGAGGAGTCGCTCCCCACCGATTGGCGCCATGTTCATCCGCAAAAGCAGACATAACAGCTCGCCGAGCCTTTATTTCGCTCAAGAGGTGAACTGAGCGATCTTTCAAAGCCTGAGTAATTAGGCACGCCTCGTGAAAACCCTCAAGCTTTTCTTCAGCCACGTCAAGCATCGCCAGGGTCATCTCCGCCGGGTGAGGAGGGACGTCGGCAAGCACGACAGCAAGGATCATCCGGAGCCAGAGGGAGCCCATTGGGAGGGGGACCCCCTACGGATCGAGAGCTCATATGTCGCTGAGTCGCATTCGTCGTCGGTAAGGAGCGGGTCCACCAATCGTGCAGCAAAGCGAGGAATCATCTCCTCGATAGGAACCTCCCATGGCTGTCGACGAGCGTGTGGACGGTTGCAGGCCATGGCACCCAGTTGTTTCTCAAATTAAATCACGTCAAAATGGGAATAAATTTCTCTGTGAAGAGGAAATTGGCTATGGCCTCAAGACTATAAAGGGGAGCATTAAATGCTGTGCGCGAAAAAAATTGCATGATGGAACCCATTCCAAGTCCCAAAAAAGGGAAGACATTGGAAATCAGGAAAATGAGTGATTTCCAAGGCGCCTTCTCTGCATCTAATGCCAGAAATATGGCATGAAAAATTGAATAGCTCCATAAAAGGCCCCTCACGTGTGGAGCACGTGAGCACCATGCTTGGTGTATACTAGAAAGTGAAATAATGCCTTGCACACTAAACACATCAGCAGCAACAATAGCAAAAAAAAAATGACAGAATCCCACAAAAAAAAGGCATGCAAACACAGAGGGACACGATAAGATTTATCATTCATGCTTTAAAAGGTTCATACAAAATAAAAAGAAAACGTTTACAACGGTAAGACCTCGGACGCGGGGCATGGATTGAGAAACTCGAACGTAACTTTGTCCAAGATCTTCCAGGCATTTCGAACCATCCTAGTATGTTTTCTCTCGCGGTCACAAGCGTCGGGGTCCTCGCGAATGTCCTCCACCCTCCGATAGGCAGCAAGTATAGCCGACTGCTAAAAAGCCTGGTGCGAGAGATCAATGAGGTCGTCTCGCCTTCTCTTTGAGATCAAGTTCATCAGATACACCGAGTGTACTTTGTCCTCGGCGGCGTCCAATGCCCGGAGCGGTACCCCGGTGCAGAAGAGAGGAAGCGCCTACCAGATCGCCAACACGATGAGTCTCAGAAGAGAAGAGCGTCGGGGGGGTAGCCGATGGTTGTACTCGTTGAAGCGGCTCATAATCTCAGCACATTGGGCGTTACTGAACTCCCGGTTCTGGCTACGGCCCAGCGCACAAATATTCCTATAAGAAATGATTTCGTCAAGACCGTACATATAGGCATCCATGACACCTGAAATAATGATCATGAGAATCTATTACAAACCTTTTTCTTCTGAATTGTGATGAAGATAACCTAGGGCAAGAGAACCCTAAGAAGCCTCTATGGGAAGAACATAGTTCTTCGTAGGAATTAAATTCCTTTTGAAAAGGGGAATTAAATTCCCAGAAACATTTTTTTTGTGGATGAAGTCAAACTCCATGGATTTGAACTGTCACCATCGCCTCCCTAAAGATCATATGAAACCTAAGAGATCTACTGTTCGAAGATTAAGTGGTTTTCTGTTCTTGTTGAAGAACTTGAAGAAAAATGGGTTCATGTTAAAAGGGTGAAACCCTTGGTGTAGATTTAAAATCCATAGAGTTTTAATGAAGGTTCTTCGATCGTTCAACATCATTACCTGAAAGGAAGGGTCTCTCAAACAGAGTTAAACTCTGGAAAATGCTTGAAGCATAGAACTAAGCTCTGGAAAGGAGAATTAAATTCTCAGAAAAAAAGTATGTAAGGAGGAAGATGAGCAAAGTGGAGGCTCTCTTGAAAAGACATGGGCATTTATAGGATGGGATGGAAAACGTTTCATCTACCCTATACCCAAAGTAGATCCAACGGTCACAAAAGTGACAGTGTTGCACTCACGTGCAAACACGTGAGAACAACGCTGTGGGGGCATTTGTTCCCTGATTAAAAATCAGGAAAGGACTCAGAAGAGGCATCACGTGCTCACACGTGACCAGCGGTCACGTGTTGGCACGTGACGTTCAAAGCAGCGGCACAAAGCGCATTCAAGAAAAGACTCCAGAAAAGGTTACGTGCTCACACGTGACCAGGGGTCACGTGTTGGCACGTGACGGCTGAGCAGCGGCCAAAGAACAGAGCGCAGGGGAAGAAAGGCCCGTTCCAGGGGCCACGTGCCTACACGTGACCAGGGGCCAGGTGCCTACACGTGACCAGGGGTCACGTGGCCACACGTGACCAGGGGTCACGTGGCCACACGTGACCAGGGGTCACGTGGCCACACGTGACCAGGGGTCACGTGGCCACACGTGACCAAGGGTCACGTGGCCACACGTGACCGGCTTTAAAAGCTTTGTTATTGAACATAATTAAATTCTGAGAAGAGATCATTCAAATCTTTCCAAGATAGAGAATGATTGTTTGGAACCGTTGGATTTAAAATCTGAAGGTGATTAGATATCACCAGTTTATGGAAAAATCTTGGACTTGGAAAGATCTCCCCCTAAATCTAACCGAAATAACAAAGAGATACATTTGGATTTAAAATCCAATGGTGAATAAAATTCATCCAATAATCTAAAGGCCCGGATTAATGATAAACATAAATCAAATCTCTCAATAAACAAATCAAATCTTTCAATGAAAGATTCACTAAAACTAATTGATCCTCTTCCTTCTCCTATAAATAGGAGCCAAAGGAGAGAGTAAAAAAAAAGAAGGAAGAGGAGAAAGGGAATATACAGAGAGAAAGAGAGATAGAGCCTTGAGATTTTGGAAGAAATTGATCCTCTGCAAAAGAAAACCCTAGGTAAAATAGGAAAGGCTTAAAACGAGAATTTAATTCTCAAAAGAGTTTAACTCTTATATAAAAAAAGGGAACTTAGTTTTTCTTCTGGTTGAGGATCTGCAAAGTGCACATCTCTCCATGAATTGAGAATTTAATTCTCATTGGGTCGAGATCCTGCCATGCAGATCTAAAACAGAAAGGGGGAACTGAGTTTAGAGAATTTAATTCTCATAAAATGATAGGAATTCAATTCCTTTGAGATAAAGTTAGGGTTTAACCCTAGGTTATAGGAATTTAATTCCTTCAAAATAAACAAAACTAGGGTTTAGCCCTAACTGAGAACATAATTCTCTCAAACTCACAGGAATTTAATTCCTTTAAGAAAAGAAACTAAGGTTTAACCCTATCAAGAATATAATTCTTCAGAAGTTTAGGGTTTAACCTTATGAACAGAACTTTAATGCATACAGAGACCCGCCAAATAAAACTCTGAAGTAGGCACCTCACGTGCCCCACGTGACCTCTAAAGCACACAAAAGAAAATGAAACAGAAAAGAGCTTTAGGGCGTCCTCACGTGTCAACACGTGACCCCTAATGAACATTCTAACAGAGCAAAGCGCAAGCCCCCATCACGTGCCCACACGTGATGGCTTTCAGAATTAAAAGTGTTAAACACTTATCTGTAGAACAAAATAAAGGGAAACAGGGCGCTATCACGTGCTACCACGTGACCCCTTGGCTGAAGCTTTAACAGACAAGCACCAAAATTCCCATCACGTGACGGCACGTGATACTTTGAAAGTGTTCAAGATTTTTGACCGAATAAAATAAAGGGAAGCAGGGCGCCCTCACGTGTTACCACATGACCCCTCTTGCCTTAATGTTTAACACTAAATTGAAACTTTGTATCCAGTGTTTAATACTGATTCTCCTTAGTGTTTAACACTAATTTGGAAAATTCTATTTGCAGTGTTTAACACTGATTTGCTTAGTGTTTAACACTAATCTGAAAAATCTTTTCCCAGTGTTCAACACTGTTGGTCTCTAGTGTTTAACACCAGCCTTAGCCCAATTAGCTAAGTCTCCAGAGACAAAGCCTCCCCTTCAATGATTCAAAGGAGGGCTAATATCCCAAACATAATTGGACTTAGCCCAAGATGGCCATAAGTCCTTAATTCAAACTTAATTGGGCCAATGGGCTCATAATATGATAATTGATCCTAGTTTCCAAATTAGACTGCAGATCATTTAATCTACCGCGGTTTAAGGGCACATCTCTTCACTCCTTTGATATTCGGCGTTGTAATTCCTCAACGTCTTCAAAGAGGTGGCGGGTCCCGATAACCACACACATTGATACGAACTGTGGGGTCCTTAAACTCATGGACTATGACGTCCTTAACCTTGACCGTAATGTCTTAAAACTAACATCGGATTGTGGAGTCCTTAAATCCACGGACTACGACGTCCTTAACCTTGTCCGGAATGTCTTAAAACTAACAGCAGACTATGACGTCCTTAACCTTGACCGTGATGTCTTAAAACTAACACCGGACTGTGGAGTCCTTAAATCCACGGACTACGACGTCCTTAACCTTGACCGCAATGTCTTAAAACTAACATTGGACTGCAATGTCCTTAAACTACCTATTGACCACAATGTCACTAAACTAAACAACAGGGCTTCTCTAATCGCTCTCTTGTCGGATCTAAACGATCCCGTTAAGTTGATCTTAGTCTAAAACTAGACTAACGTATCCTTAACAAACGTTTAAGTTGATCTTAGTCTCAAACGAGGCTAACGTATCCTCAAACACAACCCCCAAACCCAAATCTAAGATAATACGGATTTGGACTAGTCCATGCCCTACGGGCGACGATATAACTCAGTCTCCGTATACAATCCACGGGCAACCAAACACAAAACAAACACCCACGGCACGAAGTGACCATCTGGAGAAGGAGAAAGTTGTTACCGCAATGCGGTAGCGTAATTAACTGCAGGGGCTTGCGCCTGCAGGGAAGAGCGTCCCCACAATATAAAAAAACCCTCAAGTGAGGGGGAATCTGACGAAGTCTGCTACATCGGACGCATCCGTTTAAACCTTCGATACACGGTGCCATAAATCAACTTGGCATCTTCGGAGAGGTAGACGGATAGTACCTATCAGCATCTACCCCGAATCTCAGGCCAGACGTCGTCGCGCCGTCTATCGGAGGGGAACAGGGGTGACTTGTGACCATGTCAAGGTTACTACTCCGTGATAGTTTGGATCTTGATTCCCACTGTGAGTAATAGTTACTCTCGGGAGATTTTCTGTAAATGATCCTGGAAAGTTCTCCTTTTAGGGTTTGAAGTAGAATTCAACATAATAGTAGGTGACCGGATTAGATAAATTAATAAACCAATCCAATCTAGGTTAGAGTGCACGCTGAGTGTTTCTTTTCACTTTCTCTCTGGCAGCGATCCATGACTGACCTAAAACTAAAACTCGTAAACCAAATTAACCGAATCTTTTTACAATTAACGGCTTTGGAATGTCATGATTGTCCTATTTCATGACATAGTTGGTGGGTACCTTAGCGCCCTAGCCATCGAACGTGGCGTTTTGTGGAACAAAAATTTTTCTTACGAGTTTAAAATGACGCTGAGTTAACCCGAGGAAAACCAAGATCTTTCCATAAACCTATCTAGCTAAAAAGGTAGAACTAACTACTATAAAGGAAATCTCACCAAACGATCCAAGTCCTTCGGTCTTCTTTCCTCGTTGTTAGCTCCAAGTGACCACCTTGAACATGCTTGATCTTCTTTTCCCGCTCCATCAATTCTCCGGGATCGAGCTTGTTCTCGGGTCATCCTTTGTCGTAGATGATCCACCCGAGGGATGTGATCCATGGATCAAGCTCCTAACTAAGTGTCAATAGGAGCAACTAGAGAACTTGGATTTCTAATCCAAGTTATCTAGGATGTAGTGTGGAGTTCTATGTGTTCTACTATCTCTATCTTGACTCTTTACTTGTTTCTCAACTCATGAGAGGGTAGTGAAGAGGAAGATGATGGAGGCGGAGGAAAACTCAAGAGGACGGAGGAGGGTGAAGCAAAAATGGGAGCTCAAGAGTAATGAAGCATGCATGTGAGAGAAAATACAACACAATGGTTTTGTTTATGAATTTTCATAATAAAAAACTAACAACCATACTTCAATAGTTGATCCAAATGAATAAATAATTCATTTGTCAACTATTGAAGTCATGTCTCTCACTATTCCTCCCTCTCCTCCAATTTCCACCTCATTTCCATTTATCAATAAATGGAAAAGTCCATGATGAGGTCTCCACCTTGTAGAAGGTAATCTGTAATAAAATACGGATTACAGTCTGCTGTATATACATACCTGCATTCGGATAAAAACACGAATGCCTAAAGAGATAGAATAACACGAAGAACGTAATACTAGAATATACATACCGAAATACATATATATAAATTATCAAGTCAATACCTGATATAATAATCCGGCTCAAACCCGAGCCAGCTAGTATTACCAACTGTCCGGGTACAAAGTACATCAATAGATCGGAACTCTGCACGTATCCAATACGGCTACTACATCATTTAGCCTGAACCAGGGAAACCCTTTGTGTGGGACTCTAAAGACTCGACAGTACGCCTGCAGTGAGTTAGTGGATAAATCCATAACCACAAGCATGTCAGCGGCACTAGTTGTACGTAATGGCTACCCGGGTACCTGTCGAAAAGGAAGGCCGACGAGAAAACTCATCCGGATCCCTACTGAGCCTATCTGTGACAATCTCCGTACAGTCTGGTCTCTTCGTCTGAGAGTATCGTATACCGGGTCTGGGGGGTAGTAAACGTCAGACCCTAATAACCCGGTAATTCTTGCTGATGTGGCTCAGGACCAATCCGGGAAACTACTAATCAGCCTATCAGTAAATCCCAACTGCCTTGGCCAAAACTTATGGTCATGACAAATCGAACACAGTACGATATCGACTCCCTATACCGGGAGAGACGAATCCCCGACAATCGCTCAATGCCTCCATGTGGCTCGGGACTGTAACCAACCAAAACCTGTTTGCATGACTCAGTAGAGCCGTGGTAGGGTAGTGATCAAAGCGCAGTGGGAACTCACACGAGACAAATGCCGATCTCAGGTCTAAAGACTAACCTGTACTCATGTCACTTGAGAATTTCCACTTGACGATAGGTATAGTACCATCTGGATGTTCTCGGCGAGTCCGTCCGGTGTACTCACCCCCAGTGAGCACCAGTATACGATCTTAGGTGCAAAAAACCAATGGTTATGGGACCATATCATCATCCCTCATCCGGGTTTAGAAACGTATACACTAGTCTACTCCGGAATATCGATGCCCAGTCTCGATACTCTCACGACTAGGGACCATTTAAGGATGTGCGTACCGACTACCTAGCTCCCACAAGCATGATCTCCATCACAACGTAGGTAATCTAGCAATGATCCTATGGGCTTTATCAACATGTATAAAAGATATGTAATAACAAGTAAAACATACGCACATGTTAAGACAAATACAAACCAGATAGCATATTATCATATCGAGCAAGACTGTCCTGTACATATATATGTCCAAGCATCCATATGTATACATATACAATAATGGCCTCTAGGGCATACATATCCAACAATCTCCCACTTGCACTAAGGCCATATATATCGGCGTATCGACTACCCAATGTCTGCTCTAAGATCAGTTGTTGACGTATCGAATACCCAACATCTCAAAAAGTCTCTCGAACTATGCTTGAGGAAGGGCCTTGGTGAATGGATCCGCAGTGTTGTCTTTTGAGTCAACTCTCCGCACCTCGATCTCCCGGCGATTAATGATCTCCCTGATCAGGTGATACTACCTCAAGATGTGCCTGGATTTCTGACGGGACCGTAGTTTCCTTACTAAATCCATAGCTCCATTGTTGTCGCAATACACAGGTATTGGGTTAACAATGGATGGAACCACCTAAAGTTCAGTAATGAACTTCTTAATCCAGACGGCTTCTTTTGCGGCATCATTGGCAGCAATGTATTCAGCCTCCATTGTCGAGTCTGCGACGGCGTCCTGTTTGGATCTCTTCCAACAGACCGCCCCTCCGTTGAGGTTAAACACAAAACCCGAGACAGACTTGCTGTCATCCTTGTCATTCTGGAAGCTTGAATCGGTAAAAGACTCCACCTGAAGGTCTCCATTACCGAATACCAAGAACAGTTCTTTAGTCCTTCTCAGATACTTCAGAATGTTCTTAACAGCTGTCCAGTGGTTCTCACTTGGGTTAGACTGATACCGGCTCACCAAGCTAAGCGCGTAAGCTACATTTGGTTGGGTACATAGCTTCGCATACATTATAGATCCTACCGTCGAAGCGTAGGGTATAGTGCTCATGCGAACCCTCTCTTCATCAGTCTTGGGAGACATCTTTTTGGAGAGGGCGATTCCGTGCAATGCGGGTATGTTACCACGTATGGAATCTTTCATACTAAATGTCTTTAGTACGGTCTCTATGTACCTGGACTGTGAAAGTCCCAGTAATCTCTTGGATCTATCTCTGTAGATTTTAATCCCCAGAATGTACGAGGCATCACCCAGGTCCTTCATGGAGAACCTTTGTGACAAGAACATCTTGACTGATTGTAGCATAGGAATGTCATTTCCTATCAAAAGAACTTCGTCCACGTACAAGACTAGGAACACGATAGTTCGGCCTACAATCTTCTTATATATACAAGGCTCATCCTCGTTTTTGATCAAGTCAAATCCCTTGACTGTTTCATCAAAACAGATGTTCCAGCTCCGCGATGCCTGCTTTAATCCATAAATGTATTTAAGAAACTTTCACACCTTCCTGCTGCTCCCACTGTCTATGAAACCTTCTTGTTGATTCATATAAACGCACTCTTCTAAACTTCCGTTCAAAAAAGCCGTTTTTACGTCCATCTGCCAGATCTCATAGTCATGGAAGGCAGCAATAGCAAGTAGGATCCGAATAGAATTGAGCATAGCCACTGGAGAAAAGGTTTTGTCATAGTCCACACCTGGTCTTTGACGAAAACCTTTTGCAACAAGTCTAGCCTTATAGGTTTCCACCTGCCCATCTACACCAAATTTCTTTTTGTAGATCCATTTGCATCCAACGAGTTTTACCTCAGGTGGAGCAATTTCCAAGGTCCACACTTTATTGGTGTACATCGACTCCATTTCGGATCACATAAGATCCAGCCATTTATCAGAGTCCCTACTGATAATGGCCTGCCTGTAACCAGTAGGATCATCTTCTTCCAAGATGCAATCCTCTCTATCCCCGTCTATGAGAAAACCTTAGTATCTCTCGGGCGGATAAGATATCCTACTAGATCTGTAGAGCGGCTGAGGTTCATCTGGGGTTATTGAATCTAGCGGTTCCACCAAATCTTCAGTTACATTTTGTGGTTCAGAAGTTTTTTCTAGTTCTACCGTACACCCTCTAGCTTCTTTTGCAAGAAACTCTCTTTCCAAAAAGGTAGTGTGGCGAGATACAAACACCTTCTGTTCCTTAGTGTGGTAGAAAAGATATATATGCGAATGCTTTGGATATCCCACAAATTTACATAGAAATGATCGTGACTGAAGTTTGTCCGGATTTTGTACTTTCATATAGGCCGGACAACCCCATATCTTAATACGCTTAAGACATGGTTTCTTTTCACTCCATATTTCATATGGAGTCGTAGGCACAGATTTGGAAGGAACTTGATTCAAAAGGTATGCCACTGTCAAAAGCGCATGTTCCCAAAATGAAAGAGTCAAATCAACGTTACTCATCATGGAGCGAACCATGCCCAAAAGGGTACGATTCCTCCGCTCCGATACACCGTTGTGCTGTGGCGTATACGGAGGAGTAAGCTGAGAGAGAATTCCATTCTATTTTAGGTAATCTAGGAATTCCGTGCTTAAGTACTCCCCTCCTCTATCAGATCAGAGGATCTTGATACTTTAGCCAGTCTGGTTCTCTACTTCATTTCTAAATTCTTTGAATTTCTCAAAAGCTTCAGATTTGTGTTTCATAAGATACACATATCCGAACCTAGAGAGATCATCAGTGAATGTGATGAAGTACGAGAACCCACCCCTTGCATGTATAGACATTGGACTATATACATCACTGTGTATGAGTCCCAAGAGCTCTGCTGCTCTTTCTCCGTGTTCGGTGAACGAAGATTTGGTCATTTTTCTTTTGAGACAAGACCGACAAGTTTCATAAGATGAAAATTCGAACGTATCCAAAAATCCATCTTTATGCAATTTGCTCAGTCTTTTCTTTCCGATATGACCAAGTCTACAATACCACAAGTAGGATTCGTTCACTTCTGAACTCTTCCTCTTGCGTGTGTTTTGTAAGCTGAGAACTGTGTTTTGATTAAGAACATGGATACCATTACACAGTGTACCTTCTGCAATCACTACCTGATTAAGGTAAATGTTCATGATATTTCTATCAAAAACAAACTTATATCCGTCTTTATCAAGTAAAGAAAGTGATATGATGTTGCAAACCATGGAAGGTACATAGTAGCAATTGTTCAAAATCATAGTATTGCCATTTGGCAATGCTAGGTGATATTTACCGCGGCAGAAGCATCAACTTGTGCTCCGTTCCCTACTCTGAGGGACATATCACCAGGTCTAACCATCCTACTTTTTCTCAGTCCCCATAATAAATTACAGATATGAGATCCCGATCCGGTATCTAGTACCCAGGAGGTAGGACTGACTGAAAAATAGTTCTCAATAACAAAAACACCTGAAGAAGACCCAATAGTATGCTTCTTCTTCGATGGGTTCATCAAGGAATTCATGCAATCCTCTTTCCTCTGCTCATACTCATGACTGCTGTCATAAGTTAGAGCCAAATTGACGTTCCCCAGCTCCGAATAAGAATTTGGATCGGTCAAGCGATACATTTTATTATCTTGATTAGGGCATGAAGTGGTTGCTACCTGGAGAGAGAGAAAAGAAACACTCAGCGTATGCTCTCGCAAGATTAGATTGGTTATTAATTTAACTAATCAGGATGGCTTCCACTGTTTCCTCAAATTCTTCTTCAAACCTAAAAAGAAGAATTAGTTGGGATTAATCGCACGCCACAATACTTGCTTAACCTTTCGGCCAGGCTAGCGTCGGTCCTTCGAGGGTGGTTTTCCAATGTTTTCGCGAAGTTCCTTAATTATATAATTTCTTTTCCCTAGAGGCGTAGCCCCGCCAACACCGTTCTAGACACCTACTTGGTTTATAACATTGATTGTTAAGTGAAAAAATCTCCCAGGAGTAATCCTACTCATCAGTGGGATTAGGATCCAACTATCATTGTGTGATAACTTAGATGGAAGCCACTCTAGTTACCATACTCCAGAATGTATGCAACACTAGAAAGTTTCCTGTATATTTGAAACTCCCGATGTGGCTTTTGACCCTAGTGATTTATGATCTTGACAAAGGCTAACAAATCATAATCCACTAGTCAAGTTCAACCCGTCATTATCCAGGATTAATCTAGACCCACCCGTACATACCTTTGACAAAGGCCAACAAGGCTGTACGACTGTCCTAGATAATCGCATCTCAATATGCAACATACAAGCAATATCTAGCTACCGTACATTATGCCTTGAAAAAGGCCAACAAACGCAGTACGAATACTAGGTACAAATCATCTTAAATGACGGAGGGCTACGGCTAGGTTTTTGGTGAAAACCCCGTTAACGTAATGAACTTGATATCGTTGAAGGAACCTGAGAAGTTTTGAAAATGAGTGGTTTAAGCTCCGCTTTTGAAAAATTGTGGCTTTGAAAAAACCGATTAATCTACAGTATAGACTTTTGCCTAAGATGTCACTCCCTGCGTGGGAATTTCGGCTCTTGCCTTCTGGAATGAGGTGTTGGATATTCACAACCGAATACCACTATGCAAAGCGAAAGAATATAGCTATAATTTTTCGAAATTTGTTCCAACAACATCTTTTAGGTTTTCTTATCTTGCATTAATCAAAATTAATGCGGTCCTATCACTTAATCCTATCACACCACAAAAAGAACGAAAATACAATGTACGTATATGCCATCCGTATTCGCCACAGGGCCCCGTCATCACCGGTTAGGTTACTTAACTAACGACAGAGCGGGGCCTGGACTAGCGGGGGTGTAAAACATATACAACATCTACTAGTATATATATAAATATATATAACATTCGTCCCAGGTATGACAGCAAACAACATCACAAAATCTCAGCAAGCAACACTGAATGGTGGATAATCTTGGAGCCCCGGGTTTCATTTGAGCCGCAAATAAAACCCGACGTTCCCGGTCGTGTGGATAACTTATGCAATGAGAACCTGGACCCCTACGAGCACGAAAAGTTACCCGCCAATCCCAGAAGTGAGGCAATCCCCTTCAACAAAGTGAATGGGACACCCAGCAGTTCACGGAATCTGGTAACTTGGACGCCCCTCCGCGGGTCATCCCTACACCACCTAAGAGTGCGGCGAATAGCCCGCCAATTCTAGAGTGAAGCGCATCCGTCTCAACACCATGAGATGCGGACTTGTTTCCCTCTAGAACCCGAATATTCGTGCACTCCACCGTGGGGTAATCCTAGTACAGAAAATAAAAATATATGTACAAGGTGACATCGACCTCAACCCGGTCGTGCCACAAACAAATAATAAACAAACGGCCAGTGACGGCAGTCCACATGTTGGACGCTCGCCCCGCAATATCAAATGTACAAATAAATCCAAACTGTACAACCATTGCACCCAAGCTATCCACCACGACGATCCCGCCATAACCGCAGCACAACATAGAACATCAACGTGAATGTCACGTTCGCAAACCCGTTTAAAAGACATATAGCAATTAGACGAGTGTTGGATATATATGCCCTGGAGGCCTTCATTATATAGGATGCTAGGGATATGTATGTACATGACAGTCTTGCTTAATATGATAGTACGCTATTTGGTTTGTCTTTATCTTAACATATGATATATTTAGCGTAGTATTCATATATATACATGTTGATAAAGCCCATAGGTGTTTTCCTGACTACCGGCGTTGTGATGGCAGTCATACTAGTGGGAGCTGGATAGTCAATAGGCACATCCTTAGATGTCCTTGGTCGCAGGAGTATCGAGACTGGGCATCTATACTCCGGAGTAGACTGGTGTATACATATCTAGACCCTGAGGAGGGGTGATGGATTGGTCCCGCAGCCATTGGTGGAGTGCACCTAAGATTGTATACAGATGCTCACTGGGTGTGAGTACACCGGACAGGACTCGCCGAGAACTGACTGGATGGTATTTATACCTAACGTCAGATAGAAGTTCTCAGGTGACATGTGTGCAGAAGGTCCGTTGACTTAAGGTCGTCATTTGTCTCGTGTGAGTTCCCACTGTGCTTTAATTACTACCCTACCACGGTTCAAAGGAGTCGTGCAAACAGGTTTTAGTTGGGCACAGTCCCGAGCCACGTGGAAGCAGTGAGTGACTGTTAGGGATTCGTCTCTCCCGGTATAGGGAGTTGATATCGCACGGTGATCGGTTGGTCATTACCATAAGTCCCTGGTCAGGGCTGATTGAGAATTACTGATAGATTGATCAGTAGATTCTCGGATGGTGATTGAGCCATGCCGACACGACTTGTACGGTTATTAGGGGTCTGACGTTTACCACCTCCCTAGACCATACATGCGATACTCTTAGATGAACAGACCGGACTGCACGGATATTGTCACGGACAGGCTCAGTAGGAGTTCGGATGGGTTTCCTTATCGGCCTTCTTATCGACATCTACCTGGGGACCGTTACGTACAGCTAGTGCCGCTTGCGGTCTGTGGTTAAACCCACTGCCAGCGTAGTAGTCGAGTCTTTAGAGTCCCACACAGAGTTTTCCTAACTCCAGGAGAAACGATATAGAGGTCGTACGTTTTTACGACAAGGGTTCGGACGAATACGTGTTTAAACGTACGTACGACATTCGGACAGTTTTTACTAGACGGCTTTGGTTTAAACCAGATTCTAGTATCAGGTTATTGGATTTATACAGTCTAAAGTTTTTCCGTGTTTTCACGGATGGGAGGGGCGTTCTCGTAATTTCCGGGAAGCTTCTAAAAGCATGGTGACTTGAGGGGTTTAGGTGGCATTGTCATTAATGATATTGTGACTCATAATGTGTGATTCACTATGTCATTAATGCATTATTAAATGCTTAATGACTCACATAGTGAATCACTCATAATACATTTATGTAGCATGATGAATAATCTCTTATTATTCATTTATTGATTTATTCATTATGCTTCATATATCAAGTGAGAAACAATTTCATTTTCATAATTCTATTTCACCTTCTCTCTCCTCAAGCTCACTCTTTCTTCAAGCTCTAATCCTACCACTCATGAGTTGAGAACAAGGATTAGAAAAGACTAAACATCCCATAACCTAACTTTATATGATCTAAGTTCCTTTGATTAGCAACTAGAGAAACTTAGTTACCTCAAGTTTTGAGGTGAAGCTTGGATTAAGGTTATCGGGTGGATCATCTATCACTTGGAGGAGGCCGAGGAGGACGTAGAGATCGTAAAGACGAAGGACACGTATCACTAGGTATGATCTCTTTACATAGTAGCTAAGAACTTCTATATGGTAGTTGTTAATTATCGTTTAGTAAAGATCTTTGGTTAGTCGATGTATGCTTCAAGAACAAGATCGTTTTTCATATTTCCGCCTCCCCACAACTCGTAGGGTGTTGCACATCGACTTAAAGTGGTATCAGAGCCTCACTAAACAATAATTATCTCACTTGCAAAGTCGTATGAATTTCGAACGCAAAACGAACCGGAAAATACCCCGATATCACATAGTTTCTGTCGTTTTTAAAATGAGGCCTAAATTTTTTTCAGGTACCTCCAGAACAACCTACAAGAGATTATAAGAACACTGGAAAAAAATGGGTTCCTGAATCGGCCATACAGCCGTGGAACCGCGGCCGATCCCACCGATCCGCCGCGGATCCGCGGCCGAGTTGAGGCCGATTCAACCCAGTTTTTCCCTGTGCATCTTCTGTGATATTTTGTATTTTCTGGTATTGTTTATTTTTTGCTCAGGTCTCAGGTTTATAGAGAAGTTTTGGAGCAGAATCTAATGGGTTTGATCGATCGAAATTATACGATGTTTTCTTGTTTGATTATATCTGTGAACTGTATTATGTGTTCGTAAACCTCCCCTAACTGCTAGTATGTCGGTTGGCAGGGGGTTGCACATATCTGTAATGTTTTAACTGTTTGTGATTATGAACTCTATTGGATTGTTGTAATGATTAGCCGGGGTTTTGTGATGGGTTATTGTATTAATTCATTCGATGTAATTGTAATAAGTTGTAATATTATTTTGCGGGGCACATCCAGGTTGCGGTTGTAGCCACCGTTGTATTATTTCTTTTTACTGTTTTTGCTCCTAGGATAGACCCAAGGTGGGATGCACAAACTACCGGGTACTTCAAAGTGTTTAGTGGCCTACTCACGATGTTGAGGGAGACCGCTTCACTTCGGGTACTTGGCGGGTAGTTTGCCGTACCCGTAGGGGTCTGGGGTGGGGTAATGGCTATTCATCACAACTGTGTAATCCTTCTTTTCTTACATGCTCAAAAGAAACGCGGATTGCTTGCATATCCAATAAAGTTTATCTGTGATCTGGAATGCCTATTATTGCGTCTGACGAATGTACAATATCTATATATGATAGCTATTTAGATGTCACTTATGTTTTACACCCGCGCTAGCCCAGCCCCCGCTCTGCCGTTAGTTAAGTAACCTAACGGGTGATGACGGGACCCCGTGGCGAATGCGGATGGCATAAGAGGACGTTGTATTTTCGTTGTTATCTGTAATGATAGGTTAAAGATGGGACGCATTATTTTTAATGCAAAGAAAAATAAAACCTAAACTGAATCGTTGGAACAATTTCTAAAACCACTCGGTTTTCTTCAAAAAGCAAATTTTAAATGCGGAGCTTAAACCTCTCCTTTTAATAAAGGCTATCATGGTTCCTTCGATCATATCAAGTTCACTACGTTAACGGTTTTTTGTCAAAAACCAGCCGTAACCCTCCGTCGTTTCAAATAGACAGCACATCGTATTCATGCTATGCTTGTTGGCCTACGTCAAGGCATAGTGGATGGTAGCTGTGTGGTTTGCTTATTTGTTGCACAGATAGATGCATTAGTATAGGACAGACGTACAGCCTTGTTGGCCTACGTCAAGGGCATGTACGATGTACCTAAATTAATCAGGACAACGACGGGTAGAACTTAACTTGCGTCTTATGATTTGTTGGCCTACGTCAAGGTCATAAGAGCTTGGGGTAAAAATCATATCGGGAGTTTCAAACATAAAGGAAACTTGCAGATTTAGCATACCTTCTGGAGTGTGGTGACTAGAGTGGCTTCCATCTAGTACATCATGCAATGATAGTTGGATCCCGATCCCATTGATGAGCAGGATTACTCTCGGGAAACATTCTCACTTAACAATCAATGCTATAAACCAAGTAGGTGTCCAGAAAGGTGTTAGAGGGGCTACGCCTCCATGGAAAAGAGGTTATTTAATTAAGAAACTTCGCGAAAGCGTTGGAAAACCTCCCTCGAAGTACCAACACCGGCCTGGCTGAAAGGTTAAGCAAGTATTGTGACGTGTGATTAAATCCTGACTAGTTCTTCTTTTAGGTTTTGAAGAAGGATTTGAGGAAATAGTGGGAGCCATCCTGTTTAGATAAAATGATAACCAATCTAAACTTGCAAGAAGCATATGCTGAGTGTTTTCTTTTCTCTCTCTCTAGTAGCTACCATGACAGGACTAAAACTATTACTTGAAAAAAATATACTGACCGGTCAGAACTATAAAGATTGGCTAAGGAACATCAATATTGCACTGACTTATGACAAAGTAGCATATGTTACCACCGCTGTTCCTCCCCTTATCCCTGGACCAGATTCCTCAGTTATAGACAAAGAAGTTCGCAAAACCTGGGATCTAGACTGTGAGCGAGCTAAGTGTATCGTGCTGGCGTCCATGAACAATGAACTCCAGAAACAGCACGAGAGTATGGATATTATATCCATCTTTCTCTATGTCAAGGAATTATATGGAGAGCACTCCCGTATCGCGAGGTACGAGACCTCAAGGAAACTCTTCCAGATGAGGTTGGCTCCAAGATCGCCTGTAGGAGAGCACGTCCTCAAAATGATCAGCCTCATTGAGGAACTCGCAAACCTGGGATGCGTGCTAGAGAATGATTTGTATATCGACTTGATTTTGCAGTCCCTTCCCCACACCTTCTCTCAGTTCGTGCTTAGCTTCAACATGCACGAAATGGAAGCTGATCTTCCAAAGCTCCTCAACATGTTGAGGGTAGCAGAGACCTCCTTGAAAAAGGAGAAGACCCCCGTTCTGTATGTTGGCCAATCATCCTCTTCTAAATCTAAAGCGAAAGCTAAAGGGAAGAAGAAGATGAAAGCCACCAAACCGAAGGGTGGGGTCAAGAAGGTGTAGGGAACGAACAAGGCAGGAAGGGTAAAAGCGGATATAAACGAATGTTTTTATTGCCACAAGCAAGGGCACTGGAAGAAGGACTGTATAGCCTTCAAAACCAAGGACAAGAAGCAAGCTGTTGTTTCTGCTTCAGGTGTGTTCGTAATCGAAAATTGTTTTTCTGTAAACTCTACATCATGGGTACTTGATACCGGTTCTGGTTCTCACATCTGTAATTCATTGCAGGATCTGAGAAATAGTAGAGTACTGGGGACAGGTGATATGACTCTCCGGATGGGCAATGGAATGCATGTAGATGCTATTGCAATAGGGGAATATCACCTAGGGTTGACTAGTGGGCACATTTTGGTGTTGTACAGCTGTTTTTGTATTCCCAGTATGTTATGTAATATTATATCAGTATCTTTGTTGTCTAATGAAGGATATAATTTTGCGCTTGAAAGAAATGTCATGAACATTCTCCTAAATCAAGAACGGATTGGGTATGGCACACTGGAAAACGGCATATACATACTTAATCAAGCTCAAATTTTCAATATTCAAAACACACTTAAAAGAAAGGCTCCAGATTCAAATCAAGCCTTCCTATGGCATTGTAGACTTGGTCATATAAACGAAACAAGGTTGACTAAGTTACATAAAGATGGATATCTAGATCCGTTTGAATATTCATCATATGCAACTTGTCAATCATGTATCAAAGGAAAAATGACCAAATCTCCGTTCACCGGACACGGAGCAAGAGCCACAGAACTCTTGGGACTTGTACACAGTGATGTATGTGGTCTAATGTCTACACATGCGAGAAGCGGTCACTCCTACTTCATCACTTTTACTGATGACTTCTCTAGGTATGGACATGTGTTCTTAATGAAACATAAATCCGAGTCCTTTGAGAGGTTTAAGGAGTATAAAAATGAAGTAGAGAAACAAACTGGTAAAAGCATCAAGACACTTCGATCTGATCGAGGTGGAGAATACTTAAGTACCGGTTTCCTTGAATGCTTAAAAGAGAATGGAATTCTCTCTCAGCTTACTCCGCCTTATACACCTCAGCATAATGGTGTATCAGAAAGGAGGAATCGCACGCTATTAGATATGGTGCGTTCAATGATGAGTAGTGCTGAGTTGCCATTTTCCTTCTGAGGATTTGCTCTAGAATCAGCAGCATACTTATTGAATAGAGTTCCAACTAAGTCAGTGCCTACCACTCCATATGAAATGTGGACCGGGAGGAGACCATATCTCAAGTATATCAAGATATGGGGGTTTCCGGTATATATTAAAAAGCATAGTCCGGACAAGCTCGAGGCACGATCGGTTTTGTGCAAGTTTGTAGGATACCCCAAACATTCAAAGGGGTACATGGTCTACCACACTGAAGAACAAAAGGTGTTTGTCGCTCGCCACATTGTCTTCTTAGAAAGCGAATTTCTTGCAAAAGAAATTAGTGGGAGCGCGGTAGAGCTGGAAGAAATTCCAGAACCTCAAACTACTACCGAGGACTTAGTAGAGCCTCAGATTTCAATAGAACATGACGAACCAACGCCACTCCGCAGATCTAGTAGGCTTTCTCATCTTCCTGAGAGATACTATGGTTTTCTTCTAGATGGGGATCGAGAGGATTGCATCATCGATGATGATGAGCCTACTAGTTTTCAGCAAGCTATCACGAGTATTGACTCGGTGAAGTGGCTGGATGCTATGAGATCCGAAATGGAATCCATGTACACCAATAAAGTATGGACTTTAGAAGTTGCTCCTCCTGGAGTGAAACCAGTTGGATGCAAATGGATCTTCAAAAAGAAGATTGGTGCACTTGGACAAGTGGAAACCTACAAAGCTAGACTCGTTGCAAAAGGTTTTCGTCAAAGACCAGGATTGGACTATGATGAAACCTTTTTACCTGTAGCTATGCTTAAATCCATTCGGATCCTGCTTGCCATTGCTGCCTTCCATGACTATGAAATCTGGCAGATGGATGTAAAAACAGCTTTTCTAAATGGACATTTAGAAGAGAGTGTTTACATGGATCAACCAGAAGGTTTCTTAGACAGAGGGAGCAGCGGAAGAGTGTGCAGGTTCCTCAAATCCATCTATGGATTAAAGCAAGCATCGCGAAGTTGGAACATCTGCTTTGATGAGACAGTCAAAGAATTTGACTTTATCAAAAATATAGACGAACCATGTATTTATAGGAAGATTGTAGAAGGAGCAGTAGTCTTCCTCGTTTTGTACGTCGACGACATACTACTGATAGGGAATGATGTCCCTATGCTACAATCAGTAAAGCTCTTCTTGTCACAGAAATTCTCCATGAAAGACTTGGGTGATGCAACCTACATTTTGGGCATTAAGATCTATCGTGATAGATCTAATAGAATGTTGGGACTTTCACAGTCCAGGTATATTGACACTATACTAAAGAGATTTAGTATGGAAGATTCCAAGCGCGGCAATATGCCCGCTTGTCACGGGATCACCCTCTCAAAAGACATGTCTCCAAAGACTGATGAAGAGAGGGCTCGCATGGGCATTATACCCTATACTTCGGCAGTAGGATCTATAATGTATGCGATGTTATGTACAAGACCGGATGTATCTTACGCACTTGGTGTGGTAAGCAGGTATCAGTCTGACCCAGGTGAGAAACATTGATAGCGGTAAAGAACATTCTCAAGTACCTGAGAAGGACTAAGGAGATGTTCTTGATTTACGGTAATGGGGACCTCCAGGTAGAGACTTTTACCGACTCCGGCTTCCAAAGTGACAAAGATGATTCTAAATCCATTTCGGGTTTTGTGTTTACCCTCAATGGAAGGGCGGTATGTTGGAAGAGTTCCAAACAGGATACCGTCGCAGACTCAACTATGGAGGCTAAGTATATAGCTGCTAGTGAAGCCGCAAAAGAGGCTGTCTGGATGAGGAAGTTCATCTCTGAACTTCAGGTGGTTTCGTCCATTGCCAATCCAATACCTTTGTATTGTGATAACAATGGTGCTGTAGCATTGGTGAAGGAACCGAGGTCCCATCAGAAATCCAGGCATATCTTAAGGCGATTTCACCAGATCAGGGAGATCGTTGATCGTCGGGAGATCGAGGTACGGGGAGTGGACACAAAAGACAACACGGCAGATCCATTCACCAAGGCCATCCCTCAAGTTCAGTTAGAGAGGCTGTTTGAGATGTTGGGCATGCGGTACTCTAGCAACTGGATCTAGTGAAGACAGTGGGTACTCATTGCGCCAATTATAGGCCTTAATGCAAGTGGGAGATTGTTGGATATATATTCCCTAGAGGCCTTCATTGTATAGAATGCTAGGGATATGTATGTACATGACAGTCTTGCTTAATATGTTAGTATGCTATTTGGTTTGTCTTTATCTTAACATATGATATATTTTGCGTAGTATTCATATATATACATGTTGATAAAGCCCATAGGGTGTTTACCTGACTACCGGCATTGTGATGGCAATCATACTAGTGGGAGCTGGATAGTCAATAGGCACATCCTTAGATGTCCCTGGTCGCAGGAGTATCGATAATGGGCATCGATACTCCGGAGTAGACTGGTGTATACATATCTAGACCCTGAGGAGGGGCGATGGATTGGTCCCGCAGCCATTGATGGAGTGCACCTAAGATTGTATACAGATGCTCACTGGGTGTGAGTACACCGGACAGGACTCGCCGAGAACTGACTGGATGGTATTTATACCTAATGTCAGATAGCAGTTCTCAGGTGACATGTGTGCAGATAGTCCGTTGACTTAAGGTCATCATTTTTCTCGTGTGAGTTCCCATTGTGCTTTGATTACTGCCCTACCACGGTTCAAAGGAGTCATGCAAATAGGTTTTAGTTGGGCACAGTCCCGAGCCACGTGGAGGCAGTGAGTGACTGTTAGGGATTCGTCTCTCCCGGTATAGGGAGTTGATATCGCACAGTGATCGGTTGGTCATTACCATAAGTCCCTGGCCAGGGCTGATTGAGAATTACTGATAGATTGATCAGTAGATTCTCGGATGGTGATTGAGCCATGCCGACACGACTTGTACGGTTATTAGGGGTCTGACGTTTACCACCTCCCTAGACCATACATGCGATACTCTTAGATGAACAGACCGGACTGCACGAATATTGTCACGGACAGGCTCAGTAGGAGTTCGGATGGGTTTCCTCATCGGCCTTCTTATCGACATCTACCTGGGGACAGTTACGTACAGCTAGTGCCGCTTGCGGTCTGTGGTTAAACCCACTGCCAGCGTAGTAGTCGAGTCTTTAGAGTCCCACACAGAGTTTTCCCAACTCCAGGCGAAACGATATAGAGGTCGTACGGTTTTACGACAAGGGTTCGGACGAATACGTGTTTAAACGTACGTACGACATTCGGACAGTTTTTACTAGACGGCTTTGGTTTAAGCCAGATTCTAGTATCAAGTTATTGGATTTATACAGTCTAAAGTTTTTCCGTGTTTTCACGGATGGGAGGGGCGTTCTCGTAATTTCCAGGAAGCTTCTAGAAGCATGGTGACTTGAGGGGTTTAGGTGGCATTGTCATTAATGATATTGTGACTCATAATGTGTGATTCACTATGTCATTAATGCATTATTAAATGCTTAATGACTCACATAGTGAATCACTCATAATACATTTATGTAGCATGATGAATAATCTCTTATTATTCATTTATTGATTTATTCATTATGCTTCATATATCAAGTAAGAAACAATTTCATTTTCATAATTCTAGTTCACCTTCTCTCTCCTCAAGCTCACTCTTTCTTCAAGATCTAATCCTACCACTCATGAGTTGAGAATAAGGATTAGAAAAGACTAAACATACCATAACCTAACTCTATATGATCTAAGTTCCTTTGATTAGCAACTAGAGAAACTTAGTTACCTTAAGTTTTGAGGTGAAGCTTGGATTAGGGTTCTCGGGTGGATCATCTATCACTTGGAGGAAGCCGAGGAGGACGTAGAGATCGTAAAGACGAAGGACACGTATCACTAGGTATAATCTCTTTACATAGTAGCTAAGAACTTCTATGGTAGTTGTTAATTATCGTTTAGCAAAGATCTTCGGTTAGTCGATGTATGCTTCAAGAGCAAGATCGTTTTTCATATTTCCGCCTCCCCGCAACTCGTGGGGTGTTGCACATCGACTTACAACGAGTTGTACCGCTCCAATGAAATTCACGGTCACAGATAGTAATATATGTACTGAAAACTATGACATTAGAATTCTGCACGCAATTAGCAAACTAAACCAATTTCCAAAACCATGAAAAAACATCGAGCTAAAGTTCAAAAAACAAACCGTTTAAAGCTAATTCTGAAGTCCGAATAAAACGAAACGCGCCCGAAACTTCATGGGGAGTTAGAGCATGAAATTAACTTCGAATCGAGGGGCCTAAAAAGGGCACCCCACCCCTGAGTCCACCACGAGGCGGCCAGGGAGTGAGGCAAACCCGAAATTGCCCAAGATGGGGCAGTTTCGGGTCCCCACCGCCAAGACCACCTTATGGTGGTCTTAGGGAGTGGGCCCAGCCATTCGGTCCCTCCAGGATTTCCCCGGGGTGCCCATGCACCACCCCGTAGCTTCTCAGTTCGAACCGTGAGCTCGCGGGGTGTGCAAACTTCTCAAACTTTCAGTTTTTGGAACTGTTTTTGGAACTGTTTTTGTCGGCAGTTTTTGCACGACAAAAACTGTGGATTTCTAATGTCGCAATGAGTTAACTAAGGCTTATGGAGTGGCTCTGATACCATGTTTGGTTACCTTAATGCCCTATCCATCGAACGTGGCGGTTTGTGGAACAAAAATTTTCTTACGAGTTTAAAACGGGGCTAAGTTAACCCAAGGAATAGCCGGATCTTTCCATAAACCTATCTAGCCCAAAAGGTAGAACTAATTACTATGAAGGAAATCTCACCAAATGATCCAAGTCCTTAGGTCTTCTTTCCTCATTGTTAGCTCCAAGTGACCACCTTGAACATGCTTGATCTTCTTTTCACACTCCATCGGCTCTCCGGGATCAAGCTTGTTCTCCGGTCCTCCTTTGTCGTAGATGATCCACTTGAGGGATGTGATCCATGGCTCTAGCTCCTAACTAAGTGTCAATATGAGCAACTAGAGAACTTGGGTTGCTAATCCAAGCTGTCTAGGATGTAGTGTGGAGTTCTATGTGTTATACTATCTTTATTTTGCTTCTTCACTTATTTCTCAACTCATGAGAGGGTAGTGAAGAGGAAGATGATGGAGGTGGAGGAAACTCAAGATAAGGGAGGAGGGTGAAGCAAAAAGGGGAGCTCAAGAATAATGAAGCATGCATGTGAGAGAAAATCAGATACAATGGTTTTGTGTATGAATTTTCATAATAAAAAACTAGCAACCAAACTTCAATAGTTGATCCAAATGAATAAATAATTCATTTGTCAACTATTGAAGTCACGGCTCTCACCATTCCTCCATCTCCTCTAATTTCCACTTCATTTCCATTTATCAATAAATGGAAAAGTCCATAATGAGGTGTCCATCTTCTAGAAGGTATTCTTTAATAAAATAAGGATTACAGTCTGCTGTATATACATACCTGCATTCGGATAAAAACACGAATGCCCAAAGAGATAGAATAACACGAAGAACGTAATATTATAATATACATACCAAAATACATATATGTAAATTATCAAGTCAATACATGATATAATAATCCGGCTCAAACCCGAGCCGGCTAGTATTACTAATTGTCCGATCGAAAGTCCGGGTACAAAGTACATCAATCGATCGGATCCCAGCACGTATCCAATACGGCTACTACATCATTTCGCCTGAACTAGGAAAACCCGAGGTGTGGGACTCTAAAGACTCGACAGTACGCCGACAGTGAGTTACTGGATAAATCCATAACCACAAGCATGTCAGCGGCACTAGCTGTACGTAACGGCTACCCGGATACCTGTCGAAAAGGAAGGCCGACGAGCAAACTCATCTGGATCCATACTGAGCCTATCTGTGACAATCTCCATACAGTCCGGTCTCTTCGTCTGAGAGTATCGCATACTGGGTCTGGGGGTGGTAAACGTCAGACCCTAATAACCCGGTAATTCGTGCTGATGTGGCTCAGGACCAATCTGGGAAACTACTAATCAGCCTATCAGTAAATCCCAACATCCTTGGCAAAGGTCTTATGGTCCTGACCAATCGAACACAATGCGATATCGACTCCTTATTCCGGGAGAGACGAATCCCCGACAATCGCTCACTGTCTCCATGTGGCTCGGGACTGTACACAACCAAAACCTGTTTGCATGACTCAGTAGAGCCGTGGTAGGGTAGTGATCAAAGCACAGTGGGAACTCACATGAGAAAAATGCCGATCTCAGGTCTAAAGACTAACATGTACTCATGTCACCTGAGAACTTCCACCTGACGATAGGTGTAGTACCATCTGGAAGTTCTCGGCGAGTCCGTCCGGTGTACTCACCCCCAGTGAGCACCAGTATACGATCTTAGGTGCAAAAACCCAATGGTTGCAGGACCATACCATCGCCCCTCGTCGGGATCTAGAAATGTATACACTAGTCTACTCAGGAATATCGATGACCAGCCTCGATACTACCATGACTAGGGACCATTTAAGGATGTACGTACCTACTACCCATCTCCCACAAGCATGATCACCATCACAACGCAGGTAGTCTAGCAATGATCCTACGGGCTTTATCAACATGTATAAAAGATATGTAACATCAAGTAAAACATACGCACATGTTAAGATAAATACAAACCAGATAGCATGCTATCATATCGAGCAAGACTGTCATGTACATATATATATCCAAGCATCCATTTGTATACATATACAATAATGGCCACTACGACATACATATCCAACAATCTTCCACTTACACTAAGGCCATATATATCGGCGTATCGACTATCCAACGTCTGCTCTAAGGCCAGTTGTTGGCGTTTCGAATACCCAACATCTCAAAAGGTCTCTCGAACTGTGCTTAAGGAAGGGCCTTGGTGAATGAATCCGTAGTGTTGTTTTTGGAGTCCACTCTCCGCACCTCGATCTCCTGGCGATCAATGATCTCCCTGATCAGGTGATACTGCCTTAAGATATGCCTGGATTTCTGATGGGACCGTGGTTCCCTTGCTAAAGCCATAGCTCCATTGTTGTCGCAATACACAGGTATTGGGTTAACAATGGATGGAACCACCTGAAGTTCAGTAATGAAATTCCTAATCCAGACGGCTTCTTTTGCGGTATCGTTGGCAGCAATGTATTTAGCCTCCATCGTCTAGTCTACGATAGTGTCCTGTTTGGAACTCTTCCAACAGACCGCCCTTCCGTTGAGGTTAAACACAAAACCTGAGACAAACTTGTTGTCATCCTTGTCACTCTGGAAGCTCGAATCGGTAAAAGACTCCACCTGGAGGTCTCCATTACCAAATACCAGGAATAGTTCTTTAGTCCTTCTCAGGTACTTCAGAATATTCTTAACAGCTGTCCAGTGGTTCTCATCTGGGTTAGACTGATACCGGCTCACCATGCTAAGGGCATAAGCTACATATGGTCGGGTACATAGCATCACATACATTATAGATCCTACCACCAAAGCGTAGGGTATAGTGCTCATGCGAACCCTCTCTTCATCAGTCTTGGGAGACATCTTTTTGGAGAGGGTGATTCTGTGCAATACGGGTATGTTACCATGTTTGGAATCTTATATATTAAATCTCTTTTGTACGGTCTCTATGTACTGGACTGTGAAAGTCCCTGTAATATCTTGGATCTATCTCTGATCTTAATCCCCAGAATGTTTGATGCATCACCCAGGTCCTTCATGGAGAACCTTTGTGATAAGAACAACTTGAACGATTGTAGCATAGGAATGTCATTTCCTATCAAAAGAATGTCGTCCACGTACAAGACTAGGAACACGACAGTTCGGCCTACAATCTTCTTATGTATACAAAGCCCATCCTCATTCTTGATGAAGTCAAATCCCTTGACTGTTTCATAAAAACAGATGTTCCAGCTCCGCGATGCCTGCTTTAATCCATAAATGGATTTAAGCAACTTGCACACCTTCCCGCTACTCCCACTGTTTATGAAACCTTCCGGTTGATCCATATAAACATACTCTTCTAAACTTTAGTTCAGAAAAGCCGTTTTTACGTCCATCTGCCAGATCTCATAATCATGGAAGGCAGCAATGGCAAGTAGGGTTTGAATATATTTGAGCATAGCCACTGGAGAAAAGGTTTCGTTATAGTCCACATCTGGTCTTTGACGAAAACCTTTTGCAACAAGTCTAGCATTATAGGTTTCCACCTGCCCATCTACACCAAATTTCTGTTTGTAGATACTTTTGCATCCAACGGGTATACCCTAGGTGGAGCAATTTCTACAGTCCATACTTTATTGGTGTACATGGACTCCATTTCGGATCGCATAGCATCCAGCCATTTATCAGAGTCCCTACTGATAATGGCTTGCCTATAACCAGTAGGATCATCTTCTTCCAAGATGCAATCCTCTCTATCCCCTCTATGAGAAAACCATAGCATCTCTCGGGCGGATGAGATATCCTACTAGATCTGCGGAGTAGCTGAGGTTCGTCTGGGGTTATTGAATCTAGCGGTTCCACCAAATCTTCAGTTACATTTTGTGGTTCAGAAGTTTCTTCCAGTTCTACCGTACTCCCACCAGTTTCTTTTGCAAGAAACTCCTTTTCCAAAAAGGTAGCGTGGCGAGATACAAACACCTTCTGTTCCTCGGTATGGTAGAACAGATATCCATGGGAATGCTTTGGATATCCTACAAATTTATCCCTTTTGATGTCTCTCTATCTTACCTTCTTCCAATCCCGATGCAGGAGCTGAAAAGAAGGGTAAGAAGAAAACCAACTAGTATAAGTTCGGTATACAAAAGGTAAGATAGGGAGACATCAAAAGAGGTCGAAGTGAGTGGAAAGGAAAATGAAACTACTGTTATGACCCTGGGCATTAAAAGATGCATTACTAGGAATACTCGGCCACCCTTTGAAACATTTTGATGTTTCATGTATTCTATGTGATTGTACTCGAAAACTGTTTTCCAATTAACTCTGACTCCTACGTATATAGATACTGGATTGATATCCCCCATCTGTAAGTTGTTATAGATACTGAGAAGGAGTAGAGTATTGGGAAAGGTGATTTAATCCTCAATGTCGGATATTGGAGCAATTTTTGCTATTGGGGAAATAACCTGGTTTTGCCTATCAGCAAACTTTTGGTTTTGAATAACTGTTATAATGCACCAATTTTTAAAAATTGATATATCTGTCTCTTTATTTGATAAAGTGGGATATAAATTTTGAAAAACATGTTATGAACATTTGCCTTTATCATTTGATGATTGGGTAAGGTGCATTTGAATAACGGGATATACATTCTAAACCAAAATACAGTTTTCAAATTACAACACATAGAGAATGAGTTAGTGAATTCATAGGACTTATACATAGTGATGTATATTGTCCGGTGTCCATATGGACTAGGGGATGGTACTCATACTTCGTTCCGTTTTTCTGTGAGTTCTCTGGTTTTAGACACGCATTCTTATTGAAATGCAAAGTCTAAATATATTGAGAAGTTTGTAAGATACAAGAATAAAGTAGAGAACCACATATTGGAAGTATCAAGATTCTTTGAAGTGTTCAAAAATATGGATACTTATGCTAGGTATTCCATGGTTACACATTCAAGAATTTGATTCTCTCTCTCAGATTACTCAACCGTGGGTGCGCTCCTTGATGAGTAATACCGAGTGGCCTTTTTCATTTAGGGATATGCACTGGAAACAGTTGCATACCACTTGAATATGGTTCTATCTAAATTAGTGCATGTGATTCTATATGTGATATAGAACATATCTTAAGGTTGTTAAGATATAGAGTTATCTGGTTTATGCTTAAAAACACAATCCGGACAAACTCAAGGTACATTTTGGTAATAGGAAGATTGTGGGTTATCCCAACCTTTAGAAAGGGTTTAACTTCTACTATTTTCGGGATCAAAAGTTGTTTTGTTCTCGACACGCCACTTTTTCAGAAAAGGAATTTCTTGCAAAGAAAATTAGTTAGAGTATGATAGAACTAGATGTGATTCCAGAACCACAAATGGTTACTGAAGATTTAGTAAAACCCGGTGATTCAATTGACCCTAACAAACCTTAACCACTCCGCAAATTTAGTAAGTAATCTCAGTCATCCGAGAGATACTTCGGTTTCTTCGTAGACGGTGACAGGAAAGCTTGCATTATGTGATGATGACCCTACTATATCAGCAGGCCATACGAAATGGTGATTTCCGACTGATGGCTAGATGCCAAGTTGAACTCCATGCATTGCAACAAAGTATGGACTTTGTTGGGTGCTCCTGAAGGGGTAAAACCCATAAGGAGAAAGTAGATCTTTCAAGATCAGTGCAAATGGAAAGGTATTAATCTAATAAATCTATACTTGTAGTAAAAGTTTTTCATCAAATATCCGGTATGGATTGTGATGAAATTTTACTTTAATGTCTGTGTTGAAGTCCATACGGATATAATTTGTCATTGGCGTTTTTTCATGACTATGATATCTGGAAGATAGATGAATATAACGTCTTTCTAAATAGGGATTTAGTAGTGTACATGTATATGACTATGTCAGAGGGTTATCATAATTAGTTGGAGTAGCGGAAGGTGTGCAAATAGCTTACGTCTATTTCTAGACTAAAGCAGGCATAGCAGAGATGGATCATTTGTTTTGATATCACGGTTAAAGTGTTTGACTTCATCAAAATGATAAACGAACCTAGCATTTATAAGAAGGGTGTAGAGAGTATTGTCATGTTCCTCATATTGTATGTGGATGACAAACTTCTAATAGGAAGCAAAGTTCATATACTACACTTCGGTAAAACTATGGTTGTTATAAATGTCTCTCCATATAAGATTTGAATAATATATCAACTAATTCTGATAACTAGGTTTATATAGATAGATCTAGTGGATTCTTTTGGGACCGTCCTAACTCAGGTATGATGACACCATTCTAAAGCGGTTTAGAATGGATAACTCATAGTGTGGTAGGGTACCCGTATGTAGAAGAGTCACTCTCTCTAGGGAGATGTCATGTACCAAAGCAGATGTTGCTTTTGCACTTGATATAGTAAGCAGATATTAGTCCAATCCTGGAGAAACAAAAGAAACCAGTGAAGAACATACATGGATGTTCTTGGTGTAAGGTAATAGCAACCTCCATTGGGAGGTAGTTACCGATTTTGATTTCCTAGGTGACAAGAAAGACAGAGCACCTGTCGCGGGTTATTAGTTTACTCTTCTTAGTAGGGGCAGTGTATTGGAAAGTGTTCCAAGCAGGATACTGGGGTAGTCATGGCGCTAGGTGCTGATTATGAATCAGCTATGGATATAGCCCAAGAAGTTGCTGGATAAAATTTTTCATTTATGAACTTTGTCCCATCATCTATCCAGGCAAATTCTAGGGCAGGTATCGCTCAATTCGGGAGATGTTGATCTCTTGAAGATTGAGATATAGAGAGATAAAGATAGATTCATTGCAGTGGATCCACTCACTGAGATTGTTTCTTGAATACAGTTTGTGAAACTGTCAGTAGAGAAGTTGGGTATGTGATACCATAATAATTGACCTTAAGTGCAAGTGGGAGATTGTTGGTTATAGGTGTCCTCAAGAAAATTATTGTAATTGTAGGATAACCTATACGAGAGAACAATCTTACTCGATATGATAGTATACTATCTAATTTGTCTTTATCATTCATGTGTATACGTTTTATTCGTTATTATGTATCGCTAATACATAATGATAAAGTCCGGAGGATCTTTACTTGACTACCAGGATTATGATAGGGATCATACTAGTAGGGCATGGGTAGTCTATAAGCACATCCTTAAAAGTCCCTAGTCGAGAGTGTATCGAGACTGGACATCGATACTCCAGATTAGACTAGTGTATACATTTCTTAACCCCGATTGGGGCGATGGTTGATCCCATAACCATTGGTGTTTGACACCAAATATTATATACATGTGCTCATTAAATGAATGAGTTACATTGGATGGAATCATCTAAGAACTCCTAAATGGTATTATACAATCGTCAGATAGCAGTTCTCATATGAAATGAGTGTAGGGTAGTCTGTAGACTAAAGATTGTCATAGTATCTTATGTGTGTTCCCACTAGAATTTGATTACTACCCTATTACGGTTTTAAATAGTCTTGCAAACATGTTTTAGTTGGGTACAGTCCCGAAGCACATGGAGGCAGTGAGCGATCGAAAGGATTTCATCTTTTCCGGTATTGGGAATCAAGGTCGTGCTGTACCAGATCAACTATAACCATAAGTCATTGGCCAAGAAAATTGAGATTTACTGTTAAGTGTTATCAGTAGTTTCTCGGTTGGTTATGAGTTTATGATCGAAACAACTTATCGAGTTATTGGAAGTCTGACGGTTTCCATCTCCCAGATCCGGTATGCGACACTCTAAGACGAAGAGACCGGACTGTACGGTGATCGTCACTGATAGACTTTGCAGGGTTCAGATGATCTTACTCGTTGACCTTCTCACGATCAATACCTGGGTAGCCGTTACGTTCAGCTAGTACCGCTGACGTGCTTGTAGGCTATAGATATGATCCTAACCTACTACCGGCGTATTATCGAGTCTTTAGAGTTCCACAGAGAGGTTTCCTAGAACATGTGAAATGATGTAGGGCATGTATAGTGATACGTGCAGGAGTTCGATTAAACATGTGTATGTGATACACGCATTTTAATCAGGTGTTTAATGATTTTACCCGGTTCATATATGATATAACCGGATTATTAAATCAAGTGTTGATTTAGTAAATATAGATATATATTAAACTAATATCCCGTTCACTTTATTTCTTCTCTTTATATATATTTATATTTGATATAAATATATGTATCATGTTAGCTTATGATAGTTGTGTATGGGATGCACATGGAAAATGAGATGATAATTCTTTTGTTTCTTTATTTTTTGAAAAAGAGAATGAGTCATTGAAAAAGAAGTGTGTAGATTTTTTGACTCATTCTTGTTTTATATCAAATGATAAGCAAGGCTACTTTTTTAGAAAAAGGAATAATGATCATCTCATTCTCACCATCTTCATCTTCTCCCTTGAGTTTTTATTCTATAGAAGAAAATTGGTGAGCAAAATTCATATATCATCTATCTAAACCATTCTAGCAAATTAGTTTAGATAGTTTGCTTCACTACAAGTTGTAGTTTGTGAAGTAAGAGCTTGTATTGTGTTGACTCATGGTGGATCATCTTCGGCAAGGAGATCACAGATCAAGCTTGTTCCAGACAGTGTGAAGGATAGCTTGGTCTTTCTCTAGGCGAGGGAACACTCTACAAAGGTTGTAGCCGTTTAAAACCCTTAATTTAGTATACTTTTCTTTTGACATATTTGGTCTTTTGGATTGATTCTTTGTATGCATGCTTTAGCTCACCAGAAAATTTTTAAATTACCTTTCCACTTGCTACAAAACCATCTGAATCTATAGCAAGCTAACAGGTAGAACTAGAGTACCAGCCATAACCACTTCACGTGCTTCGATTCCAGCCTTTGCACTTATACAACAGTCGAAAAGGGCACGAGACTCCATGACCTCATCATCATCTTTTTTAAATGAATTAACAATATATTTACAAACTGAGTTATATGTAGGTTATACTATAAATGATATTGATGTTTTAGCCTGGTGGAAAAGCCATGGACATTTGTATCCAGTGATGTCTACTATGGCTCGTGATTTACTAACAATCTCAGTGTCTATAGTAGCGTTGAAAGTGATTTTAGTATATGTGGTGGGATATTAAGCGTGAAGAAATGCACTTTTGCGTACAACACCATGGAGTGCAAGGTTTGCTCGCAAGATTCGCAAGAAACAGCTTTCAAGAAACAACATCAAATCAGTTTCGAACTATCTACCTGAAAAGTTTACAGGATCGGGAGAGTAAAAGGAGGAGGAACCACAACCGGAGGCGAAAGAGCAGTGAGAACTAAGAGTATAAAAAGAACCGCGTAGACATGATTCCTTCTCATTGAGCTCAATTTTGGAAGGGATGCATAGGCAGCCCGAGTGAGTCCGGTTTCTAATGTAAAAAAAATAAATTGTATTATTTAATTGTAATTTTAGTTATATTAATCAAAAATTTAGTTTATATTTTATTTATTTTAGTCTATTTATTTGTTTTTTCTATAAAAATTACTCGAATTTTATTTTAAAAAAAATAAAATTAGACTAGTAACTCATCTGATTCGCCCGATTCTCCTCGTCTCAACTTGCGAGTCGTCCAGACGAGTCGGTTTGAGTTTTGTGGTCTTGAAATTTGCCTCGCCTAGTTGCCCCCACCTCCTCCAACCGCCATCGTTGCCCTCATGTCCGGCGCCTATATACCCCCACCTTCTAAACCCGACCCTCCTCCCTCACCGCCCCAACCCCCTCCTATCTCCCTACCGCCCCATAACCCCAACCCTCCTCCTCCTCCCAGTCACCCCGACTTCGAACCCCTCACTCCTCAAGGTATCAACCTCCTCCATAACCTTCCTATTACCCATGATCTCATCCTTCACCCTTCCATTCACTGCCCCCGACCTCTACTCACCGTCGGCATCGGCACCACCCCTTTCCACTGTCATATAATTACGAATGTTTAATTAACGATTATTAAAGATTATTAAAAAAATAATTAATAATAATATAATTTAATCAAGGATAATTATTAGAAGAGCCAAACGATCATATTTAACACCATTACAGGTGACCGTTAGCCATGGTATTTTTTTAGAGTTTACAAAAAATTTAGGAGTTTCTTTACCAAACAATCACTACTACAATGAAGGGTTACCCCGACGGATATAGCAATTCATAGGGGTAACTTTTTATTGCCTCTACGGATTAATCCGTAGAGCCATCGATTTGCCCCTACGGTGCCCACCGTAGGGGCATAAATAAATTTAAAAAATTAAAATATAATCTTTTATTTGGCCCTACGGTGACGCAAAAAAAGCCTTACGGATTAATCCGTAGGGGCAATAAAGGGTTATTTATAAAAAAAATAAAGCTAAGTTATTTCCCACCGTCAACAAAATTTCCCACTAATTTCCCGATCGAGCACCCGCGCATCGTCGCCACCACACCCGTCGTCGTCGACTTCCTCGTCGCCACCACACTATCGTTGTCGCCGCCACACTCTCACCGCGAGCACCTCTTCGAGCTCCATCCCTGGCCTCCTCCACCTCGTCGAGCTCTTTGCCGCCGGCCGGTGACAATTGAGGTGAGTTAATTTCGATTTTAATTTATAATTATGCTGTTTTTTGTATTATTGTTGTTGATTTTAGGGTTAGGGTTATAGCTAGGGCCGGGTTAATTGGGGGTTAATTTCGGTTAGGATTAAGGTTAGGGTTAATTAGTTAGAGTTCGCTTGATATTTAGGGTTAGGGTTAATTAGGTAGGGCTAGGGTTAGTTTGGGTTAATTAGGTAAAATAGGGTTGGTGATGATTAGGGTTAGGTCCAGGGTTAATTAGATTAATTAGGGTTAATTTTGGTTTGGGTTAGGGTTAATTTGGGTTAATTAGGTAAAATAGAGTGTATTTGTGTTAGAGTGTTGATTAGGGTTAATTTGGTTTAATTAGCTTAATTTTGGGTTAATTAAGGATAATTTAAGTTAGGGTGATGATTAGGGTTAGTTTGGGTTAATTTGGTTTAATTAGCTTAATTTTGGTTAATTAAGGATAATTTGAGTTAGGGTGATGATTAGGGTTAATTTGGGATGATTAGGGTTAATTTGGGTTAATTAGGTTAATTTGGGTTAATTAGGGTTAGGGTTTAGGGTGCACTAGTTCCTTCAGTAGAATATCCGATGATAACGTAAACGTACAATTTTACCGTAAACGTAAGAAAACTTTACCTTAAACTAAAAACTTCGAACCCTTTAAAACGAAACGTAAACGTAAAACTTATTCAAGTTAAATGTTCAAGTTAAAACCAATATATGATACTCGATGATAATATGAAACTTTCATATTCTCATCGATACTCATATGTGAAAATCAAAGCGCGACTTAGCCCCCGTCTATCGGTTAACATACGTTCGATGTTCATCGTGACATAGAACTATACGAAGGTTGTTAAATATCGGATGGTATAGTTCGGTACTAACAACCGTCATATAGTCTATGTGACGAGAAGATTCAATCGTATGATAACTGATAGATTTGTCCAGTGTGGACAAGTTAGGAATGTATAAAGCAAACACCTGCATTCACTTATGTTTTCATTCGTTTCGAGTTATTTCGTCGGTACTATTCCGCTGGTTCTCCATGTACAAAGATAGATTAGATGTTCATTTCAATGTTTTTTCACAGCATTGAAATGATTATCTATTTTATTACAGTGTACTCGGAGAACAGTGCGGAGGTGCTGCCAAAATTTACTCGAAACGGATGAAAGCACAAGCGAATGGGTGTCTGCTCTATACATTCATAATGGGATAGAAGCCTTACCCCCAACAGTCGAACCACACACATATAACACGAATACACAACAAACGCACACACCAAGCACATACACACTAAAAACCCTACATCTAAGCGAAAACATAAATTGAAACACACATACACACAATACAACTCATACTTAGGTATCTTCAAGTCTAACTTTGTTAATCGATAATTTATTCTTTTCAACGACAAACTTGCCTCTACGGATTTTCTTCTTTGTCAGTAACCATCTCGTTCTTAGATTTCTCATTATGGTCACCATAACCTACAATATATATGTTATACAGTCTAACATGAACCATGAGTACATAAGAGTTAAGGACTGGATGTACGTGGATTGGCAACAACGCATGCAATCTAAGTTCGTCGCAGGAGTTGCTTCTTTCATTGAATTTGCACGAACACATAATAAGATCGTATTAGAGAAGATTCTCTGTCCGTGCGATAGATTTCGGAATAAGTTCTGGCAGAATGTAGAAATCGTAGAGCTTCATATCGTTAAATATGATTTTATTAGATTATATACAACTTGGCTATATCATGGGGAAGGACAAGAAGAAGACGGTAATGCGGCAGAAGAAGGAGAAGACGATAATGCAGCAGAAGAAGAAGACGATGACTTCTTTCCAGGAGAAGAAATGGAGGATATGGTAGAGGCTGCCCTCGGTGATAGTATTCCTACCGAAGATGACATTCCTTCTGGTCAAGGACCGCGTGCGGATAAGTATGAAAAGTTCATGAATGATGCTAGAATACCAACTTATGAGAATGCAAAGTATTCCACCCTATCATGGTTTGTCCAACTTTTCCATATTAAGTGCCTAAATGGATGGAGCAACAAGTCATTCACAATACTTTTGATGTTCTTGAAAGATTCTATGCCCCCGGTAAATAACGTGCCCGACAGCTGGTACGAAACTCAGAAGATGTTGTCTGATTTGGGTCTGAAGTATGAGAAAATTCATGCATGTCGCAAAGATTGCGTGTTGTACCGGAAAGAAAATTCAGATTTGAAAAAGTGTCCAACATGCGGAGAGGTCAGGTATAAGCCGAAGGAATCTAATAAGAATCCCAATATACCTGTCAAGATAGCACGACAATTTTCCATAACACTGAGGCTGCAGAGGCAATTCAGGTGCAAGAAAACAGCCGAGGCAATAATTTGGCATCACCGTACTGCTCCAAGCGAAGATGGAAAAATGAGTCATCCAAGAAATTCACCGGCATGGAAAGATTTCGATAGGAGGAACAAAATATTCAATAGTGATCCTCGCAATGTCAGGCTCGGACTCGCTAGTGATGGTTTCTGCCCATTCAACTATATGGCTAGAAACCACAGCACATGGCCTGTTGTAATGATTGTTTATAATCCGCCACCTTGGTTGGTTGTGGATCAATCCTACTTTATGATGTCTCTTCTTATTGATGGACCAAACTCACTAGGAAATAATATCGACGTCTATCTCCGACCTCTGATCGACGAATTAATATCTTTATTCGTTGATGGTGTAGAGACTTACGATGCAAACACAGATACAACCTTCACAATGCGTGCGGCTTTAATGTGGAAAATTAATGACTTTTCTGCGTATGGAATGCTATCAGGTTGGTCCGTACATGGTCACAAAGCATGCCCTTATTGCCATCAATATACAATATCGAAATGCTTGAATTTTAGCAGGTAGGTTTGTTATTACGGTCATCGACGTTTCCTGCCACTAGACCATCCCTACAGGTTAGACGCTGCTCACTTTAATGGTCATCAGGAGTTTCTTGGGCCTCCAGCCTCATTGTCCGGAGAGGACGTGACTGCTCAGTGAGATGGTTATAATAATGTGACCATCGGGATAGATTCGGCAAAACAGGTCAAACCACCCAACCGAAACAAGTTAAACATTTTTTATGAGTTTTCGTACTGGTCAACAAATTTAGTGTGTCATTGTATGGACGTCATGCACATAGAGAAGGGAGTATCCGAGCACATACTCAACTTGCTTCTTTGTAAAGACGGAAGGTCGAAAGACAACCTCCGTGCTCGGATGGATCTTCAGGACTGGGAAATTAGAAGTGAATTGTATTCCAAACCGATAGCGAGTAAACTATGCAAGTTTGTACTTCCCAATGCCACATATCATATGTCACAACCAAAGAAGAAAATGTTCTTGCAGGTGTTGCATGATTTGAAAGTTCACATAGGTTTCTCAGGATCATTTAGCAAGAAGATAAAAATTGTGAAAGGCAAGATCGATGGGCTGAAAAGTCATGATCATCATGTTATTATGGAGCACCTTCTCCCATTAGCCCTCAGAACTTCCCTTCCCGAATCGGTTGGTCTAGTAATCAATGACCTTTGTTGCTTTTTTAGAGAATTGTGCGCTAAAACCTTGGATGTTGTGATACTGGAGAATTTAGAAAATTCTATTTCATTGATACTTTACAAGATTGAGCGTATTTTTCCACCGTCATTCTTCGATATCATAATACACCTGACGGTTCATCTTGCAACCGAGGCTAAGTTTACCGGACCGGTACAATATCGATGGATGTATCCTGTTGAAAGATACATGGAATTTTTCGTTTCATGCATTTTGTAAAATTATTGTTGTCCTATATACTCGTATTTATTTATTTAACATATTTTTTTAGGTACCTCTACACTCTAAAAAAGTATATACGCAATAGAAATCGACCAGAGAGTTCTATCATGCAAGGTTATCTTCTAGATGACGTAACCACATTTTGTTCCCGTTATCTGGACGAGAACATTGAGACGAAACTTAACCGGCCTTGGAGAATTCAGGACGGGCCATATGGTAAACCTGATTATAAGAGAGTAGACACTATGTTTATCAACAAGATATATCGGTTTATCCTCCTCAATAGCGTATGTCTTGAAGAAATTAGAGAGTGAGTTTTTTTGGATTAATTGTTATATTTGTGTTTGTGTATGTATGAAATGATATAATACTAATGTCATAATTTATCGTTGAGAACAGAATTCATATTGATGAAGTACGTGAGGGGCATCCTAATTGGAATGATAAACGAATGGAAAAATATCATCAAGATAATTTTTGCGATTGGATTGCAGATCATGTAAGTTGTTCGACTAACATGTTATTGCTACCAGTCTTAATCTAAATTTATATCATTATGTATTTGCCGTAAAATTAGTTTTGTTAGATCTACGATCCGAACTTGTTTGCATCACTAGAGAGAGATTCAAGATGTTTAGCTCAATTTCCTAGCATGGAGGTTGCATATTATAAAGGATTCAGTGTCCTTGGATACAAATTTGAAGTTAAGGACATAGAAACATCTCGAACCACTCAGAATACTGGGATTGCGACGGTAGGATCGGATGATCAGAACCGTTTTATATTTTTCAGTGTACTTGGTACGATACACGAACCGATACGGATAAGTGGAGAAACAATCTCGGGACTTGGAAAGATGAATATGGATTGACTAGTGTGAACACACTTCGATTTTACGGTCAGGACGATCCATTTATCTTTCCGAACCATTCCAATTATACTACTCACAGTGCTTGAAGCATCCGGGATGTAGTGTCGTATGCCATTGGAAACCCAGGGATGTTTACGATGTCCCAGAATTTGAGGATGGTATGGAGGACAGCGATGAGGATGAAGAAAAGAGAAGACTTAGAGTGCTCTGACTGTCTGTTTCAAAAGACGGGTTGTCTTCGGCTGATCGTGAAGTTACGTGGGTTAGAAATGATATCGATGATGAAATCCAAGTAGATATGTCTAAAGCGTCCATGAAACGAAAAAGGTTATTAGTAATGTTATATTATTACTTCACATTTCTACGATCTATACATATACTGCATGCATATGTAATGATTGCACTCTTATCTAGGTTTGATGACGACGTACGGAGTAGCGAGGGGCGGCAGGAGCACCAACCGCAGCAGAGGTAGAGGCAGAGCGGTTCTGCCGCCCGGAGAGCTACGTAGGGAGCTTCAGAAGGCTGGTCTTTCACCCCGATCGGTATCCCCTTCGGATGACTCCTTCCGTATGGACTTTGCCACACCTCCAAGTATATTGCACGCATATTCATTTTGAATGTAATATTATAGATATACACGCATATTTATTTCAAAATTACTTATATTGTCAATGTTTAATTGTCTAGCTGTTAGTGGTGCATCCACATCAGAGGCAGAGGCCGCTACCGCACATGCAGGTATGTTTATATATCCTATAATACATGCATATTGATTTAGAATGTTATATCATAAATATACACACATGCTTTTTGCTCTTACTTAGATAATCATTTTTTGATTGTCTAGCTGTAGGTGGTGCCTCCACATCTTATGTGTGTATGTCTGTTTGTATGCGCGCGTATACTCATACACACAAGCATATACAAACAAACAAACACACACACACACACACACACACACACACACACAAGCATACATAGACACACACATACAAATAAGGCCAAATCTTAATTGATCATCATTCTCCTTTACATTGAACTCTTGTTAAATCCCATTCTAACCCCAACCCTAAATCCAAAATCTTAAACTTGATTACGAAAACCCTTAACTTTAAAAAACTTTATCTTAAACTAAAAATTTCAAAACCTTGAAATTGAAACGTAAAACTAATTCAAATTAAATCTTAAACTAAACGTATGATACTCGATAATATGAAATTTTTTTAGAGATCGGTGCTAGGGTCCCAACATTTACGAATGTTATATCATAAATATGCATACATTCTTTTTGCTCTTACTTAGATAATCATTTTTTGATTGTCTAGCTATAGGTGGTGCCTCCACATCTCGGGCAGAGGCCGCCACCAACCTGTGGATATGTTTATATATCCTATATTGCATGCATATTGATTTATAATGTTATATTATAGATATACACATTCTTTTTGCAATTACTTATATAATCTATTTTTAATTGTCTAATTATAGGTGGTGCATCCACATCTGGCACAGAGGCCACTCCCGCCACATCCTTACCCTCCGCTCAGTCTGCAAGTTAGTATGAATAAATATAAAATATTTATTCATTTTACATATCCTCTAAGAATAAACATGAACTTCATGTAATTTTATCGTCAATATTTATTTTCTAGTTGGAGGGGATGTGTCCCGTCCGGGTCACCAGCTGTTCCTCACCGGAGGAACTATCGTCCCGCTCGTGCTGCTGCCCAGGCCCAGGTTCGTGTTGCTGTCGTCGGAGGTATATATCGCACTTCAAATTTCGTTAATCCTTGATTTCTTAATACCATTTTGTCTTAATATTGCTTGTCTTGATATTTCTTGTAGATGCAGGGCAACCCCATCCCGAGAGGGGGACTCAAGGGCCAAATCAGTCCCACGGGCTGAGACCCGATAAAGCCAGGGGGAAGCACCATTCCTCTTCTTCTTTACCCCTGATGTATCGCTATACAGATGATTATGCCAAGAGGTTCGGCAGGTATATGGGGGATGAGAGCCGCATCCAAAAGAAGTATCAACTTCACGTTGAGTGGGCGGTCAGCACCGACGCTCATTTTCCCTCTTCTGGGATCGGGCGGGTATTAATATATATTTTCATTTGACTTATCCATTATATTTATTATTATTTAACACTTGAAATTTAAATACATTATTTTTTGTATTTGTATTTGGATTACGACTTTCAGCCTGTACCTGACCCTGATCCCCTGAGAGAGTGCTCGATCTTCACGCTCTGTATATGGGCCTGATGAAGAACATGCAATCAAATGTCCGATACAATAGGAACGAGCTGAAGATCAACTGCTATTTGGTATGGTTGGCGACCCCCGAGGTAGAGAGAGCGGCTCTCCTATATGCTCCGGCCTTTGCGAGAGTCGACGTATATACATGGCCTCTCTTGTGCCAATATTACGACTCTCAGCGCAAACAGGTTTGTAATTTAAATGTAATTCATTGTTTAGTATAATTTATTTTTTTGTGTTACTTAATTAGAAAACTAAATCTGAATGTGTTGTGCAGAAACAAGCCGATCAAAATAAGGAGAATAGGAAGTCGGCGAAGAGAAGTTGCCCCACTTATACAGGTGGCTCGAGTAACATTACTCGTGTCATGGAGGTATCGGTAAATTACAACAGACCTATTTTGATATAATGTAATATTGAGAGTTATTTTATAATATATGTAATTTTTTTACGAATTGTAGAGAGCTCAGACCGTGGCGCAGGGTGGTACACCGAGCGTGCTGACCGCGTATCTTGTCGTCCACGGCACCTCGACAGATCCCGCCACGAGAGATCTTCGATTCCCCGACACCGCTACCCAGGAGTATTGCGTAAGTGTTAATATTTCTAATTCGAATGAAATTTTTGTTTTGATAAGTTCAAATTTAAATGATATACTTATATTTTAATGGTTATTGTGGGTGTATGAGTGGGTGGTGGAGCAGGCTGAGGAATCGGGGATCGATTTTAGTGCACAGACCGATCCGATGCTACTGACTCCAGTCCTAGACGCCTCACATGGAGGACACCACGGAGGTTGGGAGAGAGGCCGAGGACTGGTCCTAACAGGGCCCATATGAGGTAGGTCTCCACTCTGGCGGTTACTTCCCCTACCCCCCACGAGCGATGTCTGGAGCATGATGTTGTCGTCTTGAAGACCACCGTCGAGGAGTTGAAGGAGATATTTGTATGTATATTACTTGATAGTAAAATATTATATCACATTATAGATAGTAACATATGCAATATTAGTAGCCTGAGCTTATTTGGTTTTAGACTTAGTTTTGATTAATCATACTTATATAAAACTATCTAATTAAAATAAACTACGGTTTTCCAAACTAGATACCCAAACGAGGCCTAAGCCCCTGAGTATTCTTAGATTGTGGTTTCATAATAACCTGATAATAATACGAATTCGACTAAAATCTAATACACCAGTCTTGCTCGTTATTACACAAAAAATTTAACAGATGCGACAGGCTACTTCGACTGCGGCTCCACATGCATCTCTTTCGGCTGCGGCTCCGTAAGCCACTACCTCGGCCGTGGTTGCGCATACCACTACTGTAGCTCCACAGCCTGCTCAGACTCCTGTACAGTCCGCTCCTTCATTAGTCGACTTTTTGACGACTCGGGGCTACACCGAGGAGCAGATGCGTCAGATTACGTCGTTTATCAGAGGTGGAGGAGCTGGACCGAGTTAGGGTAGCTTTTTTTTATATATATTTTTGAGGATGTATGTACTTATCAGATACATATTGTATATATTTTGGACGATATTGTTGGTTGTTTCTTGTTCACGATGATTTAGATTGATATCGTATTCTGTTTGTTTATTTCTTTTATATATTATGCGTGAGATGTTCAATATGAATATTTCTGTATTTGGTTATATGATGTATATATTATTATGCACAGGACGAGAAAAAACAGGAAGCTCTTTTTAAAAAATACCTTGATATTTTGTCCCTACGGATTAATCCGTAGGGTCATATGTTGCAGCTACGGATTAATCCGTAAGTGCAATATTTGCCCCTACACAGTTAGCCGTATGGACAAAATATCAGGATACCTGATATTTTATCCTTATGGACTCGGTAACAGGGGTAAAACTTGTCCCTGCGAATTAATTCGTAGGGGCATTTATCCGGACCTACGGATAAATTCGTAGGGGCATTTATCAGGCCCTACAGATAAATCCCTAAGGGTAAGTATTTTATTTTATAAACCAATAAATTAAATAAAGAGTATGTCCCTGCGCTGTAATCCATAGGAATAAATGTCCCTACGGAGTAATGCATAGGAGAAATTCTTACTCCGTAGGGACATGTTCAGGGCGAAGACTTGCATCTGCGGCCTTTGGATCTCCGGTAGAGTTTTATGTCCCTACGGATATATCCGTAGGGGCAGTGGTTTACCCCTACGGCTAAATCTATAGGGACAACCCATTATTGTAGTTGTGAATAAAACTCGAGAGTTTTTTCCTTTTTTCTTTTTTTTTTTTAAGTTTAGGCTTTAAAAAAATTTAAAAAATAAAAACAAATTTACTTAAGTATGAGCTTTAAAACTTTTGATTAAGATAGTTTTCACCTGACGCGACTTGGATCGCGCCAAGATGTTACCTTCCGTTGATCTGCTGATGGCGGTGATGGGTGGCTGAGATTGGATCTGGAGGCTGTCGCTCCTGAAGCATGTGGATCTCAATGGGTTTGAGGTTGTGGTTGCCGAGCTACCTGCAAGAAAGTCCCGGGATGGTTGTACCATCGAGGACCCTCCGGCAGTCAAGTTAGACTAGAGATCCGAGCATAGTAACGGTTTAGTGGAGTAAAAAATGGCTTACTTGGACCGTCTGAAGAAGGGGTTTATATAGCGGTGGCAGCAGGCAGGGCAGGTGCGAGAATCACGCCGGTCGTTACGCTCCCGACGTCACGCCCGCGTGATGAGAGAGATCTCCCATTAATGGCGAGACAGGGTCGTTAATGGGGGATCGTGATGGCGTGGAACGTGGGATGTGGCCGGCGGATATCTCACGTATGGAAAGATTCGCGGGATGGCGGTTGCGCCTGTGAGCGGTGTCGTTGGTCGGTCGATGAGACCGAGGAGGATGACCTCGGCGGGAGAGCTCGCGGACGAGCGGGAGAGCCGAGGTATCTTGGTTCTATGGTATCCCGAAGATGAGCTGGTAGGCTGAGGAGTCCAATTGTGCAGAGGCTCGGAGGTGAGCCAGCGTTTGCTTGTAGGACGGGCACAGGAGTGGTCTGGTCGGCCACTGTAGGTCCTTTCTTATGAGCCCTGGGACACGTCATCTGCCACATGTCACGATTTGGGAGATCACCGATATCGAACTAAGCAGGGTAGCTGCAGGGCTACCTCTTAGTGAAGGCTTAGGTCCCTGCGATGTGGGGTAGGTGAGCTACCGGCCAGGGATAGCCGGCAGGGTAGCTGCTAGGCTGCCTCTTTGTGAGGGCTTTGGAAAGATGGACAGTCGCGAGTGACACATGCCACGAACGCGTGGAGGAGGCGAAGCGCCAGAGCCGCGTCGTTTCGACTTCGCATCGAACGGCGCAATGTCTGCCGTGTGGTGGCATAGTTGCAGGCGACCGTTGAACTCCAGGGGCATTGTGGGCTATAAAATGGAGAGATTGTTGATGACTCTTTTCCTCATACCCAAAACGCAAGAATGGAGGACTTCCCTTTCACCATCCTCGATATCATAAGCTTCGAGGACGTGTATCTCTACGATCAGTACTGCATCGATGACACGGTGCAGTTGGCGATAGGCCGGATCGAGGATCATTTCGGTCGATTGCTTCCCCGGCGCTCCTCCATACTTCAGGTGTTGATGTACTCCATCTGGAGGGTGTCGCCGGGGCTCTACAACCTCTTATCCGAGCAGCTGAAAGACGAGGCCATTGGCAAGCTGAGGTCTCTGAGGCATTTCAGCCTGATCTCTGCGAGCCGGATAAATCGCTCGAAGGCGCTCGTCCTTGAGTCCTACCACGTGAGGCTCGATGCCGACGCTAGCGGGGGTCATCGAAGGGAGAGGTTAGACGCCGCGAGGGCTCGACTGGCGGAAATATCCTCAGAGTACCACGAACAATGCTCTCTGCACCCCATTCCCCCTCTGTTGTAATATATATTTTTTTATGTACAGCTGAGGAGCCAATAGTACCTCTTGAATGAATAAGATTCTTTTTCTTTTCTATAATGCTTTATTGATCCCTTTATTATATAAACAAAAGATCTCATGAAAGATGTACATTACTTTGAAAAGAAAATACATGCTAGTAGATGTTCTTATTCGTGCAACTCAAGCCCTCCGGATGTCTGGTGGCATCTATGCCCGGCATAGGGTACCGAGCTTCGTGGGTACCAGACGTATCCTCTGCTGACACTACCATGATCTGGCCGATGGTCAGCTCGGCTAGAGGGGGACGCTGCTCCTGCTCGCGGTCAGCTTGCCGCTTGTCCCTCAGCTACGCTGCTAGGTGTCCCGAATAGATGAGCTCCTCGATATAATCTCGAAACTGCTTAAAACTCTCTGTGGAGTGGCCTAGAGACCTGTAGAACCCACAGTAGGGGCCCCGGGTTCGTTTTGAGGCCATTCGCGAGATCGGGGGGAGCTTGAAGAACCCCTCGCCCTTAGCCTCTTCTAGTAGCACTGCCTGGGAGACATTGAGCTGTGTGTACTCCTGGAACTTTGGGAGATAGGGCTTTTGCCGTTCAGGTCCCCTTCTCTCTTCTCTTGCCCTCTTCTTCTGGTCGGTTTACTCTGTGTCACGACCCGAAGGTACGGAACGTGACTGGCACTTAGATTACGAGACGTCTCAAGGCGTAACGTAACTTAAGTCAGCCAAAGCCCAGAAAATCTAAACCATAAACAATAAGAGTGAAGGAAACCTTTCATGAAAATGACTTTAAAATCAATTAAGTTGCATTAACCCCTTTTTAAAAGCATCAAAAATTTCCGAAAATTTCGGCAGAGTCTCCTTTGTAAATACTGGCCCCCCAAAAATGGGTACAACAAAATATATATAACCTGTAATGAATAAATGACATCCCTAAGCGGGAGCTAGCTATTCGCCCAAGGCGGATCACAACCACACGCGGTATATATACAAGATCAAGCAAATAAGCATAAAGAAATGCAAAAATAAGAAAAACACAACGTCGGCTCAAGGGAGCTCGACCCCAGAGAAACCACATATACACAAATCTCTCAGTCTGATCACTAGATCGCATATACAAATAAGAAGTGGTAGATGGAGAATACTAGATACAAAGATAGTACAAAAAGAGATAAAGTATCCTCGCAACCCACCTAAGAGTAATGTCGTGAGTCTGAGCAAAAGAAGCCAATGATAAAATAAGCCCGCCGCTACAAGGCTGACGGGAACGACCTGCAAGACACTGTGGCACAACGGGGGTGAGTTGCCAGCTCGTGAGTAGAATATAACATCTAGTAAGGCTATCGTAAGAATGCACGCAAATGCGACACAACATGTATGTCTACATGTGATGTAATGCCACTAGAATGTATGCACATGTATGCAACATCAATACGAAATCTTTAAGTGTTTAAAATACTATAAGCTTTGCATTCTTAACTTAGAAAAAGAATATCTGTGCAATAGCTAAAGTACCATCAATGAAATCATCTGAAAACCGTGTCAAGCATCGACACCAAATATGGAAATATATCTTCTCAATGTCTCACTATATCAATGTCTCGATACATCAGGCTCCGTCAGTTCGGATCGGCCCATATCATCAAATCTCACAACAACGGTCGATATCCTCTGGATATCCGCCGCGCCAGACATCACCTGTAGTTAGTCTTCCCTTGCCAGGCTCATCGTCTACAACTCGATCTTCTTACCCCGGGGTACCATACCGGGCCCACCATGTACCCGAGACGGTTCATCCACTCCTCGAATCTGGTCTCGAAATCCAACAGAAAACATGAAAACTCATGGTGGACGACACATACATCACGAGAAAACCGCAACTTTATTTTAAAAATGATGATAATAAGTTTGTATTAAATTCTTGCGGTTTTCCCCCCAAAATCCAGAAATCTCATCAATACTGAAATCCTCAAGAAAATCATAATACCCAACATGTTTTATATGATAAATGTTTATGATATCAAAGGTATGCAATTTATTTGTGACTAGGAATCTATATAAACATGATGATGATGTAAGGTATATACATGCTATGCAATTCAATGTATCATGTATGATACAAGTGGTGATACTAAGCTAAGCAGGTTCTAAAGTGCTCGTGACATGTCAATTACTAAGGCGTGTGTGTCACATGAATAGTGCGCGTGCAACATGAGCCAATGGTAATGGTGTAAGTGTCCTAAGGGGTGACACCACACCTAAGTATATACATATCCATGCAATGCCAGCAGACGAATAGCTAGAAAGGTATGCAATGAATGAGATGGTTAACTAACTAACTAACTAGGCATATAGTTGCAAGTAATAAAGTGATCCTAACAATGAGGCGCCTCGCGCCATCTAGAAGATTTCCCCATAGATGTATACATCTACTCACCCGGACGCCCCGCTAATCTGATCCAACCACCGCTTTGCCTTTGCGCGCCGCGTCCGATGTTTCCGCAACCGATCCTAAAATTGCATAACACACAACATAAGATTACACATCATGAAACGATACAAGTCACCAAATAAAAGAATCAACACTGACAAGTTAGGCACAACGTGCACTAAACGCGCGGAACACACATGAAAACCACCAAAAGCTTAACTAAAATCGTCGTTTCGGGGCAACCGTCAAAACTAAAACCCGACTAAACCAAACTCCGCATTTGCACACCCTACAACTCATAGTAGAAGCTAATAGTATTGATAATATATCGCAATTAATTCACCTCCTACGAATTTAGAAAACCTAGTAAGCATTCGCATATAAATTTCGATGCAAACCTCGCGAATTAGCGATATAGCGATCGCAACATCGCACAAACATCCAAATCAAACTACTAGATGGCCACAACACTAATTTAATTTATTAACATTGCTTCAAACCCTACTTAAAATTCCGAACCTTTACTAGAATTTCCTAAACAAGAAATTATAATTAAATTAGCACTTTAAAAATCTAAATTAGCATATTTAAACTACCAATTTAACAACTAGATTAAAATTATACCTCCCAAGTGTTGATCCCCTTGCAATTAGCCTCCAAAATTTCCTCTTTTCTCTATGATTTAAATAATTTAGGGTTTGAGAAGAGATAGAATAGGATTTAGGTTGGAATTGGTGAAGAAAATTGTAGATTTTTGTGGATTTTTGTTGATTTTTAAAGGAATTTTGAAGCAAGAAATGAGGGGGAAAGGGGGGCTGCAGCAAGCTATGCTCGGCCTGGGGAGGAGAGTGGGGGAGATGAGGAAAAAGTGTGGAAAATTCTACACAAAAGCATCTTCTAAGGTTATTTAATGCACATTACATCATTTTTTTTTACAAAAAAACCCATTTTCATTCATTTTTTTAAGCCATGAAACAACTAATCTTAGAAAGTTTTGGTAAAATTTTTGTTACTACTATATTTTAGTTTATAATAGTTCCTAATTATGTAATTTACCCATTTAAATTTGTATTTATCACTAATTTAATGTATTTTTAAAAGCTTAAAATAATATTAAAAATAATTAATTAAGGATTTTTTTAAATAACTAGAAATTTTTAAGTGACAATTTAGTGACCAAATTCTAGAAATATTTTATCTAAATTTTGTATAATTAGGCCTATATTGAAAAATACTTATTTTGACTTTTTACGGAAAAGACTGATTATTTTGCCGATTACCGAAAAACCGCCTAAACGATTTTCGAAGCGTCACAATCTTCCCCCTTAAAGAAATTCGGTCCCCGAATTTAGAATTTAACTACGCGTACCTTCAAAAACATGGGGATACCTCTTCCTCATCTTGACCTCGGTCTCCCAGGTGACCTCCTCGCTGTTCGGGCCACGCCAAAGAACCTTGACGGACGGTATAACCTTCGACCTCAATTTCTTCACCTGCCGATCCAAAATGACCACCGGCTGCTCGGTGAAAGAAAGATCGCGCTCCAGCTGGATCGTTTGGTGCTGAATCGCATGGGAAGGATCATGAAGGTACTTGCGGAGTATCGAAACATGGAACACGGGGTGAACATCGGAGAAGCTGGGCGGAAGAGCTAACCGATAAGCCACAGAACCAACACGCTCTAGGATCTCGAAGGGACCAACATATCTAGGAATAAGCTTCCCATTCCTCCCAAATCTCATCACACCCTTCATCGAAGAGACCCTCAGGAAAACATGATCGCCAACAGCGAACTCGAGTCGGCGACGGCGCCTGTCAGCATATGATTTCTGCCTACTTTGTGCAGCTCTCATCCTGTCCCGAATCAGTTGTATCTTTTCGATCGTCTCCTGTACGATCTGCGGCCCCAAAACACTGCTCTCCCTGAGCTCTGTCCAACATACAGGCGATTGACATCTCCTCCCATATAAAGCCTCGAAAGGTGCCATCTGAATCGTCTCTTGGAAGCTATTATTATAGGAGAACTCGATCAAGGGCAAATGACGATCCCAGCTACCACCGAAATCTAAAACACAAGCTCTGAGCATGTCCTTAAGAGTCAGTATAGTACGCTCTGACTGACCGTCAGTCTGCGGATGAAAAGCTGTGCTAAAACTCAGTCGGGTGCCTAAAGCCTCCTGAAGTTTCTGCCACAATCGGCTGGTAAACTGGGTACCCCGGTCGGACACGATGCAAGTCGAGACGCCATGCAGTCGCACGATCTCATCAATATAAACCTGGAGGTACTGAGCAAATCCAAAAGTGGTCTTCACTGGCAGGAAGTGAGCCTCTTTCGTCAGTCGATCCACAATCACCCAAATAGAGTCATACCCTCGACTAGTCCTGGGTAGACCCACAATGAAGTCTATGGAGACATGTTCCCACTTCTACTCAGGGATGGGCAAAGGCTGTAACTCACCGGCTGGCCTCTGGTGCTCAGCCTTGACTTGCTGACAAGTCAGGCATCTCGATACAAAGTCTGTAACATCCTTCTTCATCCCGTCCCACCAGTAAACCTCTCTCAAATCACGGTACATCTTGGTGGAACCTGGATGCACACTGTACACTGATCTATGTGCCTCTTCAAGAATATCATGCCTTAGTCCCTCAGAATCTGGTACGTACAGTCGAGTCCCAAATCGAAGTATCCCCTGATCATCAATCACGAACTCGGAAAGTCTGCCCTGCCGAATCTGCTCGGTAATCTCTAAAATACGGGCATCGCCGGACTGTGCCTTGCGGATACGGTCAAGTAACTATGGGCGTGCTCTGAAATGGGCCAGCTGTCCCCCTGTAGGAGTAAACTCGAACTGCACTCGGCTGTCACATAAAACCTGCCAATCCGCCGTTGAATGCATCTGTACTGCGCTCAAACAAGATAGGCTACCTCCGGGCCTCCTACTCAAAGCATCTGCCACCACATTCGCCTTGCCCGGATGGTATAAAATCTCGCAGTCATAATCTTTCACCAACTCCATCCAACGGTGCTGTCTCAGATTCAGATCTCTCTGCTGAAAGATATACTTCAAGCTCTTGTGGTCAGTGAATATCTGGCACGACTCGCCGTATAGGTAATGTTTCCAGATCTTAAGTGCAAATACCACTGCAGCCATCTCTAAATCATGAGTCGGGTAGTTCTGTTCGTGTTTCCTCAACTGCCGAGAAGCATACGCGATAACTCTGTCGTGCTGCATCAATACACAGCCCAGCCCCACTCGAGAAGCATCACAATATACCACGAAACCGCCCGATCCTGAAGGCAATGATAACGCTGGTGCAGTAGTCAGACGAGTCTTCAACTGCTGGAAACTATCCTCACATGCCTGGGTCCAATCGAAAGGAACCCCCTTCCGGGTCAACCCGGTCAACGGTGCAGTAATACGGGAGAAATCCTGGACAAAACGTCGATAATAGCCGGCCAGACCTAGAAAGCTGCGAACCTCTGTAACTGATACCGGTCTGGGCCAACACTGAACTGCCTCGATCTTCTTCGGGTCCATACAAATACCATCTCTCGTCACCACGTGACCCAAAAAGTCGACACTGTCTAGCCAGAATGCGCACTTGGAAAATTTGGCGAACAGCTGATGCTCTCTCAAAGTCTGCAATATGATACGAAAGTGCTGCTCATGCTCCTCCCGGCTCCGAGAATATACCAAGATGTCGTAAATGAAAACAATGATGAACTGATCAAGATACAGCCTGAATACACGGTTCATCAACTCCATAAATGCTGTCGGGGTATTGGTGAGCCCGAACGACATCGCCAAGAACTCATAATGACCATATCGTGTACGGAAAGTGGTTTTCGGAATATCCTCCTTCCGAACCCGCAACTGGTGATAACCTGACCGTAAATCAACCTTCAAGAAAAACCCTGCACCATGGAGCTGATCGAATAAGTCGTCAATGCGGGGTAGGGGATATCTGTTCCGCACAGTAACCCGGTTCAGCTGACGATAATCAATGCATAAGCGCATACTGCCGTCCTTCTTCTTAACAAACAGGACGGGAGCACCCCAAGGTGACACACTCGGTCGGATAAGCCCTTTATCCAGCAAGTCCTGTAACTGATCCTTCAGCTCTCTAAGCTCTGCCGGGGCCATCTGATAGGGCGGTATAGAGATAGGCCCCGTGCCGGGGATCGAGTCGATGCAGAACTCAATCTCGCGCTCTGGTGGCAGACCAGGCAGCTCATCAGGGAATACATCAGGAAACTCTCTCACAACAGGGACCTGGTCCAACGGAACCTCTGTGGTGCTAGTATCACAAACATAGGCTAAAAATCCCTGACACCCTTTCCTCAAGAGCTGGCCAGCGCGAAGAGAAGAAATCAAGCTAGGAAGGGTAGCGCTACGATCTCCCTGAATAACAAGAACCGGCTCACCAGGAAAACTTAATCTGACTGCCTTCTCACGGCAGTCCATAGATGCATAACAGGTGGCTAGCCGGTCCATACCAAGAAGAACGTCGAAGTCTAGCATATCGAGGAGAATCAAATCAACTGAAGAATCCCTCTCCCCGATACGAACAGGACACGATCGATACACAAATCGAGCAACAAACGACTCGCCTACCGGAGTAATAACGACAAGTGGATGATCTAACAAGGAAGACTCTCGGCCCAACCTCGGTGCAAAGTATGTGGATACATAAGAATGTGTGGAGCCTGGATCAAATAATACCCGTGCATCAAAAGAACATACTGGCAGAGTACCTGTCACAATGGTATTGGATGCCTGTGCATCCTGAGGAGTCAACGCGAACACTCGGGCCTGTCCACCACTAATAGCTGGCTGTCTTCTGCCTCTACCTATGCCTCTGCCTCTGTCGCCTCGTCCTCTCTGAACAGGACCTCCACGCCCACGACCTCTAGGAGCATCTGCCTGGCGTGGAGCCTCATCAGGGGTAGGAAGTAGAGCTCTCTGAGGAGGCGGTGAAGGTGGTAAGGTCACATGTGGCACTGTCGCCGCGCCCTGGTGCCCCATGTTACAGTCTCTGACACGATGGTACTAACTCTCGCACCGAAAACATCCTGGCGACGACTGCTGGGTCTGCGGATATGAACCAAATAACTGACCTCGTCTCAATCCTCCGCCGCCACCATCTCCCGGAAAGAATCTATCACGGTGTATTCCCATCTGCCGCTAGGCTGGCGTATCAGTACGGATCCTCTTCGGCCCAGAAATGACCGGAGTCTCAGAAATGCGCTCCTCCAAAAGTAAGGCTGCATCCATCGCAGCTGCGTATGTGTCAAAGTGCTGGGTGCCGATGGCAAGGAATAGCGGTGTGGCAAGCCCTCACACAAACCTCTTTATTCTCTTCTCTTCCGTGTCTACTAGGTACGGAGCATATCGGGAAAACTGAGTAAACTGTATATCATACTCGGAAACTGTCATCCCAGGTGTCTTGCGCAAAGACTCAAAACTATGGGCTCGAGCATCTCGGACACTCTTCAGAAGGAAACGGGCAAGAAATGCAGCTGTGAACTCGTACCAGGTCATAAGAGGTAGACCTGCAGCTCGACCTCTCTCTACTGAATCATACCACGTCTGGGCAAGGCCCTCCAGACGAAAACTCGCGAACTCCACCCATCTATCATCAGAACAACTCAACGAACGATAAATCCTAGCCATCCTATCAAGAAATACCTGTGGGTTCTCTGTCGCATCCGTACCGGTAAAAGCTGGAGATCTCAACCGCATAAACTCCTGTAGTGACACGGGAATAGTCGCAGTAGTAGCCGGAGTAATCGTCTGGGCCGCAGGTACAATCGTGATCTGTGCGGTGGAAGGAACGTCCTCGGATCTCTGTGCCCGACTGGACTCAACGAAAGATCTCATCATCTGTCGCAACTCCTGCATACCGGCCTCTAATCTGGCAATACGGTCGGGAGAAGGCGGATCAATCTGACCATGAGGGGTAGGCGCATCATCCCGCTCGATCCTCGCCTCAGACGAGCCCGCTCGAAGCTCATCCCTAGCGGCAGCCCGCTGAGCTCTCGTAGTATTTGGCGGCATCGATGCTGGAATAAGAAACAGGAGCGATAAGAACATTACAATTGAATCAAGGAATGCAAGTAATCAAGAGGGGAAATACAAGCAATTATGTCCTAAGGTCACTTAGGTGGAGTACCGTATCGTAAGTATGCCGTAGAACATACCCACGCTACGCCACTCTGCTTAAGTCACCTACTCCATCTACCAAGGGTCGTCCTACACTCAGAAAGGTAAAACCTACGCTCTGATACCAACTTTGTCATGACCTGAAGGTACGGAACGTGACTGGCACTTAGATTACGAGACGTCTCAAGGCGTAACGTAACCTAAGTCAGCCAAAGCCCAGAAAATCTAAACCATAAACAATAAGAGTGAAGGAAACCTTTCATGAAAACGACTTTAAAATCAATTAAGTTGCATTAACCCCTTTTTAAAAGCATCAAAAATTTCCGAAAATTTCGGCAGAGTCTCCTTTGAAAATACTGGCCCCCAAAAATGGGTACAACAAAATATATATAACTTGTAATGAATAAATGGCATCCCCCAGCGGGAGCTAGCTCTTCGCCCAAGGCGGATCATAACCACACGCAGTATATATGCAAGATCAAGTAAATAAGCATAAAGAAATGCAAAAATAAGAAAAACACAACGTTGGCTCAAGTGAGCTCGACCCCAGAGAAACCACATATACACAAATCTCTCAGTCGCATATACAAATAAGAAGTGGTAGATGGAGAATACAAGATACAAAGATAGTACAAAAAGAGATAAAGTGTCCTCGCAACCCACCTAAGAGCAATGTCGCGAGTCTGAGCAAAAGAAGCCAATGATAAAATAAGCCCGCCGCTACAAGGCTGACAGGTCCGACCTACAAGACACTGTGGCACAACGGGGATGAGTTGCCAGCTCGTGAGTAGAATATAACATCTAGTAAGGCTATCGTAAGAATGCACGCAAATGCGACACAACATGTATGTCTACATGTGATGTAATGCCACTAGTATGTATGCACATGTATGCAACATCAATACGAAATCTTTAAGTGTTTAAAATACTATAAGCTCTGCATTCTTAACTTAGAATAAGAATATCTGTGCAATAGCTAAAGTACCATCAATGAAATCATCTGAAAACCGTGTCATGTATCGACACCAAATATGGAAATATATCTTTCTCAATGTCTCACTATATCAATGTCTCAATACATCGGGCTCCGTCAGTCCGGATCGGCCCATATCATCAAATCTCACAACAACGGTCGGTATCCTCCAGATATCCACCGTGCCAGACATCACCGGTAGGTAGTCTTCCCCTGCCAGGCTCATCGTCTACAACTCGATCTTCTTGCCCCGGGGTACCATACCGGGCCCACCATGTACCCGAGACGGTTCATCCACTCCACGAATCGGGTCTCGAAATCCAACAGAAAACATGAAAACTCGTGGTGGACGACACATACATCACGAGAAAACTGCAACTTTATTTTAAAAATGATGATAATAAGTTTGTGTTAAATTCTTGCGGTTTTCCCCCCAAAATCCAGAAATCTCATCAATACTGAAATCCTCAAGAAAATCATAATACCCAACATGTTGTATATGATAAATATTTATGATATCAAAGGTATGCAATTGATTTGTGACTAGGAATCTATATAAGCATGATGATGATGTAAGGTATATACATGCTATGCAATTCAATGTATCATTATGATACAAGTGGTGATACTAAGCTAAGCAGGTTCTAAAGTGCTCGTAACATGTCAATTACCAAGGCGTGTGTGTCACATGAATAGTGCGCGTGCAACATGAGCCAATGGTAATGGTGTAAGTGTCCTAAGGGGTGACACCACACATAAGTATATACATATCCATGCAATGCCAGCAGACGAATAGCTAGAAAGGTATGCAATGAATGAGATGGTTAACTAACTAACTAACTAGGCATATAGTTGCAAGTAATAAAGTGATCCTAACAATGAGGCACCTCGCGCCATCTAGACGATTTCCCCATAGATGTATACATCTACTCACCCGGACGCCTCGCTAATCTGATCCAACCACCGCTTTGCCTTTGCGCGCCGCGTCCGATATTTCCGCAACCGATCCTAAAATTGCATAACATACAACATAAGATTACACATCATGAAACGATACAAGTCACCAAATAAAAGAATCAACACTGACAAGTTAGGCACAACGTGCACTAAACGCGCGGAACACACATGAAAACCACCAAAAGCTTAACTAAAATCGTCGTTTCGGGGCAACCGTCAAAACTAAAACTCGACTAAACCAAACTCCGCATTTGCACACCCTACAACTCATAGTAGAAGCTAATAGTATTGAAAATATATCGCAATTAATTCACCTCCTACGAATTTAGAAAAACTAGTAAGCATTCGCATATAAATTTCGATGCAAACCTCGCGAATTAGCGATATAGCGATCGCAACATCGCACAAACATCCAAATCAAACTACTAGATGGCCACAACACTAATTTAATTTATTAAAAATGCTTCAAACCCTACTTAAAATTCCAAACCTTTACTAGAATTTCCTAAACAAGAAATTATAATTAAATTAGCACTTTAAAAATCTAAATTAGCATATTTAAACTACCAATTTAACAACTAGATTAAAATTATACCTCCCAAGTGTTGATCCCCTTGCACTTAGCCTCCAGAATTTCCTCTTTTCTCTATGATTTAAATAATTTAGGGTTTGAGAAGAGATAGAATAGGATTTAGGTTGGAATTGGTGAAGAAAATTATAGATTTTTGTGGATTTTTGTTGATTTTTAAAGGAATTTTGAAGCAAGAAATGAGGGGGAAAGGGGGGCTGCAGCAAGCTATGCTCGGCCTGGGGAGGAGAGTGGGGGAGATGAGGGAAAAGTGTGGAAAATTCTAATCTTGGAAAATTTTGGTAAAATTTTTGTTACTACTATATTTTAATTTATAATGATTCCTAATTATGTAATTTACCCATTTAAATTTGTATTTATCACTAATTTATTGTATTTTTAAAAGCTTAAAATAATATTAAAAATAATTAATTAAGGAATTTTTTTTAAATAACTAGAAATTTTTAAGTGACAATTTAGTGACCAAATTCTAGCAATATCTTATCTAAATTTTATATAATTCGGCCTATATTGAAAAATACCTATTTTAACTTTTTACGGAAAAAACTGATTATTTTGCCGATTACCGAAAAACCCCGCTTAAACGATTTTCGAAGCGTTACACTCTGCCCGAAGGAGATTTGCGCTTACCTGGGATTTGAGCTGGACCTCACGCTCGGTCCAGGCCTTTACCTCGGCCATGGTTTTAGGTTGTGCTAGTGCAAAGGAGCGTTACCACTCCTTGTGCCTAAGACCAGACCTTAGAGCCGTGATGACCGTCTCGTCCCGGTGCTCGGAGACCTCGAGAAGGGCGTTGTAGATGATGTATGCTCTGAACGTCTCTTTGTCCCCGCTGTTGATCGTGAAGAGGTGGTCAACGGTGCGTTTTTGCCGTCTGTTCCCGACGAAGTGGCCGAGGAATCGGGTGGCCAGCTCGTCGAAAGTTGAGATCGAGCGCGGCTCGAGTCCTCGGAACCAGTCTCGCCCGGTGCGGATGAGAGTGGCCGGGAAAACCCTGCACTGGGTGGCGTCGGAGTTGTCTTGGAAGCTCATCCCTGCGGTGAACACATCCAAATGGTCCTTCGGGTCAGACTTGCCGTCGAAGAGGGGGACCTTTGGGGGCTTGTTGCGAGAGGAGACGTGGACAGCGAGCAGCTCCTCGGTGAATGGTTTGGTGAGCGAGTCGGCAGCGTACTTAGCCTCGTCGCTCGAACAGTGACCCTCCCGATGCAGACCCTTAATCTTCTTCTCGAGGGCGTCGAGTCAGCCGTGGTACCCTGACGACTCGGCACATTCTGATCCCAGGCCTCTGCTGTTGAAGGCCTGCGTCTGGCCTCGGCCCCTGTTCCTCTCAATGAGGTTCCTTAGATCCCCCAGCGAGGTAGTCTTCAAGCCGCCGTGGTGAGTCTCGTCCGCGCGACCCCGTCGAGAGAGGGGGTGTCGGTCAGGCCTGGAAACAGGCGAGCTGACAGACATCTCCTCGAGAAGGACAGGTGCGCGAAAGATCTCGGGACGAGGCGCTCTGGCGACGGACCTCGGCGTTGAACTGTGAGGCGCCCAACGGGCCTCAAAACTTATTGGCCCGGGAGATCTGCGGCCGTGGGAGGTAGCGACGCGGTGGTCGGTAGTGCCGACGCGGACGGAGTCTTCTCTTCCCATGTAGGGGTCCCGGTCCCGAGGCGGGGGAGCGGCGACCTGGGGATCTTGCCCCACCATTTGGACGTGAATGAGCGCCTCCACAAAGGACGCGAGTCGGTCTATTCGGCCCGCAAGGATGCTAATGGCATTTGGCGGAGGAGGTTCGTCCATGCCTCCGTTGAGGGGGAGGCGGCAGCTAGTGCTTGGATCTTCGTGATGATCGCTCACCATTGGATTGAGATCGGAAAATGAACTTTTGTTTTTGTGGAATCAAAGATTTCCCACAGACGGCGCCAGCTGACGCGACCTAGATCACGCCAAGATGTTACCTTCCGTTGATATGCTGATGGCGGCGATGGGTGGCTGAGATTAGATCTGGAGGCTGTCGCTCCTGAAGCGTGTAGATCTCAATGGGTTTGAGGTTGTAGTTGTCGAGCTACCTGCAAGGAATTCCTGGGGTGTTTGTACCACCGGGGACCCTCCGATGGTGAAGTTAGACTAGAGATCCGAGCAGAGTAACGGCTTAGTGGAGTAAAAAATGGCTTAATTGGACCGTCTGAAGAAGGGGTTTATATAGCAGTGGCAGCAGGCAGGGCCGGTGCGAGAATCACGCCGGCCGTTACGCTCCCGATGTCATGCCCGCATAATGAGCGGGGTCTCCCATTAATGGCGAGACAGGCTCGTTAATGGGGGATCGCGATGGCGTGGAACGTGGGATGTGGCTGGCAGATATCTCGCGCATGGCGAGATTCACGGGATGGCGGTTGCGCCTGTGAGCGGTGCCGTTGGTCGATCGACGAGACCGAGGAAGATGACCTTGGCGGGAGAGCTCGCGGACGAGCGGGAGAGCCGAGGTATCTTGGTTCTGTGGTAGCCCGAAGACGAGATGGTAACCCGAGGAGACCAATTGTGCTGGGGCTCGAAGGTGAGCCAGCGTTTGCTTGTAGGACGGGCACAGGAGTGGTCTGGTCGGCCACTGTAGGTCCTTTCTTGTGAGCCCTGGGATACGTCATCTGCCACGTGTCACGATCTGGGAGATCACCGATATCGAGCATCATCATCACCCGTGTGGGGAATAAAGCCCAGTGGGGGACAATAGGAGTTTGTTGGGAGAGGTCCGAGATCGAATCCGAAATCTTCCATTTAGTGTTTCGAAGAGTGGCGCATAGGATCGGTGGGCTCAGTAGCTGATGATGCTCAATATTAGCGGTCTCCAAGATCAGGACACGTGGCAGATGACGTGTCCCAGAACTCAGAAGGAAGGGCCATAGGAGCCGACCGGGCCACCCCTGTACCCGACCAGCAAGCACAAGCTGGCCCTCCTCGGGGCCCTCTACAAATTGGCCTCCTCGGTCCCTCAGCTCGCCCCGAGCTGCCACGGGACCAATACTCCTTGGCCCTCTTGCTCATCTCCGAGCTCCCTAGCCGAGACCATCTTCCTCGGTCTCTCCGACCGACCAACTCCACCACTCACAGGCGTAACCGCCGCTCCGCAAATCTCACCACGCGCAGATTCTCCGCCAGCAACGTCCCACGTTCCACGCCATCACGATCCCCATTAATGGGTGATCCGCTCTTTACGCAGGCGTGACGTCGGGAGCGTAACTGCCAGAGAGATTCTCGCGCCTGCTACTGCGTGCTGCCGCCGCTATATAAACCCCCATCACAGAGGGGTCAAGTAAGCGATTTTTGATTCACTTAGCTGTTACTCTGCTCGGATCTCATACTAACTTGATCGTCGGAGGGTCCTCGGTGGTACCAAATCACCCCGGGACTTCTTTGCAGGTACTCGGTGCTAAGCTCCTCCAAATCACCAATCCCTTCAAAACCCATTGAGACCCACACACAACGGGGGATCATTTCCAGAATCCACCGGGAGATCGACGGAAGACAACATCTGAGGGAGACCCGAAAAGGACCCCATCAGTTGGCGCCGTCTGTGGGAACAACTCCACAAAAAACTAAGTTGGCCTTCTGATCTCCATCCATATGGAGAGCGACCACCCTGAAGATCCAGGTACCAGCCGCCGCCTCCCCCTCACTGGAGGCGCGGATGAACCTCCCCTGGCGACCATCATCAACGCCCTCGCCAGCCGAATAGATCGGCTGCAGTACCTCGTGGAGGCGCTCGCCCGCGTCCAGACGGTCGGTCCAGGGCCCCAGATCGCCTCTCCTCCGCCTCCAGAAGGCTCTTCCCTCGTCGGCACGGCTGTCCATCGGCAGGCTACGACCCCTAGCCACAGATCTCACGGGCTGATACTCCCTGAGGCCCGCTGGGCGCCCCACGGCTCCTCACCAAGATCTGCCTCTAGAGCGCCTCGCCTCGAGCCTCCTCGAGACCCTTACCCCCTGAGGAGATGTCGGTCACCTCGCCTGTCCACAAGCACGATCGACACCCCCTCCCTCGACGGGGTCGCACAGAAGGGGCTCGCCACGACGGCTCGAGGGCCACCTCGCCCTGGGATCTGAGGGACCTCATCGAGAGGAACCGGGGTCGCTCCCAGACCCAGGTCTCCTACAACAGAGGCCAGGGATCACAAGGTGTCGAATCCTCGGGGTACCACGGTCGACTCGACGCCATCGAAAAGAAGATCGAGGGCATGCGCCGGGAAGGTAACCTCTCGGGCGACGGGGCTAAGTACGCAGCCGACTCGCTCGCCAAGTCGTTTACCGAGGGAATGCTCGCTGTCCACGTCTCCTCGCACAACAAGCCCCCGAAGGTCTCACTGTTCGACGGGAAAACCGACCACAAAGACCATTTGGATGCTTTCACCGCGGGGATGAGCTTCCAGGACCATTCCGACGCCACCCAGTGCAGGGCCTTCCCAGCCACCCTCATCCGCTCTTGTCGGGATTGGTTCCGAGGACTCGAGCCTCGCTCAATCTCGTCCTTCGACGAGCTAGCTACTCAGTTCCTCGGCCACTTCGTTGGGAACCGTCGACAGAAGCGCACGGTCGACTATCTCTTCACAATTAAGAGCGGGGACAAAGAGACGTTCAAGGCTTACATCACCCGCTTCTACAACGCCCTCCTCGAGGTCCCCGAGCACCGGGACGAGACCGTCATCACGGCGCTTAGATCTGGTCTGAGGCACAAAGAGTGGCTGCGCTCCTTTGCGTTGGCACAGCCTAAGACCATGGCCGAGGTCAAGGCGTGGACCGAGCGCGAGGTTCAGCTGGAATCCGAGGTGAACGCGAACCTCCCCCGGGCAAAAAGGTCCGACCAGAAGAAGAGGGCTCGGGAGGAGAGGCCGGAGCATCAGCAGCCCTATCACCCGAAGTTCCAGGAGTACACCCTACTCAACGTCTCCCTTGCAGTGTTACTAGAGGAGGCCCAAGGCGAGGGGTTCTTCAAGTTCCCTCCAATCCTGCGTCAGGCCTCGAAGTGAACCCGGGGCCCTTCCCGCACCTTCAACTGGACGCTGGGCCACGCCACGGAGGATTGTAAGAAACTCCAGGACTACATCGAGGAGCTCATCCGATCGGGACACCTCACCGCCTACTTGAGGGACAAACAGGCAGGCCGACCGTAAGCAGGAGCAGCGTCCCCCTCCCACCGAGCTGACCATCGGCCAGATCATCCTCGTTTCTGCAGATAACCTGTCCGGCGCTCAGGGAGCCCCGTACCCGGTGCCGAGCACGGAAACCAACAAGCCCCCGGGGAGCTCGGGCCATGCTAATAAGGTCATCTATTAGAATGTACTTTTCTTTTAGGGCAATGTAAACTCTTCCTAGGGTCTGTTGTTAATTTAATAAAGATCAATGGAACATTGCGAAAAAGAGGGAAAGATCTCATTTATTCAAAAAAGGTATTATAGGCTCCTCAGCCATACATACAAAAAGAAAAAGAAAATTACAACAGCGGGGGAAGGGGGTGCAGATAGCACTGCTCATGATACTCGGTAAAGATCTCCGCCAGCCGAGGCCTCGCGAGATCCAACCTCTGCCCTCGGTTCCCCCCGCGCGCGTTGACCCTGAGCCTCAGCTCGTAGCACTCGCGGACGAGCGCCTCTGAGAAAGCCAGCCGGTTCGCGGAGATCAGGCCGAAGCGCCTCAGAGACCGCAGCTTGCCCACAGCCTCGTCATAGAGCTGCTCGGACAGGGGGTTGTAAAGCCCCGGCGATGCCCTCCAGATGGAGTACATCAGCAGCTGCAGCAGGGAGGAGCGTCGGGGGAGCAGCCGGCCGAAGTGGCCCTCGATGCTCCCATAGACCAACTGCACCGTGTCCTCGGTGCAGTTCTGGTCTTAGAGGTATACGTCTTCGAAATGGATGATATCGGGGATGGTAAAGGGGAAGTCTTGCATCCTCAATGATCTGTTTACAAAGAAAGGAAGGACTAGTGCTCTTTCAGCCTTATATAGCCCACTGCGCCCCAATAGAACTCAACAGTCGCCCGCCTTCGCCCAAAAATTCGCTGCCACGCGGCGATCAACGATCCTTCCCTGGCGGAATTGAAACGACGCGACCCTGGCGCTTCGCCTCCCCCTACATTCAATGTGCATGATGCGCGCGCGTTCGCCGTGACCGTTCCTGTTCCCCATACCTGCGACTGGATGGTCGAGCGAAACCTTATGAAGAATCAGCCGAGCAACTACCCTGCTCGGCTATCCCTGGCGGGTAGCTTCCCTACCGCAGCGCCAGGGACCAGAAAGTCCTCCCAGAGGCAGTCGAGCCCGACCCTCGCTCGGCTATCCATTGCGGGTAGCTTCCCTACCGCAACGCCAGGGATCATAAAGCCCTCCCAGAGGCAGTCGAGCCCGAGGATCCCTCGCTCGGCTATCCTTCAGGACAAAAGCCCTCGCCAAGAGGTATAACCCTACCCGGCCAAGGGTACTTGGTAGGCTTCTTACAGCCCCTCCCGCGCCAAGGACCAAAGTCCTCCCATAGGCAGTCGAGTCCTTTCTCGGCTATCCCTGGCTGGTAGCTTCCTACCACAACCGATAGGGATCAAAGTCCTCGCCAAGAGGCGCTGGGCAGTAACCCTGCTCGGTCCCCGTCCTGAAGGATCAAAGCCCTCGCAAGAGGCAACCGAGAGGCTGCCCTGCTCGGTCAACTCCGACTGGTAGCTCCCTACCCACGACGCCAGGGATTGAAGCCCTCGCGAGAGGCATCCAAGCGGCTACCCCGCTCGGTCATCCCCGACTGGTAGTTGCCTACCACGACGCCAGCGATCAAAGCCCTCGCCAAGAGGAAACCGCGCAGCTTCACTGCCCGATCATCCTTAGTGGGCTTCTCACATCCCCTCCAATGCTAAGGATCAAAGCCCTCACAAGAGGCAACCAAGCAGCTACCCTGTTCGGTCATATCTGGCTGGTAGATCCCTACCCATGACGCCAGGGATCGAAGCCCTCACAAGAGGCACCCGAGCGGCCACCCCGCTCATTCATCCCAGGATGGTAGTTGCCTACCCACGACACCAAAGATCAAAGCCCTCGCCAAGAGGCAACCGCGCAGTTTCACTGCCCGGTCACCCTTAGTGGGCTTCTTACAACCCCTCCAACGCTAGGGACCCAGAGTCCTCCCAAAGGCAGTCGAGCCTGACCCTCGCCCGACCATCCCCAGCTGGTGGTCGTTGCTCGCAATGCCAGAAGTGAAAGGCCCTCGCCAAGGGACAACCGAGCAGCTTCCCATTCATGCTCGGCACAAATAAGGCGGACAGCCCTCTACCCGTCGCATGCAAAGAATCCGAGGCCACAACAAGGGGCATCAAGTCTATCCTCATCTGAACGATCCCCCCTCAACTTCGGGGCCATGGAGATGCCTCCTTCTCGGCAGCGCTTGGAATGCTTGGCAAGTGATCGAAATCAACTCGAAGAACGATCGCTAGACAGATGGCCGAACTGACATGGAAGCCCAACAGTGCAAACAGAAGACAAAGCACAAACCGATGAAACCAAAGAAAAAGTTTTATTACTAAAAGGCAAAGTCTTTAAAAAGGGTATTTTGGGCTCCCCAGCCTTACAAAATGCCCGGAGGCTTACAAAATTCCAAAAGCAAGAAAATAAAATCGCCTGGAAGACGGGGGATTTAGGCCTCGGGGCCAGGCGCGACCTCAGGGCGCTCGACATCCACCACGAGACGAGCAGGGTCCTCGGCGACTTCCTCGTCAGGATTCTCCTTCCCCTGCTCATCGGCATCCGCGAGGGGGTATTCGGCCCGGAGCTCTTCTTCGGCGAACCCCGGCATCCGGGCCTTAACGGCGTCGAGGGCCTCATACCAGATGAGGGTGGTGGCCACGGCCAGGTCATCATAGAAGTCCTTCGACTTCTTGTAGCCCTCCACCGCCTTCGCCGCCAAGAGGTCGGCCAACTTCGCCGCTCTCAGGTCGGCCGACTTCACTGACTCGTCCGCTGCCCCCAACTCCTTCCGGAGGGTCTTCACCGTCTTCTTCAGGTTGCCGGCAAGCACCTAAGCGTCCTCAAGCTTGGCCTCGGTAGCCACGGCGGCCTCGCGGTACCAGGAAACCTCCCATTTCCCGGCTTCCACCTCGCCCTCCTGGGCGGCAACCCTCGCCATCACCGCCTCCAGCTCCCGCTTGGAGCTCTCTTCCAGCGAGGCGAGCTGGCCCGCAGCCTTCATCGCCGAGGCTATCACCTCGGCCTCTATGCGTAAGGCGAGGGCAATGTGCTGAAGAACCTGAAAGACAGGAAAGAGATCAGAAATACGAAGGAGACACCGAATCTCACAAAAAAAAACCAAAAACTTACCTGTAGGGACTCCTGGGCGATTGACGCCAGCTGAGCCCTGAAGGTCCCCCCGGGGACTCTACCCCCGGCCAATGTCTCTATTTCATGCAGCAGGCTATCCGCGACGGATAGCCCAGAAGGCATTGCGAACTGGAGGCCCCCTTCCTCCACCATGATCGGCGAGGACGGCCCTCGGGAAAATCTCCGGGACCTCCTCTTGAGCGGCTCCGAGGGAGAGCCGATCTCCTCCTCCGAGTCCGGGTCCTCCAGAATCCGAGCCCGCTTCCGGCCCGACACTCTGCTAGGCCCCGGAGCAGGATCCGCCCCCGAACGTGTAAGTCCATGCTACCTCTCCCGGTACTTTCGGGAATGCGGAATTTGGTAAATAACAATTTTTACGGAGGTGGTAACATGGACCTATAACCCGGATCTTGGTTAAACTTCTATCTAACATCCTAACTAAGAGTTTCTAGCTACTCGGTTAGGGGGTTATACCTAGCTTGTCTTGAACTCCTTCGTCTTCAAGCTCCGGTGGTGGTCCGATGGCTCCTTCTCGTCGTCTCCGTACGCCGAAGATAGATCCACTTGAAAGCTCCAACCTTTAGCTCCTTCTTCGTTCTTTGAAGAAACTAGTTCACTTGGTTTGCTAAACCTAGTGAACTAGAATGAGTAGAGAAGATTTAGAATGGGATTTTATCTATGGTTCTTGATTCTCAACACATGAGAGATATGAACCATAGAGTCAAGAGAGGGAGCAAGAGGATGAGAGTGAGAGCAAAGTGGAGAGCTCAAGAACAAGAGAGAGAATGAGCAAGAAAGAATGAGGCTCTCTTTTGTCTCTCACCCTCTCATAATCCAAAGTAATCATAACTCATCATATCAATAAAAGTCTTATGTGATGGTTGAAGCAACCATAACCTTATCATGTCATGCACTCATTTTACTCAAATGAGCAAGCAAGTAAAAGTCTTTGGCATGAAATGATAGCCATGGTTATCATGATGGTCAACTAGTCAAGCCTAGTCAACCGGTCAACAAAGTCAAAAAGTCAACAAAAATCAACAAGTCAACAAAGTCAACAAAAGTCAACAACCAAGTTACCATAATACTTAATTAATATAATAGTTAATCACATATCATATTCTCATTAGGGTTGAGCAAAAAGTCAAAAAGTCAACGGTCAACTGTCAACAACCCTAATGAGAATCCGCTGTCTTTGCCTCCCTGTCAACTGTGCATACACACCCGCATCCGCGTTCCGAGGAACACGAATGCAAACTGGATAAATCCAATCCCATAAGGTACACTAGGATCTGGCTTAAACCAAAGCCCGCTAGTGTAAACTGTCCGGACACTGTACGTGCACAAGTGCACGGATGTGACCGAACCCTGTCGTAAAACCATGCGACCTGTCGCAATACCATGCGACCTCTACTCTTTTGCCTAAAGGCGAAAAGCTTTCTGTGTGGGACTCTAAAGACTCGACACTACGCTGGCAGTGGGTTTAACCACAGACCGCAAGCGGCACTAGCTGTGCGTAACGGTCCTCAGGTAATGCCGACAAGAAGACCGACGAGGAGAAACCCATCTGAACTCCTACTGAGCCTGAGTGTGACATTGTCCGTACAGTCCGGTCTGTTCGTCTGATACATCGCATGGCGGGCCTAGGGGGTGGTAAACGTCAGTCCCCCAGTAGCGGTACAAGTCGTGCCGGAGCGAAGCCCAAAACACCCTGAGATAACACTGGAAACCTACCAGTATATCTCGTTTGCCCTGGCCAGGGACTACTCGTGTAATGGCTCTCCTAGACACAGCGCGATGTCAACCCCCAATACCGGGAGAGACGAATCCTGTCTAACCGTCACTGCCTCCAAGTGCTTCGGGACTGCACCCAACCACCACCTGTTTGCACGACTCCTTTGAGCCGTGGTAGGGTAGTGATCAAAGTACAGTGGGAACACACCCGAGGCGAAGTGACAGTGTCAAGTCAGCGGACTAAGCTGTACTCATGTCACCTGGGAACTGATAACTGACGATAGGCATAATACCAACTAGTCAGTTCCCGACGAGTCCTGTCCAGTGTACCCGTAACCTAACGAGCACCCGCATACTATCTCAAGTACGACGTACTGACGGCTGTGGGACAGACCGTCTCCCACACTGGGATGAGAAGCGCATGCGCTGGTCTACTCCGGAGTATCGATGCCCTGTCTCGATAGTCCTGCGACCAGGGACCTGCATAAGGATGTGCTTATAGATTACCCAGCCCCACTAGTGTGACGGCCATCACATCGCTGGTAATCAAGCAAAGATCCTAAGGGCTCCACTAATGTGTATAGGCGATATACAAAAATAAACACATGTACACATTGAAGTAGAAATAAACCAAGTAGCATACTACTATTTTGAGCAAGATTGTATATACAAGGTGAATATCCCAAGCTTCCATTAAGTAATATACATACTAGTATGATACAGTAATGGCCTCTAGGGCATATACACTAACAATCTCCCACTTGCACTAAGGCCATGTACTGGCGTATCGAAGACCTATCATCTCGATCAGCCGCTCGAACTGAGTCTGGGGTAGGGCCTTGGTGAATGGATCTGCAGTGTTATCTTCTGAAGCGACCCTCCGTACCTCGATCTCCTGGCGATCCACGATCTTCCTGATCAGGTGATACCGCCTCAAGATGTGCCTGGATTTCTGATGGGAACTGGGTTCCTTTGCTAAAGCTATAGCCCCGTTGTTGTCGCAATACAGAGGTATTGGATCAACAATGGACGGAACCACCTGAAGTTTTTTCAAGAACTTCCTCATCCAGACAACTTCTTTTGCGGCATCAGATGCAGCGATGTATTCCGCTTCCATCGTCGAGTCTGCAACGGTTTCTTGTTTGGAACTCTTCCAACACACCGCCCCTCCATTGAGGGTGAAGACAAAACCCGACATGGACTTGGAATCATCCTTGTCACTCTGGAAGCTGGAGTCAGCAAAGGCCTCGATCTGGAGGTCCTTTCCGCCATACACCAAGAACATCTCCTTAGTCCTTCTCAGGTACTTGAGAATGTTCTTTACTGCTATCCAATGTTTCTCCCCAGGGTTTGACTGATACCGGCTTACCACACTCAGTGCATAAGCTACATCCGGTCTGGTACACAACATCGCATACATTATAGAGCCTACCGCAGAAGCGTAGGGTATAATAGACATGCGATCCCTCTCCAAATCAGTCTTGGGAGACATCTCTTTAGAGAGGGTGATCCCGTGACAAGCCGGTAGGTTACCGCGCTTGGAATCTTCCATACTGAATCTCTTCAGTATGGTGTCGATGTACCTGGACTGTGAAAGTCCTAATATCCTCTTGGATCTGTCACGGTAGATCCGGATACCCAGAATGTATGAGGCATCACCCAGGTCTTTCATGGAGAACTTGTGTGACAAGAACCCCTTGACAGATTGTAGCATAGGAATGTCATTTCCTATTAAGAGAATGTCATCCACGTATAAAACGAGGAATACTACAGTTCTCGCTACAAATCTACTATAGATGCATGGTTCATCTGGATTTTTGATAAAGCCAAATTCTTTGACCGTCTCATCAAAGCAGATGTTCCAACTCCGCGATGCCTGCTTTAGTCCATAGATGGACATAAGCAACTTGCACACCTTTCCGCTGCTCCCACTCTGAATGAAGCCCTCTGGCTGGTCCATATAGATACACTCCTCCAAATTTCCATTTAGAAAAGCTGTCTTTACGTCCATTTGCCAAATCTCATAATCGTGGAAGGCAGCAATGGCAAGAAGGATCCGAATGGATTTCAGCATGGCTACTGGAGAAAAGGTTTCGTCATAGTCCAAGCCAGGTCTTTGACGAAAACCCTTTGCTACCAGCCTAGCTTTATAGGTCTCAACCTGTCCATCTACACCAATCTTTCTTTTGAAGATCCACTTGCATCCTACGGGTTTTACCCCGTCTGGAGCAATGTCCAACGTCCAAACCTTGTTGGTGTACATGGACTCCATTTCGGTCCGCATTGCATCCAGCCATTTCACTGAGTCAACGCTCTGAACGGCCTGCTGGAAGCTAGTAGGCTCATCATAATCTATGATGCAATCCTCTCTATCCCCGTCTATGAGAAAACCGTAGTATCTCTCGGGCGGATGAGACTGCCTACTACTTCTGCGGAGCGGCGTAGGAATGTCCTGTTCTTCCGAACCCTCTGGTTCCACTAAACTTTCAGTAATAGTCCGTGGTTCTGGAATCTCTTCCAGTTCTACTGCGCTCCCACTTATTTCTTTTTCTATGAACTGGTGTTCTAGAAAGTGGGCATGACGAGAAACAAGAACTTTTTGTTCCTCTTCGCAGTAGAAGAAATATCCCTTGGAATTCTTTGGATATCCCACAAACTTGCACAGTACTGAGCGTGCCTCGAGCTTGTCCGCATGCTGCTTTTTGACAAAAGCTGGACTTCCCCATATCTTAATGTGATTAAGATGGGGTCTCTTCCCACACCACATCTCAAATGGCGTAGTAGGCACAGTCTTAGTGGGAACTCGGTTCAAAAGGTATGCGGCTGATTCTAGCGCATATCCCCAGAATGATCGCGGCAACTCAGCGTTACTCATCATGGACCGAACCATATCCAATAGGGTTCGGTTCCGTCTCTCCGATACACCGTTATGTTGCGGAGTGTATGGAGGAGTAAGCTGAGAGAGAATACCATTCTCTTTTAAGTAATTCAGGAATTCGGCACTTATGTATTCTCCACCTCGATCCGATCTTAGAATCTTAATACTTTTGCCGGTCTGTTTCTCTACTTCATTCTTATACTCCTGGAATTTTCCAAAGGCCTCGGACTTATGTTTCATTAAGAAGACATAACCATACCTTGAGAAGTCATCCGTAAAAGTAATGAAGTAAGAATGTCCGCTTCGGGCATGTGTAGACATTGGACCGTACACGTCACTGTGTACGAGTCCCAAGAGCTCGCTCGCTCTTACTCCATGTCCAGTAAACGGAGTCTTTATCATCTTTCCTTTGAGACAGGATTGACAAGTGGCATACGACCGATATTCGAACGCATTCAAATACCCTTCTGTATGTAACTTCGTCAACCTTCTCTCATTGATGTGACCCAATCTACAATGCCATAAGAAAGTCTGATTTATTTCTGGAGACTTTCTTTTGTGTGTATTCTGGACATTAAAAATCTATGGTTGGTTTAACACGTATATACCATTACTCAAAGTACCTGACCCAATCAAAACTTGATTAAGGTGAATGTTTACAACATTACTTACAAACGCAAATTCATAACCTTCTTTAGAAACTAAAGATACAGAAATGATATTACAAGTTGCGTTGGGTACAAAAAAGCAATTACGCAAAACCAAAACATGTCCATCTGACATTCCCAGGTGATAGTCCCCCACGGCTTTAGCATCCATACTAGCTCCGTTCGCAACTCTGAGGGTCATGTCACCTGCTTTCAAAACACTACGGTTTCTCAACGCCTGCAAAGAATTACAGATATGAGATCCTGATCCGGTATCCAATACCCAGGAAGTAGAGTTTATTGAAAGACAGTTTTCAATAACATACACACCTGAAGCTGAAGCTGCAACCTGCTTCAATTCCTGTGTTCTGGCATTCCAGGCCCTGCAATCATTCTTCCAGTGTCCTTTCTTATGACAATAGAAGCATTCTTCCTTATCCACAAGCTTTCCCGCTAACTTTGTTGCTTTTGCTTTTCCCTTCGTATCCACTTTACTTACACCGCCCCTTGGTTTGGCGAGGGCCTTCTTCTTCTTTCCCTTGGCTTTCGCCTTGGACCTAGAAGAAGATGATCCTCCTACAAACAAAGTGGATGTATCCCTACCTTTCTGTAGGGTGCCCTCTGCACTCCTCAGCATGTTGAGGAGCTCTGAAAGTTCAACCTCTTTTTCTTGTAGGTTGAAGTTCAGTATAAACTGGGCGTAAGTGGAAGGAAGGGACTGGAGAACTATATCCGTATATAGCTCACTCTCCAATGTGATCCCTAGGTCAGCGAGCTCCTCAATGTAGCCGATCATCTTTAGCACGTACTCGGCTTTTGATGATCCGACGGCCATTCTTGTCGAAAATAACTTTTTCGACGCTTCGTGTCTTGCGATACGAGATTGCTCTCCATACAGTTCTTTTGTATGGAGCAATATGGATTCCATGTCCATATTCTCATGCCTCCTCTGATGTTCGTTGTCCATCGAGGCAAGCAGGAGGCACTTGGCCTTCGCGCTATCAATCTCCCAAGTCTTGCGGATTTCCTTATCCGCGACACTGGAAGTTGGACCAGGGACAGGGGGAGCTTTGGTGGTAAGAAGATACCCCAGCTTGTCATAAGTGATTGCTATCTTGACATTTCTGAGCCAATCTTTGTAGTTTGGCCCTGTCAGTTTGTTTTTATCTAGGAGTAACTTAAGTCCAGTCATGTTGATTGGTCGCTGCAATTTGGAGAGAAGAGGAAAACACTCAGCATGATGCTCTTGCAAGTTTAGAGTGGTTTTTAGTTTGTCTAAACAGGATGGCTCCCACTGTTTCTCGAATCCCTCCTCAAACCATAAAGGAAGAATTAGTCAGGATCAATCTCACCGTACAATACTTGCTTAACCGTTCGGCCAGGCTGGTGTCGGTACTTCGAGGGAGGTTTTCCAACGCTTTCGCGAAGTTCCTTAATTAGAGAACCTTTTTTCCCTGGGGGCGTAGCCCCGCTAACACCTTTCTAGGCACCTACTAGGTTTATAGCATTGATCGTTTAGCGAGAAATTTCCCGAGGAGTAGCATATACTCACAGTAGGATCGGGATCCAAATATCATTGCGTGACGAAACTGAAGGAATCCTACCAGAATCATCACACTCCAAATGGTATGCAAATCTAGCAAGTTTCAGTACTTATGAAACTCCCGATGTGGATTTTTGCCCCATGCTCTTATGACCTTGACTTTGGCCAAAATATCATAAGTCACATGTCAAGTTCTACCCGTCATTATCCAGGTTAATTTGGATCCATCCGTACCTATCCTTGACTTTGGCCAAAATGGCAGTACGACTGTCCCAAACCAACGCATCTATCTATGCTACACATGAACACCCAATAGCTACCAATCACTGTGCCTTGACTTTGGCCAACATACACAGCTTGAATACTATTGACTATTCATGTGAAACGACGGAGGGCTACGAATGGTTTTGGCAAAACCGTGAACGTAGTGAACTTGATTTGGTCAATGGAACGAGATAGCTTTTAAAAGGAGTGGCTCAAACTCCGTATTTTAAAAGTTTGTTTTGAAAAGAACCGAGTGGTTTTTCGAAAGTGTTCCAACGACTTTAACTTGGTTTATTATCTTGCATTAGTTCTTTTAATACGTGATATTCTTGCATTAGTTCTTTTAATGCGTCCCATCATTTAATCCTACCATTGCAGAAAACAACCAAAATATGACGTACGCTTATGCCATTCGCATTCGCCACTGGGCCCCGTCATTACCCGTTAGGTTACTTAACTAACGACAGAGCGGGGGCTGGGCTAGCGCGTTTGTAAAACATAAGCAACGTCTAAATAATATCATATATATATATATACTGCAATGATAAACATTTCAGATCACAGATAAATACATTGGATATACTAGGAATCTGTAATTTGTACGAGCCTGTAACAAAAACAGATAACACGGTCGCGGTGAATAGCCAATACCCCACCCAAGACCCCTACGGGTGCGGCAAACTACCCGCCAAGTACCCGAAGCGTAGCAACCTCCCTCATCTCCATGAGTAGGCCACTCGACACTTCGGCATACCCGGTAGTTTGTGCACCCCTCCATGGGTCTATCCTAGGAGCAAAAACAGTAAAAAGAAATTATACAATGACGGCTACAACCCCGACCCGGTTGTGCAGCCATACAAATAATTATTACATCAATTTACAAATTTACATGAATTGCAAGAAAAGAAAACTCTCGTCTCACAACCCCCGGCTATTCACCCGCGACAATCTAACATATTTATATACACATTCCAGCACATTACAGATCACAGATTTGTATAACCCCCACTAATCGACATATAGCGATTAGTAGACGTTCAATACAAATATCACATTACAGAAAAACCCGTTAGCTTAAGTCTTTTAGAAGTTCGATCAAAAATACGGATTTTCGGGACCCCAAAAAGGAAATTTTCGTTCTGGAAAATCTGGGCAGAAAATATATGTTCCAAAAATCCCCAAATACCCCCAGAATAACACTGCACCAAAGATTGACCACGGCCGAGTCAACTCGGCCGCGGATCCGCGGCGGGAGCGTGCTCCCGCCGCGCTTCCGCGGCGCTTTGACTTGGTCGTGGGTCCATCTTTGGTGGTTATTCACAGAAAAGCCTGAGCCGATTTTAGGTGTTAAAATAATCAACTTTTGAACAGTAAAAAATTCGACAGAAACTTGAAATTCTTGGGGTTCGTTTCGGGACTTTTTCGTTGATCGATCTTCTAGTTACTTGCTAACATGCTAGATAGAGTTTAACTAGGCTCTGATACCACTGTAAGTCCATGCTACCTCTCCCGGTACTTTCGGGAATGCGGAATTTGGTAAATAACAATTTTTACGGAGGTGGTAACATGGACCTATAACCCGGATCTTGGTTAAACTTCTATCTAACATCCTAACTAAGAGTTTCTAGCTACTCGGTTAGGGGGTTATACCTAGCTTGTCTTGAACTCCTTCGTCTTCAAGCTCCGGTGGTGGTCCGATGGCTCCTTCTCGTCGTCTCCGTACGCCGAAGATAGATCCACTTGAAAGCTCCAACCTTTAGCTCCTTCTTCGTTCTTTGAAGAAACTAGTTCACTTGGTTTGCTAAACCTAGTGAACTAGAATGAGTAGAGAAGATTTAGAATGGGATTTTATCTATGGTTCTTGATTCTCAACACATGAGAGATATGAACCATAGAGTCAAGAGAGGGAGCAAGAGGATGAGAGTGAGAGCAAAGTGGAGAGCTCAATAACAAGAGAGAGAATGAGTAAGAAAGAATGAGGCTCTCTTTTGTCTCTCACCCTCTCATAATCCAAAGTAATCATAACTCATCATATCAATAAAAGTCTTATGTGATGGTTGAAGCAACCATAACCTTATCATGTCATGCACTCATTTTACTCAAATGAGCAAGCAAGTAAAAGTCTTTGGCATGAAATGATAGCCATAGTTATCATGATGGTCAACTAGTCAAGCCTAGTCAACCGGTCAACAAAGTCAACAAGTCAACAAAAATCAACAAGTCAACAAAGTCAACAAAAGTCAACAACCAAGTCACCATAATACTTAATTAATATAATAGTTAATCACATATCATATTCTCATTAGGGTTGAGCAAAAAGTCAAAAAGTCAACGGTCAACTGTCAACAACCCTAATGAGAATCCGCTGTCTTTGCCTCCCTGTCAACTGTGCATACACACCCGCATCCGCGTTCCGAGGAACACGAATGCAAACTGGATAAATCCAATCCCATAAGGTACACTAGGATCTGGCTTAAACCAAAGCCCGCTAGTGTAAACTGTCCGGACACTGTACGTGCACAAGTGCACGGATGTGACCGAACCCTGTCGCAAAACCATGCGACCTGTCGCAATACCATGCGACCTCTACTCTTTTGCCTAAAGGCGAAAAGCTTTCTGTGTGGGACTCTAAAGACTCGACACTACGCTGGCAGTGGGTTTAACCACAGACCGCAAGCGGCACTAGCTGTGCGTAACGGTCCCCAGGTAATGCCGACAAGAAGACCGACGAGGCGAAACCCATCTGAACTCCTACTGAGCCTGAGTGTGACATTGTCCGTACAGTCCGGTCTGTTCGTCTGATACATCGCATGGCGGGCCTAGGGGGTGGTAAACGTCAGTCCCCCAATAGCGGTACAAGTCGTGCCGGAGCGAAGCCCAAAACACCCTGAGATAACACTGGAAACCTACCAGTATATCTCGTTTGCCCTGGCCAGGGACTACTCGTGTAATGGCTCTCCTAGACACAGCGCGATGTCAACCCCCAATACCGGGAGAGACGAATCCTGTCTAACCGTCACTGCCTCCAAGTGCTTCGGGACTGCACCCAACCACCACCTGTTTGCACGACTCCTTTGAGCCGTGGTAGGGTAGTGATCAAAGTACAGTGGGAACACACCCGAGGCGAAGTGACAGTGTCAAGTCAGCGGACTAAGCTGTACTCATGTCACCTGGGAACTGATAACTGACGATAGGCATAATACCAACTAGTCAGTTCCCGACGAGTCCTGTCCAGTGTACCCGTAACCTAACGAGCACCCGCATACTATCTCAAGTACGACGTACTGACGGCTGTGGGACAGACCGTCTCCCACACTGGGATGAGAAGCGCATGCGCTGGTCTACTCCGGAGTATCGATGCCCTGTCTCGATAGTCCTGCGACCAGGGACCTGCATAAGGATTTGCTTATAGATTACCCAGCCCCACTAGTGTGACGGCCATCACATCGCTGGTAATCAAGCAAAGATCCTAAGAGCTCCACTAATGTGTATAGGCGATATACAAAAATAAACACATGTACACATTGAAGTAGAAATAAACCAAGTAGCATACTACTATTTTGAGCAAGATTGTATATACAAGGTGAATATCCCAAGCTTCCATTAAGTAATATACATACTAGTATGATACAGTAATGGCCTCTAGGGCATATACACTAACAGAACGCTCACGGGACGCGACCACCGGAGGAGAAGGAGCCGGGGCAGGCTTTGAGCGGGAAGAGCTGGCGCCCCCAGCCTTCACGACCTTCCTCGGCTGGCGCATGGAAGATCGGAGCGAGTCCATGTCCATGGGTCCTATACAAAACCATATGTAAAGAAGTCAGTGACAAAAGAAATATACAAGCCAAAAAACAAGCCTAAAACTTACCGACGAACTCAACGGGGCTGAGCCCGGCCCAACTCAGGACCCTCTCAGACAGCAGCACGTCGAAACGGGGGTTGGGCTCCCATGACGTCACTCTCACCGCGACGGGGTCACTGGACTGGTTCCCCGGCAAGCATTTCTCCCTCGACCACTTTGTAGGCACGGGCCAGTCCTCGCCCTCGGGAGGGGAAACGAAGAAGAACTTCTTCTTCCAGTCATGAATGGAAGAAGGCATGGCCACAACCCTTGTCCCGGTGGCGCCCCCCTGTCGCTTTCTGAAAGGGAGGTAGGCCCACCTCGGGTCGCCCGCTCGACCACCAGGGTGATTTTTGAAGACGAGGGAAGAATCAAGGAGGGAGAGGCTGAAGGGAATCGCCTGTAACTTCAGACGGATCAGGAACCCGAGGAGAATCCTCCACGAGTTCGGCACTAACTGGCCAGGGGCTAACCCGAAAAAGTTCAGCGCTTCGACGATCTCGAAAGAGAAGGGCAGGCACATTCCACCCCAAAAAGCTTCCAAATACAGGACGATCTCCCTACCCCGTACTTGATCTGCCCTCTCTCCCTCCTTGGCCAGACGAAGCGTATAACGTGAGGGGATGTAGAAGAGAGACCAAGCATTGGCGAGCTCGTCCTCATGCCTCACCCAACACGAGGCGCCGGGGGCAACATCTACAGCCTCCTCCCTGGGGGCTGCCCCACCGCAAGATCCCGGGGAGAGGATCCGACCCCTACTCCTCGGGATGACTCAGGCTCAACTAAAGGGTTCCTAGAACCTACCCCTACGACACCTACTGACTACAAAGGAAGACATCTAACCTTGAGAAGAGGGATCCTCGGGGGAAGAAAGCGGAGGAGAGAAGACGAACGCCGAGCAACCAGGACTTAGAACGGGAAATATGAAGGAGTATGGGCCCTGGAACGGGCCCCACCCCTATTTATCACCGCAAGCGATCTCATCCAACGGCGCCCTCCGTCTCCAGCCAAAACGCCTCCTCACGTCCAACGGCTCTGATTGCTCCACTTGTCGTTCCTACACTGGACCGCATCCCGTCAGACGCCGCAGGTCTTCACACGTCGCGTCGGCCAACTGACGCTCGACACGTGGACCATCGCTTCAGTGGCAGGATGCACGAACCGGCGCACCTTCCTTAAATGCAGAGATCTCGCTCTGATTCACTGACAGAAAAGACAGCCGACAGCCCGGGGACGCGTCCCGACGAAACCTTAGGAAGGAGCTCACCCCGGACGGCCCGGCAGTCCACTCCTGACCCGACCCGCTAGCTGGTCGTGACAAGAGTGGGGGGCTAATGATGATACTCAATATTGGCGGTCTCCAAGATCAGGACACGTGGCAGATGACGTGTTCTAAAACTCAGAAGGAAGGGCCACAGGAGCCGACCGGACCACCCCTGTACCCGACCCGCAAGTACAAGCTGGCCCTTCTCGGGGCCCTCTGCAAATTGGCCTCCTCGGCCCCTCAGCTCGTCCCGAGCTGCCACGGGACCAAGATTCCTTGGCCCTCTTGCTCATCTTCGAGCTCCCTAGCCGAGACCGTCTTCCTCGGTCTCTCCGACCGACCAACTCCACCACTCACAGGCGTAACCGCCGCTCCGCAAATCTCACCACGCGCAGATTCTCCGCCAGCAACGTCCCACGTTTCACGCCATCACGATCCCCATTAATGGGCGATCCGCTCTTTACGCGGGCGTGACGTCGGGAGCGTAACTGCCGGCGAGATTCTCGCGCCTGCTACTGCGTGCTGCCGCCGCTATATAAACCCCCATCACAGAGGGGTCAAGTAAGCAATTTTTGATTCCACTTAGCTGTTACTCTGCTCGGATCTCGTACTAACTTGATCGTCGGAGGGTGCTCGGTGGTACCAAACCACCCCGGGACTTCTTTGCAGGTACTCGGTGCTAAGCTACTCCAAATCACCAGTCCCCTCAAAATCCATTGAGACCCACACGCAACGGGGGATCACTTCCAGAATCCACCGGGAGATCGACGGAAGACAACATCTGAGAGAGACCCGAAAAAAAACTCCATCGGTTGCGGTAAAAAAAAGATGGTATTCACCCAAATATATGCCCGACACTTGACATAAAGCAAAATGAAAGGGAAAAAGAGAACAACTTTTAGCTTTTCCCTCTATCTTTGCAAGCCCCATTAATACATTAGATGAGTTAACCACATGAATACACTAGAAGGGGGCAAAGGACACTATCCAAGCCTCTTTGAATGCAAAATGATAGTACCCTACCAACAATAAACATCACTCATCCCCTAAAAAAAACAGCTTTCAATCTCCTTTCTCATGAGCTTTTCATCAAAAGCTTTGAAAGCCCTCACAAGAATCTCACATGCATTGCCCCTCCCCACAACCACGTCCCCTAAAAACTCCCTCAACCCATGACCCTCCCTCTCTCTTTGACACCTACCATAATTTGTCACTTCATATATCTTTCTATCAACTTAAACTCTCCTCACTCCCATTTCGTGCATTAACTCAATGCCTTCATCTTTCTCCCCATCTTCTTCACCTTCTCCTTCATCGATCATGTCGACACGTACTACCCCTCGATCCATCGAAGAGCACCACTTAAACGTCCCTCTCATCTCCACACGCTGCGCCTCGAGCGTCCACAAATCGTCGACGCATTTCCACGACGCGACAAACACAAGCCGGAGCGTCCCGTTTCTATGGGAAAGAGCCCCTGGTGTGCCGAAAGACACGTCGAGAAGTAAAGAAGATGAAGAGAAAGTGTTCACTCCTAAGCCACTGCCTGGAAGATGGCGTCCGGCCAATAATCTCGAAAGGATCAAGAAAAGATACAACAATGACAGTGATGGCGGCGGCATTGCTGATAAGTGCTTCGATAGTACCGATGATGTATCAGATACTCATTTATTAGTGATGTGATATATGAGCCGACTATGAGTCGTGCGCCTAGCTTTATCATGAACAGGTTTCTTTCTGCGGCCAATGGACTTGCCGCTTTGTCTGTTTGCTACTCGAATAGATCAAGAGCTCAACAGGGCTCGAAGCTAACAAAGCTTAAAGTGAGAAAGATTCAAGAGCGTTATGCCAATCGTCATCATACTCCATATGTAGCTGCTTTGCCATCAAAGACATGTGGGATAATGTTGCTGTTTCCGTGGAGCATGAATCGGGTCGTTTGCGGGTTGAAAAGCCCGATTCGGTGCGGTCAAACTCCGAAGCCAAGTAGAGTCAAGGATTTTAGTCGGAAAGAAAAGAGAGTTTGTGATGATTATGGGATGAGTTCCGATGATGGGGTGAGTAACAAGGCCTGGAAGTCTCCAGGAAGGGGGTTGCCATTTTTGGAAAGTGGGAGTGTTAATTTGAGGAGAAAGGAGAAGGGTTTTGAAAGAAGGGAGCCCAAGAAGGAAAGATGGTGGGAATTTTGAAAGAGGAAGAGCACTTCAAATGCTTTCAATGCTTTCAATGCACTTCAAAGATGGTGGGAATTTTTGGAAAGATGCTGCCAAAAGAAGACACGCATTAATTTAAAATAGTAATTATGTTGTACTATGGTATATCTTTGAGTGTAACATTATGTTGTGTGTGTGATTAACGTTGAAATTGTAATTAGAAGAAGTTTACATGTATATGGGAAAAAAGAAGAGGGAAATGTGTGTTGTTTAACTACGGTACCTTTCCGTTTGATGATTCGATATTAATGTATGTTCAGAGATATTATGGATTTAGTTTTGACAAAAATGAGTTGAGGGAACTCCACAGGCCCATCTTCTATAGAAGCATACATAAGGGTGTGAAGGGTCCCACCTACGTGATGGGAACCCGTCCTCAACACGGATCCGGAGTCCTGCTATTATTTTGGCATGCTATTACAAACTATTATAATTTGATGGAGGTCAGAATCTCCTTCAGATATTTTCCTCCGTCGATTTTGTAGCCAGCGGGGTTGAGCGGTTGAGATTTGTAATAAAAGTTGGGTGTGAATCTCTATGGGTTGTTTTTGACGCCGAGCTACCTGCAAAGAAAATCCGGGATGGAAAACCACCGTAGGACCCTCCGACGATGAAGTAAGTACCGAGAAATGATTGGGCAGAGTAGCGGCGTATTGGATTGAGTTCGAGTTACCTGAATCGTCTGGAGGATGGGTTTATATAGGGGTCATATTGGAGCGAGTCGATGCGAGATTCTCGCCATCCGTTTCGTCCCTGTATCACGTTCGCGTTGATAGTGGGATACACCCATTAATAGCGAGATACGCTAGCATGGGATGCGGAACGTGGAATGGCAGAGGCCTCGTCATGGCAAGATACACGGAGCCTTTACGGGGGCGCTCGTGCTCCGTGCTCCCAGTCAAACAAGACGCTGAAGAATCTCAACTGAAGGATAGCTCGGAGACGAGTAAGCGAGCTGAGGAAACCCAGCTATAAAATAGCTCGGAGACGAGCTATTGGCTGGCTGTTAGCTAAAGAGGGAACATACTTCTGAGAAGTCTCCAAAAGGTCGGGTGTAACTTCGGTGGCGAGCCGTCGAGAAATGTCCCCGATGCAACATACTTGTTCTAGCTCTATAGCCCCCAGAAATCTTGTGGGCTTACGTGGACGATATGTCATCTGCTACGTGTCGTGATCTAGGGAATTTCCACTTATGAGTATCATCGTTAGCCCCCCACTCCCATTCCAACATATTTATGGGTCAGGTCGAGAGTGGTCTGCTCGGTTTTTTCTGTTCAGTCTAGTGCTGAGAATTTTTCGTGGTAGGTTATCCGGGAACGACATGGCGTTCGGCGGTTGTGTTACTTCGATCTTCGAATCCACGTGGCGTTTACCGTGCGCCTTAATTTTTGCGCGTATTCCCGATGACGTTAGCGGATCACTGAAAGGGCGGCGCTATAATGAAAACGTCGCTTCGTCCATTCGGGCCGTTGATTTCGTGCCACGTGGCCGTAATCGGATGGCGGATTGTGAGACGTCGCTTCTGCCGATTGGATCCACGTGAGGGGAGGCGCCCAATGGTTGGCTACTGCGTTGCGTCATCCGGGTCGTTGGCCGCGATGCTTCGTTTTGGCGGGAGCGGATCTGGGCCGCCAGATGGCCTTGGCTGAATGTATAAATATAGGAAGCCTATCCCTAGGAAACCCCTTTGCATTGCTTGTCTTCTGACGTCGGCGGTTTGCTCGGCGCTTCCGCTCTTAGGTCGGATCCCCAGTTCAAATCCTTCTTCAGCTCCTCTTCCCTTGAATCAGGTCAGATGGTTTCCTCTGATCCTTTGGTAGATGTAGTTAGGGTAAAGTCAGACGACGAGGCTTCATACTACTACAATAAGGGGTTGCCCCTACAGATATATTTATCTGTATAGGCAATAAAGGTTTGCCCCTACGGATTACTCCGTAGGTCCCAATGGTTGTCCCTACGGTGCCATACGAATTAAATTAAAAATATTAAAATGTAATTTGTTATTTGGCCCTACGGTGCCGCAAAAGAAGGACCTACGGGTTAATCTGTAGGAGCATGTATAAGGGTTATTAATAAAAAAATAACGCACAGAAAAGTTCTCGATCGCAAAAACATTTCTCTCTCTCATCGATCGATATCCCGCGCGTGCCTCTCGTCACCACCGTCCACGCCTTGTCGCCACCGCCCGCGCCTCATCGCCACCACCCTACCACGCGCGGATCATCGTCCCCGACATCACCGTCGACACCATCCGTGACTCGTCGCCGATGGCATCGTCGACCGTCTCCGGTCTCCTCTGGCCCAGCTACAGGTTAGGGTTTTGGTTCTAATTATGCTTTTATTTCTCTTTTTTTTTATTATTGGGTTGCTCCGGCCTAGCTACAGGTTAGGGTTTTGGTTAGGTTAGGGTGAGTGTTAGGGTTCAGTTGAGGGTTCAGTTGGTTAATTAGGGTTCAGTTGAGGGTAGGGTTATGGTTCGGTTCAGTAGAGTTAGGGTTAGGATTATGGTTAATTAGTTGGGGTTATAGTTAGGGTTAGGGTTTAGAGTTAGGGTTTGGTTCAGGTTTAGGGTTAGAGGCTAGGGTTAATTTGAGTTAATTATTGATAATTTGAAAGGGTTAGGGTGTTGATTAGGGTTAATTTGGGTTAATTATTGATAATTTGAAAGGGTTAGGGTGTTGATTAGGGTTAATTAGGTTAATTTAGGTAAATTGGGTTAAGTTTGGGTTGATTGGGGTTAAGTAGGTTAATTTGGGTAAATTGGGTTAAGTTTGGGTTGATTAGGGTTAATTCGGTTGATTAGGGTTAATTCGGTTAATTTAGGTCAATTGGGTTAAGTTTGGGTTAATTAGGGATAATTTGTGTTATGGTAATGATTATGGTTAATTGTGGTTAATTAGGTTAATTTGGGTTATTTAGGCTTAGGGTTTAATTAGGGTGCACTAGTTTATTCAGTAGGATACTTGATGATAACGTAAACATACAAATTTATCGTAAACGCAAAATTTTTTTTACCCTAAACTTGAAATTTTGAACCCTTAATAACGAAACGTAAACGTAAAACCTATTCATGTTAAATGTTCAAGTTAAAACCGATATATGATACTCGATGATAATATGAAACTTTCATATTCTCATCGATACTCATATATGAAACTCAAAGCGCCACTTAGTCTCCGTCTATCGGTTAACATACGTTCGATGTTCGTCGTGACATAGAACTGTACAAAGGTTGTTAAATATCGGACGGTATAGCTCAGTACTAACAACCGTCGTGTAGTCTATGTGACGAGAAGATTCTATCGTATGATAACCGATAGATTTGTCCCGTGTGGACAAGTTAGGAATGTATAAAGCAAACATCTGCATTCACTTATGTTTTCATCCGTTTCGAGATATTTCGTCGGCACTTTTCCGCTGGTTCTCCGTGTACAAAGATAGATTAGATGTTCATTTCAATGTTGTTTCACAGCTTTGAAATGATTATCTATTCTATTACAGTGTACTCGGAGAACAGCGGGGAGGTGCTGCCGAAATTTACTCTAAACGGTTGAAAACAGGAGCGAATGGGTGTTTGCTCTATACATTCTTAATGGGATAGATGCCTTACCCCCGACAGCCGAAACACACACATACAACACGAATACACAATAAACGCATCATTAGAGAGTGATTCAAGATGTTCAAGTCAAAACCAATATATGATACTCGATGATAATATGAAACTTTCATATTCTCATCGATACTCATATATGAAACTCAAAGCGCCACTTGGCATCCAATATTCCGGACGATCAGAACCGTTTTATATATTTCAGTGTACTTGGTACGATACATGAACCGATACAGATAAGTGGAGAAGCAATCTCGGGACTTGGAAAGATGAATATTGATTGACCAGTATGAACACACTTTGATTTTACGGTCAGGACGATCCGTTTATCTTTCCGAACCAAGCATACCAAGTATACTACTCACAGTGATTGAAGCATCCGGGATGGAGTGTCGTATGCTGTTGGAAACCTAGGGATGTTTACGATGTCCCGGAATTCGAGGACAGTGATGAAGATGAAGAAGAGAGAAGACTTGGAGTGCTCCGACCGTCTGTTTCGAAAGACGGGCTGTCTTCGGCTGATCATGAAGTTGAGTGGGTTAGAAATGATATCGATGATGAAATCCAAGTAGATATGTCTAATGCGTCCACGAAACGAAAAAGGTTATCAGTAATATTATATTACTTCACATTTTACGATCTATACATATATAGTCAATGTTTGTAATGATTGTCTAATGCGTCCACGAACCGTTTTATCTACATTTGATGACGATGATGGGAGAAGAGAGGGGTGGCAGGAGCTCCAGGCGCGGAACCGGCAGAGGCAGAGCGGTTCTGCCGCCCGGAGAGCTGCGTAGGGAGTTTCAGAGGGCCGGTCTTGCACCCCGATCGGAGACCCCTTCGGATGCCTCCTTCCGTGTGGACTTTGCCACACCTCTAGGTATATTGCACGTATATTCATTTTGAATGTAATATTATAGATTTACATGCATATTCATGTCAAAATTACTTACATTGTCAATGCTTGATTGTCTAGCTGTTGGTGATGCGTCCACATCAGGGACAGAGGCCACTCACGCACCTCCAGGTATGTTTATATATCATATAGTGCATGTATATTGATTTAGAATGCTATATCATAAATATACATATATTCTTTTTGCTCTTACGTACTTACATCTCGGGCTGTAGGTAGTGCCTCCACATCTTCGGCAGAGCCCACCACCGCACCTGCGGGAATGTTTATATATTCTATAGTGTATACATGTTGATTTAGAATGTTATATTATTGATATACTCATTCTTTTTGCCATTACTTATATAGTCAATGTTTGATTGTCTAATTATAGGTGGTTCGTCCACGTTTGGTGCAGAGGCCACTCCCGTCACTTCCATACCCTCAGTCTGCTGGTTTGTATGAATAAATATAAAATATTTATTGATTTTACATATCTTTTAAGAATAAACATGAACTTCATATAATTTTATCGATTTTTACTTTATAGTTGGAGATGCGTCCACGTCCGGGTCACCGTCTGTTCCTCACCGGAGGAACTATCGTCCCGCTCGTGCTGCTGTCCGGGCTCAGGCTCGTGCTTCTGTCGCCGGAGGTATATATCACACTTCAATTTTCGTTAAACCTTGATTTCTTAATACCACTTTGTCTTAATATTGATTGTCTTGATAATTCTTGTAGACGCAGGGCATCCCCATCCCGAGAGGGGGACTCGAGGCCCGAATCAGTCCCACAGGCTGAGACCCGACAGAGCTAGGGGGGATGCAGCATTCCCCCTCTTCTTTACCCCTGATTATCGCTATACCGACGATTATGCCGAGAGGTTCGGCCGGTATATGGAGGATGAGAGCCGCCTCGTGAAGAGATATCCACTTCATGTTGAGTGGGGCGACCAGCACTGGTGCTCATTCGCCCTCTTCTGGGATCAGGCTCGGGTATTAATATATATTTGCATTTGAATAATCCAATATATTTATTATTAACACTTGCAATTTAATAACATTGTTTTTTTTGTATTTGCAGTTGGATTACGATTTTCAGCCTGTACCCGACCCTGATCACCCTGGGAGGGTGCTCGATCTTCACGCTCTGTACAATGGCCTGATGAAGAACATACAAAGGTCCGATACAATAGGAACGAGATGAATATCGACTGCTATTCCCTGTGGATGGCGACCCCCGAGGCAAAGAGAGCGGCCCTCCTACATACTCCGGCCTTTGCGAGAGTTGACGCAGATACATGGCCTCTATTGTGCCAATATTTTGACTCTCAGCGCAAACAGATATGTATTTTAAATGTAATTCATTGTTTAGTTTATAATTTATTTTTTTGTGTTGCTTAATTAGAAAACTAAATCTGAAACAGGCCGATCAAAATAAAGAGAATAGGAAGTCGGCGAAGAGGGGTCGCCCCACTTATACAGGTGGTTCGAGAAATATTACTCGTGCCATGGAGTTATCGGTAAATTACAATAGACCAACTGTGATATAATGTAAGTTATTCGAATTATTTTCTAATATATGTAAATTTTTGGCGAATTGCAGAGAGCTCAGACCCTGGCACAGGGTGGTACACTGAGCGTGCTGTCCGTGTATCTTGCTGTCCACGGCACCTCGACAGATACCGGCACGGGCGAGCTTTGATAACCCGACACTGCTACCCAGGAGTATTATGTAAGTGTTAATATTTATTCAACCGCTATTTGAAATTTTTGTTTTGAAAGGTTCAAATTTAAATGATATACTTATATTTTACTGGTTAATGTGGATGTAGGAGCGGGTGGTTGAGCAGGCGGAGGTATCGGGGATCGATTTTACTGGACAAAACGATCCGATGCTGCTTACCCCAGTCTTAGACGCCGCACATGGAGGGCATCACGGAGGTTGGGAGAGAGGCCGGGGACTGGGTCCTAGCAGGGCCCATATGAGGTTGGACTCCACTCCGGCGGTTACTTCCTCTATCTCCCATGAGCGACGTCTAGAGCAAGAACTTGACACCTTGAAGGCCACCGTCCAGGAGTTGAGGGAAATGATGGTATGTATACTACTTAATAGTAAAATATTATATCATATAATAGACAGAAACATATCAAATATTAGTACGTAGCCTGAGCTTATTTGGTTGTAGACTTAGCTTTGATTAATCATACATACATAGAACTGTCTAATTAAAATAAACTACGGTTTTCCAAACTAGAAATCCAAACGAGGCCTAAGTCCCTAAGTATTCATAGATTGGGGTTTGGCAATAACCTGATAATGATACGAATTTGACTAATACACAGTTCATACTCGTTTTTTACACAAAAAACTGAACAGACGCGACAGGGTACTTCGGCTGAGCCTCCACATGCATCTCCTTCGACCGCGGCTCCGCAAGCCACTACCTCGGCTGCGGTTACTCAAACCACTCCTACAGCTCCATAGCCCGCTCAGACTCTCGCAGCTGCGGCTCCACAAGCCATTACCTCGGCTGCGGTTGCGCAGACCACTCCTACAGCTCCACAGCCCGCTCAGACTTCCGCATTGGTCGAGTTGTTGATTCAGGGTTTATCCGAGGAGCAGATACGCCAGATTACGACGATTATCAGAGGTGGAGCTGGACCGAGCTAGGGTAGCTTTTTGATTTTCATATTTTAAACATGTAAATACTTATATGTTACATATTGTATATATTTTGGACGATATTGGTGGTGTTTGCGTGTTCATATTGATTTAGAGATATTGTATTCTGCTTGTTGATTTCTTTTATATATTATGCGTGAGATGTTGATTATGAATACTATGGTATATATTCTGCTTGTTGATTACTTTCATATATGATGTATATATTATCGTGCACGGGGCGAGAGAAAAACAGACTGCCCTTTTTTTAAAAAAAAACCTGGTAATTTGTCCCTACGGATTACTCCGTATGGACAAATGTTGCAACTACCGTTTACTCCGTAGGGTCCAACATTGCCCCTACACATTTATCCGTAGGGACAAATATCAGGATACCTGACATTTTGCCTCTCACAGGTGTTAGAATTGTCCCTACGGATTACTCCGTAGGGGCATAAGTATGTCCCTACATATTAAGCCGTAGGGGCAACTATTTTATTTTATAAACCGATAAATTAAATAAATATTGTGTCCCTACGGATTAATCCGTAGGGACATATGGACCTATGTATTTATCCGTAGGGGCAATGATTACTCCATAGGGGCCAGTTTAAGGCTAAGACTTGCACCTGCGGCGTGTGCACCTACGGTGTATTTTTGTACCCCTACGAATATATCCGTAGGGGCAGTGGTTTGCTCCTACGGATTTATCCGTAAGGGCAACCCCTATTTGTAGTAGTGTCAATCTCTGAAGCCGAGTCTAGTGGGTCATCTTCATCTTCCTCGGCTTCTGATAGCCGAGGAAGTTCTTCTTCCTCCATGTCTGGTTCGCCCTTAAGGGGTGGCGATTCTTTTATTCCTCGTCGTTGAGGGGCCAAAAAATCCCCCAAGGTGCGTATCGAGAATACTCGTGACGCTGCCTCAATACTGAATAGGTCAGACGAGCTTTCCGATATCCGGGCTCGCTTCCATATTCCCTCTGGCTACTCGCTCCGTCTGGCCAGGGAGGGTGAACGGGCAAACCGGGTACAAAGTAATGAGATTGCCCTGTACTTAGAAGCGTTCCAACCAGAGATGCATCTGCCCTTTTCACCCGAGATTTTTGTCTTCCTTTATTGTTTCCAACTCGCCACAAGCCTGCTAGCACCAAATTCATGGAGAATCTCCTCGTATTCCCGGTCTGACTAAAATTGATTGGATCCTCTTTAGCATAGGTCTTATTCTGTCCTTCCTCCAGTATAAGAATCACCCGGGCACTCGTAAAGATGAGCCGAGTTAGGTTTACTTCTCCTTTAAAAAGCATAAGGGTACGAGAGCCAGGTCGGGGGTAGTGGTTGTCCCTTCTTCCATCTATGAGTGGAAGGAGAAGTTCATGTTTTTTAGTCCTCCGAAGGTAGAGGAGTGGCCAGTGCCCACTAAGTGGCATATGGCAGATTGTCCGAGGGCCAAGCAGTCCAACTCCCCGGAGGCGGAGGTCGTGTCCCGGTGGGAGCCGATCTAGCATGTCGATGCCTTGCTTTCCGAGCAGGCCCTGAGCTGGGCGGGACTCAGTCTCACAAGCTTCATAGGTAAGTTAGGTCTTAGCCGATCAATTTTGACTTGGTATATTTTGTTGTTTCTGTCGCTAACTCCTTTTGTTTCCTTTCGCAAAGCCTATGGACCGATCAAAGATCCTGGCCGCCAAGGTGCAGGGAAGGAAGAGCAGCGGCGGTAACTCGTCTAAGACTGCGCCGAGTGCGGATCCTCGCCAGGGTCCTTCCGCAAAGGTCGCCATCACTCCGCCTTTCCCGGAGGAGCGCAGGTGCGGAGGGCAAAATCATGCCCGGAAATAGGTTCCCCAAATGAGACCGGAAGTGTCACGACCCAAAATTTGGTACGTGACGGCCCTTAAACCACGTAACGTCTACAGGTGTAACGCAATTCAAGTAAGCCGAAAACCAAGCAATCTAAACCATCAAAAGTAGTAAGTGATAAGAACATTGTTAAAACTTTTGGAATCTCAAGTAAAAATATTTAAAATCCAAATAACTTTCTTTAAAATTTGGCAGCACCTCCTTTGTAAAAACTAGCCCCAAAAAGGGTACAAACAAAAGATATAAGTAAAGCATCCCCAACGGGAGCAAATCTATGCCCAAAGGCGGAAAACAACCACCACAAGCAATATACGATGCCGTAGCGAAGAAAAAGACGATATAAATAAAAACAACATAAATGACATCCAGAGTCACAAAATAATATACAATAACGTCCTCACAACTCGTCTCTAAATCAATACATGAAAGTAGTAGATGGAGAGTACTAGATACAACGAATATACAATGAGCATCATCGGATAACCGCAAAACCCACATATAGCAAAACTGCACACAGTCAGCCGTAGCGGTATCCGCTGCAAAAGATGATACGATAAGAAGAAGCCCTGCTGTGACTGCTCTGAGGGAATACCTGCAAAACACCGTGGCACAACGGGGGTGAGTTGCCAACTCATGAATAGTAAATAACATATGCAGGTAATCGCAAGTATGCACGTACTGCGATAATCTATCACATGCAAGCTGATAGCAATTAATGGCAATATGTATATGCAACAGTCATGAAAGGTACTCTATCAGGTACTACTAATACATGAAGCAATGCATATCAAATAAATACTGAGTATGGGATAAAACATATCCTGTAAGTCTCATGGAACCTGAGTGTCCAACATTGACACCCGAAAACATCATGAAAACTAGTGTCCAGCATCGACACGTAAAAACTCATCTGTCAGGTGCCGTCACCAGGACCGACCCAGATATCCTGTAAATCTCATGGAACTTGAGTGTCCAACATCGTTACTCGAAACATCATGAATCCTGTACATAACTCCGGTCAGTATCCCCACGATTACCGCCGAGTCCAAACACTATCACCGGTAGGTACTATCCCTCATGCCAGGCTCATCGTCTATACCACAAAAATCACCTTTTATCCCGGGGAACCATACCGGGTCCACCATGTACCCGCAGACGGTGCCTACCGCTCCTCGAATCGGATATCAACATAAGTCTCACAACCGAGAAAACTCATGGTGGACGCATCGAATTATCATATCAAGAAAAACCGGGTTTTTCAAACAATGCATAGTTTCATGAACTACCACAGTCCTCAAATCCAGAAAACATCAAGTAAAGAATAAGAATACTTGCATAGATCATTATGATGATATATTATATATATATATATATATATATATATATATATATATATATATATATATATATATATATATATATATATATACATACATATATAACAGCGTCCCATACCACTGATATATGTATACATATATAACAGCGTCCCATACCACTGATATATATCATCAGGAGTAAAACATCCAGAAAAATCATATGAAATCCATATCTCAATGCGTAAACCCATGAAATATAATATATGCAACATAAAACAGTAATATGAGCATAACAAGGAAAAACCGCTATTTAAATGTAACAAGTTATTAAATATATCAGGCGATTCTTAATTTCTCCAAAATCCAACGCAACATCATATAAGGGTGAACATGTAGCTATAGCAAGATATATGTGTGTACATGTAAGTATGTATGTATGATGTACATGTAGCTGTATCTCATATGTGTATATACCTGTCAATAATGATACAATACCCTATAGGTATATGTGTATCTATATATAAGCGTGCATGTATGATACATTTCATATGCGCAATAGCATAAGAATCAACGTCTTCATGTCAATGACAATACAATACCACATAAGGGTGTATGTGGCTCTAGCAAGGTAAGTGAGTGTACATGTAAGTATGTATGTATGATGTACATATAGCTGTATCTTATATGTGTATATACCTGTCAATAATGATACAATACCCTATAGGTATATGTGTAAGCATGTAGGCATACAGGTATGCTATATTTCATATGCACAATGGAAATAAGGATCATGTCTCAATATCCCTAACCAATACAATATCACGTATGTATAGGTGTTGTGCGTGACATGGCAATTATCGACGGTGTGGGTGTAGCATACAATTTGTGCTCGTGCAACATGAACCGTCAATAATAGTGTTGTGTCTCATTAATAGTATGTCCATATGAAATAGGAAAATGAGGTATGCAACAATGGTATACATGCACAATAAATGTCCATATACTTGTAACTAATAATCATGTCATTTAATCTAGCCCAGACGCATAACGCCATGCGGGCGATTCCCCTGTAGATGTTAAATCTACTCACAGATGATCTTGGGCTAAGTAAAGCCAACCACTCGCTTTTCCTTTTTCGCAGCGTCCGAAGTCCCCGCCTGCTACCCTAAAATCATATAACCACATAACAAGTTCACATTAGCAATCGACCAATAGTACGTATCAACTACGTTTGACCGACGCACCAACTCCAAACATACTCTTAAGTGTTCGTCTAGTGGCCAACGTGCGTAGCGACACTACGAAACCAACCCAAGAGCCAAAGCTATACAAGGTACACGTACCGTGTCGGATAACGTAACGCGCGTAGTCGAAACGCTAGAAACAAGTAAAGCGATCCCAGATTTTGTATATTGTCAAAACATAAAAATCAAGCATGACCAAACACTATAAAACCACTGCAGATAGCTACCCTACAAAAACCAAGTCCAAACTGCACCAAAAGGCCAAGCTCGCCGGAATTTCCCTATGTGTCGCTGGCCAAATCCGAGCCTATGGGGTTCGTGCTTCAGGTGAATGCTTAGGGTCTCTGGTACAACACAACTACACTGCTAGATTTTCCAGTATACAATCGGGGTCACAGCAGATCACAGATATCATAATATGACACAAAAAATACGATATGTGTACGAAACTAAATTTTAAGTGTTCTAAACTGAAACTAATGAGCTACACAATACTATAACATTCTATTTAACATTTTGAGATCATTACCTAATCACACAAGCTCAAAGATCCTAGTTTTCCAAGCTCCAAGTGATCTTAGAGACAAAACAAGACATAAGAAGTGATTTGGTGAGGTTTAATGAAGTTTTGGTAAGATTTAGTGAAGGGATAGTGATGAAAGGGGTAAGGGTTCAATTGAAAGTGAAGAGGAGAATGAAAGATAATGAGAAAGAGATAGAGTGAGAGAGAATGAGTGTGTGTGAGGTGTTAAGGATGAGAGGTGAGTGTAGGGTAAATGCAACTTGCATTAACTCTCCCTCACTTCACCATTAATGCAAGCATGACTCTCCTCATGAGTCACCATGCCACCTCCGCTCATTCCAAAATATAAAGGGAAATATCTCTCACAAATATCAAAAGTTTAAGGTTAAGGTTAAACAAGAAAGGATTAACTTAAGGCATGGATTGGATTAAAGTGTCATGTCCATTAAGCAAGGTTAACACTAACTAACCTTCACATTAACATGCACACGTGTGTGCAAGCCATAACAAATAATAATAAATTATTAATTAAATGTTATAAAATGTGAGGAAACCAAATTGGTAAACTTTCTTACAGAAAACCCGCATTATCGCTTAATTAACTCTAATCGCATTCTAAGGTGTTACAATCTCCCCCCTTAAATAAAATTTGTCCCCGAATTAAAAATTCTTACTATGCGTACCTTCAAAGAGATGAGTGCAAATTTTCCACATCTCGCTCGCAGCCTCCCAAGTGATCTCCTCACTAGACGGGCTATGCCAAATAAAAACCTCTACAGATGGGAAGACCTTTGACCGATGTTTCTCCACCTGCTGATCCACTATCACTATCGGCTGCTGGTGAACGAAAAATCACGTCCTAATTGAATGGTCTGGTGCTGAATCATATGAGAAAGGTCATGAAGGTATTTGCAAAGTATCGACACAAGGAATACGGGGTGAATACTCAGAAATCTAGGTGGAAGTGCCAACGATAGGCAACGGTACTAATTCGCTCGAGGATCTCAAAAGGACCTACAATTTGGGACTAAGCTTCCCAAAACTCAACACGCCATTCATCGGAAAAATCCGTAGGAATACATGATCCCCCACCGCGAACTCAAGTCTACGACGATGACGGTTGGCATAAGACTTCTGTCTGCACTAGGCTGCTCCCATCCCGTTCTGAACCAACTGGATCTTCTCCGAAGTCTCTTGACAAGATAGGATCCAAAATCCTGTTCCCGTGGAGTCAGTAAAACAGACTGGTGATCGACACAACCTACCACACAAGGCCAGAAAGTTGCCATTTGTAATGTCTCCTGATAATTGATATTGTAGGAGAACTCCATCAATGGCAAGTGACGATCCCACAGCCAACAAACAATTAGTACGTACGCACAAGCATATCCTCCAGGGTATGTATAGTCCGCTCTGTCTGACCATCGACCGACGGACGGAAAGTGGAGCTAAAGCTCAAACAATATCCAAGGCTTCCTGAAGCTTCTGCCCAAGACAACTAGCGAACTGGGTGCCTCTATTGGATACAACGCGTGAAGGAACTCCGTGCAAACGTACAAACTTACCGAAGAACAACTGAGCAAACTGAGCATAACCGGACAACAATCACCCAAATGGAGTCATACCCTCGACTAGACCTACGTAGACTCATAACGAAATTCATGGAGATCTGCTCCCATTCTCACTCTGGAACGGTAAAAAGGTTGCAACTCTCCTTAGGCGAAAAAGCAATTTTTTTGATCAAATGCTCAACCTTAGCTCCCTGACAAGTCAAGCACTTCAAAATGAAATCTGAAACTTCACTCTTCATCCCTGCCCACCCGTAACTAACTCTCAAGTCACGTTACATCTTGGTAGCACTTGGGTGAACACTGAAAGCTGACTGATGTGCCTGCTCTAGGACCTCGCATCTCTACCCATCAGTATTAGGTACACACCAACGAGTCCCGAACGTAGCACACCCTGGTCATAAATTAGAACTCCGAATCTCTACCCTGCCGAACATGCTCAAGAACCTCAGGCAAACGAGCATCGGCGGGCTGTGCCTCACGAAAACGATTAAGTAAAAGTGGACGGGCACGGACATGAGCAAGATGTCCCCTCAGTAGAGGTGAACTTAAGCTGTACTCATCTGTCGCACAAGAACTGTAAATCTGCAGAAGACTGTCTCTGAACTGCACTCAATTGGAACAAGCTAACCCCCGGGCCTACGACTCAAAGCATCAGCTACCACAATCGCCTTGCTACGGTAATAAAGGATCTCACTAACACAATCCTTCACAAGCTCCATCCAACGGCGCTGTCTCAACTTCAGATCCCGCTGCAGGAAGATGTACATTAAGCTCTGGTGGTCCGTGAAAATCTTACACGACTCTCCGTACAAGTAGTGTCCCCAAATCTCCAACGCAAGACCACCGCGGCCATCTCCAGATCATGAGTGGGATAAATCATGCTCGTACTTCCTCCAACTGTCGGGAAGCATAAGCAATAACTCTTTCATGCTACATCAGTACACAATCGATTCCCACTTGCGAAACATCACAATAAACGACAAAGTCGCACATCCAGAAAACAAAGATAGAACTGGTGCAGTCGTCAACCGAGTCTTCAACTGCTGAAAGCTCATATCGCATGCCTGAGTCTAAAGAAAAGGAATCCCCTTCCTTGTCAGTACGGTCAACGGTGCAGCGATACTCAAGAAATCCTGCACGAAACGGTGGTAAAAGCCGGCTAAGCCCAAAAGCTGCGGACCTCTGTCACTGAACAGGTCTGGGCCAAAGTTGTACAACCTCGATCTTCTTCGGGTCCATACGAATACCGTCTCCCGTAACCACATGACCTAGGAAGTCAACACTATCAAGCCTGAAGGAACACTTTGAGAATTTAGCAAACAGCTGGTACTCTCTCAATGTCTGCAAAGCAATCCTTAAGTGTTGCTCATGTTCCCCACGACTCTTGGAATAAACCAGAATGTCAACGATAACACAACAATAAACTGGTCAAGGAACGGCCTGAAAAAATCTGGTTCATCACATCCATGAATGCTTCTAGGGCATTGGTGAGTCCAACGACACCACCAAAAACTCATAAAGCCCATAGCGCGCACAAAAAACAGTCTTCGGAATGTCATCATTCCGAACCCGCAACTAATGATTACCTGATCCCGATCAAACTTAGAAAAATGTCTCGCACCCTGGAGATGATCAAAGAAATTGTCAATACGAGGTAAATGATGCCTAATCCGTCCCGTAACTCGGTTTAATTGACGATCAATCAATGCACAACCTTAAACTGCCGTCCTTCTTCTTTACGAACAGAGTAGGAGCTTCCTAAGGCGAAACACTTGGACTTACAAGTCCCCCTATCTAGCAACTCTGCAGCCGATCCTTAAGCTCCCTAAACTCCACCGGCTCATCTGGAACGGTCGGAAAACTCTCGCATGATAGGAATCTGGTCCAACGAATCCACTGTGGCTCCGGTATCACGAATGAAAGCCAAGAATCCTCGACATCTTCTCCTCAAAAACCGACTAGCGAAAAAGACTGAAATCAACCTGTGAGGGGCGGCACCACGGTCCCTCTGCACAACAAGAACCGACTCGTCGGGAAAACAAAACCTGACTATTTTCTCGCGGCAGTCAACAGACGCATAGCACGTAGCTAACCAGTCCATACTCAGGAGAACGTCAAAGTCCAACATCTCTAGAAGGATCAAATCGACGGACGAATTTCTATCTCCTATCCGATTGGCACATGACCGAAACACGTGTCGCGCAACAAAAGAATCGCTAACAGAAGTAAACACAACAAACGGCTGATCTAGCATACACGACTCTTGGCCCAACCTCGGCACGAAGTGTGTAGAACAAACGAGTGCATAGATCCCGAATTAAACAACAATGCGTATCCAAAGAACATACGAATAAGAATACCTGAAAACTCTGCATTGGACGCCCGCGTGTCCCGATGAGTATAAGCTAACACTCGTGCCTACCCTCTACCCGCAACTGGCTGTCCTCCTCCTCTACCATCCTGTACACTATGAACAAACTCTCCGCGACCACGACCTCTCTCAACATAAGTCTGACGCGGATCAACAACAGGCGCAAAAGGAGACTCTCCCTGAGGTGAAGGTGATAAGGTATCATATGGTACTACTGCCCTCCTCTGGCGTACCAAGGTACAATCTCTGACGAGGTGATGGAAACTCCCGCATCGGAAACATCCATACGATGGTTGCTGACCCTCCTGGGGATATGATCTACACAACTGACCTTGTCCCAAGCCTCTGCTACTCCCGCGATTTGAACAAAATCTGTCACGGCGACTAAGCATGTGTCTCTGGGCTGATTCACCTGTACGAGCCCTCCTCTGTCCTGAAACTTCCAAAGTCTCGGGAAGACGCTCCTCATGTAATAGGGCTGCGTCCACTGCTGCTGTATACGTGACACAATGCTGTGTGCTGATAGCAAGGAATAACTGGGTAACAGGGGTGGCAACCTCCTGTTGTTGCGCTCGACTGGCCTCAACCAACGATCCCATCATCTGGCGCAAGTCCTGCATCTCTGCATCTAGCCTAGTGATACGATCTATCGAAGGCGGATCAATCATCTCCTGTACAACGAGCGTACCGTCCTGGTCAGTCCTCATCCCAAACGAGTCAAATCTAACCTCGTCTCTCCCTGCCTCTCTCTGAGCCCTCATAGTTATCGGCGGCAAATGGCTAGAAATGGAAATAGGGTTCGATAGGAACACAGAAATCGAATCACAAGGATATATCATCACGGAAGGAATTTCAAGCAATAATTACTAAGTTCACTTAAATGGAGTACCGTGTCGTAAGTATGTCGCGGACATACACGCACTACATCACTCTGCTTAAGCTACCTTCTCCGTCATACCAAGGCCATCCTACACTCCGAAAGGTAAAACCTAGCTCTCTGATACCAACTTTGTCACGACCCGAAATTTGGCACGTGACGGCCCTTAAACCACGTAACGTCTACAGGCGTAACGCAATACAAGTAAGCTGAAAACCCAACACTCTAAACCATCAAAAGTAGTAAGTGATAAGAACATTGTTAAAACTTTTGGAATCTCAAGTAAAAATATTTAAAGTCCAAAGTACTTTCTTTAAAATTTGGCAGCACCTCCTTTGTAAAAACTGTCCCCAAAAAGGGTACAAACAAAAGATATAAGTAAAGCATCCCCAACGGGAGCAAATCCATGCCCAAAGACGGAAAACAACCACCGCAAGCAATATACGACGCCGTAGCGAAGAAAAAGACGATATAAATAAAAACAACATAAATGACATCCAGAGTCACAAAATAATATACAATATCGTCCTCACAACTCGTCTCTAAGTCAATACATGAAAGTGGTAGATGGAGAGTACTATATACAACGAATATACAATGAGCATCATCGGATAACCGCAAAATCCACCAATAGCAAAACTGCACACAGTCAGCCGTAGCGGTATCCGCTGCAAAAGATGATACGATAAGAAGAAGCCCTGCCGCGACTGCTCTGAGGGACTACCTGCAAAACACTGTGGCAAAACGGGGGTGAGTTGCCAACTCATGAATAGTAAATAACATATGCAGGTAATCGCATGTATGCACGTACTGCGATTATCTATCACATGCAAGCTGATAGCAATAAATGGCAATATGTATATGCAACAGTCATGAAAGGTACTCTATCAGGTACTACTAATATATGAAGCAATGCATATCAAATAAATGCTGAGTATGGGATAAAACATATCCTGTAAGTCTCATGGAACCTGAGTGTCCAATATCGACACCCGAAAACATCATGAAAACTAGTGTCCGGCATCGACACGTAAATACTCATCTGTCAGGCGCTGTCACCAGGACCGGCCCTGATATCCTGTAAATCTCATGGAACCTGAGTGTCCAACATCGACACTCGAACATCATGAAATCTGTACATAACTCCGGTCGGTATCCCCACAATAACCGCCGAGTCCAAATACTATTACCGGTAGATACTAGCCCTCCTACCAGGCTCATCGTCTATACCACGAAAATCACCTATTGCCCCGGGGAACCATACCGGGTCCACCATGTACCCACAGACGGTGCCTATCGCTCCCCGAATCGGGTATCAATACAAGTCTCAGAACCGAGAAAACTCATGGTGGATGCATCGAAATATCATATCAAGAGAAACCGGGTTTTTCAAATAATACATAGTTTCATGAATTACCACGGTCCTCAAATCCAGAAAATATCAAGTAAAGAATAAGAATACTTGCATAGATCATTATGATGATATATATTATATATATACAAATATAACAGCGTCCCATACCACTGACATATATATATATATACACACACACACACACACACATATATATAACAACGTCCCATACCACTGATATATATCATCGGGAGTAAAACATCCAGAAACATCATATGAAATCCATATCTCAATGCGTAAACCCATGAAATATAATATATGCAACATAAAACAGTAATATGAGCATAACAAGGAAAAACTGCTATTTAAATGTAACAAGTTATTAAATATATCAGGCGGTTCCTAATTTCTCCAAAATCCAACGCAATATCATGTAAGGGTGAACATGTAGATATAGCAAGGTATATGCGTGTACATGTAAGTATGTATGTACGATGTACATGTAGCTGTATCTCATATGTGTATATACCTGTCAATAATGATACAATACCCTATAGGTATATGTGTAGATATAGCAAGATATGAGTATCTATATATAAGCATGCATGTATGATGCATTTCATATGCGCAATTGCATAAGAATCAATGTCTCCATGTCAATGACAATACAATACCACATAAGGGTGTATGTGGCTCTAGCAAGGTAAGTGGGTATACATGTAAGTATGTATGTATGATGTACATGTAGCTGTATCTCATATGTGTATATACCTGTCAATAATGATACAATACCCTATAGGTATATGTGTAAGCATGTAGGCATAGCAAGGCATATGTGTAAGCATGTAGGCATACATGTATGCTATATTTCATATGCACAATGGAAATAAGGATCATGTCTTAATGTCCCTAACCAATACAATATCACGTATGTATAGGTGTTGTGCGTGTCATGGCAATTATCGACAGTGTGGGTGTAGCATTCAATTTGTGCTTGTGCAACATGAACCGTCAATAATAGTGTTATGTCTCATTAATACTATGTCCATATGCAATAGGAAAATGAGGTATGCAACAATGGTACACATGCACAATCAATGTCCATATACTTGTAACTAAAAATCATGTCATTTAATCTAGCCCAGACGCATAACGCCATGCGGGCAATTCCCCCGTAGATGTTAAATCTACTCACAGATGATCTTGGGCTAAGTAAAGCCAACCACTCGCTTTCCCTTCTTCACGGCGTCCGAAATCCCCGCCTGCGACCCTAAAATCATATAACAACATAATAAGTTCACATTAGCAATCGACCAATAATACGTATCAACTACGTTTGATCGACGCACCAACTCTAAACATACTCTCAAGTGCTCGTCTAGTGGCTAACGTGCGTAGAGACACTACGAAACCAATTCAAGAGCCAAAGCTACATAAGGTACACGTACCGTGTCGGATAACGCAACACGCATAGTCGATACACTAGAAACAAGTAAAGTGATCCCAGATTATGTATACTGTCAAAACATAAAAATCAAGCAGTTCTAAACACTATAAAACCATTGCAGACAGCTACCCTACAAAAACAAAGTCCAAACTCCACCAAAAGGCCGAGCTCGCCAGAATTTCCCTATGTGTCGCCGGCCAAATCCAAGCCTATGGGGTTCGTACTTCAGGTGAATGCTTAGGGTCTCTGGTACAACAAAACTACACTGCTAGATTTTCCAGTATACAATGGGGTCACAGCAGATCACAGATATCATAATATGACACAAAAAAATACGATATATGCACGAAACTAAACTGTAAGTGTTCTAAACTGCAACTAATGAGCTACACAACACTATAACATCCTATTTAACAGTTAGAGATCATTACCTAATCACACAAGCTCAAAGATCCTAACTTTCCAAGTTCTAAGTGATCATAGAGGCAAAACAAGACATAAGAAGTGATTTGGTGAGGTTTAATGAAGTTTTAGCAAGATTTAGTGAAGGGATAGTGATGAAAGGGGTAAGGGTTCAGTTGAGAGTGAAGAGGAGAATGAAAGATAATGAGAAAGAGATAGAGTGAGAGAGAATGAGAGTGTGTGAGGAGTTAAGGATGAGAGGTGAGTGTAGGGTAAGTGTACCTTGCATTAACTCTTTCCCTCACTTCACCATTAATGCAAGCATGACTCTCCCCATGAGTCACCTTGCCACCTCCCCTCATTCTAAAACACAAAGGGAAATATCACTCACAAATATCAAAGGTTTAAGGTTAAGGTTAAACAAGCAAGGATTAACTTAAGGCAAGGATTAACTTAAGGCATGGATTAGATTAAAGTGTCATGTCCATTAAGCAAGGTTAACACTAACTAACCTCCACATTAACATGCACACGTGTGTGCAAGCCATAACAAATAATAATAAATTATTAATTAAATGTTATAAAATGTGAGGAAACCAAATTGGTAAACTTTCTTACAAAAAAACCGCATTATCGCTTAATTAACACTAATCACATTCTAAATTATTACAAGAAGCGCCTTCCTCCGCCGAGTTTCGGGCCAAGAGACTCAAGAAGGTGGTTTCCCGGCCGCCTCCGGCTGGGATATACATGCATGAGGGTGACTTCTGCATCGAGGTGCCGTCGGGGCTTTCCGTGGCCGACGGCTTGCTGGCGGACATGGAGAAAGCGGCGGGGGCCAAGATACCTCAGAGTACCATGAAGGCCCATGTTGCAGTGATAGCTCAGGAGGCCGTCCATGTTGGTGATCTTTCCGCTAGTTTCCAAGTGATTTTTCCCATGTTCAACCCCTGACAAACGTTGTTTGCCCCTTTTTCTGCAGGTCCTTCAACACTGAGTCCACATAGCCGCCATGGAGGTCGAGGAAGTTGCCCCGGCAATAAAAAAGGGCGGAGAGACTTCTTCGCGTATGGAAGAGATCCTTGCCAATTGAAGGATGCCGAGGATAATTGTCACAACCCGGGAAAGACACGTGATTGGCACTTGAATCATGTGAAACCTATAGGACCCCACTTAATTTAAGCAAGCCAAAAGCCCAGAAATCTAAATCTTTATAGGGAAAATAATGGATGTGCAGTTTTGAAATAAAGGTTTACCAAAATCAGGTTCTTTCTTTGAAAACATAAGTAATATCATACGAAAGACAATGTTTTGTATTTATCTTGAAAATATTTTTCGTCGTTTGTAAATTGGGCAGCACCTCCTTTGTAAATTTTAACCCGAAAAAATACAAGCAATAATAATGATAGGCATCCCCAAGTGGGAATTAGCTCTTCGACAATTGACGAAAACAACTGTTCATACCAGAATATTGCATTTTATACCGCCCATTCTTACGCTCGTTTGGTTATAGGCAGGTGCTTTTAATCAGTGTTTGCTACATATTTATAGGATACTGGTTCTCAGCTCTAGACAGTGAAATTCATAGAAAAGTACGTCAAATTCCGGATTACTGCCAACAACAGATAAAACACGGGTCTCCGCTCTCTATCCGTATATTGCCACACACCAGTTTAAGGGACAAAATGGCAAATCGATGTCATTTTCGTGCACAAAGCTCAATGTCAACACAAGATCCAACATATCTACGCGGAGCTCGAGGAAATCTTGGCAAAAGATCCACATCACATCACCTTTTGATCTACTGAAATTCTGGAAGAAATGGGAAAAGTTTCTGAGAAAAAGTCATATACCACACTGAAGAGTACTAAAAACTAGGGAAAACCACCAAATTTCATGGCCTAACTCCTCTAAATGGCCGCGGTTCCTCGGCATAAGAGCGCTTAGGCCGCGGAACCGCGACCATTTAGTCTCCTCTCGTTGTCTTTTTTCAGGGGCATGTTAGTCTTTTCTTGTAGGGGCAGATTCTTGCCCTAGGTTTCCAGTTCCCTTCCTATAAATACCCCAGAACTTGCCAAGATTTTCGTGTTAACTTCTTATGCCACTTTTGTAGGATTTAGTGTAGTTTAGTCTTCTTCTTCTTCTTCTTCTTCTTCTTCATTCTTTCCTCCATGAAAATTGTAGTGAGAGCTTTTTGAGTGGATGATGAAATGAAGATGAGGGTTTTTGTATCATTCTTTTGTTTTAGCTTCCCCTTGAGATCCTTGCTTTCTCTTGATCTTTCAACCTCTTCATTGAGCTTGAAAGTTTAAGGGTTTGTTATTGATTTCAAGGGTTGTATCTTCTTATGGAATTAGTGCTTCATTTCACATGAGTTCTTTACCCTTCTCGTGATCTTGCAACCTCTTGATTGAGCTTACAAGTTTAAGGGTTGGCTATTGATCCCATGCTTGTATTGAGTTCTATGTTCTTGTAATTACTTTCTCGCTTATTTCTTTCTTGCTTTTTATTACTTGCTTTACATTCATGTCTTACTTTCTTGCACTTAAATTCCATGCACTTACTTACTTGTAATCTTTTTTTTTCTTTTGCTCTTTTTGGTTCGTTTTTGTGAATGGTTGTAATTATTGTTGTTAAGAATAAATACGGTATTGTAAGTTAATATTTCTTTGCTCATTTCCTTTTCCCGTTATTTTCCATTGAACTCCGCCCAAACGTTATGCAAGCGCTCCGTTAGGCACCCTACCCTACCAAGGTAACGGTGATTCCTAACCGCGACCGGTTGCGTTCGGTTTGGCCGGAGGCAAAAGCAAGAGACAAGAACGGAAGGACAAGGGTAAATAAGCCGGATTCCATGAATACCGTGCTTAAATCCCCTAATCCACGTTGTTGCCGATTGCTCTAGCTTCAATTGGTCAAGACTCGGCTCAAAGGTTTTGAGTACGGATTTCTTTAGCTTACAATTTCGTATCGTTTTCTTAACAACTTTATACTTGCAAATAAAATACATAGGTTAGACTTGAACAAACATATACTCATTCTTTATTGACTCGTCTAAGACAAGAACGGACATACAACCATCTCCCTGTGGATCGACCCGTGCTCAACCGGTTAGCTGCATAGCGACACCGTCTTGATTGCGGTTAACTTTAATTCTTCCAATCAAATGGCGCCGTTGCCGGGGAGACGGTAGCGTATTTTCTTTCTTGTTATTCGGGTTAATATTCCTTTTGTATATATTTATAAATAAAAAAAACTTTTTGTTATTTTTGATCATTTTTGTGGGCAAGAGTGCAGATTTTTGCGGATTTGCAAACTGCGATTGTGGGGAGCAAAGTGTACGTTCAAGGCTAAGGTGTTGCAAAGTACAATGCCAAAGATCCAGGTAGTTTGACCCGCGCAAGCGAACTTTTCAATCTTACCGGATTTGATTCAACGAGGGTTTCCTAACCCAAAATCTTAACGGTACGTACTTTACTAACACCTTCTTCTCAAATCCGACGCATCCAATATACTATTCTTTGCAGGATTCTTTGCAAGTTCGCTAGCAAACGCTAAAAATTGACTAACCCGTATTTGTTGCAGTGCCGTGCTTAAACTAAAAAACGATTGTTTGATTCTTTATAGAATTTTTATTGAATTGCGCATTGCATACATTAATACGGACTTAAGGGCAAGCGAACCCCACAATATACGGTAAAGGATTTCATCACCTTTTCCGTGGCCCACAAATCACGAACTTGAGCATAACGTTTACCCGCACAAATTTTAAAAGAAATTAGACTTTAAGCCTTAAGGACTTCGCGCTCACTAGGAGAAGTTAACTGTCTTTAGGACCTCGCTTAACGGTATATTGTTTACGGGGTGTCTAGGAAAGTGTTAACGGCGAAACCGCCAAAAGAGAAAGGGTTATTTAATTAAGGAACTTCGCGAAAGTGTTGGAAAATCTCCCCTTATCTCTGCACTTACCTGGCCTCGTGATCAGTGTATCTTGAGCCCGTTTCTCGACACAATTTTACTTCGACAATCAAGTTCTGGAGCAGGTCTAGTTGACCTAGGTGAACCCTAGAACGATTAGGTGTGTGGTATTTTTGTGTCGTGATTGTTTTTTGTCCATATTCTTTTTTGTGTGTATATTTCATTCTTTTGTTAATAGCTAACTAAAAAATATATATATATATATATCACATTCTTTTTCCCTTCCTTTTCTCTGCCTTTCTTTCTTTCTCTCTTCATATCATGGGTACTCCACCTCGCAAAACTCTTGCCGAACTTTGGTACCCACAACCAGACATTACTTCTTACGGTTCTTGCTTTGGCCGAACTTCGAACGATCCATCCATGCCAAAAATTTCATTGAGAGATCGGATAGACGCGTCTAGGACAAACAATTTGACTCCGCAATCCACTTCGTATCAACCATTTCAAACATTCACCCCTTCTTACGTTGATACCCCTTCTTCGAGTCATGTTGCAACTCCAAGACCTATGTCTATTGCAGAACGTATTGAACAATCTCGTAGCCGATCTTTCACTCCTGTCACCACTTCAAATTCTTGGGATCAACAATTTCATTCACCTTCTTATCCAAATGTTGATCCTACCCCTATCCAACCATTCAATTCCTACCAGTCCTACCCAACTTTTGCACCTTCCCTAGACATTGCTTCTACACAGCCGTTTGGGAATTTTCAGTATCCATACAACTTTGAATCTTTTACTGAAACCCCTTCACAACCCATGTCTAGTCTGGAACAGTCGTTGGAAGACTTTAGGGTAGCGTCAAGCGAACAGATGATGGATTTGAATGCGTCCATGGCCGCCCTCATACAACCTAGTGACCCGGTAGCTAGTTTTCAACTAGCTCCAAATTTTTCAATGTATGAAGAGGCGGTAGGACAGGCTGAGAATTTGAGTGGAGAGAGTGAGATGTACCCCCTTCTGAATCAAGCCTACCCAATTCATCTTGACTCCCACAACTCTGGTTTTGAATATCTATCTAGTGTTCCAACCGATTCATTGATTACAGATAGAACAGATAATGAGTTGTGTGACTTCGTAGTGTTTGATTTACCTGATTGTGAAGGGTCCCTTCCAAGTGAAACCAATCCCAATCCTTTTGACCTCTACACCTCCATCTTAGAACCAAAATCAATTGAAATCCATGCTTTTGATGAGGTGTCTGAGAATATTGATTTTCACTTGATTCAGGATATTGACGCTGGGAATATTTTGGATGATGAACCCATAGATTTGGCTGAGTTTGTCTCTTCAAATCATCATCCCGAGTCATTAAATGTTTTTCCTGAACCCCCTATGCGTCTGGATTTTGATGAAAATTGCATGGATAAGATGAATTTTGAGGCGAATTTTGAGGATAGTTTTGAGGATGAACCAGTTTTGCTTGATGAGTCGGATTTTCCAATTCATCATGTCCCTGTCATTGCCTGTGTACACCCTCCTGAACCTTTACCCGATACCCTTCCTCAATCACTTCCCCCCACCCTTTCCATCGTTCCGACCATGCAAGAAACCGTATCATTTTCACTTCCTGTGTCTGGTTTACCAAGTTCGGCGTACCCATGGTTTCTCACGAATCTTGAGGGATTTGACCCCATTTCTTGACGGGTTAATAGATTAGTACAATCGCTTTTTACACATCGGTCATCACAAATTGTGCTAATTTATTCGCTCCATTTCCACCCTCAAGTTCGTATTCCACTTCTTTCTCCCATCAGCTATTCTTCTCATATACCGAGACCGTATCCCACTTCTCTCTCCATACGGTCTCGCGTATTCTCTATTTCTTACCTCTCCACATTCTTTCACCAACCAACACATTATAGAGACAAATTCTTTGAATGGTTGGTGCTCACTTTTGGCCTGTGTAAAGCCTTGTATAGCTTGATACTGTTCTTTCCCCCCTAATCCTGAACTTCAACGCTTAACAGTGGAAACACTGTTTTACTTAAGTTTTGGGGGGACACATTTTTTGTATATATTTTTGTTTTGTATATAATTTGTTTTTAGGGAGAGCGCCGACAATTTTGACCCTCTTGGTATAGCCTGACAGTGAGGGCACTGTCAAGTTTAAGTTTGGGGGTATGCTCGGTAAGCTTTCTTCCTTCGCATTCATTTGTATATTTTGCATTTGCATACCTTATAAAAAAACCCACAAAAATCGAAAATTTTCCAAAAAATATAAAAACTTTGTCGTCAAGTTAGCTAATAGGGTAACTTAGATCTTTATTCCGAAAGTTTAGTTGATATGATAGAAATAACTAAATTCTAGGCTTAGGATTTGAAAACCCTAAAAATAACCCTAATTCTGTTTAAACTTGGTGATTATACGTCTTTACAGTTTTTTTTGAGAAATAGGTAGTCTTGAGTTCAGTTCTTGAGTTAAGTCAAGATGAAGGGAAAGTATTGATGCTTTACTGAAGAATAAGTCTGAAAAATAGTTTCTTTTCTTAAGTTCAAATTCAGAAAGTATATACCCTACAAACTGCACTTACACGCACCTTGAAACTTGGGATAGTAGAGGATACCTAAAAATACTCTTGCCTGAAAGCCTAGTATGAAAGAAAAAACGGTATTTAAAACTAAACACCAAAAGAGCATATTGAAAAATATATCCGGTCTTGAAAAAGAAAAAGAAAAAGAAAAAGAAAAAGAAAAAGAAAAATAGAATAAAGTCAAGACTGGAAACTGCTATTTACGCTTTAAGCTCACACATTCAGTAATCGGCTGTTAGTGCCTCAAGAAGCATTAATAGTCGCATGAAAGGTGTGTGAGCAAAACCGTTCATCCTTAATGAAAAGAAGTAGTATTAGGTATTAGGGCAAGGGTATTATAGTTTGAATTGAATTCTTGAGTGTAGGGGTGCAAATATACACACACGTAGGGGTATACAATCGATGTTTGGATAAAAGATAGAAATAAAGAATAAGACTTGTGTTTTCTGTAAAGTTGATAAAAATCCCTGATTTGAGGCCGCACTTTAGAAGGAAAACTCAGGAGATACCAATATCTTTCTAAACTTTTTTGGAACGTATATGATCTAAGGTTAAATAGATAGGAGGTGTGAAAAATAAGGGTTGGATATTTCTAACTTAGGATGATAGAGTTTCTAACGTAAATACTAAACTGTAAGAGTAGAATAAACGTTAACTTATGACACTAGCTTGACGGGATTTTGTGGGTGTAATCCGCTGAAAACCCTCAGGAGACAACACTCCTCCTACTAGGGACACCTAGGGGTTTAACGGCTTGTTGCACGTGCTCAGTGCAATCGCGTTCCCTGCGAAAGTGCGGTTAGGACTTTTTTGTGAATAATTGGTTTTGCTCGGGACGAGCAAAAGTTAAGTTTGGGGGTATTTGTTCATACCAGAATATTGCATTTTATACCGCCCATTCTTACGCTCGTTTGGTTATAGGCAGGTGCTTTTAATCAGTGTTTGCTACATATTTATAGGATACTGGTTCTCAGCTCTAGACAGTGAAATTCATAGAAAAGTACGTCAAATTCCGGATTACTGCCAACAACAGATAAAACACGGGTCTCCGCTCTCTATCCGTATATTGCCATACACCAGTTTAAGGGACAAAATGGCAAATCGATGTCATTTTCGTGCACAAAGCTCAATTTCAACACAAGATCCAACATATCTACGCGGAGCTCGAGGAAAACTTGGCAAAAGATCCACATCACATCACCTTTTGATCTACTGAAATTCTGGAAGAAATGGGAAAAGTTTCTGAGAAAAAGTCATATACCACACTTAAGAGTACTAAAAACTAGGGAAAACCACCAAATTTCATGGCCTAACTCCTCTAAACGGCCGCGGTTCCTCGGCATAAGCGCGCTTAGGCCGCGGAACCACGGCCATTTAGTCTCCTCTCGTTGTCTTTTTTCAGGGGCATGTTGGTCTTTTCTTGTAGGGGCAGATTCTTGCCCTAGGTTTCCAGTTCCCTTCCTATAAATACCCCAGAACTTGCCAAGCTTTTCGTGTTAACTTCTTATGCCACTTTTGTAGGATTTAGTGTAGTTTAGTCTTCTTCTTCTTATTCTTCATTCTTTCCTCCATGAAAATTGTAGTGAGAGCTTTTTGAGTGGATGATGAAATGAAGATGAGGGTTTTTGTATCATTCTTTTGTTTTAGCTTCCCCTTGAGATCCTTGCTTTCTCTTGATCTTTCAACCTCTTCATTGAGCTTGAAAGTTTAAGGGTTTGTTATTGATTTCAAGGGTTGTATCTTCTTATGGAATTAGTGCTTCATTTCACATGAGTTCTTTACCCTTCTCTTGATCTTGCAACCTCTTGATTGAGCTTGCAAGTTTAAGGGTTGGCTATTGATCCCATGCTTGTCTTGAGTTCTATGTTCTTGTAATTACTTTCTCGCTTATTTCTTTCTTGCTTTTTATTACTTGCTTTACATTCATGTCTTACTTTCTTGCACTTAAATTCCATGCACTTACTTACTTGTAATCTTTTCTTTTCTTTTGCTCTTTTTGGTTCGTTTTTGTGAATGGTTGTAATTATTGTTGTTAAGAATAAATACGGTATTGTAAGTTAATATTTCTTTGCTCATTTCCTTTTCCCGTTATTTTCCATTGAACTCCGTCCAAACGTTACGCAAGCGCTCCGTTAGGCACCCTACCCTACCAAGGTAACGGTGATTCCTAACCGCGACCGGTTGCGTTCGGTTTGGCCGGAGGCAAAAGCAAGAGACAAGAACGGAAGGACAAGGGTAAATAAGCCGGATTCCATGAATACCGTGCTTAAATCCCCTAATCCACGTTGTTGCCGATTGCTCTAGCTTCAATTGGTCAAAACTCGGTTCAAAGGTTTTGAGTACGGATTTCTTTAGCTTACAATTTCGTATCGTTTTCTTAACAACTTTATACTTGCAAATAAAATACATAGGTTAGACTTGAACAAACATATACTCATTCTTTATTGACTCGTCTAAGACAAGAACGGACATACAACCATCTCCCTGTGGATCGACCCGTGCTCAACCGGCTAGCTGCATAGCGACACCGTCTTGATTGCGGTTAACTTTAATTCTTCCAATCAACAACCACGCAAAGATATAAATATACAATGCCAAGTTGAGGATCAAAAACACAGAACTGAATCAAAGAAACTAAGCATCATGAAGAAAACCAGAAATAATAATAAATATGTAGCATGACTCTAAGGCCGAAAGAATATACAACAAAGATCTCTAAGTCTACGAATATATATAGTCTGGTTGATGGAGCTTTTAACTAGACACAATCTGGAATAAATATATAAGTACAATGGTGGTCATAATACAAGTGTATCCCACCAATCAATGCAATTAACCCGAAAGAAAACTGTGTGCCAACAAGCCGCAACGGAACTTGTGCGGTCAAACCTGCAAGAAAACTGTGGCACAACGGGGGTGAGTTGCCAACTCGTGAGTAGAAAACATCACCGAGTAAAAACCAAATGTATGACTATCTCCTAAGTCATATAGTAGTATACAATAATAATAACACGAAAATATCGAGTAGTAGCAAGGGAAATAATATAAGCATATGTGTAATATCAAGTACTCGTGTTCGTGTCATAAGGTAACTACATGTCATGTGTATCATGTATAAAAGCATCATCAAATGGGTGTGTCGAGCAACAACACACAAAATCATGATAAAACCTGAGTGCCCAGTATCGACACTCGAAAACACCATGAAAACTGTGTCCAGCAGCGACACATAATCCTCAAAACTCAAGCTCCGTCAGTCCGGATCGGCCCATATCATCTGATCTCACGACTACGGTCAGTATCCTTCGGATGTCCGCCGCGCCAAATATCACCGGTCTGTAGTGCTCCCCTGCCAGGCTCAACGTCTCTCTATACGGCCTTCTTGCCCCGGGATACCGCACCGGGTCTACCATGTACCCGCAGATGGTGTCTTCTCGCTCCTCGAATCGGGTAATCATATATCATATATGCTCCAAAACCGAAAAATTTCATGGTGGATGCCACACATCATATCAAGGAAAACCACATTTTTCTTTTAAAAGGAGCATAAGTTTTCAATTTCACATGCAGTTTCCCAAATTCAGAAATCTTATGAAAAACGAAATCTCATAACCATGAGCTAATAATGAACAATGAATATTGGTATAGAGCCCAACTGCAGTACATAACCAGAATGTAGGTATACAAATGCATGCGGCCTCTTAAGTAAGAAATGCAATATCTAAACTAGCATGTGAGAGCAAGAATACTAACAATATAATTAAACTATGAGCTATCAGGTTATACGAGTGAGATAACGGTTTCTAATGTATACGTGACATGGCAATTACCAATGATGAAGTGTGTGTGTGCCGGCAGTAAGTGTACGTGCAATATATGCATCATCGGTAATGGTGCATATGTCCTAATAGGCGAGATCATAACAGGAAATAAACAGCAAATGCAACATTATAAGATATATATCTGTATACGAGCTATACAGTTATAGTATTGGAAATAGCACGAATCGTTGTTTTGGAAAAGTAGGAGCTACGGTGTTTTGAGAAAAAAGATATCATTTTGAAAATTCGTAGCGTCCCTCGGGTTATCCTTTAAAAATACCTACGATTCGTTAGTTTTGGAAATAGGTATGACTCGAGCTTAATCTAATATCTACCTAAGCAACTAAAAGAATAACTAAGAATCAAGTCGAAGGTGATAAGGAACCTATAACATTTTCCGAGTCGATATATCTAGTAGTCGGCGATCCAGCCTCATAGCATCACGTATGGTATAATCCATCGTACGACATTCTTGGGTCAAGAGTACGGATCAATCATCATGTATACATCTCGTACGGTATAGTCCGTCGTACGGCATCCTCAAAATCGAGGGTACAGGCCAATATCATATATCTCATATTTCGTAGGGTGTCATCCATCGTACTATCTCATTATCAAGGGTACGGATCTAAGATCACATACATTATATTATCTTATCAAGTCATATGTTATCGCATGTTATGTGTACATCGCCTAACGATCCTTTTAATATATCATATCATATACGATGTCTCAACTCGATCATATATCATAACCTCATGACATCATGTCCGATCATATTAACACATATCCATATAACATAACATATCCTCATCTTACACGTATATGTATATTATATATATCAACATATATATATATATATATGTTGATATATATATATATATATATATACATATATACATATATACATATACACATATATCATACCAAGTGTGTGTGCGCGCACGCGACGATATAAAAACCAAAGACTCATGCCTAAGAGGAAACCAAACTAGGGGTAAACCTTTCTACGAGTCGTTTATTCTAACCTGTAGTCTCCTAGGACACTATTAGCTAGCTATCCATACGCCACACAAAAAATATGTATATATATATATATATATATATATATATATATATATATATATATATAATAGGTAACCTATTAAACAGTTGTGGGGGTGTTATACGCCATCCACCCGATTTCCTCCGTAAATATACATCTACTCACCTACAATGCCTCGCTCTAGTCGATCCCGACGAATGCCTTGCCCTCCTTCGTCGTCCCAAAACTCCACGCGCTTGTACCTACAAATCAAAACACATCGTATAACATCAAAATCATATTCGAAAACCAACATGACACTCGAAACGCACATAGGTTAGAACCTATAGTCAACGCACGCTAAAACAACAAAATACTATCTGACGTCAACGTGCGAATGTCGAACGACCAAGTCATATCAAGAAATCCAAAATTCCAAGATTCAAATATCGTAAAATATTGTCAAAACCAACTCAAAATGCTCCCATATTTTGGCACAGGTAGACTATGACAAAACTAACAATATAGTAGCTAAGTTATAAGGAGTGTGAGCTACAGGACAAACCCCAACATTAAACTCCAAATTGAGCCATCAGAAGGTGCTACATCGCCGGCCTAATTTTGGAATTTTGGTCTCGTTCTTCTGTGGTGGTCTAACTAGGTCAATATAGTTATTTGTTTTTCTTATAAATACTCCAAGTTGTTTCAGAATTCATTTGATCATCAAAAACTTCCCAAAACCGACATCGGAAAATTCTAAACTCAAGTTATCCAAGGATTCGAACACTAAAAGGGTTTGTGGCCATTACTAAACCTCAATTACACTATCACAACTCATAATATCCTCTAAATCTCATCTTGGAATTTTCAAACATCACTAAACCACAATAGTTTAACTCTTAACTACACTAGGAGGTTAGGAAAACTAATAACTTAACTAAAAATGTAGGTTATACCTCATATATCAACTGAAGAAAATTCTTGGGTTGCCCAAAGTGCTTAAAACCATAACTTGTTTCATCCATCATGCTTGAAAAGAGGTTGTGGTCATTTTTTGTGAAGGAGGGTGAGGTTTTTAATTATGTTTTGGAGGAGTTTTATGGTGGAAGAGGAGATGGAGGGAGTGGAAGATGAAGGAATGAAGGATGAAGGGAGATGAAGAAGTGAAGTATAGAAGCCATGGTGAGAAGATACTCCCTCCTCTCTCTCTCATCCTCTTTCATCCCGTATGGTTTTATGGATCGTTCGTTCGAGTCGTGGAGTATCTTATGGATCATTCGAAGCTAGAATGGATCGTTCGAGTCGTGGAGCCTCTCATGAGTCCGGGAGATCGTGGATCGCGGCAAAGGGACTTCTACTCGGAGCTTGTGAAGTGAAGGAGCGGACTACAAAGGTTGTAATCCCTCACACTTAGATAAAAGTTATCATCTTGCATATTAAACCCTAATAATCTAGCAAAGATCCCGGCTTTGGGTTGTTCGGCACGTCTAAAATTTAATCCGGGCATGTTTGATGCCTTATGAACCTTCACAAGAGTGCCTAGGAACCCTACAGTGGTATCAGAGACTAGCTAGAGCATTAGGCGATGTGTTTACGAAGTTAAAACTCCGATCGAACCCGAAACGACGAAACTTGACCCCTCTCTGGAAATTTTTTAAATTTTGGGATTTTTCTGAATTAAAAATATGTAAAAAAATCAGCAGGGTATTGTAAGAATTACCAAGAAGCCCGAGCCCCCAAGTCGATCAAACGGCCGCGGAAGCGCGACGCAAGCTTGCTTGCGCGGCGGTTCCGCGGCGGATTGGTCGATTGGCGACACGTGGCTTCTTGGTAATAACCGTAGGTACATGCTGACTATTCTGGGTATTTTTAATCTGTTTCAGGTGTTTAAAATTCTGGGGTTTGTTTTGTAATAGTAGACTCGATCGGAAATTTTAAATTCGTATTTCTTTCCGGATATTTAGAAACTGTTAGACTATTTGAACGGATATCATTAACTTACTGTTTCCCGGTACGGCAAATTTTCAAGTGTTGAAATTTATTGGGGTTTAAATCTTTCGGGAAAATTGTACAAGTTAAGCGGTGGACCCTCTAGAAGACAACAAACCTTAACTCGATTATGTGACCGTCTTGAACTGCCTTTTGAACCTTCGGGTTTGGGGCAGTACGGCGTGCCACATGTGAGGCGTTGGCTTGACCCTTCTACGGCTGGATCACCGGTACTGTGACATATTCTGGGATTATTTGAACCCCGCTCAAGTGTTGAGCAGTTTGGGAAATTTTGGGTATTTGATTATCTGTTCGGAAAGTTTAATACTGTCTATTTATCTGGAATGTGATACAATATGTAGAATTCATAGAGTTAGGCATGAAATGCGGAGTATGTGATATTTCGGATTTATGATGTCTAAAGTGATGGTGGATTCCAAATATTGTAGTTTTACACTTTCTTTTCTGTGACCGTAAGTGTAATATGTGATATCGCCGGTTTCGTTGCTATATGTCAACGACAATTGGGATGCGCATATTTACTTACGTTGATGATATGAGATATTATGTGTTGCTGTGATATGTTATATTGGATCGTCGCGATCAGAATAGCGGGGGGTTTTATGTGAGATGAGGGTTTTTATTTTCATTCATGTAAAATTCATTTGTAAAGTAATATTCTTTTATTTGGGGCACTTCCAGGTTGCGGTTGCTGTCACCAGTGTATATTATTTACTTTTCCGCATTAGGTAGACCCAAGGAGGGGAGCACAAGTAACCGGGTTCTAGGGTCCAGTGGGAGGCCATCTCGAGGAGTCGAGACCGGGTCTCCTAACCCTAGAATTGGCAGTGTTACTTGCCGCTCTCGTAGGGGTCTTGGGATGTGGGTTTGGCTATTCGTCGCGACCGTGGAATCCGTGTTTTATACAGGCTCGTATTGAAAACACGGACGTCCTAGTATATCCAATATTTCATATATGTTCTTCTGCTGCAATGTTCTGTGATGAGATCATATTACTGCCTGAGACGAATGCTTATACTATATATATATGCTGATATATAAATATTACTGCTTTCGTTTCTTCTGTGATGCTTAGGAAGCATAAGCCGATGGGATTTTTATTAATGAGATTAATAAAAGAAAAGAAACCTAAAGATGTTGTAGAATCAAAACTTAATAAAAATGGTAGCTACAGTTTTGCTTTGCACAGTGATATATATGATATATCCTGCACCTTATTCGATGAGGAAAGGACCGAGATCCCTTCACCGGGAGTGACTCCTTTAGCGAAACTGGCAGATGCTACAAAACGCGGTTTGTCTTTTGATTGCTTTTTGTGTTTTGCTTTGCACAGCGGTATAAATGATATATCCTGCACCTTATTCGATGAGGAAAGGGCCGACGATCCCTTCACCGGGAGTGACCCCTTTAGCGAAACTAAGAAAAGCCCCAAAACACTCCTTTTCAAAAACTTCACATGATTCTACGACGATATCAAGTTCAATGCGCTCAGGGTTTTTTCTGAAAACCTGCGTAGCCCTCCGTCATTTCATATAGAGACTATTTAGTATTCGTGCCGCGTTTGTTGGCCTTTGTCAAGGCGTAGTGTGCGGTAGCTAACTGGTACTTATCTGCTTAAACATATGATGTGATTGGATTAGGGTATTCGTACGACCTTGTTGGCCTTTGTCAAGGGTCGTGCGGGTGGGTTTGATTTCAATCAAGAAATGACGGGTTGAACTTGACTAGCTTCCTATGGTTTGTTGGCCTTTGTCAAGGTCATAGGGGTTAGGGGAAAAATCATTATCGGGAATTTCAAGTGTTGAAATTTGCAATGAGATTGCATACCTCCTATGAGATAGTTGGATCCCGATACCCACTGCGAGTAAGTGTTACTCCTGGGAGAGTTTTACACAGGACAATTAGTCATTCAAGTAGGTGTCTAGAAAAGTGTTAACGGGGTTACGCCTCTGGGAAAACGAGGTTTACTTTAATTAGGTCCGTGCGAAAGCACGGGGAACCTCCCTCAAAGTACCGACACTGATCTGGCTGAAAGATTGACGAAATTGTAGGGTGTAATTAATCCCGGCTAATCTTACCTTTTAGGGTTTTAAGGTAGATTTGATAAAAACAGTGGGAGACATCCTGATTAGATAAGATAATAATCAATCTAATCTTGCAAGAGCATACGCTAAAGTGTTTTCTTCTCTCTCTCTCCAGGTAGCGACCATGTCAGGCCATAATCAAGATAATAATATTGATGTATTGACTGAACCCGCTTATTATACTGAGCAGGGGAACGTTGGACCCGTTCTTTCTTATAAGAGTTATAAGACTGAACAGGAAACAGGAGAATATCTAGATTCTCACACCGCCCAAAAGAACATGCATGTTGATGCATCTTCTTCGGGTGTGTTTGTTATTGAGAACTGTTTCTCAGTTCACCCTACGTCCTGGGTATTAGATACCGGATCAGGATCCCACATATGTAAACAGTTACATGGGCTACGTAAAGGTAGAGAACTAGGAAAAGGTGATCATTCCGTTCAAGTAGGGAACGGTGCAAGTATTGTAGCCAAAGCAGTTGGCGAATATCACCTTGTATTGCCGAGTCGTAATACACTGATTCTAAATGAGTGCTATTATATACCGAACATGATGTGCAACATTATATCAGTTTCTTTATTGAGTAAAGAGGGATATAATTTTGTAGTACAGGATAATGTTATGAACATATTCCTAGATCAAAAGTTGATTGCATCAGGCTCGTTACATAATGGCATATTCATTCTAAATCAGAATACAGTCCTGAATATACAAAACACACACAAGAGGAAAAGTTCAGATATGAACGAATCCTTCTTGTGGCATTGTAGACTTGGTCATATCAATGCGACACGACTGGCTAAGTTACATAAAGATGGTTATTTGAATCCGTTCGAATTATCATCTTATGATACTTGCCATTCATGTCTCAAAGGAAAAATGACCAAAGCTCCGTTTAGTGGACACGGAGAAAGAGTTGCTGAACTCTTAGGACTGGTAAATAGTGATGTATGCGGTCCCATGTCTACGCATGCCAGGAACGGTTCTTCCTACTTTATTACATTCACTGACGATCTCTCAAGATTCGGATATGTGTTCCTGATGAAACACAAGTCTGAAGCTTTTGAGAAATTCAGAGAATATAAGCACGAAGTAGAGAACCAAACGGGCAAAAGTATTAAGATTCTTCGATCTGATCGAGGAGGTGAATACTTAAGCGGTGAGTTCCTAGATTATCTAAAAGAGAATGGGATTCTCTCTCAGCTTACTCCTCCTTATACACCACAGCACAGCGGTGTATCCGAGCGGAGGAATCGCACCCTATTAGATATGGTGCGCTCTATGATGAGCGAGGCTGAGTTACCTATTTCCTTCTGGGGGTATGCACTGGAGACAGCAGCATACCTATTGAATCAAGTTCCAACTAAATCTGTACCTACCACACCATATGAGATATGGAGTGGGAAGAGACCATGTCTTAAACGAGTTAAGATATGGGGTTGTCTGGCCTATGTCAAAAGGCAAAATCCAGACAAACTCGAGGCACGGTCAGTTCTATGCAAGTTTGTGGGATATCCCAAACATTCACATGGATATTTTTTCTACCATCGCGAGGAACAAAAGGTGTTTGTTTCTCGACATGCCACCTTTTTAGAAAAGGAATTTCTTGCAAAAGAAATTATTGGCGAAGAGGTAGAACTGGAAGAAGTTCCAGTAACACAAACTGCAACTGAAGATTTAGTGGAACCAGAGGATTCAATAATACCCGACGAACCCCAGCCTCTCCGCCGATCTAGTAGGGTTTCTCGTCCACCTGAGAGATACTACGGTTTTCTCATTGATGGTGGAAGCGAGGATTGCATCATGGATGATGATGAACCGACTAGTTTCGAGCAGGCCATCACGAGTGGGGACTCTGTGAAATGGCTGGATGCAATGCGATCTGAGATGGAATCCATGTACACCAATAAAGTATGGATTTTAGAAAATGCTCCTGAAGGGGTAAAACCCATTGGGAGCAAGTGGATTTTTAAAATGAAATTTGGTGTAGATGGAAAAGTTGAGACTTTCAAAGCTAGACTTGTAGCAAAAGGTTTTCGTCAAAGACCAGGTGTGGACTATGACGAACCTTTTCTCCAGTGGCTATGCTTAAGTCCATCCGGATCTTACTTGCCATTGCTGCATACCATGACTACGAAATCTGGCAAATGGATGTTAAGACCGCCTTTCTAAACGGTGATTTAGAAGAGTGCGTGTACATGACTCAGCCAGAGGGCTTCGTAGATAGTGGGAGCAGCGGAAAGGTGTGCAAGCTGCTTAAATCCATTTATGGGTTAAAGCAAGCATCGCGGAGTTGGAACATCTGTTTTGATGTTGTAGTCAAAGAGTTTGACTTCATCAAAAATATAGATGAACCTTGTATCTATAAGAAGGTAGCAGAGGGTAAGGTTGTCTTCCTCGTATTGTATGTGGATGACATACTCTTGATAGGAAATGATATTCCTATGCTGCAATCAGTCAAGCTCTTCTTATCACAGAGATTCTCAATGAAAGATCTAGGTGATGCCTCCTGCATATTGGGAATCATGATCTATAGAGATAGATCTAAACGGATACTGGGATTGTCCCAATCCAGGTACATTGACACCATACTAAAGAGGTTTAGTATGGAAGAATCCAAGCGTGGGAACCAACCCACGATCTCTGGACTCACTCTCTCCAAAGAGATGTCTCCCAAGACTGATTTGGAGAGAGCTCGCATGCAAGGGATACCCTATGCTTCGGCAGTAGGCTCTATCATGTATGCGATGCTATGTACCAGACCCGATGTAGCATACTCACTAAGTGTAGTGAGTCGGTATCAAGCAGATCCAGGAGAGAGTCATTGGACAGCAGTGAAGAACATTCTCAAGTACTTACGAAGGACTAAGGAGATGTTCTTGGTGTATGGTAACGGAGAACTCCAGGTGGAGTCCTTTACCGATTCCAGCTTCCAAAGTGATAAGGACGACTCTAAGTCGCATTCGGGTTTTGTCTTTACCCTCAATGGAGGGGCGGTATGTTGGAAGAGTTCCAAACAGGATACCGTTGCAGACTCAACGATGGAGGCTGAATACATCGCTGCCAACGATGCTGCCAAAAAGGCTGTCTGGATCAAGAAGTTCATTAGTGAACTTGGTGTGGTTCCATCCATTGAGCAACCAATACCTCTGTATTGCGATAACAATGGAGCTGTGGCTTTGGCCAAGGAACCCAGGTCCCATCAGAAGTCCAGACATATTCTGAGGCGGTATCACCTGATCAGGGAGATAGTTGATCGTCGGGAGATCGAGGTCAGGAGAGTAGTTACGAAGGACAACACTGTGGATCCATTCACGAAGGCTATTCCCCAGATACAGTTTGAGAGATTATTCGGGATGCTAGGTATGAGATACTACAGCAGCTGGCCTTAGTGCAAGTGGGAGATTGTTAGTTATGTATATGCCCTAGAGGCCATTGTTGTACATATGATGTATATTATAATGGATGCTTGGTTATATATAGAGAAGACTTTCTTGCTCGTCATGATAGTATGCTATTTGGTTTCACTTTATCTTAACATGTAGACTTGTATTGGTTTACTGTTTTACTCTCACATGTTGATAAAGCCCTTAGGATCTGTACTCGACTACTGGGACTATGATGAGATCATACTAGTGGGGCCGCGGCAGTCGATGAGTACATCCTATAACTGTTCCTAGTCGAGGGTATATCGAGACAGGTCATCGATACACCAGAGTAGACTAGCGTATACACATCTTGACCCATATGATGGGCGATGGATGATCCCATATCCATCGGTGTTTGACATCAGAGATGGTGTACGGGTGCTCAGTGGAGACTGGGTACACTGGACGGACTCGCCGAGAACTCCCAGATGGTGATATACCACACGTCAGATGGCTGTTCTCCGGTGACACAGGTACAGGGTAGTCTGTAGACCCGAGATCGTCATAGAGTCTTGTGTGATTCCCACTGTGCTTTGATTTCCACCTTACCGCGTCCAAGAGGGCGTGCAAAACGGTGGCTTTTGGGTACAGTCCCGAATCACATGGAGGCAATGAGCGATAGGAGGGGATTCGTCTCTCCCGGTATAGGGAGTTGATGTTGTGCTGTGTTCGAATGGCTACAACTGGAAGTCCCTGGCCAGGGCTGATATAGAAATTTACTGGTAAGTGTTACTAGTAGTTTCTCGACCCGTTATGAGCCATACATCGACACGACTTATCGGTTACTGGGGTCTGACGTATACCACCCCTAGACTTGATATGCGACATATCAGACGAACAGACCGGACTGTACGGGAGTGTTACTGATCGAATTCACAGAAGAACACACAGGCTAGCTTGTTGATCTTCTGATCGCTCAATACCTGGGTGGCTGTTACGTTTAGCTGACCGCTTGCAGCTTGTGGGTGTTTGATATGATCATCACCTGCTACCGGCGTATTGACGATTCTTTAGAGTCCTACACAGAGGTTTCTTGGCTCAGGCGAAACGGAGTAGAGGCACATATGTGATATGTGCAGGACCGAGAATAATGCGATATGGGATACCGTATTATATTCTCGCGATATTTAGATATGAACCGGGACATCGGATCAAGTGTTGATTCGATGAATCGGTACATGATATATTAGTCGGTAATATTCGATATAGCCGGATCGTCGAATCAAGTGTTGATTCGATGATTTAATGTATAATAATATATATGATATATTGTATTACATTATCTAATAATGGCTCGCTTTATTATTTCATTTTCTCAGTGGATGATACATTGATATATATGCGATATATGTTAATTGTATTATTTTCTTTTGTTGCAAATATATAATATATATGTGATATATATTATTGTGACATGATATGATTAATTGTTAAACATGTTTAAGGATAATTAATTGAGGTTAGGGTTTAATTAGGGTTAGTTGCTTCATGCACCTTCTAGAAGCTATTTGTTTTGTCATTGTAAAGATATTTATGGATGACACTTTACTAAACCTAACCAAACCCTAACTCTAGTTATTTCTCTACAAATTCTTATCCAATCATCCTTGACCATGGTTTATAATTCAATCATATGGTTTATATTCTATTCATCACAAAAGGATTATTATTATTCTTATTAGCTTTTCCATTATCATCTTCTTCTTCTCTCTTGAAGAAAGCTTGCTAGAAAATCCTTAAGTGATGAAATAATATGAGAAAATGATATAAAAAGAAAGCAAAATCACTACTCTCTCATCCTCATCTCATCTAGCCCATGGGATTAGGGTGTTCTTCTCTTTTGAGTGAGAAATCTTGAGTCGAAGCAACTTCAAGGTAGATCATCGGAGATTTGGAATACGACAAGCTAGAATGGATCGTTCGAGTCGTGGAGCCTCTCATGAGTCCGGGAGATCGTGGATCGCGGCAAAGGGACTTCTACTCGGAGCTTGTGAAGTGAAGGAGCGGACTACAAAGGTTGTAATCCCTCACACTTAGATAAAAGTTATCATCTTGCATATTAAACCCTAATAATCTAGCAAAGATCCCGGCTTTGGGTTGTTCGGCACGTCTAAAATTTAATCCGGGCATGTTTGATGCCTTATGAAAATTCACAAGAGTGCCTAGGAACCCTACAGTGGTATCAGAGCCTAGCTAGAGCATTAGGCGATGTGTTTACGAAGTTAAAACTCCGATCGAACCCGAAACGACGAAACTTGATCACTCTCTGGAAATTTTTTAAATTTTGGGATTTTTCTGAATTAAAAATATGTAAAAAAATCAGCAGGGTATTGTAAGAATTACCAAGAAGCCCGAGCCCCCAAGTCGATCAAACGGCCGCGGAAGCGCGGCGCAAGCTTGCTTGCGCGGCGGTTCCGCGGCGGATTGGTCGATTGGCGACACGTGGCTTCTTGGTAATAACCGTAGGTACATGCTGACTATTCTGGGTATTTTTAATCTGTTTCAGGTGTTTAAAATTCTGGGGTTTGTTTTGTAATAGTAGACTCGATCGGAAATTTTAAATTCGTATTTCTTTCCGGATATTTAGAAACTGTTAGACTATTTGAACGGATATCATTAACTTACTGTTTCCCGGTACGGCAAATTTTCAAGTGTTGAAATTTATTGGGGTTTAAATCTTTCGGGAAAATTGTACAAGTTAAGCGGTGGACCCTCTAGAAGACAACAAACCTTAACTCGATTATGTGACCGTCTTGAACTGCCTTTTGAACCTTCGGGTTTGGGGCAGTACGGCGTGCCACATGTGAGGCGTTGGCTTGACCCTTCTACGGCTGGATCACCGGTACTGTGACATATTCTGGGATTATTTGAACACCGCTCAAGTGTTGAGCAGTTTGGGAAATTTTGGGTATTTGATTATCTGTTCGGAAAGTTTAATACTGTCTATTTATCTGGAATGTGATACAATATGTGGAATTCATAGAGTTAGGCATGAAATGCGGAGTATGTGATATTTCGGATTTATGATGTCTAAAGTGATGGTGGATTCCAAATATTGTAGTTTTACACTTTCTTTTCTGTGACCGTAAGTGTAATATGTGATATCGCCGGTTTCGTTGCTATATGTCAACGACAATTGGGATGCGCATATTTACTTACGTTGATGATATGAGATATTATGTGTTGCTGTGATATGTTATATTGGATCGTCGCGATCAGAATAGCGGGGGGTTTTATGTGAGATGAGGGTTTTTATTTTCATTCATGTAAAATTCATTTGTAAAGTAATATTCTTTTATTTGGGGCACTTCCAGGTTGCGGTTGCTGTCACCAGTGTATATTATTTACTTTTCCGCATTAGGTAGACCCAAGGAGGGCAGCACAAGTAACCGGGTTCTAGGGTCCAGTGGGAGGCCATCTCGAGGAGTCGAGACCGGGTCTCCTAACCCTAGAATTGGCAGTGTTACTTGCCGCTCTCGTAGGGGTCTTGGGATGTGGGTTTGGCTATTCGTCGCGACCGTGGAATCCGTGTTTTATACAGGCTCGTATTGAAAACACGGACGTCCTAGTATATCCAATATTTCATATATGTTCTTCTGCTGCAATGTTCTGTGATGAGATCATATTACTGCCTGAGACGAATGCTTATACTATATATATATGCTGATATATAAGTATTACTGCTTTCGTTTCTTCTGTGATGCTTAGGAAGCATAAGCCGATGGGATTTTTATTAATGAGATTAATAAAAGAAAAGAAACCTAAAGATGTTGTAGAATCAAAACTTAATAAAAAGGGTAGCTACAGTTTTGCTTTGCACAGTGATATATATGATATATCCTGCACCTTATTCGATGAGGAAAGGACCGAGATCCCTTCACCGTGAGTGACTCCTTTAGCGAAACTGGCAGATGCTACAAAACGCGGTTTGTCTTTTGATTGCTTTTTGTGTTTTGCTTTGCACAGCGGTATATATGATATATCCTGCACCTTATTCGATGAGGAAAGGGCCGACGATCCCTTCACCGGGAGCGACCCCTTTAGCGAAACTAAGAAAAGCCCCAAAACACTCCTTTTCAAAAACTTCACATGATTCTACGACGATATCAAGTTCAATGCGCTCAGGGTTTTTTCTGAAAACCTGCGTAGCCCTCCGTCATTTCAGATAGAGACTATTTAGTATTCGTGCTGCGTTTGTTGGCCTTTGTCAAGGCGTAGTGTGCGATAGCTAACTGGTACTTATCTGCTTAAACATATGATGTGATTGGATTAGGGTATTCGTACGACCTTGTTGGCCTTTGTCAAGGGTCGTGCGGGTGGGTTTGATTTCAATCAAGAAATGACGGGTTGAACTTGACTAGCTTTCTATGGTTTGTTGGCCTTTGTCAAGGTCATAGGGGTTAGGGGCAAAATCATTATCGGGAATTTCAAGTGTTGAAATTTGCAATGAGATTGCATACCTCCTATGAGATAGTTGGAACCCGATACCCACTGCGAGTAAGTGTTACTCCTGGGAGAGTTTTACACAGGACAATTAGTCATTCAAGTAGGTGTCTAGAAAAGTGTTAACGGGGTTACGCCTCTGGGAAAACGAGGTTTACTTTAATTAGGTCCGTGCGAAAGCACGGGGAACCTCCCTCAAAGTACCGACACTGATCTGGCTGAAAGATTGACGAAATTGTAGGGTGTAATTAATCTCGGCTAATCTTACCTTTTAGGGTTTTAAGGTAGATTTTATAAAAACAGTGGGAGACATCCTGATTAGATAAGATAATAACCAATCTAATCTTGCAAGAGCATACGCTAAAGTGTTTTCTTCTCTCTTTCTCCAGGTAGCGACCATGTCAGGCCATAATCAAGATAATAATATTGATGTATTGACTGAACCCGCTTATTATACTGAGCAGGGGAACGTTGGACCCGTTCTTTCTTATAAGAGTTATAAGACTGAACAGGAAACAGGAGAATATCTAGATTCTCACACCGCCCAAAAGAACATGCATGTTGATGCATCTTCTTCGGGTGTGTTTGTTATTGAGAACTGTTTCTCAGTTCACCCTACGTCCTGGGTATTAGATACCGGATCAGGATCCCACATATGTAAACAGTTACATGGGCTACGTAAAGGTAGAGAACTAGGAAAAGGTGATCATTCCGTTTAAGTAGGGAACGGTGCAAGTATTGTAGCCAAAGCAGTTGGCGAATATCACCTTGTATTGCCGAGTCGTAATACACTGATTCTAAATGAGTGCTATTATATACCGAACATGATGTGCAACATTATATCAGTTTCTTTATTGAGTAAAGAGGGATATAATTTTGTAGTACAGGATAATGTTATGAACATATTCCTAGATCAAAAGTTGATTGCATCAGGCTCGTTACATAATGGCATATTCATTCTAAATAAGAATACAGTCCTGAATATACAAAACACACACAAGAGGAAAAGTTCAGATATGAACGAATCCTTCTTGTGGCATTGTAGACTTGGTCATATCAATGCGACACGACTGGCTAAGTTACATAAAGATGGTTATTTGAATCCGTTCGAATTATCATCTTATGATACTTGCCATTCATGTCTCAAAGGAAAAATGACCAAAGCTCCGTTTAGTGGACACGGAGAAAGAGTTGCTGAACTCTTAGGACTGGTAAATAGTGATGTATGCGGTCCCATGTCTACGCATGCCAGGAACGGTTCTTCCTACTTTATTACATTCACTGACGATCTCTCAAGATTCGGATATGTGTTCCTGATGAAACACAAGTCTGAAGCTTTTGAGAAATTCAGAGAATATAAGCACGAAGTAGAGAACCAAACGGGCAAAAGTATTAAGATTCTTCGATCTGATCGAGGAGGTGAATACTTAAGCGGTGAGTTCCTAGATTATCTAAAAGAGAATGGGATTCTCTCTCAGCTTACTCCTCCTTATACACCACAGCACAGCGGTGTATCCGAGCGGAGGAATCGCACCCTATTAGATATGGTGCGCTCTATGATGAGCGAGGCTGAGTTACCTATTTCCTTCTGGGGGTATGCACTGGAGACAGCAGCATACCTATTGAATCAAGTTCCAACTAAATCTGTACCTACCACACCATATGAGATATGGAGTGGGAAGAGACCATGTCTTAAACGAGTTAAGATATGGGGTTGTCTGGCCTATGTCAAAAGGCAAAATCCAGACAAACTCGAGGCACGGTCAGTTCTATGCAAGTTTGTGGGATATCCCAAACATTCACATGGATATTTTTTCTACCATCGCGAGGAACAAAAGGTGTTTGTTTCTCGACATGCCACCTTTTTAGAAAAGGAATTTCTTGCAAAAGAAATTAGTGGCGAAGAGGTAGAACTGGAAGAAGTTCCAGTAATACAAACTGCAACTGAAGATTTAGTGGAACCAGAGGATTCAATAATACCCGACGAACCCCAGCCTCTCCGCCGATCTAGTAGGGTTTCTCGTCCACCTGAGAGATACTACGGTTTTCTCATTGATGGTGGAAGCGAGGATTGCATCATGGATGATGATGAACCGACTAGTTTCGAGCAGGCCATCACGAGTGGTGACTCTGTGAAATGGCTGGATGCAATGCGATCTGAGATGGAATCCATGTACACCAATAAAGTATGGATTTTATAAAATGCTCCTGAAGGGGTAAAACCCATTGGGAGCAAGTGGATTTTTAAAAAGAAATTTGGTGTAGATGGAAAAGTTGAGAATTTCAAAGCTAGACTTGTAGCAAAAGGTTTTCGTCAAAGACCAGGTGTGGACTATGACGAACCTTTTCTCCAGTGGCTATGCTTAAGTCCATCCGGATCTTACTTGCCATTGCTGCATACCATGACTACGAAATCTGGCAAATGGATGTTAAGACCGCCTTTCTAAACGGTGATTTAGAAGAGTGCGTGTACATGACTCAGCCAGAGGGCTTCGTAGATAGTGGGAGCAGCGGAAAGGTGTGCAAGCTGCTTAAATCCATTTATGGGTTAAAGCAAGCATCGCGGAGTTGGAACATCTGTTTTGATGTTGTAGTCAAAGAGTTTGACTTCATCAAAAATATAGATGAACCTTGTATCTATAAGAAGGTAGCAGAGGGTAAGGTTGTCTTCCTCGTATTGTATGTGGATGACATACTCTTGATAGGAAATGATATTCCTATGCTGCAATCAGTCAAGCTCTTCTTATCACAGAGATTCTCAATGAAAGATCTAGGTGATGCCTCCTGCATATTGGGAATCATGATCTATAGAGATAGATCTAAACGGATACTGGGATTGTCCCAATCCAGGTACATTGACACCATACTAAAGAGGTTTAGTATGGAAGAATCCAAGCGTGGGAACCAACCCACGATCTCTGGACTCACTCTCTCCAAAGAGATGTCTCCCAAGACTGATTTGGAGAGAGCTCGCATGCAAGGGATACCCTATGCTTCGGCAGTAGGCTCTATCATGTATGCGATGCTATGTACCAGACCCGATGTAGCATACTCACTAAGTGTAGTGAGTCGGTATCAAGCAGATCCAGGAGAGAGTCATTGGACAGCAGTGAAGAACATTCTCAAGTACTTACGAAGGACTAAGGAGATGTTCTTGGTGTATGGTAACGGAGAACTCCAGGTGGAGTCCTTTACCGATTCCAGCTTCCAAAGTGATAAGGACGACTCTAAGTCGCATTCGGGTTTTGTCTTTACCCTCAATGGAGGGGCGGTATGTTGGAAGAGTTCCAAACAGGATACCGTTGCAGACTCAACGATGGAAGCTGAATACATCGCTGCCAACGATGCTGCCAAAAAGGCTGTCTGGATCAAGAAGTTCATTAGTGAACTTGGTGTGGTTCCATCCATTGAGCATCCAATACCTCTGTATTGCGATAACAATGGAGCTGTGGCTTTGGCCAAGGAACCCAGGTCCCATCAGAAGTCCAGACATATTCTGAGGCGGTATCACCTGATCAGGGAGATAGTTGATCGTCGGGAGATCGAGGTCAGGAGAGTAGATACGAAGGACAACACTGTGGATCCATTCACGAAGGCTATTCCCCAGATACAGTTTGAGAGATTATTCGGGATGCTAGGTATGAGATACTACAGCAGCTGGCCTTAGTGCAAGTGGGAGATTGTTAGTTATGTATATGCCCTAGAGGCCATTGTTGTACATATGATGTATATTATAATGGATGCTTGGTTATATATAGAGAAGACTTTCTTGCTCGTCATGATAGTATGCTATTTGGTTTCACTTTATCTTAACATGTAGACTTGTATTGGTTTACTGTTTTACTCTCACATGTTGATAAAGCCTTTAGGATCTGTACTCGACTACTGGGACTATGATGAGATCATACTAGTGGGGCCGCGGTAGTCGATGAGTACATCCTATAACTGTTCCTAGTCGAGGGTATATCGAGACAGGGCATCGATACACCAGAGTAGACTAGCGTATACGCATCTTGACCCATATGATGGGCGATGGATGATCCCATATCCATCGGTGTTTGACATCAGAGATGGTGTACGGGTGCTCAGTGGAGACTGGGTACACTGGACGGACTCGCCGAGAACTCCCAGATGGTGATATACCACACGTCAGATGGCTGTTCTCCGGTGACACAGGTACAGGGTAGTCTGTAGACCCGAGATCGTCATAGAGTCTTGTGTGATTCCCACTGTGCTTTGATTTCCACCTTACCGCGTCCAAGAGGGCATGCAAAACGGTGGCTTTTGGGTACAGTCCCGAATCACATGGAGGCAATGAGCGATAGGAGGGGATTCGTCTCTCCCGGTATAGGGAGTTGATGTTGTGCTGTGTTCGATTGGCTATAACTAGAAGTCCCTGGCCAGGGCTGATATAGAGATTTACTGGTAAGTGTTACTAGTAGTTTCTCGACCCGTTATGAGCCATACATCGACACGACTTATCGGTTACTGGGGTCTGACGTATACCACCCCTAGACTTGATATGCGACATATCAGACGAACAGACCGGACTGTACGGGAGTGTTACTGATCGGATTCACAGGAGAACGCACAGGCTAGCTTGTTGATCTTCTGATCGCTCAATACTTGGGTGGCTGTTACGTTTAGCTGACCGCTTGCAGCTTGTGGGTGTTTGATATGATCATCACCTGCTACCGGCGTATTGACGATTCTTTAGAGTCCTACACAGAGGTTTCTTGGCTCAGGCGAAACGGAGTAGAGGCACATATGTGATATGTGCAGGACCGAGAATAATGCGATATGGGATACCGTATTATATTCTCGCGATATTTAGATATGAACCGGGACATCGGATCAAGTGTTGATTCGATGAATCGGTACATGATATATTAGTCGGTAATATTCGATATAGCCGGATCGTCGAATCAAGTGTTGATTCGATGATTTAATGTATAATAATATATATGATATATTGTATTACATTATCTAATAATGGCTCGCTTTATTATTTCATTTTCTCAGTGGATGATACATTGATATATATGCGATATATGTTAATTGTATTATTTTCTTTTGTTGCAAATATATAATATATATGTGATATATATTATTGTGACATGATATGATTAATTGTTAAACATGTTTAAGGATGATTAATTGAGGTTAGGGTTTAATTAGGGTTAGTTGCTTCATGCACCTTCTAGAAGCTATTTGTTTTGTCATTGTAAAGATATTTATGGATGACACTTTACTAAACCTAACCAAACCCTAACTCTAGTTATTTCTCTACAAATTCTTATCCAATCATCCTTGACCATGGTTTATAATTCAATCATATGGTTTATATTCTATTCATCACAAAAGGATTATTATTATTCTTATTAGCTTTTCCATTATCATCTTCTTCTTCTCTCTTGAAGAAAGCTTGCTAGAAAATCCTTAAGTGATGAAATAATATGAGAAAATGATATAAAAAGAAAGCAAAATCACTACTCTCTCATCCTCATCTCATCTAGCCCATGGGATTAGGGTGTTCTTCTCTTTTGAGTGAGAAAGCTTGAGTCGAAGCAACTTCAAGGTAGATCATCGGAGATTTGGAATACGACAAGCTAGAATGGATCGTTCGAGTCGTGGAGCCTCTCATGAGTCCGGGAGATCGTGGATCGCGGCAAAGGGACTTCTACTCGGAGCTTGTGAAGTGAAGGAGCGGACTACAAAGGTTGTAATCCCTCACACTTAGATAAAAGTTATCATCTTGCATATTAAACCCTAATAATCTAGCAAAGATCCCGGCTTTGGGTTGTTCGGCACGTCTAAAATTTAATCCGGGCATGTTTGATGCCTTATGAACCTTCACAAGAGTGCCTAGGAACCCTACATATACCTTAAGTCAGATGGCAGTTCTCTGGTGACACTGGTACAGGTTAGTCTGTAGACCCGCGATCGTCATAGAGTCTTGTGTGATTCCCACTGTGCTTTGATTTCCACCTTACCACGTCCAAGAGGGCGTGCAAAACGGTGGTTTTTGGTTACAGTCCCGAATCACATGGAGGCAATGAGCGATAGGAGGGGATTCGTCTTTCCCGGTATAAGGAGTTGATGTTGCGCTGTGTTCGATTGGCTATAACCAGAAATCCTTGGCCAGGATTGCTGAGATTTACTGGTAAGTGTTACCAGTAGTTTCTCGAACTGTTATAGACCTCATATCGACACGACATATCGGGCTACTGGGGTCTGACGTTTACTACTCCTAGGCGAGATATGCGACATATCAGACGACGAGACCGGACTGTACGGTAAGTGTTACTGGTTGGATTCACAGGAGTGTGAGCGGGCTTGCTCGTTGATCTTCTGATCGGTCAATACCCGGGTGGCCGTTAAGTTTAGCAGACCGCTTACAGCTTGTGGGTGTTTGATATGATCATCACCTACTGCCGGCGTATTGACGAGTCTTTAGAGTCCTACACAGAGGTTTCCTGGCTCAAGCGAAACGAAATAGGAGCGCATATGAGATATGTGCGGGACCGAGAATAATACCAGTATGTGATACTGAATTCTATTCTCGCGATTTGTATCATCGGACGGTTATGTGAGATATAGCCGGGCTACCGAATCAAGTGTTGATTCGATACATTGATACACTAGATATTAGTCGGTTATATGCGATATGACCGGATCATTAAATCAAGTATCGATTTAATGATTTAATGTATGATTATATATTTGATATATTGCTTTACATTAACTAGTATTTGTTCACTTAAGATTTATTTTCTCACTTGATGTGCACAAGTTGTATATGTGATATATGTTTATGCATTAGTTTGTATCATGTTTGATGATACATGCAAATTTGGGTGTGTGCATGCTTTAAACCATGTTTAGGTTAATGGTTAGGGTTTTAACTTATTTATTTATTTTATTTATTAATTTTTGGCAAGAAATAAAATGGTGGCTTTCTTGTCTTATGCTTGAAGCTTCATGAAGCTTTGAAAAGTCTAGCCATTTTGTTTTATGTCTTAACCTAACCATTACACCTAAACCCTAGTTTATTCTCTACATGTGTTAACTTCACCCATGGTTGCATTATGATAAGATTCACTTGAATTTTCTTTGAAGTGAATTCCTTTTCATTTTTCCTTCTTCTTCTTCTTCATGAAGAAGAAAACCTTGCTAGAAAAATTTCAAGTGATGAAATCAAGTGAGAAATCCAAATCCAAAGTGAACCCACTTCCTATTTCTTCATCCTCTACCACTTTCCATGTTGTATTGGGTGTTTTCTTCACAAGTTTCATGACCTAGTGAAGATGGAGCTTGAGTTTGAGTCGCCTCGACGTAGATCATCTTCGGCATCGAAGTCAACGACCTAGCCCGCTTATTTCTCCGATGAAACCAACGCTAGAGTCCGGGATCCGGTTGATCGCAGCGGAGGGACGCCATCACGGAGCTAAAGAAGTGGAGGACTGGATCTACAAAGATGGTAGTCATTTTCACTTGTAGTTAAGTTGTTAACTTGCATTTCGTTTCGCCTATCCTCTAGTTAACGATCTCGTTTAGGGTTTCTCGGCACCTAAAAATTTGAATTTGGCATGTTTGATGCCATGTGAAACCCCTTGAGTGTGCCTAGTAACCCTATACCAACATGGTATCAGAGCCAACCTATTAACCGTATATTAGTTGGTTTAGACAATGTTAAACTATCAAAACCGAAACAACTCCAATTCAATGCCCCGAACATTCCAGTTTCTGTCGATTTATAAAGTGTCTTCAAAATTTATTTTAACAACTGCAGAAGACAACTTAAGTGACCACTAGACTTCACCCCCAAACACGAACCAATTCCGCCGGATTTTGGCCGAGCATAATGCCTGAAAAACCGAGCAGGCCGATCTTGTTGAGGCTTCTAGGATTTGTGTTTTGGGTGTGGTCTTTTCTTTAGAATGTTGGTTCAGTGGTATTGTTTGTTTAGCCCAGTTTTGATTTGGTTTTATCTAGTTTTTCGGGCTATTCAGGGTTATTTCGAACTCGATAATTTCTAACATTGTTTAAAGTTTACAGTACATACATTTCTATCTGCGACCGTGAATGCCATTTGATCGGTACAACTTGTCTAATCGCTATAGTCCTTTTAGACGGGTTTGCAAACGCGACATTCATGTTGATGTTTTGTATTGTGCTGTGATGTTACGGATTGTCATGGTGGATAGATTGGATGCAATGTTAGTACAGTTTAGTAATATTTGTACATTTGATATCGCGGGGCGAGCGTCCGACATGTGGACTGCCATCATTGCCTGTTTGTATATTATTTTTTTGAGGCACGACCGGGTTGAGGTCGATGTCACCGTTGTATATATTTTCTTTTCTGTACTAGAATTACCCCGCGATGGAGTGCACGGATAGCCGGGTTCTGGAGGGCAACGGATCTGCATCTCATGGCGTTGAGAAGAAGGGGGCCTCACTCTAGAATTGGCGGGCTATTCGCCGCACTCGTAGGGGGTACAGGTTGACCCAAGGAGGGGTGCTTAAGTTGCTGGATTCTGTGAAGTGCTGGGTGGCCCATTCACTTTGCTGAAGAGGGCTGCCTCGCTTCTGGTTTTGACGGGTAACTTACCGCGCTCGTAGGGGTCTAGGTTTTCATTGCACAGGCTATCCACACGATCCGGGAAACGTCGGGTTTCACTTGCGGCTCAAAGGAAACCCGGGGCGACCAGATTATCTGTATTGTTCTGTGATGCTTATTGCTTATCTGTGATGTTGCATTTATCATGCCTGGAGAGATTATTATATATTGTTATATATATACTAGTAGATATTGTATATGTTTTACACCCATGCCAGTCCAGTCCCCGCTCTGTCGTTAGTTAAGTAACCTAACAAGTGATGATGGGACCTAGTAGCGAATGCGGATGACATATACGTACATCGTATTTTCGTTCTTTTCTGGTGTGATTAATTGATGGGACTGCGTTGATTCAGATCAATGCAAGGAAAATAAACCTATTTGATGTTGTTGGAACCAAATTATTAAAAACAGACATTACATACGTTTTCTTTTGCTTTGCACAGTAGTATTCGGTTATGAATATCCAGCACCTCATTCTACGAGGCAAGGTCCGAGATCCCTTCACCGGGAGTGACCCCTTGGGCAGAAGTTTGCGTCGGCTTAATAACTTCACTATAGTCGATTCTTTTGCTTTGCACAGTGGTATTCGGTTATGAATATCCAGCAACTCATTCTACGAGGAAAGAGCCGAGATCCCTTCACCGGGAGTGACCTCTTTAGCAAAAGTTTTCGCCACTATATATTTGTAAAACTACTTGAATTCCTTCAACGATATCAAGTTCATTACGTTAAAGGTTTTTCGCCAAAAACCAGCCGTAGCCCTCCGTCATTTCTTACAGGTATTACTTAGTATTCATGCTGTGTATGTTGACCTCTGTCAAGGCACAGTGCTTGGTAGCTGGGTAATGCTTATTTGTTGCATAAATATGCGATTAGTTAGGATAGTCGCACGGTCATTTTGACCTCTGTCATGGGCACGTGCGGGTGGGTCTAAGTTAATCCAGGACAATGACGGGTGAACTTGACTTGCGACTTATGATATGTTGACCTCTGTTAAGGTCATAAGCCGCTTGGGGGTAAAAACACACATCGGGAGTTTCAAGCATACAGAAAACTTACCAGGCATGCGCATACCTTCTGAAGTGTGGTGACTTGAGTGGATTCCATCAAGTTATCATGCGATGATAGTTGGATCCCGATTCCCACTGATTAGTTGGTTTACTCCTCGGGTGATTTTAGATGATCCCGACTAATTCTTCTTTTGGTTTTGGAGGAGAATTTGAGAATACAGTGGGAGACATCCTGATTAGATAAAGTGATTAACCATTCTGATCTAGGTCTGAGTGCACGCTGAGTGTTTTTTTCTCTCTCTCTTTGGCAGCGGCCATGGCCCGACCCTAGACTATAACTCAGTAACCAAGTTAACCGAACTTTCTTAAAACACCGGCCTTTGGATTGTCAGAGTTGCATACTTCATTGCCACTCCTACTTTTACCCTTTGCTTTTCTCCGGAACATTCCGTATCACTACGAAGATCCCATTTTCATTAGATATGACCATCGTATAGTTACATAGGAACTCGAAGAAACTTGTTTCAGATTCGAGGATGGTTTCCGGTTCAGGAGAAAATGAATAGGACTATTCAGTTGTCTTTTCCTTTTACGATGTGAGGGCTCCTAGGATTAGGAGAGGGTATACCTATTGCGCTTATTGGATAGTCATCTTCCAAACCATAGGCAGGTGCCGAAAGGTGGAGAATGAAGAAAACCAATTAGCCTAAGTGTGGTGTTAAGAAGATAATAAGTAAAGACAAATAAAGGGATTAGAAAGGGGGCAAAGTAAATTGCGACTGCTATCATTCATGACCAAACCATGTAATTCATCGCCACTCCTACTTCACCTTTGGATTTCTCCAGAACACCCCGTATCATTACGAAGATCCACAGTTATTGGATAATCCATCGTATGGTTATATACGAACTCAAAGGAACTTGTTCTAGTACGAGGATGGATTCTGGTTCAGGAGAAATAGATTAAGGATTATTCAGTTGTCTTTTATCTTCACCTTTTCTCAGGTTGCGAGTACTCCTAGGATTAGGAGGGTACACCTATTACGCTTATTGGATAGTCTTCTTCCAAACCATAGGCTGGTGCCGAACGGTTGGAAAGGTAGAAAACCATTTAGCCTAAGAGTGGTGTACAGAAGGTAACGAGTATAGACAGATAAAGGGATTTGGAGAGATGACACTACTACAAATAAAGGTTGCCCCTACGGATTTATCCATAGGAGCAAACCGCTGCCCCTACGGATATATCCGTAGGGGCAAGAAAATACCCTGTAGGTACAAACACCGTAGGTGCAAGTTGCAGCCTTGAACATGCCTCTACGGTAAAAAACTTGCCCCTACGGAGTAATGTGTAGGTCCAGTTGTCCCTACGGATTAGGCTGTAGGGACCAAAAATTTATTTAATTTATGATTTTATAAAATAAATTAGTTGTCCCTACGGACTAATCCGTAGGGTCAAGTATTTGCCCCTACGGATAAGTGCGTAGGTATAAATCCGTAGGGACAAAATATCAGGTATGGATACATGTGTAGGGGCATTTGTTTGCCCCTACGGATATATCCGTAGGGGCAAGCGTAACCCCTAATACTGAGATCATAGGGGCAAAATATCAGGTATCCTGATATTTTGCCCCTACGGATAAAATGGTAGGTACATTGTTGGGCCCTACGGATTAATCCGTAGGAGCAATGATGGGCCCTACGGTTAAATCCGTAGGTACATATTATCAGGTTTTTTTTAAAAAAAGGGCTGCCTATTTTTTTCTCGCCCTGTGCACAATAATATATACATCATATATAAAATTAATCATCACGCAGAACATATATCACAGTATTCATAATCACATCTCACGCATAATATACAAAAGAAATCAACAAGCAGAATATGATATCAATATAAACATGCAAACACCACCAATATCAATATCGTCCAAAATGTAGTACAATATGTATCATATACATAAATACATGTTTAAAATATAAGAATCAAAAAGCTACCCTAGCTCGGTCTAGCTCTAGCTCTGATAAACGCCAGAATCTGGCGCGCCTGCTCCTCGGATATATCCCGAGTCAATAAATCATGCAATGCGGAGCGTGTGGGAGTCTGAGCGGGCTGTGGAGCTGTAGGAGTGGTCTGCGCAGCCGCCGTCGAGGTAGTAGCTTGTGGAGCCGCGGCTGCGGGAGTCTGAACGGGCAGTGGAGCTATAGGAGCTGTCTGCGGAACCGCAGCCGATGTAGTGTCTTGCAGAGCCGCAGCCGAAGGAGATGCATGTGGAGGCTCGGCCGATGTACCCTGTCGTGTCTGGACCTATGTGTGTAATAAGCGAGTAAGAACTGTGTATTATTTGAATTCGTATCATTATCAAGTTATTTCGAAACCCTAATCTATGTATACTTAGGGACTTAGGCCTCGTTTGGATATCTAGTTTGGAAAACCGTAGTTTATTTTAATTAGATATGTATGTATGATTAATCAAAGCTAAGTCTACAACCAAATAAGCTCAGGCTACGTACTAATATTGGATATGTTGCTATCTATAATATGACATAATATTTTACTATTAAGTAGTATACATACCAACATCTCCTTCAACTCCTGAACGGTGGCCTTCAAACTCTCCAGTTCCTGCTGGAAACGTCGCTCACTAGAGACGGAGGAAGTAACCGCCGGGGTGGAGTCCAACCTCATATAGGCCCTGCTAGGGCCCAGTCCCCGGCCTCTCTCCCAACCTCCGTGGTACCCTTCGTGTGCGGCGTCCAGGAATGGGGTCAGCAACATCGGATCGTTATGTCCAGTAAAATCGATCCCCGATGCCTCGGCCTGCGCAACCACCCGCTCCTACACCCACATTAACCAATAAAATATAAGTATATCATTTAAATTTGAAACTTTCAAAACTAAAATTTCAAATAGGGGTTGAATAAATATTAACACTTACGCAATACTCCTGGGTAGCGGCGTCGGGATATCGAAGCTCGCCCGTGGCGGGATCTGTCGAGGTGCCGTGGACGGCAAGATATGCGGACAGCACGCTCGGTGTACCACCTTACGCCAAGGTCTGAGCTCTCTGCAATATTAGAAAATAACTCTTAATATTAGATATATTAGAAAATAACTCTTAATATTGCATTATATCACAAAGGCCGGTCTATTGTAATTTACCAATAACTCCATGGCACGAGTAATATTTCTCGAGCCACCTGTATAAGTGGGGAGACCCCTCTTCGCCGACTTCCTATTCTCTATATTTTGAGCGGTCTGTTTCTGCATAACACATTCACATTTAGTTTTCTAATTGAGGAACATAAAAAATAAATTATATACTAAACAATGAATTACATTTAAAATACATACCTGTTTGCGTTGAGAGTCAAAATAATCGCACAATAGAGGCCGTGTCTCTACGTCGACTCTCGCAAAGGCTGGAGTAGATAGGAGGGCCGCTCTCTCTGCCTCGGGGGTCGCCATCCATAGGGAGTAGCAGTCGGCCTTCAGCTCATTCCTGTTGTATCGGACCTTGGTCTGCATGTTCTTCATCAGGCCATTGTACAGAGCATGAAGATCGAGCACCCTCCTAGGGTGATCAGGGTCGGGTACAGGCTGAAAATCGTAATCCAACTGAAAATACAAAAAAAACATTGTTATTAGATTGCAACTGTTAATAATAAATATATTGGATAAATTAAATGAAAATATATATTAATACCCGAGCCTGATCAAAGAAGAGGGCGAATGAGCGCCGGTGCTGGTCGCCCCACTCAACGTGAAGTGGATAGTTCTTCACGAGCTGGCTCTCATCCCCCATATACCAGCCGAACCTCTCGGCATGATCGCCGGTATAGCGATAATCAGGGGTAAAAAAGAGGGACAATGCTGCCTCCCCCTAGCTCTGTCAGGCCTCAGCCGGGCCTCGAGTCCCCTTCTGGGGATGGGGAGGCCCTGCGTCTGCAAGAAATATCAAGACAATCAATATTAAGACAAAGTTGTATTAAGAAATCAAGGTTAAACGAAAATTGAAGTGTGATATATACCTCCGGTGACTAAAGCACGAGCCTGGGCCCGGGCAGCAGCACGAGCGGGACGATAGTTCCTCCGGTGAGGAACAGCCGGTGTCCCGGATGCGGACGCATCCCCTCCAACTAGAAAATAAACATTGACGCTAAAATTCCATGGAGTTCATATTTATTCTTTAGAGGATATGTAAAATGAATAAATATTTTATATTTATTCATACTAACCTACAGACTGAGCGGAGGGTACGGAAGTGGCGGGAGTGGCCCCTGCGTCAGATGTGGACGCACCACCTATAATTAGACAATTAAAAATAGATTATATAAGTAATTGCAAAAAGAATGTGTAGATCAATAATATAACATTCTAAATCAATATGCATGCACTATAGGATATATAAACATACCCGCAGGTGCGATGGTGGCACCACCTACAGCTAGACAATAAAAAAAATGATTATCTAAGCAAGAGCAAAAGGAATGTGTGTATATTTATGATATAGCATTCTAAATCAATAGTGTAATGCACTATATGATATATAAACAAACCTGGAGGTGCGGGAGTGACCTCTGTCCCTGATGTGGACGCATCACCAACAGCTAGATAATCAAACATTGACAATATAAGTAATTTTGACATGAACATGCATGAATATCTATAACATTACATTCAAAATGGATATGCGTGCAATATACCTGGTGGTGTGGCAAAGTCCACACGGAAGGAGGCATCCGAAGGGGTTCCGATCTGGGTGCAAGACCGGCCCTCTGAAGTTCCCTACGCAACTCTCCGGGCCGCAGAACCGCTCTGCCTCTGCCTCTGCCGGTGCCGCGGCTGGAGCTCCTGCCGCCCCTCGCTGCTCCCGTCATCGTCATCAAATGTAGATAAACGGTTCGTGGATGCATTAGACAATCATTAAAATTATTGACTATATATGTATAAATCGTAAAATGTGAAGTAATAATATAACATTACTGATAACCTTTTTCGTTTCGTGGGCGCATTAGACATATCTACTTGGATTTCATCATCGATATCATTTCTAACCCACGTAACTTCATGATCGGCCAAAGACAACCCGTCTTTCGAAACAGACGGTCGGAGCACTCTAAGCCTTCTCTCTTCTTCATCATCATCGCTGTCCTCGAATTCTGGGACATCGTAGACATCCCTGGGTTTCCAACGACATACGACACTCTATCCCGGATGCTTTAAACACTGTGAGTAGTATACTTGGAACGCTTGGTTCGGAAAGATAAACGGATCTTCCTGACCGTAAAATCGAAGTGTGTTCACACTAGTCAATCCATATTCATCTTTCCAAGTCCCAAGATTGCTTCTCCACTTATCCGTATCGGTTCGTGTATCGTACCAAGTACACTAGAATATATAAAAGGGTTCTGATCTTCCGGGATAGTGGATGCCGAGTATACAATTTAAGTACCCATAATAAATCACACCGTCCGATCCTACCATCGCAATCCCACTATTCTGAGTGGTTCTAGATGTTTCTATGTCCTTAAATTCGAATTTGTATCCAAGGACACCGAATCCTTTATAATATGCAACCTCCATACTAGGAAATTGAGCTAAACATCTTGAATCACTTTCAAATGATGCAGACAAGTTCGGATCGTGGATCTAACAAAACAAATTTTATGACAAATATATAACGATATAAGTTTAGATTAAAACTGATAGCAATAACATATTATTCGAATAACTTACATGATCTGTGACCCAATCGCAAAAATTATCCTGATGATATTTTTCCAATCGTTCATCGTTCCAATCAGGATGCCCCTCACGTACCTCGTTAAAATGAATTCTGTTTTCGACAAATAAGGGTGACATTAATATTATATCATTTCATACACACACACAAACACAAATATAACAATTAATCCAAAAAAACTTACTCTCTAATTTGTTCAAGACATGCGCAATTAAGCAAGATAAACCGGTATATCTTGTTGATAAACATAGTGTCTACACTCTTATAATCGGCTTTACCATATGGCCCGTCTTAAATTCTTCGAGGCCGGTTAAGTCTCGTCTCAATGTTCTCGTCCAGACAGCGGGAACAAAATGTGGTTGCTTCATCAAGAAGATAACCTTGCATGATAGAACCCTCTGGTCGATTTCTATGGCGTATATACTTTTTAAGAGTGTAGATGTACCTAAAGAAAATATGTTGAATAAATAAATACGGGCATACAGGACAACAATAATTTTAAAAATTGCGCGAAACGAAAAATTCCACGTACCTCTCGACGGGATACATCCATCGATATTGTACCGATCCGGCTAACTTAGCCTCAGTTGCAAGTTGAACCGTCAAGTGTATTATAATATCGAAGAATGACGGTGGGAAAATACGCTCAAACTTGCAAAGTATCAACGCAATAGAATTTTCTAGTTTATACAACGTCACAGCCTCCAGTGTTTTAGCACACAACTCTCTGAAAAAACAACATAGGTCGTTGATTACTAGACCAACCGATTCAGGGAGAGAAGTCTTGAGGGCTAATGGAAGAAGGTGCTCCACGATAACATGGTGATCATGACTTTTCAGCCCATCGATCTTTCCTTTCACAATTTTTATTTTCTTGCTGAATGATCCTGAGAAACCTGTGGGAACTTTCAAATCATGCAACAACTGCAGGAACATTTTCTTCTCCGGTTGTGACATATGATAAGTGGTATTAGGAAGTACAAACTTGCCTGGTTTACCCGCTACCGGTCTAAGGTGCAATTCACTTCTTATTCCCCACTCCTGTAGATCCATCCGAGCATTCAGGTTGTCTTTCGATTTCCTGTCTTTACAAAGAAGTAAGTTGAGTATGTGCTCTGATACTCCCTTCTCTATATGCATGACGTCCAGAAAATGACGCACTAAATTTGTTGACCAGTACGGAAACTCGAAGAAAATGCTTAACTTGTTCCAAAATGGTGGTTTGACCTGTTTTTTCGGATCCATCCCGAAGGTCACATTATTGTAACCATCCCACTGAGCAGTCACGTCCTCTCCGGACAATGGGGCTGGAGGTCCAAGAAGCTCCTGATGACCATCAAAGTGAACAGTGTCTAACCTGTAGGGGTGGTGTAGAGGCAGGAAACGTCGATGGCCGCAATAACAAACCTTCCTGCTAAAATTCAAGAATTTCGATATTGTGTGTTGATGGCAATGAGGACATGCTTTGTGACCATGTACAGACCAACCTGATAGCATTCCATACGCAGGAAAGTCATTAATTATCCACATTAAAGCCGCACGCAGTATGAAGGTTGTATTTGTGTTTGTATCGTAAGTTTCTACACCATTAATGAACAAAGATTTTAACTCCTCGATCAGAGGTCGGAGATAGACGTCAATATTGTTTCCCGGTGAGTTTGGTCCGTCGATAAGAAGAGGCATCATAAAGTATGACTGGTCCATAGCCAACCAAGGCGAAAGATTATAAATTATCATTACAATGGGCCTTGTGTTATGACTTCCAGCCATATAGTTGAATGGGCAGAAGCCATCACTAGCCAGTTCGAGCCGGACATTGCGAGGATCGCTACTGAATATTGCATGCCTCCTATCGAAATCCTTCCATGCCGGTGAATCTCTTGGATGACTCATTTTTCCATCTTCACTTGGAGGAGCACGGTGATGCCAAATCATTGCCTCGGCTGTTTTCTTGCACCTGAATAGCCTCTGTAACCTCTGTGTTATGGGAAAGTATCATGCTATCTTGACAGGTATATCAGGCTTCTTATCAGAATCTGTCGGCTTATACCCGGCCTCTCCGCATGTTGGACACTCTTTCAAATCTGAATTCTCTTTCCGGTACAACACGCAATTTTCAGGACATGCTTGAATCTTCTCGCACTTCAGACCCAAATCAGACATCATCTTCTGGGCTCCGTACCAGCTGTCGGGCACGTTATTTCCCGGGGGCATAGAATCTTTCATGAACGAAAGAAGTATTGTGAATGACTTGTTTCTCCATCCATTTAGGCACTTAATCTGGAAAAGTTGGACGAACCATGAGAGGGTGGAATACTTTGCATTCTCATAAATTGGTTTTCTAGCATCATTCATGAAATTTTCATATTTATCCGCATGCGGTCCTTGACCAGAAGGAATGTTATCTTCGGTACGAATAGATTCACTTAGGGCAGCCTCTACCATATCCTCCATTTCTTCTGATGGAAATAAATTACTGTCTTCTTCTTCTGCCGCATTACCGTCTTCTCCTTCTTCTCCTGCCGCATTATCGTGTTCTCCTTCTTCTTCTGCCGCATTACTGCGTTCTTCTCCTTCCCCGTGATATTTCCAAGTTGTATAAAGTTTAGTAAAACCATATTTTACGATTTGAAGCTCTGCCAATTCTACCTTCTGCCAGTACTTATTGCCACATCTATCGCACGGGCAGAGAATCTTCTCTATCACGATCTTATTATGTGCGCGTGCAAATTCAATAAAAGCAGCAACTCCTGCGACAAACTTAGATTGCATACGTTGTTGTCAATCCACATATATCCAGTCCTTAACTCTGACGTACTCATGGGCCATATTAGACTGTATAACATATAAATTGTAGGTTATGGTGACTATATTGAGAAATCTAAGAACGGGATAGTTACTGACAAAGGAGAAAATCCGTGTATATGCTTTGTGTGTGCGTTTGTCGTTTAAAAGAATAAATTATCGAACGTATGTTAACCGATAGACGGGGACTAAGTGGCGCTTTTAGTTTCATATATGAGTATCGATGAGAATATGAAAGTTTCATATTGTCATCGAGTATCATATATTGGTTTTAACTTGAACATCTTGAATCACTCTCTAATGATGCGTTTGTTGTGTATTCTTGTTGTATGTGTGTGTTTCGGCTGTCGGGGGTAAGGCTTCTATCCCATTAAGAATGTATAGAGCGAACACCCATTCGCTTGTGCTTTCAACCGTTTCGAGTAAATTTTGGCAGTACCTCCCCGTTGAAATGAACATCTAATCAATCTTTGTACATGGAGAACCAGCGGAATGGTACCGAAGAAATATCTCGAAACGGATGAAAACATAAGTGAATGAAGGTGTTTGCTTTATACATTCCTAACTTGTCCACACGGGACAAATCTATCGGTTATCATACGATTGAATATTCTCGTCACATAGACTATATGATGGTTGTTAGTATCGAGCTATACCGTCCGATATTTAACAACCTTCGTATAGTTCTATGTCACGACGAACATCGAACGTATGTTAACCGATAGACGGGAACTAAATGGCGCTTTTAGTTTCATATATGATTATTGATGAGAATATGAAAGTTTCATATTATCATCGAGTATCATATATTGGTTTTAACTTGAACATCTTGAATCACTCTCTAATGATGCGTTTGTTGTGTATTCTTGTTGTATGTGTGTGTTTCGGCTGTCGGGGGTAAGGCTTCTATTCCATTAAGAATGTACAGAGCGAACACCCATTCGCTTGTGCTTTCAACCGTTTCGAGTAAATTTCGGCAGCACCTCCCCGCTGTTCTCCGCGTACACTGTAATAGAATAGATAATCATTTCAATGCTGTGAAACAACGTTGAAATGAACATCTAATCTATCTTTGTACATGGAGAACCAGCGGAAAGGTACCGACGAAATATCTTGAAACGGATGAAAACACAAGTGAATGAAGGTGTTTGCTTTATACATTCCTAACTTGTCCACACAGGACAAATCTATCGGTTATCATACGATTGAATCTTCTCGTCACATAGACTATACGACGGTTGTTAGTATCGAGCTATACCGTCCGATATTTAACAACCTTCGTATAGTTCTATGTCACGACGAACATCGAACGTATGTTAACCGATAGACGGGGACTAAGTGGCGCTTTTAGTTTCATATATGAGTATTGATGAGAATATGAAAGTTTCATATTATCATCGAGTATCATATATTGGTTTTAACTTGAACATCTTGAATCACTCTCTAATGATGCGTTTGTTGTGAATTCTTGTTGTATGTGTGTGTTTCGGCTGTCGGGGGGTAAGGCTTCTATCGGTTATCATACGATTGAATCTTCTCGTCACATAGACTATACGAAGTATTTAAATAAAATATAAAGTAACTGATATAACATAATTTTAAACTTATGAAATAATACTTGCTTAGTTACTTGTAAGTTGCAACTTGAGAATAAGATATATGAAGAATTTAGCATTAAAGAACTAAGATGCATATTTTGGTAGTTACTTGCCGCAACCCCTAAGTTAAGTAGTTTTTGAGAATTAAGACCTTTTTAATCATACTTTGGATAGACTGTCACAAACAGTAGGGCATATTCAAAAAACCATATTGAAGGCAGGGTAATTTAGTCCTTTCTTTAAAAAATAAAATAAAAAGATGGAATGATTAATCTTTGCCTCCCTGAATGCTTACATATAGAAATACATATTCATTACCATGGAAAATGCTTTTAGATTTATTATTGAATTGGCCATTAGATCCATTTGATAGATACTGGCAGCTATATAGTTCAGTAGCCCCCATGCATTCTCAAGGAAAATGCTTTATTACAATAAGAATGATGATGAGTGTTTGTATACTTTATCGAGTCATTTGCATGATAGACCCTAGTAGTAAAATGGAGTAATGAAAATTTAAGGCTAATTTCAAATGAACATAGATAAGGACAGTTGAAATTATGTAATATTTGTTCAATTAATTGAACAAGATGCCTCTTTAACAACTGAATGGAAGAAAATAATCTATGTAGTTCACCCTTAATTTTTGTATAAAAAAAACTTTGTTGTCATTCTCGTCATCGTTGTTGTATGCATTTGAGTGTCAAACTATAGGAAATCAGTAGCTTAAAAATAGTTTAAAAAATGCAGGATTGTAGTTTCATGTAAATTCTGATTATTGGTTTCTTGTTCAATTAATTTTCAAAAACACCTTCCACAAAACACTCCCTCCCCAACCCCAACCCTAACCGCAACCCTAACCCTAACCCGCCCCTAACCCTAACGCCAGCCCCAGCCGAACCCCAACCCTAACCCTAACCCCAACCCCAACCCCAACCCCAACCGCAACCCCTGCCGAACCTCAACCCCAACCGCAACCCCAGCCCCAACCCCAACCGCAACCCCAAACCTAACCCTAATGCTAACCTCAACCGATGCCTAACCCTAACCCTCATCGGTACCCAAACCATGAACCCTAGCCCTAAAATAATCAAAAATTTGTTTAATTGAAGATTTACTAACCTATGCGGTGGAGGAGATGATCGATCGGTGGCGACGACGAAACGGAGGCGACGACGAAAACGGTGACGAGGAAGAACGGCGACGAGAACGGCAGTGGCGACGGCGAGAACGGCGATCGGCGGGAGAGATTTGGGGATTTTGGGTTTCCGCGCGAGAGATTATCGAGAGAGATAATCAGCGTATGCGATCTGTGCCTTTTTAATTAAACCTCTATTTAGATGCCCCTACGGATTAGTCCGTAGGTCTTTGGTTTGCTGCTCCATAGGGGAAAACAACAATTTATGATTTAATATTTTTAAATTAATACGTCAGGTCCGTAGGGACAACCGTAGGGACCTACAGACTAATCCGTAGGGCCAAAAGAAATCTGCCCCTACGGATTTCATTATCCGTAGAGGCAACCCCTATTTTAGTAGCGTGGTAAGGAATATACTGTTACAGTCATGAATCTGGATAGTGGAAGAGGCATTACTAAGAATACCCGGATACCCCTTCGAAACATTTTTTATGTTTCAGATTCACTATGCGTTGTTAATAGAAAACTGATTTCCAAATTAGATCTTACTCCAGGGTATGTACTTACCAGGTTTGATTCTCACATCTGTATGGTTTTACAGATGATGAGTGGGAGTAAGTTATTGGGAATTAGGTGATCATCCTCATTATATCGGAATTCATTGTAATTTGTGACATTTGAGGAAATCGCCTGGGTTTCTGCCGGACGACAAATATTTGGTTTTGAATATCCGTTGTTATGCATAAATTTTAAACTGATATATCTGTACGTTTATTTCATAAAGTGAGATATAAATTTTTGAAATTATGTCCATGAAATTTACCTATATCAGTTGATGGTTAGGTAAGGAGCATTAAACAGCGGTGTAATTCTTCTTAACCATAAGTACAGTTTTCAACCTACGACGCACAGGGTTTGAGTTATTCAACTCAGGAGACTTATACAAAGTATTGTTTGTTGTCCAGTGTCCATTAGGACAAAGGGGTTGGTCCTCGTACTATATTCTGTTTACTTGTGACTTCTCAAGTTTTAGACAAGTGTTTCGTAGAAACACAAGGTCCAAATTTTGAGAAGTTACAGGTAAAAGAATAAGGTAGAGAACCACGTGTTGCAGGTATCGGGATTCTTCAAGATAATCGAAAATGTAGATACTTGTGTATGGTATTTAGTTGATAATAATGGTTTTGAGAACTTGCTTCTCTTTCAGGTTACTCGTATCTGGATGTACTCCTAAGTTGAGTAATACTGATCGGCCTCTCTCCATTTAGGTGACATGCACTGGAGACAGCTGCATGATTTGAATCTGGTTCCAATTAAATCAGCGCCTTTGTTTCTATATTGAATATAGAATGGTTCATATCTTAACGATGTTAAGATATATGGAGTTGTCTGGCTTATGCTTAAAACCAGACTCTGGATAACTCAAGGCACGTTTCCGTAATGGCAGTTTGTGAGTTATCCCGGACTTTGACGAAGGATAACTTTCTACCATCTGGAAGATCAATAGTGATATTGTTCTTGACTCGCCACAGTTTTAGTAAAATGGACTTTTTCAGAAAACAGTAGTGGGAGTATGGTAGAACTGGAAGAGATTCCAGAACCACAAACGATTACTGAAAATTTAATAGAACCTAAGTATTCAATCTGGTTTGACATTCCATTAGCCACTCCGCAGATATGCTAGGTAACCATAGGTTCCCGAGAGGTACTTCGGTATCCGCAAAGAAGGTAACATGGAGGTTCTTGTTTACCCAGAATTGCCATTACTGTTGTTCTAGACTATGAGACCCGGCATGAGGATGAGTATAGCGTCGTTCTAAACTAGCTTTAGAAGTGCACGTGTATATGACTCTGCCAGAGGGTTGTTGTGGTCAGTGGGAGCAGCGGAAGCATAATGGACAAATAGCTTATGTCTATTTATAGACTAAAGCAAGATATAGCGGAGATAGATCATCTATTTTTGATGTGACAGTCATAGGCCTTGACTTCATCAAAATAGGAGATGGATCTTTTAAGAAAGTAGTAGGGTGGTATGTCCTGGTATTTGGATGACTTACACTTTGTAGGAAGTGAAATTCCTGTACTACGATCGGTTATACTATAGTTGTCACACAGTGGTTTCTCCACATAGGATTTAGATATTATATCTGGCATTCTGGTTACTAGATCTATGGTTTTAGATCTAGATCTGAGTGGTTTCCCAATCCGGGTACTTAGACAGTATTCTAAAGGTATTTTAGAATGGACGACTCCTGGCATGGTAGTGTACCCGCAGGTGATGGAGTCACCCTCTCTGAAGGTGTCTTACAGACTAAAGGGGAGAGGGATGTGCATGATTGGTATATCACTTACTTAGGCAATTGAGTCAATCATGAGATGTCAAGTACCACACCAGATATTGTTTTTGCACCAGATATAATAAGTTTATAGTAATCCTATCCTGGAGAAACGTTCGGAAGCAGTTTTAGAACATAAGTGGATGTTCTAGGGATATGGCAACAACAGCCTCCTTCGGGAGACGGTTATCGTTCCAGGCTTCCAAGGTAACCTGGATGACAGAGTGACTGTCAGAGTTATAGTTTTCCCTCTTGACGAGGGGCAGTATTTTGGACAGGTGGTCCAAGCGGATACTGAGGGAGGCATGGCACAGGATACTGATTAAATTCAGTTGACGATATAGTCTAAGAAGTTTACTAGATTTGGAGTTCATTTTTGAACTGGGTCCCATCAGATATCCAGACATATTCTAAGACAAGTATTGCTCATTTTGGGAGAAGGCTTTCTCCGCGAACTTGAGATAAAGAGATACATAGAAAGAAACATCAGCGCGGATCCACTCACTGAGGTTATTTCTCGAACACGATAGTTTTACAAACGAGCTTTGTGAAACTGATTAGTAGAGGATTTGGGTGTTCGGTATCACACGGGCTGTGAGTATGCGACGCCGCAATAATTAGCCTTAAGTGCAAGTGGGATATTATTGGCTATAGTGCCCTCAAAGTCAATTATTGGATCGCAGGCACGTGATTGCAATGATTGAAGGAGGACCTATACCGGTAGAACAGTCTTACTCGAGATGATAGTCCCATAGGATTCTTTCTTGACTACCAGCAGTATGACGGCGATCATATACGTGAGAGTTGGGTAGTCTATAAGCACATCCTTAAAGTGTCCCTAGTCATGGGAGTTTCGAGACTGGGCATCGATACTCCATGAGTAGACTAGTGTATACGGATTGAGACCCCGACGAGGGGCGGTGGCCAGTCTCACAAGCCATTGGTGTCAGTTGGTTCACCTAAGATAGTATACAGGTGCTCATTGGGTTATGAGTACACCGGACAGACTCGCCGGGAACATACTAGTTGGTATTATACTTATTGTCAGATAGCAATTCCCAGGTGACATGTGTACAGATTAGTCTATCGACGTGAGATCGTCATTTGTCTCGTGTGAGTTCCCACCGTGCTTTGATTTCTACCCTACCATGGATCGAATGAGTCGTGCAAACAGGTTTTAGTTGGGTACAATCTCGAGCCACATGGAGGCAGCGAGTGGATCGTCAGGGGATTCGTCTCTCCTGGTATTAGGGGTAGAGGTCGCGGTGTGCACGGATGGCCATCATCAGAAATCCTTGGCCAAGGTAGTCGAGAATTACCGATCTAGGATCGGTAGTTTCTCTGGTGGTGATGGGCTTCATACCGATACTAAATATCGTGTTATTAGGGGTCTGACTTTATCCACCCTCTAGACCCGATATGCGATACTCATAGAAGAACGGACCGGACTGTACGAATATTGTCACTGTCAGGCTAAGTAGGGTTTCAAGATGAGTTCGCTCGTCGGCCTCCCTTTCGCTCAATACCTGGGCAGCCGTTACGTACAGCTAGTGCCACTGACGTGCTTGTGGTTAAACTCATTGCCAATATATTGACGAGTCTTTAGAGTCCCACACAGAGGGTTTTCCTGAATTGGGTGAAATGTTGTAGAGGCCGTATGCTTTTATGGCAGGGTTCGATCATATTTATGCACTTGTGCACGGATCATGATCGGACGGATAATACTAGCGGGCTTTGGTTTAAGCCGGATCATAGTATTATATTGATGGATTATTTTCGTATCGTTGTATTCGTATTCAGTTGGAATACGGATGCGGGTATGTATATACGGATGAGGGGTAATCTTGTAATTTATTACAAGATCACTTTTGAGTTTGCCATTTTCTTTTTTCAATTAAACATTTTGTTTAAATGTTTGATTATGTGGAAAGTGTGAACATGGGTTTTGTCTTGGATTTTAGTCAGCATTTATTGTGGCATGTTGTAAGGCATGGACCATTCTTGCTTCTTTAATTGATTGTGAGATATTTAAGAATATCAAGTGGCCGTTGAATGTTGTTGGGAAAAAGGATTTTTTGGTGGCTGCGAATTTTAGTGTGTAGGAATTTTTTGTTGCTCATTTTTCTCGCTACAACAAAACATAAGCCACTTCATTCACAGCCACATTATTAGCCATCACCACTTCTTTTCCAGCAGCCATTTGACAATTCTTCACAAGCCATTTTTCCAGTGCTCACACTATCTTCACCTCAATGGCAACTTCATTCACCTCCACCCAAATCCTTGGGTGCATTGAGACAAAGTATTCACCCACTATCTCTACTTCACCTTGGGTATCTAGGCTAGCAAACTGAATGCCCGAATTGCTTCAGTTTTGAAGCGGGAACTCGTATTACTAATTCTCGGCGTGGATCGTCTTCGACGAGAGAGACCAGAGAGCGAACTTGATCGAGGAAGCCGCGAGGAGCTTGGGACAGAGGTTGAAGACCGAAAGACACGGATTGATCGATATAACCTCTCTAAATTTTTAGATTGCTAGTAAACGGTTAATGGTAGATCCGGGTAATTGGTTGTGATAGCGCCATGTTTTACAAATTTTTGTTCCGCATTTGGCCACGGATTGATGGCCGGGATGCTGCCGTAACCCAACAATTTTAACCATGGTTCAAATAAAAATGTAACAAGTCTTGCAACATGTTTTTGTTGCATGTCATATACATAAACATGATTAATGCATAATTAGCGAGATATTAATCAAGTTTAACATTAACTTATATACAATTAATAGTATAATAATTTATAAAATGTCCAAATCAACTAAACACTTTCAAAATTAATAATTTATATTAATTTTCCAATTATTCATCAAACTAAAAGAGTATGATCATACTATTTCGTTAAAACAAATTTTCATACTTTATATAATATCCAAAAATTTATTATTTATTTATTTAAATTCTAAAAATAATATTTTATTTTCTGAAATGTTACAATCTTCCCCTCTTAAATAAATTCGGTCCCCGAATTTAAATTTGAACCCCCCAAATACTAAAATATGTCAGCAAAACAATCAAGTCGTCGGGGTTCCAAATTCACGAATACATAAAACGTATCATAGCCCAATGCATGCGCATGAAAACGAGTGAAAAACTCAAATTAAAACTCCACCAAGCCTCACGCCATCATAGGAGTTAATGCGAAAATACTAACGCCAAAATCCATTACGAAAATCATATATGATATAATTAGGATTTTAACATATATATATTACGCATCTTCGTGAAATCGTCAAAAAAACTGAATAATAGTGCATGCCAAATCCTTTTTAAATCGCCGTGCGATACGCAAATCACGTCACAAGTAGCGGACGTTCATTATGAGGAAAATAGCTTTATATATATATATATATATATATATATATATATATATATATATATATATATATATATATATATCCTTGTTTAACATATAAGTCCCGGCTTTTTGAAAATGATTTAGAAGGGTTTTCTTCGTAAAGTTTCGTGTCATCATGTACACGTAGGAAAATATTGAGACTATATCTTTTTTGAAAATCCTTTCGGTAAATATCGATGCATCTAAAAATACTCAGGTACAGTCCTTTGACTAGTCCTGCTCGGTTATTAAAGCATATAGTATATATCACAATAATATGCTGCTCAAAAGGAAATCAAACCCAAAAATGTATACCAGAATGCCTCATGTGTCTGGTGCGCACAGAAATCGAAATCAAATACAGGTGCCACGAATGTGCACAGAAACAAAACTAAGTGGAACGGGTGTGCACGAAAACATATATCGAGTGCAACAGGTGTGCACGACAATAATACCGGATGCATCTAAAATGCATGAATAATCTCGATTAAGTGCATCCGGTGTGCACAAAATCATATCAAGTGCATTAAGTGTGCGCAGGAATCTCAATCAAGTGCACAAGGTGCACGAAAACATAAATCCAGTGTACTAGGGTGCACGAAAACAAATATCAAATATCAAAATTGAAGTCAACGGTATACGACATACGCCAAATCAAATCAAGTATACCGCGGCATATAAACTCATAAGCATGTGCAACTGCATGCACAAAACCATATCGAAGTACTGAAAGTGCTCGTAAACTACACCGAATGCATAAGTCAAAATCATGTGCATACTAAATGCACGAAACCAAATCAAATATATCGGAGTATACGAAGTCAAAATCGAGTGCAAATGGGTATGCACAAAACGAAAATCCGTACAACTGATACATAAAAATGCGAATCAAGTGCAACTGTGGTGCACTGTTAAGTCAAAAATATTACACATTTGATATAACATTTTCCTTATTTTTCTTAAATACTTAAAGGTGTTTTTTATAAATATAGAACATATTTGGATTTATCTGCAAAATACTCTTTACCATATGTTTATATATTATAATTACCATTATGAAGGAAAATATATGTATTTTATATCAAAAATCTGCCAAAACCGTATAATCAATATCGACAGAGACTCAGAAAATATTTGAAGAATACAAGCATGGAAAAGATCTCCACGTGTCAACATGAGGCCACAGAATAAATTTCAAATCCTAAATCTTCAAGAACGCGGTGTTTCCGCGGCCAAAGTGCCCAATTAGCGGCGGATCCGCGGCTTCATCATAACCATAGGATCTGATAACTTGGAAAGTGGATCTTTATGGCATATCTAAACCTATGAGATCTAGGGTTTCTGATTTGAGGGCTATATAAAGGACCGAGGGTTAAAGTTAGAATTCATCATCTTAAACACGCAGCAAATCACCGTCAAAGAACAAGAGATCCACGACAGGTCCGCGATTCGACATGATAGAGCGACGTGAATATCGACGAAGTATCTACTTCCTACGAGGCAGAGATCGATAGCAACTTCTTCCTCATGTAATCTAAATTCGTAGGATTTTTACTTTTAACGTTGATTAATAAAAGTATATCATTTTAATTACTTCGTATTTACTTTCCGCATTTAGATTTCTGCATTATGATTTCCTTCTATTTCCTTCTTCTTCTTCTCCAAACATGCGCGAGTAATTCTCCGCTTGATAGGGTTCGTAAGATTAGGATAGATCAATGGATGATAAAATCCCTTAATTTCTTTTACATCTTATAAAGTTTATAAACCTTATCAAAAGAATCGTTAACATCCTAATCGAGCACGCTATCAATTTATTGATTGTCTCGACCGCGATTTGAGATCAGATTAACAATTGTTTTGATAGAGGCTAGACATGAATAGAGTTCAATGAAAAGATAAGGGTTAAGAGTGGGAACCCTATTCCCTCCGAAAACCCTAATCTTCATTCAACACTATCGATCTAGTTTTAAATCTATTAAAAGATAAAATGAGTCATATTTATTTAATCATCCATTACTACTAAATTCTAATGAACTCAACAAGCCCTCTTCTTATATATTCTACATCCGTGTTCAACGTAGATCTAGAATCACTCTCCCCTATTTCTAATCAACTCATCTAAAGCAAGATTAAAATTTCCACGCATCCCTGCGAACGACTCATACTCATCTCGGCTAGCTACACGCGACACCGTTATTGATTGCGGTTAGTACACAAACACTTTTTTCACAACCAATCAAATGGCGCCGTTGCCGGGGATACATACGTAATTTTTTTCTTGCTATTCGGGTTGAATTCTTATCCGATCCATAAAAGAGAACCAAAACCGCATCTTACATATTTAACGATTATTGTGCGACTTTTTGCGAGGGAATATGGAGTCACTGTAGCGAGGAGATAAAGTTTCAGAGGCTTTCAAAGTAGTCCAGAGGAGCATAGGAGGGAAAGGGAACAATTTTTTCAAACGATCCTACCAAGGCGCCACGGAAACGCGACAATAGGGTGAAATTAGCCGTAGAAGGGCGGCGGTTCTGGGGAGTTGTGCTTCCACACTCCACTTGTATCTTTCTCTGATTCTTCTCTCTCCTCTGAAATCCAATAATATATTTTTCTGCAGGATTCTTTGCAAAATATCGCCGCTCAAAAATCTTTTTGCTTGTTTTGATTTTCGGATTGTTTTTGCATATTTTTAAAAAAAATGGACTTTAAGGGGGCAATAACCCAAATTCATATTATGTGGGGACTTCATTACCCTTTCTAGGCCCCACAAATCACAAACGTGTATCCGCATAACCCTATAATAATAATAAAAAATCTAGATCAAGCCCTAAGGACTGTCACGCTCAATTAGGACAGAGGAGGGTCGTGGGTAGTCTATCGCTTATCCGTATTTCTTTTGTGGTGTCTAAGGCAAGTGTGACTAGGGAAAGTTGTTACTTAATTAGTCCCACTATTTTTGTGATTCGTATAGAGGATACCTCCCACTTACCTAACACTTACCTGGCCACAAAAGTAATAAAGAGGTGGTAGAAGATTGATACCGCGGCTTGTCCTTTGGAAGCCTAGGAGCGGTCTAGTGCTTGACCTAGGTGACCTTAGTTCTAGGTTTGTTTGTGCATTTTGTGATTTGTTGAGTCATCCCTCAAGTCCTTCTTTCAAAACAAAACAATCCAAATAGAGCTTAAATCATTACCATTTCACCCTCCTTTTCTTTTCACCTTCTTACAATGGGTAACCCAAACAGACGAACTCTTGCTGAGCTTTACTATCCAGAACCGGATATTTCTTGTTTTCGTAATTGCTTCGGTCAAAAATCTGAGTCTATCATGTCTTTAAGAGATAGAATAGAGCAAGCGGAAAGAAACAGTTGGACACCTCACTCCAGGTCTTATCAACCGCATCAAAATTATACATCTTCTTATGATGATAATCTGTTTAAAGTGAGCGAGGGAACTTCTAAACGCATGTCCATCGCTGAGCATATTGCGAGGGCTGAAAGTCAAAGTTTCAATCCTGTCAAACCGTTAGGACAACAAACACCATCATTTCCTGATGAAAGTATTGCTACTCGTTTTGCGGCATATATGACATCAATTGCCAGTCGCCAACCAACCAATCTCAATATTCTTCTTATCACAATGTTGATCCTACTCCTTTCCATTTTTCACAACCATTTGATTCCTATCTATCCTACCCGACTTTTACACCTTCTCTAGACATTTCTTCTGAACAGTCATTTGAGAGTTTCACCTATCTACAATAATTTCAATCTTCTCCTAAAACCCCTTCACAACTCATGTCTAGTCGTGAACGGTCATTAGAAAAATTTCGGGTGCGTCGTGCCGCCAGATAGAGTAATTGAATGCATCCATGGTTGCCCTCATACAACCCAACGAACGAGCAACTAGTTTCCAACTAGCTCAAAATTTTCCAATGTATGATACGGCAATAGGACAAATTGGGAATTTGAGTAGTGAAAGAGAGCAGTACACCCTTCCAAATCAAATCTCCCCATCCCGCATTGAAATCCACAACTCCAGTTTCACAAATCTATCGAGTACACCAAATGATTCACAAATTGAAGATAAAATGTTGGATGAGTTGTGCGACTTCGAAGTGTTTGATTTACCCGATTGTGAAGGGTCCATTTCAAGTGAAACCACACCCAATCCTTTTGATCTCTACACCTCCACTCTAGAACCAAAATTGATTGAAAACCATGCTTTTGATAAGATGTCTAAGAATTTTAACTTTCACTTGATTGAGGATATTGACGATGGGAAGATTTTGGATGATGAACCCACAATTTTGGATGAGTTTTTCTCACCAATTCATCAGGTCATTTCACTTCCGTGTGGACATCATCTCGAACCATTAACTATTTTTCCCGAACCCCATATGCATATGGAAATTGATGATAAATGCATGATCGAAAAGCAGAATGATATTCGGCCTTCATTTCCCACATCTAGTTCAGCAATGCTCGACACCCAAATTTGTTTACCCATTTCATCACCTACTTTCTTTGGTTCTTCTTCTAATCTTCTTTTAACTCCATCGAGTTTTGATGAATCACACTCCGATATTTCGAGTTCTATGATTCTAGAAAGACAACTTGATTTAGACTTTTTTGAGAATAAGGTAGATGGGCTTTTCGAGTCTCCTACCGCCATAATTTCTGACAAATCAAGTGTGTTGAATTCGGGCGCAAAACAGATTGACATTGAAACGTTCACTCGGACCATCGATGAATGTTTTGAAGATATTTTCGCCGAAGAACCCGCATTCCTAAACGGCACGGATGTTGTGATAAATCAACCTCCACCCGAAGAAGTTGAACCACCACCGTTTTTCTTATCCCATACGAGAATGTGACTATTCTACCCATTCCTAATCATTCACATTCTCGTTTTCATTCACCATCACTGTTCCGTCTCTACTAAATGAGACGTAAACCCGATCGATTCCGCCTCCTATCTCCTCACTTCTTCAAATCTCTGATCTTCCACCAACTATATTGTTATATTAATAAAATCTTTGAATGGTTGGTGTAGACTTTTGGTCTTTGTAAAGCTTTATATTGACCAATAACTTTACCCCCCTTTATAATTTTAAATGGTTGATACGATTTCACTCAAGTTTGGGGAGGGGAGAAAATGTTTTGGCTTTTGAAAGAAAATAAATTTTTTAAAAATTGCGAGCCAAAAATAAGTTTGGGGGAGGATTTCACTGTCATTTATTCATGTCCCTGTTACTAACGTTTCCTTCCAAGTCCACAGTTTTTTTTAAGCTTAACAGATGACATCAATGAGGACACTGCTGCAAACAGGTTTGGGAAAGGTTTGTGCTTATTCACGCATTATTTTGTATTATCATAAATATAAGCACAAAAATTTTTGATAATGAATGTTTGAAGGTGAAAAATTACATATGAAATATAGGAATAGTTTGAGAAAAGCAAGAAAATTAGATATTTTCATTAATGAAACTAGTAATAAGTAGTCATGAGCCGTTGTCCCAAGGGTTAGTAAAACGAAGGGAATTACTAATCTGAGGATAAAAATAAGTCTGAAGATAGTCGCTATTCTTGAGTCCAAACATTTGAACGTCGATACCCTACTATACGCACTTGCACACATCTTGAAACTTGGAATAGTATAGGATACCTTGAACTGCTCTTGTCTAAAAGCCTTGGTATGAAGAAAAATATAAATATAAATAAAAAAAATGGTGAAGAAAAATGAACACTGGTTTTGTAATTGCTTAACGCAGCATAAAAAAATATAGCGAGGGTGCTTCTTCACTTAGTGCCTTAGATCAACTAGTTTGGAAGCCACTGCTAAGCCTTAGGTGTTGCAAGACGAGGAAATTGCTAATTACGCCTCAATGAGCGAGCACATTTGGTAATCGGTCGGTTAGTACCTCAAGAAGTATTAACTGTCGCATGAAAAATGTGTGAGCAATTCCTTCTAAAATATTCACCGACTAAAAAGTACTAAGGAAGATGGAAAATAGTATGATAGCTTGAATTGAATTCTCTAGGTGTAGGGATGTCTTTTACACAGACGTAGGGGTATATGATCGATGTTTGGAAGAAAGGTAGGGAGGAAGACTAAAGGCGATGTTTTATTGAGGGATGATATGATTTCTAACATATTTTCACGACCATTAAGATAGGGCTCATGGCAACCGAAAAGCTAGTGTAGTTGGAAACTCTTATTTTCAAGTTCTTTCTTTTATAGTTCTTATCTTTGTACGTAACTTTCATTTTCTTTCTTTTATTATGGGATTTTATGGGTGTAATCCGCTGAAACCCTCAGGAGACAACACTCCTCCTACTAGGGACACCTAGAGGTTTAACGACTTGTTGCACATGCTAAGTGAAATCCTGTTGCCTACGAAAGCGTGCTAAGTTTTTCTTTTTCTTTTTTCTCCCTCTCTTGAATAACTAGTTTGCTCGGGACGATCAAAGTTAAGTTTGGGGGTATTTGTTCAGTCAAAAATATTGCACATTTGATATAACATTTTCCTTATTATAAATATAAAACATATTTGGATTTATCTGCAAAATACTCTTTACCATATGTTTATATATTAGAATTACCATTATGAAGGAAAATATATGCATTTTATATTTATATAATATTTTAGTAATTAAAAGATGCATAGCATATCAAATATTCTTAATCAAGTTTCTTAAATATGTATTACCATATAAAGTGATTAAGATACTCTCTCTAATTTAAAAAATAGTACTAATATTATTCATGGAGATATTGTGCAAAATTTAGCTCAGGTCAGGAGAATAAGATATTCAAGATGTCAGGATCAAAAATCTGCCGAAACCGTAGAATCAATACCGACAGAGACTCAGGAAATATTTGAAGAATCCAAGTATGGAAAAGATATCCACGTGTCAACATGAGGCCACAGAAGAAATTTCAAATCCTAAATCCTCCAGAACGCGGCGCTTCCGCGGCCAAAGTGCCCAATTAGCGGCGGATCCGCGGCTTCATCATAACCGTAGGATCTGAAAACTTAGAAAGCGGATCTTTATGGCATATCTAAACCTATGAGATCTAGGGTTTCTGATTTGAGGGATATATAAAATATCGAGGGCTAAAGTTATAATTCATCACCTTTAAGACGAAGCAAATCACCGTCAAAGAATAAGAGTTCCACGACAGGTCCGCGATTCGACGTAATAGAGCGACATGAATATCAACCAAGCATCTACTTCCTACGAGGCAGAAATCGAGAGCAACTTCTTTCTCTTGTAATCTAAATTCGTAGGATTTGTACTTGTAACGTTGATTAATAAAGGTAGATCGTTTTAATTACTTCGCATTTACTTTCCGCATTTAAATTTCTGCATTATGATTTCCTTCTCTATCCCTTCTTCTTCTTCTCCAAACATGCGTGAGTAATTCTCCGCTTGATAGGGTTCGTGGGATTAGGGTAGATCAATGGATGATAAAATCGCTTAACTTCTTTTACATCTTATAAAGTTTATAAACTTTATCAAAAGAATCGTTAACATCCTAATCGGGCGCGCTATCTATTTATTGATAGTCTCGACCGTGATTTGAGATCAGATTAACAATTGTTTTGGTAGAGCCTAGACATGAATAGAGGTCAATGAAAAGAAAAAGGTTAAGAGTGGGAACCCTATTCACTCTAAAAACCCTAATCTTCATTCATCACCATCGATCTAGTTTTAAATCTATTAAAAGATAAAAGTAGTCATCTTTATTTAATTATCCATTACTACTAAATTGTAACGAATCCTACAAACCATCTTCTTATATATTCTACATCCGTGTTCAACATAGATCTAGAATCACTTTCCCCTATTTCTAATCAACTCATCTAAAGCAAGATTAAAAGTTCCACGCATCCTTGCGGACGACCCGTACTCATCTCGGCTACCTACACGCGACACCGTTACTTATTGCGGTTACTACAAACACACTTTTTCGAACCAATCATGCACATAGGAAATATCAATCATAAAACAAACCGTCAAAATACCGGGATCAAAACAATAGAAACGTGATATACGAATCACCAAGGCGCAATTTATAACAACTGACGTCGAGGTGCCCCTCCTCCAATGTCGAAAGGTGTCGGTGTATCTAAGGCTGGCAGAGCAAGAATATCTACTTGCCTCTTACCCACGGTCTAGCGTCTTCTGCTTTTAGATCCTCATTTCTCTTTGTGGATTACCAATTATATGACTCCTCGACTCAACATCCCGATTCGGAGTAATGAACGAATAAGTCCCGTTCTGGCGCTTTTCTAAAGATCTCTTAACTAATTATCATGGTCACTCGTAACGTACCACGTCAACAATGGCAATCTCTGGCCCACTGAGTGTGCGCGATACCCTCGATCCTGGTCCAAGTCTTTATCGTGAAGTACTCCTGAAAGATCCTGTCAGGGTCTCTTTCCAATCTTATCTCTGCCAGACTGCCCGGAAGTTGGCATTCTTTACTCAATCCGTTTCTTGTTCCGGAACAGCTGCCTTCTCATTACGACGCTCTTCTAGAAAGGTGGCCATAATCAATGCCTCTGCGTACGTATCATGTCTCTAACATTAATGGAGTGGGGCGACAACTCATGAAAATCCTGCACGAACTTCTTACTCCGCTTCCCTTCAATATGGACCAATTCGGAATCATCCCTTTGTATCTGTGTAGACTGCGCTCCAATTGGCTGTACTCATATCTAGAGTCTCTTTTGAAACTACGAACTCGGCATCTCTAATACCCTGTAGTAGGTGTCTGGCCAATTTCTTCCTCGGAAACTCGTCCGAGTCACCGGTGTAATGCGCTTTTGCTCGTCCTTTCTTGATCGACTCACAACACGTCTGTGTGAGGTTCCCTTCTAACTGACGCTAGTTGATTTGATGATCTCGTATCAGAGCATCCAAATGAACAAATTGTTCTAGTCACTTATCTAAAGGTGACTAGCGATCTTCTATCACATCTCCGTGTATAAACTCATGTTGCATTAGTTTCAAAAGTCTGGGGGCAATATCTTGTCAAACTCAGCAACAGCTGGCTCGTCTGTCTGCATGGTAGAAAACGCCTCAAACATCTGAAGTAGACGGTACCTTAATAGGTCTTCATAATCTGGCTGGCCTCTAACAATGGCCCGATCATCTGGTGCAGATCTTGAACGTTCGCGTCAACGAGAAAACATAGTAAAACAATATATCAAAATGTTCGTGTGTCACCAGAATACATCCTGGTCAGTCCTCGTTCCTGACGAGCTCTCTCTGGCTGCATCTTTAGCCGCAGCTCTCTCTGCTCGTGTAACCAAGGTAATGGAAATAAAAATCCGATATGGATGAGGATAGATCATAGGAACGAATAGAATTACGGTGCATAAGAAATGTACATCCTAAGGCTTCTTAAGCGAAGTAGCGTATCGTAAGTATGCTGCGGAACATACACACGGTACGTCACTCTACTTAAGTTACCTACTCCATCAACTAAGGTCAACCTATGCGACGAAAATTCGAGTCTAATACCCCCTCAGTTAAGTCTATGTTCCGTAAGGTTAAGCCTAGGTTCCGAATACACACACACACACACACACACACACACGTCCTAGACTCCGCATAGTCAAACCTAGACTCGAACCAAGGTTAAACCTAACACTCTGATACCAACTTTGTCATGATCCGGGAAAGGCATGTGACTGGCACTTGAATCATGTGAAGTCTATAGGACCCCACCTAATTCAAGTAAGACAAAAGCCCAGAAATCTAAACCTTTTTAGGGAAAATAATGGAAGTGAAGTTTTGAAATAAAGGTTTACTGAAATCAGGTTCTTTCTTTGAAAACATAAGTAATATCATAGGAAAGACAATGTTTTGTATCTATCTTGAAAACATTTTTCGTCATTTGAAAATTGGGCAGCACCTCCTTTGTAAATTCTAACCCGAAAACAATACAAGCAATAATAATAATAGGCATCCCCAAACGGGAGCTAGCTCTTCACCAATTGGCGGAAACAACCACGCAGAGATATAAATATACAACGCCAAGGAAAGGATCAAAAACACAGAAGTAAAGCAAAGAAACTAAGCATCATCAAGAAAACAAGAAATAATAATAAATACATGAGCATGACTCTAAGGCCGAAAGAATATACACAAAGATCTCTAAGTCTACGAATATACATAGTCTGGTTGATGGAGCTTTTAACTAGATACCATCTGGAATAAATATATAAGTACAATAGTGGTCACGATGCAAGTGTATCCCACTAATCAATGCAATTCACCCGAAAGGAAACTGTGTGCCATCAAGCCGCAATGGAAACTGTGCAGTCAAACCTGCAAGAAAACTGTGGCACAATAGGGGTGAGTTGCCAACTCATGAGTAGAAGACATCACCGAGTAGAAACCGAATGTATGACTATCTCCTAGGTCATACAGTAGTATACAATAATAATAATATGATAACATCGAGTGGTAGTAAGGGAAATAATATAAGCATATGTGTAATATCAAGTACCCGTGTCCGTGTCACAAGGTAACTACATGTCATGTGTATCATGTATAAAAGCATCATCAAATGGTGTGTCCAGCAACAGCACATAAAATCATGATAAAACCTGAGTGCCCAGTATCGACACTCGAAAACATCATGAAAACTGTGTCCAGCAGCGACACATAATCCCCATAACTTGGGCTCCATCAGTCCGGATCGACCCATATCATCTGATCTCATGACTACGGTCGGTATCCTCCGGATGTCCGCCGCGCCAAATATCACCAGTCGGTAGTGCTCCCCTGCCATGCTCAACGTCTCTTTATACGGCCTTCTTGCCCCGGGTTAACACACCGGGTCCACCATGTACCCACATATGGTGTCTCCTCACTCCTCGAATCGGGTAATCATATATCATATATGCTCCAGAACCGAGAAATCTCATGGTGGACGTTACACATCATATCAAGGAAAACCGCAATTTTCTTTTAAAACGGGCATACATTTTCAATTTCACATGCGGTTTCCCAAATCCAGAAATCACATGAAAAACAGAATCTCATAATCATGAGCTAATAATGAACAATGAATATCGACATAGAGCCCAACTGCAGTACATAACTAGAATGTAGGTATACAAATGCATGTGGCCTCTAAGTAAGAAATGCAATATCTAAACTAGCATGTGAGAGCAAGAATACTAACAATAAAATTAAACTACCAGCTATCAGGTTATACGAGTGAGATAACGGTTTCTAATGTGTACGTGGCATGGCAATTACCGATGATGATGTGTGTGAGCTGGCAGTAAGTGTACGTGCAACATACGCATCATCGGTAATGGTGCATGTTTTCTAGCAGGCGAGATCATAACAGGAAATAAATAGCAAATGCAATATTATAAGATATATATCTATATACGAGCCATACAGTTATAGTATTGGAAATAGCACGAATCGTTGTTTTGGAAAAGTACGATCTACGGTGTTTTAAGAAAAGAGATATCATTTTGAAAATCCATAGCGTCCCTCGGGTTATCCTTTGAAAATACCTACGATTCGTTAGTGTAACGTTTTGAAAAATCGTTTCGGTGAAATTTTGGAAAATCGGTAAAATAAACGGGTTTTCTGTAAAAAAGTCAAAATACAAATATCTTTATTATAAAATTAAATATACATATTCTAGCTATGAAATTGTTAGTGTTTGGTGTTTATTGAGCCGCTGGTAAAATTTCTAATTTTCTGAAAAAATTTCCGAAAATAATTATTTTAATATTATTTTAAGCCGTCACTAATACATTTAATTAGGGAAAATTACAAATTGGAATGGGTTGAAACAAATTTTGTGCATCATAACACATTAAACAAATTTTAACATGTTGTTTTTTGAAATGAAATGGTTTGCCAAAACGGTTTTAAAAATATCGAAGAAAAAGGGCTTAATTAGTGAAATTAGTGTTAATGGAAATTGGGGTATATCATTTATCATTTTTCCTCACCATACAAATCCACACACACCCTCCCCTAGTGGGCTGGCCGAAATTTATAGGAAACCCCCCCAAAGTTATCCCCACTTAAAGAAAAAGTCAAAGAAAAAAAAATGGAATTAATAAAGAATGGAGCATGACTTTGTTGACTTGGAAATTGTATCATTCATTCAACCCACACTCTCTCTTCCCTCTCCCCATCCCCTAGCCGAGCCCCCTCTCCCCAAATCAGCAGCAACCCTCCCCTTGTTCTCCCCTCTTTCACCACAAAAAAAAATCCACAAAATGCCCAAAAATCAACACAAAAATCCTACAAAATCAAAATCCAATCTCTACCAATTTCTTCTTGACCTATTCTAGTGTGGATCATGGATCAAGAAGCTATTTTGGAGGCCAAGATTTTCATGTTAGATCTTCAAATTTGTGAGGTATAATCTTACACTAATTGTACCTTGTTAGTTCTTATTGTAATCTAAGCTAATTAGGTGTTTAAATTGTGGGTTTATTTGAAAGTTGAAATTTAAAGAGAAGTGTTGAATTGGGAGTTAGGGTTTGGATTATTTGGTTATGGTTGTGTTGTGTAATTTATAATCTTGAGAATTTCAAAACCCAATCTAGTTGTTAGTTTGCAAATTCACTTTAAAAAGAAATTGTCCAAATTGTATTATGTTGCAAACTAGATTTTAGGATTAATGTAATTAAGTGAGATTAAAATCTAGTTAGGATTTTTAGCACATCATTAAGGTTTCCATGAGTGGTTTAACATTTTTAAATATGCAAATTGTAGTCTAGTGGTTAAACTGTAAATTGTTAGAACTAATTTGTCCAAAATAAGCTTCTATCCAAACTAGGTTTTTAATAAATATTTGTATATGTGAGATAAAATTGTAGTGATGGTTTTTATCAATTATTCGTGATTTTAATGGGTAGATTAACTTGTAATTGAATGAAAAATCTAATTTGGTCACTAGTTGCTAATTTGTTGGTTTACAATTGTAATAATTATGCTAAAGTGCTAACTAGGTTTTAGAAATTGAATTAAATTATGGGTTTAAAATTTAAGTAATGGTTTCTATGGAATAATTAAGATATTAAGTTATCATCCTGGTCACTAGAATTGTTAAAACATCATGTTTTGTACAAAGACGGTAAACCTTGCTTGCTAGGTTTTCGGAAAAATAGCTTTTAAAGTGAGTTTGGGTTTTTTGTGAATTTTAACCTATTTCATATTATAATTAGTGTTTGTGAATGTGAAAATGAGTGTGTTTGGGTTTTTCTTGATGGTTTGACGTTTGTACATCGACATCGAGGGTTGGTTTAGTTATTTTTGCATGCGTAGACGATAGGTTTTGACCTATGCGTGATACGCGTGCCGAATTGGTTTTCGTATACCGTTTCGATTTCGGATTTAGTTTTTATGCGTTGCGATACGTGGTGACATGTAGGTACCCAGGTAGACTTCGAGACGACAAGCAAGCGCGTGACGACGTCGGCACCGGCGAGCTCAGATCAGGTGAGTAGATTTATATCTACGGGGAGAAGTCGGGTGGATGGCGTATAGCACCCCCGCAGTTCGTGGTGATGTATACGAATACGTTTACACACATATATTTAGTATATGTTGAATTGAGATTATTGATGATAAATATGGACTTTTGGTGTTCTGTGATTGGTTTAGTGTAGTTGCGAAACCCTAAAGTAGGGGTTGCACCTATACAAACACACGCACATACTTGCATACATCCTTTCTTTTACATGTGCGTATATGGGATTATATATTTATGTGTTCACATGGGTATGGGACTATGTGTTCATATACTGGATTTGTGGATAGTACTTGGGATTTGAGATGAGTCGATGAGATTTGATTTGAGGCCGTGAGATCGGTGATTTGGTAGGGTTCGTATTTGAGATACGACATGACGTTGTAGCGGGTCCTTTGACGTAGTGTTTCACACACGTGCATGCATACGTAGATGGTATCAGTATTGTACTAGACATAGATCAGTACCCGGATTATGATCTTTGATAAAGGGGATACCAGATGAATAGTGTGATGAATATGATATTGACCCGTACCCAGATTTGGGATGCCGTACGACGGATTTACGTACGAACTATATACGTACGAACTATATATTGATGACAGATCCACACTCTTGATTTTTGTGAATGTCTGATTATAGATATGGTATCGGATGTGATATTAATGAGACGGGATCACCGACTAATATATATATATATATATATATATATATATATATATATATATATATATATATATATCGACTCAGATGTTAGGCGGTTTCCTTACCTTCAGTTAGCTTAGTTCAGCCGTATAGTTTAGTGTAGTTGTTAGACTAGGTTAGATTCCTACCTATTTCAAAACTAACGGATCGTGGGTATTTTAAAAGACAGGTCAAGGGATTCTACGGATATTTCAAAAGACGTATCTTTTCTTAAAAACACCGTAGCCCTTATTTTCAAAACCCCACGATTCGTGTTATTTCAAATGGCACCACTGTGGAACTCATATTTTATTAAATGCAGATTAGTTATCATTGTGTTTAGTATTCAGCTCCCGCACATTATTGCTGTTCGCTCCACATCGCATACTTATTTTGTGATTCATATACCGTTATTGATATCATGCTGCTAGGAAACCATCACCATTACCGATGACGCGATGTACCACGTACACTTACTTGCCGGCTCACACATATCTTCATCGGTAATTGCCATGTCACGAACACTTTAGAAAATACTATTTCATTGACATAGTTTGTTAGCTAATAGTTTAGACATGATATTAGTGTACTTGCTTTATATTCTAGTTGAGACATTGTAATTATTACTTGCTACTTCATGCATGTTATTATTCACTGTTATGCCGTATTCATGGATTTTTATGCCTATATTCACTGTTTACATGCTATTGAGGATTTGGATTCGGATTTTCATGAGATTTCCTGGATTTGGGGGAAAACCGCAAAACATTTATAAACTTCTTTTTTCTCTCTTTTTAAATGAAAAAGTGCGGTTTTCCCATGATGTATGAGTCGTCCACCATGAGTTTGCTGATGGATTTCGAGACCCGATTCGAGGAGTTGGATGAACCGTTATGGGTACATGGTGGGCCCGGTAAGGTACCCCGGTGCAAGAAGTTCGAGTAGTAAACGATGAGCCTGGCAGGGGAGGACTACCTACCGGTGATTTTACCCGACGCGTCGGATATCCGGAGGATACCGTCGTGGTCTTGAGATTGATGGTAGGGGCCGGTCCGGACTGACGGCGCCCTAGATAGTGAGATTGAGACATTGAGATTTTGAGACATCGAGGTACTGAGATTGATGATCCAGGCCAGTCCGGATAGCCGGAGCCTGAGATATTGAGATATTGGGATTTATGTTTTGTGTCGATGCTAGACACTGTTTATGCTGATTTCATTTATGATACCTCGTTTTGAAAATACAGAAATCTCACTAAATTATGAAAGAAGTTTCTTCATTTACATGTATTCTGTTTTCATGCATTCATACCTCATCCATATAATATATTGCTACCTAAGGCACTGACATGAGCACTTGGTATTACCGTTGTTTAGAGGTATACTCTAGTCATTGTTATAGGATGCAGATTATATATTTGAGGATATATTATGATCGTATGACTTAGGATCGCGTTGTTCATGTGATTTCTGTTCGTAGATGTTTTCTACTCACAAGTTGGCAGCTCACCCCCGTTGTGCCACAGTTTCTTACAGGTTCTGCCGTACAGGTTTCATTACGGCTTTGCTGGCACTGCTTCTTTTTCGGGTGACTTGCTAGTAGGTGGGTTTACTTGTATCGTACCCATCATTACACCTTGTGTATTAATATTCTGTTGTATCTAGAAGTTCCATCAACCAAACATGTATTTATTTCAGATAGAGACCAGTGTTGTTTATTCTTTCGACCTTAGAGTTGCGCGTTATATTTCTTTGGATTTCATGCTGTTTTGACTTTCCTTTTCTGTTGTGATCCTCGTCTTTCGGCGTTGTATATTATATTGCTTGCGTGGTTGTGACCGTCGATTGACGAAGAGCTAGCTCCCGCTTGGGTTTGCCTTTTTATTGATTTCGTATACTATTCATATTGTATCCCGCTTGGGGGGCAGTATTTACAAAGGAGACTCTGCCGAAATTTTCAGAAAATACTTGATGCTTTTTAAAAACGCATAATTCGGCTTATGCTATTAAAACTACTTGCTTTAAATTGGTTTTTCCTTCACTCTACTACTTTTCTTGGTTTGGATTTCTGGGTTTTCGGCTTACTTAGATTACGTACGCCTCGAGACGTTTCGTAGTCTAAGTGCCGGTCATGTTCCGTACTTTCGGGTCATGACAGTTAGTTTTGGAAATAGGTATGAATTGAGCCTAATCTAACATCTACCTAAGCAACTAAAAGACTAACTAAGAATCGAGTCAAAGGTGATAAGGAACCTATAACATTTTCCAAGTCGATATATCTAGTAGTCGACGATCCAGCCTCATAGCATTACATACGGTATAATCCATTGTACAACATCCTTGGGTCAAGAGTGTGGATCAATCATCATGTATACATCTCGTACGATATAGTCCATAGTACGGCATCCTCAAAATCGAGGGTACGGGCCAATATCATATATCTTATATTTCGACGGTGTCATCCATCGTACTATCTCATAATCAAGGGTACGGATCTAAAGTCACGTACATTCTATTATCTTATCAAGTCACATGTTATCGCATGTTATGTGTACATCGCCCAACAATCTTTTAATATATCATATCATATACGAGATCTCAACTCAATCATATATCATAACCTCACGACATCATGTCCGATCATATCGACTCATATCCATATAACAGAACATATCCTCATCTTACACGTATATGTATATTATATATATATATATATATATATATATATATATATATATACACACACACACACATATACACACATATCATACCAAGTGTGTATGTGTGTGCGACAATATAAAAACCAAAGACTTACGCCTAAGAGGAAACCAAACTAGGGGTAAACCTTCCTACGAGTACGTCTATTCTAACCTATAGTCTCCTAGGATACTATTAGCTAGCTATCCATACGCCACACAAAAAATATGTATATATATATATATATATATATATATATAATAGGTAACCTATTCTACGGTTGCGGGGGTGCTATACCCCATCCACCCGACTTCCCCCGTAGATATACATCTACTCACCTACAACGCCTCGCTCTAGTCGATCCCGACAGATGCCTTGCCCTCCTTCGTCGTCCCGAAAATCCATGCGCTTGTACCTACAAATCAAAACACATCGTATCGCATCACAATCATATTCGAAAACCGACACGACACTCGAAGCGCACATTTGTTAGAACCTATGGTCAATGCCTGCTAAAACAAAAAAATACTATCTGACGTCAACGTGCGAATGTCGAACGACCAAGTCACATCATGAAATCCAAAATTCCATGATTCAAATATCGGAAAACATTGTCAAAACTAACTCAAAATGCTCCCACATTTTGGCATAGATAGACTAGGACAAAACTAACAATATTGTAGCTAAGTTATAAGGAGTGTGAGCTACAGGCCAAACCCCAACATCAAACTCCTAAATTAACCTGTCGGAAGGTGCTATAGTAACCGGTGTCGCCGGCCTAATTTTGGAATTTTGGTATCGTTCTTCTGTGGTGGTTTTCTAGTGGTCTAACTAGGTCAATGTAGTTGTTCGTTTTTCTTATAAATACCCCCAAGTTGCTCCAGAATTCATTTGATCCTCAAAAACTCGCCAAAACCGACATCGGAAAATTCTATAACTCAAGTTATCCAAGGATTCTAACACTAAAAGGGTTTGTGGCCACTACTAAACCTCAATTACACCATCATAACTCATAATATCCCCTAAACCTCATCTTGGAATTTTCAAACATCACTAAACCACAATAGTTTAACTCTAAACTATACCAGGAGGTTAGGAAACTAATAGCTTAACTAAAAATGTAGGATATACCTCATATATCAACTGAAGAAAATTCTTGGGTTGCCCTAAGTGCTCAAAACCTTAACTTGATTCATCCATCATGCTTGAAAAGAGGTTGTGGTCATTTTTTGTAAAGGAGGGTGAGGTTTTTGATTATGTTTTGGGGATGTTTTGTGGTGAAAGAGGAGGTGGAGGGAGTAGAAGATGAAGGAATGAAGGATGTAGGGAGATGAGGAAGTGAAGTGTAGAAGCCATGGTAAGAAGATACTCCCCCCTCTCTCTCTCATCCTCTCTCACCCTATACCCCTTTGTCCCCTCATCACAAAATCTCTCTTTTCTTTTCTTTTCTTTACTTTATTTAAAAACCAAAACCAAATAAGAAACTAAAGAATTTTAACCATAGTTCAAATAAAAATGTAACAAATCTTGCAACATGTTTTTGTTGCATGTTATATACATAAATATTATTAATGCATAATTAGCGAGATATTAATCAAGTTTAACATTAACTTATATACAATTAATTGTATAATAATTTATAAAATGTCCAAATCAACTAACACTTTCAAAATCAATAATTTATATTAATTTTCCAATTATTCATCAAACTAAAAGTGTATGATCATACTATTTCGTTAAAACCAATTTTCATATTTTATATAATATCCAAAAATTTATTATTTATTTATTTAAATTCTAAAAATAATATTTTATTTTCTGAAATCTTACAATAACACCGCCTCCATCGAGTCGAGGTTGGTCTTAGAGGGCGTGAAGACCACGAGGCCGAGAGAGTCCCACCGGGCCCTGACCGAGTCTAACCGGGCTCTCCATGCCCAGATAGGTGAAGTCAACGAGCTCTTTGATGTCATGAGGAAACAAAGAGATTCGTTCAAGGGGGATGCCCAGGCAGCCAAAGAGGCGGCGAAACGGGCTGAGGAGAGGGCGGAGAAGGCTGTGGAGGACTACAAGATGTCCGACCAGCTCTACATCGACCTGGCTGATTCTGCGGTCATTGGGTTGCATAACGCCCTCGACACAGCCAAAGAGATGATGCCCGGGTTCGATGACCGAGAGCTCCGCGTGAGGTACCCCCTCCTGGAGGAAGAGCAAAACGGCGGAGGCGCCGAGCAGTCGGGTGGAAGTGAGCAAACTGGCGGAGGCGCCGAGCAGGCTGGCGGCGAGGAGACCTTGACCGAAAAGATGACTTGAAGTCGCCACTCTCCTTGCTCTCTCCCCTTTCTTTGTAACCTTATGGGCATTTTGTAGCAATTTTGTACAGCTGAGGAGCCTATAATACCTTGTACATAATTTAGAATTTAATGAAGTATTTTTGCTCATCTTTGATTTATTTGATTAGAAAGTCTCACTTTTATTTTTACTTTTCCATGTGTGGATAGGCTGGAGTCCCCCTTAGCCCGGAGACGGGGTAGCGTGAGTTAAGTGAACACTAACTTTATTCTTCCAAGTGTAGATAGACCGGTATTTCCCCTCACTCTGGAGACAGGGTAATGGGAGTCGAGTGATCACTAGACATATTCTTCCAAATGTAAATAGGCCGGTGTCCACTTGGAGACTTTTAGGAACTCGGATTGTCCTTAGCGGAGCTCGGTGTTATCCCTTCTTCAGATTCGAGTGGGGTTGGAGTTGGGCCGGCTATCGACCGAACCCAAGCTTTATTTACTTGGGCCATGTTAGGAGTTTACCTACTTGAGTACGTGCGCCGAGTAAAGGTCTGCTTGCTGGTTTAGTGCGAGGCCTTAGGATCTACCATTGAGGCCGAGCAGGAAGCTATCCAGTGGTCTCGTAATGAGGGCTTTGGATCCATGGCATCGTTGGACAGGAAGCTATCCAGTGGCCTCGTGATGAGGGCTTTGGATCGATGGCATCGTTGGACAGGAGCTATCCGCTGTAGATAGGCCGAGCTGGAAGCTGTCCACCGGCCTCATGATGAGGGCTTTAGATCCATGGCGTCGTTGGGCAGGAAGATACCAGCTCTGGATGGGCCGGGCAGGAAGCTATCCGGCAACCTCGTGATGAGGGCTTTAGATCCACAACATCGTTGGGAAGGAACCTACCCGCTGTGGATAGGTCGGGCAAGAAGCTACTAGGCGGCCTCATGATGAGGGCTTTAGATCCACGACTTTGTTTGGAAGGAATCTACCCGCAGTGAATGGGCCGAGTAGGAAGCTTCCTGGCAACCTCATGATGAGGGCTTTTGAGCAGGAGTCTAAGCCAAGCAATAATCTACCAGCCGTGAATTGGTCAATGGAAGGTAGGATTGCCATGACATTGACATTGTGCCTCCCTGATTCCCGGTGCCACATGGCATATGGCGAGTATCTCAAGATCTACGCAAATCTCCTAACGGCGTCGTTCAATCTTCCGGGATCCGTGTGAAAGGGAGGTAGCCAATAGCCAGCTGCCGCGTGGAAGCACCTTATCGGATGGATGTGATACTCCGTAATTCGCTCCTTGACAGGGAAGAATCTCGACCGTTGGGGAATTTTCATTGAGACTATAAATAGTAGAGCCTTAGCCCCCTCTTAGACGCTACTATTGATTTGCTTTTACTAGTCCCCATCTCCTCCCCTTTTTCTTTGCTCGATCTTCATAGTTTATTGTTTCCTGATGGCCAGCAATACGTACAACATCCGAGAAATCATAACACGTAATGACGTCTATCACTACGATTTTGACAGTTTCGAAGCGACATACGAGGTTGTGATAGGTCATCTGGAGCGTCATTGCGGGCTTTTACTCCCGCACCAACCTTCTCTCCTGCAGGTGCTCATCTACACGATCTGGAGATCCTCCCCTGGCCTTTTCAAGGCGTTTTCCCAGCAAGCACTGGAAAAGGCCGTCGACAAGATGCGCACGGCTCGTGAGTTGGGCTTGATCTCGAAGAGAAGGAGGGACAGCTCGGTAGATATCCTTCGCTGAACTTTCCAACAGAGATTGATCATAGCTTCATGCTCAACGGCGGGAGTCCCTGACGGAACCGTAGCTGCTTGGGTCCATAGGCATAGGCAGAGGGAGCGATGGGATACCTCTTGGGCTCGGCTGTTGGATCTCTGCTTTGAATACTGTAGTGTGTTTTTCGTCACCCCATTGAGATAGAAATACGCACGCGCTTGTCAGGCGCATTACAGATTCCCCCTGCCTAGGTTAGGCTGGGGTTTATTGATTGTGGGGATCCGAATCTCCGGCAGCCACGGACTAAGCTGCCGTTAATTACCCCTCGCATTTGGAGCGAGAGAACCTCCGATTGACGGGTTAAACTGGTCATGCGAACTCAATGTGTAGTGTTGTGTTTTGAAGGGGTTTGGGATATCTCGGGGGCCCCGCAGAGTTTTTACGGGGGCCCCGTAGAGTTTTTTCTAACAGGGATAGTGTCGTGGAGTATGTGTGTGTGCGTGTATGTATACATACGTATATATACAAAAAAAAAAGGAAAGGGCATCCAAAGGATGTGTGGGAGAAAGCGCTCGGGCGCTAGCGCTTTGGGCACTAGCGCCTCGAGTGCAAGAGCGCTAGCGCTTTGAGCGCTAGCGCCCTACGTACCAAGCACGTGGGCGCTCGGGCGCTAGCGCTCTGAGCGCAAGAGCGCTAGCGCCCCACGTGTCAGCACGTGGGCGCTCGGACGCCAGTGCTCTGAGCGCAAGAGAGCTAGCGCTTTGAGCACTGGCGCCCTACGTGCCAGCACATGGACGCTCGGGCGCTGGCGGTTTGGGCGCAAGGGCGCTAGCGCCCCACGTGTCAGCATGTGGACGCTCGGGCGCTAGCGCTTTGAGCGCTAGCACCCCACGTGTCAGCACGTGGGCGTTCGGGCGGCAAAAGGGACTTGGGCCCTGCAATAGGAGTTGTACTCCCAGAAAGGAGCACTTATTATTTTGTGTGTGTATATATATATATGAGGAGTTAAACTCCCAGGATGTTTTGAAGCTAATGAAGGGTTTATCCCCTTGAGCCCTAGTTCTTCCCCAAAGTGGGGTTTCTGGAGTTGTGTCTCCTTCTTCTTCCCTTGTTGGACGGATCTTGAAGGTCAAGAAGTATGAGATTTTAAAAATCTCTCCTTTCTGAGATCTGATGGAAGATCTGAGTTCCCCTTTGTGGATTTCGTGGTGAAAAACTATTTTGTTTTTTTAAAAGGAAGAGTAAAACTCTTGATTTAATTCAAAGAAAGAAGAAGGTTTTAGAAGCTTGAGGAAGGAGAAAGATCTCAGATCTTAGTTCTTTTGGAGAGAGAAAAAGTTGTTGGGATATTTTCATTATCCTTGCCTTTATAGGCTATACACTTTACGCATAGCCCCTTGGGCTTCACAAAATGGCATTTTGCCTATCTCACGGCTCATATGACATTTCTTTTTCCACATAAGCCATGGGCTTTACAAGAATTTAGCTTTATGCCCATTTTTCTTATATTTATTCATAAAATAAAGTAAAAGAAATACAACAAGATTTTGGCATGGGGGGAGGCCGGCCGCTTCATGTTCGGGCTAGCCCCGGGCATTGGCCCACTTGACCTGGGCTTGGGCCGACCTGGCTTGGGGTTGACTTTGATTTTGACTTGGCCAACCGGGGTGTAAATTTTTACCCCAACAAATACCATAATCAATACTTTCAAGACCCCTTTCCCCCTTTGCTATAATCGTTAAGAAGAATTTTTTTCTTTTTCTTTTGCGAGCCCCCAAGCGCTTTTGTAAGGCTGAGGAGCCAAGAATACCTCTTATGAATAAAAAAAATTCTTTTGCTTATGAATTTTTCTTTGCTTAGAATGTTGAACATTGAAAATTTTCGTTTATTTTTCTAAGTGTAGGTAGACTGGTGCCCTTTCTTCCCTCCTTAACCCCGGAGTCGATATAAGATAGGCAGAGCGAGACTTATTTGTGCTCGGTCCCTCTTCTCTACCAGGATGTCCAGGTTGCTTCAAAAGGCTAATGCATTGGTTTCGTCGTCGAATTGCTTGACTCAATAACTGGGTAGACCGATCTCTGTGGGAACCATTGCCTCAGTGCCATAACAGAAGCTGAACGGGGTTTCTCTCATGGGCATCTTCTTTGACGTATGCAATGCCCATAGTACCCGAGGCAGTTCTTCGACCCATCCACTCTGTCTCCCTTCCAGGCGGGCTCTAAGACCCCGGATGACACCTCGGTTCGCCACCTCGGCTTGCTCGTTACACTGAAGATGAGAGACTGCGGAGAACTTCATTAGTGTGTTGTAGTCGCGAAAGAAATCTCTGACATTTTCATTTTCGAAGTTAGTTCCATTGTCGGTGACGATACACCTCGGAATTCCAAATCGGGCGATTACATTGTTCTGCAGGAACATTACCGTGGAGGCGGTATCCGGGTTTCTAATCGGCGTGGCTTCGACCCGTTTCGTAAAATAGTCCATAGCGATGAGGATATATTTGTGCCCTACTGCGCTAGTGGGGAGTTGGACAATCATGTCCATTCTCCACTGTGTGAATGGCCAAGGGGAGCTTAGCGGTGTTAGCTCTATGGCTGGTAATCGAGGAACACTACCGAAGAGTTTGCATGCTTTGTATTTTTGTATGAGTTTTTCTGTGTCGTTATGGATAGCCGGCCAATAATACTTCTATAGCAACGTCTTTTGAATTAGATTGCAGGCCTCTTTATGTGTGCCTCCGACTCCTTCATGTATTTCTTGGAGAACGTACTCAGCTTTGCCGGAATCGACGCATCTGAGTAGAGGTTGGGTGTATGACTTTTTTTACAAGTTTCATTTGCTCCATATGAAATGGTGTGCTTTCATGCGGAGCCGGCACTCTTCTATTCCGTCCTCGGGGAGCATTCCGTCCTTGAGGAACTCCACTATAGGTTTTCTCTAATCCAGGATACTCCCATAAGTGGTGTAGATCAGGTTTATTACTTCTTTATCTTCGACGCTAGTCATGGCAGGACTTCGAAGAGGATGTTCCTCTTATGATTGGTCGAATAGAAGGAGGCGAGCTTGCTTAAGGCGTCTGCTTCGACGTTTATGCTCCGGGGAACCTGTTCTACTTGAACTTCGTCGAAATTTGTCCGTAGCCTCTTCACCTCGGCGAGGTATTTCATCATTAGAGGTTCCTGGATTTTGAATCGTTCGGTCACTTAGCCGATGACCAACGCAGAATCACTACGAATTCTAATTTTCTTTAGCCCCACCCCGAGGCGATTCTTAGGCCGACTAATAAGGCTTCATATTCTACGGCATTGTTTGAGGCCTTGAAGTCGAATCGCAGTGAGTATTCCATCTCGGCTCCATTGGGGCCGCGGATGACCAGCCTAGCCCCACTTCCTTCCTATGTATAGGAACCTTCCACATAGAGTACCCAGTCCGGAATTGGACCGAGCTTTTCTTCGACTGAGTGTTTTGGGCTTCGATCTCGCATCAGCGCTTCCTCTCTGCTGGGAATGGTGCACCCGACCACAAAATCGGCGAGTGCTTAGGTTTTGATGGCTTTCCTTGGTCGGTATCGGATGTCAAATTGTGACAACTCCCATCTCCACTTTTCCGAGCGGTCCGACAGCTCAGGTGAACTGAAGATATTCCCCATGGGTCGGTCGGTGTGAACGATGATCGTGTGAGCCTCGAAATAGTGCCCGACTTTCTTAGAGGAGAAAATGAGTGCCATGACTATCTTTTCAATAGCCAGGTACCTGGTCTTAGCATCTTTCAAAATGTGGATGACATAATAAACCGTTCTCTGTATCCCCTCGGATTCTTTGATGAGCACGAAGCTGGCTGCCTGGTCAGAGATGACCAAGTACAGCAGCAACCCATCTCCTTCGACTGGTCGGATGAGAAGCGGAGGCATTGACAGATGAGCCTTGAGCTGCTTGAAGGTGACTTAACACTCCCCGAACCACTCGAACCCGGAGATCTTCCATAAAGGTTTGATGAAAGGTAGGCACTTTTCGCCAGATCTGGACATGAATAGACTCAGAGCGGCCACCCTGCCTGTGAATCGCATGATTACTACGTTTCTCTTGGGCGTCGTCATGTCAATGATGGCCTTGATCTTCTCCGGGTTTGCTTCGATTCCTTGGTAGGTGACCATGAATCCAAGGAACATTCCGCTCATGATGCCGAAAGCACACTTGGATGTATTCAGCTTCATTTTATACTTTCACAGTACCTCAAAGGTCTCGCCAAGGTCCGTGGTATGTCCGGATGACCGGGTCGATTTCACAATCATGTCATCGATGTATACTTCCATATTCCTCCCGATCTGTAGCTTGAACAGCTTGTTGACTAGCCGTTGGTACGTTGCCCCTGCGTTTTTGAAGCCAAGGACATTATCTTATAGTAGTAGACCCCTCAATCGGTGGTGAAGGCAGTGAGCTTTTCATCAGCCAGGTTCATTCGGATTTGATTATAACTGGAGAAAGCATCCATGAAGCTCAGCAGCTCGTGACCGGTCGAGCTGTCCACCAGCTAATCTATCCGAGAGAGAGGGTAGTTGTTTTTCGGGCAGGCCTTGTTCAGATTGGTAAAATCGACGCACATGTGTCACTTCCCGTTCGCTTTCTTGACCATGACTACGTTGTCTAGACAAGCCGAGTAGTCTTGGTTCCTGATGAAGTCTGCCACACGTAGCTGGTCCACTTCCTCCTCAACCGCCTTATGTTTGATAGGTGCAAAACTTTTTTCTTTTTTCGGACCAGCCGGGCTTTTGAGTCAACTCCGAGCCCATAGGAGATCGCCTTGGGGTTGATCCCTAGCATGTCCATAGGAGTCCAAGCTAACACGTCGGAGTTGTCTCGGAGGAATTGGATAAAGTTGTCCCGAGTTTCCCAGGTTACGAGGGAGCCGATCTGGACAGTTCGGCTGTTGTCTCCCTCTTTAAGGAGGACCTCGGACAAGGCTTCGACTGGGGTACCCCGGATCTCCCTCTTATTATCACGTGTATCTAGCGATTTTCGAGGATCATATGGACCCTCAGACAGCTCAACTTCTTTATCCTCGAGCACCGTCGTGGTGAGACACACCTTGGTGATTTGCTGATCTCTTAGTCCTGGCCTATTCCCCCATCGCCCAGAGGAAACTTGAGCGTGAGGTGGTAGGTTGAGATCTTAGATTGGAGGGCGTTTAAAGTGGGGCGACCCAAGAAGATGTTATAAGATGAAATAACCCGGACGATGAGGAAAATCACTGACATTGTTCAGGTCCTTCCGGCCTCCCCAATGTTGGAAAGGGGGGCGATCATTCTCTCATCTTGGACAAAGTGGTTAGTAAACCCAGAGAGAACGTGCTAGGTTGGTTGGAGATTGGACGGGTTTAACCCCATACGCTGGAAACAGTCGTAAAATAGGATATCCGCTGAGTTTCCCGAGTCAACGACGATTCTCCTGACTTCGAACCGATTAACCCAGGACATGATCATCAGGGGGTCATTGTGTGGGACCGTTATGCCATAAAGGTCTTCATCGGTGAAGGTGATGGGAGCAGCCGTCTTGCACTTCTTAGCGGGAGGAGCACTTAAGGTCATGACCGGCCGGATGCGGAGGGTGTCCTCGTCGCTCGGAGTCGAGCCCACGGAGACGACTATGATCTGTCTAACCGTCAACTCTCCGGTTGGAGGTTGATCTGCCTGCTCCCGATCTGCCTGACGTTTATCTCGTAGGTACTTTGCTAGGTGACCGGAGTGGATCAGCTCTTCGATGTAATCGCGGAGTTGTTTGCAGTTCTCCGTCGGTGTCCCTGTGACCGATAAAAGGCACAACATGGGCCGCAAAGTCGCTTGCCCGGTCTTTGGATCATCGGCGGGAGTTTGAAAAATCTCTCGCTCTTTGCTTCTTCTAGTAGTTCGGTCTGAGAGACATTCAGAGGAGTGTACTCGTGAAACCTTGGAGAATAAGCTTTGGGACGATCGGTCTTTTTCTTTTCCTCTTAGTCCCGTTTCTTTTGGTCCGTCCGGTCTCCGTGGGGAAGGTTAGTGTTCACCTCAGACTCAAATTGGATCTCCCACTCAGTATAGACTTTTACCTCGTCCATTGTCTTAGGTTATGCCAATGCAAAAGAGCAAAGCCACTTTATATGCCTAAGACCGGATCTCAAGATGGTGATGACCGTCTCGTCTCGGTGCTCGGGTACTTCCAGGAGAGCATTGTAGAACCGGGCGACAAAACCCTTGAAAGATCCATGTCCTTGCTCTTGATGGTGAACAGGTAGTCGATCGTCTTCTTCTATCGTCGGTTGCCGACGAAATAATCAAGGAACTGAGTATACAGCTCGTCAAAGGTTGAGATTGAACGCGGAGTCAGGCCGTGAAACCAGTCTCGCCTGGCCCGGATGAGGGTGGTGGGGAAGGCTCGACACTGAGCTACGTCTGAGTTATGTTGGAAGCTTATGCCCACTGTAAACGTGTCCAAGTGGTCTTTTGGGTCAAACTTCCGGCCGAAGAGGTTCGCCTTGGGAGGTTTGTTCTGAGATAAGACCCGCTCACTCAGTAATTGCTTCGTGAAGGGCCTAGTGAGAGAATCCGTGGAGTATCTTGTCGATCCACCGAGTGAATAGGTGACAAGCCGCAAGTCCTCGATCTTCTTCTAGAGGACCTCGATCCACTGCTGGTACCCTAAGGATTCTCCATAGTCAGAGTTCCTGCTGTCTCTACTTTGGGCCTGCGTGATGGAGCGGATTCGACTCTTCTCTATCATGTTCCTCAGATCCTCGAGGGAACACTTCGCGGCTCGCCCCATCATGCGCTATATGCGCGGCTTCGATGAGTATAGTGACGTCGGTCTTTCTTGGAGTCGGGTGACCTGACCGACGTTTCCTCGGAAGACGAGGGAGCGCGGCGAGCGTTGAAGCGATAATTTGGTTGGTCCTATGTTCTCGGCATCGGACTGTCCGGCGCCCAACGAGTCATGGAATCATTCATATGGGGTCTGCGACTGCAGGAATCGGCACGCCGACATTCCGTGGTGTCGTGGTTAGCACGAGCACGGCCAAGGACCTGCACACGTCCTTCTACCGCCTCATGCATGCCGTCGTTCTTAGGGACAGGGGCGGCCGTTTATCGGGCGTGGCTGACAATTTGGACACGATCGGGTGCGTCCACCATCGTTGTTGGCCAGTCGATCCACGCCGATAAGGCTTCGAGGATGTTGGGAGTAGGAGTGAAACCATCCCCGCCTCCGTTATGGAGGGCGGGATGGCTCGTGCTAGAATCTTCGTTGTGATGATCGTTGGCCATCGAATCGAAGGCGGAAAATCAACTTTTTTGGGTAGAAAAATGAGTTTTCCACAGATGGCGCCAACTGATGGAGGTTGGAATCTACCTTAGATGTTTTCCGCCGTCGATCTTGTGGCCAGCTGGGCTGAGTGATAGAGATTTTTGATGATGGTTGGGTGTGGATCTCAATGGGTTGTTGTTGACGCTGAGCTACCTACAAAGGAAATCCTGAGTGGGAAACTTCCGTAGGACCCTCCGACGATCAAGTAAGTACCAAGAAATGATTGGGGCAGAGTAGCAGTGTATTGAATTGAGTTTGAGTTACCTGAATCGTCTAGAGGAGGGGTTTATATAGGGGTCGCATTAGAGTGAGCCGATGTGAGATTCTCGTCATCTATTTCGCCCTGCGTCAAGTTCGCATTGATGGAGGGATACACTCATTAATGGAAAGATACATTAGCATGGGATGCGAGATGCGGGACGTAGAGCGGCGGAGGCCTCGTCGTGGCGAGATACATGGAGCCGTTACAGGGGCGCTGGCCAAACAAAGACGCTGAGAAATCTCAGCTAAAGGATAGCTCGGGGATAAGCAAGTGAGCCGAGGAATCTCAGCTATAGGATAGCTGGGAGACAAGCTATTGGCTGGCGGTTAGCCGAAGAGTGAACATACTCTTGGGAGGTCTCCAAAAGTTCGGGTGCAACCTCGAAGGTGAGGCACTGAGAAATGTCCCCGATGCAGCATACTTGTTTCCTCTCCATAGCCCTCAAGAATCTAGTGGGTTTACGTGGACGTCACGTCATCTGCTACGTGTCATGATCTGGGGAATTCCCATTTATGAGTATCATCATTATCCAATGGCCTAAATTTGTGTAAAACAAGAATACCCACATGTTGGTGTCTTTTTGATGAAGATCTATGGTTAGGATTCAACATAGCTGGGAAAATTGCAGATAACCAGAGCACTGGAACACTACCAACCAACCCTTTGTTTCTTGTTTTCAAAGGCGATGAGCCGACCACGTAAGCCTGGTGGGCATTTTAGTTTCAATATTGTAAAAATTAAGATTAAAGCTACCACATGCAACATATAATAACTTTGAAGTATTGAGTTTTACATGACAGAAAGAAAAGTATGTCTATGTTACGTTTAATTTTAAATATAGGTATGATATTCTATGCTGCTGACAATGAACCATAATTGATTAGTCGTTTGTAAATCTATGAAAACATATTAACCTCTCTTTCAAGGATCTGTCTAGCAAGGACATGTTAGATTGTGATAAGGTTCATAAATAGGAATTCCCCAGGTTACGACACATAGCAGATGACGTGTCGTCCATGTAAGCCCACTTGATTCCTGAGGGCCACAGAGTTGGAATCAATATGATACATAGAGGACTTTCATCGGACCTCGTCTCCGAGGTTGCACCCAACCTTTCAGAGACCTCTCCGGAGTACCTTCCCTATGCTTCTAGCAACCAGCCAATGGCTTGCCTCCCAACTATCCTACAAGTGAGATTCCTCAACATATTTTCTTGTCTCCAAGCTCTCACAGGGCAGAGATTCCTCAGCGTCCCCGTTTGGCCGGGAGCACGAAGCCCGAACGCCCTCGTAACGGCTCCGTATATCTCACCACGACGAGATCTTCGTCGGCCCATGTCCCGCATCCCACGCCTGCGTATTTTACCATTAATGGTCGTATCTCGCCATCAATGGGCGTATCCCGCCATCTACACGAACGTGACACGGGTGCGTAACAGACGGCGAAGATCTCACAGCAGTTCGCTCCACACGACCGTTATATAAACCCCTTTTCCAGACGACTCAGGTAACGTGAACTCATTCCAATACACCGCTACCCTGTCATTATTTCTCGGTACTTACTTGATCTTCAGAGGGTCCTACGGTGGCTACCCACCCCAGGACTTCTCTTACAGGTAACACGGCGTCAACGATAACCCACTGACATCCACACATTCAAACCTCACACCGAATCTCAACCGTTCAGAACTGCTTCCAGCAAGATCGATGGAGGACAACTACTGAAGGAGATTTTGACCTCCATCAGTTGGCGCCTTCTGTAGGAATCGAGAAGCACCTCCACCCAAAAAGTTGATCTTCCGCCTTCAATTCAATGGCAAGCGATAATCGCGACGACTGCAGCATGAGCCGCCCCGTCCCCCATAATGGAGGTGGGAACGGTCCAACTCCCCCTCCTAACATCATCAATGTCTTGTCCACTCAGATTGATAGGCTCATGGCGATGGTGGATGCACTCGCCTGTGTCCAAGAGGCCGTCTGTACCCGCCAAACCGCAGTTTCCCCTCTCCGGGATAACGACGTATACAGGAAGACGAAAGTGCATGCTCAGGCCCTCGACTTCACTCGCGCTCATCTTGATGTTACCGAACACCGGCGTGCCAATTTCGACAGTCATGACCCACATACGGGGAATGATTCCATGACCCATTGGGCACCGGACAGCTCGACACCCCGATCTTAGGGGAGACCAGGCTATCACTTCGACCCCCTTCGTGTTTTCTCGCCCCTTGAAGAGTACCCGCTAAACCGAAGTTTCCTCTCCCCGGGATGACGACGTACACAGGAAGAAGAAAATGCACGCTCAGGCCTTCGACCTCACTCGCGCTCATCTTGATGTTACCGAACACCGGCGTGCCGATTTCGACAGTCATGACCCGCATATGGGGAATGGTTCCATGACCCGTTGGGCACCGGACAGCTCGACACCCCGATCTCAAGGGAGACCAGGCTATCACTTCGACCCCCGCCGTGTTTTCTCTCCCTTGAAGAGGTGTCGGTCAGATTTCCTGGTTCCAGGCAAAACCCATGCCGCCACTTCCGTCAAGGCCATGAACACGACGAATGTCGAGACTATCCACGAAGGGTCCGCCCCAAAGATTTAAAGAATGTGATAAAGCGAAGCCGAAACTGCTCCATCACGTAAGCCCAGAGTAGAGATAGTAGGCACTCCGACTATGAAGAATCCTCGGGGTACCAACAACAAATCGAGGCCCTCGAAAAGAAAATCGAAGACATACGACAAGATGACTGCACGGCCGGCGAAGGGGCGAAGTACTTCGCCGATTCACTCATGAGGCCCTTTATAGAACAACTACTAGCTGAGCGTTTCTCGTCCAAGAACAAACTGTAACATTTCAGAAAAAATAAAATAATATTTTTGAATTTAAATAACAAAATAATAAATTTTATGAAAACTATACGAGTATGAATTTGAGTTTTCATAGAATGGTATAATTATATACTAATATTTTAGAAAATATTTGGGAATTAATAAGAATTAATTAATTTTGAAAGCATTTATTGTATTTGGACATTTTATAAATTATTATACAATTAATTACATACAAGTTATGTTAAACTTGATTAGTGCATTACTAATTATGCATTAAGCCAAATCCATTTTTATCAACTATGACTAATGCACCATGACACATTGTATTTTGTTGCATGTTGCCTTCAATTGTATTTGTTGTATTTGGTTTTAAGAAAGAAAAAGAAGAATGGAAATGGAAAAATGAGAGGAGACATGATTTGATCTTGAGATAATGAGGAGAGAGAGTGAGAAAGAGAAATAGAGAGAGGATGTATGGTTCTACAACCTTCCATTTGTTTCCCTTCTTCATTTTCCTTCACCTCCTTCATCTTCTTTATCTCCTCATTATCCACCTCCTTTACCTCACTACCTCATGAAACCATTCCAAAAATCTCATCAAAACCTCACACCACCTTCACAAAAAATGACCACAACCTCATCCTACACCTCATGATGAGATCAAGATAAAGTTTTAAGCATCATGGACCACCAAAGAACTTTCTTGAGTTGCTTCCAAGAGGTAAAACCTTCACCTTCCTTCAAGCTATTAAGTTTCTTAATCTCCTACATATGTTTAGAGTTCAAAGATGCATGATTAGTGATCTTGGAAAATTCTAGGATGATTTTTAGTGGATATTTTGAATTGTGGAGATGCAATTGAGACTTAGTTAGTGACCCCAAACCCATTAGTGATTAAATTATGGACCAAACTTGAGATTTGAAGTCCAAACATGAACTTGGAATTTTCTGACATCGAGTTTTTGACGAATTGTGATGATCAAATAGAATCCGGTGTAAATCGAGAGCTCTGAAAAATATTTTGCAAATACAGAGAGTTGTGCAGGCTATTATAAAGATACCCTAGAAGCCCGAGCCCTCACCTCCTTGTCTAGGTCGCAAATTTATTGGATATGGCCGCAAATTGCGGCCTAGTCTTAGGTTCTTGGGTTGGTCTTTAGTCCATAGCCCTATTACCTAATATCTAGGCCTACCCTATGTGAAAAATGTCCTAATTTCACCCGAGTCAAATTCTGGGAGTGTTTTTCTAAGTTTCAGATTTCGGTTTACGACTTTTGGAAACTTGGTTTTGGTATTTGAGTTTTGACATGGTCGTTGGACGTTCGTACGTCAACGCCGGGGGTTGTTTAGTTGTTCTTGCTTGTGTGGACCATAAGTTCTAACCTATGTACGTTTCTCTTGCCATATCGGTTTTAGGATTTGGTTTTGATCTCGTTATGATATGTATTGATTTGTAGGTACCTTTGCGTGGACTTCCGAGAAGACGAAAGAGAGCAAGACGGTTATCTACTTCGTCTAGAGTAAGGATAGCTGGTGAGTAGATGTATATTTACAGGAGAAGTCGGGTGGATGGCGTATAGCACCCCCGCAACCATAGTACTAGGAGAATAGAGATGTAGTATATATATAGAAATATACGCTTATTTACATACGGATATTGAAAGTATGTCTTAGCATCTCTACTAGGTTTCAAAGTGAATCAAGTATACAATTTAAAAAAATCTAGAGGTCTAAAGCATACTAAGCTAGAATCTAACTTGAGAATTAAGGTTTAAGTGTAAGCAAACAAGATCTACATTAAGTGAAGACGGTTTAGAACCTTTGTAGACCAGTCCTTCACTTCTAAAGCTCCAAGTAGTAGTCCCCCAAACTCTTCTTTGACTCCACTTGAAGAAAGGATCGAGCTTGCTAGAAGTATTCGATGCCGAAAATGATCCACTTTGAAGTCTCTCTAACTCAAGCCCACTCTTCACTAATCAAGGTGTTAGTGAAGCAAACAACCTAAACTAATGGGCTAGATTAGTGTAGCTTGATGAAGTAAGAGATTTAGCTCACTAGAAATCTTTTTCTCTTTTCCTTTTCTCCAACTCAAAAAAATCCTAAAGAGAGGATGAAGAAGAGATGATGATGAACTTGGATTGAGAGAGCCAACCATATGAGGTGAGTGATGAGATAAGAATGGAAAATATTTATGAATAAAACAAAGAATAAGTGGTGAGTCATGGCTTCTCAAAACTTTCACAAGCATATAAGAAAATGACTCATTTCCTTTATTTTCGTTAATTCATAAATTAATCCATTATCATCTTATCACAACCTCATGTGTGATTCTCATACATCCTACTTCTATGGATCATCAACCATGATACAATAAATTAAATACATACATACATACATACATACATACATACATACATATATATATATATATATATATATATATATATATATCACATATATATAAATAGGTATAAAGAGAAGAAAATCTTTAATGAGCACAATATTAGTTAATATATGTATATATATCAAATATATAAAAATATATTAAATTATTAAATCAACCCTTGATTCAATAATCTGGTTATATCATATATAACCGACTAATATCATATATATATGTGTATATCAAATTATTAAATCAACACTTGATTCAATAATCCGGTCATATCACAGACAACCAGCTTTTATTTATTATTAGATATTAAATCAACACTTGATTCAATAATCCGGTCATATCATATATATAACCGGCCAATATCAAATACATATACATAAATAAAATCATTGAATCAACACTTGATTCAATAATCCGGTTATATCACATATAATCTAACCGATATCAAATATCGCGAAATTAGAATTCGGTATCCCATACTCATATTTAGTCAAGCCCCCGCACATATCTCCATTTGTGCCCTACTTCAATTCGCTTGGGCTTGGAAACCTCTGTGTGGGACTCTAAAGACTCATCAATACGCCAGTAGTAGGTAATGATCACATCAGATACCCATAAGCCGTCGGTGGTACTAGCTAGACGTAACGGCTACCCAGGTATTGAACGAATAGAAGATCAACAAGCAAACTTTTCCAAACTCCCGTAAAGCTTATAAGCAACACTTGGCGTATAGTATGGTCTCTTAGTCTGATATTTCGCATTTCAAGTCTGGGGTGGAATCGTCAGACCCCAGTAACTTGATAAGTCATGCTGATGTGTGGCCTATAACTGTTTGAGAAACTACTGATGACACTTACCAGTAAATCTCATCAGCCCTGGATATGGACTTGCTGTTATAGCCAATCGAGCATAACGAAACATCAACTCCCAATACCGGGAGAGACGAAACCTATCCTATCGTTCACCGCCTCCATGCAACTCGGGACTGTACCCAAAATCCACCTGTTTGCACAACTCTTTTGAGCCGTGGTAAGTAGGAAATCAAAGCACAATGGGAACCACACAAGACACTATGACGATCTCGGGTCTACAGACTAACCTGTACAAGTGTCACCAGAGAACCGCTATCAGACGATAGGTATGGTACCATCTAGGAGTTCTCAGCGAGTCATGTTCGATGTACCCATTCTCTAATGAGCACATGCATACAATCTTTGATGTCAAACACCAATGATTGTGGGATCAACCATCGCCCCATACAGGGTCAAGAAACGTAAACACTAGTCTACTCTGGAATATCGATGCCCTGTCTCGATACTCTCTCGACTAGAAACTGTTAAAGGATGTGCTTGCGGACTACACAATCCCCACTAGTATGATCTGCATCATAGTCCTGATAGTCAAGCCTACATCCTAAGGGTTTTATCAACATGTAACAGAGAGACAGTATAATGATACAAGTGTACATATTAAGATAAAGAGCAACCAAATAGCATAATATCATGTCGAGCAAGAAAGTCCTATATATATATATATATATACATATATATATATATATATGTCCAAGCATCCACTATATCATACAATAGTGGCCTCTAAAGCATACATATTCCTAACAATCTCCCACTTTCACTAAGGCCGGTTGTTGTAGTATCGCATACCCAACATCCCAAAAAGTCTCTCAAACTGCGTCTGGGGGAGGGCCTTTGTGAGTGGATCCGCTGTGTTATCCTTTGTATCTACTTTCCTGACCTCGATCACCCGGCGATCAACTATCTTCCGGATCAGGTGATACCACCTCAGAATTGTCTAGATCGCTGATGGGACCACAGCTCTATTGTTATCACAATACAGGGGTATTGGATCCTCAATGGATGGAACCACACCAAGTTCAACAATGAACTTCTTCAACCAGACAGCCTCTTTGGCAGCATCATTGACAACGATCTATTTAGCCTTCATCGTCGAGTTTGCTACGGTATCTTGCTTGGAACTCTTCCAACATACCACCCCTCTATTGAGGATGAAGAAAAAACCCGAGACAGACTTGTTGTCGTCCTTATCACTCTAGAAGCTCAAATCGGTAAAGGACTCCACCTGGAGTTCTACGTTACCATATACCAAAAACATTTTTTTAGTCCTTCTTAAGTACTTAAGAATGTTTTTCACAGCTGTCCAGTGCTTCTCCCCTGGGTGATACCTACTTACCACACTAAGTACGTAAGCTACATCTGGTCTGGTGCATAACATCGCGTACATGATAGACCCAACTACGGAAGCATAGGGTATCGCGGTCATGCGAGCCCTCTCCAAATCAGTCTTGGGAGATATCTCTTTGGAGAGAGTGATTCCTGAACAAGCGGGTAAATTACCACGCTTAGAATGTTCCATACTAAATCTCTTTAGTATGGTGTCTATGTACCTGGATTGGGACAATCCCAACATTCTTTTAGATCTATCTCTATCGATCTTTATCCCCAGGATGTAGGAGGCATCACCCAGATATTTCATGAAGAACTTTTGTGATAGGAAGAGTTTGACCGAGTGCAGCATAGGAACATTATTTCCTATCAAGAGTATGTTATCCACATACAATACGAGGAAGACAACCTTACTCTATACAACCTTTTTATATATACAAGATTCATCTACATTTTTGATGAAGTCAAACTCTTTGGCTGTCACACCAAAACAGATGTTCCAGCTTCGCGATCCCTGCTTTAATCCGTAGATTGATTTAAGCAGCGTGCACACCTTTCCGCTGCTCCCACTGTCTACGAAACCCTCTGGCTGTGTCATATACACGCTTTCTTCTAAATCACCATTAAGAAAAGCGGTCATGATATCCATCTTCCAGATTTCATAGTCATGGTATGCAGCAATGGCAAGCAAGATCCAGATGAACATAAGCATAGTTGTCACGCCCAGCTTCCCAGTGTATACGGAAGGAGACGTGACAGGAACGCGGCGTATTTACTCAGAAATAAATACGTTAAGAGTAAATAAGTGTTGGGACTTCACCCACACGCGCAATCGTGCATGTTTTGAAAATGGAATCGGTTTTGGAAATGGATGCGCACGCGAGCTCGGTCTCGTTTTAAAATTTATAAACCGCAAGTGCACAGCGTGTTATAGCGAGCCGGCAAGTATGGGTCAATCCTCGGGAATTATGTATTAGGTATTTTTGCTTAAGGTTCGAGAACAAAGAATATGAATTGGTTTGGTTGTCACTAAAAATAAAAATACGAAAATATAGAAAGTAAGTTAAGAAGAAGTGGCCGTGGTTTTGGCTCGAATGGTTGAATCGCGACGATTCCTTAGACGCTCCCTTACTCATGAGTTGTCCGTCCTTGTATCGATCCCGACGTGAAACATGACTTATCAAAGCGGTTGCAAAGCACAAATCATCAGGTATTGTTCTCGACTCAAAACGCAAAACGAGTCCGTATTGTTCACTTACCGTTTGTATGTCTAAGCTTGAGGTATCAACACTAAGCACAAGGGTTAGTAAGCATACGAAAACATCAAAAGCACAAAGTAGCGAGTGAGAGCAATTAGTTTTAGTGTTAACTTTGCTAAGTGTTTGTGATAGTGTTAATATCAGATTTTTGCATTTTTATACCGCCCAATTTTTATCACATTGCTTATCGGTAGGTACTCTTGAGCCGTGTTTGCTAGTTAATTGCAGGATGCAGGTTCTCGGCTCTAAACAGTGAAATTCATGGAAAAGCACGACAAATTCCGGATTACTGCCAACCACAGATAAAACACGGGTCTCCGCTCTCTATCCGTATGTTTCCGCACACCAGTTTATGGGACAAAATGACAAATCGATGTCATTTTCATGCACAAAGCTCAATGTCAACACAAGATCCAACATATCTACGCGGAGCTCGAGGAAATCATGGCAAAAGATCCACATCACATCACCTTTTGTTCTGCTGGAATTCTGGAAATATTGTGAAGAGATTCTGGAAAAAAACATATACCACACTGAAGAGTACTAAAAACCAGGGAAAACCACAAAATTTCATGACCTAAGTATCCTAAAGGGCCGCGGTTCCGCGGCATAAGCATGCTTAGGCCGCGGAACCGCGGCCGTACGGGCTCCGCAGTGGATGAGGTTTCAGGGGTATTTTGGTCATTCTATATGGAGGCAGATTGTTGCCCTAGGTTTCCAGTTCCCTGCCTATAAATAGTCCAGAACTTGCCAAAGCCAAGGGTGCTTATTCTTGTATTTAGATTTTAGAATACATGTTATTGTTGTTCTTCCTCTTCTCATCTCTTCTCCATTAAAACCTTGTAGTGAGCTTTTGTGAGTGAAGTGATGAATAAAGAGTTCTTTTTGTTACCATGCTTGTCTTATTGTTAATTATAATTGCTTGTATTTTTCATTTGCTAATCTAGTTGTTGTTATTTGTTGTTTTTTTTTCTTGTTCTATTTTTCTTTATCCTTAAACAACAATGATGCTTAAGCTTGATCCTTGCCAAAGTGAGGTCTCAAATAGCTAGTTGTAATCTTCTAACCTCTTTTTTTTCTATCTTCCTCCTTTGTTTTATTTTCCTTTTTCTTGTAATGGGTGAGTAGTTTTCTCACTTGTTAGGGTAGGATAAGGAAAGTTTGAGAGAAGGAAATCTCCCTCACTCTTTTCTTGCCCAACATCTTAATTCGGACTCCTGTTAATTGAACCACAATCCGCTCCCTACGGCACCCTATCCTACATGATAGCAGTGATTCCTTAGTGAGACCGGTTGTGGTTGAATTAACCGGAGGTTAAGGCTAAGAGCCGAGAACGGACGGACAAGCACCAAAAAGAAGAACTTAAGCGTTGGAAAGCCTAGCTTATGCTTGCAAGTTCCTTCCTAGTCGTGCTAATCCCCGTTGTTGCCGATTACCGTAACACCGATATTAAGAGTGGCAATGAAAGAAGTGAGCGACTCCTAACTCAAACTAACCTAATCCTAACCCTAACAAGATCTCTTTATATATCATTTTAGCATATAAGTAATCTAAAAACAAACCTGGACATTTGGACTTAACTCGTTAAAGCACATAGAAAAAGATTCTCATCTCCCTGCGGACGACCCGTACTCAACCGGCTAGCTATAAGCGAAACCGTCTTGATTGCGGTAATAAACTTAGCACGCAAAAACTCTACCAATCAAATGGCGCCGTTGCCGGGGAGACGGTAGTTTATTTCTTTGTGTAATTTCGGGTTAATTTGTGAATATTAATATAACCGAAAAACAAAACAAAAAAATATACATTGTAAAAAACCATCTTGTTATTTTTTGATTAGTTTTTGTGCAAGTGTGCAGGATAAAACGAAGTTTGAGTTCAGTGCCAAAGACGTGGGAAGTTAGACCCATATCTCGCGGCTACACCACGACGGATCAAGACGGAGCTAACGGTCTACTGTAAAATTCTGGAGCAGATCCAGTGAGCAAATCAAGATTCAGGAGCTCCAGAAAAGAAGAGGATACCCAAACACGTACAGCCCAGAAATTTGAAGGTCCAACTCTGACTTTAAGCCGCGGAACCACGGCATAAGCGTGCGTTGGCCGCGAAACCGCGGCTTGTTGTTGACTTGGGGGTCTCAATTTTTCTGTAAGTATTTCTAGCCTCTTCCCCACTCCTCTGAACTCCACTGAACTGTGTTTTCTGCAGCATTCTTTGCGCAAATTCTCTTCCCCCCTCCAATAAATTGTTTTTGTGCAGGATTCTTTGCGCCGCACTAAAAAATAAAAAAAATTGATTGCAGTTGATTGTTACTGCTTTGCATATATTAATACGGACTTTAAGGGGCTTGCAACCAATCCAGATTGGGTGGGGATTTCATCACCCTTCCCAGGACCCCAGAAATCACAAAAAGCATATGCATTGACCATTGTTTAATTAAAAAATACTAGACTCGGCCCTAAGGACTTCACGCTCAATAGGACAGATGACTAGTTACAGGTATCGCCCGTTTATCCTATCCTGACTTTGCTGTGTCTAGGCAAGTGTGTCCAAGGCAAGTAGTTACTTAATTAGGACCACTACTTACGTAGTGGGGAGCCTCCCACTTACCTGGCCGCAATTGGCGGAGAAGAGGCGGTTTGAGGTCCTATTTCTAGCCCTTTGGAACAGTTAGGAGCTGTCTAGCTGACCTAGGTGACCCTAGATCTAGGTGTGATTGTGCATATCTTGTTTGTGATTGCTTGAAGCCGTAAGTCTATACATATTTTTGTAAAGCTCTTTCTAAAAGAAAAAAAAACACAAAAACCAAAAACTTTTATAAAAACTTGCCCTTTGTCGCCAGAACCCATTTTTTCACTCACCACCCATCGTATTTCTCCATTGACGTTTTCTTACCACCACCTTCTCCGCTTTGACTATACTAAACTCGTTTAGTGTATGTCCGCTTGGACTCGGGACACTAGCGCCCGCCTAGTCCGCGTTACGTTAGTCGCTACCGACTACGCGATCGACTCAGACGTCGAAACTCCGTCCACGCCTCTTTCACCCTTACTTTTGCCGACCAACTCCGACGTTGAACGGAATTCTGTTCATACATACTCACCTTCAACATCACCAACCTCTTCTTCCGCGATGTCAGGATTTAATCCAAACATCTCTTTGACACCGCCGGGATTGATTCCACCTCCTATGGATGCGAATAACCCACCACCACCGCCTGTTGTAGCGCCACAGCGAATCGCGCTCCAGGATCGTTTCTATCCCACCCATTCTGCACTTCCAACCTGTCTTTCCCTTCCACCGGCTGATCAGTAGAAAATACTGCATTTCTAACACAGCAATTTCCCTACATTTTGCAGTCAAGTAAAGCTATCCGGTATTCATATCACTCATATTTGCAAAACACATGTAAAATATTGGATTACTTGTACTGTACGCTAAAACCAGCACTTTTAGGGAAATTGTGTGTGTTTCATGGCATCGCATCATCCTTGTATTGCGCAACTCTTGTCTCGGTGAAATTGTGCAGGAAATTCCAGAAGCAGGGCCTAATTGGGAAATGAACTAATAAAAGACACACCAATTCAAAGGCTAAAGATCTGGAGCAATACAGAAAGGCCAAATAAAAATCCAAGCATCAGAATAAGGCCCATATATCATCACCAGCCCACAGCAGAAACCTCAAGCTCCAAGTCCACCAAAGGGCCGCGGATCCGCGGCCCAAGCCCCCTTTTCCCGGCGGATCCGCGGCCATGTAGAGAGATCATTGCGTCCAATTTCATCACATGTCTCTTTGTAACGGCCAAAGCTTCCAGAAGGCCCTAGAAGCTCCACGTGGCTCATCTAGAAGGCTCGGCTCAACTAACTCTTGGAGGGAAATTCAAATTTTAGTCTTAACAAACTTTTTGGAGGGAAATTTAAATTTGGTGCTAACTAACTTGTGGGGGGAATTCAAATTTCAAATCTTAGATCTAGAATTTGAAAAGTCTATAAAAAGGAGCCTAGATCTAGAGGGAAAAATGTTCAAGAATTATCATCATCTTCTACCCACAAGTTTAGTGACAAAAGCTTGTGCCAAATTCAAATTCCCATCTCCAATTCAAAATCAAGATCAAGATCCCGAGATCAATTTGAGCAAGAGAGCCTTCAACCTTTAGCAAGCAACGCCGGATTTCCAACGGAGCAAGAGATCCACGCCGATCCGCGACTCAAGGAGCCGAGCGAAGCCGAAATCGACGATCTAGTTCCTTCCTTTTGTAAATTCAAGAGAGTTGTAACGAAATTTGTCGATAAATAAAGGTGAATTTTCTATATTCTTGCTTCTCTTTTAATTCAAGCATAATGATTAGATCTCAATTTGTGATTGTGTTTGTGATCATGATGTTTGAGTAATCTCCGCTCATGTAGGAGTTGTGACGATCTTTAGATGATGATGATTTAGATATTTTTACAATTCTTAAATCCTATAATGTTTGGAAATTCTAGTAAATCAAATGATTATTAACCTAGCTTCGAGATGATGCTTTCTTGATCGTGTTCACTCGAAACTAGGGAACAACTATTAAACATTTGATTGATTAGAAGCTAGAATTTGAATGCGATCCATCGAAAGGACAAAGGATGAGTTGCGGAATCCCTAATTTTCTCGCAAAGATCCTTAACCCTCGATGAATTTGCATCGATCTAGTATCAATTTATTAATGGATAAGAATTAGTAATCTTTAGATCTCATCACATCTATAGATCCGATCTACTCCTACGAGCCTTACTTCTAGTCTTGATTGTTGGTTGGAAATTATCTCTCATCCCTATTCTTGCTCTTTAATGTTTCTTTTAGATCTAGATTTTTTTTTCTTACTTTTTGATCTACAATTACAAATCATGAATTGTTTTCTTTTCTTTGCCCTAAATTTTCAACTCATCTAATTCAAGAATTGAACGGAACTCACTTTCCCTGTGGACGATCCGCAACTTACTAACGCGCTACATCCGACACCGTTATTGATTGCGGTCAAAATATTTTTGATTGTGATTTCTAAAATCTATTTTCTCAAAAACACTACACAATCGGAAAATCATTAAATCAAAATGGCGCCGTTGCCGGGGATCGTGTGCTATTTGTTCATTTTTTGAAATTTGAGTTGAAAAGTATTATTCCATCTAAAAATTTTTAAAGATCAAAACTCGCGCAAAATACTAATACTTGTTGTTGTGGTTAATTGCAAGGAGATCTGGAACTTGCTGGAAAATTGGAAAATTATTTGAAGAGTTCCAGAGAGCTAGGGAAGTGGCAAGGAGTGCTCTGGAAAAATTTAGTGCAGAGATCACACTATTCCACCGCGTTTCCGCGGCATGGGGAGCCAAATGCGGCGGTTCCGCGCTTGATTGAAGGGATCTCTCTGCCAATTTTTCTCTGTAAGTCCCTAACTTTCTTATCTCTTCCCAAATCTGCTCCAATTAACATTTCGTGCAGGTTTCTTTGCAAATAATCGCTGCGCCGCAAAAAGCAAAATAAAGTGTGCTTGTTTTTGATTTTTGTGGTTGTTTGCATATTAATACGGAAATTAAGGGGCACGGCCAAATCCAGATTAGGTGGGGAGTTCATTACCCTTCCTGGGCCCCAAAAATCACAAACCTGCATCCGCATTATCCTCATTAATTAAAAAATATCTAGAGATGACTCTAAGGACCGTCGCGCTCACTTAAGACAGAAGAAGGCCGTGGGTAATTCATTGCTTATCCGCGTTTCTCTTGTGGTGCCTAGGCAAGTGTGTCGAAGGCTAGTGGTTACTTAATTAGGCCCACTACTTACGTAGTGGAGAACCTCCCACTTATCTGGCACTTACCTGGCCACAGGAGGGACAAAGAGGCAGTGGAGGATTCTATCCTGCGTCTTGTCTTCTGGCAGTTAGGAGCGGTCTAGAGATTGGACCTAGGTGACCATAGATTTTTAGGGTATTGCTTGTTGCATCATATTTTCAAAATCCGTATCATTTTTCAAAACAAACACCACACTCACTTCATTTCCCCTAATTATAAATCACGCTGCCACTTGTACTAACCCCTTTTAGTACAAGATAGGCTGGACACGGGATTCTAGTGCCCGTCTTGTCCGCGTCCCCTCGATCGACTCCGAAGTCGGTATTTCTTCATTTACCTTTCTTTTACCCCCCACCACACCCACACTGATGGATCAGTCTCCATCAAACCTCTTTACCGCTACTCTGCCGCCGTCCGTTGGTGCGCAGATTCCACCCCGCATCTCTCTCCAAGAGAGGTGTTACCCTTTGCGAGGTCCTCTCTCAACCTGCTTATCCATTCCACCAGCCAACGGGGATAACTTTGAGATTAAGCCCCAGTACATCAACCTTCTACCTAAATTCCACGGTCTCGAGACTGAAGACGCGTACGTTTTTATTACCAAATTTGAAAACGTATGCGCAATGATGGGTACATCACAACTTTCTGTGGATGCCATGCGTCTATGACTTCTTCCATTTACCTTGTGCGATATAGCCGAGAAGTGGCCGTATAACACCACCGCACATTCCATCACGAATTGGGAAGAATTCGTTGCGGCATTCCTTAAGAAATTCTACCCTATGCAAAAGACAGCTCGAATCCGTAGCGAACTCTATCAATTCTCCCAGCTTCCGACTGAACCATTTTCAAAATACTTTGACCGATTCAAGGATCTTTTGGTTCAATGCCCACATCACGGCATCCCGAGATGGGAACTTTGCCGAATCATATATGAGGGCAGTAACCCTACCACTAAACAAAACCTTGAAAACATGTGTCAAGGAACCTTTATGACCAAGGATGATGGGGAAGCATGGAAATTTTTAGAAGAGTTTGCTGAAAAATCACTGCAGTGGGAGACTGGAACCCAGCCATCGAGTAGGGGTGGCGTACACCAAATAGACGTGTCCATAGGTGTTCGAGCTGAGATGGCAGCAATGCAAAAGAAGCTCGATGCTATGGAACACAAATTCCTAGCAGCCTCCCTAAACCCAATGTCACTCCCCAAAACCGTTTGTGGGTGCTGTTCAGACCCTTCTCACTTAACAGAAGAATGTCCATTGAACTCCCAGTTTCAAGGTCTCGAGCATACCAATGCTGCATTCCAAAGACCTAGAAACGACCCTTTTTCTTCTACATACAATCAGGGTTGGAGGAATCACCCGAATTTTTCCTGGAACCAATCCCAAAACACGGTTCCAAACCCTAATCAATTCCAACGGGCTCTTCCTCCACAACAGCAACCACTTCACCTCACCCAGCACCCCTACCAGTCACAAAATTTCCAAAACCAAGTCAACACTCCTGCACCTTCTAATCCTATGCAGTCGACCTGTTCTGACGACTTCTCTCAATTCGCTCAAACCATGAAATCACTCATGTCAAATTTCATGGAAGTGTCGGCCGAGGTTAAGTCTTCCGTCGGTGAGATAAAGAAAAACTCAGCGTCCCAAGCTGAGAGTATCAAAACGATGGAAGCTGAGATTGCACGACTTAAGGCCGAATTAAGTGCGAGAGAAAAAGGGAAACTTCCGTCTCAACCCCTACCGAATCCTGGGCATTACAATGTAAATGCCATCACAACGTTGAGATCGGGAAGAATGCTGGATAACCATGTTGGGGAAGAAGTTGATGATACTGAAAATCCTATCAACGCCCCAGCTGAGATCTTTCCTCACACACACACTTCTACATCTGACTCTTGTTCTCCTACCCCACCACCTTCTCGCGAGCCTACTCTCCATTTCCCTCTAGGCTCGACACCTCAGCCCACCTCTTCTATCCCTCCACAGACGATCCCCACTCCTCTTTCGGGATCTTGTCTACCCCCTCTTCCTTCTCCTATGATGGACCCAGCACTCATTGCTAAAGCACCTTACCCGAACCGGTTAAGGGCTAACAAATCGAGTCCTCATATGGAGAAAATTATGGAAATGTTCAAGCAGGTTAACATCAACATCTCTCTCCTAGATGCAATTCAACAAGTCCCCGCTTATGCGAAAATTCTCAAGGACTTGTGCACTAGGAAGAGGAAGACTCAAGTGCCGAAGAAGGTCTTCATGTCCAATAACATTAGCACTTCTTTTATCCCCCAGCTACCAAAGAAACGTAAGGACCCAGGATGTCCTACGATCTCAATTTCTATTGGGGGTAAAAACATCAATCGTGCTTTGTTAGACCTTGGCGCAAGTGTTAACCTACTTCCATACTCTGTCTATGAGCAGCTAGGGATTGGAGAGTTGAAACATGCTCACTGCACTCTCCAAATGGCAGACCGATCTATCACCAAACCTAGGGGTGAACTAGAGGATGTGTTGATAAAGGTCGGGGAATTCGTATTCCCTATAGACTTCATTGTTCTCGATACACAGCCTGTAGCAAACCCCCGGAGCCAAATTCCAGTGATTCTGGGTCGGCCATTCCTTGCCACTTCCAATGCTGTCATCAACTGTAGAAATGGTTCAATGAACTTATCATTTGGAAATATGACCATTGAACTAAACATTTACAGAATTGGAAGTCAGCCATCAGAACCCTCTGCTCATATCCTCGATGTGTGCTCTGTCCACGAGATTGCTCCCGAAAGTTGCGGAGTTGAGGAACTTTGCTTTACAGATCTCGGCGACACTGCCACATCACTGTTTGACCTGACACATGATCTTAGTGAGGACACCATTTCCACGCTTGAGTCTGCCACTCCTGACTCACCACCATCCGAGTCTGTACCTTTTACAGGCTATGAGCTTCTCCGCGACTCCGAAAATCATTCAATGATCCCACCTTCTATTATTTCTCCGCCCAAATTAGATCTCAAAACTTTACCTTCTCACCTTAAATATGCATATTTAGGTGAGAATGAATCTTTACCGGTTATCATTTCCGCTTCTCTAGCATCAGAGCAAGAGAATGCACTTTTATCGGTGTTGAGATCTAATAAGGAGGCGTTTGGTTGGACCATGGCGGACATCAAAGGGATTAGTCCCTTGATTGTCGAACATCATATACACTTGATGGATGATGCCAGACCAACCCGGGAACCACAGAGACGGTTGAACCCCGTCATGAAGGAAGCGGTGATGAAAGAGATCGTCAAATGCCTTGATAGTGGTATCATATACCCAATCTCCGATAGCCAATGGGTTAGTCCTATACATGTCGTCCCTAAGAAATCCGGCATCACTATTGTTGTCAATGAGGCAAATGAGTTGATTCAGACACGCGCCCAAACTGGGTGGCGTGTATGCATTGATTATCGAAAACTCAATGCCGCCACGAGGAAAGACCACTTTCCTCTACCATTCATTGATCAGATGCTGGAACGCTTAGCTGGACGTGCGTATTATTGCTTTATGGACGGATACTCTGGCTATAATCAGGTCCCCATAGCCAAAAAGGATCAAGATAAAACCACTTTTACTTGTCCTTTTGGTACCTTCACTTACAGTCGCATGCCCTTTGGGTTATGCAATGCTCCCGCTACCTTTCAGCGGTGTATGATGGGGATATTCTCTGACATGGTAGAGAATTTTCTGGAGATCTTTATGGACGATTTCTCGATTTTTGGAGACTCTTTTTCCGATTGCCTATCGAATCTTGACGCTGTTCTTACTCGTTGCAAAGAGAAGAACTTGACTTTGAACTGGGAAAAATGCCATTTCATGGTCCGAGAAGGAATTGTTCTTGGACATGTCATTTCACAGAAAGGCATTGAGGTTGACAGAGCTAAGATAGATGTCATTCAAAACCTCCCTCATCCCAAAAGCGTCAAAGACATTCGATCTTTCCTTGGCCATGCGGGCTTCTATAGGAGATTCATTAAGGACTTTAGCAAATTTGCTAGACCTTTAACTCTTCTCCTGGCCAAGGATACGACCTTCCACTTCGACTCGGACTGTGAGACAGCTTTCGACTCACTTAAACACTCACTCACTTCAGCCCCCGTTCTATCGTCTCCAAATTGGGACTACCCCTTTGAGCTGATGTGTGACGCATCTGACTTTGCAGTAGGTGCTGTCTTAGGACAGCACATTGAAAAGATGCCACACGTGATATACTATGCAAGTAAGACCCTGAATGATGCACAAATCAATTATACAACCACCGAGAAGGAACTTTTAGCGGTTGTATTTGCATTAGAAAAATTCAGGCCTTACTTAATCGGCTCTCCAATAATTGTGTACACAGACCATTCCGCCTTGAAACATCTTCTGGCGAAGAGAGATGCAAAAGGTCGGCTGATACGTTGGATCCTTCTGTTACAAGAGTTTGATCTTGTTATCAAAGATAAGAAAGGATGTGAAAACGTAGTAGCCGACCATCTTTCACGCATCTCTTCTTCCCCTGTGACCCTGCCGATCAATGACTCGTTTCCTGATGAACAACTCTTGAGCGTATCCAATGAACCATGGTTCAGGGATATTGTGAACTATCTTGTCACGGGACTTACACCCAGCGATTGGTCAAAACAAGACAAATACCGTTTCCTATCCCAAGTAAAACACTTTTACTGGGATGATCCATATTTGTTTAAGTATTGTCCTGATCAGATCATCCGCCGGCGTGTCCCGAAAGAAGAGTTCAAGAGTGTTCTTTCTTTTTGTCATGATCAGGCCTGTGGGGGTCACTTCGGTCCTAAAAAGACGGCGGAGAAGGTTTTGCAATGTGGATTTTATTGGCCGACCTTATTCAAGGACGCATTTGACTATTGCAAAACCTGTACACAATGCCAGTACACGGGTAGGATCTCCAGGAGAAATGAAATGCCTTAGCAACCCATTTTGGTTGTTGAAATTTTCGATGTTTGGGGCATTGATTTTATGGGTCCCTTTCCCAACTCCTTTGGGAATTTGTACATACTGCTGGCGGTTGATTATGTCTCAAAGTGGGTAGAAGCCATTCCATGTCGCACTAATGACAGGAAAGTTGTCATTAAGTTCTTAAAAGAGAATATCTTTTCGCGATTTGGACACCCACGCGCTATCATTAGCGATAATGGGACACATTTCCGCAACAGGTCTTTCGAGACTCTGATGCGGAAATACGGAATCAACCACCGACTTTCTACACCCTATCATCCCCAAACGAGCGGGCAGGCTGAGATCTCAAATAGACAGATCAAACTAATCCTGGAGAAGACTGTTGCGAAAAATAGAAAAGACTGGTCGACCAAACTGACGGATGCTCTTTGGGCATTCCGAACTGCATTTAAAACCGACCTAGGGATGTCTCCATACAGGATAGTGTTTGGGAAGGCATGTCATTTACCCGTCGAGATAGAGCATAAAGCATTGTGGTCTATTAAGGAAATCAATTTTGACCTGAACCAAGCCTGCAACTTTCGGAAGCTGCAACTTAATGAGCTAAGCGAACTCCGCGATGAAGCTTATGATAACGCTGTAATCATAAAGAATAGGACCAAGGTTTTTCACGATAAAAACATTTTGAGGAAAACATTTTCACCTGGTCAACAAGTCCTTCTTTATGATTCACGACTACACCTTCATGCGGGTAAGCTTCGATCTCGGTGGAAGGGACCTTTTGTTGTGCGGTCTGTATACCCGCACGGGGCAGTAGAGGTAGAAAATGTTAAAAATGGCACATTTTTTAAAGTGGATGGACACAGACTAAAGCCGTTTTTTTCCACTGACCCCACGGAGGAGCTCCTGTTCTTAGAGGAGCCAGTTTATCATGATTAAAATTCCTCCGTCTCACCTCCATGTCCTGTATATTACTGCATCATCTTTTTGAATGGAGGTGAGTGAAAAGAATAAGTTTGGGGGAGGGTCTTCACTTATATATTTTTCCCCCACTAATAAATTCCTCCCAGGCTTACAGGTTTTTGTAGATATAGCGGATGGCAACAGTGAGGACACTGTTGAAAACAAGTTTGGGGGAGGTTTGTGCTTAGTTTTGCATCATGTGCATATCATTTGCATAAGCACAAAACATTTCTTTAAAACCATAAAAATTGAAAATTTTTCAAAACCCATAAAAAATTTTGTGTAAATATTTTTCTTTTGGTTCATCAATTTTTGTAAATAGCTTTTCAAAACCCATTTCTTTGAAAATCTATAAAAATTTTAAAATTTTTTTTTTCAAAACTCAGAAAAATTTAAAATTTTTCAAAATATAAAAATATTTTAATATTTATGATAATAAAAGATTAGATAGTGAACAATTACATCCATGAGATTAGAAAAATTTAAGAAAACTGAGAAAATTAGAAGTTTTCTTATACGAACTAGTAATAAGTAGTTATGAGCCGTTGTCCCAAGGGTTAGTAAGATGAAGGACGTCACTAATCTGAGGATAAAAATAAGTCTGAAAAATAGTTTCTATTCTGGAAGCCAAACATTTTGAACGTTGATACCCTGCTATTCGCACTTACACACATCTTAAAGCCTGGGATAGTAGAGGATACCTTGAAATGCTCTTGTCTTAAAGCCAAAAGTATGAAAAGAAAAATTTTTGTTTTAAAGTGGTGAGAAAAATGGATACTGGTTTTGTTATCATCGAGGGCAATAAAAAATATATAGCAAAAGGGTGCTTCTTCACCTAGTGCCCTAAGGCCAATTGGTCTGGGAGTCACTGCTATGCCTGAGGTGGTGCAAGACGAGGAAAATACACCAAGCATGCAAGCACATTACTAATCGGTCGGTTAGTATCTCAAGAAGTATTAACGGTCGCATAAAAGTGTGTGAGCAATCTCGTTTATCAAAAAGTACTGAGGTTGATGGGCAAGAGTATGATAGCTTGAATTGAATTCTCCGGGTGTAGGGATGTCTTTACACACACGCAGGGTTATATGATCAATGTTTGGAAGACAGATAGGAATGAAGAATAAGACGATGTTTTATTGAGGGAGGACGTGATTTCTAACATCTTTTCATGACCATTAAGATGGGGCTCATGACAACCGAAAAGCTAGCTTAGTTGGAAACCCTAATTTTCAAGGCTTTTCTTTTACAATTCTTGTCTTTAAATGTAATATTCATGATCTTCCTTTTATTATTGGATTTTGTGGGTGTAATCCGCTGAAAACCCGGAGACAACACTCCTCCTACTAGGGACACCTAGAGGTTTAAAGGCTTGTTGCACGTGCTCAGTGCAATCGTGTTGCCGACTAAAGTGTGCTTTTCTCTTTCTTTATTTTCTCCTTCTCTTTTTAATAAAACTGTTCGATCGAGACGATCGAAAAGAAGTTTGGGGGAATTTGATCAGTAGAAAATACTGCATTTCTAACACAGCAATTTCCCTACATTTTGCAGTCAAGTAAAGCTATCCGGTATTCATATCACTCATATTTGCAAAACACATGTAAAATATTGGATTACTTGTACTGTACACTAAAACCATCACTTTTAGGGAAATTGTGTGTGTTTCATGGCATCGCATCATCCTTGTATTGCGCAACTCTTGTCTCGGTGAAATTGTGCAGGAAATTCCAGAAGCAGGGCCTAATTGGGAAATGAACTAATAAAAGACACACCAATTCAAAGTCTAAAGATCTGGAGCAATACAGAAAGGCCAAATAAAAATCCAAGCATCAGAATAAGGCCCATATATCATCACCAGCCCACAGCAGAAACCTCAAGCTCCAAGTCCACCAAAGGGCCGCGGATCCGCGGCCCAAGCCCCCTTTTCGCGGCGGATCCGCGGCCATGTAGAGAGATCATTGTGTCCAATTTCATCACATGTCTCTTTGTAACGGCCAAAGCTTCCAGAAGGCCCTAGAAGCTCTACGTGGCTCATCTAGAAGGCTCGGCTCAACTAACTCTTGGAGGGAAATTCAAATTTTAGTCTTAACAAACTTTTTGGAGGGAAATTTAAATTTGGTGCTAACTAACTTGTGGGGGGAATTCAAATTTCAAATCTTAGATCTAGAATTTGAAAAGTCTATAAAAAGGAGCCTAGATCTAGAGGGAAAAATGTTCAAGAATTATCATCATCTTCTACCCACAAGTTTAGTGACAAAAGCTTGTGCCAAATTCAAATTCCCATCTCCAATTCAAAATCAAGATCAAGATCCCGAGATCAATTTGAGCAAGAGAGCCTTCAACCTTTAGCAAGCGACGCCGGATTTCCAACGGAGCAAGAGATCCACGCCGATCCGCGACTCAAGGAGCCGAGCGAAGCCGAAATCGATGATCTAGTTCCTTCCTTTTGTAAATTCAAGAGAGTTGTAACGAAATTTATCGATAAATAAAGGTGAATTTTCTATATTCTTGCTTCTCTTTTAATTCAAGCATAATGATTAGATCTCAATTTGTGATTGTGTTTGTGATCATGATGTTTGAGTAATCTCCGCTCGTGTAGGAGTTGTGACGATCTTTAGATGATGATGATTTAGATATTTTTACAATTCTTAAATCCTATAATGTTTGGAAATTCTAGTAAATCAAATGATTAATAACCTAGCTTCGAGATGATGCTTTCTTGATCGTGTTCACTCGAAACTAGGGAACAACTATTAAACATTTGATTGATTAGAAGCTAGAATTTGAATGCGATCCATCGAAAGGACAAAGGATGAGTTGCGGAATCCCTAATTTTCTTGCAAAGATCCTTAACCCTCGATGAATTTGCATCGATCTAGTATCAATTTATTAATGGATAAGAATTAGTAATCTTTAGATCTCATCACATCTATAGATCCGATCTACTCCTACGAGCCTTACTTCTAGTCTTGATTGTTGGTTGGAAATTATCTCTCATCCTTATTCTTGCTCTTTAATGTTTCTTTTAGATCTAGATTTTTTTTCTTACTTTTTGATCTACAATTACAAATCATGAATTGTTTTCTTTTCTTTGCCCTAAATTTTCAACTCATCTAATTCAAGAATTGAACGGAACTCACTTTCCCTGTGGACGATCCGCAACTTACTAACGCGCTACATCCGACACCGTTATTGATTGCGGTCAAAATATTTTTGATTGTGATTTCTAAAATCTATTTTCTCAAAAACACTACACAATCGGAAAATCATTAAATCACCGGCCAATGGGGATAATTTTGAAATTAAGCCCCACTTCATTAACATGCTTCCAAAATTTCATGGGCTTGAATCTGAAGATGCCTATATCTTCATCAACAAGTTCCAAAATGTTTGTGCCATGATGAAAACTACCCAGTTGTCGGACGATGCTATACGGCTACGGGTCATTCCGTTCACTTTGTGCGATCTTGCTGAAAAATGGCTGTATAGCACCGCTTCCCATTCCATTACCAGTTGGGACGAGTTGTGAAAGCGTTTCTCAAGAAATTCTATCCGAATCATAAAACTGCAAGGATCCGTAACGAAATCAATCAATTCTCTCAGCTTCCTACTGAACCCTTTTAGAAGTGCTTTGACCGATATAAAGACCTTCTTGTTCAGTGCCCTCACCACGGTATTGAGAAATGACAACTTTGCCAAACCTTATACGAGGGCCTGAACCCAACAACCAAGCAGTTGTTGGAAACTATTTGTCAGGGCCACTTCTTATCGAAATCTGACGAGGAAGCGTGGAAATTCTTCGATGACCTTGCGGAACAAACGCTTCAATGGGAGAGCACCAGACCAACTTCTTCTTCTTCTTCTTCCTCCACTTCTACTGGTCAGTCTAGGGTAGGAATTCACCAACTTGATGTCTCTATTGCGATGAAAGCTGAAATGGCTGCAATAACAAGAAAACTTGAAGTGATAGAGAGCAAATTTTCATCTCCTGCTCCTGCCCCTGTTCTTCCCCTTCGTACTATTTGTGCTTGTTGTTCCGATCCTTCTCACTTAACCGAAGAGTGTCCTTACAATCCACCATCTTAAGGACAGGATCAGGTTAATGCTGCATTTCAGCAAAGACCGAAAAATGATCCATACTCTTCCACTTACAATCCCGGTTGGAGGAACCACCCCAATTTCTCCTGGAATCAGAATCAGCATCAATTCCAAGGCAACAATTTCCAGAGGCCCCTTCCTCCGCAACAACAAGCGCAACAACAAACTCAACATCAGTTTCAGCAGCCCTTCCAACCCCAACCTTTTCAAAATCAGACGAACAACTTTGCACCCAACAATTCTTTTCCCCAAAACAACTTTGTTCCGTCAAACAACGATAAGGTTTCCTCGCTAGAACAAAGTCTGGAGGCGTTCGTTAAACAATCGACACAATCCACCGCCAACATCCAGTCGTCTATTCAGTCTTTGGTGCAACACACTGCTGCACACGGGCAAAGCATCAAGACCATCGAAGCCCAGATTGCACAGCTGAATGCGGCGTTAAGAGAGCGAGAAAAGGGGAAGCTTCCATCTCAACCACTCCCAAATCCTGGTCACCCACATAATATACATGTTGCTCTTGAACAACAGAACCATAATGTGAGTGCCGTGACTACATTAAGATCGGAAAGGATGCTGCACAACAACATCGGCACAACAATTGAGGATAATGACACCCCGGCCGCTTCTTCTTCTTCTTCATCTTCTGAGCCTATTCTCCATTCATCAAGAGGCTCTTCTTCTTCTTCTGCTTTGAACGGACCCACTTCTCACTCCACGAAAACACCAGCTCTGGGATCCGTTCTAACTCCACAATCTCCTCCACAAGCATTGGACTCAACCAATTTTAAAAACGTTCCATTTCCAAACCGATTGAGGTCCAATAAACAAAATCCACAAATGGAGAAGATTCTGGAGTTGTATAAGCAGCTTAACATTAACATTCCCCTTTTAGATGCTATCCAACAAGTCCCGTCCTACGCAAAAATCTTAAAGGACTTGTGCACGAAAAAGTGGAAATCTCAGGTACCCAAGAAAGTTTTCTTGGCTAGTGCTGTGAGTGATGCTTTTACCCAATCTTTACCTCAAAAACGGAAGGACCCTGGCTGTCCTACGATTTCTATTACCATTGGGGATAAGAACATCAACCGCGCACAATTAGATCTTGGTGCCAGTGTTAACCTGCTTCCGTACTCAGTATATGAGCAATTAGGTGTAGGAGAGCTGAAACCCACACACTGCACTCTCCAAATGGCCGACTGTTCATAACTGAATACTGCATTTTATACCGCCCATTCTTATGATCGTGTGTTTATAGGTAGGTGCTTTTAATTCGTATTTGTTACATATTTACAGATTACAGGTTTCCAGTCCAAAATAACGCAATTGATACAAAATCTCCACTGCTATGCCAAAATACAGAACATCTGTTGACAGCAGATAAAAGCCGGCTTCCGGTCATCCGTATCCGTCCAGTGCCGCTTACCAGTTTCAGAGACAAGACATATGACAACGGTCATTCGTGTCTCGGACAAGCACAGAGCACGAGAGGGGCAGCACAAGAATCAATGGGTGCGCGGAGCTCGAGGAAGAAAAGGTCAAAAGTATTATTTTTGTTGCCACTTTGGACCATTGCAAATCTGATGCAACTGTGGAAGCATACTGCAATTTGGTATATGTACAATAACATAGGACAGAAAACCAGGGGAGCTCACAAAAGATGGTGGCCCAACTCATCAAGACGGCCGCGGAACCGCGGCCTAAGCAGGCTTAGGCCGCGGATCCGCGGCCATGTGGGGTCCTCTCTCTGTCGTATTTCGGGGGCAGTTTGGGGACTTCATGTTGAGGCAGATTGTTGCCCTAGGTTTTCAGTTCACCTCCTATAAATACCCCAGAACTGAGCTAAGCCAAGGGTCCAATTTTGTTCATTCTTTGTTCTTCTTTTTGTTAGGATTTAGTCTTTTTCTTCTTCGTCTTCATCTTTTCTCCATGAAAATTGTAGTGAGAGCTTTTTGAGTGGAAGATCAATGAAGATGAGGGCTTTTGTATCATTCTCTTTTGTTTAACTTCCACTTGAGATTCTTTCTTTCTCTTAATCTTTCAACCTCTTCATTGAGCTTGAAAGGTTAAGAGTTTGTTATTGATCTCAAGGGTCGTATTTTCTTATGGAATTAGTGCGTCATTTCACATGCGTTCTTTACCCTTCTCTTGATCTTGCAACCTCTTGATTGAGCTTGCAAGTTTAAGGGTTAGCTATTGATCCCATGCTTGTCTTAAGTTCTATGTTCTTGTAATTACTTTCTTGTTCTTTTTATTGCTTATTTATTACTTGCTTTTTATTACCTTGCTTTACTTTCTTGCAATTTATATTCATGCACTTAATTACTTGTAATCTTTTCTTTTCTTTGTTCTTTTTCTTTTGCTCTTTGTTGTTCATTTTGTGAATGTTGTAATTATCGTTGTTAAGAATAAATACGGTATTGTAAGTTAAGACTTTCTTTTCTCATTTCCTTTTCCCGTTATTTTCCATTGAACTCTGCCCAAACCATACGCAAGCGCTCCGTTAGGCACCCTACCCTAACAAGGTAACGGTGATTCCTAACCGCGACCGGTTGCGTTCGGTTTGGCCGGAGGCGAAAGCAAGAGACAAGAACGGAAGGACACGGGTAAATAAGCCGTATTCCACGAATACCGCGCTTAAATCCCCTAATCCACGTTGTTGCCGATTGCTCTAGCTTCAATTGGTCAAGACTCGGCTCAAAGGTTTTGAGTACGGATTTCTTTAGCTTACAATTTCGTATCTTTTTCTTAACAACTTTATACTTGCAAATAATACACTTAGGATAGAATCGAACAAACACATACAAATTCTTTATTGACTCGTCTAAGACAAGAAAGGACATACAACCATCTCCCTGTGGATCGACCCGTGCTCAACCGGCTAGCTGCATAGCGACACCGTCTTGATTGCGGTTAACTTAAATTCTTCCAATCAAATGGCGCCGTTGCCGGGGAGACGGTAGCGTATTTTATTTCTTGTTATTCGGGTTAATATTCTTTTTGTATATATTTATAAATAAAAAAAAATCTTTTTGTTTTTTTTTGATAATTTTTGTGGGCAAGTGTGCAGATTTTTGCGTATTTGCAAACTGCGATTGTGGGGAGCAAAGTGTGCATTCACGGCAAAGGTGATTACGAAGTACAGTGCCAAAGATCCGGGTAGTTTGACCCGCGCAAGCGAACCTTTCAAGCTTACCGGATTTGATTCAACAGGGGTTTCCTAACCCAAAAACTTAACGGTACGTACTTTCCTAACACCTTCTTCTCAAATCCGACGCATCCAATATACTATTCTTTGCAGGATTCTTTGCAAGTTCGCTAGCAAACGCTAAAAATTGACTAACCCGTATTTGTTGCAGTGCCGCGCTTAAACTAAAAAACGATTATTTGATTCTTTATAGAATTTTTATTGAATTGCGCATTGCATACATTAATACGGACTTAAGGGCAAGCGAACCCCACAATATATGGTAAAGGATTTCATCACCTTTTCCGTGGCCCACAAATCACGAACTTGAGCATCACGTTTACCCGCACAAAATTTAAAAGAAACTAGACTTTAAGCCTTAAGGACTTCGCGCTCACTAGGAGAAGTTAACTGTGTTTAGAACCTTGCTTAACGGTATATTGTTTACGGGGTGTCTAGGAAAGTGTTAACGGAGAAACCGCCAAAAGAGAAAGGGTTATTTAATTAAGGAACTTCGCGAAAGCGTTGGAAAACCTCCCCTTATCTCTGCACTTACCTGGCCTCGTGATCAGTGTATCTTGAGCCTGTTTCTCGACACAGTTTTACTTGGACAATCAAGTTCTGAAGCAGGTCTAGTTGACCTAGGTGAACCCTAGAACGATTAGGTGTGTGGTATTTTTGTGTCGTGATTGTTTTTGTCCATATTCTTTTTGTGTGTATATTTCTTTCTTCTGTAATATATTAGCTATAAAAAAATATCACATTCTTTTTCCCCTCCTTTTCTCTACCTTTCTTTCTCTCTCTTCATATCATGGGTACCCCACCTCGAAAAACTCTTGCCGAACTTTGGTACCCACAACCAGACATCACCTCCTATGGTTCTTGCTTTGGCCGAACATCGAATGACCCCTCCATGCCAAAAATTTCTTTGAAAGATCGGATAGACGCGTCTAGGACGAACAACTGGACCCCGCAATCCACTTCGTATCAACCGTTTCAAACATTCACCCCTTCTTGCGTTGATACCCCTTTTGAAAGTCCAGTTGTAGCCACAAGACCAATGTCTATTGCTGAACGTATTGAACAATCCCGTAGCCGATCTTTCACGCCTTTCACCGCTACAGATTCTTGGGATCAACAATTCCATTCACCTTCTTATCCGAATGTTGATCCTTCTCCTGTCCAGCCATTCAATTCCTACCAATCCTACCCTACTTTTGCACCTTCCCTAGACATTACTTCAGAACCGCCATTTGGGACTTTTCAGTATCCAAACAACTTTGAATCTTTTCCTGAAACCCCTTCACAAACCATGTCTAGTCTGGAACAGTCGTTGGAAGACTTTAGGGTAGCGTCAAGCCAACAGATGATGGATTTGAATGCGTCCATGGCCGCTCTCGTACAACATACTGACCCGGTAGCTCGTTTTCAACTAGCTCCTAATTTTTCAATGTATGATGAGGCGGCAGGACAGGCTGTGAATTTGAGTGGAGAGAGTGAGATGTATCCCCTTCCAAATCAAACCTACCTGTCCCAAATTGAATCCCACAACTCCTGTTTTGAAAGTCTATCGAGTATCCCACATGCTTTATCAATTGAAGATAGAATGATTAATGAGTTGTGCGACTTTGTAGTGTTTGATTTACCTGATTGTGAAGGGTCCCTTCCAAGTGAAACCAATCCCAAAACTTTTGACCTCTACACCTCCACTCTAGAACCTGAATCGATTGAAATCCATGCTTTTGTTGAGGTGTCTGAGATTATCGATTTTCACTTGATTGAGGATATTGACGCTGGGAATATTTTGGATGATGAACCCATAGATTTGGCTGAATTTTTCTCTCCAATTCATCATCCCGAGTCATTAAATATTTTTCTCGAACCCCATATGCGTCTGGATTTTGATGAAAAATGCATGGATGCGATAAATTTTGAGGAGAATATTGAGGATAGTTTTGAGGATGAACCAGTTTTATTTGATGAGTCGGATTTTCCCATTCATCCTGTCCCTGTCATTGACTGTGTACACCCTCCTGAACCTTTAATCGATAAACTTCCTCAACCACTTCCCTCCATCCTTTCCATCGTTCCGACCTGGCAAGAAACCGTATCATTTCCATTTTCATTGTCTGGTTTACCAAGTTCGGCGTACCCATGGTTTCTTACGAATCTTGAGGGATTTGACCCCATTTCTCGACGGGTAAATATATTAGCACAATCACTTTTCACACATCGGTCATCACAAGTTGTGCTAATCTATTTACTCCATTTGCACCCTCAAGTTCGTATTCCACTTCTTTTTCCCTTCCGCTATTCTTCTTCTTCTGATATACCGAGACCGTATCCCGCTTCTCTCCGCATACGGTCTCGCGTATTCTCCATTTCTTTCCTCTTCACCTTCTTTCACCAGCCACTTCTTTATCACGATAAGATCTTTGAATGGTTGGTACTCACTTTTGGCCTGTGTAAGGCCTTGCATAGATTGATACTGTTCTTCTCTTCCCCCCAGTTCCTGACCTTCAACGCTTAACAGTGGAAACACTGTTTCACTTAAGTTTGGAGGGAAACCTTTTTTGTATATATTTTTTGTTTTCCTTTTTTGTTTTGTATATAATTTGTTTTTAGGGAGCGCCGGCAATTTTGACCCTCTTGGTATAGCCTGACAGTGAGGGCACTGTCAAGTTTAAGTTTGGGGGTGTGCTCGGTAAGCTTTCTTCCTTCGCATTCAGTTGTATATTTTGCATTTGCATACCTTATTAAAAACCCACAAAAATCGAAAATTTTCCAAAAATATAAAAACTTTGTCGTCAAGTTAGCTAATAGGGTAACTTAGATCTTTATTCCGAAAGATTAGTTGATATGATAGAAATAACTAAATTCTAGGCTTAGGAATTGAAAACCCTAAAAATAACCCTCATTCTGTTTAAACTTGGTAAGTATACGTCCATACAGTTTTTTTGAGAAATAGGTAATCTTGAGTTCAGTTCTTTAGTTAAAGTCAAGATGAAGGGAAAGTATTGATGCTTTACTAAAGGATAAGTCTGAAAAATAGTTTCTTTTCTTGAGTTCAAATTTAGAAAGTATATACCCTACAAACTGCACATACACGCATCTTGAAACTTGGGATAGTAGAGGATACCTAGAAATACTCTTGCCTGAAAGCCTAGTATGAAAGAAAAAACGGTATTTAAAGCTAAACACCAAAAGAGCATATTGAAAAATATATCCGGTCTTGAAAAAAGAAAAAAGAAAAAGAAAAAGAAAAAAAAATAGAATAAAGTCAAGACCTGAAAACTGCTATTTACGCTTTAATGTTCACACATTCAGTAATCGGCCGTTAGTGCCTCAAGAAGCATTAATAGTCGCATGAAAGGTGTGTGAGCAAATCCGTCCATCCTTAATGAAAAGAAGTAGTATTAGGTATTAGGGCAAGGGTATTATAGCTTGAATTGAATTCTTGAGTGTAGGGGTGCAAATATACACACACGTAGGGGTATACAATCGATGTTTGAATAAAAGATAGAAATAAAGAATAAGACTTGTGTTTTCTGTAAAGTTGATAAAAATCCCTGATTTGAGGCCGCACTTTAGAAGGAAAACTCAGGAGAACCAACATCTTTCTAAACTTTTTTGGAACGTATAGGACCTAAGGTTAAATAGATAGGAGGTGTGAAAAATAAGGGTTGGATATTTCTAACTTAGGATGATTGAATTTCTAACATAAATACTAAACTGTAGGAGTAGAATCAATGTTAACTTATGACACTAGCTTGACAGGATTTTGTGGGTAGTATCCGCTGAAAACCCTCAGGAGACAACACTCCTCCTACTAGGGACACCTAGAGGTTTAAAGGCTTGTTGCACGTGCTCAGTGCAATCGCGTTCCCTGCGAAAGTGCGGTTAGGATTTTTTTTTTGTGAATAATTGGTTTTGCTCGGGACGAGCAAAAGTTAAGTTTGGGGATATTTGTTCATAACTGAATACTGCATTTTATACCGCCCATTCTTATGCTCTTGTGTTTATAGGTAGGTGCTTTTAATTCGTGTTTGTTACATATTTACAGATTACAGGTTTCCAGTCCAAAATAACGCAATTGATACAAAATCTCCACTGCTACGCCAAAATACAGAACATCTGTTGACAGCAGATAAAAGCCGGCTTCCGGTCATCCATATCCGTCCAGTGCCGCTTACCAGTTCCAGAGACAAGACATATGACAACGGTCATTCGTGTCTCGGACAAGCACAGAGCACGAGAGGGGCAGCACAAGAATCAATGGGTGCGCGGAGCTCGAGGGAGAAAAGGTCAAAAGTATTATTTTTGTTGCCACTTTGGACCATTGCAAATCTGATGCAACTGTGGAAGCATACTGCAATTTGGTATATGTACAATAACATAGGACAGAGAACCAGGGGAGCTCACAAAAGATGATGGCCCAACTCATCAAGACGGCCGCGGAACCGCGGCCTAAGCAGGCTTAGGCCGCGGATCCGCGGCCATGTGGGGTCCTCTCTCTGTCGTATTTCGGGGGCAGTTTGGGGACTTCATGTTGAGGCAGATTGTTGCCCTAGGTTTTCAGTTCACCTCCTATAAATACCCCAGAACTGAGCTAAGCCAAGGGTCCAATTTTGTTCATTCTTTGTTCTTCTTTTTGTTAGGATTTAGTCTTTTTCTTCTTCTTCTTCATATTTTCTCCATGAAAATTGTAGTGAGAGCTTTTTGAGTGGAAGATCAATGAAGATGAGGGCTTTTGTATCATTCTCTTTTGTTTAACTTCCCCTTGAGATTCTTGCTTTCTCTTAATCTTTCAACCTCTTCATTGAGCTTGAAAGGTTAAGAGTTTGTTATTGATCTCAAGGGTCGTATTTTCTTATGGAATTAGTGCGTCATTTCACATGCGTTCTTTACCCTTCTCTTGATCTTGCAACCTCTTGATTGAGCTTGCAAGTTTAAGGGTTGGCTATTGATCCCATGCTTGTCTTGAGTTCTATGTTCTTGTAATTACTTTCTTGTTCTTTTTATTGCTTATTTATTACTTGCTTTTTATTACCTTTCTTTACTTTCTTGCAATTTATATTCATGCACTTAATTACTTGTAATCTTTTCTTTTCTTTGTTCTTTTTCTTTTGCTCTTTGTTGTTCATTTTGTGAATGTTGTAATTATCGTTGTTAAGAATAAATACGGTATTGTAAGTTAAGACTTTCTTTTCTCATTTCCTTTTCCCGTTATTTTCCATTGAACTCTGCCCAAACCATACGCAAGCGCTCCGTTAGGCACCCTACCCTAACAAGGTAACGGTGATTCCTAACCGCGACCGGTTGCGTTCGGTTTGGCCGGAGGCGAAAGCAAGAGACACGAACGGAAGGACAAGGGTAAATAAGCCGTATTCCACGAATACCGCGCTTAAATCCCCTAATCCACGTTGTTGCCGATTGCTCTAGCTTCAATTGGTCAAGACTCGGCTCAAAGGTTTTGAGTACGGATTTCTTTAGCTTACAATTTCGTATCTTTTTCTTAACAACTTTATACTTGCAAATAATACACTTAGGATAGAATCGAACAAACACATACAAATTCTTTATTGACTCGTCTAAGACAAGAAATGACATACAACCATCTCCCTGTGGATCGACCCGTGCTCAACCGGCTAGCTGCATAGCGACACCGTCTTGATTGCGGTTAACTTAAATTCTTCCAATCACCGACCGATAGATCACCCATCCTAGGGGTGAGCTAGAGGATGTGTTAATCAAGGTTGGGGACTTCATATTCCCCGTTGACTTCATTGTATTAGACACACAGCCTGTAGCTAACCCCCGGAATCAAATTCCGGTGATACTCGGTCGCCCATTCCTTGCAACCTCAAATGTTGTGATCAATTGTCGAAATGGTCCGATGAACCTATCTTTTGGAAACATGACAATTGAACTCAACATTTTTAGGTTGGGGAATCAGCCCTCCGAACCTAATGCTCATATACTAGACGTTTTCTCAATCCAGGAGATCACCCCAGAAGAGTGTGAATTCGAGGAGTTTTTGTTCGATCACGATAACCTTAACGCCACTAGTGCGTTCCTCTTCGAACCTGCTGCTGTTTCTGCGCCCGACAATGACTACGAGTGTTTCACTTTCTCGAACGATCTTAGCCACTCACCACCCGAGTTTGAATCCTTCGAATTTCCGGATGAGTTACCTGAACCATCCAACTCGGTCGCTTACACTCGTTTTGAACCTTTGCTGGAATCCTTTGAGTTCGAGACCTTTTCACCAATCTTGCCTTCAATCGTTTCACCTCCAACGCTCAAACTCAAGCCTTTGCCGTCTTACCTTAAGTACGCTTACTTGGATGAGAACGAGACCCTCCCTGTTATCATCTCGGCTTCTCTAGCTCCAGATCAAGAGAAAGCCCTTCTTGCGGTCTTGCACAGCAATAGGCAAGCTTTTGGCTGGTCCATGGCGGACATCAAGGGGATTAGTCCCCTGATCGTTGAACATCACATTCATCTGATGGATGATTCCAAACCAGCCAGGGATCCACAAAGGCGACTCAACCCAGTCATGAAGGAGGCTGTGAAAAAGGAAATCGTAAAGTGTCTGGATAGTGGTATCATTTACCCTATCTCTGATAGCCAGTGGGTTAGCCCCATTCACGTTGTCCCCAAGAAATCACTCATAACGGTCATCACTAACGAGGCGAACGAGTTAATCCCTACTCGCACCCAAACTGGGTGGCGAGTATGCATCGATTACAGAAAACTCAACGCCGCAACGCGGAAGGACCACTTTCCGCTACCTTTCATTGACCAAATGCTTGAACGATTGGCCGGACATAAGTACTACTGCTTTCTTGATGGCTACTCTGGCTATAATCAGATTCCCATCGCCGAAAAAGACCAGGACAAGACCACATTCACTTGTCCTTTCGGCACGTTTGCATATCGTCGCATGCCCTTTGGGTTATGCAATGCTCCCGCTACCTTCCAGCGGTGTATGATGGTAATCTTCTCAGACATGGTGGAAAAATTCCTGGAGATCTTCATGGACGATTTCACCATCTTCGGCGATTCCTTTAATGAGTGTTTGCTGCATCTTGACGCTGTCCTTACCCGATGTAAGGACAAGAACCTCACTTTGAATTGGGAGAAGAGCCACTTCATGGTGCGCGAAGGTATTGTCTTAGGACATATCATTTCGCAAAATGGCATAGAGGTTGACAAATCGAAGATTGAGGTCATTTCCAATCTCCCTCCTCCCAGATGCGTCAGAGACATCCGAGCCTTCCTTGGCCATGCCGGTTTCTATAGACGGTTCATCAAGGACTTTAGCAAGATTGCTAGGCCGTTGACTCTTTTGCTGGCCAAGGACACGCCATTCGACTTCAACTCGAGTTGTGTGACTGCGTTCGAGTCATTAAAAAGCTCACTCACTTCTGCTCCCGTTCTTTCTTCACCTGACTGGACTCACCCATTTGAGATTATGTGCGATGCATCCGACTTTTCTATTGGTGCTGTCCTTGGACAACACATCAACAAGATACCGCACGTAATCTATTATGCTAGCCGAACCCTGAACGACGCCCAACTTAATTATACAACAACTGAGAAGGAATTCTTAGCTGTTGTATTTGCTTTAGAAAAGTTCAGGCCCTACCTCATCGGCTCTCCAGTCATTGTCTATACAGACCATTCTGCTCTGCGCCATCTTTTTGCGAAGAAAGATGCAAAATCTCGGCTAATACGTTGGATCCTCCTGCTTCAAGAATTTGACCTTGTCATCAAGGACAAAAGAAGATGTGAAAACGTAGTCGCCGACCATCTCTCACGACTTCCTTCTTCGCCGTCGCCTCAACTTCCGATCAACGATGTTTTTCCGGATGAACAACTCTTGACAGTATCTTGCGAACCCTCGTTCGCAGATATTGTGAACTATTTGGCCACAGGGTTACTACCGACTAAATGGTCAAGTCAAGACAGACTTCGATTCTTATCCCAAGTAAAACACTTTTACTGGGACGAACCCTATCTGTTCAAGTACTGTCCCGACCAGATTATTCGTCGGTGTGTCCCTGACGATGAATTCAAGAGTGTGCTGTCATTTTGCCACGATCAAGCATGTGGCGGGCATTTTGGCCCCAGAAAGACAGCTGAGAAGATCTTGCAGTGTGGTTTCTACTGGACACAACTCTTCAAAAACGCTCATGACTACTGCAAGACTTGCTCCCGGTGCCAACACTTGGGCCGGATATCCAGGAGGAACGAGATGCCGCTCCAACCAATCTTGGTTGTGGAGATTTTCGACGTTTGGGGGATAGATTTCATGGGGCCGTTTCCCAGCTCTTTTGGGAACTTATACATCCTTCTTGCTGTTGATTACGTCTCTAAGTGGGTCGAGGCTGTGCCCAGCCGGACTAACGACAATAAGGTTGTCGTTAGGTTTCTTAAAGAAAATATTTTCTCCCGGTTTGGGCACCCCCGAGCGATCATTAGCGACAATGGAACTCATTTCTGCAATAAGACTTTCGAGGCCTTGATGCGGAAATATTCCATTAATCATAAGCTATCTACGTCCTACCACCCCCAAACCTGTGGGCAAGCCGAAGTTTCAAATAGGCAAGTCAAGCATATACTGGAGAAGACGGTTTCCAAGAACCGTAAGAATTGGTCGCTGAAACTCACTGATGCCCTTTGGGCATTTCGAACCGCTTATAAGACCGATCTTGGCATGTCTCCCTATCGGCTTGTGTACGGAAAGGCTTGCCACCTCCCTGTAGAAATAGAGCATCGCGCATTTTGGGCGATAAAAGAGCTGAATCTGTCTCTCGAAGATGCGGGCAGCCATCGGAAGCTGCAGTTGAACGAATTGAGCGAGCTTAGGGATGATGCTTACGAAAACGCGGTTGTCGTTAAGAACCGAACGAAGGTGTTTCACAATAAACACCTTTTACGCAAAACTTTCGTACCTGGTCAACAGGTACTGCTTTACGACACCCGGCTACATTTCTATCCAGGAAAGCTCAGATCTCGCTGGAAAGGGCCGTATTTTGTGCGGAATGTGTATCCGCATGGCGCTGTGGATTTGGAGAATCCAAAGGACGGTTCATTTTTCAAAGTAAACGGACACCGACTAAAACCGTACGTTAGCGCCAAACCAACAGAGGAGCTCCTGGTCTTACAGGAGCCGGTTTACCCTGCATAATCTTCCTCTGCCTACCACCAAACTTCGGTTATCCAGCCAAGAACAGTGGACACTGTTCCAAATAAGTTTGGGGTATGTATATACCTTTTTGTATTTATTTGTGGATATTCTTTTCCTTTTTTTACTCCTTTTCTTTTCTTTAAAAACAAAAACACAAAAAAAATGTGTATATCTAACCGACAATTTTGACCCTTCAATGATCTCTTCATGCAATGATAGTGAGGACACTGTCCAGTTTAAGTTTGGGGGTATGCTCGGTACGCATTTCTAACCTTCGCATTCATATGTATATTTTGCATCTGCATATTAAAATCCATAAAAATCAGAAAATTTTCTAAAATCATAAAAACTTTTCTGTCAAGTTAGCTAGTGGGAGAACTCTGATTCAACATTTCGACGGTTTTGTTTGATAAGATAAGAATAACTAAATCTTATTTTTTGAAAACCTGAAAGATAACTCTCCTTTGAAGTTAACTATAGCTGATATACATCTTTACATCAAACTATACGTGTCGTGAGTTTTGGAAATTAGATGACAAGTCTTTTATGTCTAAAAAACTTTTAAAGGGATAAATGATTTTCTGAGGATCAAATAGGTTTGTTCTGAAATAAGTAATATCAAGAATAGTTTATGAAGCGAAGCGAATATGAAGGAATGTTATTAATGCCTTAATTGGAACTAATTCTGAAAAATAACCCATCTGAAACTTGATTGGAATGATTACACACCAAACCCACTAAACACGTCTTTTATCCAAAAAATAACTGAACTGCCGGTTATATCTCCGTTCGCATTGAATCATCATGATTTTCATGCTAAATTGTCTTTTGTTTTTGGGCCTAGGTAACTTGAGTAATTAAGTCCGCTGGGGTGTCTCTACACCTAATGCCCTAAAGCCAACTGGTTTGGGTGCATTGGCTCAAAGCTCGTTAAGAAGCCTAGAAAGTCCAGATTAAAACAAAGTCAAGCAAGTGTTCTTTCCGAGTTAAAATTCCTAACGGTTCTTTGTGTGAGAATAATCTTGACAAAAGACAGGTTTTTATAAAAAAATATTTCTAGCGGAGATATGAAGGTTTTATTCTATGATAAAGACTATTGCACGTTCACAGAGGTGTGTATGAAATGAAAACAAGAAAAAGGTGGAGTGAAAAATAAGACATAGTTTCCTGTTAAGGAAGATAGAAATTCTGAAGTTGAAACCTTACTGGAAAACGAAACTTGAAAAATACTTAACTCTTTATAAAACTTTTGTGATCCTTTTAAAAATTGTTATCTGGGCTTTATTGTGTGACATGATGACTTTAACCGATCCTTATGGAACTTAACGACACTATTTGCACTGCACGTAAAGACATATAAAATCTTAAGTTAAATAAGAAGCGAGGTGTGAAAAATAAAGGTTCGATAGTCTAGACTTAGGATAATAGAATTGTTATTTTCTGAAACAAAACTTTAGGGTTTGAATCATAGTTATTTTCCAAAACTAGTTTGACCGGATTTTGTGGGTAGTATCCGCTGAAAACCCTCAGGAGACAACACTCCTCCTACTAGGGACACCTAGAGGTTTAACGGCTTGTTGCACATTGTTCATATCAGATTTTTGCATTTTCATACCGCCCAATTTTCATCACATTGCATATCAGTAGATACTCTTGAGCCGTGTTTGCTAGTCAATTGCAGGATACAGGTTCTCGGCTCTAAACGATGAAATTCATGGAAAAACACGACAAAACCCGGGTTCCTGCCAACCACAGATAAAACACGGATCTCCGCTCTTTATCCGTCTGTTGCCGCACACCAGTTTAGGGGACAAAATGACAATTCAATTGTCACCTTCATGAACAAAGCACAATGGCAACACCAAGACCAAGAAATCTACGCGGAGCTCAAGAAAATCCATGTCCAAAATCATCTTTTGATCCACTAGAATTCTGGAAGAAATGTGGAATGATTATCAGAAAATACATGTACCAGACAAAAGGGGACAGCAGACCAGGGCAGCACAAAAAAGCCGACAGACCAACTCACCCATAGGGCGGCGGAACCGCGGCAAAAGGGGGGTATAGGCGGCGGTTCCGCGGCCGTATGGTGGCATCAGCCGACCAATTTTCAGGGGCAGATTTGTATTTTCATACTTGTTCTGATTGTTGCCCTAGATTTCTTTTTCCCTGCCTATAAATAGCCCAGAACCTTGTGAAGCCAAGTGTCCATAATCTTGTATTTTTTCTCTAGGTTTTAGAATACATGTTCTTCTTCCACTTCTCATCTCTTCTCCATTAAAACTTGTAGTGAGCTTTTGAGTGAAGAATGATGAATAAAGAAGAACCGTTTATTATTATGCTTGTCTTGTTCTCTTGTTAATTATTGTAATTTTAATTTGTTAAACTAGTTGTTGTTATTTCTTGTTGTTTCTTTCTTCTCTCTTTTTCTTTATCCTTAAAACAACCATGATGCTTACGCTTGATCCTTGCCAAGGTGAGGTCGCAAATAGCTAGTTGTTATCTTCTAATCTCTTTCTTTCTATCTTACTCTTTTGTTTTGTTTTCTTTTCATTATGATGTATGAGTAGTTTAATACTTGTTAGGGTAGGATAAGGGAAGTTTGAGAGAAGGAAATCTCTCTCACTCTTTCCTTGCCAAACAACTTAATTCGACTCCCGTTAATTTAACCACAATCCGCTCCTTACAGCACCCTATCCTACATGATAGCGGTGATTCCGTAGTGAGACCGGTTGTGGTTGGATTAACCGGAGGTTATGGCTAAGAGCCAAGAACGGACGGACAAGCACCAAAAGGAAGAACTTATGCGTTGGAAAGCCTAGCTTATACTCGCAAGTTCCTTCCTAGTCGTGCTAATCCCCGTTGTTGCCGATTACCGTAACACCGATATTAAGAGGGGCAACGAAAGATGTGGGAGACTCCTAACTCAAACTAACCTAATTCTAACCCTAACAAGCTCTCTTTACATATCATTTTACCACTTAATTAATCACAACAAAATCTGGAAAACTGGACTTAACTCGTTAAAGCACATAGAAAAAGATTCCCATCTCCCTGCGGACGACCCGTACTCAACCGGCTAGCTACAAGCGAAACCGTCTTGATTGCGGTAATTAACTAAACTTAAACACGCAGAATCCCTACCAATCAAATGGCGCCGTTGCCGGGGAGACGGTAGTTTATTTCTTTGTGTAATTTCGGGTTAACTTGTGAATATAAAAACAACCGAAAAACAAAACAAAAAAATATACTTTGTAAAAAAAATCATCTTGTTATTTTTGATTAGTTTTTGTGCAAGTGTGCAGGATAATACGGAGTTCGAGTTCAGTGCCAAAGACGTGGGAAGATAGACCCACATTTCGCGGCTACACCGTGACGGACAAAACGAAGCATCCGGTATACTGAAAAAATCTGGAGCAGATACAGTAAGCAAGTCAAAATTCAGCACATCCAGACAAGCAGAGGACACCCCAGAGAGCATAACCTAAAAACCTGGAGGCCCAAGCCCATCATTTTGCCGCAGAACCGCGGCATAAGTAAGCTTAGGCCGCGGATCAGCGGCCGTTTGGTGGCCTCAGGGTGCCAAAATCCCTGTAAGTGTTTGTCTCCTCTCTCCCACTCCTCTGGACTCCAATAAACTGTGTTTTCTGCAGATTTCTTTGCGCAAACTCTCTTCCCCCTTCCAATAAATTGTTCTTGTGCAGGATTCTTTGCGCTGCGCTAAAAATAAAAATTGTTTGCAGTTGATTTGTTATCTCTTTGCATTAATTAATACGGACTTAAGGGGCTTGAAACCAATTCAGATTGGGTGGGGATTTCATCACCCTTCCCAGGACCCCAAAAATCACAAAAAGCATATGCATTGACCATTGTTAAAAATTAAAAAATACTAGACTCAGCCCTAAGGACTTCGCGCTCAATAGGACAGAGGACTAGTTACAGGCATCGGCCGTTTATCCTATCTGACTTTTGCGGTGCCTAGGCAAGTGTGACGAAGGCAAGTGGTTATTTAATTAAGGAACTTCGCGAAAGCGTTGGATAACCTCCCACTTACCTGGCACTTATCTGGCCGCATTAGACGGAGAAGAGGCGGTTTGAGGTCCTTTTTCTAGCCCTCTGGAACAGTTAGGAGCAGGTCTAGTAGACCTAGGTGACCCTAGATCTAGGTGAGATTGTGCATATCTTATTTGTGATTGCTTAAAGCCGTAAGTCCGTACATATTTCTGTAAAGCTCTTTCTAAAAAAAAAAGGAAAAAATCAAAAACTTTTATAAAAACTTGCCCTTTGTCGCCAAATCCATTTTTCACCCTTCACCCATCGTTTTTCTCCATTGACGTTTTCTTACCCTCACCTTCTCCGCTTTGACTATACTAAACTCGTTTAGTGTATGTCCGTTTGGACTCGGGACACTAGCGCCCGTCTAGTCCGCGTTACGTTAGTCGCTACAGACTACGCGATCGACTCCGAAGTCGAAACTCCGTCCACTCCTTTTTCACCCCTTCCTTTGTCGGCCAACTCCGACGTTGACCGGAATTCTGTTCATACATCTTCACCTTCACCTTCACCAACCTCTTCTTCCGCGATGTCAGGATTTAATCCGAACATCTCTTTGACTACCGCTGGATTGGCTCCACCTCCTACGGAGACCAATATCCCACCACCACCGCCTGTTGTAGCGCCGCAGCGAATCGCGCTCTAGGATCGTTTCTATCCCACCCGTTCTGCACTTCCCACCTGCCTTTCTCTTCCACCGGACAATGGGGACAACTTTGAAATTAAGCCCCACTTCATCAACATGCTTCCTCGATTTCATAGGCTTGAATCTGAAGATGCCTATATCTTCATCAATAAATTTCAAAACATCTGTGCCATGATGAAAACCACCCAACTGTCGGACGATGTTATACGTCTACGGGTCATTCCGTTCACCTTATGCGATCTTGTTGAAAAATGGCTGTATAGCACCGCTTCCCATTCCATAACCAGTTGGGACGAGTTTGTTAAAGCGTTTCTCAAAAAGTTCTATCCGAATCATAAAACCGCAAGGATTCGCAATGAAATCAACCAATTCTCTCAGCTTCCTTCTGAACCCTTCTGGAAGTGCTTTGACCGGTACAAAGACCTTCTTGTTCAGTGTCCTCACCACGGTATAGAGAAATGGCAACTTTGCCAAACCTTATACGAGGGCCTGAACCCAGCAACGAAGCAGTTGTTGGAAACCATCTGTCAGGGCCACTTCCTATCAAAATCTGACGAGGAAGCGTGGCAGTTCTTTGACGACCTTGCGGAGCAAACGCTACAATGGGAGAGCACCAGACCGACTTCTTCTTCTTCTACCTCCACTTCTACCGGTCAGTCTAGGGTAGGAATTCACCAACTTGATGTCTCTATTGCGATGAAAGCTGAAATGACTGCAATAACAAGAAAGCTTGAAGCGATAGAGAGCAAATTTTCTTCTCCTGCTCCTGCCCCTGTTCTCCCCCTTCGTACCATTTGCGCTTGTTGTTCCGATCCTTCCCACTTGATCGAAGAGTGTCCTTACAATCCGCCCTCGCAAGGACAGGATCAGGTTAATGCTGCATTTCAGCAAAGACCGAGGAATGATCCATACTCTTCCACCTACAATCCTGGTTGGAGGAACCACCCCAATTTCGCCTGGAATCAGAATCAGAATCAATTCCAAGGCAACAATTTTCAAAGGTGCCCTCCACTGCAACAACAAGCGCAACAACAAACTCAACAGCAGTATCAGCAGCCCTTCCAACCCTAACCTTTCCAAAATCAGACGAACAACTTTGCACCCAACAATTCTTTTCCACCAAACAACTTTGTTCCGTCAAACAACGATAAGGTTTCCTCGCTCGAACGAAGTCTGGAGGCGTTCGTTAAACAATCGACTCAGTCCACCGCCAACATCCAGTCTTCCATTCAGTCCTTAGTGCAACACACTGCCGCACACGGGCAAAGCATCAAGACCATCGAGGCCCAGATTGCACAGCTGAACGCGGCCTTAAGCGAGCGAGAGAAGGGGAAGCTCCCGTCCCAACCACAACCAAATTCCGGTCACCCACATAATGTACACGTTGTTCTTGAACAACAAAATCATAATGTGAGTGCCGTGACCACATTGAGATCGGGAAGGATGCTGAAAAACAACATCGGCACACGTATCAACGAAGACACCCCGGCCGCTGCTTCTTCTTCTTCTTCTTCGTCTTCTGAGCCTATTCTCCGTTCTTCACAAGGCTCTCCTTCCTCTTCTTCTGCTCTGAATGGATCCACTTCTCACTCCACGAAAACACCTATTCTGGGATCCATTCCAACTCCACAATCTCCTCCTCCAGCATTAGACTCAACCAATTTTAAAAATGTTCCATTTCTAAACCGGTTGAGGTCTAATAAACAAAATCCTCAAATGGAGAAGATTCTGGAGTTATTTAAGCAGGTTAACATTAACATTCCTCTTTTAGATGCTGTCCAACAAGTCCCATCCTACGCGAAAATCTTAAAGGACTTGTGCACGAAAAAGAGGAAGTCTCAGGTACCCAAGAAAGTTTTCTTGGCCAGTGCTGTGAGTGATGCCCTTACCCAATCTTTACCACAAAAACGGAAGGACCCTGGCTGTCCTACGATTTCAATTACCATTGGGGATAAGAACATCAACCGGCACTATTAGATCTTGGTGCCAGTGTTAACCTGCTTCCGTACTCAGTATACGAGCAATTAGGCGTAGGAGAGCTGAAACCCACGCACTGCACTCTCCAAATGGCCGACCGATCGATCACCCATCCTAGGGGTGAGCTAGAGGATGTGTTAATAAAAGTCGGGGACTTCATATTCCCTGTTGACTTCATTGTATTAGACACACAGCCTATAGCTAACCCCCGGAATCAAATTCCGGTGATACTCGGTCGCCCATTCCTTGCAACCTCAAATGCTGTGATCAATTGTCGCAATGGTTCGATGAACCTCTCTTTTGGAAACATGACGATTGAACTCAACATTTTTAGGTTGGGGAATCAGCCCACCGAACCTAATGCTCATATACTGGACGTCTGCTCGATCCAGGAGATCACCCCAGAAGAATGTGAATTCGAGGAGTTTCTGTTCGAATACGATAATCTTGACGCCACTAGTGCGTTCCTCCTCGAACCTGCTGCTGTTTCTGCGCCCGACAACGACTACGAGTGTTTTACGTTCTCGAACGATCTTAACCGCGCACAACCCGAGTTTGAATCTTTCGAATTTTCGGATGAGTTACCTGAACCATCCGACTCGGTCGCCTACACTCGTTTTGAACCTTTGCTAGAGTCCTTTGAGTTCGAGACCTCTGCACCAATCTTGCCTTCAATCGTTTCACCTCCAGCGCTCGAACTCAAGCCTTTGCCGTCTCACCTTAAGTACGCTTACTTAGGTGAGAATGAGACCCTCCCTATCATCATTTCGGCTTCTCTAGCTCTAGAGCAAGAGAAAGCCCTTCTCGCGGTCTTGCACAACAACAGGCAAGCTTTTGGCTGGTCCATGGCGGACATCAAGGGGATTAGTCCCCTGATCGTTGAGCATCACATTCATCTGATGGATGATGCCAAACCAGCCCGGGATCCACAAAGACGTCTCAATCCAGTCATGAAAGAGGCTGTGAAGAAGGAGATCGTAAAATGTCTAGATAGTGGTATCATTTACCCTATCTCTGATAGCCAGTGGGTTAGCCCCATTCATGTTGTCCCCAAGAAGTCGGGCATCACGGTCATAACCAACGAGGCGAACGAGTTAATCCCTACTCGCACCCAAACTGGGTGGCGAGTATGCATTGATTACAGAAAACTCAACGCCGCAACGCGGAAAGACCACTTTCCGCTACCTTTCATTGACCAGATGCTTGAACGATTGGCTGGACACGAGTACTACTGCTTTCTTGATGGCTACTCTGGCTACAATCAGATTCCCATCGCCGAAAAAGACCAGGACAAGACCACATTCACTTGTCCTTTCGGCACGTTTGCATATCGTCGCATGCCCTTTGGGTTATGCAATGCGCCCGCAACCTTCCAGCGGTGTATGATGGGAATCTTCTCAGACATGGTGGAAAAATTTCTGGAGATTTTCATGGATGATTTCTCCATCTTCGGTGATTCCTTCAACGAGTGTTTGCTGCATCTTGATGCTGTCCTTACCCGATGTAAGGACAAGAATCTCACTTTGAATTGGGAGAAATGCCACTTCATGGTGCGCGAAGGTATTGTCTTAGGACATATCATCTCGCAAAATGGCATAGAGGTTGACAAAGCGAAGATTGAGGTCATTTCCAATCTCCCTCCTCCCAGATGCGTCAGAGATATCCGAGCCTTCCTTGGCCATGCCGGTTTCTATAGACGGTTCATTAAGGACTTTAGCAAGATTGCTAGGCCCTTAACTGTTTTGCTGGCCAAGGACACACCATTTGACTTCAACTCGAGCTGTGTGACTGCATTCGAGTCACTAAAACGCTCACTCACTTCTGCTCCCGTTCTTTCTTCACCTGACTGGACGCACCCATTTGAGATTATGTGCGATGCATCCGACTTTGCCATTGGTGCTGTCCTTGGACAACACATCAACAAGATGCCGCACGTAATCTATTATGCAAGCCGAACCCTGAACGACGCCCAACTCAATTATACAACAACTGAGAATGAATTCTTGGCTGTTGTATTTTCTTTAGAAAAGTTCAGGCCCTACCTCATCGGCTCTCCAGTCATTGTCTACACTGACCATTCTGCTCTGCGCCATCTTTTTGCGAAGAAAGATGCAAAATCTCGGTTAATACGTTGGATCCTCTTGCTTCAAGAGTTTGACCTTGTCATTAAGGACAAACGAGGATGTGAAAACGTAGTTGCCGACCATCTCTCACGACTTCCTTCTTCGCCTTCGCTTCCAATTCCGATCAACGACGTTTTCCCGGATGAACAGCTCTTGACAGTATCTTGCGAACCCTGGTTCGCAGATATTGTGAACTATTTGGCCACGGGATTACTACCGACTAAATGGTCAAGTCAGGACAGACTTCGCTTCTTATCCCAAGTAAAACACTTTTACTGGGACGAACCCTATTTGTTCAAGTACTGTCCCGACCAGATTATTCGTCGGTGTGTCCCTGACGAGGAATTCAAGAGTGTGCTGTCATTTTGCCACGATCAAGCATGTGGCGGGCATTTTGGCCCCAGAAAGACAGCTGAAAAGATCTTGCAATGTGGTTTCTACTGGCCACAACTCTTCAAAGATGCTCATGACTATTGCAAGACTTGCTCCCGGTGCCAACACATGGGCCGGATATCCCGGAGGAACGAGATGCCGCTCCAACCGATCTTGGTTGTGGAGATTTTCGATGTTTGGGTGATAGATTTCATGGGGCCGTTTCCCAGCTCTTTTGGGAACTTGTACATCCTTCTCGCTGTTGATTACGTCTCTAAATGGGTCGAGGCTGTGCCCAGCCGGACTAACGACAACAAGGTTGTCGTTAGGTTCCTTAAAGAAAACATTTTCTCCCGGTTTGGGCACCCCCGAGCTATCATTAGCGACCATGGAAGTCATTTCTGCAATAAAACTTTCGAGGCCTTAATGCGGAAATACTCCATTAATCATAAGCTATCTACGCCCTACCACCCCCAAACCAGCGGGCAGGCCGAAGTTTCAAATCGGCAAATCAAGCAGATACTGGAGAAAACGGTTTCCAAGAACCGTAAGGATTGGTCGCTGAAACTCACTGATGCCCTTTGGGCATTTCGAACCGCTTATAAGACCGACCTTGGCATGTCTCCCTATCGGCTTGTATACGGAAAAGCCTGCCACCTACCTGTTGAAATAGAGCATCGCGCATTTTGGGCGATAAAAGAGTTGAATCTGTCTCTCGAAGATGCGGGCAGCCATCGGAAGCTGCAGTTGAACGAACTGAGCGAGCTTAGGGATGAGGCTTACGATAACGCGGTTGTCGTTAAAAATCGAACGAAGGTGTTTCACGATAAACACCTTTTGCACAAAACCTTCGTACCTGGTCAGCAGGTACTGCTTTACGACACCCGACTTCACTTCCATCCAGGAAAGCTCAGATCTCGCTGGAAAGGGCCGTATTTTGTGCGGAATGTGTATCCGCAGGGCGCTGTGGATTTGGAGAATCCAAAGGACGGTTCATTTTTCAAAGTAAACGGACACCGACTCAAACCGTACCTTAGCGCCGAACCAACAGAGGAGCTCCTGTTCTTACAGGAGCCGGTTTACCCTGCCTAATCTTCCTCTGCCTACCTCCAAACTTCGGTTATCCAGCCAAGAACAGTGGACACTGTTCCAAATAAGTTTGGGGGTATGTACCATTTTGTATATATTTGTGGATATTCTTTTTCTTTTTCTTTTTTCTTTAAAAAAAAAAAAATTGTATCGCTAACCGATAATTTTGACCCTTCAAATGATCTCTTCATGCGATGACAGTGAGGACACTGTCCAGTTTAAGTTTGGGGGTACGCTCGGTACGCATTTCTTACCTTCGCATTCATATGTATATTTTGCATCTGCATATTAAAATCCATAAAATCCATAAAAATCTGAAAATTTTCTAAAAACATAAAAACTTTTCTGTCAAGATAGCTAGTGGGAGGACTCTGATTCAACATTTCGACGGTTTTGTTTGATAAAATAAGAATAACTAAATCTTATGTTTAGATTTTGAAAACCTGAAAGATAACTCTCATTTGAAGATAACTATAGCTGATATACGTCTTTACATCACACTACACGTGTCGTGAGTTTTTGGAAATTAGATGACAAGTCTTTTATGTTTAAAAACTTTTAAACAGATAAATGATTTTCTGAGGATCAAATAGGTTTGTTCTGAAATAAGTAATGTCAAGAATAGTTTATGAAGTAAAGCGAATATGAAGGAATGTTATTGATGCCGTAGTTGGAACTAAGTCTGAAAAATAACCCATCTGGAACTTGATTGGAATGATTACACACCAAACACACTAAATACGTATTTTATCCAAAAAAATAATTGAACTGCCGGTTATATCTCCGTTCGTATTAAATCATCTGATTTTCATGCCAAACTGTCTTTTGTTTTTGGACCTGGGTAACTTGAGTAATTAAGTCCGCCGGGGTGTTTTTACACCTAATGCCCTAAAGCCAACTAGTTTGGGTGCATTGGCCCAAAGCTCGCTAAGAAGCCTAGAAAGTCCAGATTAAAACAAAATCAAGCAAGTGTTCTCTCCGAGTTAAAATTCCTAACGGTTCTTTGTGTGAGAATAATCTTGATAAAAGACAGGCTTTTATAAAAAATTTAGCGGAGATATGAAGGTTTTACTCTATGATAAAGACTATTGCACGTTCACAGAGGTGTGTATGAAATGAAAACAAGAAAAAGGTGGAGTGAAGAATAAGACCTAGTTTCCTGTTAGGGAAGATAGAAATTCTGAAGTTGAAACTTTACTGGAAAATGAAACTTGAAAAATGCTTAACTCTTTATAAAACTTATGTGATCCTTTTAAAATTGTTATCTGGGCTTTCTTGTATGACATGATGACTTTAATCGATCCTTCTGGAACTTAACGACACTATTTGCACTACACGTAAAGACATATAAAATCTGTAGTTAAATAAGAAGCGAGGTGTGAAAAATAAAGGTTCGATAGTCTAGACTTAGGATCATAGAATTGTTATTTTCTGAAACAAAACTTTATGGGTTTGAATCTTAGTTATTTTACAAAACTAGCTTGACCGGATTTTGTGGGTAGTATCCGCTGAAAACCCTCAGGAGACAACACTCCTCCTACTAGGGACACCTAGAGGTTTAACGGCTTGTTGCACATGCTCAGTGCAATCGCGTTCCCTGCGAAAGTGAGGTTAGGAAATTTTTGTGAATAAATTGGTTTTGCTCGGGACGAGCAAATGATAAGTTTGGGGGTATTTGTTCATATCAGATTTTTGCATTTTCATACCGCCCAATTTTCATCACATTGCATATCAGTAGATACTCTTGAGCCGTGTTTGCTAGTCAATTGCAGGATACAGGTTCTCGGCTCTAAACGATGAAATTCATGGAAAAACACGACAAAACCCGGGTTCCTGCCAACCACAGATAAAACACGGATCTCCGCTCTTTATCCGTCTGTTGCCGCACACCAGTTTAGGGGACAAAATGACAATTCAATTGTCACCTTCATGCACAAAGCACAATGGCAACACCAAGACCAAGAAATCTACGCGGAGCTCAAGAAAATCCATGTCCAAAATCACCTTTTGATCCACTAGAATTCTGGAAGAAATGTGGAATGATTATCAGAAAATACATGTACCAGACAAAAGGGGACAGCAGACCAGGGCAGCACAAAAAAGCCGACAGACCAACTCACCCATAGGGCGGCGGAACCACGGCAAAAGGGGGGTATAGGCGGCGGTTCCGCGGCCGTATGGTGGCATCAGCCGACCAATTTTCAGGGGCAGATTTTTATTTTCATACTTGTTCTGATTGTTGCCCTAGATTTCTTTTTCCCTGCCTATAAATAGCCCAGAACCTTGTGAAGCCAAGTGTCCATAATCTTGTATTTTTTTCTCTAGGTTTTAGAATACATGTTCTTCTTCCTCTTCTCATCTCTTCTCCATTAAAACTTGTAGTGAGCTTTTGAGTGAAGAATGATGAATAAAGAAGAACCGTTTATTATTATGCTTGTCTTGTTCTCTTGTTAATTATTGTAATTTTAATTTGTTAAACTAGTTGTTGTTATTTCTTGTTGTTTCTTTCTTCTCTCTTTTTCTTTATCCTTAAAACAACCATGATGCTTACGCTTGATCCTTGCCAAGGTGAGGTCGCAAATAGCTAGTTGTTATCTTCTAATCTCTTTATTTCTATCTTACTCTTTTGTTTTGTTTTCTTTTCATTATGATGTGTGAGTAGTTTAATACTTGTTAGGGTAGGATAAGGGAAGTTTGAGAGAAGGAAATCTCTCTCACTCTTTCCTTGCCCAACAACTTAATTCGACTCCCGTTAATTTAACCACAATCCGCTCCTTACGGCACCCTATCCTACATGATAGCGGTGATTCCGTAGTGAGACCGGTTGTGGTTGGATTAACCGGAGGTTATGGCTAAGAGCCAAGAACGGACGGACAAGCACCAAAAGGAAGAACTTATGCGTTGGAAAGCCTAGCTTATACTCGCAAGTTCCTTCCTAGTCGTGCTAATCCCCGTTGTTGCCGATTACCGTAACACCGATATTAAGAGGGGCAACGAAAGATGTGGGAGACTCCTAACTCAAACTAACCTAATCCTAACCCTAACAAGCTCTCTTTACATATCATTTTACCACTTAATTAATCACAACAAAATCTGGAAAACTGGACTTAACTCGTTAAAGCACATAGAAAAAGATTCCCATCTCCCTGCGGACGACCCGTACTCAACCGGCTAGCTACAAGCGAAACCGTCTTGATTGCGGTAATTAACTAAACTTAAACACGCAGAATCCCTACCAATCACACATGCTCAGTGCAATCGCGTTCCCTGCGAAAGTGAGGTTAGGAATTTTTGTGAATAAATTGTCTTTGCTCAGGACGAGCAAATGATAAGTTTGGGGGTATTTGTTAATATCAGATTTTTGCATTTTTATACCGCCCAATTTTTATCACATTGCTTATCGGTAGGTACTCTTGAGCCGTGTTTGCTAGTCAATTGCAGGATACAGGTTCTCGGCTCTAAACAGTGAAATTCATGGAAAAGCACGACAAATTCCGGATTACTGCCAACCACAGATAAAACACGGGTCTCCGCTCTCTATCCGTATGTTGCCGCACACCAGTTTAAGGGACAAAATGGCAAATCGATGTCATTTTCATGCACAAAGCTCAATGTCAACATAAGATCCAACATATCTACGCGGAGCTCGAGGAAATCATGGCAAAAGATCCACATCACATCACCTTTTGTTCTGCTGGAATTCTGGAAATATTGTGAAGAGATTCTGGAAAAAAACATATACCACACTGAAGAGTACTAAAAACCAGGGAAAACCACAAAATTTCATGACCTAAGTCTCCTAAAGGGCCGCGGTTCCGCGGCATAAGCATGCTTAGGCCGCGTAACCGCGGCCGTACGGGCTCCGCAGTGGATGAGGTTTCAGGGGTATTTTGGTCATTCTATATGGAGGCAGATTGTTGCCCTAGGTTTCCAGTTCCCTGCCTATAAATAGTCTAGAACTTGCCAAAGCCAAGGGTGCTTATTCTTGTATTTAGATTTTAGAATACATGTTGTTGTTGTTGTTCTTCCTCTTCTCATCTCTTCTCCATTAAAACCTTGTAGTGAGCTTTTGTGAGTGAAGTGATGAATAAAGAGTTCTTTTTGTTACCATGCTTGTCTTATTGTTAATTATAATTGCTTGTATTTTTCATTTGTTAATCTAGTTGTTGTTATTTGTTGTTGTTTTTTTCTTGTTCTATTTTTCTTTATCCTTAAACAACAATGATGCTTAAGCTTGATCCTTACCAAAGTGAGGTCTCAAATAGCTAGTTGTAATCTTCTATCCTCTTTCTTTCTATCTTCCTCCTTTGTTTTATTTTCCTTTTTCTTGTAATGGGTGAGTAGTTTTCTCACTTGTTAGGGTAGGATAAGGAAAGTTTGAGAGAAGGAGATCTCTCTCACTTTTTTCCTGCCCAACATCTTAATTTGGACTCCCGTTAATTGAACCACAATCCGCTCCCTACGGCACCCTATCCTACATGATAGCGGTGATTCCTTAGTGAGACCAGTTGTGGTTGAATTAACCGGAGGTTAAGGCTAAGAGCCAAGAACGGACGGACAAGCACCAAAAGAAAGAACTTAAGCGTTGGAAAGCCTAGCTTATACTCGCAAGTTCCTTCCTAGTCGTGCTAATCCCCGTTGTTGCCGATTACCGTAACACCGATATTAAGAGTGGCAATGAAAGAAGTGAGCGACTCCTAACTCAAACTAACCTAATCCTAACCCTAACAAGCTCTCTTTATATATCATTTTAGCACATAAGTAATCTAAAAACAAACCTCGACATTTGGACTTAACTCGTTAAAGCACATAGAAAAAGATTCCCATCTCCCTGCGGACGACACGTACTCAACCGGCTAGCTACAAGCGAAACCGTCTTGATTGCGGTAATAAACTTAGCATGCAAAAACTCTACCAATCAGATAGTATAGGGTATATGAAAACCAAGTCGTTTGTGAGGCCACTTGGTCACAAAATACCATATCTAAACTTAGCAAACTTAACACAAAATTGATTTCAACTTAAACATTGTGAAATGGGGAAAGGGAGTGAATATGGTATATGAAGAGGTTACAAAATAACCATGGTTTCAACATACCATATCACATCATTACATGAAACAATCTTTAAGTTAGAATCACAAATATAAACACATTAAACATGAACAGGAGGAGGAGGAAGGCAAGGCTTTTCATCTCACATTCTCACCATAACCACAACCAAAAAAGATTAGTTACATATAATAATAGAAAAAGAAAGCAAGTAAGAAAATGAATTAAAGAAACAAAGCAAAAGCAATATTATTTAACACTTGATTTAGTTGAGATATAAGATATTGGTAACTTGTTCAACCTCCATAATGAATCTCTCAAAAGAAAACTTCAAAAGGGAAGAAGAAGAAGAAACCAAGTTAAAGCCCACATAACTCTCAAGCTAAACCAAAACTAGAACAAAACTATATATTCTCCCCTCATTTATACATACCATTTTCACTAAATCAGTTCTGGTATTTATAGGCAAGAAACCGGAATAAACAAACAATATAAATGGGATGATATGATACCTAGAAATGGCCAGAGAAAAATATGAGACGAGAGGGGCAAGGGGGACAGGTGGCGCTGGGTCATTAGAGGGGTCTCGCCGGTCAAGTTGTGACCAATTTGGCTCGTGTTGGTATGGTGAACTCAAGTGCACTCTATGATTCTTCTGGTGTTTTTTGATTTCTCTAAATAACTCTGGTTTGTACTCAGTAGAATTAGTTGGAAAGTTTTTCTTTATATCACATCATAACTTTTTGCATTTAACACACATCATACCCACTTGTGCCCACTTGCACAAGTCATAAGTGTGCTAAGGCAGCCCCACCATGGTCCATGTCGCAAAAGAGCTAGTGCACACTTGTATTGTGTTGGATTAAAATTGTGTACACATGATTTATTTGCAAAAGAGCTCTTTGAATATCGGTCGATTTTCTGTTCTGATTGCAGTGTCGGCTCCCAAACGTTATATCCGTGATTTTGAGTGTGTTTCCAGTATTTTATCACGAATACCTGTAATCAGTATTTACTGAGCAGACACTGGTTAATAGTACCGATATACACAAAATAGATAATGAATGAGTGGTATTAAAATGCAGTTTTCAGTGATGAACAAATACCCCCAAACTTATCTTTTGCCCGTCCCGAGCAAAACAAAAATCCTAGCCTCACTTTCGCAGGGAACGCGATTGCACTGAGCATGTGCAAAAAGCCGTTAAACCTTTAGGTGTCCCTAGTAGGAGGAGTGTTGTCTCCTGAGGGTTTTCTGCGGATTGCACCCACAAAATCCTGTCAAGTTAGCATCGTGAAGAAACTGTTAATTCTAATCTCAAGGTTAAGAATCAAAGCTAGAAGTTCTATTATCCAAGTTAAAAACGTCAAACCCTATTTTTCACTCCTCACAATTTATTTAACATAAGCTTATACGCGTCTTTACGTGGTTGTGCGAGTAGTGTCGACAAGTTTTTAACAACTTGATTAGGGTCATCATGTCATAATTATGGACCGGGATAGACTTCTAATGGATCACATGAGTTTGAAAAGAGTTTAAGATTTTCTCAAGTTTCATTCTCCAGTTAGGTTTCAAGTCAGAATTTATATCGTTTTTAACAAAGAACCTAAGTCTCATTCTTCACTAGTACATTTCACCTGTTTTAGTTCATACACACCCTTCGTTATCGTGCAAAACGTCTTTATAAATATAAACCTTCATATCTCCGCGAAAAAACTGTTTTTTAAAGAAAACTTGTATCGCCAAGATTATTCTCCCACAAAGAACCGTGAGGACTTTTAACATGGAGAGAACACTTGCTTAGCTTGTTTTATTTGGCGATTGGAAACTTAGCGAGTTTTGGGTCAATGACTCCCAAACCAGATGGTTTTAGGGCATTACGTGTGGAGACACCCCATGGACTTAATTACCCAAGTTGCCAAGGCCACAAAACAAAAGACTCATTTTATTTGCGTTCAAAATATTCTGAAAGCAGTGAGAACGGAGATATAGCCGGTTTTTCTTTTTAATCCGAAGACGTGTTTATGTGAATAAGGTGTGTAATCACTCCAACAAGGTTCCTGATGGGTTATTTTTCAGACCTTAAGATTCTATTTAAAGCTCAATAATATCCTTCATATTCACTTCACTTTATAAACTGTTCTTGATATTACCTAATTCAGAACAAACTAGTTTGATCCTAAAGATGTTTATCAATTTTCAAAAGTTTTACAGACATGCCAGACTTTCATAAAATTCTCAAAAACATATGACACGTGTAAAATGTTATAAAAGACGTATATCATCTCCGGTTAAACTCAAAGGTAGGTTTATTTTTTGGGTTTTCAATCTCTCGAAAAGGATTTAGTTGTTTCTATCTTATCAACCGAACCGTCAGACTTTGAGTCTATGTTCCCCTGCTAGCTATTATGAAAAAGTTTTTATGTTTTGAATTTTTTCAATTTTTATAAAAAAATTTAGTTTATACAAATAACAGAATGCAATACAAAAGAAAATATGAAATGAAACTACATGAAAAAATAAAAAGAAAAATGCATAATATAAAGTGCTGAAATGCAGGAAATATGCACATGCAAAACTACATGCTGATACAAGATGCAACCAAACTCAGGATTCACCCCTAAACAGAAGATGGCGATGTCCTCATTGTCGCTTGGCCTTGCCCTTTCCCTTCGTCTTGCTCGATCCGCTTGCCTCGTCTTGGTGCGCTTGAAGGGTTTCCCACAGCACCACAACAAGGGTTTGGAGGCAACACACATGCCATATTTAAAAATTTATGTGGTGCTAGAGAAACTATCTTAAGGATCATGCTAGAAAATATAGGGTAACAAAACTTTAACAATAACACAAGTAGTAAAAGCTAGGGTTTTGAGAGTACAACCTTTGTAGCTCCCTACGCTAGACTCCTTGGCTACTTGAGGGTTGGAAAAAGGTTCACTTGAGATCCTCTAGGTCCACGACGATCCACCCGGAGTCCTCTTTTTCCAAGCTTGAAGCTCCACTAGATCAAGAGAAGAAATGGAAACTAACACTCTACACTAATGGGCAAGACTAGTGTAGAATGGTGATGTGGTTTTTTTTCTCACTTCAAAACCCTAACTTGATGACTCTTTTGCTCACTTGAGAAAACTAGAGAGCAAGAGAGAAAGGAGGAAGAAGATGATGGCTTGTAAAGAGCTCAAGATAATGATAAGCATAACAATAAAAATGAGAAATGAATATATATATATATATATATTCTTTCTTATTCTTAACCATAGTTATAAAATATCTAGATATTTTTTTTGGATCAAAAATGGCTATAGAAAATGAATCATGGTTAAACCAAAGGGTTAGTGGAAGAATAAAATATTAAACCATGATAACAATTTCCATTTCCATTTTTCTTTTCCAAAAATAATATCTATATATTTATATATGGTGTGAGTCTTATATTGCCACCATCCACTATATCAACAACCATGATAGAATTATGTATGCATGTATGTGTGCATGCACATCCATATGTGCATGAATGAGAATAAATGCATACATGCATGCATACAATAAAAAGACAAGAAAGGGTTTAAAGTGAGAAACTAATGGTCAATGATAAATCAACACTTGATTTAGCAAACCGGTCAGCATATGACCCGACCAAAAGCAAACCGCCCGATTAATATACGGTATCTCATACGCGCATTTTAACCAGGTCCACGCGCATATCTCATATGCGCACCACATCGTTTCGCCTGGACTAGGCAACTCCATTGTGGGACTCTAAGACTCGTCAATACGCCGGCATTGGGTGATGATCATATCAAGCACTCCCAAGCCGCAAGCGGTCAGCTAAACATAACGGCCACCCGGGTATTGAGCGATCAGAAGAAAACAAGCGAACCGGTCACAACTCCCGTCGAGCCAACCGGCAACACTACCGTACAGTCCGGTCTCTTCGTCAGATATGCTGCATATCGAGTCTAGGGATGGTAACGTCGACCCCAATAACTCAATAAGTCGTGCCGATGAATGGTCTATAACAGATCGAGAAACTACTGATAACACTTATCAGTAAATCTCAACAGCCCTGGCCAGGGACTTACTGATATAGCCAATCGAGCACAGCACAGCATCAACTCCCAATACCGGAAGAGACGAAACCCCTCCTATCGCTCATCGCCTTCGTGTTTCTCGGGAATGTAGCCAACGACCACCTGTTTGCACGACTCAGTAGAGCCGTGGTAGGGTGGTAATCAAAGTACAGTGGGAGAACACACAAGACTCTATGACGATCTCGGGTCTACAGACTAACCTGTACCAATGTCACCTGAGAACTGCTATCCGACGATAGATATAATTCCATATAGGAGTTCTCGGTGAGTCCGTCCAGTGTACCCAGTCACCACTGAGCACCCGTATATGATCTCGATGTCAAACATCGATGAATGTGGGAACATCCATCGCCCATCATATGGGTCTAGTATCATATACGCTGGTCTATTCTGGTATATCGATGCCCCGTCTCGATACACCTACGACTAGGGACTTTTCAGGATATGCTTATAAACTACAGATGTCCCACTAGTATGATCTCCATCATAATCATAGTAGTCAAGCCTATATCCTCAGGGCTTTATCAACATGTATGAATGAATAAAAAACATGATCAAGTCAACATGTCTGATAAAGAAGAACCAGATAGTATACTATCTTGTCGAGCAAGAATGTACACTGAATATATATATACACACACACACACACACACACACACATCCACTATCATATAATGGCCTCTAGGGCATACATATATCCAACAATCTCCCACTTGCACTAAGGCCAGTTATTGGCATATCTCATACCCAACATCTCAAAAAGTCGCTTATGCTGCGGCTGAGGTAGGGCCTTGGTGAGTGGATCCGCGGCGTTATTCTTTGTGTCTACTCTCCTAATCTCGATCTCTCGGCGATCTACAATCTCCCGGATCAAATGAAAGCGCCTCAGGATGTGTCTGGACCGCTGATGGGACCTGGGCTCCTTGGCTAACGCCATAGCCCCATTATTATCACAATACAATGGTATTGGATCATTAATGTTTGGAACTACTCCTAGCTCCGAGACGAACTTCTTCATCCAGACGGCTTCCTTGGCGGCATCATTTGCAGCAATGTACTCAGCCTCCATCGTAGAGTCTGCAACGGTATCCTGTTTGGAACTCTTCCAACTTACTGCCCCTCCATTGAGGGTAAATACAAACCCGGAGATAGATTTGCTGTCGTCCTTATCGCTCTGGAAGCTCGAATCGGTAAAGGACTCCATTTGGAGATCTCCATTACCATACACCAAGAACAATTCTTTAGTCCTTTGCAAGTACATAAGAATGTTCTTCACAGCTATCCAGTGATTCTCCCCTGGGTTGGATTGATACCTGCTTACAACACAAAGTGCATAAGCTACATCTGGGCGTGTACATAACATTGCATACATTATAGATCCTTCTGCCGAAGCATAGGGTATAATGCTCATACGAGCTCTCTCTTCATCGGTCTTTGGACAAGAGTCCTTAGAGAGAGTGACCCCATGGCAAGCGGGTAAGGCACCCCGCTTGGAGTCTTCCATACTAAACCTTTTTAGGATGGTGTTGATGTACCTGGTTTGGGACAATCCCAATAACCTCTTGGATCTATCCCTATAGATCCTTATGCCCAGAATGTATGTGGCATCACCCAGGTCCTTCATGGAGAACCTTAGTGATAAGAAAGATTTGACCGACTGTAGTATAGGAATATCATTTCCTATCAGAAGAATGTCATCCACGTACAATACGAGGAATGTGACAGCTCTCCCTATAGCCTTCTTATAAACACAAGGTTCATCTGGATTTTTGATGAAATCAAACATTTTGATAACATCATCGAAACAGATGTTCCAACTCCGTGATGCCTTCTTTAACCTATAAATGGATTTAAGCAATCTACATGCTTTCCCGCTGCTCACACTGTCAATGAAGCCCTATGGCTGATCCATATAAACGCATTCTTCTAAATTTCCATTTAGAAATGCCGTTTTAACGTCCATCTGCCAGATTTCATAGTCGTAGTGAGCAGTAATAGCAAGTAGGATCCGAATGAATTTAAGCATGGCTACGGGAGAAAAAGTCTCGTCATAGTCCAAACCTGGTCTTTGACGAAAACCCTTCGCAACAAGTCTTTCCTTATAGGTCTCTACCTGCCCATCTACACCAATCTTTCTTTTAAAGATCCATTTGCACCCCACAGGTTTTACCCCAGGTGGTACAACGTCCAAAGTCCATACTTTGTTGGTGTACATAGACTCCATTTCGGATCTCATGGCATCCAGCCACTTCACAGAGTCTCCACTCATGATAGCTTGCTGAAAGCTGGTAGGATCATCATCCTCTGCATCTTCTCTGTCACCATCAATAAGGAAACCGTAGTACCTTTCCGGTGGGCAAGAAGTCCTACCAAACCTACGGAGTGGTCGAGGTTCCTCAGTTTCTATTGCAACAGTCGGTTCAACCAAGTCGTCATTTGTAGTTTGTGTTTCTAAAACCTCTTCTAGATCCACCACATTGCCATCAGTTTCATTTGTAAAAAACTCTTTTTCCAAGAATGTGGCATACTGAGAAACAAACACCTTTTATTCCTCCTTGTGGTAGAATAGATATCCATAAGAGTTCTTTGGATATCCCACAAAATTACACATGATCGACCGTGTCTCGAGTTTGTCCGGATTCTGCTTTTTAACATAGGCCGGACAACCCCAAATCTTAATTCGTTTAAGAGATGGTCTCTTCCCATGCCATATATCATATGGCGTGGTAGACACGGTTTTGGTTGGGACTCTGTTCAGTAGAAACGCTGCAGTCTCCAATGCATGCCCCCAAAATGAGACGGGTAACTCAGCATCACTCATCATAGAACGGACTATATCTAATAGGGTCCGATTCCGTCATTCTGACACACCGTTGTGCTGTGGTGTGTAAGGAGGAGTGAGCTGAGAGAGAATCCCATTCTCTTTTAGGAAGTTTGCAAATTCTGTACTGAGATACTCTCCACCTCGATCTGATCGAAGCATTTTGATACTCAAGCCGGTTTGTTTTTCTACTTCGAGTTTATATTCAGTGAATTTCTCGAAAGCTTCGGATTTGTGCTTTCATAAAAATACATGACCGAATCTTGAGAAATCATCAGTGAAAGTAATGAAGTATGAAAAACTGCCTCTAGCTTGTGTAGACATTGGCCCACATACATCACTATGTATGAGACCTAAGAGCTCAGTAGCTCTTTCTCCGTGTTCTGTAAACGGAGTTTTGGTCATTTTACCCTTGATACAAGACTGGCAAGTCGCATAAGATTTATATTCAAAAGGGTTTAAATATCCATCTTTGTGTAACTTGTTTAGTCTTATTTCGTTAATATGACTAAGTCTACAGTGCCAAAGAAAAGCTTCATTTATTTCTGAAAGTTTTCTTTTATTAGTGTGTTGTATGCTGAAAACTGTGTGTTGATTTAGGACGTATATCCCGTTATTAAGCGTACCATACCCAACCAACATTTTATTCAGGTGAATGTTCATAACAGTGTTCTGCAATACAAAATTATATCCTTCATTGTCTAACAAGGAAACGAATATTATATTACAAAGCATACAAGGTACATAATAACATGGGTTCAAAACCAATATACACCCAGATGGCAACCCCAAGTGATACTCTCCCACTGCAACAGTATGCACATTGGAACCATTTCCAACGCGGAGAGTATGGTCACCTGTCTTCAAATCCTTGCTATTTCTCAGCCCCTGCATAGAATTGCAAATGTGAGAACCTGAACCGGTATCTAATACCCAGGAAGCAAAGTTTATTGAAAAACAGTTTTCTGTCATAAACACACCTGAAGAGGAAGCATCCCCATGCTTCTTCTTGAGATTCAAGTACTCCATGCAGTTGCGCTTCCAATGTCCTGTTTTGTGGCAGTGATAACATTCCCCTTTCCCTGATTCTCCAGCTTTGGACTTGTCCTTTCCCTTAACCTTTTTAACTCCAACCCTAGGATTGGTGGGCTTCTTCTTTATCTTTCCCTTGCCCTTAGCCTTTGGGCAAGAAGAGGAAGATTGCCTAACACTCAAAGCGGGAGTCTTCACTGATTTCAGTGTGCTCTCTACACTCCTTAACATATTAAGGAGTTCAGGTAGTTCCTTTTCCATGTTGTGCACGTTGAAATTAACAATAAATTGAGCAAAGGTGGAGGGGAGGGACTGCAGAATAATATCCGTATATTGTTCATTGTCCATTGTCCATCTAAGGTCCTCAAGTTCTTCTATGAGAGCTATCATCTTCAGAACATGGTCTCCTACTGGTGTGCCAGGGGCCATTCGCATTTGTAACAGTTTTCTTGATGCTTCGTATCGTAATACGCGGGATTGCTCTCCATACAACTCCTTTGTATGGAGGAATATGGCGTGAACGTCCATATTCTCGTGCTGCTTTTGATGTGTGTTATCCATCGATGCAAGCGCGAGGCATTTGGTCGTGGCACAGTCAGCGTCCCATGTCTTGCGGACTTCAATATCCGCAACTGAAGATTTTGGACCTGGGACGGGCGGGGCTGGAGCCGTGAGGACATATGATACCTTATCATAAGTCAAGGCAATGTTAAGATTCCTTAGCCGGTCTTTATAATTGGTCCCATTCAGTTTATTTTTATCTAGTAGAAGCTTGAGTCCTGTCATTGGTATCAGCCATTAAGAGAGAGAAAAGAATACACTCAGCGAAAGCTCTTGAAAAGATCAGATTAGTTATTATCTTATCTAATCGATGTTTCCCACTGCTTTAATCAAGTTTTTCTTTCAAACCATAAAAAGAAAAATATCCAGGATTAATTACAGTCTACAACTTTGCTAACCGTTCAGCCAAGTCAGTGTCGGTACTTGAGGGAGGTTCCCCGTGCTTTCGCACAGACCTAATTAAAGTAAACCTCGTCCTTCCAGAGGCGTAGCCCCGTTAACACCTTTCTAAACACCTAATGAGTTAGCTAATTGTAAACTGCAAAACTCTCCTGGGAGCAACTATTGCCCACAGTGGGATCGGGATCCAACCATCATATGGAAAGTATGCAATCTCATTGCAAATTTCAACTATTGAAATTCCCGATGTGGTTTTTACCCCTAGTACCTATGACCTTAACTATGGTCAACAAATCATAAGTACCAGTCAAGTTCTACCCGTCATTTCTTGATTAATTAGACCCACTCACATGACCCTTAACTATGGTCAACAAAGTCGCATGAATGTCCTAATTAATCTGCATTATATGCAGTGTAGGAAGACATCACTTAGCTACCGTACACTACACCTTAACTATGGTCAACAAACGTAGCACGAATACTAAGTACTCTACTTCCTAAAATGACGGAGGGTTGCAGATGATTTTTAAGAAAATCTTTAACGCTTTGAACTTGATATCGTCGTAGAATCAAATGGTTTTCAAAAGGAGTGTCTTGAGCTCCGCAGTTTTGAAATATAGCTTTTTCATAAAGAGCCGAGAGGTTTTCAAATCCGATTCTACAACATCTTTTTAGGTTTATTTTCTTTACATTAATCTTATTAATGTAGCCCCATCATTTAAGTCCTTAAGCCAATCACAGAAAAGAAACGAAAATACAACGTACGCTTATGCCATCCGCATTCGCCGCAATGTTCCGTTATGCACCGTTAGGTTACTTAACTAACGGCATACCGGGACGGGACTAGCGCGGGTGTAAAACATAAGCAACGTCTACTATATATATTATATATAATATATCATTCGTCTCAGATATCACATCACAGTATACAGGCAGCAGAAACACAGATATGATAATATAGGATATACTAGGACGTCCGTATTTAGTATTTAGCCAACAATAGAAAATACGGATTTCACAGTCGTGATGAATAGCCAAGCCCACACCCCTAGACCCCTACGAGAGCGGCAAGCGACCCTACCAATTCTGGAGTTTAGGAAACCCGGTCTGGACTCCTCGAGATGGCCTCCAACTGAACCCCAGAATCCGGTCACTTGTGCTCCCCTCCTTGGGTCTATCATAATGCGGAAAAGTAAATAATATACAACACTGGTGACATTAACCTCAACCCGGAAGTGCCCCAAATAAAAGAATATTACATTACATTTGAATTTTACATGAATGAAAAGAAAAACTCTCATCTCACATGCAACCCCCCGTCTATTCAATCACGACAATCCTATATGTCAAATCTCAGCAACATATATCATCAACGTAAGTAGGTATGCATACCCCGATTGTCATTGATGTATAGCAACAAAACCGGCGATATACGACATACTACACTTACGGTCACAGAGAAATAAAATGAAAAATTACAACAATTGGAATCGTAATCGCCTTCAGACAACACAAACCCGGAATATCACATATACAGGATTTAATGTCTAACAATGTAAAGCTCACATTTCGGTCTCATCCATGAAAACACCTTTTCAAAACAAGCCGGATAATTCAACAAGATTTCCGATTGTTGTCGAGACCGAACTGCTAGATTTACACGCAACAAACAAATTTGTAGATTCCAATTATTGTATCAAATATTAATTAAACTAGGCGACGTTAAAACATTCGATCGAACGATTGAACACCCAAAGACTTCTCAGAAGGCTCAACACCTGAGCAGTTTTAAAAAAACCCAGTAACTACACAAAATACATACGGGCCTGCACAAGAAACTACGGCCCATAGCTCTCTTACTGCGTCGTGGAACCGTCGCAGAAAGGCCACTATGGCCGCCGTTCCGCGGTCGTACGGATGAGTTAGGGCATCGTATTTCTGGTGGGCCCATAAAATACCCTGCTGAATTTTTTAAGTATTTTTAATTTGAAAAAATCCAGGTTTTAGAAAAATTTCCAGAGAGCATCCCCCGGGCGTCGTGTTTCGTTTGTTCGAGGTTTTTAACGCCGTCTAGGTTACCCTAAGGCTCTAGCTTGGCTCTGATACCATGAAAGGTTTCCCACAGCACCACAACAAGGGTTTGGAGGCAACACACATGCCATATTTAAAAATTTATGGGGTGCTAGAGAAACTATCTTAAGGATCATGCTAGAAAATATAGGGTAACAAAACTTTAACAATAACACAAGTAGTAAAAGCTAGGGTTTTGAGAGTACAACCTTTGTAGCTCTCTACGCTAGACTCCTTGGTTACTTGAGGGTTGGAAAAAGGTTCACTTGAGATCCTCTAGGTCCACGACGATCCACCCGGAGTCCTCTTTGTCCAAGCTTGAAGCTCCACTAGATCAAGAGAAGAAATGGAAGCTAACACTCTACACTAATGGGCAAGACTAGTGTAGAATGGTGATGTGGTTTGTTTTCTCACTTCAAAACCCTAACTTGATGACTCTTTTGCTCACTTGAGAATGTTAGTTATATGTATGCCCTAGAGGCCATTACTGTACATAGGATGTATATTGTAGTGGATGCTGGGACATATATAGGGAGGACTTTCTTGCTCGACATGATAGTATGCTATCTGGTTACTCTTTACCTTAACATGTATACTGATTGTCTCTCTGTTATATGTTGGTAAATCCCTTAGGATGTGTACTTGACTACCTGGACTATGATGCGGATCATACTAGTGGGGACATGGTAGTCCATAAGTACATCCTTCAAGGTCCCTAGTCGTGGGTGTATCGAGACGGGGCATCGATATACCAGAGTAGACTAGCGTATATCTTCTCGACCCATACAGATGGGCGATGGATGATCCCATATCCATTGGTGTTTGACATCAGAGATGATATACGGGTGCTCAGTGGAGACTGGGTACACTGGACGGACTCGCCGAGAACTCCCAGATGGTATTATACCTTACGTCAGATGGCAGTTCTCTGGTGACACTGGTACAGGTTAGTCTGTAGACCCGAGATCGTCATAGAGTCTTGTGTGATTCCCACTGTGCTTTGATTTCCACCTTACCACATCCAAGAGGGCGTGCAAAACGGTGGCTTTTGGGTACAGTCTCGAATCACATGGAGGCAATGAGCGATAGGAGGGGATTCGTCTCTCCCGGTATATGGAGTTGATGTTGCACTGTGTTCGATTGGCTATAACCGGAAATCCCTGGCCAGGGTTGCTGAGATTTACTGGTAAGTGTTACCAGTAGTTTCTCGAACTGTTATAGACCTCATATCGACATGACTTATCGAGCTACTGGGGTCTGACGTTTACCACCCCTAGGCGAGATATGCGACATATCAGACGATCAGACCGGACTGTGCGGTAAGTGTTGCTGGTTGGATTCACAGTAGTGTGAGCGGGCTTTCTCGTCGATCTTCTGATCGCTCAATACCCAGGCGTCCATTACGTTTAGCAGACCGCTTGCGGCTTATGGGTGTTTGATATGATCATCACCTGTTGCCGGCGTATTGACGAGTCTTTAGAGTCCTACACAGAGGTTTCCTGGCTCAAGCAAAACGAAATAGGAGCGCATATAAGATATGTGCGGGACCGAGAATAATGCGTGTATGTGATACCGTATTCTATTTCGCGATGAATGTATCGATTGGTTGTATGCGATATAACCTAGTTATCGAATCGAGGATTGATTCGATAAGTCGATACATTGGATATTAGTCGGTCATATGCGATGTGACCGGATCGTTAAATCAAGTGCTGATTTAATGATTTAATGTATAATTATATATTTGATATATTACTTTGCATTAACTAATATTGGTTCACTTAAGATGTTTTTCTCACTTGTTTGTGCACATTGTATATGTGATATATTTTTGTGCAGAAGTTTGTATCATGTTTGATGATACATGCATACTTGGGTGTATGTTTGAATTAAACCATGGTTAGTTAATGGTTAGGGTTTCATTTGCTTTGTTTACTTATTCATTTATTTATTCATTTGAGAAAGAAATAAAATGGTGGCTAACTTTGGATTTTCTTTGAAGCTTCATGAAGCTTTGAATAGTTTGACCATTTTGTTTCTTTCCTTAACCCTAACCATTCACTTGAACTATAGTTTATTCTCTACACTAAACCATGGTTGCTAAAATGATAAGAATGACTTTATTTTGTTTTTCTATAAGGCTTATCATATTCTTCTTCTTCTTCTTCTTCAAGAAGAAGAAACCATTCTAGCTTCAATGGTGCCTTGGTAAAAAGAGTAAGAAATCCAATTCTAAAGTGAACCCACTTCCTATTTCTTCATCCTCTACCACTTGCCATGTAGTATAGGGTGTTTTCTTCACAAGTTTCATGACTTGGTGAAGGTGGAGCTTGATCTTGTGTTGCCTCGACGTAGATCATCTTCGGCATCGAAGTCGACTACCTAGCCCGATCATTTCTCCGACGAAACCATCGCGAGAGTCTGGGATCCGATGATCGCAGCGGAGGGACATCATCACGGAGCTAAGGAAGTGGAGGACCGGATCTACAAAGGTTGTATTTCCATTCACTTTAGAGTAAAGTTGTTTACTAGCTTGTAGTTATCGCCTTAAACTCTAGTCAACGATCGCATTAGGGTTTCTCGGCACCGGAATTTTTTTTAATTTGGCATGGTTGATGTCTTGTGGAACCTCCTTAGAGTGCCTAGAAACCCTACAGTAGTATCAGAGCCTAGCTAGAGCCTTAGGTGATGCGTAGACGAAGTTAGAAACCCGATCGAACCCGAAACCCTAACTCAAAATCACTCTCTGGAAATGTTCTGGAATTTTGGATTTTTGTGAATTAAAAATTACCAAAAAATACAGCAGGGTTTTCTAGGAGTTACTGTAAAGCACGTGCACCTAACTCGACTAAAGCGTCGCGGAACCGCGGCCCCACCCTAGCATGTGCGGCGGTTCCGCGGCCAAAAAGTTGCTTCTTGGCACGTGCTTTGCACAGTAATGTCCTATATAGATTGCTGTATTTTTTGGGAATTTTTAAAGTTTACTCAACAGTTGAGTTTTCTTGGTTGTATTGGGAGTTCGTAGATTCGATCGGATTATCAAACTTTGTCTATGTGTTTTTCCAGGTAATTTTAGAATATGTTGAAAAGTTCGACCGGATAAAAATACCCACTTTTTCCCCTGCCGGGAAATTTCCAATTGTTGGATTTTTTCGTAGTTTAATGACGTTCTAAGTGGTGCAAGTAACGCGATGGTCCCTCTAGAAGACAACAAACCTTAACTCGGTTATGTGACCGTCTTGAACTGCCCTTTGAACCTTCGGGTTTGGGGCAGTACGGCGTGCTACATGTGAGGCGTTGGCTTGACCCTTCTACGGCTAGACCGTTGGTACTGAGGCATGAACTGGATGTTTTTAAACCTATTTCATGAGTTGAGCTGTATCGGGAAAACTTGGGTGTTTGGTTGTTCGATCGGAAAGTTTGACATTTTCTATTTATCTGGAATGTGATACAATATTTGGAATCCACATGTAGTTATGAGATAACTGATTTGAATGTTATAAACATAGCAGTTTAGTCTCACTTGATCGGTTGCCACGGAATTTTGATGTGATCAAAAGTCCGTCGCAATCACGTAGCGTACGCGGATACTCGCCGGGTAAACTTAATAGACAGCTACACCCCATAGCCCCGACCAAGTGACTGTAGGAGAACCCCGTCGCCGAAAGCATCCGTTCGGGTGCTCGCGGCAGCGGTGTTCCGCCTTGGTGCACTTCGTCGACGGCATCGGGGGTGCAGCTGCCTACTAAAGTTTGCGACGAGTATTTGATCAGGATGCCGGGGATCTTGTTGAATTGCCCGACTTGATATTTGTTCATACCAGAATATTGCATTCTATACCGCCCATTCTTACGCTCGTTTGTTTATAGGCAGGTGCTTTTTATCAATGTTTGCTACATAATTGCAGGATACTGGTCTCATCTCTAAACAGTGAATATCATGGAAAAGTACGACAAATTCTGGATTACTGCCAACAACAGATAAAACATGGGTCTCCGCTCTCTATCCGTGTGTTGCCACATACCAGTTTAAGGGAAAAGATGGCAAATCAATTGTCATGTCATGCACAAAGCTCTATGTCAACACAAGATACAAGAAATCTACGCGGAGCTCGAGGAAATCATGGCAAAAGATCCACATCACATCACCTTTTTGTTCTACTAAAATTCTGGAATAATTGTGAAGAGTTTCTGAGAAAAGTAATATACCACACTGAATAGGACATCAAACCAGGAAAAGTAACCAAAATTCATGGCCCAAATCCCTCTTATGGCCGCGGAACCGCGGCCTAAGCATGCTTAGGCCGCGGAACCGCGGCCGTATGGTGTCAACAGGTGCTCGTTTTTTAAGGGTAGTTTGGGTACTTCATATTGAGCCAGATTCTTGCCCTAGGTTTCCAGTTCCCTGCCTATAAATATCCCAGAACTTGCCAAGCTTAAGGAGTCCATTCTTTTGCCTCTTTTTGTTAGGTTTTAGTGTAGTTCTTCTTCTTCCTCTTCATTCTTCCTCCATGAAAATGTAGTGAGAGCATTGAGTGGATATTAATGAAGATGAGGGTTTTTGTATCATTCTCTTTTGTTTAACTTCCCCTTGAGATTCTTGCTTTCTCTTAACCCTTCAACCTCTTCATTGAGCTTGAAAGATTAAGGGTTAGTTATTGATCTCAAGGGTCGTATTTTCTTGTGGAATTGGTTCTTCACTTCACATGAGTTCTTTACCCTTCTCTTGATCTTGCAACCTCTTGATTGAGCTTGCAAGTTTAAGGGTTGGCTATTGATCCCATGCTTGTCTTGAGTTCTAGTTTCTTGTTCTTTTTATTGCTTATTCATTACTTGCTTTTTATTACCTTGCTTTACTTTCTTGCAATTTAACTCCATGCACTTATTTACTTGTAATCTTTTCTTTTCTTTGTTCTTTTTGTTCTCTCTTTTTGGTTCTTTTTGTGAATGAATGTAATTACCGTTGTTAAGAATAAATACGGTATTGTAAGTTAATATCTCCTTGCTCATTTCCTTTTCCCGTTATTTTCCATTGAACTCCGCCCAAACGATACGCAAGCGCTCCGTTAGGCACCCTACCCTACCAAGGTAACGGTGATTCCTAACCGCGACCGGTTGCGTTCGGTTTGGCCGGAGGCGAAAGCAAGAGACAAGAACGGAAGGACAAGGGTAAATAAGCCAGATTCCACGAATACCGCGCTTAAATCCCCTAATCCACGTTATTGCCGATTGCTCTAGCTTCAATTGGTTAAGACTCGGCTCAAAGGTTTTGAGTACAGATTTCTTTAGCTTACAATCTCGTATTTTCTTCTTAACAACTTTATACTTGCAAATAATACACATAGGTTAGATTGAACAAACATACACAAATTCTTTATTGACTCGTCTAAGACAAGAAAGGACATACATACATCTCCCTGTGGATCGACCCGTGCTCAACCGGCTAGCTGCATAGCGACACCGTCTTGATTGCGGTTAACTTTAATTCTTTCAATCAAATGGCGCCGTTGCCGGGGAGACGGTAGCGTATTTTCTTTCTTGTTATTCGGGTTAATATTCTTTTTGTATATATTTATAAAAAAAAATAAAATATCCTTTTGTTATTTGTTTTGATCATTTTTGTGGGCAAGAGTGCAGATTTTTGCGGATTTGCAAACCGCGATTGTGGGGCGCAAAGTGTACGTTCAAGGCTAAGGTGTTTGCAAAGTACAGTGCCAAAAATCCGGGTAGTTTGACCCGCGCAAGTGAACTTTTCAAGCTTACCGGATTTGATTCAACAGGGGTTTCCTAACCCAAAATCTTAACGGTACGTACTTTACTAACACCTTCTTCTCAAATCCGACGCATCCAATATACTATTCTTTGCAGGATTCTTTGCAAGTTCGCTAGCAAACGCTAAAAATTGACTAACCCGTATTTGTTGCAGTGCCGCGCTTAAACTAAAAAACGATTGTTTGATTCTTTATAGAATTTTTATTGAATTGCGCATTGCATACATTAATACGGACTTAAGGGCAAGCGAACCCCACAATATACGGTAAAGGATTTCATCACCTTTTCCGTGGCCCACAAATCACGAACTTGCGCATAACGTTTACCCGCATGAAATTTAAAAAGAAACTAGACTTTAAGCCTTAAGGACTTCGCGCTCACTAGGAGAAGTTAACTGTGTTTAGAATTTTGCTTAACGGTATATTGTTTACGGGGTGTCTAGGAAAGTGTTAACGGCGAAACCGTCAAAAGAGAAAGGGTTATTTAATTAAGAAACTTCGCGAAAGCGTTAGAAAACCTCCCCTTATCTCTGCACTTACCTGGCCTCGTGATCAGTGTATCTTGATCCTGTTTCTCGACACAATTTTACTTCGACAATCAAGTTCTGGAGCAGGTCTAGTTGACCTAGGTGAACCCTAGAACGATTAGGTGTGTGGTATTTTTTGTGTCGTGATTGTTTTTGTCCATATTCTTTTTGTGTGTATATTTCATTTTTTTTGTTAATATATAACTATAAAAAAAAATCACATTCTTTTTCCCCTCCTTTTCTCTTTGTTTCTTCCTTTCTCTTTTCATATCATGGGTACCCCACCTCGAAAAACTCTTGCCGAACTTTGGTACCCACAACCAGACATTACTTCTTACGGTTCTTGCTTTGGCCGAACTTCGAACGATCCCTCCATGCCCAAAATCTCTTTGAAAGATCGGATAGACGCATCTAGGACAAACACTTGCCCTTCGCAATCCACTTTGTATCAACCTTTTCAACCTCCCCCACCCTCTTATGTTGATACCCCTTTTGCAAGTCGTCCTTTGTCCATCGCTGAACGTATTGAACAATCCCGTAGCCGATCTTTCACTCCTTTCACCACTTCAAATTCTTGGGATCAACAATTCCATTCACCTTCTTATCCAAATGTTGATCCTGCTCCTGTCCAGCCATTCAATTCCTACCAGTCCTACCCAACTCTTGCAGCTTCCCTAGACATTGCTTCTCCACAGCCTTTTGGGAATTTTCAGTATCCAAACAACTTTGAATCTTTTACTGAAACCCCTTCACAACCCATGTCTAGTCTGGAACAGTCGTTGGAAGACTATAGGGTAGCGTCAAGCCAACAGATGATGGATTTGAATGCGTCCATGGCCGCTCTCATACAACCTACTGACTCGGTAGCTAGTTTCCAGCTAGCTCCAAATTTCCCAATGTATGAAGAGGCGGTAGGACAGGCTAAGAATTTGAGTGGAGAAAGTGAGCTGTATACCCTTCCAAATCAAACCTACCCGTCTCAAATTGAATCCCACAACTCCTGTGTTGAAAGTCTATCAAGTGTCCCAAATAAATTATCAGTTGAAGATAGAATGTTTAATGAGTTGTGCGACTTTGTAGTGTTTGATTTGCCAGATTGTGAAGGGACCTTGCCAAGTGAAACCACACCCAATCCTTTTGACCTCTACACCTCCATCTTAGAACCAATATTGATTGAAATCCATGCTTTTGATGAGGTGTCTGAGAAAATTGACTTTCACTTGATTAAGGATATTGACGCTGGGACTATTTTGGATGATGAACCCGTAGATTTGACTGAGTTTTTTTCTCCAATTCATCATCCCGAGTCATTAAATGTTTTTCCCGAACCCCATATGCGTCTGGACTTTGATGAAATATGCATGGATGAGCTTAACTTTGAGGAGAATTTTGAGGATATTTTTGAGGATGAAACAGTTCTAGATGATGAGTCGGATTTTCCAATTCATCCTGTTCCTTTCACTGACTGTGTACACCCTCCAGAACCCTTAACCGATACCCTTCCTCAACCACTTCCCTCCATCCTTTCCATCGTTCCGACCTTGCAAGAACCCGTATCATTTTCACTTCCTGTGTCTGGTTTACCAGGTTCGGCGTACCCATGGCTTCTTACGAATCTTGAGGGATTTGACCCAATTTCTCGCCATATTGATAGATTAGTACAATCCATCTTTTCACATCGATCATTACAGATTGTACTAATTTATTCAATCCATTTCCACCCTCAAGTTCGTATTCCATTTTTTTCTCCCTTCCACCATTCTTCTTCCCATATACCGAGACCGTATCCCGCTTCTATCTCCATACGGTCTTGCGTATTCTCCATTTCTTACCTCTCCGCATTCTTTCACCAACCAGCACATTATAGAGACAAAATCTTTGAATGGTTGGTGCTCACTTTTGGCCTGTGTAAGGCCTTGTATAGCTTGATACTGTTCTCTTTCCCCCCTAATCCTGAATTTCAACGCTTAACAGTGGAAACACTGTTTTACTTAAGTTTGGGGGGGACTCCTTTTTTGTATATATTTTTTTTGTTTTGTATATAATTTGTTTTTAGGGAGCGCCGACAATTTTGATACTCTTGGTATAGCCTGACAGTGAGGGCACTGTCAAGTTTAAGTTTGGGGGTGTGCTCGGTAAGCTTTCTTCCTTCGCATTCATTTGTATATTTTGCATTTGCATACCTTATTAAAAACCCACAAAAATCGAAAATTTTCCAAAAATATAAAAACTTTGTCGTCAAGTTAGCTAATAGGGTAACTTTGATTTTTATTCTGAATGTTTAGTTGATATGTTAGAAATAACTAAATTCTAGACTTAGGAATTGAAAACCCTTAAAATAACCCTCATTCTGTCTAACTTTGGTAAGTATACGTCCTTACAGTTTTTTTGAGAAATAGGTAATCTTGAGTTCAGTTCTTGAGTTAAGTCAAGATGAAGGGAAAGTATTGAAGCTTTACTGGAGGATAAGTCTGAAAAATAGTTTCTTTTCTTGAGTTTAAATTTAGAAAGTATATACCCTATAAACTGCACTTACACGCACCTTGAAACTTGAGATAGTAGAAGATACCTAGAAATACTCTTGCCTGAAAGCCTAGTATGAAAGAAAAAACGGTATTTAAATCTAAACACCAAAAAGTGCATATTGAAAAATATATCCGGTCTTGAAAAAGAAAAAGAAAAAGAAAAATAGAATAAAGTCAAGACCTGGAAACTGCTATTTACGCTTTAAAGTTCACACATTCAGTAATCGGCCGTTAGTGCCTCAAGAAGCATTAATAGTCGCATGAAAGGTGTATGAGCAGATCCGTCCATCCTTAATGAAAAGAAGTAGTATTAGGTATTAAGGCAAGGGTATTATAGCTTGAATTGAATTCTCAAGTGTAGGGGTGCAAATATACACACACGTAGGGGTATACAATCGATGTTTGAATAAAAGATAGAAATAAAGAATAAAACTTGTGTTTTCTGTAAAGTTGATAAAAATCCCTGATTTGAGGCCGCACTTTAGAAGGAAAACGCAGGAGAACCAACATCTTTCTAAACTTTTTTGGAACGTATAAGACCTAAGGTTAAATAGATAGGAGGTGTGAAAAATAAGGATTGAATATTTCTAACTTAGGATGATAGAGTTTCTAACGTAAATACTAAACTGTAGGAGTAGAATCGATGTTAACTTATGACACTAGCTTGACGGGATTTTGTGGGTGTAATCCGCTGAAAACCCTCAGGAGACAACACTCCTCCTACTAGGGACACCTAGAGGTTTAACGGCTTGTTGCACGCGCTCAGTGCAATCGCGTTCCCTGCGAAAGTGCGGTTAGGATTTTATTTTTGTGAATAATTGGTTTTGCTCGGGACGAGCAAAAGTTAAGTTTGGGGGTATTTGTTCATACCAGAATATTGCATTCTATACCGCCCATTCTTACGCTCGTTTGTTTATAGGCAGGTGCTTTTTATCAGTGTTTGCTACATAATTGCAGGATACTGGTCTCAGCTCTAAACAGTGAATATCATGGAAAAGTACGACAAATTCCGGATTACTGCCAACAACAGATAAAACACAGGTCTCCGCTCTCTATCCGTGTGTTGCCACATACCAGTTTAAGGGAAAAGATGGCAAATCAATTGTCATGTCATGCACAAAGCTCTATGTCAACACAAGATCCAAGAAATCTACACGGAGCTCGAGGAAATCATGGCAAAAGATCCACATCACATCACCTTTTTGTTCTACTAAAATTCTGGAATAATTATGAAGAGTTTCTGAGAAAAGTAATATACCACACTGAATAGGACATCAAACCAGGAAAAGTAACCAAAATTCATGGCCCAAATCCCTCTTATGGCCGCGGAACCGCGGCCTAAGCATGCTTAGGCCGCGGAACCGCGGCCGTATGGTGTCGACAGGTGCTCGTTTTTTAAGGGTAGTTTGGGTACTTCATATTAAGCCAGATTCTTGCCCTAGGTTTCCAGTTCCCTGCCTATAAATATCCCAGAACTTGCCAAGCTTAAGGAGTCCATTCTTTTGCCTCTTTTTGTTAGGTTTTAGTGTAGTTCTTCTTCTTCCTCTTCATTCTTCCTCCATGAAAATGTAGTGAGAGTATTGAGTGGATATTAATGAAGATGAGGGTTTTTGTATCATTCTCTTTTGTTTAACTTCCCCTTGAGATTCTTACTTTCTCTTAACCCTTCAACCTCTTCATTGAGCTTGAAAGATTAAGGGTTAGTTATTGATCTCAAGGGACGTATTTTCTTGTGGAATTGGTTCTTCACTTCACATGAGTTCTTTACCCTTCTCTTGATCTTGCAACCTCTTGATTGAGCTTACAAGTTTTAGGGTTGGCTATTGATCCCATGCTTGTCTTGAGTTCTAGTTTCTTGTTCTTTTTATTGCTTATTTATTACTTGCTTTTTATTACCTTGTTTTACTTTCTTGCAATTTAATTCCATGCACTTATTTACTTATAATCTTTTCTTTTCTTTGTTCTTTTTGTTCTCTCTTTTTGGTTCTTTTTGTGAATGAATGTAATTACCGTTGTTAAGAATAAATACGGTATTGTAAGTTAATATCTTCTTGCTCATTTCCTTCTCCCGTTATTTTCCATTGAACTCCGCCCAAACGATACGCAAGCGCTCCGTTAGGCACCCTACCCTACCAAGGTAACGGTGATTCCTAACCGCGACCGGTTGCGTTCGGTTTGGCCGGAGGCGAAAGCAAGAGACAAGAACGGAAGGACAAGGGTAAATAAGCCAGATTCCACGAATACCGCGCTTAAATCCCCTAATCCACGTTGTTGCCGATTGCTCTAGCTTCAATTGGTTAAGACTCGGCTCAAAGGTTTTGAGTACAGATTTCTTTAGCTTACAATCTCGTATTTTCTTCTTAACAACTTTATACTTGCAAATAATACACATAGGTTAGATTGAACAAACATACACAAATTCTTTATTAACTCGTCTAAGACAAGAAAGGACATACATCCATCTCCCTGTGGATCGACCCGTGCTCAACCGGCTAGCTGCATAGCGACACCGTCTTGATTGAGGTTAACTTTAATTCTTTTAATCAATATTGAAAAGTGTTTTCGATATAGAGACTAAAATGCGGGGTTTATAATTGTTAGGCATGCGATGTCTAAGAAATTCATTTGGTTAGGCATGCGATGTCTAAAGAGATTGCGGATTCCAACTGTTGTAGTTTTACACTTTCTTTTCTGTGACCGTAAGTGTAATATGTGATATCGCCGGTTTCGTTGCTATATGTCAACGACAATTGGGATGGGCATATTTACTTACGTTGTTGACATGTGATGTTATGTGTTGCTGGATATGTTATATTGGATCGTCGTGTTTGAATAGCCGGGTTTTTTTTATGTGAGATGTGTGTTTTTCATTTTCATTCATGTAAAAATATGTATGTAATATTCTTTTATTGGGGCACTTCCAGGTTGCGGAAGATGTCACCCATTGCATATTATTTACTTTTCCGCACTAGGATAGACCCAAGGAGGAGGGCACAAGTAACCGGGTTCTGGAGTCCAGTGGGAGACCAACTCGAGGAGTCGAGTCCGGGTCTCCTAACTCTAGAATTGGTAGGGTTGCTTGCCGCTCTCGTAGGGGTCTAGGGGTGTGGGTTTGGCTATTCATCACGACCGTGGAATCCGTGTTTTATACTGGCTCGTATTGAAAACACGGATGTCCTAGTATATCCAATATTTCATATGATATTTTCTGCTGCGATATCTGTGATGTGATCATGTGATGTTCTGTGATAAATACTGTATATAGTATATATAATATATTATATAGATGTTACTTATGTTTTACACCCGTGCTAGCCCTGCCCCGCTCTGCCGTTAGTTACCTAACCTAACGGTGCACGAGGGGACATCGAGGCGAATGCGGATGGCATAAGTGTACGTCGTATTTATCTGTGATGTTTAGGTGACTTAAATGATGGGACTTCATTAATATGATTAATGAAAGAAAAGAAACCTAAGATGTTGTGGAATCGAATTTTCAAAAACAGGTAGCTACAGTTCTTGCTTTGCATCGCGGTGTTCCTTGTAGAAAATCCTGCACCTTATTCGATAAGGAAAGGACCGAGATCCCTTCACCGGGAGTGACTCCTTTAGCAATAACTGGCAGATGCTACAACCCTCGGTTTGTCTTTTGATTGCTTCTATAGTTTATGCTTTGCACAGTGATATATATGATATATCCCGCACCTTATTCGATGAGGAAAGGGCCGACGATCCGTTCACCGGGAGTGACCCCTTTAGCAAAACTAGAAAAGCCTCAGAAACACTCCATTTTAAAAATCATTTGATTCTACAACGATATCAAGTTCATTACACAATAGGTTTTCAGAAAAACCTGTCGTAGCCCTCCGTCATTTCAGATAAGTCATGTTTAGTATTTGTGCTGTGTTTGTTGATCTTGTCAAGGCGCAGTGTGCGGTAGCTAACCAGTATTTATCTGCTAATGCATATGATGCAGATTGGGTTAGGGTAGTCGTACGGCCTTGTTGACCTTGTCAAGGGTCGTGCGGGTGGGTTTGATTCAATCAAGAAATGACGGGTTGAACTTGACTTGCGGTCTATGGTTTGTTGACCTTGTCAAGGTCATAGATCGTTTGGGGCAAAATATTATCGGGAATTTCAAGTGTTGAAATTTGCAATGAGATTGCATACCTTCTATGAGATAGTTGGATCCCGATACCCGCTGCGAGTAATTGTTACTCCTGGAGAGTTTTACACATTACAATTAGCCGATCTATTAGGTGTCTAGAAAGGTGTCAACATGGTTACGCCTCTGGGAAAACGAGGTTTACCATAATTAGGTTCGTGCGAAAGCACGGGGGACCTCCCTCAAAATACCGACACTGGCCTGGCTGAAACATTGGCGAACTTGTAGCGTGTAATTAATCCCGGCTAGTCTTTCCTTTTAGGGTTTGAAGGAAGATTTGATAAAAACAGTGGGAGCCATCCTGATTAGATAAAATAATAACCAATCTGATCTTGCAAGAGCATACGCTGAGTGTTTTCTTCTCTCTCTCTCCTGGTAGCGACCATGTCACGCCTTAATCAAGATAATAATACGGATGTATTGACCGAACCCGCTTGTTATACTGAGCTGGGGAACGTTGGTCCCGCTCCAACTTATAATTGTTATAAGACAGAGCAGGAAATTGGGGAATACCAGATTTCCCGTGCCGCCCAAACGAAGAAAGTGCATATGATGCATCATCTTCGGGTGTGTTCGTTACACAGAACTGTTTCTCAATATCCTCTGCGTCCTGGGTATCTGATATCGGATTAAGATCCCTGATATGTAATCTGTTACATAGGGCTATAGAAAGGTAGAGAACTGAGAACGGGTGATAAGTTTCATGAGACAGAAAACGGGGAAAGTGTTGCAGCCAAGTCTGTTGGTCACTGTCACCCTGTATTATCAGTACATTGATTCTGAACAAAATCATATCTGTCTCTTTATTAGTAAAGAAACGATAAAATTTTGTATTGTTGGATAATGTTTTGAACCTTTTCTATATCAAAAGTTGATCGGTTCAGGCAAGTTATCTAAAAGCATTGATGTTCTAAATCAAACTAAAGTTCTTTAGTATACGGAACACGCACAAGAGGAAGAGTTCAGATATTAACGAATTCTTCTTGAGGTATTGTAGACTAGGTCATATCAATACGACCTGACTAGCTAAATTACACATAGATGCATATTTAAATTAGTTTGAATTTACATCTTGTGAAACTTGCCAGTCATGTCACAAAGATAAGATGACCATAGCTCTGTTTACTGGAAATAGAGAAAGAGTTAGTGAACTCTTGGGATTGATACATGTTGATGTATGTAAGCTCCCCTGTCTACACATGCCAAGACTGGTTCTTTATACTTCATTACATTCTATGATGATCTCTCGAGATTCAGACATATGTTCCTATTGAAACACAAGTCCGAACCTTTTGAGATATTCACAGAATATAAGATAGAAGTAGAGAACCAAAAACGGGTATAAGCATTATGTCCTTTGATGTGATCAAGGAGGAGAATACTTAAGCACGAAATTCCTGGTTTATTCTAAAGGAGAATGAGATTCTCTCTCAGCATTACTCCTCCGTATACACCATAGCACAATGGTATATCGGGGCCGAGCAGATACACCCTATTTGATATGGTGTGCTCTATGATGAGTACTACTGAGTTACCTTTTTCCTTTTGGGGGGTTATGCACTTGGGAAGTTGCATACCTATTGAATAGGGTTCAAATCAAATCAGTTGCCTACCACTTCATATGTGATATGGAAAGGGAAGAGCCCATATCTTAAGTTAGTTAATATTTGGGGTTGTCCAGCCTATGTCTAAAAAGAAAAATCCGGACAAGCACGAGGCAAGATCTGTTATGTAGAACTGGAAATGTTCCAGCTATACAAACTGCAGCTGATGATTTGATAGAACCAAAGGATTCAGTAGATTCCAACGAACCTCAGCCTCTCCGTCGATCTAGTAGGGTTCCTCACCCACCTGAGAGTTACTTCGGTTTCTCTATGACAGTGGGAGCGAGGATTGCATCATGAGATGATGACCCAACTAGTTTTGAGCTGGCCATCAGGAGTGAGACTCTATAAGAATGGCTGGATGCTTAGTGATCTGAGATGGAATCCATGTACACCAACAAAGTATGGACTTTAGTTGCTATATCTGAAGGGTTAAATCCCCATCAGGAGCAAGTATAACTTTAGAAGATTACTTGGTGTAGATGGAAAAATTGAGACTTTCAAAGCTAGACATGTTAAAGGTTTTCATCATCGACAAGGCGTGGATAATGATGAAACCTTTTTCAAGTAGCTATGCTTAAGTCCATCCAGATCCTACTTGCCACGGCTACATACCATGACTATGACATCTGGCGGTTGGGTGCCATGACTGCTTTTCTAAATGATGTTTTAGAAGAGTGCGTCTATAAGTACACAGTCAGAGGGCTTCGTAGACAGTGGGAGCAGCGGAAACGTGTGCAAGATGTTTTATGTAATAAAGCAGGCATCGCGGAGGTGGAACGTCTGTTTTGATGTGTTAGTCAAAGAGTTTGACATCATCAAAATGGTAGATGAACCTTGTATATACAAAAAGGTAGTAGGGAGTATGGCTGTGATCCTCGTAGAGTACGTGGATGACATACTCTTGATAAGAAAGGAGTTTCCTATGCTACGCTCGGTCAATCTCCGCTTATCACAATGATTATCCATAGAGGATCAAAGTGATACCTCCTAAATCCTGGGTTTTGGATCTATGAGATAGATCTAATTGGATGTTAGGATACTCACTAGTTGTAGTGAGATGGTATCAGTTGATCCTAGGGAGAATCACTGGAAAGGTTCCAGGGTGATAAGGACGACTGAATGTCAGTCGCAGGCATTGTCTTTACCCTCAGTAAAGGGACGGTATGTTGGAAGAGTTCCAAGCTAGATACCGTGGCATACTAGACGATAAAGGCTGGATACATCGCTACTTAAGATGCTACCAAAGAGGCAGTCTGGATGTATGTTAGTTCATGAGATGAACTTCGTTCCTCCCATTGTGTGACAATGGAGTTGTGGCTTATGCCAAGGAACGCCCGTCCCATCAGTGATCCAGACATATTCTAAGGCAGTGTCACCTGATCGTGGAGATGGTTGATCTCCAGGTTGATCAAGGTTGGGAGAGCAGACTCAGAGGATAATACGGCGGATCCACTCACGAAGGCCTATTCCCAGAGAGAGACTTTTATGGGATGGTTGAGTATGAGATACTGCAACCACTGCTACAGATGGCCCTAGTGCAAGTGGGAGATTGTTAGTTATATGTATGCCCTAGAGGCCATTACTGTACATAGGATGTATATTGTAGTGGATGTTGGGACATATATAGGGAGGACTTTCTTGCTCGACATGATAGTAAGCTATCTGGTTACTCTTTACCTAAACGTGTATACTGATTGTCTCTCTGTTACATGTTGGTAAAGCCCTTAGGATGTGTACTTGACTACCTGGACTATGATGCGGATCATACTAGTGGGGACATGGTAGTCCATAAGTACATCCTTCAAGGTCCCTAGTCGTGGGTGTATCGAGACGGGGCATCGATATACCAGAGTAGACTAGCGTATATCTTCTCGACCCATACAGATGGGCGATGGATGATCCCATATCCATTGGTGTTTGACATCAGAGATGATATACGGGTGCTCAGTGGAGACTGGGTACACTGGACGGACTCGCCGAGAACTCCCAGATGGTATTATACCTTACGTCAGATGGCAGTTCTCTGGTGACACTGGTACAGGTTAGTCTGTAGACCCGAGATCGTCATAGAGTCTTGTGTGATTCCCACTGTGCTTTGATTTCCACCTTACCACGTCCAAGAGGGCGTGCAAAACGGTGGCTTTTGGGTACAGTCCCGAATCACATGGAGGCAATGAGCGATAGGAGGGGATTCGTCACTCCCGGTATAGGGAGTTGATGTTGCACTGTGTTCGATTGGCTATAACCGGAAATCCCTGGCCAGGGTTGCTGAGATTTACTGGTAAGTGTTACCAGTAGTTTCTCGAACTGTTATAGACCTCATATCGACACAACTTATCGAGCTACTGGGGTCTGACGTTTACCACCCCTAGGCGAGATATGCGACATATCAGACGATCAGACCGGACTGTGCGGTAAGTGTTGCTGGTTGGATTCACAGGAGTGTGAGCGGGCTTGCTCATCGATCTTCTGATCGCTCAATACCCGGGTGGCCGTTATGTTTAGCAGACCGCTTGCGGCTTGTGGGTGTTTGATATGATCATCACCTGTTGCCGGCGTATTGACGAGTCTTTAGAGTCCTACACAGAGGTTTCCTGGCTCAAGCGAAACGAAATAGGAGCGCATATGAGATATGTACGGGACCGAGAATAATGCGTGTATGTGATACCGTATTCTATTCTCGCGATGAATGTATCGATTGGTTGTATGCTATATAACCTAGTTATCGAATCGAGGATTGATTCGATAAGTCGATACATTGGATATTAGTCGGTCATATGCGATGTGACCGGATCGTTAAATCAAGTGTTGATTTAATGATTTAATGTATAATTATATATTTGATATATTACTTTGCATTAACTAATATTGGTTCACTTAAGATGTTTTTCTCACTTGTTTGTGCACATTGTATATGTGATATATTTTTTTGCACAAGTTTGTATCATGTTTGATGATACATGCATACTTGGGTGTATGTTTGAATTAAACCATGGTTAGTTAATGGTTAGGGTTTCATTTGCTTTATTTACTTATTCATTTATTTATTCATTTGAGAAAGAAATAAAATGGTGGCTAACTTTGGATTTTCTTTGAAGCTTCATGAAGCTTTGAATAGTTTGACCATTTTGTTTCTTTCCTTAACCCTAACCATTCACTTGAACTATAGTTTATTCTCTACACTAAACAATTGGTTGCTAAAATGATAAGAATGACTTTATTTTGTTTTTCCATAAGGCTTATCATATTCTTCTTCTTCTTCTTCTTCTTCAAGAAAAAGAAACCATTCTAGCTTCAATGGTGCCTTGGTAAAAGAGTGAGAAATCCAATTCTAAAGTGAACCCACTTCCTATTTCTTCATCCTCTACCACTTTCCATGTAGTATAGGATGTTTTCTTCACAAGTTTCATGACTTGGTGAAGGTGGAGCTTGATCTTGTGTTGCCTCGACGTAGATCATCTTCGGCATCGAAGTCGACTACCTAGCCCGACGAAACCATCGCGAGAGTCCGGGATCCGATGATCGCAGCGGAGGGACATCATCACGGAGCTAAGGAAGTGGAGGACCGAATCTACAAAGGTTGTATTTCCATTCACTTTAGAGTAAAGTTGTTTACTAGCTTGTAGTTATCGCCTTAAACTCTAGTCAATGATCGCATTAGGGTTTCTCGGCACCGGAATTTTTTTTAATTTGGCATGGTTGATGCCTTGTGGAACCTCCTTAGAGTGCCTAGGAACCCTACAGAGAAAACTAGAGAGCAAGAGAGAAAGGAGGAAGAAGATGATGGTTTGTAAAGAGCTCAAGATAATGATAAGCATAACAATAAAAATGAGAAATGAAAAAATATATATATTTTTTCTTTCTCATTCTTAACCATAGTTATAAAATATCTAGATATTTATTTTGGATCAAAAATGGCCATAGAAAATGAATCATGGTTAAACCAAAGGGTTAGTGGAAGAGTAAAATATTAAACCTTGATAACAATTTCCATTTCCATTTTTCTTTTCCAAAAATAATATCTATATATTTATATATGGTGTGAGTCTTATATTGACACCATCCACTATATCAACAACCATGATAGAATTATGTTTGCATGTATGTGTGCATGCACATCCATATGTGCATGAATGAGAATAAATGCATACATGCATGCATACAATAAAAAGACAAGAAATGGTTTAAAGTGAGAAACTAATGGTCAATGATAAATCAACACTTGATTTAGCAAACCGGTCATATCGCATACGACCCGACCAAAAGCAAATCGCCCGATTAATATACGGTATCTCATACGCGCATTTTAACCGGGTCCACGTGCATATCTCATATGCGCACCACATCGTTTCGCCTGGACTAGGCAACTCCATTGTAGGACTCTAAGACTCGTCAATACGCCGGCAGTGGGTGATGATCATATCAAGCACCCCCAAGCCGTAAGCGGTCAGCTAATTGTAATGGCCACCCGGGTATTGAGCGATCAGAACAAAACAAGCGAACCTGTCACAACTCCCGTCGAGCCAACCAGCAACACTACCGTACAGTCCGGTCTCTTCGTCGGATATGCTGCATATCGAGTCTAGGGATGGTAACGTTGACCCCAATAACTCAATAAGTCATGCCGATGAATGGTCTATAACAGATCGAGAAACTACTGATAACACTTATCACCAGCCGGGTGAGCTCACTTCCTAGTTTTGGTAAATCTCAACAGCCCTGGCCAGGGACTTACTTATATAGCCAATCGAGCACAGCACAGTATCAACTCCCAATACCGGGAGAGACGAAACCCCTCCTATCGCTCATCTCCTTCGTGTGTCTCAGGACTGTACCCAATGGCCACCTGTTTGCACGACTCAGTAGAGCCGTGGTAGGGTGGTAATCAAAGTACAGTGGGAGAACGCACAAGACTCTATGACGATCTCGGGTCTACAGACTAACCTGTACCAGTGTCACCTGAGAACTGCTATCCGACGATAGATATAATTCCATATAGGAGTTCTCGGTGAGTCCGTCCAGTGTACCCAGTCACCACTGAGCACCCGTATATGATCTCGATGTCAAACATCGATGAATGTGGGAACATCCATCGCCCATCATATGGGTCTAGTATCATATACGCTGGTCTATTCTGGTATATCGATGCCCCGTCTCGATACACCTACGACTAGGGAATTTTCAGGATATGCTTATAAACTACAGATGTCCCACTAGTATGATCTCCATCATAATCATAGTAGTCAAGCCTATATCCTCAGGGCTTTATCAACATGTATGAATGAATAAAAAACATGATCAAGTCAACATGTCTGATAAAGAAGAACCAGATAGCATACTATCATGTCGAGCAAGAATGTACACTGAATATATATATATACATCCACTATCATATAATGGCCTCTAGGGCATACATATATCCAACAACGCTAAGACCTGGCTCAATTGTTCTTTTATCTCCTTGTTCTGCCTGATCAAAGTTTTGATGCCACGGACCTCCATCCTGTGCAGCTCATATGGATTAGTCGGAACATCCTCTCCTAAGTAAATCTCAGAGGAAGTCTGTGGTGCCGCATGCTCGCTGGGGTCAGTGGGTGACCAGATTTGCTGCTTACACCTGATGTCAGTGTAACCCGGTGAGATCCTCTCAATCTCGACCGGGACAGTGTCGTACATAGTGATGCAGGCCGTGAAATCTTCCTCCTCCATGTAGTAGTGGAAAATCTGGGTGATGAGGACGGGAAGTAACGATTTGTGTGTCGCAACACCCTCCTTGATTGTGGTAAATAGCATGCTTGCCATGCAAAAGTGACAGTCTTTGGTCATCAAACAGTGGACAATATGTCCCACAATCACCGGAAACGAGGAAACTTGAATGATCCCCCTAACATTACGGTAAGCCCAGTGGCAAGCCGTATAGACATTTCGGTAAATCTGCTGGGTATTTAGCCCAACATCACGTACATCTTGACCCTATGATCTTCCTATACCAGGAAAGTTCTAACGGTCTTTGGAAACAAGGTCGGATGGGGATGTTTGTGACTATTGAAATTGTCTTAGCAGAAAAAACCCTCCTTCTATTCCGAAAATTAAAACAAATACGGTCCTGGAGTATTTCACCATCTCGTAGAGTATCGTAGAACTCATTTACCAATTGCTCAATAGCACACAACCCCTCATCCCCTATAGTAAAAATTCCCAACCCAATTGCTGGATAGCATCATAAAAATAGCTCCCAAACACCTCGTGGGTGAACACATCGGAAAAAAATTTCTCTAAATCAAAGGGAGCCATAATCTGTGGGCTGTTGAAATTTTCTAGAAAATTAAACAACGCTAAAGAGGATGGAAGGAAAATTCTTACAGAGCAAACGAAGACAATCGATGATCGGATGAGACAAGACCGGCGGCGCCGGATTTTATGAGGTCTTCACCGGTCGGATCAAGGGCGATGGATCTACGGTTTGGGAGGAGAGTTTGGGGAGAGCTGAGGAAACTGAGAAATTTGTTTGAGTGATGAGATAAAGGGGTCGAGTCTATGGATCTGGGGCTTATAAAGGAACTTTTACAAAAAAATCCTGACCAAAAAGGAATCCCTACTTTACTTTTATTCACACACTCAAACTTGAAGTTAATTAATGTGCTATCCTCAAAACTCAACGCTCACTCTCAAACGGGTGAGATCTTATTTTAAAAAACTAAAAAAAAATCTAAGACTAATTACAATATTAACAAGCTAAAAGATAGTGTTAGTTCAGAAATTAATACCGGTCATTCAAAATTTTTGTCGATATATGGAAAAGGCTGGTAAAAGAAAATGTATAATAAAAAGAAAAAGAGAATATACAAAGAATGGTTAGTAGTTAGTAAAGGGCATGGGTGTGCGAAAGTATGGATCAGAAGATGCTGAATGAAAAAATGAAGTTTTGAAAAGGTCAAAGAATTGTTTCCTAGATGAATTGAATGTTTAAGAAGCACATGTTGAGCTCCGATGTCAAATTCGTTTAAAAAATGGAGTTCATCCGCAAAAAGTTCAGAAAAAGAAAGGTTCATAGGATGATCCCAAATTGTTCCTGACCCAAACTCACCAAGTCCTGACCCAAACTCACCAAGAATATCAAGTTCATCAGCAAATATCTCCTTAAAACTAAACACGAAAGAATATTTTTCAATGCTGCCTTCCTCCCTATAATCTTACACAATCCTATTCTTATCGCTACAGCTCATTGACTCTCCCAAAACGAGTTCTCCTTCATCATATTCATATCCGGGTAGGTTCATGTCATCTAAAAAGGTAGGTTCCCACACTAACGTTTCTTCTGAAACAATATCAACAGGTGATACAAAAATTGTGGCTTCCTGATCATTGATCCCCTCTAACAATCTATTCCAACCATACCCATCAAATTCACAAGCTCCCTCTTCTAAAATTGGAGCTCAACAATCATTCGGTGCAAGAATTTCCTCTTCAAGTAGGATATCGGTAAATTCAACTTCAAGATTATAAGTGACAAAAGGCTCAATAGGTACTTTAAGGCTAGTGTTAGACTGACACAGAGGGTTTTCTTGTTTGTCCTGATAACACTCAATCAATTCACTTTCATCATCATCTATCAAATCATCAAAATTTGGTTGATCATTTATCTCACTCAGGTGACTTCCTAGATGACAGACATTGACATTATTAGGCTTTAATTAACAGTGTTCACTTTCTAGAATCCTTACAGCTAGATGTTTCACTTGTTCTTTGATTCTAGCTAATGATTGAGCTTGAGCAAGAAACAATGGCTCAGACTGCTGTATGAACAGGGCTAGCGTCGCAGCTGTTTGATTCTCGACCGCAACCATCACTTCAGTACCCTTCTCTAAAGCGGTCAACCTAGCATCCATCTCATTATCATTTCTTAATGATGGGTCAATTATTTCAGGAAGGGTGGGTTGTGACGGTGGTGATGCTAAAGCTGTTACCCTGTCGACCTCTTTCTCTAAATTTTCAATCATTTGATCTAGGTTTGAAGTGGGATTGCGTTCAAGAGTGTTAGGTAGGTGACCATTATCAAAACTCTAGGACGGTTGGTCACCCCTAAGAAAAGGACAGTTTTCATGATTGTGGGAAGAATTGTGGTAATTTGTACAAACGAAGTAGGACTGAGTGTTCAAAAGAATAAGAATCGTGAAAAATTGAATTGAATTGTGTGTCACCCATATCTACAAGAATTCACAAATATCACACAAAAAAAAAAGAATATCATACCCCTAGCAGTCTATATTATGCTAAGTCAACTAGACCTGCTCAAGAACCTGATTGTCGAAGTAAAACTGTGTTGAGAAACGAGCTTAAAATATACGGATCACGAAGCCAGGTAAGTGCAGAGATAAGGGGGTTTTCCAACGCTTTCGCGAAGTTCCTTAATTAAAATAACCCTTTCTCTTTTGGCGATTTAGCCGTGAACACTTGCCTAGATACCTCGTGAACGATATACCATTAAGCGATAATCTAAACACAGTCAACTTCTCCTAATGAGCGCGAAGTCCTTAAAGTCAAAGTTCTAGTTGATTTTAAATTACTATGGGTATGCAAGAATGCAGTTTTGTGATTTGTGGGCTACGGAGAAAGGTGATGAAATCCTTTACCGTATATTGTTTGGTTTTGTGCCCTTAATATCCGTATTAAGATGCAAATGCGCAATTAATGAAAGAATTTAAGAAATCAAGCAATCAATCAATTCTTTTTTCATTTAGGCTTAAGCGCTGCAACAAATAAGGGTTAGTTCCCTGTGCATTTGGTGGCAAATTGTGCGAAGAATCCTGCAAAAGATAGAAATATTGGAATGCGTCGGATTCAAGAAGAATGTGTTAGGAAATACTTACCGATGTGGTTTTGGTTTTAACAAAAACCATTTTGAAGTGATTACGGGTAGTTGAATGTTCGCTTGCGCGGGTCAAACTACCCGGATCTTTGGCACTATACTTCACTAACGTCTTAAAATTGAATTTGAATCTTGCTCCGCACTATCGGTGGTCGTAATTCCTAAAAATCTGCAAATGTCGGAAAATACGATATTTAGTGCCAAAAGCGATATATCTGTCCCAATTCCTGCAAACGCATAATTAGAAAAATTAAACAATACTTCTAGAATACCAACAATGCACTGGAGACACCAAAAAAAGAAAAATTCCAAAATCTCACAATGAAACCGGCGGTGCCGGAATTTTGGCTAATGTCGCCAGTCGAAGTGAAAGGTTGGAAGCAATTTTTTGTGTGGTTTCTCCAGGATATCTTAGTGCTCTAATTGTATACTTTGATTTTCAGTTTAAGTGCAGGGTAATAGCAGGTTACAACAACAGAGAGAAAAGTTAGCAACTTTATTGTTTTGTTAGTTTTGAAAGAAATTTGAGGTAGTAGTTAGTTTTTTAGTACGAACCAGAAATAACAATACCTAATGACTACCAACTCCCTGGAAACGGCGCCAAAAACTTGTTGGGACTTCACCTGCGCGCGCAACCGTGCATGTTTTGAAAATAGAATCGGTTTTGGAAATGGATGCGCAGGCGAGCTCGGTCTCGTTTTAAAATTTATAAACCGCAAGTGCACGGCGCGTTGTAGCGAGCCGGCAAGTACGAGTCAATCCTCAAGAAATTGTGTATTAAGTATTGTTGCTTAAGGTTCGAGAACAAAGAATATGAATTGATTTGGTTGTCACTAAAAATAAAAATACGACAATATAGAAGGTATGTTAAGAAGAAGTAGTCGTGGTTTTGGCTCGGATGGTTGAATTGTGACGATTCGTTCGACGCTCCCTTGCTCATGAGTTTTCCGTCCTTGTGTCGATCCCGACGTGAAGCATGACTTGCCAAAGCGGTTGCAAAGCATAAATCATCAGGTATCGGTTCTCGACTCAAAACATGAAACGAGTCTGTATTGTTCACTTACCGTTTGTATGTCCAAGCTTGAGGTATCAACACTAAGCACAAGGGTTAGCAAGAATACGACAACATCAAAAACACAAAGTAGCGAGTGAGAGCAATTAGTTTTAGTGTTAACTTTGCTAAGTGTTTGTGATAGTATAGGGTATATGAAAACCAAGTCGTTTGTCAGGCCACTTGGTCACAAAATACCATATCTAAACTTAGCAAACTTAACACCAAATTGATTTTAACTTCAATATTGTGGAATGGGGAAAGAGAGTGAATATGGTATATGAAGAGGTTACAAAGTAACCATAGTTTCAATATACCATATCACATCATTACATGAAACAATCTTTAAGTTAGAATCACAAATATAAGCACATTAAATATGAACAAGAGGAGGAGGAAGGCAAGGCTTTTCATCTCACATTCTCACCATAACCACAACCAAAGAAGATTAGTTACACATAATAATAGCAAAAGAAAGCAAGTAAGAAAAAGAATGAAAGAAACAAAGAAAAATCAATATTATTTAACACTTGATGTAGTTGAGATACAAGTTATTGGTAACTTGTTCAACATCCATAATGAAGCTCTCAAAAGAAAGCTTCAAGAGGGAAGAATAAGAAGAAACCAAGTTAAAAACCGACACAACTCTCAAGCTAAACCAAAACTAGAACAAAACTATATATTCTCCCCTCATTTTTACATACCTTTTTCACTAAATCAGTTCTGGTATTTATAGGCAAGAAACCAGAATAAACAAACAATATAAATGGGATGATGTGATGCTTAGAAATGGCCAGAGAAAAATATGAGATGAGAGGGCCAAGGGGGCCCGGTGGCGCCGGGTCATTAGGGGGTCTCGCCGGTCAAGTTCTTGCCAATTTGGCTCGTGTTGGTATGGTGAACTCAAGTGCACTCTATGATTCTTCTGGTGTTGTTTGATTTCTCTAAATAACTTTGGTTTGTACTCAGTAGAATTAGATGGAAAGTGTTGCTTTATATCACATCATAACTTTTTGCATTTAATACACATCACACCCACTTGTGCCCACTTGCACAAGTCTTGAGTGTGCCAAGGCAGCCCCCACCATGGTCCATGTCGCAAAAGAGCTAGTGCACACTTGTATTTGGTTGGATCAAAATTGTGTACACATGATTTATTTGCAAAAGAGCTCTTTGAATATCGGTCGATTTTCTGTTCTGATTGCAGTGTCGGCTCCCAAACGTTATATCCATGATTTTGAGTGTGTTTTCAGTATTTTATCATGAATACATGTAATCTGTATTTACTGAGCAGACACTGGTTAATAGTACCGATATACACAAAATAGTAATGAATGAATGGTATTAAAATGCAGTTTTCAGTGATGAACAATAAGCAATATATGAAATGCATAAGAAATGACAAGAGATATAATGTAAACAACAATTTTTATTAACATTAATCTTTACAATACAACTGATTTGAAAAGGAAATGTACATTGATAAAAGCAATGCCTAAACAGTGGCATACAAACAGGAAGGTAAGTACAAGGAAAGCTAGTTGTCTAAATGTGCCTCAATCTGATCCAAGTACTCCTGACTGGAATTGATCTCCTGAGGGTCCTATCCTCCTGACGAACATTCTAAGAAACATATAAACATAAATGTCATCAGCAAACTAGCGCTCGGTAAGTCCCAAAAGATAGGAAGGAATACAACAAGTAATGTGGAAGGAAACTGTTAAGTTATATAGGTATCAGTTTATTATTCTAACGTATTTGTTTGTAGATTGGTACAGAACATATCAGTGTATACGAGAGGAGTCCAACTGTCCCGTGGACTATGGTAACATGTAAGTACAAGGCCCCATCAAAACCCATGGGACAACAACACAAGTGTTAATGTAGGTGTCTTTTAGTGACCATCATCGTGCCACTTCTAAAACATTCCGTACCAATCTACTCCTTTAACCCCATAATGTGTTTTATATAGATTATAATTATCAGACTTGCCGAGACCATGGATACAAGTTGTTCATATAATCAGGTTCAAGATTGTAAATAAGTAGTCATGTAATCAAGTCAAGTTATAGCCATGGTTCGGTCAAGTCAAGTCATATTTGCATGTTAATATTGTTCTGGTATTCAGGTTTAGGTTCAAGTATACATATTAGAGTTTGGATTTTTGTTTGAATTGGATTCTAGTTTGAGTTGAATTCAAGTTTGATTTAGACTCAGACTTGAGTCAGACACATAGAACTGATTTGGATCCTGAATTAGGTTCGGGAGTTATCGGTAACATCTGCACATGAACGACAGGATTTGTTTCTTTTTCTAAGACAATTACCATTGATAACACCGTTAAGTTTTCTACCTTAAATAGGCAATCACTCACTTTCTCCGACTCCCTGGAGCTCAAGAGAATTGATCCCGTTTAAACCCATATTTACTAAAGTCCTTAAATGTAACTTTATATAACTTGAGGGGGTTTTATGAAAAATATTTTTAATATACTTTCAAAATAATCTCAAGAAATTATTTATATTCTTTAGGGTTTCCATGGAGGTATTTTAAGAATTGAGGTATTTTAGTGATAATTATATTGACTTGAATAGTTTATGGTATTTTACTATAAACTTGTCTTGTATTGATATTTTGATGAAACTTGTAATTCTTTTATTAGAAAAAAAATAAGTTATTATATTTTGAAAATATATGGATTTTATAATATTTATATAATTATTAAAAATTAATTTTTATTATTAAGTAGAAAATTTCGTTTTTTCTTAAAAATCGTATTAAAAACCTTTCGAGACCGAATGCTCCGTGAGGAGGTTTGCATCTCGCTTTACTAGCCCTAGGATGTGCGATAATCCGCACTATCCAATAGCGGGTCCCCTAAAAAGGGTTGTAGTAGCTTATTTGCAAAGGGTTTTGAAATACAATTCAAAGAAAACCGTTTTTTATACTTGATGGTATTTTAATGTAATATGGTAACAAAAATATGTTCAAGGGATATCGTGCTATGGAAACATGTGTGTATGTGAGGGGTAGGTCATTACCCCATGAAGTTTTCTAAAGGTATATTCAAACAAAGGAATAAAAGATGACGCATATAAAGTTCATGGTATTTTCATGTAAAAGTTAGATTAAAGTTATTTAGCATGATGTTTTTGAGTGAAAGTTTATACTAAACATTAGTTTTATGGTTATTAACATAGGGTAAGAATTTGGATGAAAGATATGGAAGAAATAGTGAAAATTTTAGGGTTTAGAATAAGATGTCGGTATTAACTCCACTTACCGACATGTATTGAAAAAAGAAATTTTTTAAGAAGAAAGAGAAGGATAGGGAGGGAATTAAAAATGAATTAGGTTAAAGGAAAGGTTGAAGAAGATATATTAATAGTCATGGCGCCACGGGGTTGCCGGAATAGCAGCGATTCCTCGCCGGAAGTTGGTCGTTAGTTAACTCCTCTTCTCCTCCACTTGTACTTGAGAAAATTTGAAAGTTTTGGCTAGAATTTTCAGAATGAGGAAGGACTAGGGCATGGGATAGTATTTATAGTATGGAATTAGGATTTTAGGATTAAAAGAGTGAATTAAAATGCATTAAAATATGATAAAGTGGGGAATTGAAGGGTCTCTTTTTGATTGCAGAGTAATCAAACAGTGCAGGGGTGATGGGGGTAGGCCAAGGGACTTGTGTGCAAAGCACGGGCACTTTTTCCCATGAGGGGACCGTCGGCGCCGTCCATTCTTGGCATCTCGCCGGTCGTTTACTTGAAGGGGGCCGGTTGATTGTTGCCATGTGTCCATCTCAGTATTTACAACATTTTGCACATGTTTGTTTTCTCGGACTTTTCATTTTATGTACAGTGCACGTGTAAACTTTTGGGCTTCCAAAAAGTTTTAAAGAAAAATCAGGAAAAATATAATATATCTGATGGGATTCGAACATAGGGCTACGTCACAGCAGTGCAAGACTTTACCAGTGATCTACAAGTTTCTTTCTATTCTTAAACAAAATTAACTTTTAAATTTTATTCAGGCTTGAAAACTCCTTTCTATACATTAAACTGAAAATTTTCGTACAGTAAATTCAGAGTCGTTACATTCTACCCTCATAAAAATTTCGTTCTCGAAATTTACAATTACATAAGGACTAGTTTACAAATAAGAAATGGTATCTTGCACGCATATCATCTTCTCGTTCCCACGTTGATTCTCCTGGTGAATCTTTTCTCCACATCACTTGGACCAAGTTTACTTCCTTGTTCCGCAGTGTCTTCACTTTTCTGTCCAGGATCTCAACAGGTTGTTGCTCGCAAGTTAGGTCAGTCTGTACAGTGAGCTCGGAGTGATTAAGAATGTGGCTAGGTTCACTCACATATCTTTGGAGCTGGGATATGCGGAACACGTTGTGCACTCCTTCCAATGAGGGTGGAAGTGCCAAACGATATGCCGTTTATCCGACCCGTTCAAGAATGTCGAACGGTCCTATATATCTCGGACTGAGCTTACCCCTCTTGCCAAAACGAACTACTCTTCGGCTTGGAGAGATCTTTAGAAAAACATGATTTCCAGGTTAGAACTCCAGGTGTTGGCGCTTTGCATTAGCCCAATGCTTTTGTCAGTCTTGGGCTATGCACATTCTTTCCCTGATCGTGCGAACTATGTCTACAGTTGCCACGATCATCTCTGGTCTTAAGAGTTCATGATCTCCGATGTCGTCCCAACTTAGTGGTGAACGACACTTTCTTCCATAGAGAGCTACAAATGGTGCCATTCCAATGCTCTCCTGATAGCTGTTGTTGTATAAAAACTCCACATGATGTAGGTGATCTTCCCACGAACCTCTGAAGTCTAACATACAAGCTCTTAGCGTGTCCTCTAGAATCTGAATTGTTCGCTTAAACAGTCCATCTATTTATGGATGGTAAGCCATGCTGAATTTCAGACTCATTCCCAGGCTAGCTTGCAGACTCTGCCAAAATTGTGATCGGAATCTGGTGTTACGATCGGAGACGATGTAAACTGGTACTCCATGTAATCTCACAATCTCCTGCATGATTTCATGGGTATCAAAAATAGTACACTTTGATTTTAAATCTTAATTTAGATTCAAGCTTACCTCAATGTACTTTTTTGCTAATGTCTCGGTAGATTGGCCTACTCGAAAGGGAATAAAGTGAGCCGACTTGATGAGTCGATCCACAATAACCCATACTGCATCATGTTGGATATATGTATGCCCTAGAGGCCATAATTTGATAGTGTATGTATTTTTTACATGTATATATATATATCCAGAGGACATTCTTGCTTGACATGATAGTATGCTATCTGGTTACTCCTTATCTTGACATGTTCACTTGATCGTGCTTTTATTCATTTGGTACATATTGATAAAGCCCTCAGGATATTTTCTTGACTACTGTGATTATGATACAAATCATGCTAGTGGGACATGTGTAGTTTATAAGCATATCCTGAAATGTCCCTAGTCGTAGGTGTATCGAGACGGGTCATCGATATTCCAGAGTAGACTAGCGTATACGATTCTTGACCCATGTGATGGGCGGTGGATGATCCCATATCCATTGGTGTTTGACACCAAGATTGTATACGGGAGCTCAGTGGAGACTGGGTACCCTGGACGGACTCGCCGAGAACTCCTATATGGCATTATATCTATCGTCGGATAGCAGTTCTCAGGTGACACTGGTACAGGTTAGTCTGTAGACCTAAGATCGTCATAGAGTCTTGTGTGTTCTCCTACTGTACTTTGATTTCCACCCTACTACGGCTCCACTGAGTCGTGCAAACAGGTGGCTTTTGGGTATAGTCCCGAGACACATGGAGGCAATGAGCGATAGGAGGGGTTTCGTCTCTTCCTGTATTGGGGGTTGATGCTATGTTGTGCTCGATTGGCTATATCAGCAAGTCCCTGGCCAGGGTGATGAGATTTATTGATAAGTGTTATCAGTAGTTTCTCGATCTGTTATAGGTCATATGCCGGCATGATTTATTGTGTTAATGGGGTCGACGATGCCATCCCTAGATTCGATATACAGCATATCTGATGAAGAGACCGTACTGTACGGTAAGTGTTACCGGTTGGCTCGACGGGAGTTTTTACAGGTTCGCTTGTTTTTCATCTGATCGTTCAATACCTGGGAGTCGTTACGTACAGCTTGTGCCACTGACGGTTTATGGGTTTGTGATATAATCACTGCCTACTGCTAGCGTATTGACGAGTCTTAGAGTCCCACAAAGGGGTTACCTAGCTCAGGCGAAACGATGTGGGGTGCATATGATGATACGCGCGGGTGCTTGATTGAATGCGTGTATATGATACCGCATTATAATCTGGCATTTTCTATTGGTCGGCTCGTATGTGATATGACCGGTTTATTAAATAATTGTTGATTTAATGTTGATGACCATTAGCCATTTTACTTATAACCTTTTCTTTATATGTTGTATGCATGAATGTATGTATGTACATATGATGATATGAATGCACACATGCATGCATACATGTGTCATAGTTGATGATACATTGGAGTTGGCTATGCAAGACTCACATGGTTAGATATTTATATATTTTGATTATTGATTAAAGATAATTAGGATTAAATCATGGTTGGATTTCTTCTACACTCTTCTTGAGTCAACCATGACTCAAACCATGGTTTAATCTCTAATTCATTCTTTAACTCTTTAACAAAATATCTAGATATTTTAGAATCATGGTTTTGAGTGAGTGTGACTCTCTCATATAATTATTATTCATTTTATTTTTGTGGCAAAACAATTATCTTGAGCTTTTGCTTAGCCATCTCCTCCTTCTTCTTCCTCCAAGCTCTCTACCTCTTTAAATAGTGAGTGAAGAAAATTAAAGGAAAGGTTTTTTTTAGTGAGATCTAAACCCACATCATCAATCTATACTAGTTTAGCCCACTAGTGTAGGTTGTTTGCTTCACTTCTACATAGTTCTTGTGAATTTAGGAACTTAAGCCAAGGGACTCCGTGGTGGATCGTCGTGGACAACGAAGGACTCAAGCGGACCCGTACAAACACCAAGTTGATCCAAGGAGTCACAAAAGGGGATTTACAAAGGTTGTATTTCTCATCTCTTAGTGTTGGACTGTCTTTTAGTATGTGATACTTCGTTTTGCTACTCTAAATTTCTAGTTTGATCCTAGGTTAGTTTTCTTAGCACCCCAAAATTTTTATTGTAGCATATTTGAGGAAAGAAGAACCCATGGTATGGTACTAGGTAAACCCAACAGTGGTATCAGAGCCAAGATAGAAACTTAGACGATATTAAATATATTACGAAACCGAAACAACTCCAAAAATTTTCAAATCTGGAACCTTGAAATGTGCTCTCTGTCGTTTTTAAAATGGGCTCGGAAAATTTTTTTAGCAACTGCAGAAGCTTACATGTGATTACTGAGAACACTGGAGAAAAACGAGGCAAATCCACCACCATTGAACCGGCCACATTGCCCATATTTCCGGCCTGGCCGGCCCCCCTACCTCAGAACACCCTCGTTTTCCTATGGTGCTCTGGTCTATAGGTTTTGGGGTTTCATGTATTGTTTGTTTAGTCCAAAATTTCATGTGATGTTAATTTTGGTTAGAGGCTAATTCAGAGTGTTTCGTAGTCGTATGTTTTAACATTGTATTGGTAACTTGGACGACGTTTAACTGTTCGAACGAATATCACACACCTCCTCATTATTCTCCCTGAAATTTTCCAAGTGTTGGAATTTTCCAAGTTAAGAATATTCGAATAATCATGCAAGTAATTCTATGGACCCTCTAGACAAACGTAACCCTAACTTGACATTATGAACATGGAACCGTGGCCAAATCTTAAGGTTTACCGTAGTCCTGTGGCACCATAAGTGAGGCAAGGGTTGACCATTCTACGGCTGGTCCATAGACATTGTGGCACAATTTTGGTTATTATAATTTCGCTCAAATGTTGAGCTCTCGGGGTAATTTATGGGTGTTTGTTGATTCGATCGAAAGGTTTAACATCGTCTAGCTATATTTGATACTTATTTCTGCGACCGTAAGTGTAGTATGTGGTGTATCACCGGTTTCATTGCTTTATGTCTACGACAATTGGGGTACGCATACTTGCTTATGTTGATGACATGTGATATTATGTGTTGCTGTGATATGATGTATAGGATCGTCGTGATTGTATGGCTGGGGGTTTTATGTGAGATGAGAGTTTTCCTTTTTATTCATGTAAAATTCATCGTATGTAATATTCTTTTATTTGGGGCACATCCGGGTTGAGGATGATGTTACCTTTGATGTATATTATTTACTTTTCCGCATTAGGATAGACCCAAGGTAGGGAGCACAAGTGACCAGGTTCTAGAGTCCAGTGGGAGGCCACCTAGAGGAGTTGAGACCGGGTCTCCTAACTCTAGAATTGGTAGGGTCACTTGCCGCTCTCGTAGGGGTCTAGGGTGTGGGATTGACTATTAATCACGACCGTGGAATCCGTATTTTCTATCGTTGGCTAAATACAAAATACGGAACTCCTAGTATATCCTATATTTTCATATATGTGCTTCTGCTGTTGATATTATGTGATGTGATCACTTTATATGATGAGAAGAATGGTATTATTATATATGATATATAATAAGCGTTGCTTATGTTTTACATCCGCGCTAGTCCCGCCCCACTATGCCGTTAGTTAAGTAACCTAACGGTGCATAACGGGACACTATGGCGAATGCGAATGGCATAAGCGTACGTTCTATTTTCGTTTCTTTTCTGTGATGGCTTAAGGACTTAAATGATGGGACTGCATTAATGTGATTAATGTAAAGGAAAATAAACCTAAAAGATGTTGTAGAATCGAATTTGAAACCCACTCGGCTTTTTACGAAAAAACTACATTTAAAAATTGCGGAGCTTAAGCCACTCCTTTTGAAAACCATTTGATTCTACAACGATATCAAGTTCAAAGAGTTAAAGGTTTTCTTAAAAACCATCTGCAACCCTCCGGCATTTTAGGAAGTAGAGTACTTAGTATTCATGCTATGTTTGTTGACTATAGTTAAGGCGTAGTGTACGGTAGCTAAGTGATGTCTTCCTACACAGCATATGATGCGATTAATTGGGGCAATTATATGACTTTGTTGACCATAATTAAGGGTCATATAACTGGGTCTAATTAATCAAGAAATGACGAGTAGAGCTTGACTAGTGCTTGTGATTTGTTGACCATAGTTAAGGTCATGAGTACTGGGGGTAAAAACCATATCGGGAGTTTCAAGAGTTGAAATTTGCAATGAGATTGCACACCTTCCACATGATGGTTGGATCTCGATCCCACTGTGAGCAAGAGTTACTCAGAGGAGATTTTTGCACTTTACAATTAGCTAACCCATTAGGTGTCTAGAAAGGTGTCTACGGGGCTACGCTTATGGGAAGACGAGGTTTATTTTAATTAGGTCCGTGCGAAAGCACGGGGAACCTCCCTTAAAGTACCGACACTGGCCTGGCTGAACAGTTAGCGAAGTTGTAGAATATAATTAATCCTGGCTAGTTTTCTTTTTAAGATTTGAAGGAAAATTTGATAAAAGCAGTGGGAGACATCGATTAGATAAAATAATAAAACCTAATCTTTGCAAGAGTTTTCGCTGAGTGTATTCTTTTCTCTCTCCTAATGGTTGATACCCATGACTGGACTTAAGCTTCTACTAGAGAAAAATAAACTGAATGGGACCAATTATAAAGACTGTTTGAGGAACATTAGCATTTCCTTCACTTATGATAAGGTATCATATGTCATCACGACTCCAGCCCCACCCGTCCCAGGCCCTAAATCTTCAGTTGCGGATAGGGAGATCCGCAAAACGTGGGATTTGACTGTACTACTACCAAATGCCTCGTTCTTGCATCGATGGACAACACACATCAAAAGCATCATGAGCAAATGGATGTTCAATCCATCTTTCTCCATACAAAAGAGTTGTTTGGGGAGCAATCTCATATCCTACGATACGAAGCGTCTCGAAAGTTGTTTCAGATGTGGATGGCTCCTGACACACCAGTAGGTGACCACGTTTTGAAGATGATGGCTCTTATTGAAGAGCTTGAGGACCTCGGATGGACAATGGAGAACGAACAATATGTTGATATTGTTCTACAGTCTCTCCCCCCTGCCTTTGCTCAATTTGTAGTAAACTTCAACATGCACAACATGGAGAAGTCACTACCTGAACTTCTCAATATGTTGAGGAGTGCTGAGAGCACACTCAAGACAGTGAAGACTCCCGCTTTGATTGCTGGGACATCTTCCTCTTCTCGCCCAAAAGCCAAGGCCAAGGGAAAGATGAAGAAGAAACCCACCAAACCTAGAGGTGGAGTTAAAAAGGCTAAGGGGAAAGACACGTACACGGCTGGGGAATTGGGGAAAGGGGAGTGTTATTACTGCCACAAATCGAGATACTAGAAGCGCAACTGTGCTGAGTACCTGGATCTCAAGAAGAAGAAGCATGGTGATGCTTTCGCTTCAGGTGTGTTTGTGACAGAAAACTGTTTTTCTATAAACTCTACTTCCTGGGTATTAGATACCGGTTCAGGTTCTCACATATGCAATTCTATGCAGGGGCTGAGAAATAGCAGAGTTTTGAAGACAGGTGACAATACTCTCCGGGTTGGAAATGATTCCAATGTACATGCAGTTTCAGTGGTAGAGTATCACCTGGGGTTGCCATCGGGATGTATATTGGTTTTGAACCCATGTTATTATGTACCTAGTATGCTTTGTAATATAATATCCGTTTCTTTGTTGGACAATGAAGGATATTGCAGAATAATGTTATGAATATTAACCTGAATCAAATGTTGGTTGGGTATGGTACACTTAATAACGGGATATACGTCCTAAATCAACACACATTTTTCAGCATACAACACACTACTAAAAGAAAATTTTCAGATATAAATGAGGCTTTTCTTTGGCATTGTAGATTTAGTCATATTAACGAAATAAGACTAAACAAGCTACATAAAGATGGATATTTGAATCCCTTTGAATATAAATCTTATGCGACTTGTCAGTCTTGTATCAAGGGTAAAATGACCAAAACTCCGTTTATAGGACATGGAGAAAGAGCTACTGAGCTCTTAGGCCTCATACATAGTGATGTATCCGGGCCAATGTCTACACAGGCTAGAGGCAGTTTTTCTTACTTCATAACTTTTACTGATGATTTCTCAAGATTCGGTCATTTGTTTTTATTAAAGCATAAGTCTGAAGCTTTCGATAAATTCACTGAGTACAAACTTGAAGTAGAAAAACAAACCGGATTGAGCATCAAGATACTTCAATCGGATCAAGGTGGGGAGTATCTCAGTACAGAGTTTTCAGACTTTCTAAAAGAGAATGGGATTCTCACTCAGCTCACTCCTCCTTACACACCACATTACAATGGTGTGTCAGAACGGAGGAATCAGACCATTTTTTCTGGAAATACAAAATTCAAAAATAGACTATCTGAAAGATAGTACGTTCCATGATGAGTGATACTGAGTTACCGCTCTCCTTTTGGGGGCATGCATTGGAGACTGCAACGTATCTGTTGAACAGGGTTCCAACCAAGACCGTATCTACCACACCATATGAGATATGGTATGGGAGGAGACCATCTCTTAAACATGTTAGGATTTGGGGTTTTCCGGTTTATGTCAAAAAGCAGAATCCGGACAAACTCGATACACGGTCATGTAGGTTTCTTGGGCACGACCACAAGGTTTCGGGAGGCATTAAACATGCCGTATTTAAAATTTTCTAGCATGCCAAACAACCTAACCTAGGATCTAACTAGAATTTTAGGAGTAAACTAAAATGTAAACAACTTTATGAAGGGATTCCTCAGCACTTCTACTAGGGTTTACAAGAAACACACTTGCTACAACAAAAATTTAAGGTACTAAGTAATCACAACCTTGGATCAAACTAGATGTTTAGGGTAACAAAAACTATCTCATACATAAACCAAGAGTCTAACACTAAGTGAAAAGTAAATACAACCTTTGTAGACCTCCTTGCTAGACTCCTTGGTTCAACTTGAGTTTACACCGGCTTGCTTGAGATCTTCCAAGTCAACAATGATCCATCCGGGGCTCCTTTTTCTCAAGCTCCAAGCTCCTCTTGATCTATGAAGAAGATGAGGCAAACACTCTAATCTAGTGGTCAATACTAAAGTAGAATGATGATATGGGTTTGGATCTCATATAAAAACCTTTCCTTTTTGTCAATTTCACTCACTTATGAAAAGGTAGTGAGCTTTGAAGAAGAAGGAGGAGGAGGATGAGAATGCTAGAACTTTTTTCTTTTTGATAAAGATGAAAGATAAATGAGAAGAGATAATATATATCATAGTCTTCTCACTTACAACCATGGTAAAAAAATATCTAGATATTTTTTCTATTGAGTTAAAACCCAAATGAAGAACTAAATCATGGTTATTAGTTAGGTGAGGTCAAAGTCAATAAGAAGAGTGTAGAAACCGTTAACCATGAATTAATCCCATTTGATTTTCTCAATAAATAAAATATATGTATATTTGATTCCATGTGAGTCTTGCATTCCCATCTCCACTATATCAACAACCATGACAAGTATGTATGCATGTATGTGTGCATACACATCAACATATGCACATACACTCATTCATGCATGCATGCAAATAGAAAAGGTTTTAAATGAAAAATCTAATGGTCATTATTAAATCAACACTTGATTTAATAACCCGGTCATATCATATATGACCCGACCAATAGAAAACGCCAGATTAGAATGCAGTATCATATACATGCATTTAATCAAACACCTGCGCATATCCACATATGCACCCCCACATCGTTTCGCCCGAGCTAGGTAAACCCATTGTAGGACTCTAAGACTCGTCAATACGCTAGTAGTAGGCAGTGATCATATCACATACCCACAAACCGTCAGCGGCACCAGCAGTGCGTAACGGCTCCTAGGTATTGAGCGATCAGAAGAAAAACAAGCGAGCCTGTAAAAACTCATGTCGAGCCAACCGGTAACACCTACCGTACAGTCCGGTCTCTTCGTCAGATATGCTGCATACCAAGTCTAAGGATGGAAATGTCGACCCCAATAACTCAATAAGTCATGCCGATGAATGGTCTATAACAGATCAAGAAACTAGTGGTAACACTTATCAGTAAATCTCAACAACCCTAGCCAGGAACTTACTGATATAGCCAACCGCGCACAGTGCAACATCAACCCCCAATACCGGAAGAGACGAAACCCCTCTATCACTCATTGCCTCCATGTGTCTCGGGACTGTACCTAAAGGCCACCTGTTTGCACGACTCGGTAGAGCCGTGGTAGGGTGGAAATCAAAGCACAGTGGGAGAACACATGAGACTCTATGACGATCTCGGGTCTATAGACTACCTGTACCAGTGTCACCTGAGAACTGCTATCCGACGATAGATATAATACCATATAGCAGTTCTCGATGAGTCCGTCCAGTGTACCTAGTCTCAACTGAGCACCCGCATACGACCTCAATGTCAAACATCAATGGATATGGGAACATCCATCGCCCATCTCATGGGTCTAGTGTCGTATACGCTAGTCTACTCTAGAATATCGATGCCCCGTCTCGATATACCCACGACTAGGGACATTTCAGGATATGCTTATAAACTACACATATCCCACTAGTATGATCTGCATCATAATCACAGTAGTTAAGCAAACATCCTCAGGGCTTTATCAACATGTACAATTGAATAAAAGCATGATCAAGTGAACATGTTAGATAAAGAGTAACCAGATAGCATACTATCATGTCAAGCAAGAATGTCCTCTGTATATATATACATGTATAAATACATCCACTATCATATAATGGCCTCTAGGGCATACATATATCCAACAATCTCCCACTTGCACTAAGGCCAGTTATTGGCGTATCTCATACCCAACATCTCAAAAAGTCGCTCATGCTGCGGCTGAGGGAGTGCCTTGCTGAGTGGATCCGTGGTGTTATTCTTTGTGTCTACTCTCCAAATCTCGATCTCGCGGCGATCAACTATCTCTCGGATCAGATGAAAACGCCTCAGGCTGTGTCTGGACCGCTGATGGGACCTGGGCTCCTTGGCTAATGCCATAGCCCCATTATTATCACAATACAGTGGTATTTGATCAATAATGGTTGGAACTACTCCTAGCTCCGAGACGAACTTCCTCATCCAGACGGCTTCCATGGCGGCATCATTTGCAGCAATGTACTCAGCTTCCATCGTAGAGTCTGCAACGGTATCCTGATTGGAACTCTTCCAACCCGCCGCCCCTCCATTGAGGGTAAATACAAACCTAGAGATAGATTTTATATCTTCCTTATCACTCTGGAAGCTCGAATCGGTAAAGGCCTCCTTTTGGAGATCTCCGTTACCATACACCAAGAACAATTCTTTAGTCCTTCGCAAGTACTTAAGAATGTTCTTCACAGCTGCCCAGTGATTCTCCCCTGGGTTGGACTGATACCTGCTTACTACACCAAGTGCATAAGCTACATCAGGGTGTGTACATAACATTGCATACATTATAGATCCTACGGCTGAAGCATATATGCGAGCTCTCTCTTCATCGGTCTTTGGGCAAAAGTCTTTGGAGAGAGTGACTCCATGGCAAGCGGGTAAGGCACCCCGCTTGGAGTCTTCCATACTAAACCTCTTTAGGATGGTGTTGATGTACCTGGTTTGGGACAATCCCAATAACCTTTTGGATCTATCCCTATAGATCCGAATGCCCAGTATGTACGTGGCATCACCCAGGTCGTTCATGGAGAACCTTTGTGATAAGAAAGATTTGACCGACTGCAGCATAGGAATATCATTTCCTATCAGAAAAATGTCATCGACGTACAATACGAGGAATGTGACAGCTCTCCCTACAGCCTTCTTATAAACACAAGGTTCATCTGGGTTTGTAATGAAATCAAACTTTTTGATAACATCATCAAAACAGATGTTCCAACTCCGTGATGCATGCTTCAATCCATAAATGGATTTAAGCAATCTACATGCTTTTCCGCTGCTCCCACTGTCAATGAAGCCCTCTGGCTGATCCATATAAATGCATTCTTTTAAATCACCATTTAGAAATGCTGTTTTAACGTCCATCTGCCAGATTTCATAGTCGTAGTGAGCAGCAATAGCAAGCAGGATCCGAATGGATTTAAGCATGGCTATGGGAGAAAAAGTTTCGTCATAGTCCAAACCTGGTCTTTGACGAAAACCCTTCGCCACAAGTCTTGCCTTATAGGTCTCCACCTGCCCATCTACACCAATCTTTGTTTTAAAGATCCATTTGCACCCTACGGGTTTTACCCCAAAGGGTACAACGTGTAAAGTCCACACTTTGTTGGTGTACATAGACTCCATTTCAGATCTCATGGCATCCAGCCACTTCACAGAGTCTCCACTCGTGATAGCTTGCTGAAAACTGGTAGGATCATCATCCTCCATGATGCAATCTTCTCTATCACCATCAATGAGAAAACCGTAGTATCTCTCCGGTGGGCGAGAAGTCCTACCAGATCTACGGAGTGGCCGAGGTTCATTAGTTTCTGTTGCAACAGCCGGTTCAACCAAGTCGTCATTTGTAACTTGTGTCTTTAGAACCTCTTCTAGATCTACCACATTGCCATCTGTATCATTTGTAAAAAATTCTTTTTCTAAAAATGTGGCGTGCTGAGAAACAAACACCTTTTGTTCCTCCTTGTGGTGGAACAGATATCCATAGCAATTCTTTGGATACCCCACAAAATTACACATGACTAACCGTGTCTCGAGTTTGTCCAGATTTTTCTTTTTGACATAGGTCGGACAACCCCAAATCTTAACTCGTTTAAGAGATGGTCTCTTCCCATGCCATATCTCATATGGCATGGTAGACACGGTTTTGGTTGGAACCCTGTTTAATAGAAACGCTGCAGTCTCCAATGCATGCCCCCAAAATGAGACAGGTAACTCAGCATCACTCATCATGGAACGAACCATATCCAATAGGGTCTGATTCCTCCGCTCTGACACACCGTTGTGCTGTGGTGTGTAAGGAGGAGTGAGCTGAGAGAGAATCCCATTCTCTTTTAGAAAGTCTGCAAATTCTGTACTGAGATACTCTCCGCCTCGATCTGATCGAAGTATTTTGATACTCAATCCGGTTTGTTTTTCTACTTCAAGTTTGTACTCAGTGAATTTCTCAAAAGCTTCAGACTTATGCTTAAGTAAAAACACATGACCGAACCTTGAGAAATCATCAGTAAAGGTTATGAAGTAAGAAAAACCGCCTCTAGCCTGTGTAGACATTGACCCGAATACATCACTATGTATGAGGGCTAAGAGCTGAGTAGCTCTTTCTCCGTGTCTTGTAAACGGAGATTTGGTCATTTTACCCTTGATACAAGACTGGCAAGTCGCATAAGATTTATATTCAAAGGGGTTTAAATATCCATCATTATGTAGCTTGTTTAGTCTTGTTTCATTAATATGACCAAGTCTACAGTGCCAAAGAAAAGCTTCATTTATTTCTGAAAGTTTTCTTTTATTAGTATGTTGTATGCTGAAAACTGTGTGTTGATTTAGGACGTATATCCCATTATCAAGTGTACCATACCCAACCAATATTTGATTCAGTTTAATGTTCATAAAATTATTCTGCAAAACAAAATTATATCCTTCATTGTCTAACAAAGAAACGGATACAATATTACAAAGTATACTAGGTACACAATAACATGGGTTCAAAACCAATATACACCCTGATGGCAACCCCAGGTGATACTCTCCCACTGAAACCGCATGTACATTGGAACCATTTCAAACCCGGATAGTATGGTCACCTGTCTTCAAAACTTTGCTATTTCTCAGCCCCTGTATGGAATTGCAAATGTGAGAACCTGAACCGGTATCTAATACCCAGGAAGCAGAGTTTATAGAAAAACAGTTTTCTGTCACAAACACACCTGAAGAAGAAGCATCCCCATGCTTCTTTTTCTTGAGATCCAAGTACTCAGTGCAATTGCGCTTCCAGTGTCCCGCTTTGTGGCAGTGATAACATTCCCCTTTCCCCGATTCCCCAGCTTTAGACTTGTTTTTCCCCTTAGCCTTTTTAACTCCACCTCTAGGTTTGGTGGGTTTCTTCTTCATCTTTCCTTTGGCCTTGGCCTTCGGGCGAGATGAGGAAGATGGTCCAGCAATCAAAGAAGGAGTCTTCACTGATTTCAGCGTGCTCTCTGCACTCCTTAACATATTAAGGAGTTCAGGTAGTGACTTCTCCATGTTGTGCATGTTGAAGTTAACTACAAACTGAGCAAAGGCTGGGGGAGAGACTGCAGAATGATATCAGTATATTGTTCGTTGTCCATTTCCCATCCGAGGTCCTCAAGCTCTTCTGTAAGGGCTATCATCTTCAGAACATGGTCACCTACTGGTGTACCAGGAGCCATCCACAGCTTTCTGGATGCTTCGTATCGTAAGACAGGAGATTGCTCTCCATACAACTCCTTTGTATGGAGAAATATGGATTGGACATCCATATTCTCGTGCTGCTTTTGATGTGTGTTATCCATCGATGCAAGCGCGAGACATTTGGCCATGGCACAGTCAGCGTCTCATGTCTTGCAGACTTCAATATCCGCAACTGATGATTTAGGACCTGCGACGGGCGGGGCTGGAGCCGTGAGGACATATGATACCTTATCATAAGTCAAGGCAATATTAATGTTCCTCAGCCAGTCTTTATAATTGGTCCCATTCAGTTTATTTTTATCTAGTAGAAGCTTGAGTCCTTTCATTGGTATCTGCTATTAAGAGAGAGAAAAGAATACACTCAGTGAAAGCTCTTGCAAAGATCAGATTTGTTATTATCTTATTTAATCGATGTCTCCCACTGCTTTTATCAAATTTTCCTCAAACCTTAAAAGGAAAACTGTCCAAGGTTAATTATAGTCTACAACTTCGCTAACCGTTCAGCCAGGCCAGTGTCGGTACTTGAGGGAGGTTCTCCGTGCTTTCGCACGGACCTAATTAAAGTAAACTTCATTTTCCCAGAGGCGTAGCCCCATTAACACCTTTCTAGACACCTAATTGGTTAGCTAATTGTAAAGTGCAAAACTCTCCTGGGAGCAACTCTTGCTCACAGTGGGATCGGGATCCAACCATCATATGGAAGGTATGCAATCTCATTGCAAATTTTAACTCTTGAAACTCCCGATATAGTTTTTTACCCCTAGCACTCATGACCTTGGCTATGGTCAACAAATCATAAGCACTAGTCAAGTTCAACCCGTCGTTTCTTGATTAATTAGACCCATTCACATGACCCTTGACTAAGGTCAACAAAGTCACATGCATGTCCTAATTAATCACATCATATGTTATGTAGGAAGATATCACTTAGCTACCGTACACTACGCATTGGCTAAGGTCAACAAACGTAGCACGAATACTAAGTACTCTACTTTCTAAAATGACGGAGGGCTGCAGATGGTTTTTAAGAAAACCTTTAACGCTTTGAACTTGATATCGTTGTAGAATCAAATGGTTTTTCAAAAGGAGTGGCTTAAGCTCCGCAATTTTGAAATGTAGCTTTTTTGAAAAAAGCCGAGTGGGTTTCAAATTTGATTCTACAACATCTTTTAGGTTTATTTTTCCTTACATTAATCATATTAATGTTGTCCCATCATTTAAGTCCTTAAGCCAAACACAGAAAAGAAACGAAAATGCAACGTACGCTTATGCCATCCGCATTCGCCACAATGTTCCCTTATGCACCGTTATGTTACTTAACTAACGGCATACCGGGACGGGACTAGCGCGGGTGCAAAACATAAGCAACGCCTACTATATATATCATATATAATATTGCATTCGTCTTAGATATATCAAGTGATCACATCACAGAATATAAGCAGTAGAAACACATATATGAAAATATAAGATATACTAGGACGTCTGTATTTTGTATTTAGCCAACAATAGAAAATTCGGATTCCACGGTCATGATGAATAGCCAATCCCACACCCTTAGACCCCTACGAGAGTGGCAAGCGACCCTACCAATTCTAGAGTTAGGAGACCCGGTCCCGACTCCTCGAGATGGTCTCCTACTGGACTCTAGAACCTGGTCACTTGTGCTCCCCACCTTCGGTCTATCCTAATGTGGAAAAGTAAATAATATACATCAAGGTAACATCATCCTCAACCCGGATGTGCCCCAAATAAAAGAATATTACATACAAATGAATTTTACATGAATGAAAAGAAAAACTCTCATCTCATATAAAACCACTCGGCCATTCGATCACGACGATCCTATACATCATAGCACAGTAACACATAACATCACATGTCATCAACATAAGCAAGTGTGCGTACCCCAATTGTCGTTGACATATAGCAACGAAACCAGCGATACACATACTACGCTTACGGTCGCAGAAATAAGTATCATATAAATCTAGGCAATGTTAAACCCTTCGATCGAAATAACGAACACCCATAATTCCCAGCAAGCTCAACACTTGAGCATCTTTAAACAATACCCAAAAATTATGCCACAGTACTTTATGGACCAGCCGTAGAAGGGAAAACCCAAGCCTCATTTGTGGCACCACTAACTACGGTAAACCCTAAGGTTTAGCCGTGGTTCCGTGGTCACAGATCGAGTTAGGGATTCATTCTTCTAGAGGGTCCATAGGAATACCTGTATGATAAATTGAGTACATTTTAACCTGGAAAATACGAGTGCTTGATATTTGTTTGACCGGTTTAACGTCGTCTAGATTACCAATACTATGCTAAAATTATGACTACGAATAGCTCCGAATTAGTCCCACTGCAAATTAACATCCCATGAAATTTATGGACTAAACAAACAAACCCTAAAACCCAGACACCAGAGCACAGGCAAAATCCTAGGCAGAACAAGGGAGGGGGGCCGACCTGCTCGGTTTTGAGCAAGGTGGGCTCGGCCAAAATCCGAGGGATGGGCCTGCAATTTTGTCTGTTCTCTCAATGTAGTGTTAGTAAGCTTATGCAGTTGTTTGAAAATTTTTCTGAGCTTATTTTAAAATCGACAGAGAAGCAAGTTTTAAGGTTTCAGTTTTTGTTAATCCGGAGTTGTTTCGGTTTCTTAATTATTTTAACATCGTAACTAAAAATCTAGCTTGGCTCTGATACCATGAATGGATTCCTCAGCACCTCTGCTAGGGTTTACAAGCAACACACTTGCTACAACAAAAATTTAAGGTGCTAAGTAATCGCAACCTTGGATCAAACTAGATGTTTAGGGTAACAAAAACTATCTCATACATAAACCAAGAGTCTAACACTAAGTGAAAAGTAAATACAACCTTTGTAGATCTCCTTGCTAGACTCCTTGGTTCAACTTGAGTTTGAACCGGCTTGCTTGAGATCTTCCATGTCAACGATGATCCACCCGGGGCTCCTTTTTCTCAAGCTCCAAGCTCCTCTTGATCTATGAATAAGATGAGGCAAACACTCTAATCTAGTAATCAATACTAAAGTAGAATGATGATATGGGTTTGGATCTCATATAAAAACCTTTCCTTTTTTTCAATTTCACTCACTTATGAAAAGGTAGTGAGCTTTGAAGAAGGAGGAGGAGGATGAGAATGCTAGAACTTTTTTCTTTTTGATAAAGATGAAAGATAAATGAGAAGAGATAATATATATTATAGTATTCTCACTTACAACCATGGCAAACAAATATCTAGATATTTTTGCCATTGAGTTAAAACCCAAATGAAGAACTAAATCATAGTTAATAGTTAGGAGAGGTCAAAGTCAACGAGAAGAGTGTAGAAACTCTTAACCATGAATTAATCCCATTTGATTTTCTCAATAAATAAAATATATGTATATTTGATTCCATGTGAGTCTTGCATTCCCATCTCCACTATATCAACAACCATGACAAGTATGTATGCATGTATATGTGCATACACATCAACATGTGCACATACACTCATTCATGCATGCATGCAAATAGAAAAGGTTTTAAATGAAAAATCTAATGGTCATTATTAAATCAACACTTGATTTAATAACCCGGTCATATCATATACGACCAGACCAAAAGAAAATGCCAGATTAGAATGCAGTATCATATACATGCATTTAATCAAGCACCTGCGCATATCCCCATATACACCCCACATCGTTTCGCCTGAGCTAGGTAACCCTATTGTAGGACTCTAAGACTCATCAATATGCTAGTAGTAGGCAGTGATCATATCACATACCCACAAACCGTTAGCGGCACCAGCAGTGCGTAATGGCTCCTATGAATTAAGCGATCAGAAGAAAAACAAGCGAGCATGTAAAAACTCCTGTCGAGCCAACTGGTAACTCCTACCGTACAGTCCGGTCTCTTCGTCAGATACGCTGTATACTGAGTCTACGGATGGCAATGTCGATCCCAATAACTCAATAAGTTATGCCGATGAATGGTCTATAACAGATCGAGAAACTACTGATAACACTTATCAGGAAATCTCAACAGCCCTGGCCAGGGGCTTACTGATATAGCCAACCGCGTACAGTGCAACATCAACCCCCAATACCGGGAGAGACGAAACCCCTCCTATCGCCCATTGCCTCCATGTGTCTCGGGACTGTACCCAAAGGCCACCTGTTTGCACGACTCGATAGAGCCGTGGTAGGGTGGAAATCAAAGCACAGTGGGAGAACACATGAGACTCTAAGACGATCTCGGGTCTACAGACTAACCTGTACCAGTGTCACCTGAGAACTGCTCTCCGACGATAGATATAATACCATATAGAAGTTATCAGTGAGTCCGTCCAGTGTACCCAGTCTCCACTGAGCACCCGCATACGACCTCGATGTCAAACATCAATGGATATGGGAACATCCATCGCCCATCTCAAGGGTCTAGTTTCGTATACGCTAGTCTATTCTGGAATATCGATGCCCCGTCTCGATATACCCACGACTAGGGACATTTCAGGATATGCTTATAAACTACACATGTCCCACTAGTATGATCTGCATCATAATCACAGTAGACAAGCAAACATCCTCAGGGCTTTATCAACATGTACAAATGAATAAAAGCATGATCAAGTGAACATGTCAGATAAAGAGTAACCAGATAGCATACTATCATGTCGAGAAAGAATGTCCTCTTAAAGGCATCCGCTATCATATAATGGCATCTAGGGCATACATATATCCAACACTTTACATAGAAACTGATTGAGGAATACAACCTTTGTAGACCGGTCCTTCACTTCTAAAGCTCCGTGTTGACGTCCCTTCGCTGTGATCATCGATCTCCCGAACTTTAGTATGGGTTCCCTCGGAGAAATGAACAAGATTGCTCGTAGTCTTCGAGGCCGAAGATGATCTACGTCGAGGAGACTCAAACTCAAGCTAACCCTTCACTAGATAATGAACTTTATGAAGAGAACACCCTAAACTAAATGGCAAGTAGTAGAGGATGATGAAGTAGGAAGTGGGCTCACTTTAGATTTTATTTTCTCACAATATTTCTTCATGTTTCATGGAGCTAGAAAGCTTGAAGAAAGAGATGAAGAAAACCAACATATGAAGCTAAAATGAAGAAGGAATAATTGAGTAACCATGGGTGAGTTAGTATCATATACTAACCATTGTAGGGACATAACCATAGTTTAAGATAGTGGTTTGGTTAATAAATATCTTATGTGAGACAAAATTAATGGACAAAGTCAAACAATCTACAAGCTTCCACTCATGACAATTATCCAACTAATTTTGAATTACATAAAATAAATAATAACCTAAACACCATCTTAAGTATGGTGTAAGTCTCATACACCCATGACTCATGTATCATCTAGCATGATACAAAATCATGTGCACAAATATATATCACATATATATTTAATGCACGCTTAAGTGAGAAAAAGATATTTTAAGTGAGCTAATACTAGTTAATGTAAATTAATATATCAAATATATAATTATATATTAGATTATTAAATCAACACTTGATTTAATAATCCGGCTGTATATAACCGACTAATATTATGTGTATCAATTTATCGAATCAACACTTGATTCGATAACCCGGCTATATCGCATGTAACCGACCGATGATACAAATCACGAGAATAGAATACGGTATCACATATGTGTATTAATCTCGGTCCCGCACATATCTCATATGTGCTCCTACTCCGTTTCGCCTGAGCCAGGAAACCTCTGTGTAGGACTCTAAAAACTCGTCAATACGCCGGCAGTAGGTGATGATAATATCAGTCACCCACAAGCCGCAAGTGGTCAGATAAACGTAACGGCCACCCGGGTATTGAGCGATCAAAAGATCAACGAGAAAGCCTGCTCATACTCCTGCGAATCCAATCATTAACACTTACCGTACAGTCCGGTCTGTTCGTCAGATATGTCGCATATCTGGCCTAGGGGTGGTAAACGTCAGACCCCAGTAGTTTGATAAGTCATGCCGATGTAAGGTCCATAACGTGCGTGAAACTACTGATAACACTTACCAGTAAATCACCTCTACCCTGGCCAGAGATTTCAGTTATGGCCAATTGAGCAAAGCGCAACATCAACCCCCAATACCGGGAGAGACGAATCCCCTCCTATCGCTCATTGCCTCCATGTGACTCGGGATTGTACCCAAAAACCACCTGTTTGCATGACTCAGTAGAGCCTTGGTAGGGTGGAAATCAAAGCACAGTAGGAGACACACAAGACTCTATGACGATCTCGGGTCGACAGACTAACCTGTACCGGTGTCACCAGAGAACTGCTATCTGACGTGAGGTATAATACCATCTAGGAGTTCTCGGCGAGTCCGTTCAGTGTACCCAGTCTCCACTGAGCACCCGTATACCATCTCTGATGTCAAACACCAATGGATATGGGATCATCAATCGCCCATCTCATGGGTCGAGAAGATATACGCTAGTCTACTCTGGAATATCGATGCCCCGTCTCGATATTCCCACGACTAGGAACATTGAAGGATGAACTCATGGACTACCCAGGCCGCGCTAGTATGATCTGCATCATAATCCTGGAAGTCAAGTACACATCCTAAGGGCTTTATCAACATGTAACAGAGAGACAGTAAGTATACATGTTAAGATAAAGAGCAACCAAATAGCATACTATCATATCGAGCAAGAAAGTCCTCCCTATATATGTCCAAGCATCCACTACAATATACATCGCATATACAATAATGGCCTCTAGGGCATACATACAACTAACAATCTCCCACTTGCACTAAGGCCGGTTGTTGTAGTATAGCATACCCAACACCCTATAAAAGTCTCTCGCAGGAAAGGCCTCAGTGAGTGGATCCGCCGTGTTAACTTCTGAGTCTACTCTCCTAACCTCGATCTCTTTGAGATCAACCATCTCCATGATCAGGTGATACTTCCTTAGAATATGTCTGGGTCACTGATGGGACCGGGGTTCCTAAGCCAAAAGCCACACCTCCATTGTCACACAATGGAAGGAACCTAGTTCATCTCATGAACAAATATACACCCAGACTTCCTCTTTGGTAGCATCTTTGACAGCGATGTATCCAGCCTTTATCGTCTAGTTTGCCACGGTATCTAGCTTGGAACTCTTCCAACATACCGTCCCTCCACTGAGGGTAAAGACAATGCCTGTGACTGACATTCAGTCATCCTTACCATCCTGGAAGCTATCCAGTGATTCTCCCCAAGATCGATTGATACCATCTCACTACATCTAGTGAGAATCCTAACATCCACTTAGATCTATCTCATAGATCCAAAACCCAGGATTTTAGGAGGCATCACCTTGATCCTATATAGAGAATCAATGTGATAAGAAAAGATTGATCGAGTGTAGCATAGGAAACACCTTTCCTATCAAGAGTATGTCATCCATGTGCAATACAAGGAAGATCACCTTACTCTCTACTACCCTTTTTGTATATACAAGGTTCATCTACCGTTTTGATGAAGTCAAACGTTTTGACTACTATATCAAAACAGACGTTCCAACTCCGCGATGCCTGCATTGACCTGTAAAGCAACTTGCACATGTTTTCGCTGCTCCCACTGTCTACGAAGCCCTCTGTCTATGTACTTATAGACGCTTTCTTCTAAATTATTATTTAGAAAAGCAGTTATGACACCCAACCGCCAGATATCGTAGTCATGGTATATGTTGCAATGGCAAGTAGGATCCGGATGGACTTAAGCATAGCCACTGGAGAAAAGGTTTCATCATTATCCATACCTGGTTGATGATGAGAACCTTTTAAAACAAGTCTAGCTTTGAAAGTCTCAACTCTTCTATGTACACCAAGTAATCTTCTCAAGATATACTTGCTTCTGATGGGGATTTAACCCTTCAGATATAGCAACCAAAGTCCATACTTCGTTGGTGTATATAGATTCCATCTCAGATCGCTTAGCATCTAACCATTCTTACAGAGTGCCCACTCTTGATGTCCTGCTCGAAGCTAGTTTGGTCATCATCTCCATGATGCAATCCTCGCTTCCACTGTCATCGAGAAACTGAAGTATCTCTCAGGCGGATAAGGAATCCTACTAGATCGGCGGAGAGGATGAGGTTCGTCGGGAACTATTGAATCCTCTGGTTCTATCAAATCATCAGTTGTAGTTTTTATAGCTGGAACTCCTTCCAGTTCTACCTCATGACTACAAATTTCTTCCTTAAAAAAATACATTTTCATAAAAAAAAAGGCATGCCGAGAAATAAAACATCTTTTGTTTCTTGGTGTGGTAGAAGATATTCCCTTGATGCTTGGGATATCCAACAAACAGAACTGACCTTGCCTCGAGCTTGTCCGGATTTTGTTTTTAGACATAGGTCGGACAACCCCAAATCTTAACTTGCTTAAGAGATGGGCTCTTCCCATACCATATCTCATATGAAGTGGTAGGAACCTGATTTGATTAGAATCCAATTCAATAGGTATGCAGTTTCTCAAGTGCATAACCCCAAAAGGAAATAGGCAACTCAGTAGTACTCATCATAGAGCGCACCATATCTAATAGGGTAATATTGCTGCGCCCCGATACACCGTTATGCTGTGGTGTATACGGAGGAGTAATGCTGAGAGAGAATATCATTCTCCTTTAGAATAGTCCAAGAATTCTACGCACAAGTATTCTCCTCTATGATCTCATCAATGGACATAATACTTTTACCCATTTTGGTTCTCGACTTCTGACTTACATTCATTGAATTTCTCAAAAGATTCAAACTTGTGTTTCAACAGGAACATGTGTCCAAATCTTGATAGATCATCAATGAATGTAAGGAAGTACAAATAACCAATCCTGGCATGTATAGACAGGGGACTTACATACATCACTATGTATCAGTCCCAAGGGTTCACTAACCCTTTCTCTGCTTCAAGTAAACGGAGCTATGGTCATCTTATTTTTGTGACATGACTGGCAAGTTTCACAAAATGTAAATCCAAACTGATTTAAATATGCATCTAAATGTAACTTAGCTAATCGGGTCGTATTGATATGACCTAGTCTACAATGCCTCAAGAAGGATTCGTTCATTTCTGAACTCTTCTTCTTGTGTGTGTTCTATACGTTAAGAACTGTAGTTTGATTTAGAACGCATATGTCATTAGATAACGTGCCTGAACCTATCAACACTTTGATATAGGAAATGTTCAAAACAATATCCAACAATACAAAATTATATCCTTCTTTAGTAAATAAAGAGACTGATATGATGTTGCATATCAGGTTCGGTATCTAATAATATTCATTTAGAATCAATGTATTTAGTAATACAAGGTGATATCTGCCAACACCTTGGCTGCAACAATTGCACTATTCTCTACACTTAGAGACATATCACCCAATCCCAGTTCTCTACCTATCTGTAGCCCGTGTAACAGATTACATATGCGGGATCCTGATCCGGTATCAAATACCAAGGACGTAAAGGATACTGAGAAACAATTCTCTGTAATGAACACACTCGAAGAAGATGCATCATCATGCACTTTCTTCGTTTGGGCGGCATGGGAATCCTGCTATTCCCCTATTTCCTGCTCGGTCTTATAACAATTATAAGTTGGAGCGGGACCAACGTTCCCCAGCTCATTATAACAAGTGGGTTCGGTCAATACATCTATATTATTATCTTGATTAAGGCGTAACAAGGTCGCTACCTGGAGAGAGAGATAAGAAAACACTCTGCGTGCGCTCTTGCAAGATTAGATTGGTTATATATTTTATCTAATCAAGATGACTCCTACTGTTTTTATCAAATCTTCCTTCAAACCTTAAAAAGAAAGACTAGCCGGGATTAATTACACCCTACAAGTTCGCCAATTTTTCAGCCAGGACAGTACCGGTACTTTGAGGGAGGTTCTCCGTGCTTTCTCATGGACCTAATTAAAATAAACCTCGTTTTCCCAGGGGCGTAACCCCATTGACACCTTTCTAGACACCTACTTGATCGGCTAATTGTAAAGTGAAAAACTCTCCCAGGGGTAACAATTACTCGCGGTGGGTATCAGGATCCAACTATCTCATAGAAGGTATGCAATCTCATTGCAAATTTCAACACTTGAAACTCCCGATAAAGGTTTTTACCCCTAGCACTTATGACCTTAGCTATGGTCAACAAATCGTAAACATTAGTCAAGTTCTACCCGTCATTTCGTGATTAATTAGACCCACCCACATGACCCTTGTCTAAGGTCAACAAAGTCACATGACTGTCCTAACTAATCGCATCATATGCTGTGTAGGAAGACATCACTTAGCTACCGCACACTACGCCTTGGCAAAGGTCAACAAACGTAGCACGAATACTAAGTACTCTACTTCCTAAAATGACGGAGGGTTGCGGATAGTTTTTAAGAAAACCTTTAACGCTTTGAACTTGATATCGTTGTAGAATCAAATGGTTTTAAATGGAGTGTTTTTGAGGCTTTTGCTAGTTTTGCTAAAGAGGTCTCTCCCGACGAAGGGATCTCGGCTCTTTCCTCGTCGAATGAGGTGCAGGATATTCACAATACCACTATGCAAAGCAAGAACTAGAAAAGCAATCAAAAGACAAAAACCGAGGGTTGTAGTATCTGCTAGTTATTGCTAAAGAGGTCACTCCCGATTAAGGGATCTTGGCTCTTTCCTTATCGAACAAGGTGCAGGATGTTCTAGAAGGAACACCGCTATGCAAAGAAACAACTATAGCTACCTGTTTTTGAAAATTCGATTCGACAACATCATTAGGTTTATTTTCCTTCATTAATCACATTAATGAATGTCCCATCATTTAAGTTACCTAAGCATCACAGATAAATACAACATACGCTTATGCCATCCGCATTCGCCTCAATGTTCCGTCATGCACCGTTAGGTTAAGTAACTAACGGCAGAGCAGGGCAGGGCTAGCGCGGGTGTAAAACATAAGCAACGTCTATATAATATATCACATATACTATATAGAGTATCTATCTCATCATATCAAATGATCACATCACAGATAACGCGGCAGAAAACAACATATGAAATATTGGATATACTAGGATGCCCGTGTTTTATATTAAGCCTGTATAAAACACGGATTCCACGGGCGTGATGAATAGCCAAACCCACATCCCTAGACCCCTACGAGAGCGGCTGGCAACCCTACCAATTCTAGAGTTAGGAGACCCGGACTCGACGCCTCGAGATGGTCTCCCACTGGACTCTAGAACCCGGTTACTTGTGCTCCCCTCCTTGCGTCTATCCTAATGCGAAAAAGTAAATAATATACATCAACAGTGATATCTTCCTCAACCCGGAAGTGCCCCAATAAAAGAATATTACATATAATGAATTTTACATGAATGAAAATGAAAAACTCTCATCTCACATAAAACCCCCCGGCTATTCTAACACGACGATCCAATATAACATATCCAGCAACACATAACAACACATGTCATCAACATAAGTAAATATGTGTATCCCAATTGTCATTGACGTATAGCAACGAAACCGGCGATATACCACATATTACACTTACGGTCGCAGAAAAGAAAATGTCAAACTATAACATTTGGAATCCATGATAACCTTAGACATCATAAACTCGAAGTATCACATACTTCGGATTTCATGCCTAACTTTATGAATTCCACATATTGTATCACATCACATGATATCCGGACGACATTAAACTTCTCGATCGACTCATCAAAATCCCACAATTCCCAGACGGCTCAATTCTTAAGCACGGTTTAATAATACCCAGTACATGTCACAGCACCTATGGACCAACCGTAGAAGGGCAGACCCAAGCCTCACTCATGTCGCCACGGAACTGCGGAAAACCCTAAGGTATGACCGCGGTTCCATGATCCAAAAAGTCGAGTTAAGGTCACATTCTTCTAGAGGGTCCACAGAATTACTTGCACGTTTTTCCGAATACCTTAAACTTGGAAAATGAGTTTTTGAAATTCATTTGAGCTTTTTAACTTCGCCTAGATAACATGTGAATACCCGAAAAAGGCTAAACGATGTTAAACATTCTGATCGAATCAACGAATTCCCAATAAATTCCAGAAAGCTCAACACTTGAGTAATATTAAAAATTCCCAGAAGCATGATGTAGTAACTACGGATCACCCCTTGAAGTATGATTCCATAACTCACAAGTTCTACCACGGAATCGCCGCCATATGCATGGTATTGCCGTTGTTCCGCGGTGACTTGATCGAGGTAGGGAATCGTACTTCTCCGAGATCCTTAGAATTACCTGCACGATTTTTTTGAGAATTTTTAATATGAAAATATCCAACTTTTTGAAAAATTTCGAGAGAGGGGGTATCAAATGGGTTTTCGGGGTTCGATCGGATTTTTAACTTCGCATAGATAACTCATAATGCTCTAGTAAGGCTCTGATACCACTGTAGGTTTTTTTGGCACGACCACAAGGTTTCGGGAGGCATTAAACATGCCGTATTTAAAATATTCTAGCATGCCAAACAACCTAACCTAGGATCTAACTAGAGTTTTAGGAGTAAACTAAAATGTAAACAACTTTACATAGAAAGTGATTGAGAAATACATCCTTTGTAGACCAGTCCTTCAATTCTAAAGCCCCGTGTTGACCTCCTTCGCTACGACCATCGATCTCCCGAACTCTAGTATGGGTTCCCACGGAGAAATAAACAAGATTGCACGTAGTCTTCATGGCCGAAGATGATCTACGTCGAGGAGACTCAAACTCAAGCTAACCCCTCAGTAGGTAATGAACTTTATGAAGAGAACACCCTAAACTAAATGACAAGTAATAGATGATGATGAAGTAGGAAATGGGCTCACTTTAGATTTTATTTTCTCACAATATTTTTTCATGTTTCATGGAGCTAGAAAGCTAGAAGAAAGAGATGAAGAAAACCTCCATGAAAAATGAAGCTAAAATGAAGAAGGAATAATTGAGTAACCATGGGTGAGTTAGTATCATATATAAACCATTGTAGAGACATAACCATAGTTTAAGATAGCGGTTTGGTTAATAAATATCTTATGTGAGACAAAATTAGTGGACAAAGTCAAACAATCTACAAACTTCCACTCATGACAATTATCCAACTAATTTTGAATTACATAAAATAAATAATAACCTAAACACCATCTTAAGTATGGTGTAAGTCTCATACACCCATGACTCATGTATCATCTAGCATGATACAAAATCATGTGCACAAATATATATCACATATATATTTAATGCACACTTAAGTGAGAAAAAGATATTTTAAGTGAGCTAATACTAGTTAATGTAAATTAATATATCAAATATATAATTATACATTAGATTATTAAATCAACACTTGATTTAATAATCCGGCTATATATAACCGACTAATATTATGTGTATCAATTTATTGAATCAACACTTGATTCGATAACCCAGCTATATCTCATATAACCGACCGATGATATAAATCGCGAGAATAGAATACGGTATCACATATGCGTATTAATCTCTGGTCCAGCACATATCACATATGTGATCCTACTCCGTTTTGCCTAAGCCAGGAAACCTCTGTGTAGGACTCTAAAGACTCATCAATACGCCGTTAGTAGGTGATGATCATATCAGTCATCCACAAGCCGCAAGCGGTCAGCTAAACATAAAGGCCACCCGGGTATTAAGCAATTAGAAGATCAACAAGCAAGCCTGCTCATACTCCTGCGAATCCAATCAGTAACACTTACCGTATTATCCGGTCTGTTCATCAGATATGTCGCATATCTGGCCTAGGGGTGGTAAACGTCAGACCCCAGTAGCTTGATAAGTCATGCCGATGTAAGGTCAATAACGTGCGTGAAACTACTGATAACACTTACCAGTAAATCACTTCTACCCTGGCCAGGGATTTCAGTTATGTCCAATCGAGCATAGCTCAACATCAACCCCCAATACCGGGAAAGACGAATCCTCTCCTATCGCTCATTGCCTCCATATGACTCAGGACTGTACCCAAAAACCACATGTTTGCACGACTCGGTTGAGCCGTGGTAGGGTGGAAATCAAAGCACAGTGGGAGACACACAAGACTCTATGACGATCTCGGGTCAACAGACTAACCTGTACCGGTGTCACTAGAGAACTGCTATCTGACGTGAGGTATAATACCATCTAGGAGTTCTCGGCGAGTCCGTTCAGTGTACCCAGTCTCCACTAAGCACCCGTATACCATCTCTGATGTCAAACACCAATGGATATGGGATCATCCATCGCCCATTTCATGGGTCGAGAAGATATACGCTAGTCTACTATGGAATATGGATGCCCCGTCTCGATATTCCCACGACTAGGAACATTGAAGGATGAACTCATGGACTATCCATGCCCCACTAGTATGATCTGCATCATAATACTGGAAGTCAAGTACACATCCTAAGGGCTTTATCAACATGTAACAGAGAGACAGTAAGTATACATGTTAAGATAAAGAGCAACCAGATAGCGTACTATCATGTCAAGCAAGAAATTCCTCCCTATATATGTCCCAACATCCACTACAATATATATCTCATGTACAATAATGGCCTCTAGGGCATACATACAACTAACAGGTCAGTCATGTGTAAGTTTGTAGGATATCCAAAACACTCGTATGGATATCTTTTTAACAACAAGGAGGAACAAAAGGTGTTTGTTTCTCGATATGCCACATTTTTAAGAAATGAACTTTTTACAAATACTGATGGCAATATGGTAGATCTAGAAGTGGTTCTTGAGATACAAGTTACAAATGACTGTAGGGTGTTTTTCGTCACCCTATTGAGACGGGAATGCGTGCGCTTGTCAGGCACATTACAGATTCTCGCTGCCTAGTGTAAGCTGGGGTTTATTGATTGTGGGGATCCGAATCTCCGGTAGCCGCGGACTAAGCTGCCGTTAATTACCCCTCACCTTTGGTGTGAGAGAACCTCCGATTGACGGGTCAAACAGGTCATGCGAACTCAATGTACAGTGTTGTGTTTTAAAGGGGGTTTGGATATATCGGGGGGCACGCAGAGTTTTTACGGAGGTCCCGCTACCCGGATAGCGGGTTGGGGGTCAAGGGGGCTAGTAGCCTCCTTGCGGGGTGCGGGGCAGCGCCCCGTTAGAAATTTTTCCTAACGGGGACAGTGTTGTGGAGTGTGTTTTTTTCTTAACATATTATAATGGAGACATGTTCATTTTGTTTTGTTCCATTTGTAAGAAAAAAGGATATATATATATATATATATATGTATATTTTTTATATATATAAAAAAGCAAAAATAAATAAATAAATAAATATTTAGAGAAATGTTATTTTTTTAAAAAAAATATTATTTATAATTTATTTAATATTTTTTTTAAATAAAAAAGATTAGAAGAAGGAAAAGAACGAAGAAAGAAAGAAAAAAGAAATTAAAAAATATATATAAAGGGGGAAAGAGGCTCCCATTTAACAGGAGCCCTCCCCTCACGTGACCCCACGTGAGGAGCCAAAGGAATCCCATTAAATGGGAGCCCTCCCCTCACGTGACCCCACGTAAGGGGGCCAATAGGATCCCATTTAATGGGAGCCCTCCCCCTCACGTGACCTCACATGAGGTGGGAGGGGAAGGCTCCCACTGATGGGAGTCTCCCGTGTGGAGCTCCAAAATTTAAAAAAAATTATTACATGGAGTTCAACTCCGAAAGAATATTTTTGTGGAGTTAAACTCCAAAAGAATTTTAAATGTAGAGTTAAACTCCAAAAGAATTTTAAATGGAGTTCAACTCCAAAAGATTTTTACTGCGGAGTTAAACTCCAAAAGAATTTTAAATGGAGTTGAACTCCCAAAAAGATTTAATGTGGAGTTAAACTCCCCAAAAAGAATTTTATTGTAGAGTTAAACTCCAAAAGAATTTTAAATATGGAGTTAAACTCCAAAAGAATTTTATTTGTGGAGTTAAACTCCAAACGATTTTCTTCTTTCTCTCTTGAGAAGAAACCCAAAATGGGCTCTCTTGAAACTCCAAGATCTAGATCTTGGATGATAAAAAAAGAGACCATTTTTCTTCTCTTGATGGAGTCTTGGGAGGTGAGTTTATGGTAAAACTTTATTTAGTTTTTAAAAAAAGAAGAGCTAAGCTCTTGATTTAATTGGAAAATGAAAAAGAAAAGGAAGAACTTGGGAGAGAGAAGATGGAGGCACAAACCCTAGAGATTTGAGGAGAATGAATTGTTATCTTTATTTCATTATCATGTTGCCTTTTATAGGCTTACAAATTTACACATAGCCCATTGGGCTTTACAAAATGGCATTTTGCCCATCTCATGCATCATGTGCTTATTTTTTTTGTACATAAGCCACGGGCTTTACAAAAATTTAGCTTTATGCCCATTTTTCTTACATTCATGCATAAAAAATTAGATCAAAATTATTTATTAGGTGATTTTTTATTTCGGCATGGGGGAGGCCGGCCGCAGGGTTCGACTTGGGTATGGGCCCACTTGCTTGGGGTTGACCTTGACATTGACTTGGTCAACTGGGGTGCAAATTTTGACCCCAACAAAGTGCCCCCCATCAATGAATGCACATCGCACATGTGGGTCGTGTGCATGAAATTGATGGATCTTCTTTCACGTGGAGGCGACTTGATTTGGTTCCCGCTTTTTGGGAAGTTGGCACTGCCCTTTTTACGATATGGACGGTCGATACTTGGCGCGTCTCCGAGATGGAGTGTCCATGGTAGACCTTTCCCCGGCATGGAGTGATTTGGTTCCTACTTTATGGGAAGCCGGCACTGCTCTTTTTACGACATAGACGGTCGACGCTTGGCGCGTCTCCGAGACGGAGTGTCCATGGTAGACGTTTTCCCGGCACGGAGTGATTTGGTTCCCGCTTTGTAGGAAGCCGGCACTGCTCTTTTTACGACATGGATGGTCGACGCTTGGCGCGTCCCCGAGACGGAGTGTCCATAGTAGACGTTTCCCCGGCACGGAATGATTTGGTTCTCACTTTGTGGGAAGCCAGCACTGTCCTTTTTACGACATGGATAGTCGACGGCACTGAGTGTCGCTGTTCGACTTGTCCCCGGCATGGAATGTCACTGGTCGACTTGTCCTCGGCACGGAGTGTCGCTGGTTGTTTGACTTGTCCCCGGCAAGGAGTGTCGCTGGTCGACTTGTGCCCGGCACGGAGTGTCGCTGGTTGACCTGATTTCGAGGCGGAGCATGATTCCGACAAGGAGGTCGCTGGTCGACTTGTCCCCGGCGCGGAGTGTTGCTGGTCGACAAGTCCCCGGCGTGGTGTGTCGCAGTTGTTCGACTTGTCCCCGGCACGGAGTGTCGCTGGCTGTTCGACTTGTCCCCAGCACGGAGTGTCGCTGGTCAACTTGATTCCGAGGCGGAGCATGATTCCGACAGGGAGGTCGCTGGTTGACTTGTCCCCGGCGCAGAGTGTCGCTGGTCGACTTTTCCCCGGCGTGGAGTGTCACTGGCTGTTCGACTTGTACCCGGCAGAGAGTGTCGTTGGCTGTTTGACTTGTCCCCGGCACGGAGTGTCGCTGGCTGTTCGACTTGTCCCCGGCATGGAGTGTTGCTGGTTGAACTGATTCCGAGGCGGAGCATGATTCCGACAGGGAGGTCGCTGGTCGACTTGTCCCCGGCGAGGAGTGTCGCTGGTCGACTTTTCCCCGGCTTGGAGTGTTGCTGGCTGTTCGACTTTTCCCCGGCATGGAGTGTCACTGGCTGTTCGACTTGTCGCCGGCATAGAGTGTCGTTGGCTGTTCGACTTGTCCCCAGTATAGAGTTTCGCTGGCTATTCTACTTATCCCCGGCATGGAGTGCCGCTGGCTGTTCGACTTATCCCAGGCACGGAGTGTCGCTGGCTGTTCGACTTGTCCCCGGCATAGAGTGTCGCTGGCTGTTTGACTTGTCCCCGGCATGGAGTGTCGCTGTTCGACTTGTCCCCGGCATGGAGTGTCGCTGTTCGACTTGTCCCCGGCACGGAGTGTCGCTGGTTGACCTGATTCTGAGGTGGAACATGATTCCGACAGGAAGGTCGCTAGTCGACTTGTCCCCGGCGTAGAGTGTCGCTGGTTGACTTGTCCACGGCGCGGAGTGTCGCTGGCTGTTCGACTTGTCCCCGGCATGGAGTGTCGCTAGCTGTTCGACTTTTCCCCGTCACGGAGTGTCGCTGGCTGTTCGACTTATCCCCGGCATAGAGTGTCGCGGGTCGACTTCTTCTCGGCATGGAGTGTCGCTGGTTGACCTGATTTCGAGGCGGAGCATGATTCCAACAGGGAGGTCGCTGGTCGACTTGTCCCCGATGCAGAGTGTCGCTGGTCGACTTCTCCCCGGCGTGGAGTGTCGCTGGCTGTTCGACTTGTCCCCGGCACGGAGTGTCGCTGGCTATTCGACTTGTCCTCGGCATGGAGTGTCGCTGGCTGTTCAACTTGTCCCCGGCACGGAGTGTCGCTGGTCAGCTTGTCCCCAGCGTGGAGTGTCACTGGCTATTCGACTTGTCCCCGACATGGAGTGTCGCTGGCTGTTCGACTTGTCCCCGGTGCGAAGTGTCGCTGGCTGTTCGACTTGTCCCCGGCACGGAGTGTCGCTGGTTGACCTGATTCCGAGGCGGAGCATGATTCCGACAGGGAGGTTGCTGGTCGACTTGACCCCGGCGCGGAGTTTCCCTGGTCGACTTGTCCCCCGCGCGGAGTGTCGCTGGCTGTTCGACTTGTCCCCGGCAAGGAGTGTCGCTGGCTGTTTGACTTGTCCCCAGCACGGAGTGTCGCTGGCTGTTCGACTTGTCCCTGGCACGGAGTGTCGCTGGTAGACCTGATTCCGAGGCGGAGCATAATTCCAGCAGGGAAGGTAGATATCCCGAGGCGAAACATGATTTCGACACAGGGTACATTCTGGGACGAAGCATGATTCCGCCGCAGAGGTTGTTGGTTTGATTTGGGTTGATATCAGCATCGCTATACTGGAATATGGTACCGGGAGCGAATCATCATTTGCCATGAGTGGATTTAGGGATTTTGGTTTCGGTTTTGCATCAGCATCACTACACTGGAATATGGTACCAGGAGCGAATCATCATTTGTCGTGAGGGGATTTCCCTTGTTCCCGGTTTAACGACCTAGGGTTCATCTATTCCCAATTAAACGACTTAGAGGCCATCTGTTCCCAGTTTAATGACTTAGGGGTCTATTGTGCCCAGTTTAATGACTTAAAGGTCATATGTTCCTAGTTTAACGACTTAGAGGTCATCTGTTCCCACTTTAAAGACTTAGGGGTCTATTGGATCGGAAGCTTGGAATTTTGGGGTAGGGGTCGGCATCAGCGTTGCTAACACTGAAGTACAGATGCCAGGAGAAATTCATCATTTTCCTTTTCCTGTTGGAGAGCGGTGGCTTAGGAGACAGGTTTAGGTCCCTATCACCTAAGACTTTTCAATTTTATGAGCCGTAAGGGTCCCATAAAAGCATTTTCTCCGTACGAGTCGTAAAGATCCCGTATGTGCATTTTCTCCTTAGGAGTCGTGAGGACCCCCAAGTGTGTTTTTACTTTGTGAGTCGTAAGGATCCCACGAAGGCATTTTCTTACGAGTCGTAAGGATCTCGCAAGTTTTATTATCCTCATTCATCGTGGGGACACATGAGTGGGTCTTTCCAGATGGAGCATAATTCCAAGGGCGGAGACCGGCCGCCAGATGGGTGATTGCAGTTAGAGCATGGGTGTGATGAGAATTATTTGAGCCCATGGATTGTATACAGTAATCAGTTCGGGGACCAACAGTAGGGCTGGGAGAATTTTGGGAAATTGGATTTTGGTTGGCGTCTGCATCGCTGCATTGGAATATTGTACCAGGAGCGACTCATCATTCGCCATTGGGAATTTGAATTTTGCTTGGCGTCTACATCGCTGCACTGGAATATGGTACCAGGAGCGACTCATCATTCGCCGTTGGGAATTTAGAGATTTGGGATTTGGTTGGTGTCTGCATCGCTGCACAGGAATATGGTACCAGGAGCGACTCATCATTAGCCATTGGGAATTTGAGTTTTGGATGCTGCACTGGAATATGGTACCAGGAGCGACTCATCATTCACCATTTCTTTTCTTCTTTTTTTTACCGCGATTGCTCTATTATTTCAGCTTTTCTTATTGCGAAGGTCGTGATTGCCCTTTCATTTCAGCTATTTATTTGCGGTTGCCCCATCATTTCGGCTTTATTTTCATCTTTATTTTTACTCGCTGATTTTTATTGCGAGTTGCCCCATCATTTCGGCTTTTTATTTTTTTATTTTTGTTTTATTCATATATTTTTACACGCCTAGTTTAACGACTTAGAGGTCGATTGTTCCCAGTTTAACGACTTAGGGGTCGTCGGTGTGCTTATCCCAGCTCTTCGAACTTTGATCTTGGTGGAGTTGTGTTGATGACCGTAGCTCTGTGGCTTGTCGGTGCATCTGACGACTGTGAGGCTTTCCCAAGTTTATATTGGTTCTCCACCCAATCTTTGAAAACATAATAGTCTTCAATGGTATGACTCACCATTCTATGATATGGGCGGTATATGGGATTGCCGGTCATGTTCATTTCATGTGGTCTCTTTGGAATAGGCAGTTGCAGACCGTTGTTCAAGGCATCCACGAATATTTTGCGGACTTCATCCCTCCTGAAGGAGTATACCTTCTTCTTTCTCTCCGTTGGAGTAGGTTCCTTTACTAATGCCGGTCCTTGAGGCCGATCAGTCCTTGATTTGCCTACTGTCCGCTTAGCCCATTCAGTGTACGTATCAGAGAGACTGGAAGCTGATCGCGGCCGTTTTGCGCAAAAGTGTTTCGCTCTTGGCCTGGAGGGAGTATCGGTTGGCTGCTTCCGAATAGAAATCCCTGGCTCACGAACCAAAACTTGATTTTACTGTAATTGTAATCTGGCGACTTGGGTTGTGAGATCTGCCATGACGTTTGTCAGCTCGTCGACTTTAGAATGGACCTTAGCCATCTTCTCGTCCATGTCTTGAAGCTGCTTTTGAAGCCATTGGAATAATGCTTGTTCTATAGTTCCGGGTATGACAACGGGGTCATATTTACCGCCTAAGCTTGATTCAGCACGAACCACGGGTTCCTTTGGCTCAATGGCCTGAGCGGGCTCTTCATCATTTGTTTCGAGCATGTGTTGGATGGAAACAACCGCGTCATTGTCATGGCTATAAGGCGTAGGAGGATTTGTTCCTCTGAGATCCATCATGTAGACCGTATGGGTTGCGTACCCATCTATTGCTTCTCCATCGGCAATGTTGCTCACTTGGCTCTTAGCTTGTTTCCTTGGTCCGCTCTTTCCAGATAATGGCAGATGTCTGAGAGAATCAGGTTCCCGAAGGACTTCGGTCTCCATTCGTATGAAATTAGCGGTCGCATCTTGACTGTTTGCTAACACGCCTTTAGACAGTTCTATCTCTCCTGCCTTGTATCGCTTTTCGACCCAATCTTTGAAGACAAAGCAGTCTTCAATAGCATGACTTATCACTATGTGATAGGGGCAATATTTGTGGTCGTCGGTCATATTCGCTTCCTGTGGTCTTTTTGATTCTGGCAATTGTAGACCGTTCCTTAGGGCATATTTGAATATTTTACGGACCTTGTCCCTTCTGAAGGAATAAACCCTATCTAGCTTCTCTTTCAAAGGCGATTCTCCTCCCTCTCCCAACACTGGTTTTCGAGGTTGGTCGATATTAGGTTCGCCTGCTGTCCACTTACGACGTTCGGTGTACGTATCGGAGAGACTGGAGGCTAATCGCGGCCGTTTTTCGTGAAGGCGCTCCACTCTTAGACAGAAGAAGGTATCAGTTATCCACGAAGCCATTGTGAGCCGATTGGCAGGGAGCTTAGAGAAAACTCCCGATCGAGCAGTTGTCAGGGGCACCCCTGGAGCTTTCCTGAGATGCCTAATTACTTTGTCGGTGTTGATGGCCTTTCCCCCAGCTGGGTCCAAGGAAAGTCGTTCAAATACCGACTTGTGTTTAGGTAGTGGTGCCCTCGAGATCACCACATTTGGCCTCCTGTCTTTCAGGGTCGGTTTATCCATCACCGGGGCTTGAGGAGCAGAGATGGCGTTAGCTGGCATGAACATAATAGAGCCGAATGTTAGCGACGGCTCCTCCCACTGTCGCCCGAAACTGGCCGGAAGGACCGTCCTGGCATCCATCTTCATCGTGTAGTAGACAGGAGCTGTGTTGAGAGCTGAGCTAGTTCTTGGAGAAATTTTGTTGCGTCCGAAGATTGGAATTGGAGACTTAACCTGCACAAGGAAACATGATTTCAGTACATGCAATCGATATGTGCATTGATTGAGCTCGCATGAATTTTTAACCCGAAATATGGGAGGAGAGATTGGTCCCACCGGGCGTGCCAGAATCTGTAGGGTGTTTTTCGCCACCCACTTGAGATGGTAATGCGCGCGCTTGTCAGGCACATTACAGATTCCCCCTGCCTAGGGTAGGCTGGGGTTTATTGATTGTGGGGATAGGAATCTCCGGCAGCTGCGGACTAAGCTGCCGTTAATTACCCATCGTCTTTGGAGCGAGAGAACCAACGATTGGCGGGTCAAACATGTCATGCGAACTCAATGTACAGTGTTGTGTTTTAAAGGGAGTTTGGATATATCGGGGGCTCCGCAGGGTTTTTCCTAACGGGGACAGTGTTGTGGAGTGTTTTTTTTCTTAATATATTATAATGGAGACGTGTTCATTTTGTTTTGTTCCATTTGTAAGAAAAAAGGATATATATATGTATATTTCTTTTATATATATAAAAAGAATAAATAAATAAATATTTAGAGAAATGTTATTTTTTTTTAAAAATAATATTTATAATTTATTTAATATTTTTTAAAATAAAAAAGATTAGAAGAAGAAAAAGAACAAAGAAAGAAAGAAAAAAGAAATTAAAAAAATATATAAAGGGGGAAAGAGGCTCCCATTTAACGGGAGCCCTCCCCTCACGTGACCTCACGTGACGGGGCCCAAAGGGCTCCCATTTAATGGGAGCCCTCACCCCACGTGAGGGGGGCCAAAGGGATCCCATTAAATGGGAGCCCTCCCCTCACATGACCCAACGTGAGGGGGCCAAAGGGCTCCCATTTAATGGTGTTAGTGTTTATACCCTAGAAGGCCATTATTGTATCATACTAGTTTGTATATTACTTAATGGAAGCTTGGGATTTTCACAGTTATATAACAGTCTTGCTAAACATGGTAGTATGCTACTTGGTTTTATCCGTCTTAATATGTGAGTATACGTGTTGATAGAGCTCTTAGGATCTTGCTTGACTACCAGCGTTATGATGGCAGTCACACTAGTGGGGGCTGGGTAGTCTACAAGCACATCCTTTTTCAGGTCCCTAGTCGTTGGATTATCGAGACAGGGCATCGATACTCCGGAGTAGACTAGTGTGTACGCTTCTCATCCCAGTTGGGAAGATGGTCTGTCCCACAGCCATCAGTACGTCGTACTGGAGATAGTATACAGGTGCTCGTTAGGTTACGGGTACACCAGACAGGACTCACGGGGAACTGTTGGTTGGGATTATACCCATCGTCAGTTAACAGTTCCCAGGTGACATGAGTACAGCATAGTCCGCAGACTTGACACTGCTACTTCGCCTCGAGTGTGTCCCACTATTCTTAGATTGCTACCCTACCACGGCTCAAAGGAGTCATGCAAACAAGTAGCAGTTGGGTACAGTCCCGAGCACTTGGAGGCAGTGGCGGTTAGACAGGATTCGTCTCTCCCGGTATTGGGAGTTGATATCGCGCTGTGTCAGAGAGCCATTACGCAAAGTCCCTGGCCAGGGCAAGCGAGATTTACTGGTAGGTTTTCCAGTAGTTTCTCAAGGTGTAATGGACTACACTCAGACACGACTTATACCGCTTTTAGGGGACTGACGCTTGCCGCCCCCTAGGTCCGATATGCGATAGTCTTAGACGAACAGACCGAACTGTACGGAGATTGTCACAACAGGCTCAGTAGAAGTTCGGATGGGTTTACTCATCGGCCTTCTTATCGACATCTACCTGGGGACCATTACGTACAGCTAGTGCCGCTTGCGGTCTGTAGTTAAACCCACTGCCAGCGTAGTGTCGAGTCTTTAGAGTCCCACACAGAGAGTTTCCCTGATTCGGGCGAAACGATATAGAGGTCATATGGTTTTACGACAGGGTTCGGACGCATACGTGTTTTTACGCACGTACGATGTTCGGACAGTTTTTACTAGTCGGCTTTGGTTTAAGCCAGATTCTAATATCGGATTATTGGATTTATACTGTCTAAAGTTTTTCCGTGTTTTTACGGATAGGAGGGGCGTTCTCGTAATTTGTCGAGAAGCTTCTTGAAGCATGGTGACTTGGGGGTTAAGGTGGCATTTGCATTAATTGGATAAGTGAGTCATGGTGTGATTCATACATGGAGTTAATGAATCATTTATGATTCATATGACTCATGTGATGAATCACTTAGTGTGTTAATGAAACATGATGATATATCATTATTTGTTATTCATTTAATATATATGATATGTTTCATATATACACAAATGATCTATTCATCCAAAAGGATTCTCACTCTCACCTTCTCTCTCCTCAAGCTCTCTCTCTTCAAACCCTAACCCTAACCTCTCATGTGTTGAGATCAAGGGTTAGCTAGACTAATACTTCCATAATCCAACTCTATATCACCTAGGTTGCTTAGATTAGCACTTTGAGTAACCTAGTTACCTTAAGTTAGAGGTTAAGCTTGGAGTAGGAGCTCTCGCGTGGATCATCTTTGACTCGAGGAGGCCGTTGAGGTGCCGACGTTCCAAAGAGCCTACAAGGAGTGGAGGACAGTGATGAAGACCCGAAGGACAAGTAACGTGAGGTATAACTTCGAATCAGAGTAGTTAAACCTTTCGTAGTTTGCTAGTAACGGTTTAGATACGATTCATGCGCTCAAGTCCGTGTTACGAAGCTTTGATAATCGTTTTTCAAATATTCCGCCTCCCCGCAAGTTCGTGGTGTTAGGTCCACGTTACCTCTCCCGGTACTTTCGGGGTTGCGGAAACGGTAAATCAAAATTTTTCTAAACTTTGTAACATGGACCGTAAAAGCCGGATCTTTGCTAAACAATACACTAGCAACCTAACAAGAGTTGTATCTACTCGGTTAGGGGTTATACCTCAACTTGAACTCCTTCTCTTGTTGTTGTTGTTCTTCTTTGATGTTCTTCTCTTCTTGTTGTTCTTCTCTTTGCTTGCTCAATGGTTGATCCGGACTTCGGTCACCTCCGCGGCCTCCTTGAGTCGAAGACGATCCACCCGAGAGATGTACACCGAGCTCCACCTCAAGCCGAGGTAACTAGGGCAAGGAGATTGCTAATCTAGAAGCCCTAGGATGTGTGGAGAAGATGTATGGATGTATTTGTCAAGTGAAATCCTTTTTCTCTCAACACATGAGATCAAAGGAGAAATCAAGAGGAGGAAGAAGAAGGAGATTTTCTAGCAACCATGGAGCTTCTCATTTCAAGAGAGAGAATGAGAATAAGCAAATGAAAAGCTTAACCAAGAGAAAAACTAACCATGGTTGCAATAAAGCACAAACATTATGATTACTAATCCCATCAAGATAAAGGTGATGGCTACAAATGACATAACCATTATCATAACAAAAGAAAAAGAAAACCAAAGAATACTTTAGATCTTCTAAGAAGATCCAAGTCAACTTTGGTCAAATGGTCAACAAAGTCAAGATGGTCAAATGGTCAATGTAATTAGCCATAACAAAATTATCAATGAAAGGATTAGTAAATAATGTCCCCGGCTCAAAATGGTTTTGACCAAACGAACTGTCGAAACCCTAATGAGTCCGCCTCAAAATGGTTTTGACCGAATCAACTGTCAAAACCCTAATGAGCCTGCCACATAGCGGTTTTGGCCGAACCAACTGCCAAAACCCTAATGAGGCACCTCCTCCTTCATCGCTCCGGAAAACTGTGCATACACACCTGCATCCGTATTCCGTAGAATGCGGATGCACAGAAGACAAAACAAATCCATCCATGCAATACTAGGATCCGGCTTAAACCAAAGCCCACTAGTATTGCCTGCCGGAACACCACACGCACACAAGTGTACGTAAGTGATCGCAGCCCTGCCGTAAAACCATACGGCCTCTACACGTTTCGCTCAATGCAGGGAAACTCTCTATGTGGGACTCTAAAGACTCGACACTACGCTGGCAGTGGGTTTAACCACAGACCGCAAGCGGCACTAGCTGTACGTAACGGTCCCCAGGTAGATGTCGATAAGAAGGACGATGAGGTAAACCCATCCGAACTCCTACTGAGTCTGTATGTGACAATCTCCGTACAGTCCGGTCTGTTCGTCTGATACATCGCATGGCGGGCCTAGGGGGGCGGTAAACGTCAGTCCCCTAATAGCGGTACAAGTCGTGTCGGAGTGAAGCCCAATACACCCTGAGATAACACTGGAAACCTACCAGTATATCTCGCTTGCCCTGGCTAGGGACTACTCGTGTAATGGCTCTCCTAGACACAGCGCGATGTCAACCCCCAATACCGAGAGAGACGAATCCTGTCTAACCGTCACTGCCTCCAAGTGCTTCGGGACTGCTCCCAACTACTACCTGTTTGCACGACTCAGTAGAGCCGTGGTAGGGTAGTAATCAAAGAACAGTGGGAACACACTCGAGGCGAAGTGACAGTGTCAAGTCAGCGGACTAAGCTGTACTCATGTCACCTGGGAACTGATAACTGACGATAGGTATAATACCAACCATCAGTTCCCGACGAGTCTTGTCCAGTGTACTCGTAACCCAACGAGCACCCGCATACTATCTCAAGTACGACGTACCGACGGCTGTGGGACAGACCGTCTCCCGTGCTGGGATGAGAAGCGCATGCGCTAGTCTACTCCGAAGTATCGATGCCCTATCTCGGTACTCCCATGACTAGGGACGTGTATAAGGATGTGCTTGTAGATTACCCAGCCCCCACGAGTGTGATCGCCATCACAACGCCGGTAATCAAGCAAAGATCCTAAGGGCTCTACTAATGCGTATAGGTGATATAATAAATAAACACACATGTACACATTAAAGAAGAGACAAACCAAGTAGCATACTACTATATTGAGCAAGATTGTCTGTGCAACTGTGAATATCCCAAGCTTCCATCAAGTAATATACATACTAGTATGATACAGTAATGGCCTCTAGGGCATATACACTAACAATCTCCCACTTGCACTAAGGCCATGTACTGGCGTATCGAAGACCTATCATCTCGATCAGCCACTCGAACTGAGTCTGGGGTAAAGCCTTCATGAATGGGTCCGCAGCGTTGTCCTTTGTGTCCACTCTCCGCACCTCGATCTCCTGTCGATCAATGATCTCCCTGATCAGGTGATACCGCCTTAAGATGTGCCTGGATTTCTGATGGGACCTTGGTTCCTTCGCTAAAGCTATAGCCCCATTGTTATCGCAATACAAAGGTATTGGGTCAACAATGGATGGAACCACCTGAAGTTCACTAATGAACTTCTTTATCCAGACCGCCTCTTTTGCGGCATCGCTTGCAGCAATGTATTCAGCCTCCATCGTCGAGTCTGCGACGGTATCCTGCTTGGAACTCCTCCAACATACTGCCCCTCCGTTGAGGGTAAACACAAAACCCGAGACAGACTTGCTGTCATCTTTGTCACTTTGGAAGCTTGAATCGGTAAAGGACTCGACCCGGAGGTCTCCATTACCGTAAACCAGGAACATCTCCTTAGTCCTTCTCAGGTACTTGAGAATGTTCTTTACTGCTGTCCAGTGGTCCTCCCCTGGGTCTGACTGATACCGGCTTACTGCGCTCAGCGCGTAAGCTACATCTGGTCTTGTACATAGCATCGCATACATTATAGATCCTACCGCCGAAGCGTAGGGTATAGTGCTCATGCGAACCCTCTCCTCGTCAGTCTTAGGAGACATCTTCTTGGAGAGGGTAATTCCGTGCAATGCGGGTATGTTACCGCGCTTGGAACCCTCCATACTAAATCTCTTTAGTACGGTCTCTATGTACCTGGACTGTGAAAGTCCCAACAGTTTCTTGGATCTATCTCTATAGATCTTGATCCCCAGAATGTACGAGGCATCACCCAGGTCTTTCATGGAGAACCTTTGTGACAAAAATAGCTTGACCGACTGTAGCATAGGAATATCATTTCCTATCAAAAGAATGTCGTCCACGTACAAGACTAGGAATACGACAGTTCGTCCTACAATCTTCTTATATACACAGGGTTCATCTTCGTTCTTGATGAAATCAAATTCCTTGATTGCCTCATCAAAACAGATGTTCCAGCTCCGCGATTCCTGCTTTAATCCATAAATGGATTTAAGCAACTTGCACACCCTTCCGCTGCTCCCACTGTCTACGAAACCTTCTGGTTGATCCATGTAAACGCACTCTTCCAAACAACCGTTTAAGAAAGCCGTCTTAACATCCATCTGCCAGATTTCATAGTCATGGAAGGCAGCAATGGCAAGTAAGATCCGAATGGATTTGAGCATAGCCACCGGAGAAAAAGTCTCGTCATAGTCCAAACCAGGTCTTTGACGAAAACCTTTTGCAACGAGTCTAGCTTTATAGGTTTCCACCTGCCCATCTACACCAAGTTTCCTTTTGTAGATCCATTTGCATCCAACGGGTTTTATCCCAGGTGGAGCAATATCCAAGGTCCACACTTTATTGGCGTACATGGACTCCATTTCGGATTGCATTGCTTCCTGCCACTTATCAGAGTCCCTACTGATAATGGCCTGCCTGAAACTGGTAGGGTCATCTTCTTCCAAGATGCAATCCTCTCGATCCCCGTCTATGAGAAAACCGTAGTATCTCTCGGGCAGATGAGAAATCCTACCAGATCTGCGAAGTGGCTGAGGTTCTTCTGGGGTTATTGAATTCTGAGGTTCTGTCAAATTTTCAGTTTCATTTTGTGGTCGCTGAATTTCTTCCAGTTCTACCGAACTCCCACTTGTTTCTTTTGCAAGAAATTGCCACTCTAAAAAGGTGGCGTGGCGAGATACAAACACCTTCTGTTCCTCGGTGTGGTAGAACAGATATCCTGCGGAGTTCTTAGGATATCCCACAAATTTACATAGAACTGAACGTGCCTTAAGTTTGTCCGGATTTTGTACTTTTACATAGGCCGGACAACCCCATATCTTAGATCTTTTAAGATATGGCCTTTTTCCATTCCATATCTCGAACGGAGTCTTAGGCACTGATTTAGACGGAACATCATTCAATAGGTATGCTGCTGTCAAAAGCGCATGTCCCCAAAATGAAAAAGGCAACTCGGCATTACTCATCATGGAGCGAACCATATCCAGAAGGGTACGATTCCTCCTCCCCGATACACCGTTGTGCTGTGGTGTATAAGGAGGAGTAAGCTGAGAGAGAATACCATTCTCTTTTAAGTAATCTAGGAATTCCATGCTTAAGTACTCCCCTCCCCTGTCAGACCGGAGGATCTTGATACTTTTGCCTGTCTGGTTCTCTACTTCGTTTCTAAATTCTTTGAATTTCTCAAAAGCTTCAGATTTGTGTTTCATCAGATACACATATCCGAACCTAGAGAGATCGTCAGTGAATGTGATGAAGTACGAGAACCCACCCCTTGCATGTATAGACATTGGACCGCATACATCACTATGTACGAGTCCCAAGAGCTCTGCTGCTCTTTCTCCATGTCCGATGAACGGAGATTTGGTCATCGTCCCTTTGAGACAAGACTGACAAGTTTCATAAGATGAAAAATCGAACGCATCCAAGAGTCCATCTTTATGCAACTTACTCAGTCTTTTCTCTCCGATATGACCAAGTCTACAATGCCACAAGTAGGATTCATTCGTATCTGAATTCTTCCTCTTGCGTGTGTTTTGTATATTGAGAAGTGTATTCTGATTTAGAACGTAGATACCATTACACAGTGTACCCTCTGCAACCAGTACCTTATCAAGGTAAATGTTCATGATATTCTTTTCAAGAACAAAGTTATATCCATCTTTATCGAGTAAAGAAACTGATATGATGTTGCAAACCATGGAGGGTACATAGTAGCAATCGTTCAAAATCATAGTCTTGCCATTTGGCAATACTAGGTGATATTCACCGACGGCTGCCGCATTAACTTGTGCTCCGTTCGCTAGTCTGAGCGACATATCACCCGGTGCAACTTTCCTACTTTTTCTCAGTCCCTGCAATAAATTACAGATATGAGATCCTGATCCGGTATCAAGTACCCAGGAGGTAGGGCTGACCGTAAAACAGTTCTCAATTACAAGAACACCTGAAGTAGATGCAAAACCATGCTTCTTCTTCAACTGGGTATTCTGGAAATCCATACAATCCCCTTTCCCATTCTCATACTCATGACTGTTGTCACAAGTTAGAGCTGAACCAACTTTCCCCAGTCCCGAATAAGAATTCGGATCGGTCAAGCGATACATTTTATTATCTTGATTAGGGCGTGAAAAGGTTGCTGCCTGGAGAGAGAGAAAAGAAACACTCAGCGTATGCTCTTGCAAGATTAGATTGGTTTATTAATTTATCTAACCAGGATGTCTCCCACTGTTTACTCAAATTCTTCTTAAAACCTTTTAAAAGAAGAACTAGCCGGGTTTTAATTCACGTCACAATACTTGCTTAACCTTTCAGCCAGGCTAGTGTCGGTACTTCGAGGGAGGTTTTCCAACGTTTTCGCGAAGTTCCTTAATTAAAGAACCTCTTTTCCCTGGGGGCGTAACCCCGCTAACACCTTTCTAGACACCTACTAGGTTTATAGCATTGATCGTTAAGCGAAATAATCTCCCGAGAGTAAACCAACTCATCAGTGGGATCGGGATCCAACTGTCATTGTGTGATAACCTAGATGGAATCCACTCTAGTCACCACACTCTAGAAGGTATGCTAAATCTGCAAGTTTCAATTCTTTTGAAACTCCCGATGTGGTTTTTGCCCCTAGGACCCAAGTGACCTTGACTGAGCCAACATATCAAAGGATCCTAGTCAAGTTCAACCCGTCATTATCTTGACTGCATTAGACCCATCCGTACGAGTCCTTGACTGAGCCAAAATGACCGCACGACTGTCCTAACCAATCACTTTGTATCCTACGGAAAAATATTACATAGCTACCGTTCACCACGCCTCGGCTGAGCACGAAATACGTAGCACGAATACTAAGCAATATCAATCCGAAACGACGGAGGGCTACGACTGGGTTTTGGCGAAAACCCGTTAACGTAGTGAACTTGATATCGTTGAAGGAACATGATACAGTTTTTTGAAAATATAGTGACGAAAACTTTTTGCTAAAGAGGTCACTCCCTGTGAAGGGATCTCGGCTCTTTCCTCGTCGAATGAGGTGCAGGATATTCCAAATTGAATACCTCGATGCAAAGCAAGAATAATCGACTATAGTGAAGTTATTACCCTGACGCACACTTTTGTCCAAGGGGTCACTCCCGGTGAAGGGATCTCGGCCCTTGCCTCGTCGACTGAGGTGCTGGGCATTCACAACCGAATACCGCGATGCAAAATAAAAATGAACGTCCTTGCAATAACAGCTTTTAGAAAAATTGTTCCAACAACGTCTTTTAGGTTTATTTTCTTGCATTAGTTCTTTTAATGCGTCCCATCATTTAAATCCTACCATTGCAGAAAACAACCAAAATATGACGTACGCTTATGCCATTCGCATTCGCCACGGGGCCCCGTCATCACCCGTTAGGTTACTTAACTAACGACAGAGCGGGGGCTGGGCTAGCGCGGCTGTAAAACATAAGCAACGCCTAAATAGTTATTATATATAACAGCAATGATAGCCAATCCAGATCACAGATGAACACTTTGGATATACTAGGAACCCGCGATTCGTTCGAGCCTGCAACGAAAAACGGATTACACGGTCGCGATGAATAGCCAATACCCCACCCAAGACCCCTACGGGTGCGGCAAACTACCCGCCAAGTATCCGAAGCGAAGCAACCTCCCTCAATGCCATGAGTAGGCCACTCGGCACTTCGAGATACCCGGTAGTTTGTGCACCCCCTCCATGGGTCTATCCTAGGAGCAAAAACAGTAAAAAGAATTATACAATGACGGCTATAACCCCGACCCGGTTGTGCAGCCAAACAAATAATATTACATCAATTTACAAATTTATTACATGAATGAAAGAAAAAGAAACTCTCATCTCACATCCACCCCGGCTATTCATCCGTGACAATCCAACGAGTTCATATACACAAACCATCAACAACAATCACAGATCACAGATGTGTATAACCCCGACTAATCGTCATATAGCGATTAGCCGACGTTCAATACATAAGAACATCACAGATATAACCTTTATAGTCAAAGTATATTGAAGTTCGGAAAAATACGGATTTATAGGCCCCCAAAAACAAATTTCTATTCTGGAAAATCTGGGCACATATAATATATCTTAAAAATCCTAAAACCACGTCAGAAACACACTGCACCAAAATCGATGCAGCAACTCAACAAGTTGGCCGCGGTTCCGCGGCAATAGCTTGCTATTGCCGCGGAAGCGCGGTGCTTTGGTGGAGTCGTTGTCTCGTGTTTGGTGGCTTTCTTCTAAAAACCCTGAGATGATTTTTGGAGTATAACAAATTTTGTTTTGACCAGAAAAAATTTTAACAGAAACTCAGGTTTTTCTAACTTGGTTTTTTTCGATTTTTCCGTTTCGAACTTCGATATACTTTACTACCAAGCTAGTTTATGTTTAGTTAGGCTCTGATACCACTGTTAGGTCCACGTTACCTATCCCGGTACTTTCGGGGTTGCGGAAACGGTAAATCAAAATTTTTCTAAACTTTGTAACATGGACCGTAAAAGCCGGATCTTTGCTAAACAATACACTAGCAACCTAACAAGAGTTGTATCTACTCGGTTAGGGGTTATACCTCAACTTGAACTCCTTCTCTTATTGTTGTTGTTCTTCTTTGATGTTCTTCTCTTCTTGTTGTTCTTCTCTTTGCTTGCTCAATGGTTGATCCGGACTTCGGTAACCTCCGCGGCCTCCTTGAGTCGAAGACGATCCACCCGAGAGATGTACACCGAGCTCCACCTCAAGCCGAGGTAACTAGGGCAAGGAGATTGCTAATCTAGAAGCCCTAGGATGTGTAGAGAAGATGTATGGATGTATTTGTCAAGTGAAATCCGTTTTCTCTCAACACATGAGATCAAAGGAGAAATCAAGAGGAGGAAGAAGAAGGAGATTTTCTAGCAACCATGGAGCTTCTCATTTCAAGAGAGAGAATGAGAATAAGCAAATGAAAAGCTTAACCAAGAGAAAAACTAACCATGGTTGCAATAAAGCACAAACATTATGATTACTAATCCCATCAAGATAAAGGTGATGGCTACAAATGACATGACCATTATCATAACAAAAGAAAAAGAAAACCAAAGAATACTTTAGATCGTCTAAGAAGATCCAAGTCAACTTTGGTCAAATGGTTAACAAAGTCAAGATGGTCAAATGGTCAATGTAATTAGCCATAACAAAATTATCAATGAAAGGATTAGTAAATAATGTCCCCGGCTCATAATGGTTTTGACCAAACGAACTGTCGAAACCCTAATTAGTCCGCCTCAAAATGGTTTTGACCGAATCAACTGTCAAAACCCTAATGAGCCTGCCACATAGCGGTTTTGGCCGAACAAACTGCCAAAACCCTAATGAGGCACCTCCTCCTTCATCGCTCCGGAAAACTGTGCATACACACCTGCATCCGTATTCCGTAGAATGCGGATGCATAGAAGACAAAACAAATCCATCCATGCAATACTAGGATCCGGCTTAAACCAAAGCCCACTAGTATTGCCTGCCCGAACACCACACGCACACAAGTGTACGTAAGTGATCGCAGCCCTTCCGTAAAACCATACGGCCTCTACACGTTTCGCTCAATGCAGGGAAACTCTCCGTGTGGGACTCTAAAGACTCGACACTACGCTGGCAGTGGGTTTAACCACAGACCGCAAGCGGCACTAGCTGTACGTAACGGTCCCCAGGTAGATGTCGATAAGAAGGCCGATGAGGTAAACCCATCCGAACTCCTACTGAGTCTGTATGTGACAATCTCCGTACAGTCCGGTCTGTTCGTCTGATACATCGCATGGCGGGCCTAGGGGGCGGTAAACGTCAGTCCCCTAATAGCGGTACAAGTCGTGTCGGAGTGAAGTCCAATACACCCTGAGATAACACTGGAAACCTACCAGTATATCTCGCTTGCCCTGGCCAGGGACTACTCGTGTAATGGCTCTCCTAGACACAGCGCGATGTCAACCCCCAATACCGGGAGAGACGAATCCTGTCTAACCGTCACTGCCTCCAAGTGCTTCGGGACTGCTCCCAACTACTACCTGTTTCCACGACTCAGTAGAGCCGTGGTAGGGTAGTAATCAAAGAACAGTGGGAACACACTCGAGGCGAAGTGACAGTGTCAAGTCAGCGGACTAAGCTGTACTCATGTCACCTGGGAACTGATAACTGACGATAGGTATAATACCAACCATCAGTTCCCGACGAGTCCTGTCCAGTGTACTCGTAACCCAACGAGCACCCGCATACTATCTCAAGTACGACGTACCGACGGCTGTGGGACAGACCGTCTCCCGTGCTGGGATGAGAAGCGCATGCGCTAGTCTACTCCGGAGTATCGATGCCCTATCTCGGTACTCCCACGACTAGGGACGTGTATAAGGATGTGCTTGTAGATTACCCAGCCCCCACGAGTGAGATCGCCATCACAACGCCGGTAATCAAGCAAAGATCCTAAGGGCTCTACTAATGCGTATAGGTGATATAATAAATAAACACACATGTACACATTAAAGCAGAGACAAACCAAGTAGCATACTACTATATTGAGCAAGATTGTCTGTACAACTGTGAATATCCCAAGCTTCCATCAAATAATATACATACTAGTATGATACAGTAATGGCCTCTAGGGCATATACACTAACACGTGGGGTGCGTGACATAGACTTACAAATGGGAGCCGGCCCCCGCACGTGACCTCACGTGAGGGGGGAGGGGAACGCTCCTACTGATGGGAGTCTCCCTATGGGGCTCCAAAATTTAAAAAAAAGTTATTACATGGAGTTCAACTCCGAAAGAATATTTTTGTGGAGTTAAACTTCAAAAGAATTTTAAATGTGGAGTTAAACTCCAAAAGAATTTTAAATGGAGTTAAACTCCAAAAGATTTTTATTGCGGAGTTAAACTCCAAAAGAATTTTAAATGGAGTTGAACTCCCAAAAAGATTTAATGTGGAGTTAAACTCCACAAAAAGAATTTTATTGTGGAGTTAAACTCCAAAAGAATTTTAAATGTGGAGTTAAACTCCAAGAGAATTTTATTTGTGGAGTTAAACTCCAAAAGATTTTCTCCTTTCTCTCCTGAGAAGAAACCCAAAATGGGTTCTCTTGAAACTCTAAGATCTAGATCTTGGATGATAAAAAAAGAGACCCTTTTTCTTCTCTTGATGGAGTCCTGGGAGGTGGGTTTATGGTAAAACTTTATTTAGTTTTTAAAAAATGAAGAGTTAAGCTCTTGATTTAATTGGAAAATGAAAAAGAAGAGGAAGAACTTGGGAGAGAGAAGATGGAGGCACAAACCCTAGAGATTTGAGGAGAATGGATTGTTATCTTTATTTCATTATCATGTTGCCTTTTATAGCCTTACAAATTTACACATAGCCCCTCGGGCTTTACAAAATGGCATTTTTCTCATCCCATGCGTCATGTGCTTATTTCTTTTGCACATGAGCCATGAGCTTTACAAAATATTGGCTTTATGCCCATTTTTCTTACATTCATGCATAAAAAAATTACATCAAAATTATTTATTACATGATTTTTTATCTCGGCATGGGGGAGGCCGGCCGCGGGGCTCGACTTGGGCATGGGCCCACTTACTTGGGCTTGGGCCCGCTTACTTGGGGTTGACCTTGACTTTGACTTGGTCAACTGGGGTGCAAATTTTGACCCCAACAATGACGACCTGGTTGAACCGAATGTTGCAACAGAGACTAATGAACCTCAGCCACTCCGTAGATCTAGTAGGACTTCTCACCCACCGGAGTGGTACTACGGTTTCCTCATTGATGGTGATAGAGAAGATTGCATCATGGAGGATGATGATTCTACCGGTTTTCAGCAAGTTATCACGAGTGGTGACTCTGTGATGTGGCTGGATGCTATGAGATCTGAAATGGAGTCTATGTACACCAACAAAGTATGGACTTTGGATGTTGTACCCTCTGGGGTAAAACCCGTAGGGTGCAAATGGATCTTTAAAAGAAAGATTGGTGTAGATGGGCAGGTGGAGACCTATAAGGCAAGACTTATGGTGAAAGGATTTCGTTATAGACCAGGTCTGGATTATGACGAAACTTTTTCTCCCGTAGCCATGCTTAAATCCATCCGGATCCTACTTGCTATTGATGCTCACTACGACTATGAAATCTGGCAGATGGACGTTAAAACTGCATTTCTAAATGGTGATTTAGAAGAATATGTTTATATGGATCAGCCAGAAGGCTTCATTGACAGTGGGAGCAGCGGGAAAGCATGTAGGTTGCTTAAATCCATTTATGGATTAAAGCAGGCATCACGAAGTTGGAACATCTGTTTTGATGATGTCATCAAAGAGTTTGATTTCATCAAAAATCCAGATGAACCTTGTGTTTATAAGAAGATTGTAGGGAGTACTGTCGCATTCCTTGTATTGTACATGGATGACATTCTTCTGATAGGAAACGATGTTCCTATGCTACAATCGGTCAAATTGTTCTTATCACAAAGGTTCTCCATGAAGGACCTGGGTGATGCCTTGTACATATTGGACATTAAGATCTATAGAGATAGATCTAAACGGTTGTTGGGATTGTCCCAAACCAGGTAAATTAACACCATTCTAAAGAGGTTTAGTATGGAAGATTCTAAGCGGGGTGCCTTACCCGCTTTTCATAGAGTCACTCTCTCTAAGGACTTTTTCCCAGAAGAGAGAGCTCGCATGAGCATTATACCCTACGCTTCAGCCGTAGGATCTATAATGTATGCGATGTTATGTACACGCCCTGATGTAGCTTATGTACAGGGTGTAGTAAGCAGGTATCAATCCAACTCAGGGGAGAATCACTGGACAACTGTGAAGAACATTCTTAAGTACTTGCGAAGGACTAAAGAAATGTTCTTGGTGTATGTTAATGGAGATCTCCAAATGGAGGCCTTTACCGATTCGAGCTTCCATAGTGATAAGGACGACATCAAATCTATCTCTGGGTTTGTATTTACCCTCAATGGAGGGGCGGTGTGTTGGAAGAGTTTCAAACAGGATACCGTTGCATACTCTACGATGGAAGCTAAGTATATTGCTGCAAATGATGCCGCCAAGGAAAACATCTGGATTAGGAAGTTCATCTCGGAGTTAGGAGTAGTTCCAACCATTATTGATCCAATACCATTGTAATTTGATAATAATGGGGCTATGGCGTTAGCCAAGGAGCCCAGGTCCCATCAGCGATCCAGACACATCCTGAGGCGATATCATCTGATCCGGGAGATAGTTGATCGCCGCGAAATCGAGATTCGGAGAGAAGATACAAAGAATAACACCGCGGATCCACTCACCAAGGCCCTCACTCAACCCCAGCATGAGCGACTTTTTGAGATGTTGGGTATGAGATACGCCAATAATTGGCCTTAGTGCAAATGGGAGATTGTTGGATATATGTATGCCCTAGAGACAATTATTTGATAGTGGATGTATTTTTTACATGTATATATATATATATATATATATATATATATATATATATATATATATTCAGAGGACATTTTTTCTCGACATGATAGTATGCTATCTGGTTACTTTTTATCTTGATCATGCGTTTATTTATTTAGTACATGTTGATAAAGCCCTCAGGATATTTTCTTGACCACTGTGATTATGATGCAGATCATACTAGTGGGACATGTGTAGTTTATAAGCATATCCTGAAATGTTCCTAGTCGTAGGTGTATCGAGACGGGGCATCGATATTCCAAGTAGACTAGCGTATACGATTCTTGACCCATGTGATGGGCGATGGATGATCCCATATCCATTAGTGTTTGACACCAAGATTGTATATGGGTGCTCAGCGGAGACTGGGTACACTGGAAGAACTCGCCGAGAACTCCTATATGGTATTATATCTATCGTCGGATAGCGGTTCTTAGGTGACACTGGTACAGGTTAGTCTGTAGACCCGAGATCGTCATAGAGTCCTGTGTGTTCTCCTACTGTACTTTGATTTCCACCCTACCACGGCTCTACTGAGTCGTGCAAACAGGTAGCTTTTGGGTACAGTCCCGAAACACATGCAGGAAATGAGCGATAGGAGGGGTTTCATCTCTCCCGCTATTGGGGGTTGATGTTGCGATGTGCTCGATTTGCTATATCAGCAAGTCCCTGGCCAGGGCTGTTGAGATTTACTGATAAGTGTTATCAGTAGTTTCTTGATCTGTTATAGGTCATATACCGGCATGATTTATTAAGTTAATGGGGTCGACGATGCCATCCCTAGACTCGATATGAAGCATATCTGACAAAGAGACCGGACTGTACGGTAAGTGTTACCGGTTGGCTCGACAAGAGTTTTTACAGGTTCGCTTGTTTTTCTTCTGATCGTTCAATACCTGGGAGCCGTTACGTACAGCTTGTGCCACTGACGGTTTGTGGGTTTGTGATATGATCATTGCCTACTGCAAGCGTATTGATGAGTCTTAGAGTCCCACAAAGGGGTTACCTAGCTCAGGCGAAACGATGTGGGGTGCATATAGTGATATGCGCGGGTGCTTGATTGAATGCGTGTATATGATACCGCATTATAATCTTGCGTTTTCTATTGGTCGGGTCGTATGTGATATGACCAGTTTATTAAATCAATTGTTGATTTAATGTTGATGACCATTAACCATTTTACTTATAACATTTTCTTTATATGTTGTACGCATGAATGTATGTATGTACATATGATGATATGAATGCATACATGCATGCATACATGTGTCATGGTTGATGATACATTGGAGTTGGGTATGCAAGACTCACATGGTTAGATATTTATATATTTTGATTATTGATTAAAGATAATTAGGATTAAATCATGGTTGGATTTCTTCTACACTCTTCTTGACTCAGCCATCACTCAAACCATGGTTTAATCTCTAATTCATTCTTTAACTCTTTAACAAAATATCTAGATATTTTAGAACCATGGTTATGAGCGAGTGTGACTCTCTCATATAATTATTATTCATTTTATTTTTGTGGCATAACAATTATCTTGAGCTTTTGCTTAGCCATCTCCTCCTTCTTCTTCCTCCAAGCTCTCTACCTCTTCAAATAGTGAGTGAAGAAAATTAAAGGAAATGTTTTTTAAGTGAGATCTAAACCCACATCATCAATCTATACTAGTTTAGCCCACTAGTGTAGGTTGTTTGCTTCACTTCTACATAGTTCTTGTGAAGCTAGGAGCTTAAGCCAAGGAACTCCGTGGTGGATCGTCGTGGACAATGAAGGACTCAAGCGGACCCGTACAAACACCAAGTTGATCCAAGGAGTCACAAAGGGGAGATCTACAAAGGTTGTATTTCTAATCTCTTAGTGTTAGACTCTCTTTTAGTATGTGATACTTTGTTTTGTTACTCTAAATTTCTAGTTTGATCCTAGGTTAGTTTGCTTAGCAACCCAAAATTTTTATTGTAGCATGTTTGATGCAAGACAAACCCATGGTATGGTGCTAGGTAAACCCAACACATCATTACCCTTCGTGCTGCGAGGAAGGGCAGCCATGAAGTCCATGGTAATATGCTGCCATTTCCATTCTGGGATAGGTAACGGCTGAAGTAGACCAGCGGTTCTGTGATGTTCAGCCTTCACTTGCTGACACACCAAACACTTGGCTATTCTTCTGGCTACTTCGCGCTTCATTCCATGCCACCAGTAGTGTTGTCGTAGATCCTTATACATTTTGGTATCACCGGGGTGTACTGAGTATGGAGAGCTATGAGCTTCTTTCATCAACTCTTCTCGAACAGGACCTTGTGGTACACACAATCTACTTCCATATCTCATGGATCCATCTTCGTGGATGATGAAGTCGGTTCGAAGTCCACTTTTTACCTGTTCTCGGATCTTTTGCAGCTTGACATCATTTTCTTGAGCTGTCTTGATCTGAGTGACAATAGTAGACTGGACTTGTAAGTTCATCAAATACGAAGCGTTACCTGGCATAACCACTTCGATTGCCAATCTGTGTAATTCCTGCTAAAGCTTCCACTAAGCGGTGAGATTCATTGACAATGGTTGACAGCTAAGTGCATTAGGAACTACATTCATCTTCCCTGGATGATACTGTAGGTTGATGTCGAAGTCCGCCATAAGTTAGCTATCTTCTCTGTCGCATGTTCAATTCCTTCTGAGTAAATACATACTTCAGACTCTTATGGTCCATGTATATATCCACTCGTTCTCCCAGAAGATAGTGGCGCCAAATCTTAAGTACAAAGATAACGGCTGCCAACTCCAAATCATATGTTTGATAGTTGCGCTCATGAACTTTTAGCAGTCTTGATGCAAAAGCTATAACTTTTCCATGCTGGTGTAGAACACATCCTAATCTCTTACCGGACATATCGCAATGTACGACGAAAGCTCCAAATTGATCCGATATTACGAGAATAAGAGTTGAAGTTAACCTTGACTTGAGTTCTACAAAATCTTGTTCACATGCTTCTGACCACACGAACGCTTCATCTTTACGTGTGAGCTTGGTCAGGGTTGCTGCAATCTTTGAAAAACCTTCAATGAATCTTCGGTAATATCCTGCTAGTCTTAAGAAATTTCGAATATCCTCCACCGTCTTTGGTGTCTGCCATTCGCTGACAGCTGCCGCTTTAGCTGTATCTAATAAGATTCCTACGCCTGAAACGATATGTCCGAGAAATCCGACTTGATCTAACTAAAATTTACACTTTCTGTAATTAGCATATAGTTGATGTTGTCGCAATGTCTCCAAGACAATCCGAAATGAGAGAAAACACTTTTGCATCCTTCGGTTTAGCACGATATCTCCCTGGCTCCAACGTTCTATCTCCACTCTTGAATTAGAAGACTGGGTGATCTGGTGCCTTGAATACTACCCTCCTTTGACGGTAGTCAATCATAGCATAGAAAACTCCCAGCCAGTCTATCCCCAACACAACATCGAAATTTGGAATGTCCGATACTTTGAAATTCGCATAAAATTCTCGTCCGTGAACTACAACTGGACACTGATAAAATCCCATAGTTTCATTCAATACTCCATTCCCGGAACTGACATTTCCAGCTTGAAACGAGTGGATTCATAGGAATCGCGTGCGTTCTCACGAATCGTTGCGACATGAAGCATGTGACGCTCCAGTGTCGAACAGTGCAAGTGCAGGATGAGTGGCTACTAATATAGTACCTAAGTTGTGTGAGGTTGGTTTTAGATATAGGGAGAAAATATATAGGTATACAAGGATTGAAAAGATGAAAAGATTAGGAATTACCGGTAATAACATGGCTAGTAGCTTCGGCTTCTCTAAACTGCATCGTGAATGTCTGGCCTTGTTCCCCTCCGAACGGCGGCCGGGACGTTAGGACGTCCGTGCCTGGGGTTCGGGGCAGATGCTATTTGGTTTTATCCGTCTATCTCTCCGAAGATGCCAAGTTGATTTATGACACCTCGTATCGGAGGTTTAGACAGATGCGGCCGATGTAGCAGACTTCGTCAGATTCCCCCTCAGGGTGAGGGGTTTTTGATTGTGGGGACGCTCTTCCCTGCAGGCGCAAGCCCCTGCAGTTAATTACGCTACCGCGTCGCGGTAACAACTTTCTCCTTCTCCAGAATTTCACTTCGTGTCGTGTGTGTTTGTTTTGTTTATGGTTGCCCGTGGATTGTATACGGAGACTGAGTGATGTCGTCACCCGTAGGACGTGGGTTAGTCCAAATCCGTATTGAGTTAGATTTGGGTTTGGTATTTTTAATTTAAGGATACGTTAGCCTCGTAGAGGCTAAGATCAACTTAAACATGATTCATTTAATATATGGCCGTCGGGACTCATCACCTCTCTAACTTCGTTGAAGGATTACAACGACAAATATCAGAGGAGTTCAAAGATGTACCCTCGAACCGAAGTTGATTTAGGTTTTTATAGTCCATTTGAGTGTTTAAGGATACGTTAGCCGTGTTTGGGGCTAAGACCAACTTAAACGGTTGTTAAGGATACGTTAGTCCAGTTTGGGACTAAGATCGACTTAACGGGATCGTTTAGATCCGACAAAAGAGCATTTGGGCTCCATTGTGCCAGTTTGGGGACGTGGTGGTCCGTCGCCAGTTTGGGGACGTGGTGGTCCAATGCCAGTTTAAGGACGTGATGGTCCGTATTCCAGTTTTGGGGACGTGGCGGTCCGTATTCCAGTTTAGGGACGTGGTGGTCCATCGCCAGTTTAAGGACGTGATGGTCCGTTATTAGTTTAGAGACATTTCGGTCCTATATTAGTTTAGGGACATTTCGGTCCAATATTAGTTTAAGGACGTTTCGGTCCAATATTAGTTTAAGGACGTTTCGGTCCGATATTAGTTTAAGGACGTTTCGGTCCAATATTAGTTTGTGGTTGTTGGGACCCGTCACCTCTTTGACGTCGTTGAGGAATTACAACGATGAATGTTAAAGGAGCTCGGAGATGTACCCTCGAACCGGACGTAGATTGATCGAGGAGAGCCATTTTGCTCAGTCAATTTAATTTAAGGACTTATGGCCACGGTTGGGCTAAGTCCAGTTCAACACTTTACTCGTATTGCATTTTTCTTATTTAGGCTCTACAAAAGATATAGAGTATTAGTTTATTCTGGGGTCTGCCCATTTGCAAAGCATCTATTTTGTTCTGGGCTTTGCCCCTTTTAAAATGCCTAGCATTCTGAATATTTTGTTTGGGCTCTGCCCATTTATAAATGATGCAAAGCATCTGCTCTGGTTTGGGCCCTGCCCCTTAGAATAATGCATTTGCGCTTCATTAAGCCTGTTGGGCCTTCTCCTAATTGGGCTTGGCTCTTTTTAAAGCATCTGCGCTTTGCGCTAAGTAATGAGCGCAAGCTCATATGGTGATGACACGTGTCGCGCTCTGATGAGCGCAAGCGCACTAACGCAGTGCGATGCGCTGTTGCGCAGCGCTATTGCGCTGCTGACACGTGGCGCGCTCTCAGCGAGTTGCGCCAATTCCAGAGAGCAAAGCTCTATTTTAAGGGCGCTTAGCGCAAGTGGTTTTATGGCCGATACGTGACGCTCCCTTAAGAGCGCAACGGCGCAACTTGGAAGTGCAAAGCACTGTTTAATTTCTTCGTCCAAATTAGATCAAAGAAAAATAAATTTTTCTTTATTTAAAGAACCAGAGGTCCTTAAAAGTGCAAAGCACTATTCTTTTATTTTTATTATTTTTATTGTTTTTACAGAACCGAAGGTTCACAAGAAGTGCAAAGCACTGTTTTTTTTTATATGAAGATCATTTATCTTATTTTTAGATCAATGATCTATTAGAAGGCCTTTCTTCTACCTCACGAATGTTCTTTACCTTTTCCTTGAAATCTTCTCAGAGTTTTCTTTGTTTGGAGTTCTTGATTTTTCCAGAAAATTGTTGATTCTCCAAAATTGTTGATCTTTCTCTCCTTTTTTAATTGAGGCTTAGGGTCCTATTTATAGTGACCACAAATCTGTTGAATTTGTTAACAGGATCTTTCCTGAGTGATTTTGGGAATTTTCCCACTGCTGGATCTTTGATCCAAAGGCCGAAGAAAATCTTCTAGTTCTGGAAAGAACAGAAAAGATTTCATAAAATCTTAATTTAGTTTGGCGCGGATGCCCCAGCGCATGACACGTGTCGCGCAGCGCAGAGCGCAGCGCAAGTGCGCTAGCGCATCTGTGCTGACACGTGTCGCGCAGAGCGCAGCGCAAGTGCGCTAGCGCGTCTGCGCTGACACGTGTCACGCAGCGCAGTGTGCAGTGCAGTTGAAGCGTTGCTTCGTTTAAACAGAGCTTTGCTCTGATTGGGCGCGCCTTGTGGGCGCTGCACTCGGCGCGTTGCGCCAGACACATGGCAAGTTGCGTCCAGCGCAGAGGATCTGAAGCGTTGCTTCACCTGAGATATCTTTTCATCTCCCCTTTTCCAAGTCAAACTTGTATTTCCAAGATTTTGATTTCCCGGGTCTTGGAAATAATTCCATTGTGCACAGAATCTTTTGTGCTAGGGTCTATATATAGTTCAAGGCCGAGCATTTCATTCTCTTATCTTCAGAGAACTTTTTCGATCATGGATTGCAACCGCCCTCATGCCCGCCGGCAACCATGGGAGGTTCCGATTCGGGACATCGTTCCCCGTTTTGCTGCGCGCCTGGTGGACCCTTCTTTCTCGGACGAGCAATGCGACGCTGCAATGCATGAGCTTTTGACTCGTGTGGGGTCTCCTCTTCCTCCGAATTCCATTTGGCTTCGGATGGCCCTTGCCTCGGTGCTCTCCGCCATTCCCCCTCCTCCGGCAGAGATGTCCCCGGCAATGCTGGATGCAGCCGAGGACAAGATCGAGGGCCTTCTCGAAGCGCACTTGATCACCAAAGCCCTGAGGGACTGCTCTTTCCATTTGCTGAACCAGATACGGGCTCGTCGGGTTGTCATCGCCACTTTTTCCCAAGAGTGTGGCGTTGACCGTTGGATGGCCACCCCTCGGGAGGATCGCCGCTTCGATGTGGTGGAGAAGACAGAGAGGGAGCTGGGGAATCTTCTTCTTCTTTTTGCGAATCCTTGTCTTTCTGATCCCGTATTCGGTGATCTTTTTTAAATGTAATATTAATAATAACGAATAAGCATTTTTCTTTTTAATCAAGTATCTCATTGCCTGTTAAGGGTTCTTTTATTTTTTTTCTTTGTTGTGTTCGTGCATCATATGATTTTAACTTGTTATTATCAAGTGTACGTAACTTTACTTGAATAAATTGCTTTTGGTTTTAAACTCCTTCTTCTGCGCTAGCGCATCTGCGCTGACACGTGCCGCACAGCGCACAGCGCAGCGCGACTGCGCTAGCGCATCTGCGCTGACACGTGTCGCGCAGCGCAGAGCGCAGCGCAAGTGCGCTAGACACGTGTCGCGCAGCGCAGAGCGCAGCGCGACTGCGCTAACGCATCTGCGCTGACACATGTCGCGCAGCGCAGTGCCTGAGCAACTGAAGCGTTGCTTCCTTTATTGAAGTTTAAATTTTCAAAGCAAAGCTTTGTTTCTTATTGGGGAGTTGTTTCATCTTCCACCTCGAAATTTGATCGGAGCTTTGCTCCGATTGGGGTAAACAAATGCCCCCCGCACCATTGCGCTTACGTGGCCCCAAACATGAGCGTAATGGTGGCGAAATTCCAACCGCCGTGACGACTTTTGGAAGTCGAAGAGGCATTTGGCGCCTATAAATAGGACCCCTGGTCCCCCACAGATGCTTATCATCTTTCCGTTTTCTATTTTTAGAAGCTTCAGAGCTTTGCTCTTGCATTCAAGAACTCTAGAGCTTTGCTCTTCTTTTCAAAGTTTTCTTTTTTTTGAGAAAACTTTAGGTAAAATTAAACCTTAGATTAAATTAACTTTAATTAATCTTAAACAGCAGAGCTTTGCTCAATTTCAACGTCAGAGACTTTAGGTAAAATATAAATCAAATTAACTTAAATTAGTCTTAGTCAGAGAGCCCTGCTCTCACTGATCTTTTGATCTAAAGAGATCCCCATTGGGGTTTCACCAGCAGAGCTTTGCTCAACTCCAAAATTGGAAACTTTAGGTAAATTTTAATGTAAATCAAATTAATCCAAATTAATCTCAGTCAAAGAGCTTTGCCCTCATAGATCTTTTGATCTAAAGAGATCCCCATTGGGGTTTCATTAAGCTTTTGTTCGCGGATTTTAATCCTTGAATAGAGCTTTGCCCTCTAAAAGATTTGTAATTTCTTGATTCATTAGTGGAGCTTTGCTCCTTTTAGATTATATAACATAGCTTTTAAGGGTTACTGATTGTTGTCAATCTTCTTCTACAGGAACAATGGACGGCCATATGTATGCTCTTAACGAGATCATCTCTTACGGGGACATCCGCCGACTTGGCCGCTCTCAAAATCGAGAGTTCACAAACGCGGAGTGTGCTGAAATCATGAGCCGCTTTGACGCATACAATGGTCCACTGCTTCCCCGACGTTCCTCTCTTCTCAAGCTTATAGTGGGAGCCATCTGGGAGGCGCTTCCCCTCTTCTGTTCCGGCGTTCCGCTTAGGGCGTTGGATGCTGCTGAGGACAAGGTGCACTCGGTGTACCTGTTGAATTTTATCTCAAAGAGACGATGAGACAGCCTTATCGATCTCCTGCATGAGGTCTTTCAACAGTCCGCTATACTTGCCGCTTATCGACGGGTGGAAGATATCAGGGGGGACCCCGACGCTTGTGCTCGTGAAAGAAAGCACACCAGGATGGTCCGCGCGGCCTGGAAAGTCATAGATAGGGTAGCTTTCGAGTTTCTCAATCCATGCCCTGGGTTCGAGGTTTTTAATTTATCGCTTTTATGATTGTAAGAACTTTGGGCGATATTAATGGAAAAATTTTATCCGAGCTTGTCTTTATTATATATCTTTTGTCCTGAGTCTTTTTGCCCACGCATGAATGATTGTGTCTTGAACGCTTGATCAAATATAAATCGGATGCTCTTTCTGTTGCTTTTCCTCTTTCCCAGCATGTTGTGACAATTAGCAGGTAATAGAATAAGCTTCTTGATCTCTTCGAGATATAGCGATGGCTTAGGCTGCAGTTTCAGATCTGCTGCCTAAGACTTTTCAACACCATGAGGCGTGAGGGTCTTATGGAGACTTTTCTCCCTACGGATCGAGAGGATCTCGTAGGTGGGTTTTCTCCTTAGGAATCGTGAGGATTCCTAAGTGTGGTTTTCTCTTATAAGTCGTAAAGATCCTATAAGAGAATTTTTCCCTCTTACGAGCCGAGAGGATTCGTAAGTGGTTGTTTCCCTCTTTGTCGAGAATCGATTTCAGAGAGTGAGACCCGTGAATAGTATGCAAGAGACCATTTAGGATTGACTTGCAGGATCCCATTGCCCTCTTACGAGTCGAGAAGGCCCGTAAGCGGTTGTTTCCCTCTTTGTCGAGAATCGATTTCAGAGAGTGAGACCCGTGAATAGTATGCAAGAGACCATTTAGGATTGACTTGCAGGGTCCCATTGTTCAGGAAGCAAGTTTTTGAATCCTTACTGCCCGAGATGTGAGTCAAAGAAGCTCTCGTCACGGAGCGTTTGTATCCGTGAGTTGAGAAGTTTTGCGAGGGATTATTTGTTTCCCAAGCGCCAAGGATTATTTGTTTCCTTGGGTTTTGAAACGAGTCGAAGGTTCCTACGGAGGCACTGGTGGCTCTGCGGGTCGACGCGGATCAGAAGGCTCTCGTCAAGGAGTGTTTGTATCCGTGAGTTTGAGAAGTTTTGCGAGGGATTATTTGTTTCCCAAGCGCCAAGGATTATTTGTGTCCTTGGGGTTTGAAACGAGTCGAAGGTTCCTACGGAGGCACTGGTGGCTCTGCGGGTCGACGCGGATCAGAAGGCTCTCGTCAAGGAGTGTTTGTATCCGTGAGTTCGAGGAGTTTGCCGGGATTATTTGTTTCCCAAGCGCCAAGGATTATTTGTGTCCTTGGGGTTTGAAACGAGTCGAGGGTTCCTACGGAGGCACTGGTGGCTCTGCGGGTCGACGCGGATCAGAAGGCTCTCGTCAAGGAGTGTTTGTATCCGTGAGTTCGAGGAGCTTGCCGGGATTATTTGTTTCCCAAGCGCCAAGGATTATTTGTGTCCTTGGGGTTTGAAACGAGTCGAGGGTTCCTACGGAGGCACTGGTGGCTCTGCGGGTCGACGCGGATCAGGAAGCTCTCGTCAAGGAGTGTTTGTATCCGTGAGTCGAGGAGTTTGCTGGGATTATTTGTTTCCCAAGCGCCAAGGATTATTTGTGTCCTTAGGGTTTGAAACGAGTCGAGGGTTCCTACGGAGGCACTGGTGGCTCTGCGGGTCGACGCGGATCAGGAAGCTCTCGTCAAGGAGTGTTTGTATCCGTGAGTCGAGGAATTTGCCGGGATTATTTGTTTCCCGAGCGCCAAGGATTATTTGTGTCCTTGGGGTTTGAAACGAGTCGAGGGTTCCTACGGAGGCACTGGTGGCTCTGCGGGTCGACGCGGATCAGGAAGCTTTCGTCAAGGAGTGTTTGTATCCGTGAGTCGAGGAATCTGCCGGGATTATTTGTTTCCCGAGCGCCAAGGATTATTTGTGTCCTTGGGGTTTGAAACGAGTCGAGGGTTCCTACGGAGGCACTGGTGGCTCTGCGGGTCGACGCGGATCAGGAAGCTCTCGTCAAGGAGTGTTTGTATCCGTGAGTCGAGGAATTTGCCGGGATTATTTGTTTCCCGAGCGCCAAGGATTATTTGTGTCCTTGGGGTTTGAAACGAGTCGAGGGTTCCTACGGAGGCGCTGGTGGCTCTGCGGGTCGACGCGGATCAGGAGGCTCTCGTCAAGGAGTGTTTGTATCCGTGAGTCGAGGAATCTACCGGGATTATTTGTTTCCCGAGCGCCAAGGATTATTTGTGTCCTTGGGGTTTGAAACGAGTCGAGGGTTCCTACGGAGGCACTGGTGGCTCTGCGGGTCGACGCGGATCAGGAAGCTCTCGTCAAGGAGTGTTTGTATCCGTGAGTCGAGGAATTTGCCGGGATTATTTGTTTCCCGAGCGCCAAGGATTATTTGTGTCCTTGGGGTTTGAAACGAGTCGAGGGTTCCTACGGAGGCGCTGGTGGCTCTGCGGGTCGACGCGGATCAGGAGGCTCTCGTCAAGGAGTGTTTGTATCCGTGAGTCGAGGATTTTTGTTGAAGTCACTGGCTTCTTCGGTTGAAATGAACCGTTGAGGTTTGGCTTTGTCGTTTGACGGAATCCGCTGGGGAAGTATGGTCCCTTTCTTTGTTTACGCCCTTGGATTGTATACAGGGATCGATGTGATCTTAACTGTAGGGCCGAAGTTTTACCATTTCTTCTTTTTATTTTATTTCCGCGATGCTCTATCATTTCAGCTTTTATATCGCGAAGGTCGCGATTGCCCAATCATTTCGGCTATTTTTCGCGGTGCCCAATCATTTCGGCTATTTATTTTATCTTTACTCGTTGCTTTTTATTTCGAGTTGCCCAATCATTTCGGCTATTTTGCATGCATACATTTTACTTGCTGCTTTTTATTGCAAGTTGCCCAATCATTTCGGCTATTTCGTATGCATGAGCGGCCTACTGGCTTTCGCCGTAAACCTGAAATTGGACACCGATTTCGGCATCAGCACCGCTACAACTGGGATATTGCCAGGAGCGAATCATCATTTGCCTCTGTCGTTGTCGAACAAAGGAGGCTTAGCGACCAGGGTTAGGGTCCTGTCGACTAAGGCTTTGATTTCATGAGCCGTAAGGGTCTCATAAAGGTATTTCTCCCTACAAGTCGTGAGGATCTTGTAAGTGTATTTTCTCCTTAGGAATCGTGAGGGTTCCTAAGTGTTTTGTTTCTCTGTAAGTCGTAGGGATCCTACAGTAGGGTTTTTACCTCACAAATCGAGGGGATTTATAAGGGTTGTTCACCATGCGAATGTATTCCCAATTACGGATAACACTTGGCTAGGGAAATGTTTATTTGCGCCCGTGGATTATATACAAGGGTCAGCATTGAGCAACTTGTAGGGCAATATTGGAAGTTTGTGGGGATTTGCTTAAGCACAGGTTTAGGTCTCTGTGACTTAAGACTTTCAAATCCTATGAGCCGTGAGGGTCCCATAAGAGAGTTCTCCTTACGAGTCGTGAGGATCTCGCAAGCGTATTTTCTCCTTAGGAATCGTGGGGATTCGTAAGTGTGTTGTTCCCTTGTAAGTCGTAAGGATCTCACGCGGGTGGTTTCTCCTTACAGGGTCGAGAGGACTCCATAAGGGTTCTTTAACGAAGTTGCGCCCTTTCGGGTTTTCACAAACATTCGCCGGTAGTCCTGCTGTTTTTACTCACGGAGCCCTTTCGGGTTTTCATCCGTGCCCATTTTGCTTATGGACTTACCGTTCTTTTTTTTTTATATATATATATTTATTTTTATTCATCTCGTCAGCCCAAGGATGCTGCAGTATTAGTTTAAAGACGTTTCGGTCTGCTATTAGTTTAAGGACATTTCGGTCCAGCGTTAGTTTAAGGACATTTCGGTCCAGCGTTAGTTTAAGGACATTTCGGTCCAGCGTTGGGAGACTGGCTACTGCTTATAAAGCTTGAGCGTAGGCAGATAGTGAGCGGACATAGTCGTCGTCATCTATCATTGGCCTAGGCTGTGGCTCATTAAGCGTAGTATTTCTTTAGGAAGCGACCGTTTATTGGCCTGAAAGGCCTTTCACCGTGCATGTCCATGAGTAGATAGGCCCCACCTTGGTAGACCTTATCAACGATGTATGGTCCTTCATAGTTTGGCTCAAACTTTCCCCGCTTGGCGCGATTGGGGATCATGGGCCTTTTAACCACTAGCACGAGTTCACCTTGGGGGAATGTTCTCGGGCGGCTCAATCTTTCATATGAGCGCGTCATCTTTGCTTTATAGGCTTCCAGATTTTGTTGCGCTATGAGCCGTGTTTCTTCAAGGGCATCAAGCTCCTCAAGCCGGAGGTGAGCATTTTCTTCATTCGTCGGCTCGTAGTGGACTGCCACTCGTAGAGAGGGTAATTCTATCTCGAGAGGGAGTACTGCTTCCGTCCCAAATACCAACGCGTATGGCGTTGTGTTTGTGGCCGTTTTGAACGTAGTTCGATATGCCCAGAGAGCTTCTTGCAGTCTTTCGTGCCAATCTCTCTTATTTCGTGACACTGTTTTCTTCACGATCTTCGTCAAGGTCTTGTTGAAGGCCTCAGCTAGACCGTTAGCTCGCGGATTATAAACTGAGGAATATCTCCAGTCTATATTGTGCTGCTGTGCGAAGCGGCTAATCTTATGACTTCGGTAGGCTGGCCCATTATCAGAGATGATTCTTCTCGGGGTTCCAAACCGGTATATGACATGTGTTCTGAAGAAATGGAGGATATTCTCCGTTTTTACTTCCCTCAACGGTATCGCCTCTGTCCACTTGGAGAAGTAATCAGTCGTCGCCAATATGAAACGATGTCCCTTTGACGATGCTGGTTCGATGGGGCCGACTATGTCAGTTCCCCACATTTCGAATGGCCAACTAGCCACTGTTGGATGCAGTGGATTGGGATGCTGATGGATGAAGTCCCCATGAATTTGGCATGGATGACATTGCCTCGCGTATTCCAGGCAATCCTGCATCATCGTGGGCCAGTAGTAGCCCATCCGTTTTATCTTCAACTTCATCTTAGGGCCTGCTTGATGGGAACCGCAGAGTCCGTCGTGAACTTCTTGGACAACCCTTCTCGCTTCGTCAGGTCCTAAGCATCTCAACCACAGAGAGTCGAATGACCTCTTGTACAGAGTATCATTGACGAAGGCGAAAGACAGAGCTCGTTTCGTGAGCTGATGTCTTGTGGACGCCTCTTCAGGTATTCAGTGGAACTTGAAGTAATCTATGAAGGCTTCTCTCCAGTCCCCGGTATTCTCATGGTCTTTTATTTGTAGGGTTGTCTCCTCTTTCGCTCCCTTTTCTTTATATGATTCTGGAGGTGTTTCTGCTGGGGAGAGCACTCGACGGCTTTGTACCACGATTCTAACGTCATCGAGGTTCTCGTCAGCCAATTCTTTAGCAAGTTTGGCCAGTGCGTCTGCTTTGCTGTTTTCCGCACGCGGTATACTTTCTAACGTGTAGGAGGGAATTTGGGTTAGCAGTTGCTGCGCTTTTTCACCGTATTTTACCAATTCCGGTTTGCATGTTTGGTAATCGCCGTTCACTTGACTGACGACCAATTGGGAGTCTCCGTATATGAGGAGGCTCTCGATTCCCATATCGATGGCGATCTCGAGGCCTGCTATCAGAGCTTCATATTCCGCTTCATTATTCATTCTCGGCTCTGTTAGGGAGAACGCGTAGCGCATTATTCCTACTTGTGGAGTTACAAAGATGAGTCCTACCCCTGATTTAATTATAGGGGTACTTTGTTTACGTTTCTTCATGGAAGATGCTCCATCGAAATAAAGCTCCCATCGGATATTATCACCGTCGATCGCATCGAACGCATGTTCGTCTGGAAGATCGCAATTCAGAGGAGAATCGGCGGGTATCGGATGCTCGGCGAGGAAGTCGGCGATGGCCTGGCCTTTCACTGCCTTGAAAGGTTGATACGTTATCGAGAATTCCATCAAGAGCAGGGCCCATTTAGCGAGTCTTCCCGTCAATATGGCCTTTGACATTAAATATTTAAGAGGGTCGACTTTTGAAATAAGACGGACCTCGTGCGCCAACGCGTAGTGCCTAAGCTTTGTTATTGCGAAGATCAACGCCAGGCAGTGTTTTTCAATGGGAGAGTAGTTGCTTTCTGCCCCCAGCAGGACTCGACTCAAGTAGTAGAGTGCTCTTTCTTTCCCTTGATCGTTCTCTTGTGCTCATAATGCGCCTAAGGAACCTTCGAGGGCGGTTGTATAAAGAATAAGAGGCTTTCCCTTAACCGGAGCAGCCAACACCGGCGGGTTCTGCAGGTATTGCTTGATCTCATCCAGTGCGCCTTGGCATTTTTGGTCCCAAACGAATGGGGTTCCCTTCTTCATCAGGTGGCTGTAAGGACGGCACTTTCCTGAAAGGTTGGCTATAAATCGCCGTATATACGCGAGTTTCCCTTGGAGAGACCGCAGCTGTTTGAGAGTCCTCGGCGGAGGCATTTCCATGATCGCTTTGATCTTTGACGGATCTATTTCAATACCTCGGTGTCGAACGACGAATCCCAGGAATTTGCCCGAGGAAACCCCGAACGCATATTTAAGAGGATTCATCTTCAAGTTGTATTGCCGAAGGCGTTGAAATACAGTCTTCAGATGCTCGAGATGTTCCTCGTATGATTTGCTTTTAACCACGAGATCGTCGATATAGCATTCGACGATTTCGTGTATAAGGTCGTCGAAGATCTTCGTCATGGCCCTCTGATAAGTGGCCCCGGCGTTCTTCAAACCGAAGGGCATCACTTTATAACAAAATATACCAAGAGGAGTCCTGAAGGCTGTATGCTTCTGGTCTTCTGGATGCATTTTTATTTGATTATACCCTGACGAGCCGTCCATGAAGGAGAAAACCTCATGAGTGGATGTATTGTCTATCATCAGTTCAGTGACTGGCACTGGGAAATCATCCTTCGGGCAAGCTTTATTAAGATCCCGGAAGTCTACGCATATGCGCACTGTCCCATTTTTCTTCATCACTGGGACGATGTTGGCGATCCATTCAGGGTATTGGACTTCCTGGATGAAGCCAGAGTCTATCAGCTTTTTGACTTCGGCGTTGATGCTCATCTCAAGCTCGAGCCGCATTCTCCTCGGCGCTTGTTTGACTGGCTTGATGTCCGGGGATATCGTCAACTTGTGTACAGCAATTTCTGGATCTAGTCCCGGCATTTCGGAATAGTTCCACGCGAAGCAATCTTTGTGTTGTAGAAGCACATCTTTTAACGCAGAGACCCTTTCTTGAGATAGCAGCTCGCTGATGAATGTCGGTCGCGGGTCATTTTCCGTCCCCAATTCAATTTTCTTGAGATTATCTGCAGTGGTATGTATTCCATCTTCCAGCTCTTTCGGCGCTGGAAGAAATTCTGAGATTACCTCATCACCGCCGTTTTCGAGGCACCAAGGGAGGCTGTCCAGGTTCTCGGACTCTTCTCTTAATGTCGTTATCATACGACAGGTGTGAATTTTCTGCCAACCCCAATGTGGAACTGGTTTTTCTTTCGCGGCTTCGGACTCGTGCTTCTGTGGTGGCGCTACCCTCCAGTTATCAGACAACGCGAATTTGCCAAGCTGATATTGATCTTGAACCCAATTCTTGAAGGTGAAGCAATCTTCAAGAGGGTGTCCCATTGCTCGATGATAAAAGCAATAATTTGAGTTGAACACCTCGCCTGCGTGCTCGGGATGCTTGGACTCTGGCAACGTAAGCATCTGATGTTTTAGAATGAGATCGAATATCTTCCTTGTTTTGTTCCGAGGAAATGAGTATGCTCGACCCATTTTCTTTCTGAGGGCTAAGTCGATAACGCTCAATTCTCGGATGCGTGGCTTCTTAGCTCTGCTTTGTGGTTGGCGAGCGCCTCTCTTGCCTTTCGACTTGTTTTTGTTCTCGCGTCGAACCTTTTTTGTAGCAGGCTGACAAGGAGCGGCATCTTCGTTCTTTACTGCCTGTTGGAGGAGGCGCTGTGTTTTAGCTTTCTCATAGATTGCCATTTCACGATCGTGATCATCTCGGGCTTTTTGATTCGCATCCCTTATAAGTTTGCTCATCTGGTCTTCGGACGATGGACTGGGTGGTTTTGTATCAGGAACTTTTGCTGGTTCAGGATTAGTATCCTCCCATTGAGCGTCCGCCTCTTCATCGAAGTCATACATGGCATAACAGCTGTTTATTAGCTCCCGCTTCTTTGGCCGGATGTACCCAAGCCCTTTGGTTTCTACTCTCCCGTTAGGCAGTTTGCATTGGGTCTTCAGAGACCTTTTCTTTCCCTTTATCTTTTCTATTCGAGGGTCCGAGATTCTTTTCAGGCAGTGTCCGATTCCGCAGCCGGATATTTTCGCAAACCACTGGCTCCTCTTCTTTTCCCGAAGTTGACTCTTCAAAGAGAGGGGCAAGCTCTAGCTCCTCATCAGAGTCGCTCCCAAATGTAGGCATTTGTGACCTGATAGTGTTAACCATGTAACAGTTGCCGGCAGTTCTTTCAAGCACTTTGGTCGTGTTTCTTTGCTCCCGACGAACCTTACGCTTTTCCCGTTTAAAGTGTTGTTGATTAGCGACGTATCCTTGCCACCATTTATTGAACGCTTTGCATTCTTGGGTAGAATGTGAGACCTTCTGATGATATAAGCAATAAGAGGGGTGCATTTCTACCACGCTAGTAACTTTTTCTTCTGAGGGTGGTAGCTTCATGCCCATCGATGTGGCCTTAGCGAACTTCTTTTTTATCTTGAATTGGCTTTTGTCAGCGGTGGAGGCATTTTGCTCCAGTGGGATCATCTCAACTCCTCCCTCAAGTCGCTGGCGTTTGGCCGTTTCGAATATCGCCGTCTCGCGTTCTTGATCAGCTTTACTTTTCAATCGAGCTTCACTAAGAAACGCGTCAATCATTTCTATTGATAATTCCGGAAGCCTTGACTCAGTATTTGCCCCCGGTGTTTTGGTGCCAGAAGTCCCTTCATCATTCGAGGTCGAGTGATGAGGTCATATGACAGCTTGCCACATATTCGTCGGATTCATCCGATGAAGTTTCTTCCTCATCTTCTTTCTGAAAGACGTGATCAAGGAAATCCTGGAGCGTAATGGGAGTCCGCGCCTTTTGGTTGTACTCATCCAGTGCGTCGATTTGCTTCTGTAAGTCCGTGCGCTTGTCACCAGGCTTCACGGGCTTCTTAGATTTATTCTTCTTCTTTTTCGAAGATCTTGACGGCTGGTTATGAACGCTTGAACTACCACCATCGGCCTTCGGAGTCGGACGTGGCTTCAACATCCCCTCTATAACCTGCGGCTCCAAGGGGTTCTTCCACTTGACCGCTGGACAGGTCTGAAGATCATTTAGCATTCTCCTCGTTTTGGCCTATAATACGACTTCCCAGGGAGTTTCTTCGACGACGGAGCATGTTGCCCCCGGCGTATTCGTCCCCTTATAGGTGTGGGGCTGCGGAGGATTCACCTTCCATTTGTCAGATAGCGCAAATTTGCCCTGACGGTACTGATTCTCAAGCCAATTTTTGAACACGTAGCAGTCCTCGATGGGATGGCCCAGCACTCGATGATAAGGGCAGTAATTAGGCTCGTTGACGTCACTTGGTTGCGACGGGCGTTTTGGATCTGGCAGATTTATGAGCCTGTTGCGCAATGCCAGCTCGAACAGCCTCCTTGTTTTATCACGGGGGAAGGAGTAAGCACGTCCCATCCTGTCCTCAAGGGGTACGTATGGGCGCGTATTGTTTGGCCGAGCAACCGGCTTCGAGTCGTTTGGTTGTTGTTGGGCATTAGCGACGATAATCGCTTTTCCCTTTCCTTTATCGTTTCGAGAGTCCGGCTTCGGGAGAGGGGGTTTATGGCCCATCTGGTCCATCTGCGCCAATTTGTCGATCAAAGCCTGGAAAGAAGTCGGCTTGAAGAACATTATAAACTGCGAAATGGTTGCTTGTGGATCAAGGGTTCCAACAAACATTCCCACCGCAGGGGCTTCTTCTATGCGCTGTTCACACTTAGACCATAGATTACGCCAGCGTATAGCGTACTGGACCAACGTCTCGCCGGGCTTTACCCTGGCGTTAATCAGCGCCGTCATCGGAGTACGCTCGCTGGCACTCGCAAAGCGTTGGGTGAAGAGCAGCTCTATCTCTGCAAAGGTTTTAATAGAGTCGTTGGGGAGCTCGGAATACCACTCGAAAGCCGTATCTGATAAGCTTCCAACAAACTGGCGCAGCAAGAGCTTGTCGTCGCCTCCAGTGTTACCACAAAGCGCCCTGAATTGGGCAACATGTTGATGGGGATTGCTGGTCCCCTTGTAGACATGAAACTTAGGAATTGTGTAACCTGGCGGGTATCTGATTTGGTCATACCAGCCCGGATATGGCCGCCCCGTTTTTACGACGTGGCCGGCTGCTTCGGCCGCGTGATGAACTTTTATCTGCTGGGCTATATATTCGTCCAGATCTGTTTTAGAGATTGTGTCTTCTTTAGCCGTCGATAGAACGTGCTGAGGGTTTGATGTTTCTCCCCTATCATCCCCAAGGACGATCGGGGGTTCTTCAGTCGGGGGCTCTGGTTGTATCATCATCCCTATCATGTCCTGGAAGAGAAGGCCCATGCGTTGTATATTGGCTGCTTGTTCAGCAGCCTCTTTGTCCCTTTTCTCCAGTACTCTTCGAAGGAACTCGGCATCGGTCTCTTCCTCTTGGCGTTCATCTAAGGATGTCTCAGGATTCTCTTTTGGCCCCGTGAGCGCAGCCATCGTAGTCATCATCTCCTGGAGCTTTTGTTGTTGCTCCTGAGACTTGGTCACTGACCGGGTAAGCGGTCGGTGACCCGTAGAAGTACGACTTTCTTCTTTCCCCGAAGCCATATAGACCGTATGAACTTTGATGCCCCCTGACTTGGGGCGTTTAGGTTCACCGCTCTTAGACTTTGTCAGTGTCATGGGAGCTTTTTCTGGCCTCTTCCTTTTATGGACCTTTGAGGTTGAAGGAGCCGTTGAAGCGGGCATCCTAGCATTTGTTGCCCCCTGCCGTTTAGTGGGGCGGTTTTTGTCTTTTTCCACCTTTGCCCTGTTCTGGCGACGGAAGTGGTCTGAGTCAATCACGGAGTCTTGAACCCTCCGCCAAACTTTATAAACTTTCGCTGACAGCCGTTGAGGGGGCTGTTCCTGTCTCGTCTCCGGAGCTTTTTCCATGGGTGGAGGAGACTTTTTTAATGTAGCAACCGGGGAGTTCTTTCTCACCTTCTTCAGCAATTCAAAGCTGTTCCCAGTTGGGACAGCAGCATCAACCTCCACCACCGGAGCAGGTGGGGTTAGTCCTGAGGGGGAGTTGCCCCCTGCCTTCCTTATTCGCTGCCAATGGCGACGTCGCGCACGACGAGCCGTTGGGACTGGCTCGGAAATCGAGATGGTTTCTTGCTGCCCTCTGTTTGAGCGTGGGGTAACTGCTGATGTCAGCCTATCAAAGACTGATGCCTTCTGACCAGCTGGAGGAGGAGTAGGACCCGTCAATCTTGTGAAGACCGACTCTCTGATGGAAGAAGTCGTTTTAACGACTTCCAAAGCAGCGGCCGTTGCCCTCTTTGGGACAGCCACTTTACAGTTCTGACCCAGCCTGGTGAAAACAGAGGCTGTCAGCTTAGTAGCGGATGACCCATTGACAGGGGTCGTGGTAGCAGTGAGCCGGTCGAATACCGACTTCTTGTTCACTTCTGGTGCGGATATCGGCGCAGAGAAGCTTGTAGGTGGGACCATGGTCCCGAAGAACAAGCCAGTGGTGGCCTGAGTCACCTGGCCTACTGGCAGAGTCAGGAAGGAAGCTGCCTGGGGCCCATATGCTACACCTCTCGGTGAGGTGGAACGTCCGTTGCAGTGGCATCTCGAGCAGTTGGTGCAGTTGGTGGCCATTGAATGTTTGAGTTCTGTACCAGACAAAAGACCAAATCTTAGCAACTTGAAATCCGAAGGCAACCATTTAACAAACCGCGATTAGTTCGCGAAGACGACACACGAAGTGTGGAGTGGAAAGAGGAAGAGGTCCCACCGGGCGTGCCAGAATCTGTTCCCCTCCGAACGGCGGCCGGGACGTTAGGACGTCCGTGCCTGGGGTTCGGGGCAGATGCTATTTGGTTTTATCCGTCTATCTCTCCGAAGATGCCAAGTTGATTTATGACACCTCGTATCGGAGGTTTAGACAGATACGGCCGATGTAGCAGACTTCGTCAGATTCCCCCTCAGGGTGAGGGGTTTTTGATTGTGGGGACGCTCTTCCCTGCAGGCGCAAGCCCCTGCAGTTAATTACGCTACCGCGTCGCGGTAACAACTTTCTCCTTCTCCAGAATTTCACTTCGTGTCGTGTGTGTTTGTTTTGTTTATGGTTGCCCGTGGATTGTATACGGAGACTGAGTGATGTCGTCACCCGTAGGACGTGGGTTAGTCCAAATCCGTATTGAGTTAGATTTGGGTTTGGTATTTTTAATTTAAGGATACGTTAGCCTCGTTGAGGCTAAGATCAACTTAAACATGATTCATTTAATATATGGCCGTCGGGACTCATCACCTCTCTAACTTCGTTGAAGGATTACAACGACAAATATCAGAGGAGTTCAAAGATGTACCCTCGAACCGAAGTTGATTTAGGTTTTTATAGTCCATTTGAGTGTTTAAAGATACGTTAGCCGTGTTTGGGGCTAAGACCAACTTAAACGGTTGTTAAGGATACGTTAGTCCAGTTTGGGACTAAGATCGACTTAACGGGATCGTTTAGATCCGACAAAAGAGCATTTGGGCTCCATTGTGCCAGTTTGGGGACGTGGTGGTCCGTCGCCAGTTTGGGGACGTGGTGGTCCAATGCCAGTTTAAGGACGTGATGGTCCGTATTCCAGTTTTGGGGACGTGGCGGTCCGTATTCCAGTTTAGGGACGTGGTGGTCCATCACCAGTTTAAGGACGTGATGGTCCGTTATTAGTTTAGAGACATTTCGGTCCAATATTAGTTTAAGGACGTTTCGGTCCAATATTAGTTTAAGGACGTTTCGGTCTGATATTAGTTTAAGGACGTTTCGGTCCAATATTAGTTTGTGGTTGTTGGGACCCGTCACCTCTTTGACGTCGTTGAGGAATTACAACGATGAATGTTAAAGGAGCTCGGAGATGTACCCTCGAACCGGACGTAGATTGATCGAGGAGAGCCATTTTGCTCAGTCAATTTAATTTAAGGACTTATGGCCACGGTTGGGCTAAGTCCAGTTCAACACTTTACTCGTATTGCATTTTTCTTATTTAGGCTCTACAAAAGATATAGAGTATTAGTTTATTCTGGGGTCTGCCCATTTGCAAAGCATCTATTTTGTTCTGGGCTTTGCCCCTTTTAAAATGCCTAGCATTCTGAATATTTTGTTTGGGCTCTGCCCATTTATAAATGATGCAAAGCATCTGCTCTGGTTTGGGCCCTGCCCCTTAGAATAATTCATTTGCGCTTCATTAAGCCTGTTGGGCCTTCTCCTAATTGGGCTTGGCTCTTTTTAAAGCATCTGCGCTTTGCGCTAAGTAATGAGCGCAAGCTCATATGGTGATGACACGTGTCGCGCTCTGATGAGCGCAAGCGCACTAGCGCAGTGCGATGCGCTGTTGCGCTGCGCTATTGCGCTGCTGACACGTGGCGCGGTCTCAGCGAGTTGCGCCAATTCCAGAGAGCAAAGCTCTATTTTAAGGGCGCTTAGCGCAAGTGGTTTTATGGCCGATACGTGGCGCTCCCTTAAGAGCGCAACGGCGCAACTTGGAAGTGCAAAGCACTAAGAATCCTTTTAGATTCAAGAAGGGAAGTGCAAAGCACTGTTTAATTTCTTCGTCCAAATTAGATCAAAGAAAAATAAATTTTTCTTTATTCAAAGAACCAGAGGTCCTTAAAAGTGCAAAGCACTATTCTTTTATTTTTATTATTTTTATTGTTTTTACAAAACCGAAGGTTCACAAGAAGTGCAAAGCACTGTTTTTTTTTATATGAAGATCATTTATCTTATTTTTAGATCAATGATCTATTAGAAGGCCTTTCTTCTACCTCACGAATGTTCTTTACCTTTTCCTTGAAATCTTCTCAGAGTTTTCTTTGTTTGGAGTTCTTGATTTTTCCAGAAAATTGTTGATTCTCCAAAATTGTTGATCTTTCTCTCCTTTTTTAATTGAGGCTTAGGGTCCTATTTATAGTGACCACAAATCTGTTGAATTTGTTAACAGGATCTTTCCTGAGTGATTTTGGGAATTTTCCCACTGCTGGATCTTTGATCCAAAGGCCGAAGAAAATCTTCTAGTTCTGGAAAGAACAGAAAAGATTTCATAAAATCTTAATTTAGTTTGGCGCGGATGCCCCAGCGCATGACACGTGTCGCGCAGCGCAGAGCGCAGCGCAAGTGCGCTAGCGCATCTGTGCTGACACGTGTCGCGCAGCGCAGAGCGCAGCGCAAGTGCGCTAGCGCGTCTGCGCTGACACGTGTCACGCAGCGCAGTGTGCAGTGCAGTTGAAGCGTTGCTTCGTTTAAACAGAGCTTTTCTCTGATTGGGCGCGCCTTCTGGGCGCTGCGCTCGGCGCGTTGCGCCAGACACATGGCAAGTTGCGCCCAGCGCAGAGGATCTGAAGCGTTGCTTCACCTGAGATATCTTTTCATCTCCCCTTTTCCAAGTCAAACTTGTATTTCCAAGATTTTGATTTCCCGGGTCTTGGAAATAATTCCATTGTGCACAGAATCTTTTGTGCTAGGGTCTATATATAGTTCAAGGCCGAGCCTTTCATTCTCTTATCTTCAGAGAACTTTTTCGATCATGGCTTGCAACCGCCCTCATGCCCACCGGCAACCATGGGAGGTTCCGATTCGGGACATCGTTCCCCGTTTTGCTGCGGGCCTGGTGGACCCTTCTTTCTCGGACGAGCAATGCGACGCTGCAATGCATGAGCTTTTGACTCGTGTGGGGTCTCCTCTTCCTCCGAATTCCATTTGGCTTCGGATGGCCCTTGCCTCGGTGCTCTCCGCCATTCCCCCTCCTCCGGCAGAGATGTCCCCGGCAATGCTGGATGCAGCCGAGGACAAGATCGAGGGCCTTCTCGTAGCGCACTTGATCACCAAAGCCCTGAGGGACTGCTCCTTCCATTTGCTGAACCAGATACGGGCTCGTCGGGTTGTCATCGCCACTTTTTCCCAAGAGTGTGGCGTTGACCGTTGGATGGCCACTCCTCGGGAGGATCGCCGCTTCGATGTGGTGGAGAAGACAGAGAGGGAGCTGGGGAATCTTCTTCTTCTTTTTGCGAATCCTTGTCTTTCTGATCCCGTATTCGGTGATCTTTTTTAAATGTAATATTAATAATAACGAATAAGCATTTTTCTTTTTAATCAAGTATCTCATTGCCTGTTAAGGGTTCTTTTATTTTTGTTCTTTGTTGTGTTCGTGCATCATATGATTTTAACTTGTTATTATCAAGTGTACGTAACTTTACTTGAATAAATTGCTTTTGGTTTTAAACTCCTTCTTCTGCGCTAGCGCATCTGCGCTGACACGTGCCGCACAGCGCACAGCGCAGCGCGACTGCGCTAGCGCATCTGCGCTGACACGTGTCGCGCAGCGCAGAGCGCAGCGCGGCTGCGCTAACGCATCTGCGCTGACACATGTCGCGCAGCGCAGTGCCTGAGCAACTGAAGCGTTGCTTCCTTTATTGAAGTTTAAATTTTCAAAGCAAAGCTTTGTTTCTGATTGGGGAGTTGTTTCATCTTCCACCTCGAAATTTGATCGGAGCTTTGCTCAGATTGGGGTAAACAGGCATCTTCACACTTTTCTCTATGGATGTTGGTACATTTCGGACTGATGAGGTAAAGGTGGTCCTTGCGAAGGTGATGCAGTTAAAGCTAAGAGGGTAGTAGGAGCTTGTATAGTCAGTCTTGTTGTGGGGTTTGCGTCTGCTCTGTACTTTGAGCTTGCACTTAGAGTGTGTTTAGGTGATCCACAAATCATACAAAGACCGTTAGCTCGTATGCAGTCCTTTACCACATGTCCGAGCATCTTACAATAATTATATGTCCTTGCTGGCGGTGTCCTTTCTTTCTTCTTGATATAACCATGAGCTGCCTTCAAAGCTGCCTCAGTACGAACTAGTTCTTGGTGAAGGAGAGCAGCCTGCTCCTGCTGTCTCTCAACTAGACTCCTGGTTGTTCCAAGGAACGCCGTTGGTCTTATCAGTAGGTCCGCAACGGTAATTAGTGGTGGTAGTGTATGTGGTGGAGTGTTGCCATTGACGTTCGTGCTGGTGTTATTGGAAGAATCCATGACCTTGATAGAAAAAAGAAAGGTTAGGATAGATTCAAGGAATTTGAATTGTAAAGAATGTATAGTTGCCGATTCTTATTATTCTTGTGATATATTGTTTTGGATTCCTTGTAGAACTGACCTGCATGGGCCGTCAGCAAAACCTGTCACGCCCCGCTTTCCAGTGTACGGGAAAGGAGACGTGACGGGCACGCGACGTATTTACTCAGAAATAAATATTGTAAGTCCACGTTGCCATCCCCGGTACTTACGAGGAGGCGGAAACGGTGTAACAATCAAATTTTGTCATGAGGAGCAACATGGACTAAACAAGGTCGGGATCGTGTCTAAACTAAACTAGCAAGCTTACAAAGGAGCGTTAGCTACTCGGATGAAAAGTTATACCTAACTTGAACTCCTTCTTCTTCAAACTTTGTAGAGGTTGATGGTTCTTGCCTCGTAGCCTTCTTCCGTCGAAGATGGATCCACCTGAGGGTTCAACCTTCGGGCTCTTACTCGAACTTTGAGTGAACTAGGATCTCCGGCTTGCTAAACCTTGAACCCTAGAGAGAGTAGAAAGTATCTAAGGGGTGGTTTTCTTTTAAGGTGAGGGATTCTCAACACATGAGAAGGATTCACCTTGAGCTTGAGGAAGAAGAAGATGAAATGAGGAGAGAGAATGATTATGATAGAATGAGCTCTTTTCTTTTGCAACCATAACTAAAAGAAAAGGAATTATCTAATTAATAATAATAATTGAAAATGAAAATAGTTGATGGTTGTATTTGGAATGACCACTATCATCACTTCATTAAATTAGTGTAAGCTAGAATCAAGGAGTATTCTTGCAAAGCAATGATGGTGGTCAACATTCAACCATGGTCAACAAGTCAACCATGGTCAACAAGTCAACAAAATCAACCATAACAATATTTCATTTAATTACTATTATTAATTGATATTTCATAAATCTATTAGGGTTTGGAAAATGACGACTGTCAACTGTGCATACGCACCCGTTCCGAAACCCTAAAGAAAAACCTCATCCTCCGCCTCAAGCAACTGTGCATACACACCTGTATTCTCGTTCCGAGGAACAAGAATGCCGAGAGATAAAAGCAACCCCAAAATATATACCAGTATCTGGCTCAATCCAGAGCCCGCCAGTATAATCCGTCCGGACTCCAAACGTGCACAAGTGCGCGGATGAGAACGAACCCTGCCGCAAAACCATGCGACCTCTACTCTGTTTTGCCCAGAGGCAAATACCCTCTGTGTGGGACTCTAAAGACTCGACACTACGCTGGCAGTGGGTTTAACCACAGACCGCAAGCGGCACTAGCTGTGCGTAACGGTCCCCAGGTAGATGCCGACAAGAAGGCTGACGAGGTGAAACCCCATCTGAACTCCTACTGAGTCTGAATGTGACAGTCTCCGTACAGTCCGGTCTGTTCGTCTAATACATCGCATGTCGGGCCTAGGGGGCGGTAAAACGTCAGTCCACTAATAGCGGTACAAGTCGTGTCAGAGTGAAGCCCAAAACACCCTGAGATAACACTGGAAGCCTACCAGTATATCTCGCTTGCCCTGGCCAGGGACTACTCGTGTAATGGCTCTCCTAGACACAGCGCGATGTCAACCCCCAATACCGGGAGAGACGAATCCTGTCTAACCGTCACTGCCTCCAAGTGCTTCGGGACTGCACCCAACCACCACCTGTTTGCATGACTCCTTTGAGCCGTGGTAGGGTAGTGATCAAAGTGCAGTGGGAACACACTCGAGGCGAAGTGGCAGTGTCAAGTAAGCGGACTAAGCTGTACTCATGTCACCTGGGAACTGATAACTGACGATAGGTATAATACCAACCTGTCAGTTCCCGACGAGTCCTGTCCAGTGTACTCATAACCCAACGAGCACCCGTATACTATCTCCAGTACGACGTACTGATGGCTGTGGGACAGACCATCTCCCATACTGGGATGAGAAGCGCATACGCTAGTCTACTCCGGAGTATCGATGCCCTGTCTCGATAGTCCTGCGACTAGGGACCTGTATAAGGATGTGCTTATAGATTACCCAGCCCCCACTAGTGTGACTGCCATCACAACGCTGGTAATCAAGCAAAGATCCTAAGGGCTCCACTAATGCTTATAGGTGATATACTAATATAAACACATATACACATTGAAGTAGAAACAAACCAAGTAGCATACTACTATATTGAGCAAGATTTTTTATACAAGGTGAATATCCCAAGCTTCCATTAAGTAATATACAAACTAGTATGATACAGTAATGGCCTCTACGGCATATACACTAACAATCTCCCACTTGCACTAAGGCCATGTACTGGCGTATCGAAGACCTATCATCTCGATCAGCCGCTCGAACTGAGTCTGGGGCAGGGCCTTGGTGAATGGATCTGCAGTGTTCTCTTCTGAAGCAACCCTCCGAAACTCGATCTTCTTGCGACCACGATCTCCCTGATCAGGTGATACCGCCTCAAGATGTGCCTGGATCTCTGATGGGACCTGGGTTCCTTCGCTAAAGCTATAGCCCCGTTGTTGTCGCAATACAGAGGTATTGGATCAACAATGGACGGAACCACCTGAAGTTCTTTCAAGAACTTCCTCATCCAGACAGCTTCTTTTGCGGCATCAGAAGCAGCGATGTATTCCGCTTCCATAGTCGAGTCTGCAACGGTTTCCTGTTTGGAACTCTTCCAACACACCGCCCCTCCATTGAGGGTAAAGACAAAACCCGACATGGACTTGGAATCATCCTTGTCACTCTGGAAGCTGGAGTCAGCAAAGGCCTCGATCTGGAGGTCTTTTCCGCCATACACCAAGAACATCTCCTTAGTCCTTCTCAGGTACTTGAGAATGTTCTTTACCGCTATCCAGTGTTTCTCCCCAGGGTTTGACTGATACCGGCTTACCACACTCAGTGCATAAGCTACATCCGGTCTGGTACACAATATCGCATACATTATAGAGCCTACCGCAGAAGCGTAGGGTATAATAGACATGCGATCCCTCTCCAAATCAGTCTTGGGGGACATCTCTTTAGAGAGGGCGATCCCGTGACAAGCCGGTAGGTTACCGCGCTTGGAATCTTCCATACTGAACCTTTTTAGTACGGTGTCGATGTACCTGGACTGTGAAAGTCCTAATATCCTCTTGGATCTATCACGACGGATCCGGATCCCCAGGATGTATGAGGCATCACCCAGGTCTTTCATGGAGAACCTGTGTGACAAAAACCCCTTGACAGATTGTAGCATAGGAATGTCATTTCCTATTAAGAGAATGTCATCCACGTATAAAACGAGGAATACTACAGTTCTTGCTACAAATCTACTATAGATGCATGGTTCATCTGGATTTTTGATAAAGTCAAATTCCTTGACCGTCTCATCAAAACAGATGTTCCAACTCCGCGATGCCTGCTTTAGTCCATAGATGGACTTAAGCAACTTGCACACCTTTCCGCTGCTCCCACTCTGAATGAAACCCTCTGGCTGATCCATATAGACACACTCCTCTAAATTTCCATTTAGAAAAGCGGTTTTTACATCCATCTGCCAAATCTCATAATCGTGGAAGGCAGCAATGGCAAGAAGGATCCGAATGGATTTCAGCATAGCCACTGGAGAAAGGGTTTCGTCATAGTCCAAGCCAGGTCTTTGACGGAAACCCTTTGCTACAAGTCTAGCTTTATAGGTCTCAACCTGTCCATCTACACCAATCTTCCTTTTGAAGATCCACTTGCATCCTACGGGTTTTACCCCGTCTGGAGCAATGTCCAACGTCCATTCTTTGTTGGTGTACATGGACTCCATTTCGGTCCGCATTGCATCCAGCCATTTTACCGAGTCAACGCTCTGAACGGCCTGCTGGAAGCTAGTAGGCTCATCATAATCTATGATGCAATCCTCTCTATCCCCGTCTATGAGAAAACCGTAGTATCTCTCGGGCGGATGAGACTGCCTACTACTCCTGCGGAGCGGCGTAGGAATGTCCTGTTCATTTGAACCCTCTGGTTCTACTAAGCTTTCAGCAATAGTTTGTGGTTCTGGAATTTCTTCCAGTTCTACTGCGCTCCCACTTATTTCTTTTTCTAAGAACTGGTGTTCTAGAAAGTGGGCATGACGAGAAACAAGAACTTTTTGTTCCTCTGCGTAGTAGAAGAGATATCCCTTGGAGTTCTTTGGATATCCCACAAACTTACACAGTACTGAGCGTGCCTCGAGCTTGTCCGCATGCTGCTTTTTAACAAAAGCTGGACTTCCCCAAGTCTTAATGTGACTGAGATGGGGCCTCTTCCTACACCACATCTCATACGGTGTAGTAGGCACAGTCTTAGTAGGAACTCGGTTCAAAAGGTACGCAGCTGATTCTAGCGCATACCCCCAGAATGATCGCGGTAACTCAGCGTTACTCATCATGGACCGTACCATATCCAATAGGGTTCGGTTCCGTCTCTCCGATACACCGTTGTGTTGCGGAGTGTATGGAGGAGTAAGCTGAGAGAGAATTCCGTTCTCTTTTAAATAATTCAGGAACTCGGCACTTAAGTATTCTCCACCTCGATCCGATCTTAGAATCTTGATACTTTTGCCGGTCTGTTTCTCTACCTCATTCTTATATTCCTGGAACTTTTCAAAGGCTTTGGACTTATGTTTCATTAAGAAGACATAACCGTACCTTGAGAAATCATCCGTAAAAGTAATGAAGTAAGAGTAACCGCTTCGCGCATGTGTAGACATTGGACCGCACACGTCGCTGTGTACGAGCCCCAAGAGCTCGCTCGCTCTTACTCCGTGTGCAGTGAACGGAGTCTTTGTCATCTTTCCTTTGAGACAGGATTGACAAGTGGCATACGATTGATATTCGAATGAATCCAAATATCCTTCTGTATGTAACTTAGTCAACCTTCTCTCATTGATGTGACCCAGTCTACAATGCCATAAGAAAGTATGATTGATTTCTGGAGACTTTCTTTTGTGTGTATTCTGGACATTGAAAATATGTGGTTGGTTTAATACGTATATACCATTGCTCAGTGTACCTGACCCAATCAGAACTTGATTAAGGTGAATGTTTACAACATTACTTACAAACGCAAATTCATAACCTTCTTTAGAAACCAAAGATACAGAAATGATATTACAAGTTGCGTTGGGTACAAAAAAGCAATTACGCAAAACCAAAACATGCCCATCTGTCATTCCCAGGTGATAGTCCCCCACGGCTTTAGCATCCATGCTAGCTCCGTTCGCAACTCTGAGGGTCATGTCACCTGCCTTCAAAAACCTACGGTTTCTCAACGCCTGCAAAGAATTACAGATATGAGATCCTGATCCGGTATCCAATACCCAGGAAGTAGAGTTTATAGAAAGACAGTTTTCAATAACATACACACCTGAAGCTGAAGCCGCAACCTGCTTCAGTTCCTGTGTCCTGGCTTTCCAAGCCCTGCAATCTTTCTTCCAGTGTCCACTCTTATGACAATAGAAGCATTCCTCCTTTCCCACAAGCTTCCCCGCAATCTTTGTTGCCTTTTCCTTTCCCTTCGTACCCACTTTACTAACACCGCCTCTTGGTTTGGCGGGGGCTTTCTTCCTCTTTCCCTTGGCTTTCGCCTTGGACCTAGAGGAAGAAGATCCTCCTACAAACAAAGCGGGTGTTTCCCTACCTTTCTGTAGGGTGCCCTCTGCGCTCCTCAGCATGTTGAGGAGTTCTGAAAGTTCAACTTCCTTTTCTTGTAAGTTGAAGTTCAGTATGAACTGGGCGTAAGTGGATGGAAGGGACTGGAGAACTAAATCCGTATAGAGTTCACTTTCCAACGTGGTCCCAAGTTCTGCGAGCTCCTCAATGTAGCCAATCATCTTAAGCACGTGGTCCGCTACCGATGATCCGACGGCCAGCTTTGCCGAAAACAACTTCTTCGACACTTCGTATCTTGCGATACGAGACTGCTCTCCATACAGTTCTTTTGTATGAAGAAATATGGATTCCAAATCCATATTCTCGTGCCTCCTCTGGTGTTCGTTGTCCATAGAGGCAAGCACGAGGCACTTGGCCTTCGCGCAATCAATCTCCCAAGTCTTACGGATTTCCTTATCCGCGACGCTGGAGGTGGGACCTGGGACGGGGGGAGCTTTGGTGGTAAGAAGATACCCCAGCTTGTCGTAAGTGATTGCCATTTTGACATTCCTGAGCCAATCTTTGTAGTTTGGCCCTGTCAGTATGTTTTTATCTAGAAGTAACTTAAGTCCAGTCATTTCGATTTGGTTGCTGCAGGGGGGAGAGAAGGAACACTTTAGCACGATGCTCTTGCAAGTTTAGAATGGTTTTTAATTTGTCTAAACAGGATGGCTCCCACTGTCTCTCGAATCCCTCCTCAAACCACAAAAGAAGAATTAGTCGGGATCAATCCCACCGTACAATACTTGCTTAACCGTTCAGCCAGGCCAGTGTCGGTACTTCGAGGGAGGTTTTCCAACGCTTTCGCGAAGTTCCTTAATTAGAGAACCTCTTTTCCCTGGGGGTGTAGCCCCGCTAACACCTTTCTAGACACCTACTAGGTTTATAGCATTGATCGTTTAGTGAAAAATTTCCCGAGGAGTAGCATATACTCACAGTAGGATCGGGATCCAAATATCATCGTATGACGAAACTGAAGGAATCCTACCAGAATCACCACACTCCAAATGGTATGCAAATCTAGCAAGTTTCAGTACTTATGAAACTCCCGATGTGGATTTTTGCCCCATGCTCTTATGACCTTGACTTTGGCCAAAATATCATAAGTCACATGTCAAGTTCTACCCGTCACTATCCAGGTTAATTTGGATCCACCCGTACCTACCCTTGACTTTGGCCAAAATGGCAGTACGACTGTCCCAAACCAACGCATCTATCTATGCTACACATGAACACCCAATAGCTACCAATCACTATGCCTTGACTTTGGCCAACATACATAGCTTGAATACTATTGCCTATTCATGCGAAACGACGGAGGGCTACGAATGGTTTTGGTAAAACCGTGAACGTAGTGAACTTGATATAATCGATGGAACGAGATAGCTTTTAGAAGGAGTGGCTCAAGCTCCGCATTTAAAAGTTAGTTTTGAAAAGAACCGAGTGGTTTTTTGAAAGTGTTCCAACGACTTTAGCTTGGTTTATTATCTTGCATTAGTTCTTTTAATGCGTGATATTCTTTCATTAGTTCTTTTAATGCGTCCCATCATTTAATCCTACCATTGCAGAAAACAACCAAAATATGACGTACGCTTATGCCATATGCATTCGCCATGGGGCCCCGTCATCACCCGTTAGGTTACTTAACTAATGACAGAGCGGGGGCTGGGCTAGCGCGGCTGTAAAACATAAGCAACGCCTAAATAGAAAGCAATGATAGACATTACAGATCACAGATGAATACATTGGATATACTAGCAATCCGCAATCCTTTCGAGCCTGCAACGAAAAGCGGATTACACGGTCGTGGTGAATAGCCAAATACCCCACCCAAGACCCCTACGGGTGCGGCAAACTACCCGCCAGATATCCGAAGTGGAGCAACCTCCCTCAACGCCGTGAGTAGGCCACTCGGCACTTCGAGATACCCGGTAGTTTGTGCACCCCTCCACGGGTCTATCCTAGGAGCAAAAACAGTAAAAAGAATTAGACAATGACGGCTACAACCCCGACCCGGTTGTGCGGCCATACAAATAATATTATTACATCAATTTACATTTACAATGAATGAAAGAAAAGAAACACTCATCTCACATCCACCCCGGCTATTCACCCGCGACAGTCCAACGGATTCATATACACATTCCAGTATCAAACACAGATCACAGAGATGTATAACCCCGACTAATCGACTTATAGCGATTAGCCGACGTTCAATACATGCAAACATCACAGATATAACCAATATAGCCAAAGTGTAGCGAAGTTCGAAAAAATACGGATTTATAGGACCCCAAAAGTAAATTTCTGTTCTGGAAAATCTAGGCACATATAACATATTTGAAAAATCCCAAAACCCTACCAGAAGAACACTGCACAAAACACGATCACATGAAGATCCCAAACGGCGGCGGATCCGCAGCGAGAAGAATAGATGGGGCCGCGGAAGCGCGGCGGTTTGAAGGATTCATGGGATCGTTTTTGGTGGGTGTTCTCACAAAACCCTGAGCCGATTTTAGGAGTATAAATTTTTACATTTTGAGCACAAAAAAATTCAACAGAAACTTAGGGTTTTGGTTTTTCCGGTTTTGCGATTTTTCCGTTTCGAACTTCCATACACTTCGCTACCAAGCTAGTTTTAGTTTAGTTAGGCTCTGATACCACTGTAAGTCCACGTTGCCATCCCCGGTACTTACGAGGAGGCGGAAACGGTATAACAATCAAATTTTGTCATGAGGAGCAACATGGACTAAACAAGGTCGGGATCGTGTCTAAACTAAACTAGCAAGCATACAAAGGAGCGTTAGCTACTCGGATGAAAAGTTATACCTAACTTGAACTCCTTCTTCTTCAAACTTTGTAGAGGTTGATGGTTCTTGCCTCGTAGCCTTCTTCCGTCGAAGATGGATCCACCTGAGGGTTCAACCTTCGGGCTCTTACTCGAACTTTGAGTGAACTAGGATCTCCGGCTTGCTAAACCTTGAACCCTAGAGAGAGTAGAAAGTATCTAAGGGATGGTTTTCTTTTAAGGTGAGGGATTCTCAACACATGAGAAGGATTCACCTTGAGCTTGAGGAAGAAGAAGATGAAATGAGGAGAGAGAATGATTATGATAGAATGAGCTCTTTTCTTTTGCAACCATAACTAAAAGAAAAGGAATTATCTAATTAATAATAATAATTGAAAATGAAAATAGTTGATGGTTGTATTTGGAATGACCACTATCATCACTTCATTAAATGAGTGTAAGCTAGAATCAAGGAGTATCCTTGCAAAGCAATGATGGTGGTCAACATTCAACCATGGTCAACAAGTCAACCATGGTCAACAAGTCAACAAAATCAACCATAACAATATTTCATTTAATTACTATTATTAATTGATATTTCATAAATCTATTAGGGTTTGGAAAATGACGACTGTCAACTGTGCATACGCACCCGTTCCGAAACCCTAAAGAAAAACCTCATCCTCCGTCTCAAGCAACTGTGCATACACACCTGTATTCTCGTTCCGAGGAACAAGAATACCGAGAGATAAAAGCAACCCCAAAATATATACCAGTATCTGGCTCAAACCAGAGCCCGCCAGTATAATCCGTCCGGACTCCAAACGTGCACAAGTGCGTGGATGAGAACGAACCCTGCCGCAAAACCATGCGACCTCTACTCTGTTTTGCCCAGAGGCGAATACCCTCTGTGTGGGACTCTAAAGACTCGACACTATGCTGGCAGTGGGTTTAACCACAGACCGCAAGCGGAGGTAGATGCCGACAAGAAGGCTGACGAGGTGAAACCCCATCTGAACTCCTACTGAGTCTGAATGTGACAGTCTCCGTACAGTCCGGTCTGTTCGTCTAATACATCACATGTCGGGCCTAGGGGGCGGTAAAACGTCAGTCCCCTAATAGCGGTACAAGTCGTGTCGGAGTGAAGCCCAAAACACCCTGAGATAACACTGGAAGCCTACCAGTATATCTCGCTTGCCCTGGCCAGGGACTACTCGTGTAATGGCTCTCCTAGACACAGCGCGATGTCAACCCCCAATACCGGGAGAGACGAATCCTGTCTAACCGTCACTGCCTCCAAGTGCTTCGGGACTGCACCCAACCACCACCTGTTTGCACGACTCCTTTGAGCCGTGGTAGGGTAGTGATCAAAGTGCAGTGGGAACACACTCGAGGCGAAGTGGCAGTGTCAAGTCAGCGGACTAAGCTGTACTCATGTCACCTGGGAACTGATAACTGACGATAGGTATAATACCAACCTGTCAGTTCCCGACGAGTCCTGTCCAGTGTACTCGTAACCCAATGAGCACCAGTATACTATCTCCAGTACGACGTACTGATGGCTGTGGGACAGACCATCTCCCACACTGGGATGAGAAGCGCATACGCTAGTCTACTCTGGAGTATCGATGCCCTGTCTCGATAGTCCTGCGACTAGGGACCTGTATAAGGATGTGCTTATAGATTACCCAGCCCCCACTAGTGTGACTGCCATCACAACGCTGGTAATCAAGCAAAGATCCTAAGGGCTCCACTAATGCGTATAGGTGATATACTAATATAAACACATGTACACATTGAAGTAGAAACAAACCAAGTAGCATACTACTATATTGAGCAAGATTGTTTATTCAAGGTGAATATCCCAAGCTTCCATTAAGTAATATACAAACTAGTATGATACAGTAATGGCCTCTAGGGCATATACACTAACAAATATATTAAGCGTAAATAAGCAATATATGAAATGCATAAGAAATGAAAAGAGATATAATGTAAACAACAACTTTTATTCACATTCATCTTTATAATACAAATGATTTGAAAAGGAAACGTACAATGATAAAAGCAATGCCTAAACAGTGGCTTACAAACTGGAAGGTAAGCACAAGTAAAGCTAGTAGTCTTGCTGTGCCTCAATCTGATCCAAGTACTCCTGACTGGGCTCGATCTCCTGAGGGTCATGTCCTCCTGACAAACATTCTAAGAAAGAAATAGACAGGAATGTCTTCAGTGAACTAGCGCTCGGTAAGTCCCAATAGAAAGGAAGGAATAAACAAGTAATATGGAAGGAAACTGTTAAGTTATACAGATATCAGTTTATTATTCTAACGTAGTTTTTTGTAGCTTGGTACAGAAAGTATCAGTGTATACGAGAGGAATCCAACTGTCCCGTGGACTATGGTAACATGTAAGTAAAAAACCCCATCAAAACCCACGGGACAACGGCACGAGAGTTCATGTAGGTGTCTTTTAGTGACCATCATCGTGCCACTTCTAATACATTCCGTACCAATCTACCCCTTTAACCCCGTAATGTGTTTTATATAGATTATAATTATCAGATTTGCCGAGTCCATGGATACAAGTTGTTCATCTAATCAGTTTCAGGATTCTAAATAAGTAGTCATGTAATTAAGTCAAGTTATAGCCATAGTTCGGTCAAGTCAAGTCATGTTTGCATATTGATGTTGTTCTTGTACTCAGGTTCATGTTCAGGTTCAGGTATACATATTAGAGTTTGGATTCATGTTTGAATTGGATTCTAGTTTGAGTTGAATTGAAGCTTGATTTAGACTCAGACTTGAGTCAGACACTTAGAATTGATTTGGATCCTGAATTAGGTTCGGGAGTTATCGGTAACTGCTGCACATGGACGGCAGGATTTATGTCTTTTTCCAAGATAATTACTATTGATAATACCGTTACGTTTTCTACCTTAAATAGGCAAGCACTCACTTTCTCCGGCTCCCTAGGACTCAAGAGAATTGATCCCGCTTAAACCTATATTTACTGAAGTCCTTAAATGTAATTTTATATACCTCGAGGGGGTTTTATGAAAAATATTTTTAATATACTTTCAAAATAACCTCGAGAAATTATTTATATTCTTTAGGGTTTCCGTGGAGGTATTTAAGGCATTGAGGTATTTTAGTGATAATTATCTTAACTTGAATAGTTCATAGTATTTTACTGTAAACTTGTCTTGTAATGATATCTTGATGGTATTTTAATGAAACTTATAATTTTTTTATTTGAAAAAAAATATAAGTTATTATATTTTGAAAATATATGGATTTTATAATATTTATATAATTATTAAAAATTAATTTTTATTATTAAGTAGAAAATTTCGTTTTTTCTTAAAAATCGTATTAAAAATCTTTCGAGACCGAATGCTTTGTAAGGAGATCTGCATCTCGCTCTACTAGCCCAAGGATGTGTGACAATCCGCACCATCCAATAGCGGATGCCCTAAAAATGGTTGTAGAGGCTTATTTGCAAAGGGTTTTGAAATACAATTCAAAGAAAACCGTTTTGTATAGTTGATGGTATTTTAATGTAATATGGTAACAAAAATATGTTCAAGGGGCATCATGCTATGGAAACATGTGTGTATGTGAGGGGTAGGTCATTACCTCGTGAAGTTTTCTAAAGGTATATTCAAACAAACGAATAAAAGATGATGTACATAAAGTTCATGGTATTTTCATGTAAAATTTAGATTAAAGTTATTTGGCATGATATTTTTGAGTGAAAGTTGGTTCTAAACATTAGTTTTATGGTTATAAACATAGGGTAAGAATTTGGATGAAAGATATGGAAGAAATAGTGAAATTTTTAGGGTTTAGAATAAGATGTCGGTATTAACTCCACTTACCGACATGTTTTGAAAAAAAAAAATTCAAGAAGAAAGAGAGAGATAGGGAGGGACTTACAAGTGAATTAGATTAAGGAAAAGGTTGTAGAAGATAGATTGGTAGTCGGGGCATCGCCGCAATAGTCTCGATTCCTCGCCGGAAGTTGGTCGTTGGCTAACCCCTCTTCTGCTCCACTTGTACTTGAGAAAATTTGAAAGTTTTGGTTAGAATTTTCAGAATGAGGAAGGGTTAGGGTATGGGATAGTATTTATAGTATGGAATTAGGGTTTTGGGATTAAAAGAGTGAATTAAAATGCATTAAAATGTGATAAATTGGGGAATTGAGTGGTCTCTGTTTGATTGCAGAGTCATCAAACAGTGCAAGGGTGATGGGGGTAGGCCAAGGGACATGTGTACAAAGCACGGGTACTTTTTCCCACGGGGGACCGTCGGCGCCGGCCATTCTTGGCATCTCATCGGTCGTTTAGTTGAAGGGGGCCGGTGGATTGTTGTTATATGTCCATTTCAGTATTTACAATATTTTGCACATGTTTGTTTTTTCAGACTTTTCATTTTATGTGCAGTGCACGTGTAAACTTTTGGACTTCCAAAATGTTTAAAAGAAAAATAAGAAAAAATATAATGTGTCTGATGGGATTCGAACACAGGGCTACATCATAGCAGTGCAAGGCTTTACCAGTGAGCTACAAGTTGTTTCTTGCTGTTCTCAAACAAAATTAACTTTTAAATTGTACTCGGGCTTGCAAACTCCTTTCTGTACATTAAACTGAAAAATTTCGTACAGTAAATTCAGAGTCGTTACAATAGCCACTGGAGAAAAGGTTTTATCATAATCGACACCTGGTCATTGACGAAAACCTTTTGCTATAATTCTAGCTTTGAATGTCTCAACCTTTCCATCTACACCAATTTTCTTCTTAAAGATCCACTTGCTCCCAATGGGTTTTACCCCCTTCAGGAGCAACTTCCTAAGTCCACACTTTGTTGATGTACATGGATTCCATCTCAGATCGCATAGCATCCAGCCATTTCATAGAGTCTCCACTTATGATGGCTTTCTCGAAACTAGTTGGGTCATCATCTTCCATGATGCAATCCTCTCTCCTACCGTCTATGAGAAAACCGTAGTATCTCTCAAGTGGATGAGGAACCCTACTAGATCTGCGGAGTGGCTGAGGTTCGTCGAGGACTATTGAATCTTCCGGTTCTACCAAATCATCAGTTGTAGTTTGTGTATCTGGAACTTCTTCCAGTTCTACCTCATTACTACTAATTTCTTTCATAAGAAATTCCTTTTCTAAAAAGATGGCATGTTGAGAAACAAACACTTTTTGTTCCTTACCGTGGTAGAAGATATATCCATAAGAATTCTTTGGATATCCCACAAACTTGCAATGAACTGATCGTGCTTCGAGTTAATCCGGATTCTATTTTTTAACATAGGTCGGACAACCCCATATCTTAACTCGTTTAAGATATGGTCTCTTTCAACTACATATCTCATATAGTGTTTTAGGCATGGATTTTGATTGAACTTGATTCAATAGGTATGCAGCTGTCTCAAGTGCATAACTCCAAAAGGAGATAGGTAACTCAGCAACACTCATCATAGAGCGCACCATACATCTAATAGGGTGCGATTCTTCCGCTCCGACACACTATTGTGTTGTGGTGTATACGGAGGAGTAAGCTGAGAGAGAATCTCATTCTCTTTTATATAATCTCAGAATTCCGTGCTTAAGTATTCACCTCCTCGATCAGATCGAAGGTTTTAATACTTTTACTCATCTGGTTCTCTACTTCGTTCTTATATTCCTTGAATTTCTTAAAAGCTTCATATTTGTGTTTCAAAAGGAACACATGTCCGAATCTTGAGAGATCATCAGTGAATGTAATGAAGTACGAGGCACCATTCCTAGCATGTGTAGACATAGGACCGCATACATCACTGTATATCAGTCCCAAGAGTTCAGTAGCTCTTTCTCCATGTCCTACAAATGGAGTTTTGCTCATCTTGCTTTTGAGACATGACTGACAAGTTCAGAAGATGTAAATTCGAACGGATTTAAATATCTATCTTTATGTAACTTAGCTAGTCTTGTCGCATTGATATGACCAAATCTACAATACCATAAGAAGGTTTCATTCATTTCTGAACTTTTCCTCTTGTGTGTGTTCTGTATATATAGAACTATATTTTGATTTAGAACGTATATTCCATTACATAACGTACCAAACCCAATCAACACTTGATTTAGGAAAATGCCCATAACATTTTTCTCTAATGCAAAGTTATATATCCTTCTTTATCTAATAAAGAAATAAATATTATATTGCACATCATCGACGGTACTTAATAACAGTCGTTCAAAATCAATGTATTACCATTTGGTAATACAAGGTGATATTCGCCGACAGTTTCGGCAGCAACAATTGCTTGGTTCCCTGCTCTGAGAGACATATCACCCTTACCCAGTTCTCTAATTCTTTTTAACCCTTGTAACATATTACAAATATGGGATCCTGATCCGGTATCTAATACCCAGGACGTAAAGCAGACTGAGAAACAGTTCTCAATAACTAACACACCCGAAGAAGATGCATCAGAATGCTCTTTCTTCACTCGGGTTGCATGGGAATCCTTGCATTCCCCTATCCCTTGCTCAGACTTATGACAGTCATAAGATAGAGCGGAACCAACATTCCCCAGCCCAGTATAATAAGCGGGTTCGGTCAATACATCCATATTATTATCTTGATTAAAGCGTATCATGATCACTACCTGGAGAGAGAGAGAAGAAAACACTTTAGCGTGCTCTCTTGCAAGATTAGATTGGTTATTATCTTATCTAATCCGGATGGCTCCCATTGTTTTTATCAAATCTTTCTTCAAACCCTAAAAAGTAAGAATAGCCGGGAATAATTACACCCTACAAGTTCGCCAATCGGTCAGCAAGGCAGGTATTGGTACTCAGAGCGAGTCTCCCCATGTTTTTGCATAGAACTAATTAAATAATCTCGTTTCCTCGGGGGAATAACCCCGTTAACACCTTTCTTAGACACCTACTATTAGCTAATTGTAAAGTGGAAAACTCTCTCAGGAGTAACACTTACTCACAGTGGGTATCGGGATCCAACTATCATATAGAAGGTATGCAATCTCATTGCAAATTTCAACACTTGAAATTCCTAATATCTATTTTTACCCCATGCGGTTTATGACCTTGAAAAGGTCAACAAACCATAAACCGCAAGTCAAGTTCAACCCATCATTTCGTGATTGAATTAAACCCACCCACACGACCCTTGACAAGGTCAATAAGGCCATACGACTACCCTAATCCAATCGCATCATATGCGGCAGATAAGCACTAATTAGCTACCACACACTACGCCTTGACAAGGTCAACAAATGCAGCAACACGAATACTAAATAGCACTTATCTGAAATGACAGAGGGTTATGACTAGTTTTGAAGAAAATCTTAATGAACTTGATATCGCTGTAGAATCTAATGATTTGATAAGGAGTGGTTTAAGCTCCGCTTTAAAATCGAGTAGTTTTAAAAACAAACCGAGTGGGTTGTAGCATATGCTAGTTTTTCTAAAGAGGTCATTCCCGGTTAAGGGATCTAGGCTCTTTTCTCATCGAATGAGGTGCTAGATATTCATAATAGAATACCGCTATGCAAAGCAAGAACCATAGCCACCTTTTTGAAAAATAGATTCTAAAAAATCTTTAGGTTTCTTTTCTTTCATTAATCTCATTAATGACGTCCCATCATTTATGTTTCCTAAACATCACAGAAGAAACGAAAATAAAATACACATATATGCCATCCACATTCGTCATAGGGACCCGGGTCTTCACCGTAAAGTTACTTAACATACGGCAGGGCGGGGTCAGGACTAGCGCGGATGCAAAACATATATAGTGTCTACTAGTATATCATATATATAAGTAGCATTCGTCTCACGCAGTTATATGATCACATCATATCACAGAATCAGTAGAAGCAAACATATGAAATATAGGATATACTAGAAGGTCCGTATTTTAGATTAAGCCAGTAATGAAAAACATGGATTCCACGGTCGTGATGAATATCCAAGCCCACATCCCTAGACTCCTACGATAGTGGCAAGAAACTCTGCCAATTCTAGAGTTAGGCGACCCGGTCTTGACTTCTCGAGATGGCCTCCCACTGGACTCTAGAACCCGGTTACTTGTGCTCCCCGCCTTGGGTCTATCCTAGTGCGGAAAAGTAAATAATATACATCAAATGGTGACAACAACCTTAACCCGGAAGTGTCCCAATAAAAGAATATTACATACAAATATTTACATGAACGAAAATTGAAAAACTCTCATCTCACGCAAAACCCCCGGCTATTCTATCACGAAAATCCAATATAACATATCAACCAATAATTCAATAATATCATATGTCATCAACGTAAGTAAATATGTGTATCCCTAATGTTGTTGACGTATAGCAACGAGATCGGAGATACTGACACATATTACACTTACGGTCGCAGAAAAGAAATGAAAACTACAATAATTAGAATTCACATCATCCTTAGACATCATAAATCCGAATTATCATATATTCCTGATTTCATGCCTAACACTATAAACCTTGCATTTAAGTCTCGAATTGAAAACACTTTTCAAAAATGAGTCGGGTAATTCAACAAGATTCCCGATAAAATGATCGAATACTCGTTGGGAACTTTAGTAGATGGTCGTATCCCCGATGCCGTCAACGAAGTGCACGTGGGAGGAACACCGTGGCTGCGAGCATCCGAGTGGATGCTTTTGGCCATAGGGTTCTCTTATAGTCACTTGGTCGGGGCTATAGGGCGTGGCTGTCTAGTAGTCTCCCGGCAAGTGTTCGCGTGCAATACGAGATTGCGACGGAGTTTTGATCCGAATCGAAAACTCCATGGCAACCCATCAAATGAGACTAAAATACGAGATTTACAAATTGTTAATTAGTTTTCAAAAAACTAATCAATATGGATTCCAAAAATTGTATCACATATCCAAACTATCTAGACGATGTTAAACATTTTGATCGATATTTTAAACACCGGCAATTCACAGAGACCTCAACAACTTGAGCCTCATTAAAAATTCCCAGAAAACCCAGAATATTAAAATGAATTAGTACAAGAAGTATCGACTCCTAAATCTACCAATGAACCGTGGAACCGCGGCTAATACAAGGTAAATGCGGCAGTTCCGCGGCCATCTAGTAGAGTTAGGGGCTCGTATTTCATGTACCTCCATAGAAAAGCCTGATGAATTTTCTGGGTATTTTTAATCTGAAAATTTTCAAATTTTGAAAATGTGGACAGAAACTACAAAATCCGGGTTCTAAAACATCGATCGAACACTTTAACGTCGTCTAGACTACGCCAAAGTCTCTAGCTTGGCTCTGATACCATGAAAGTATGTTTTAGCACCTCTACTAAGTTTCAAAGTGAATCAAGTATACAATTTAAAAAAATCTAGAGGTCTAAAGCATACTAAGCTAGAATCTAACTAGAGAATTAGGGTTTAAGTGTAAGGAAACAAGATCTACACTAAGTGAAGAGGGTTTACAACCTTTGTATACCGGTCCTTCACATCTAAAGCTCCAAGTAGTAGTCCCTCGAACTCTTCTGTGACTCCACTTGAAGAAAGGATCGATCTTGCTAGAAATCTTCGATGCCGAAGATGATCCACCTTGAAGTCTCTCTAACTCAAGCTCACTCTTCACTAATCAAAGTATTAGTGAAGCAAACAACCTAAACTAATGGGCTAGATTAATATAAGTTGATGAAGTAAGAGATTTAGCTCACTAGAAATCTTTTTCTCTTTTCCTTTTCTCCAACTCAAGAAAATCCTAGATAGAGGATGGAGATGAGGATGAACTTGGATTGAGAGAGCCAACCATGTGAGGTGAGTGATGAGATAAGAATGGAAAATAACTATGAATAAAACCAAAAATAAGTGGTGAGTCATGGCTTCTCAAGACTTCCACGAGCATCTAAGAAAATGAGTCATTTCCTTTATTTTCTTTAATTCATAAATCAATCCATTATCATCTCATCACAACCTCATGTGTGATTCTCATACATCCTAATTCTATGTATCATCAACCATGATACAATAAATTAAATACATATATTTATATATATCACATATATATAAATAGGTATAAAGAGAAGTAAACACAATATTAGTTTATATATGTATATATATCAAATATATAAAATTATTAAATCAACACTTGATTCAATAATCCGGTTATATCATATATAACCGACTAATATCATATATGTGTGTGTATCAAATTATTAAATCAACACTTGATTCAATAATCCGGTCATATCACATACAACCGGCTTATATTCAATATTAGATATTAAATCAACACTTGATTCAATAATCCGGTCATATCATATATAACCGGCCAATATCAAATACATATATATAAATCAAATCATTGAATCAACACTTGATTCAATAATCTGGTTATATCATATATAACCTAACCGATATCAAATATCGCGAGATTAGAATACGGTATCACATACTCGTATTTAATCAAGCCCCCGCACATATCTCTATATGTGCCCTACTTCGTTTCACTTGAGCTAGGAAACCTCTGTGTGGGACTTTATAGACTCGTCAATACGCCAGCAGTAGGTAATGATCACATCAGATACCCACAAATTGTCAGCGGTACTAGCTGGACGTAACGGCTACCCAGGTATTGAACGAATAGAAGATCAACAAGAAAACTTGTCCAAAATCCTGTAAAGCCAATAAAAACCACTTGTCGTACAGTCCGGTCTCTTCGTCTGATATGTCGCATATCGAGTCTGGGGGTGAAATCATCTGACCCCAGTAACTTGATAAGTCATGCCGATGCATGGCCTATAACTGTTTGAGAAACTACTAATAACACTTACTAGTAAATCTCATCAGCCCTGGCCAGGGACTTGCTGTTATAGCCAATCGAGCATAGCGCAATATCAGTTTCCAATATCGTGAGAGACGAAACCCCTCCTATCGTTCACTGCCTCCATGTGACTCGGGACTGTACCCAAAATCCACCTTTTTGCATGACTCCTTTGAGCCGTGGTAGAGAGGAAATCAAAGCACAGTGGGAACCACACAAGACACTATGACGATCTTGTAGGGTTACTAGGCACACTAACAAGTCTCTACAAGGCATCGACCATGCCAAAAATAATTTTTTATGTGCCGAACAACCCTAAGCAAGATCGTGTACTAGAGTTTAGGCGAAACTATAAGTAAGCAAACAAATTTACTTCTAAGGGAAGTCGAAATACAACCTTTGTAGATCGGTCCTTCACTTCATTTGCTCCTTGTTGAAGTTCCTTCGCTGCGATCAAGGTTCTCCCAGACCCTTGCATGGCTTCACGAGGCGAAAGGCGCGTCCTTGCTTGAAGTCTTCGAGGCTGAAGATGATTTACGTCGAGGGGATGCCAACTCAAGCTTCTACTTTACTAACTTGAGAATTAGTGAAGTAAACACCCTAAACTAAAGTGCTAGTCTAGTAGAGGATGGAGAAATAGGAAGTGGGTTCTCTTTAGAATTTTATTTCTCACAAAGTTTCACTCTTTTTTTTCAAAACACTAGCAAGCTTTTTCTCTTGTTCAATGAAGAAGAAGATGAACAAAAGAAAATAATGAGGATAATGATCAAGTGAGAGGGCTAACCATGGTGAGTGAGTATCATATACTAACTCTTGTAGAGCCATAACCATAGCTAACACTTATGGTTGGGTTAAGAAATATCTATGGTAAAAACAAACTCAAGTGGACTTAGCCAATGCATCCACAAGCTTCCACAAGCTTCATGCATTGATCTAATCCTCCACTTAATTTTGTAATTACTTAAAATATAAAAACCCAACATAATATATAGCATGTGTAAGTCTCATACACCCAAGTCATGTGTATCATCAACCATGATACATTAAGAAAACACAATTTTAATATATATCATATATACACTAAAATAGTGCTCATGTGAGAAAAACCCTAAAGTGAACAAGTGTTAGTAAATGTAAACTAGTATATCTAATATACAATTATACACTTAATTATTAAATCAACACTTGACTTAATAATCCGGTCATATCACATATAACCGACTAACATCCAATGTATCGTCTTATCGAATCAACACTTGATTCGATAACCCGGCTCTATCATATATAACCGATTGATACATAAAGTCGCGAGAATAGAATACGGTATCACATACACGCATTATTCTTGGTCCTGCACATATCACATATGCGCTCCTATTTCATTTTGCTTGAGCCAGTAAAACCTCTATGTAGGACTGTAAAGACTCGTCAATACGCCGGCAGTAGGTGATGATCACATCAAGCACCCACAAGCCGTCAGCGGTACTAGCTGGACGTAACGGCTACCCGGGTATTGAGCGATCAGAAGATCAGCAAGCAAGCCCGCTCCAACTCCTGTAAAAGCCTGCCGGTAACACTTCACGTACAGTCCGGTCTCCTCGTCTGATATGTCGCATATCAAGTCTAGGGGTGGTAAACGTCAGACCCCAATAACCGATAAGTCGTGCCGATGTGAGGCTCATAACGGGTCGAGAAACTACTGGTAACACTTACCAGTAAATCTTTAAATCAGCCCTGGCCAGGGACTTCCCTGTTACGGCCAATCGAGCACAGCGCAACATCAACCCCCAATACCGGGAGAGATGAAACCCCTCCTATCGCTCATTGCCTCCATGTGACTCGGGACTGTACCCAAAAAACACCGTTTTGCACGCCTTCATGGACGTGGTAAGGTGGAAATCAAAGCACAGTGGGAATCACACAAGACTCTATGACGATCTCGGGTCTACATACTAACCTGCACAAGTGTCACCAGAGAACTGCCATCTGACGTGAGCTATAATACCATCTGGGAGTTCTCGGCGAGTCCGTCCAGTGTAACCAGACTCCACTGAGCACCTGTATACCATCTCTGATGTCAAACACCAATAGATATGGGATCATCCATCGCCCATCTCATGGGTCGAGAAGCATATATGCTAGTCTACAGTGGTATATCGATGCCCCGTCTCGATACACCCACGACTAGGGACCTTGAAGGATGTACTTATGGACTACCATATCCCCACTAGTATGATCCGCATCATAGTCCAGGTAGTCAAGTACACATCCTAAGGGCTTTACCAACATATAACGATAAGACAGTATAAAGAGACAAGTATACATGTTAAAGTAAAGAGAAACCAGATAGCATACTATCATATCGAGCAAGAAAGTCCTCTCTATATATGTCCAAGCATCCAATATAATATACATCATCTGTACAATACTGGCCTCTAGGGCATACATACAACTAACAATCTCCCACTTGCACTAGGGTCAGCTGCTGTAGTATCGCATACCGAGCATCCCGAAGATTCTCTCAAACTGTATCTGGGGAATGGCCTTCGTGAGTGGATCCGCAGTGTTGTTCTTCGTGTCAACCCTCCTGACCTCGATCTTCCGGCGATCAACTATCTTCCGGATCAGGTGATACCGCCTCAGAATATGCCTGGATCATTGATGGGACCTGGGTTCCTTGGCCAAATCCACCGCTCCATAGTTATCGCAATACAAAGGTATTGGATGCTCAATGGATGGAACCACTCCAAGTTCAGTAATGAACTTCTTGATCCAGACAGCCTCTTTGGCAGCATCGTTGGCAGCGATGTATTCAGCCTCTATCGTCGAGTCTGCCACGGTTTCTTGCTTGGAACTCTTCCAGCTAACCGCCCCTCCGTAAAGGGTAAAGACAAATCCTGACTGCGACTTAGAGTTGTCCTTATCACTCTGGAAGCTCGAATCGGTAAAGGACTCCACTTGGAGTTCTCCGTTACCATACACCAAGAGCATCTCTTTAGTCCTTCGTAAGTACTTGAGAATGCTCTTCACAGCTGTCCAGTGACTCTCTCCAGGATCAGCTTGATACCTACTCACTACACTTAGTGAGTATGCTACATCGGGTCTGGTACATAGCATCGCGTACATGATAGAGCCTACAGCCGAAGCATAGGGTATCCCTTGCATGCGAGCTCTCTCCAAATCAGTCTTAGGAGACATCTCTTTGGAGAGAGTGAGTCCTGAGATCGTGGGTAAAAACCCACGTTTGGACTATTCCATACTAAACCTCTTTAGTATGGTGTCAATGTACCTGGATTGGGACAATCCCAATATCCTCTTAGATCTATCTCTATAGATCATAATTCCCAATATGCAGGAGGCATCACCAAGATCTTTCATTGAGAATCTTTGTGATAAGAAGAGCTTGACCGATTGCAGCATAGGAATGTCATTTCCTATCAAGAGTATGTCTTCCACGTACAATACGAGGAAGACAACCTTACTCTCTGCCACCTTCTTGTAAATACAAGGTTCATCTACATTTTTGACGAAATCAAACTCTTTGATAACGACGTCAAAGCAGATGTTCCAACTCCGCGATGCTTGCTTTAATCCATAAATGGATTTAAGCATCTTGCACACCTTCCTGCTGCTCCCACTATCTACGAAGCCCTCTGGTGAGTCATGTACACGCACTCTTCTAAATCACCGTTTAGAAAGGCGGTCTTAACATCCATTTGCCAGATTTCGTAGTCATGATATGCAGCGATGGCAAGCATGATCCGGATGGATTTAAGCATAGCCACTGGAGAAAAGGTTTCATCATAGTCCACACCTGGTCTTTGACGAAAACCCTTTGCAACAAGTCTAGCTTTGAAAGTCTCCACTTTCCCATCTACACCAAGCTTTTTCTTGAAGATCCACTTGCTCCCAATGGGTTTTACCCCTTCAGGAGCATCTTCCAAAGTCCATACTTTGTTGGTGTACATGGATTCCATCTCGGACCGCATTGCATCCAGCCATTTGACTGAGTCCCCACTCGTGATGGCCTGCTCGAAGCTAGTTGGGTCATCATCAACCATGATGCAATCCTCACTCCCACCATCCATGAGAAAACCGTAGTATCTCTCAGGTGGGTGAGGAACCCTACTAGATCGGCGGAGTGGCTGGGGTTCATCGGGAACTACCGAATCCTCTGGTTCCACCAAATCTTCTGTTGTGGTTTGTACAGCTGGAACCTCTTCCAGTTCTACCTCAGAGCCACTAATCTCTTTTGCAAGAAATTCCTTTTCTAAAAAGGTGGTGTGTTGAGCAACAAACACTCTTTATTCCTGACTGTGGTAGAAGATATACCCTCGCGAATGCTTGGGATATCCAACAAACTTACACAAAACAGACCTTGCCTCGAGTTTGTCCGGTTTTTGTCTTTTGACATAGGCCGGGCAACCCCATATCTTAATAAAATTAAGATATGGTCTCTTCCCCTCCCATATCTCATATGGGGTGGTAGGCACAGATTTGGTAGGAAGCCTATTCAGTAGGTATGCTGTTGTCTCTAGTGCATATCCCCAGAAGGAAATAGGTAACCCATCTATACTCATCATAGAGCGCACCATATCTAATAGGGTGCGGTTCCTCCGTTCCGATACACCGTTGTGCTGTGGTGTATATGGAGGAGTCAGCTGAGAGAGAATCCCATTCTCTTTTAGGAAGTCCAGGAATTCATTGCTCAAGTATTCACCTCCTCGATCAGATCGAAGGATTTTAATACTTTTCCCGGTTTGGTTCTCGACTTCTTGTTTATATTCTCTAAATTTCTCAAAAGCTTCTGATTTGTGTTTCATCAGGAACACATATCCGAATCTAGAGATATCGTCAGTGAATGTAATGAAGTACGAAGAACCAACCCTGGCATGTGTAGACATGGGACCGCATACATCACTATGTATCAGTCCCAAGAGTGCGGTAACTCTCTCTCCGTGTCCCGTAAACGGAGTTTTGGTCATCTTGCCTTTGAGACATGACTGGCAAGTGTCATAAGATGAAAATTCAAACGGATTTAAATATCCATCCTTATGCAACTTAGCTAGTCGTGTCGCATTGATGTGACCCAGTCTACAATGCCACAAGAAGGATTCGTTCAGTTCTGAACTCTTCCTCTTGTGTGTGTTTGTTATGCTCAGAACTGTTGATTGATTTAGAACATAAATGCCATTGCACAGCGTGCCTGATCCAACCAACTTTTGGTCTAGTAAAATGTTCATAACATTATCCTGTAATACAAAATTATATCCCTCTTTACTCAACAAAGAAACCGATATAATGTTGCATATCAGGTTCGGCATGAAATAGCATTCGTTCAGAATCAATGTATTACCAGTTGGCAATACAAGGTGATATTCCCCGAAGGTTTTAGCTGCAACAATTGCACCATTTCCAACCCTTATGTCTTTATCACCTTCTCCAAGTTCTCTACCTTTCCTAAGCCCATGTAACTGATTACATATATGGGATCCTGACCCGGTATCTAATACCCAGGACGTAGAGCAAATGGAGAAACAGTTCTCTGTAACGAACACACCAGAAGAAAATGCATCAACATGTACTTTCTTCATTCGAGTGGTATGGGATTCCTGGTATTCCCATATATCCAGTTCAGTCTTATAACTCTTATAAGAAAGAACGGAACCAACGTTCCCCAGCACAGTATAACATGCGGGTTCGGTCAATACATCCATATTATTATCTTGATTAAGGCATGATATGGTCGCTACCTGTAGAGAGAGAGAAGAAAACACTTTAGCGTATGCTCTTGCAAGATCAGATTGGTTATTATTTTATCTAATCAGGATGGCTCCCACTGTTTTTATCAAATCTTCTTTCAAACCCTAAAAGGAAAGACTAGCCGGGATTAATTACACCCTACAATTTCGCCAATCTTTCAGCCAGGCCAGTGTCGGTACTTTGAGGGAGGTTCCCCGTGCTTTCGCACGGACCTAATTAAAGTAAACCTCGTTTTCCCAGAGGCGTAACCCCGTTGACACCTTTCTAGACACCTACTTGATCGGCTAATTGTCCTGTGTAAAACTCTCCCAGGAGTAACAATTACTCGCAGTGGGTATCGGGATCCAACTATCTCATAGAACGTATGCAATCTCAATGCAAATCTCAACACTTGAAATTCCCGATAATATTTTGCCCCAAGCATCCCATGACCTTGACGGAGGTCAACAAACCATAGGGTGCAAGTCAAGTTCAACCCGTCATTTCTTGATTGAATCAAACCCACCCGCACGACCCTTGACGGAGGTCAACAAGGTCGTACGACTACCCTAATCCAATCTGCATCATATGCATAAGCAGATAAATACTAGTTAGCTACCGCACACTACGCCTTGACGGAGGTCAACAAACGTAGCACGAATACTAAGTAGGACTTATCTGAAATGACGGAGGGCTACGACAGGTTTTTCTGAAAACCTATTGCGTAATGAACTTATCGTTGTAGAATCAAGTGAATTTTGAAATGGAGTGATTTTGAGGCTTTTATTAGTTTTTCTAAAAAGGTCACTCCTAGTGAAGGGATCTCGGCTCTTTCCTCATCGAATAAGGTGCGGGATATATCATATATATCACTATACAAAGCAAAACTCCAAAAGCAATCAAAAGCAAACCGAGTGTTGTAGCATCTGCCAGTTTTGCTAAAGAGGTCACTCCCGGTGAAGGGATCTCGACTCTTTCCTCATCGAATAAGGTGCGGAATATATCATATATATCACTATGCAAAGAAAAACTGTAGCTACCCTTTTTTATTAAAATTTGATTCTACAACATCTTTTAGGTTTCTTTTCTTTCATTAATCACATTAATGAAGTCCCATCATTTAAGTCACCTAAACATCACAGCCATCCGCATTCGCCTCGATGTCCCCTCGTGCACCGTTAGGTTAGGTAACTAACGGCAGAGCAGGACAGGGCTAGCGCGGGTGTAAAACATAAGTAACGTCTATATAATATATCATATATACAATATACAGTATTTATCACAGAACATCAAATGATCACATCACAGATATCGCAGCAGAAGAAACATATGAAACATTGGATATACTAGGACGTCCGTGTTTTATTTTGAGCCTGTATAAAACACGGATTCCACGGTCGCGACGAATAGCCAAACCCACACCCCTAGACCCCTACGACAGCGGCAAGCAACCCTACCAATTCTAGAGTTAGGAGACCCGGACTCAACTCCTCGATTTGGTCTTCCACTGGACTCCAGAACCCGGTTACTTGTGTTCTCCTCCTTGGGTCTATCCTAGTGCGGAAAAGTAAATAATATACAAATGGTGACATCGACCTCATCCCGGAAGTGCCCCAATAAAAGAATATTACATACATTTAATTTTACATGAATGAAAATAAAAAACTCTCATCTCACATAAAAAAAAACTCGGCTATTCAGAACGCGACGATCCAATATAACATATCCAGCAACACATAACATCACATGTCATCAACGTAGGTAAATATGCGCATCCCAATTGTCGTTGACATATAGCAAAGAAACCGGCGATATCACATATTACACTTACGGTCACAGAAAAGAAAGTGTAAAACTAAAACATTTGGAATCCACAATCTCTTTAGACATCGTAAATCCGAAATATCACATACTTCGCATTTCATGCCTAACTTTGTGAATTCCACATATTGTATCACATTCCAGATAAATAGGCAGTATAAAGTTTCCGATCGAATAATCAATTACCCAACATTTCCATAAATAGCTCAACACTTAAACGGAGTTCAAAAATTCCAGAATACGTCACAGTAGCAACGGTCCAGCCGTAGAAGGGTCAAGCCAACGCCTCACATGTGGCACGCCGTACTGCCCCAAACCCTAAGGTTCAAAAGGCAGTTCAAGACGGTCACATAATCGAGTTAAGGTTTGTTGTCTTCTAGAGGGTCCATCACATCACATGCACGTTTTTCCGAAAGATTTAAACCCGAGAAAAATTCAACACTTGAATGTTTTTCGTGCCGAGGAAAATTGAGTTAATGATATACGTTCCAACATTTTAATACTTTCTAAATTATCCGGAAAACAATAACGAATTTAAAATTCTCGATCGAATCGACGATTACAAAATAAACCCCTGAACACTCAACACTTGAGTCAAATTTAAAATACCCATAAAAATCCAACAGCAGAATAAAACATTACTGTGCAAACACAAAACCCCAATGTCACTATACCGCCGCGGTTCCGCGGCTCAAGCAGGGTTTTGCCGCGGAACCGCGGTGGTCCGTACGATTCATGTTCTCGTTTTGCACATAAATGCTTAGAAAACCCTGCTGATTTTTTTAGGTATTTTTAATTCAGAAAAATCACAGATTTGAAAAAATGTCCAGAGAGGGGTTGATTTTGACGTGTTCGGGTTCGTTCGGAGTTTTAACTTCGTTAACACATCGCCTAATGCTCTAGCTAGGCTCTGATACCACTGTAGGGTTACTAGGCACACTAACAAGTCTCTACAAGGCATCGACCATGCCAAATAAATTTTTATGTGCCGAACAACCCTAAGCAAGATCGTGTACTATAGTTTAGGCGGAACTATAAGTAAGCAAACAACTTTACTTCTAAGGGAAGTCGAAATACAACCTTTGTAGATCGGTCCTTCACTTCATTTGCTCCTTGTTGAAGTCCCTTCGTTGCGATCAAGGTTCTCCCGGACCCTTGCATGGCTTCACGAGGCGAAAGGCGCGTCCTTGCTTGAAGTCTTCGAGGCCGAAGATGATCTACGTCGAGGGGATGCCAAGTCAAGCTTCTACTTCACTAATTTGAGAATTAGTGAAGTAAACACCCTAAACTAAAGTGCTAGTCTAGTAGAGGATGGAGAAATAGGAAGTGGGTTCTCTTTAGAATTTTATTTTTCACAAAGTTTCACTCTATTTTTTTCAAAACCCTAGCAAGCTTTTTCTCTTGTTCAATGAAGAAGAAGATGAACAAAAGAAAATAATGAGGATAATGATCAAGTGAGAGGGCTAACCATGGTGAGTGAGTATCATATACTAACTCTTGTAGAGCCATAACTATAGCTAACACTTATGGTTGGGTTAAGAAATATCTATGGTAAAAACAAACTCAAGTGGACTTAGCCAATGCATCCACAAGCTTCCACAAGCTTCATGCATTGATCTAATCCTCCACTTAATTTTGTAATTACTTAAAATATAAAAACCCAACATAATATATAGCATGGTGTAAGTCTCATACACCCAAGTCATGTGTATCATCAACCATGATACATTAAGAAAACACAATTTTAATATATATCATATATACACTAAAATAGTGCTCATGTGAGAAAAACCTTAAAGTGAACAAGTGTTAGTAAATGTAAACTAGTATAACTAATATACAATTATACACTTAATTATTAAATCAACACTTGACTTAATAATCCGGTCATATCACATATAACCGACTAACATCCAATGTATCGTCTTATCGAATCAACACTTGATTCGATAACCCGGCTATATCATATATAACCGATTGATACATAAAGTCGCGAGAATAGAATATGGTATCACATACACGCATTATTCTCGGTCCTGCACATATCACATATGCGCTCCTATTTCATTTTGCCTGAGCCAGTAAAACCTCTATGTAGGACTCTAAAGACTCGTCAATACGCCGGCAGTAGGTGATGATCACATCAAGCACCCACAAGCCGTCAGCGGTACTAGCTGGACGTAACGGCTACCCGGGTATTGAGCGATCAGAAGATCAGCAAGCAAGCCCGCTCCAACTCCTGTAAAAGCCAGCCGGTAACACTTCACGTATAGTCCGGTCTCCTCGTCTGATATGTCGCATATCAAGTCTAGGGGTGGTAAACGTCAGACCCCAATAACCGATAAGTCGTGCCGATGTGAGGCTCATAACGGGTCGAGAAACTACTGGTAACACTTACCAGTAAATCTCTAAATCAGCCCTGGCCAGGGACTTCCCTGTTACGGCCAATCGAGCACAGCGCAACATCAACCCCCAATACCGGGAGAGACGAAACCCCTCCTATCGCTCATTGCCTCCATGTGACTCGGGACTGTACCCAAAAAAACACCGTTTTGCACACCCTCATGGACGTGATAAGGTGGAAATCAAAGCACAGTGGGAATCACACAAGACTCTATGACGATCTCGGGTCTACATACTAACCTGCACAAGTGTCACCAGAGAACTGCCATCTGACGTGAGGTATAATACCATCTGGGAGTTCTCGGCGAGTCCGTCCAGTGTACCCAGTCTCCACTGAGCACCCGTATACCATCTCTGATGTCAAACCCCAATGGATATGGGATCATCCATCGCCCATCTCATGGGTCGAGAAGCGTATACGCTAGTCTACACTGGTATATCGATGCCCCGTCTCGATACACCCACGACTAGGGACCTTGAAGGATGTACCTATGGACTACCATGTCCCCACTAGTATGATGCGCATCATAGTCCAGGTAGTCAAGTACACATCCTAAGGGCTTTACCAACATGTAACGATAAGACAGTATAAAGAGACAAGTATACATGTTAAAGTAAAGAGCAACCAGATAGCATACTATCATATCGAGCAAGAAAGTCCTCTCTATATATGTCCAAGCATCCAATATAATATACATCATCTATACAATACTGGCCTCTAGGGCATACATACAACTAACAGATCTCGGGTCTACAGACTAACCTGTACAAGTGTCACCAGAGAACTGCTATCTGATGATAGGTATGTTACCATCTAGGAGTTCTCGGTGAGTCCTATTCGGTGTACCCATTCTCTAATGAGCACATGTGTACAATCTTTGATGCCAAACACCAATGGTTGTGGGATCAACCATCGCCCCATACAGGGTAAAGAAACGTACACACTAGTCTACTCTGGAATATCGATGCCCTGTCTCGATACTCCCTCGACTCGGAACTGTCAAAGGATGTGCTTGCGGACTACACAAGCCCCACTAGTATGATCTGCATCATAGTCCTGGTAATCAAGCCTACATCCTAAGGGATTTATCAACATGTAACAGAGAGACAGTATAATAATACAAGTGTACATATTAAGATAAAGAGCAACCATATTGCATACTATCATGTCGAGCAAGAACGTCCTCTATATATATGTCCAAGCATCCACTATATCATACAATAATGGCCTCGAGGGCATGCATATTCCTAACAGATATAACCATAAGATAAGTACGAGATGATATGATGAGATGAGGACATGATGAAACGAGATGACATAAGTCAATATGTTTGATATGAGAATGTAAGCGATATATATACACATATATATATGCTAAGATATGATATGAGATGATATATATATGAGATAATATGAGATACATGACCATAGATCCGTACTTTGATTGATGATACCATACATGATATGATATACCGGATGATTGATCCGCACTCTTGACTCGAGGATGACGTATGATGGATTATACCATATGTGATACTATGAGGCTGGATCGCCGACTTATGGATTGCCTTGATTTGGAAAATCATTGCTATCTAATCACTTTGGTAGATAATGGATTACATTTGAACCATACTTATTTTAAAACCAACGAATCATTAGGCACTTTAAATGAAAACCTCAAGGGACGCCACAGATTTCCAAATGGTATCTCTTTTTCAAAACACCATAGCCCCAGTTTCAAAACAATGATTCGAATTATTTAAACTATAACCGTATGGTTCATGTATAGTCACATATTTATACCGTTCATGTTTACGCTGTATTATTTCCTCGCGACATACATACTACATTCTCGGCACTTATCTTTATATGGCTTCGTCTGCTAGGACACATGCACCATTACCGATGATGCGCATGTTACACGTACACAAATTTGCCAGCTCACACACTAATCATTGGTAATTGCCATGCCACTTACACATTAGAACTGCTATATCGCCGTATTGTTCTTAAGCTGCAGAATTATAGCCATTGTACAGTAATTATTACCGCACATGCTAGTTTAGATATTGCACTTCTTTACCCAGTTACACGACATGCTTACATGAAAACCCTGCAATACTTTATAGTATTGTTCTATGCTTGCATTTACTGTACCTTTATGGTTACATGCATATGAGATTTTGTTTTCATGAGATCTCTGGATTTGAGAACCGCAGATATATTTTAAAAGTCTTATAATTGTTTTAAAAACGCGATTTCTCTTAATATGATTTGTGGCGTCCACCATGAGTTTTCTCGGTTCTGAGCTATGTGTATACTCGATTCGAGGAGAGAGGAGGCACCGTCTACGGGTACATGGTGGACCCGGTACGGTACCCCAGAGCAAGAAGATCGTATAGAGAGACGTTGAGCCTGGCAGGGGAGCACTACCGACCGGTGATAGTTTGGGCTCGGCGGATATCCGGAGGATACCGACCGAAGTCGTGTGATTAGATGGATATGAGGGCTGATTCGATGAGACGGAGCTCGAGATATAAGGATTTACATGTCGATGTTGAACACGGGTTTTATGATATTTTCGAGTGTCGATACTGGACACTCAAGTTTTATGATGATTTGATGTGTCGTTGATGGACACACGTTGGATGATAAACATGTATATATGCATATGATTCAGATGACTTGTTACTATATACAGATGCTGGCACGACATTGCTATTTTACATATATGTATACACGATCACCCTAGATACCACAATGTTACCTTTATATTACAGTATGACCTAGGAGATCGTTATACATTAGATTTATACCTGCTCATAATTTCTACTCACGAGTTGGCAACTCACCCATGTTGTGTTACAGTTTTCTTACAGGATCGACCGCTCGGATCAGCAGGGGCTTGCTGGCACATAGTTCGCTTCTGTGTGATTTGCATTGGTAGGTGTGGTACATATTTGGATCGTGACCACCTTTGTATATATTTATTCATTTGTATCTAGTTAAAGCTCTATCAACCAGACTTTGTATATTTCGTAGACCTAGACACCAGACTTGTATATTCTTGAGACTTAGAGCGAGATGGATGTATTGTCCTTTATTTGAGCTTGGTGATGTCTTGGTCTTCTTTATTTTATTTATGTGATTGATCATTGCCTTAGGTGTCGTATATACTTATTGCGTGGTTATGATTCCGCCAATTGACGAAGAGCTAGCTCCCACTTGGGAATGCCTATATTATTGCTGTGTTGTATTGGTTTGGATCAAAATTTACAAGGGAGGTGCTGACCAAATTCCAGGGACGAAAATGTTTTCAAAGATAGTATACAAACCATTGCATTTTCATATATTATTACTTATACTTTTAAAAGAAGGATTTGAATTCGCCGATATTTCAAAACTGCACCTCCATTATTTTCCGAACAAGGTTTAGATTTCTGGGCTTTTGGCTTACTTGGGTCATGGTGGGGTTCTATAGACTTCACATGATTCTCGTGCCAGTCACGTGACAATTCCGGGTCGTGATACAAACCACCCAAAGTGGCCCTTTTCGACGGGAAGTCTAACCCGAAGGACCACTTAGATGCGTTTACGGCAGGCATGAGCTTCCAAGACAACTCGAATGCGGCTCAATGCCGAGCTTTCCCCACCACCCTCATCTACGCTGGCCAGGATTGGTTCCGAGGGCTCACGCCACGCTCGATCTCGACCTTTCACGAGCTGGCTACCCAATTCTTCGGTCATTTCGTCGGTAACCGACGACAGAAAAAGATGGTCGACTACCTGTTCACCATCAAGAGCGGAGACAGGGAATCCTTCAAGGGTTATGTCACCCTCTTCTATATTGCCCTTGTAAGTCCGTGGTTGCGCCCCGGCCGTCTAACAGACGCCAAATGCGGAACAAAAACTTTTTACAAACCGGCGATATCGCGTACTATAACCCAGATCTGCCATTAGAGCTAAACTAACAAACTACAAAGTGGGTAGAAATGTTATACCAAATGATCCGAGTCCTTCGGTCTTCAACCATCATCCCACGCTTTGTTGCGGCTGCTCGGATCTCCTGAATCTCCAGTCTTCTCGTCCAGGTGGCACCACGTCTACGGATCTTTAAACGGGCTCCCGCCTCTGAACCGAGGCAACTCGGTCGTCAAGTTTGCTAAAAGAGACGACTAAGATGATATAGAGAATGAGTATAACACTTTGTCTTGCTTCGTCCAAAGCCATGGATGAATGGTTAATGAAGTTGCCTTTTGGATCGGGTGAAATGAGAAATGAGGCTATCTAATTTCCATGAGTCCAAAACTATATCAATCTTTTTTCAAGCAACCATCATTTTTGCAAGAGGGGGCCGGCCACTTTTAAAGAGGGGGGAGGTGAGTGTAGGAGGATAAATGGTGACCATAAGAATAAATGAAGGAGTGAGTCATATTAACACATCATGAAACCATTAAATGCCAACATGAATCAATAACCTAGTCATTAACCTAGTCACCATTCAATTAATGCAACAAATGAGTCACTAGCCACCTCATCATCCTAGTCATCATCTAGAAACTTCTAGAACCATGACACACCCAAGAAAAGATAAATCCGCATTTAACCGAATGTTAAATACGGGTGATAGAAAACTGGAAACTGGCAACTTCCAAAAGTGATCCCGAAACGAATTTCAGGACAACCCCGTAACAGTATAAACTGTATGGTTGCTATGCACTGCCACAAGGTTCTACGAGGTATCAACCATGCCCGATTTAAAAATTAGCCGTGCCGAACAACCCGAAGCCGGATCTTTAAATTAGAGTTTAGGCGAAAACAAGTATATTAAACATTTTAACACTAAGTGAGAGGGATTACAACCTTTGTAGATCCGGTCCTTCACTTCTTAAGCTCCGTGTTGAAGTCCCTTCGCTGCGATCATCGTGTTCCGGACTCTCGAGAGGTTCCACGAAGAGAAAGATGCAGTCTTGCTTCCGATCTTCGATACAAAGATGATCTACCTTGAAGTTTCGTTAACACAAGCTAACACTCATAATATGAAGTGAACACCCTCATCTAAATGGCAAGGATAGATGAGGATGATGAAGTAGGATTTTTGCTCTCTTTTATTTTCATTTACTCACTCATTTTTCATCACCTTGAAAAAGCTAGAAAGCTTTTTCTAAGAAAGAAAGAAGGAAGAAGATGAACAATCAACATAAGAATCCTTTTGTGATGAATAATGAAAAGATAAAGATGATGACTAATGCAACCATGGTCAACTAAACCCATGTAGAGAATTAACTAGGGTTAGGGTTTGGTTGGGTTAAAGCATGAGTCATAACAAAATATCTTTCACAAAACAAAACAAAACCTTCTAGAATCATCTAGAAAGCATTAACCCAAATCAAACCCTAATCTTGTTTAATCTCTACTAAACATGTTGCATTAGTTATCATATCATGTTACAATATTATATATCACATATATAATATTTATTGTAACAAAATAAAATAATACAATTAACATATATCTCATATATAACAATGTATTACCCGAGTGAGAAAAAAAATCTTTTAGTGAGCCAATATTAGTTAATGTAATTTAATATATTATATATATTATTATACATTAAATAATCGAATCAACACTTGATCCGACAATCCGGCTATATCGAATATAACCGACTAATATTTATCCGTACCGATTCATCGAATCAACACTTGATCCGATAACGCGGCTGATATCAAATATCGCGAGAATAGAATACAGTATCTCATATCGTATTATCCTCGGTCCCGCATATATCGCATATGTGCTCCTACTCCGTTTTGCATGAGCCAAGAAACCTCTGTGTAGAACTCTAAAGAATCGTCAATACGCCGGCAGTAAGTGATGATCATATCAAACACCCACAAGCTGCAAGCGGTCAGCTAAACATAACAGCTACCCAGGTATTGAGCACTGAGAAGATCAACAAGCAAGCCTGTACATTTTCCTGTGAATCCAAACAGTAACACTCCCGTACAGTCCGGTCTCGTCGTCTGATATGTTGCATATCTCGCCTAGGGGTGATAAACGTCAGACCCCAGTAGCTCGATAAGTCGTGTCGATATGAGGTCTATAACAGTTCGAGAAACTACTGATAACACTTACCAGCAAATCTCAACAACCCTGGCCAAGGATTTCCGGTTATAGCCAATCGAACACAGCACAACATCAACTCCCTATACCGGGAGAGACGAATCCCCTCCTATCGCTCATTGCCTCCATGTGATTCGGAACTGTACCCAAAAGCCACCTTTTTGCACGCCCTCTTGGACGTGGTATGATGGAAATCAAAGCACAGTGGGAATCACACAAGACTCTATGACGATCTCGGGTCAACAGACTACTCTGTACCAGTGTCACCGGAGAACTGCCATCTGACGTGAGGTATAATACCATCTGGGAGTTCTCGGCGAGTCCGTCCAGTGTACCCAGTCTCCACTGAGCACCCGTACACCATCCTTGATGTCAAACACCGATGGATATGGGATCATCCATCGCCCATCATATGGGTCAAGATGCGTATACGCTAGTCTACTCTGGTGTATCGATGCCCTGTCTCGATACACTCTCGACTAGGAACAGTTATAGGATGTACTCGTCGACTACCGTGGCCCCACTAGTATGATCTCATCATAGTCCCAGTAGTCGAGTAAATATCCTAAGGGCTTTATCAACATGTAATATAGAGACAATCAGAGTACATGTTAAGATAAAGTACAACCAGATAGCATACTATCATGTCGAGCAAGAAAGTCCTCCCTATATATGTCCAAGCATCCATTACAATATACATCGTATGTACAGTAATGGCCTCTAGGGCATACATATAACTAACAATCTCCCACTTGCACTAGGGTCATCTGTTGTGGTATCGCATACCCAACAATTAGCTGCGGTTGAAGTATCTCATACTCAACCATCCCATAAAAGTCTCTACTGGGAAAAAGGCCTTTGTGAGTGGATCCGCGCTGTTGTCCTCTGTATCTACTCTCCTAACCTCGATCTCCCTGAAGATCAACCATCTCCATGATCAGGTGATACTGCCTAAGAATTATATCTGGATTTCAGATGGGACGGGGGTTCCTTGGCTAAAGCCACAACTCCATTGTCACACAATGGTAGGAACGAAGTTCATCTCATGAACTTATATATATCCAGACTTCCTCTTTGGTAGCATATTTGGTAACGATGTATCTTGCCTTTAATCGTCTAGTAAGTCACGGTATATAGCTTGGAACTTTTCCAACATACCGTCCCTCCACTGAGGGTAAAGACAATGCCTGCGACTGACATTCAGTCGTCCTTATCACCCTGGAACCTTTCCAGTGATTCTCCCCAGGATCGATTGATACCATCTCATTACAACTAGTGAGTATCCTAACATCCAATTAGATCTATCTCATAGATCCAAAACCCAGAATTTAGGAGGTATCGCTTTGATCCTATATGGAGAATCCTTGTGATAAGCGGAGATTGACCGAGCGTAGCATAGGAAACTCCTTCCCTATCAAGAGTATGTCATCCACGTACTCTACGAGGATCACCACCATACTTCCTACTATCTTTTTGTATATACAAGGTTCATCTACCATTTTGATGAAGTCAAACTCTTTGACTACCACATCAAAACAGACGTTCCAACTCCGCGATGCCTTCTTTATCACATAAAACATCTTGCACACGTTTCCGCTGCTCCCACTGTCTACGAAGCCCTCTGGCTGTGTACTTATTGACGCTATCTTCTAAAACATCATTTAGAAAAGCAGTCGTGACACCCAACCACCAGATATCGTAGTCATGGTATGTAGCCGTGGCAAGTAGGATCTGGATGGACTTAAGCATAGCTTTGAAAGTCTCAACTTTTCCATGTACACCATAGTAATCTTCTCAAGATATACTTGCTCCTGATGGGGATTTAACCCTTCAGATAGAGCAACCAAAGTCCATATTTTGTTGGTGTATAAGGATTCCATCTCAGATCGATAAGCATCCAGCCATTCTTACAGAGTCCCACTCCTGATGGCCTGCTCGAAACTAGTTAGGTCATCATCTCATGATGCAATCCTCGCTCCCACTGTCATAGAGAAACCGAAGTATCTCTCAGGTGGGTGAGGAACCCTACTAGATCGGCGGAGAGGCTGAGGTTCGTTGGAAACTATTGAATCCTTTGGTTCTACCAAATCATCAGCTGCAGTTTGTATAGCTAGAACCTTTCCAGTTCTACATAACAGACCTTGCCTCGAGCTTGTCCGGATTTTGCTTTTAGACATAAGCCGGACAACCCCAAATCTTAACAAACTTAAGATATGGGCTCTTCCCTTTCCATATCACATATGAAGTGGCAACTGATTTGATTTGAACCCTATTCAATAGGTATGCAGCTTCTCAAGTGCATAACTCCCAAAAAGGAAATAGGAAACTCAGTAGTACTCATCATAGAGCACACCATATCACATAGAGTGCTATTGCTCCGCCCCGATACACCGACGTGCTGTGGTGTATACGGAGGAGTAATGCTGAGAGAGAATCTCATTCTCCTTTAGAATAGTCCAGGAATTCCGTGCTCAAGTATTCTCCTCCTTGATCTCATCAAAGGACATAATACTTATACCTGTATTTTGGTTCTCTACTTCTAACTTACATTCTGTGAGTATCTCAAAAGGTTCGGACTTGTGTTTCAACAGGAACATATGTCTGAATCTTAAGAGATCATCAGAGAATGTAATGAAGTACAAAGAACCGGTCTTGGCATGTGTAGACAGGGGACCTTCATACATCAGCATGTATCAATCCCAAGAGTATACTAACTCTTTCTCTGTTTCCAATAAACAAAGCTGTGGTCATTTTATCTTTGTGACATGACTGGCAAGTTTCACAAGATGTAAATTCAAACAAATTTAAATATGCATCTAAATGTAACTTTGCTAGTCGGGTCACATTGATATGACCTAGTCTACAATGCCTCAAGAAGGATCCGTTCATTTCTGAACTCTTCCTCTCGTGTGTGTTCTGTATACTAAGAACTGTAGTTTGATTTAGAACGTCAATGCTTTTAGATAACGTGCCTGAACCGATCAACTCTTGATATAGGAAATGTTCAAAACATTATCCAACAATACAAAATTATATCCTTCTTTACTAATAAAGAGATTGATATGATGTTGTATATCAGGTTCGGTATCTAATAATATTTGTTCAGAATCAATGTATTCTGGTAATACAAGGTGATAGTGACCAACAGACTTGGCTGCAACACTTGCATCGTTTTCTATCTCATGAAACTTATCACCCGTTCTCAGTTCTCTATCTTTCTGTAGCCCATGTAACAGATTACATATGCGGGATCCTGATCCGGTATCACATATCCAGGACGTAAAGGATACTGAGAAACAGTTCTCTGTAATGAACGCACCCAAAGATGATGCATCAGCATGCACTTTCTTCGTTTGGGCGGCACGGGAAATCTGGTATTCCCCAATTTCCTGCTCTGTCTTATAACAATTATAAGTTAGAGCGGGACCAACGTTCCCCAGCTCAGTATAACAAGCGGGTTCGGTTAATTCATCCGTTTTATTATCTTGATTAAGGCGTGATATGGTCGCTACCATGGAGAGAGAGAGAAGAAAACACTCAGCGTATGCTCTTGCAAGATTAGATTGGTTATCTAATATATCTAATCAGGATGTCTCCCACTTTTTTAATCAAATCTTCCTTCAAACCCTAAAAGGAAAGACTAGCCGGGATTAATTACACTCTACAAGTTCGCCAATCTTTCAGCCAGGCCAGTGTCGGTACTTTGAGGGAGGTCCCCCGTGCTTTCGCATGAACCTAATTAAAGTAAACCTCGTTTTCCCAGAGGCGTAACCCCGTTAACACCTTTCTAGACACCTACTTGATCGGCTAATTGTAATGTGTAAAACTCTCCCAGGAGTAACTCTTACTCGCAGCGGGTATCGGGATCCAACTATCTCATAGAAGGTATGCAATCTCATGGCAAATTTCAACACTTGAAATTCCCGATAATTTTGCCCCTAGCAACTTATGACCTTGGCTAAGGTCAACAAATCATAAGTGCTAGCCAAGTTCAACCCGCCATTTCCCGATTGAATTAAACCCACCCGCACGACCCTTGGCTAAGGTCAACAAAGTCGCATGACTACCCTAACTTAATCGCATCATATGCTTATACAGATAAGCACTAATCAGCTACCGCACACTACGCCTTGGCTAAGGTCAACAAATGCAGCACGAATACTAACCAGTACTTATCTGAAATGACGGAGGGCTACGACAGGATTTTAAGAAAACCCTTTGCGTAATGAACTTGATATCGTTGTAGAATCGAGTGATTTTAAATGGAGTGTTTTTTAGGCTTTTCTAGTTTTGCTAAAGGGGTCACTCCCAGTGAAGGGATCGTCGGCCCTTTCCTCGTCGAATAAGGTGCAGGGTATATCATATATACCGCTGTGCAAAGCAAGTGTTAGTTATATGTATGCCCTAGAGGCCATTACTGTACATAGGATGTATATTGTAGTGGATGCTTGGACATATATAGTGAGGACTTTCTTGCTCGACATGATAGTATGCTATCTGGTTACTCTTTACCTTAACGTGTACACTGATTGTCTCTCTGTTACATGCTGGTAAAGCCCTTAGGATGAGTACTTGTCTACCTGGACTATGATGCGGATTATACTAGTGGGGACATGGTAGTCCATAAGTACATCCTTCAAGGTCCCTAGTCGTGGGTATATCGAGACGGGGCATCGATATACCAGAGTAGACTAGCGTATACCTTCTCGACCCATACAGATGGGCGATGGATGATCCCATATCCATTGGTGTTTGACATCAGAGATGATATACGGGTGCTCAGTAGAGACTGGGTACACTGGACGGACTCGCCGAGAACTCCCAGATGGTATTATACCTTACGTCAGATGGCAGTTCTATGGTGACACTGGTACAGGTTAGTCTGTAGACCCGAGATCGTCATAGAGTCTTGTGTGATTCCCACTATGCTTTGATTTCCACCTTACCACATCCAAGAGGGTGTGCAAAACGGTGGCTTTTGGGTACAGTCCCGAATCACATGGAGGCAATGAGCGATAGGAGGGGATTCGTCTCCCCCGGTATAGGGGGTTGATGTTGCGTTGTGTTCGATTGGCTATAACCGGAAATCCCTGGCCAGGGTTGCTGAGATTTACTGGTAAGTGTTACCAGTAGTTTCTCGAACTGTTATAGACCTCACATCGACATGACTTATCGAGCTATTGGGGTCTGACGTTTACCACCCCTAGGCGAGATATGCGACATATCAGACGAACATACCGGACTGTACGGTAAGTGTTGCCGGTTGGATTCACAGGAGTGTGAGTGGGCTTGCTCGTCGATCTTCTGATCGCTCAATACCCGGGTGGCCGTTACGTTTAGCAGACCGCTTGCGGCTTGTGGGTGCTTGATATGATCATCACCTGCTGCCGGCGTATTGACGAGTCTTTAGAGTCCTACACAGAGGTTTCCTGGCTCAAGCGAAACGAAATAGGAGCGCATATGAGATATGTGCGGGACCGAGAATTATACCAGTATGTGATACTGTATTCTATTCTCGCGATTTGTATCATTGGTCGGTTATATGTGATATAGCCGGGTTACCGAATCAAGTGTTGATTCGATACATTGATACGCTTGATATTAGTCGGTTATATGCGATATGACCGGATCGTTAAATCAAGTGTTGATTTAATGATTTAATGTATAATTATATATATGATATATTACTTTACATTAACTAGTATTTGTTCACTTAAGATGGATTTTCTCACTTGTTGTGCACAAGTTGTATATGTGATATATTTTTTTGTGCACTTGTTTGTATCATGTTTGATGATACATGCATACTTGGGTTTGTGTAAAGACTTAAACCATGGTTATGTTAATGGTTAGGGTTTTGATTTGCTCACTTATTCATTTATCTATTTATTTTGGTTAAATAAAGGAAAGGAAAACAAAAATGGTTGCTTTCATTCATGAAACTTCTTGATGCTTCATGCATCTTTGACTAAAGTAACCATTCTTGTCTTCTTCTCCTAACCGTAACCATTCAACTTGACCCTAGTTAGTTCTCTACACTAAACCATGGTTGAAATTATGATAAGTATCATTTTGTTTTCTATTTTAAAATAACTTATCATATTTTCTTCTTCTTCTTCTTCAACAAGAAGAGATCTTGCTACCATCAATGGCAACATGAGAAAAAGAGTGAGAAATCCAATTCTAAAGTGAACCCACTTCCTATTTCTTCATCCTCTACCACTTGCCAAGTAGTATAGGGTGTTTTCTTTACAAGTTTCATGACTTGGTGAAGTTGGAGTTTGATCTTGAGTTGCCTCGACGTAGATCATCTTTGGCATCGAAGTCGACGACCTAGCCCGATCATTTCTCCGACGAAACCTTCGCCAGAGTCCGGATTCCGATAGGTACAGTGGAGGGACATCATCATGGAGCTATGGAGGTGGAGGATCGGATCTACAAAGGTTGTATTTCCGTTCACTTCGTAAAGTTGTTTACTTGTTCGGTTATCGCCTTAATCTCTAGTTAACGAATCCTTATTAGGGTTTCTCGGCACTTGTAAAATTTGAAATTGGCATGGTTGATGCCTTGTGAGACCTCATTAGTGTGCCTAAGAACCCTACAGTGGTATCAGAGCCTAGCTAGAGCCTTAGGCGATGCGTAGATGGAGTTAGAAGTCCGATCGAACCGAAACCTTAATGCAAAATTGCTCTCTGTACATTTTTTAAAATCAGGGATTTTTCCAAATTAAAAATATGCAGAAAAATCAGCAGGGTTTTATAAGGGTTACTGTGCAAAACGAGCGCGTGAATCGACTAAACCACCGTGGAACCGCGGCATAAGCATGGTTTATGCGGCGGTTCCGCGGCCATATTGTAAGAATATTCAATAATTTTTGCACAGTAACTCCTATATTTTAGTGCTGTATTTTCTTGTATATTTTAACTTCTGCTCAAGAGTTGAGTTTTCTGGGTTGTATTGGGAGTTCATAGATTCGATCGGATTGTCTAATTTTGTCCGTGTGTTTTTCCGGATAATTTTTGAATATGTTGAAAAGTTCGACCGGATATAAATACCCACTTTTTCCCCTGTCGGGAAATTTCCAAGTGTTGGATCTTTCCATGGTTTAATAACGTTCTAAGTAGTGCAAGTAATGGGATGGACCCTCTAGAAGACAACAAACCTTAACTCGATTATGTGACCGTCTTGAACTGCCCTTTGAACCTTAGGGTTTGGGGCAGTACGGCGTGCCACATGTGAGGCGTTGGCTTGACCCTTCTATGGCTGGACCGTTGGTACTGAGGCATGAACTGGATGTTTTTAAACTTATTTCATGTGTTGAGCTGTATCGGGAAAACTTGGGTGTTTGAATGTTCGATCGGAAAGTTTAACATTTTCTATTTATCCGGAATGTGATACAATATTTGGAATCCACAAGAAGTTATGAGATAACTGAATGAATGTTATAAACATAGCACTTTAGTCTCACTTGATCGGTTGCCACGGAATTTTGATGTGATCAAAAGTCCGTCGCAATCACGTAGCGTACGCGGATATTCGCCGGAAAACTTAATAGATGGCCACGCCCCATAGCCCCGACCAAGTGACTGTAGGAGAACCCTGTCGCCGAAAGCATCCGTTCGGGTGCTCGCGGCAGCGATGTTCCGCCTTGGTGCACTTCGTCGATGGTATCGGGGGTGCGGCCGCCTACTAAAGTTTGCGGCGAGCATTCGATCAGTTTTTCGGGAATCTTGTTGAATTGCCCGACTAGATATTGAAAAGTGTTTTCGATATAGAGACTAAAATGCGGGGTTTATAATTGTTAGGCATGTGATGTCTAAGGAATTCATTTGGTCAGGCATGCGATGTCTGAGGAGGTTGCGGATTCCACCTGTTGTAGTTTTACACTTTCTTTTCTGTGACCGTAAGTGTAATATGTGATATCGCCGGTTTCGTTGCTATATGTCAACGACAATTGGGATACGCATATTTACTTACGTTGATGACATGTGATGTTATGTGTTGCTGGATATGTTATATTGGATCGTCGTGTTTGAATAGCCGGGTTTTTTTTATGTGAGATGGGTGTTTTTCATTTTCATTCATGTAAAAACTTGTATGTAATATTCTTTTTATTGGGGCACTTCCAGGTTGAGGAAGTTGTCACCGTTGATGTATATTATTTACTTTTCCGCACTAGGATAGACCCAAGGAGGAGGGCACAAGTAACCGGGTTCTGGAGTCCAGTGGGAGACCAACTCAAGGAGTCGAGTTCGGGTCTCCTAACTCTAGAATTGGTAGGGTTGCTTGCCGCTCTCGTAGGGGTCTAGGGGTGTGGGTTTGGCTATTCATCGCGACCGTGGAATCCGTGTTTTATACTGGCTCGTATTGAAAACACGGACGTCCTAGTATATCCAATATTTCATATGATTCTTCTGCTGCGATATCTGTATGTGATCATTTGATATGTTCTGTGATAAATACAGTATATAGTATATATGATATATTATATAGGCGTTACTTATGTTTTACACCCGCGCTAGCCCTGCCCCGCTCTGTCGTTAGTTACCTAACCTAACGGTGCACGATGGGACATCGAGGCGAATGCGGATGGCATAAGTGTACGTCGTATTTATCTGTGATGTTTAGGTAACTTAAATGATGGGACTTCATTAATGTGATTAATGAAAGAAAAGAAACCTATGATGTTGTGGAATCGAATTTTCAAAAACAGGTAGCTACAGTTCTTGCTTTGCATCGCGGTGTTCCTTGTAGAACATCCTGCACCTTATTCGATAGGGAAAAGACCGAGATCCCTTCACCGGGAGTGACTCCTTTAGCAATAACTGGCAGATGCTATAACTCTCGGTTTGGTTTTTGGTTGATTCTATAGTTTCTGCTTTGCACAGTGATATATATGATATATCCCGCACCTCATTCGACGAGGAAAGGGCCGACGATCCCTTCACCGGGAGTGAGCCCTTTAGCAAAACTAGAAAAGCCTAAAAAACACTCCATTTTAAAATCATTTGATTCTACAACAATATCAAGTTCATTACGCAATAGGTTTTCAGAAAAACCTGTCGTAGCCCTCCGTCATTTCAGATAAGTCCTGTTTAGTATTCGCGCTGCGTTTGTTGACCTTGTCAAGGCGCAGTGTGCGGTAGCTAACCAGTATTTATCTGCTTATGCATATGATGCAGATTTGGTTAGGGTAGTCATACGGCCTTGTTGACCTTGTCAAGGGTCGTGCGGGTGGGTTTGATTCAATCAAGAAATGACGGGTTGAACTTGACTTGCGGTCTATGGTTTGTTGACCTTGTCAAGGTCATAGATCGTTCGGGGCAAAATTATCGGGAATTTCAAGTGTTGAAATTTGCAATGAGATTGCATACCTTCTATGAGATAGTTGGATCCCGATACCCGCTGCGAGTAAGAGTTACTCCTGGGAGAGTTTTACACATTACAATTAGCCGATCAAGTAGGTGTCTAGAAAGGTGTCAACGGGGTTACGCCTCTGGGAAAACGAGGTTTACTGTAATTAGGTCCGTGCGAAAGCACGGGGAACCTCCCTCAAAGTACCGACACTGGCCTGGCTGAAAGATTGGCGAACTTGTAGCGTGTAATTAATCCCGGCTAGTCTTTCCTTTTAGGGTTTGAAGGAAGATTTGATAAAAATAGTGGGAGCCATCCTGATTAGATAAAATAATAACCAATCTATTCTTGCAAGAGCGCACGCTGAGTGTTTTCTTCTCTCTCTCTCCAGGTAGCGACCATATCACGTCTTAATCAAGATAATAATACGGATAATTGACCGAACCCGCTTGTTATACTGAGCTGGGGAACGTTGGTCCCGCTCCAACTTATAATTGTTATAAGACAGAGCAGGAAATAGGGGAATACCAAGATTCCCATGCCGCCCAAACGAAGAAAGTGCATATGATGCATCTTCTTCGGGTGTGTTCATTATAAAGAACTGTTTCTCTGTATCCTCTGCATCCTGGGTATTTGATACCGGATCAGGATCCCAGATATGTAATCTGTTACATAGGGCTACAAAAAGGTAGAAAAACTGAGAACGGGTGATAAGTTTCATGAGACAGAAAATGGGGCAAGTGTTGCAGCCAAGTCTGTTGGTCACTGTCACACTGTATTACCAGTACATTGATTCTGAACGAATGTTATTAGATACCGAACCTGATATACAAAATCATATCAGTCTCTTTATTAGTGAAGAAATGATAAAATTTTGTATTGTTTGACAATGTTTTGAACATTTCCTATATCAAAAGTTGATCAGTTCAGGCACGTTATCTAAAAGCATTAAAGTTCTAAATCAAACCACAGTTCTTTAGTATACAGAACACACAAAAGAGGAAGAGTTCAGAAATGAACGAATCCTTCTTGAGGTATTGTAGACTACGTCATATCAATGCGACCCGACTAGCTAAGTTGCACATAGATGCATATTTAAATTAGTTTGAATTTACATCTTGTGAAACTTGCCAGTCATGTCACAGAGATAAGATGACCATAGCTCTGTTTACTGGAAACAGAGAAAGAGTTAGTGAACTCTTGGGATGATACATGTTGATGTATGTAGGTCCCCTGTCTACACATGCCAAGACCGGTTCTTTATACTTCCTTACATTCTCTGATAATCTCTCAAGATTCAGATATATGTTCCTGTTGAAACACAAGTCCGAACCTTTTGAGATATTCACAGAATATAAGTTAGAAGTAGAGAACCAGAATACGGGTATAAGTATTATGTCCTAGGATGAGATCAGGGAGGAGAATACTTGAACACGGAAATCCTGGATTATTCTAAAGGAGAATGAGATTCTCTCTCAGCATTACTCCTCCGTATACACCATAGCACGATGGTATATCGGGGCGGAGCAATCACACCTTATATGATAAGGTGTGCTCTATAATGAGTACTACTGAGTTACCTATTTCCTTTTGGGAGTTATGCACTTATGAAGTTGCATACCTATTGAATAGGGTTCCAATCAAATCAGTTGCCTTCCGCTTCATATGTGATATGGAAAGGGAAGAGCCCATATTTTAAGTTAGTTAAGATTTGGGGTTTTCCGGCCTATGTCTAAAAGAAAAATCCGGACAAGCTCGAGGCAAGGTCTGTTATGTAGAACTGGAAATGTTCTAGCTATACAAACTGCAGCTGATGATTTGACAGAACCAAAAGATTCAGTAGATTCCAACGAACCTCAGCCTCTCCGCCGATCTAGTAGGGTTCCTCACCCACCTGAGAGTTACTTCGGTTTCTCTATGACAGTGGGAGCGAGGATTGCATCATGAGATGATGACCTAACTAGTTTTGAGCTGGCCATCAAGAGTAGGGACTCTGTAAGAATGGCTGGATGCTTAGCAATCTGAGATGGAATCCATGTACACCAGCAAAGTATGGACTTTGGCTGCTATATCTGAAGGGGTAAATCCCCATCAGGAGCAAGTATATCTTGAGAAGATTACTTGGTGTAGATGGAAAAGTTGAGACTTTCAAAACTAGACTTGTTAAAAGTTTGCATCATTTACCAGGCGTGGATTATGATGAAACCTTTTTCAAGTAGCTATGCTTAAGTCCATCCAGATCCTACTTGCCATGGCTACATACCATGACTACGATATCTGGCGGTTGGGTGCCATGACTGCTCTTCTAAAATGATGTTTTAGAAAAAAGAGTCTGTAAGTACACAGTCAGAGGGCTTCGTAGATAGTGGGAGCAGCGGAAACGTGTACAAGATGCTTTATAGGATAAAGCAGGCATCGCGGAGTCGGAACGTCTGTTTTGATGAGTTAGTCAAAGAGTTTGACATCATCAAAATGGTACATGAACCTTGTATATACAAAAAGGTAGTAGGGAGTATGGTGGTGATCCTCGTAGAGTACGTGGATGACATACTCTTGATAGGGAAGAAGTTTCCTATGCTACGCTCGGTCAATCTCCGCTTATCACAATGATTCTCCATATAGGATCAAAGAGATACCTACTAAATCCTTGGTTTTGGATCTATGAGATAGATCTAATTGGATATCAGGATACTCACTAGTTGTAGTGAGATGGTATCAATCGATCCTGGGGAGAATCACTGGAAAGGTTCCAGGGTGATAAGGACGACTGAATGTCAGTCGCAGGCATTGTCTTTACCCTCAGTAAAGGGACGGTATGTTGGAAGAGTTCCAAGCTAGATACCGTGGAATACTAGACGATAAAGGCTGGATACATCGCTACTTAAGATGCTACCAAAGAGGCTGTCTGGGTGTATATTAGTTCATGAGATGAACTCAGTTCCTCCCATTGTGTGACAATGGAGTTGTGGCTTATGCCAGGAACGTCCGTCCCATCAGTGATCCAGACATATTCTAAAGCAGTATCACCAGATCATAGAGATAGTTGATCTCCAGGGTGATCGAGGTTAGGAGAGTAGACTCAGAGGACAACACGGCGGATCCACTCACAAAGGCCTTTTCCCAGAGAGAGACTTTTATGGGATGGTTGAGTATGAGATACTACAACCACTGCTACAGATGGACCTAGTGCAAGTGGGAGATTGTTAGTTATATGTATGCCCTAGAGGCCATTACTGTACATAGGATGTATATTGTAGTGGATGCTTGGACATATATAGTGAGGACTTTCTTGCTCGACATGATAGTATGCTATCTAGTTACTCTTTTCCTTAACGTGTACACTGATTGTCTCTCTGTTACATGCTGGTAAAGCCCTTAGGATGAGTACTTGACTACCTGGACTATAATGCGGATCATACTAGTGGGGACATGGTAGTCCATAAGTACATCCTTCAAGGTCCCTAGTCGTGGGTATATCGAGACGGGGCATCGATATACCAGAGTAGACTAGCGTATACCTTCTCGACCCATACAGATGGGCGATGGATGATCCATATCCATTAGTGTTTGACATCAGAGATGATATATGGGTGCTCAGTGGAGACTGGGTACACTGGACGGACTCGCCGAGAACTCCCAGATGGTATTATACCTTACGTGCAGTTCTCTGGTGACACTGGTACAGGTTAGTCTGTAGACCCGAGATCGTCATAAAGTCTTTTGTGATTCCCACTGTGCTTTGATTTCCACCTTACCACGTCCAAGAGGGCGTGCAAAACGGTGGCTTTTGGGTACAGTCCCGAATCACATGGAGGCAATGAGCGATAGGAGGGGATTCGTCTCCCCCGGTATAGGGGGTTGATGTTGCGCTGTGTTCGATTGGCTATAACCGGAAATCCCTGGACAGGGTTGCTGAGATTTACTGGTTAGTGTTACCAGTAGTTTCTCGAACTGTTATAGACCTCACATCGACACGACTTATCGAGCTATTGGGGTCTGACGTTTACCACCCCTAGGCGAGATATGCGACATATCAGACGAACATACCGGACTGTACGGTAAGTGTTGCTGGTTGGATTCACAGGAGTGTGAGCGGGCTTGCTCGTCGATCTTCTGATCGCTCAATACCCGGGTGGCCGTTACGTTTAGCAGACCGCTTGCGGCTCGTGGGTGCTTGATATGATCATCACCTGCTGCCGGCGTATTGACGAGTCTTTAGAGTCCTACACAGAGGTTTCCTGGCTCAAGCGAAACGAAATAGGAGCGCATATGAGATATGTGCGGGACCAAGAATTATACCAGTATGTGATACTGTATTCTATTCTCGCGATTTGTATCATTGGTCGGTTATATGTGATAAAGCCGGGTTACCGAATCAAGTGTTGATTCGATACATTGATACACTTGATATTAGTCGGTTATATGCGATATGACCGGATCGTTAAATCAAGTGTTGATTTAATGATTTAATGTATAATTATATATATGATATATTACTTTACATTAACTAGTATTTGTTCACTTAAGATGGATTTTCTCACTCGTTGTGCACAAGTTGTATATGTGATATATTTTTTTGTGCACTTGTTTGTATCATGTTTGATGATACATGCATACTTGGGTTTGTGTAAAGACTTAAACCATGGTTATGTTAATGGTTAGGGTTTTGATTTACTCACTTATTCATTTATCTATTTATTTTGGTTAAATAAAGGAAAGGAAAACAAAAATGGTTGCTTTCATTCATGAAACTTCTTGATGCTTCATGCATCTTTGACTAAAGTAACCATTCTTGTCTTCTTCTCCTAACCCTAACCATTCAACTTGACCCTAGTTAGTTGTCTACACTAAACCATGGTTGAAATTATGATAAGTATCATTTTGTTTTCTATTTTAAAATAACTTATCATATTTTCTTCTTCTTCTTCTTCAACAAGAAGAGAGCTTGCTACCATCAATGGCAACATGAGAAAAAGAGTGAGAAATCCAATTCTAAAGTGAACCCACTTCCTATTTCTTCATCCTCTACCACTTGCCAAGTAGTATTGGGTGTTTTCTTTACAAGTTTTATGACTTGGTGAAGTTGGAGTTTGATCTTGAGTTGCCTCGACGTAGATCATCTTCGGCATCGAAGTCGACGACCTAGCCCGATCATTTCTCCGACGAAACCTTCGCCAGAGTCCGGATTCCGATAGGTACAGCGGAGGGACGTCATCATGGAGCTATGGAGGTGGAGGACCGGATCTACAAAGGTTGTATTTCCGTTCACTTCTTAGTAAAGTTGTTTACTTGTTCGGTTATCGCCTTAATCTCTAGTTAACGAATCCGTATTAGGGTTTCTCGGCACTTATAAAATTTAAATTGGCATGGTTGATGCCTTGTGAGACCTCATTAGTGTGCCTAGGAACCCTACAGCAAGAACTATAGAAGCAATCAAAAGATAAACCGAGTTTGTAGCATCTGCTAGTTTCACTAAAGAGGTCACTCCCGGTGAAAGGATCTCGGCTCTTTCCTTATCGAATAAGGTGCTGGATGTTCTACAAGGAACACCTCTATGCAAAGCAAGAACTAGAGCTACCAGTTTTTTTAAACAAGTTTCTACAACATCTTAGGTTTCTTTTATTTCATTAATCTCATTAATGAAGTCCAATTTTAATTATGCTTCACAAGCATCACATTTGAAACGAAATCTGCAATATAACATATATCTCATATATATATATAATATAAACATTCGTCTCAGGCAGTAATATGAACTCATCACAGAACATTGCAGCAGAAGAACATATATGAAATATTGGATATACTAGGATGTCCGTGTTTTCAATACGAGCCTGTATAAAACACGGATTCCACGGTCGCGATGAATAGCCAAACCCACATCCCTAGACCCCTACGAGAGCGGCAAGCAACTCTGCCAATTCTAGGGTTAGGAGACCCGGTCTCGACTCCTCGAGATGGTCTCCCACTGGACCCTAGAACCCGGTTACTTGTGCTCCCCTCCTTGGGTCTACCTAATGCGGAAAAGTAAATAATATACAACGGTGACATCATCCTCAGCCCGGAAGTGCCCCAATAAAAGAATATTACATACAAATGAATTTTACATGAATGAAAAAGAAAAACTCTCATCTCCCATAAAACCCCCGGCTATTCAAACGCGACCATCCAATACAACATATCACAGCAACACATAATATCTCATATCATCAACGTAAGCAAGTATGCGTATCCCGATTGTCGTTGATGTATAGCAACGAAGCCGGCGATACACCACATACTACGCTTACGGTCACAGAAAAGAAAGTGTAAAACTACAACAGTTGGAATCCGCCACCTCCTTAGACATCGCATGCCTAACCAAATGAATTCCTTAGACATCGCATGCCTAATAATTATAAACCCCGTATTTTAGTCTCATTATCGAAAACACTTTTCAATATCAAGTCGGGCAATTCAATAAGATTCTCGACAACCTGATCGAATGCTCGTCGCAAACTTTAGTAGACGGTCGCACCCCCATATGCCGTCGACGAAGTGCACTAAGGCGGAACACCGCTGCCGCGAGCACCCGAACGGATGCTTTCGGCGACGGGGTTCTCCTACTGTCACTTGGTCGGGGCTATGGGGCGTAGCTGTCTATTAAGTTTACCCGGCGAGTATCCGCGTACGCTACGTGATTGCGACGGACATTTGATCACATCAAAATTCCGTGGTAACCGATCAATTTGAAACTAAACTGCTAGATTTATAGCATTCAAATTAGTTATCTCATAACTACCTGTGGATTCCAAATATTGTATCACATTCCAGATAAATAGACAATGTTAAACTTTCCGATCGAATAATCAAACACTCAAGATTTTCCCAATATATCTCAACATTTGAAATCAGTTTAAAAACATCCATCACATGCCACAGTACCAATGGTCCAGCCGTAGAAGGGTCAAGCCAACGCCTCACATGTGGCACGCCGTACTGCCCCAAACCCTAAGGTTTATAGGCAGTTCAAGACGGTCACATAATCGAGTTAAGATTTGTTGTCTTCTAGAGGGTCCACCGCGTTACTTGCACGACTTAGAACGTTCTTAAACTCGAGAAAAAATCCAACTTTTGAAAAAATTTCCGAGAGGGGAAAAAGTGAGTTATTGATATCCGTTCGAACTTTTTAACAGTTTCTAAAAATTACCCGGACAAAACTAAACGAAGTTAAATTATCTGATCGAATCAACGAGTCCCCAATATAACCCTAGAAAACTCAACACTTGAGTGTAATTAAAAACTTCCCAGAAAAAAATAACAAGAAAGGACCTAAGAATAATTACATGAAATTCCAGGGACTAAGTCGCAATTTAGGCCGCGGAACAGCCGCCAAACCCTTGGTTTAGCCGCGGTTCCGCGGTCAAATAATTGACTTAGAAGACCGTACTTCATAGTAATTCTTAGTTTTTCCTGATTGTTTTTCTGAGCATTTTTAATTCAGAAAAAAACACATTTTAAAAAAATGTACAGAGAAGGGTTCGTGTCGGGGTTTTCGGGTTCGATCGGACTTCAAACTTCATCTACACTTTGCCTAAAGCTATAGCTTGGCTCTGATACCACTGTATGGTTGCTATGCACTGCCACAAGGTTCTACGAGGCATCAACCATGCCCGATTTAAAAATTAGCCGTGCCGAACAACCCGAAGCCGGATCTTTAAACTAGAGTTTAGGCGAAAACAAGTATGTTAAACATTTTAACACTAAGTGAGAGGGATTACAACCTTTGTAGATCCGGTCCTTCACTTCTTAAGCTCCGTGTTGAAGTCCCTTCGCTGCGATCATCGTGTTCCGGACTCTCGAGAGGTTCCACGAAGAGAAAGATGCAGTCTTGCTTCCGATCTTCGATACAAAGATGATCTACCTTGAAGTTTCGTTAACACAAGCTAACACTCATAATATGAAGTGAACACCCTCATCTAAATGGCAAGGATAGATGAGGATGATGAAGTAGGATTTTTGCTCTCTTTTATTTTCATTTACTCACTCATTTTTCATCACCTTGAAAAAGCTAGAAAGCTTTTTCTAAGAAAGAAAGAAGGAAGAAGATGAACAATCAACATAAGAATCCTTTTGTGATGAATAATGAAAAGATAAAGATGATGACTAATGCAACCATGGTCAACTAAACACATGTAGAGAATTAACTAGGGTTAGGGTTTGGGTTGGGTTAAAGCATGAGTCATAACAAAATATCTTTCACAAAACAAAACAAAACCTTCTAGAATCATCTAGAAAGCATTAACCCAAATCAAACCCTAATCTTGTTTAATCTCTACTAAACATGTTGCATTAGTTATCATATCATGTTACAATATTATATATCACATATATAATATTTATTGTAACAAAATAAAATAATACAATTAACATATATCGCATATATATCAATGTATTACCCGAGTGAGAAAAAGAATCTTTTAGTGAGCTAATATTAGTTAATGTAATTTAATATATCATATATATTATTATACATTAAATTATCGAATCAACACTTGATCCGACAATCCGGCTATATCTCATATAACCGACTAATATTTATCCGTACCGATTCATCGAATCAACACTTGATCCGATGACGCGGCTGATATCAAATATCGCGAGAATAGAATACGGTATCTCATATCGAATTATCCTCGGTCCCGTACATATCACATATGTGCTCCTACTCCGTTTTGCCTGAGCCAAGAAACCTCTGTGTAGGACTCTAAAGAATCGTCAATACGCCGGCAGTAGGTGATGATCATATCAAACACCCACAAGCTGCAAGCGGTCAGCTAAACGTAACAGCTACCCAGGTATTGAGCGCTCAGAAGATCAACAAGCAAGCATGTACATTCTCCTGTGAATCCAAACAGTAACACTCCCGTACAGTCCGGTCTCGTCGTCTGATATGTTGCATATCTCGCCTAGGGGTGGTAAACGTCAGACCCCAGTAGCTCGATAAGTCGTGTCGATATGAGGTCTATAACAGTTCGAGAAACTACTGATAACACTTACCAGCAAATCTCAACAACCCTGGCCAGGGATTTCCAGTTATAGCCAATCGAACACAGCGCAACATCAACTCCCTATACCGGGAGAGACGAATCCCCTCCTATCGCTCATTGCCTCCATGTGATTCGGAACTGTACCCAAAAGCCACCTTTTTGCACGCCCTCTTGGGCGTGGTATGATGGAAATCAAAGCACAGTGGGAATCACACAAGACTCTATGACGATCTCGGGTCAACAGACTACTCTGTACCGGTGTCACCGGAGAACTGCCATCTGACGTGAGGTATAATACCATCTGGGAGTTCTCGGCGAGTCCGTCCAGTGTACCCAGTCTCCACTGAGCACCCGTACACCATCCTTGATGTCAAACACCGATGGATATGGGATCATCCATCGCCCATCATATGGGTCAAGATGCGTATACGCTAGTCTACTCTGGTGTATCGATGCCCTGTCTCGATACACCCTCGACTAGGAATAGTTATAGGATGTACTCGTCGACTACCGTGGCCCCACTAGTATGATCTCATCATAGTCCCGGTAGTCGAGTAAATATCCTAAGGGCTTTATCAACATATAATATAGAGATAATCAGAGTACATGTTAAGATAAAGTACAACCAGATAGCATACAATCTTGTCGAGCAAGAAAGTCCTCCCTATATATGTCCAAGCACCCATTACAATATACATCGTATGTACAGTAATGGCCTCTAGGGCATACATATAACTAACATAAACATACCCGCATTTGTATTACGACCGAATACAAATGCAACTGAGACAAAGATATTATATCTACACAGTATAATACTCGGATCCGGCTTAAACCAAAGCCCACCAGTATTATATGCCCGAAAAATGACACGTGCGAAAACGCACGTGCGTTTTCCGAACCCTGCCATAAAACCATACGGCCTCTATAACGTTTCGCCCGAACTTGGGAAACTGTCTGTGGGGGACTCTAATGACTCATCAACACACTGGCACTGGATATAACCACTAGCACGTCAGAGGTACAAGCTGTACGTAACGGTTGCCTATGTATTGATTGGAAGGGAAGCTGGCGAGCGAACTCATCCATAAACCCTACTTAGCCTGACAGTGATAATATCCGTACAGTCCGGTCCGTTCGTCTATAGAGTATCGCATATCGAGTCTAGGGGGGTGGATAAAGTCAGACCCTTAATAACGCGATAAATCATGTCGGCATGAAGCCCATCACCATCTGAGAAACTACTGATCCAAATCAGTAATTCTCCACTATCTCGGCCGAGGATTTCTAGTGATGGCCACCCATGCACTGTGCGACATCAACCCCCAATACCGGGAGAGACGAATCCCCGACGATCCGCTCACTGCCTCCATGTGGCTCGGGACTGTACCCAAAAAATACCCGTTTGCACGTCTCCTTTGAGCGTGGTAGGGTAGAAATCAAAGCACAGTGGGAACTCACACGAGACAAATGACGATCTCTGGTCGACAAACTAACCTGTACACATGTCACCAGGGAACTACTATCTGACGATATGTATAATACCAACTAGCATGTTCCCGGCGAGTCCTGTCCGGTGTACTCATAACCCAATGAGCACCTGTATACATATTAGGTGAACCAACTGACACCAATGGCTTGTGAGACCGGCCATTGCCCCTCGTCGGGGTCTCGACTGTATACGCTAGTCTACTCTGGAGTATCGATGCCCTGTCTCGAAACTCCCACGACTAAGGACACTTTAAGGATGTGCTTATAGACCCCAGCTCCCACGTATATGATCGCCATCATACTGCTGGTAGTCAAGCAAGAATCCTATGGGCTCTATCATCATGCAATAGTGAACTAAAGCATGTATACGATGATAAAGACAAACCAGATAGCATACTATCATCTCGAGCAAGACTGTCATATCGGTATAGGTCCTGCCCCAATCATTGGAATCACGTACCTGCGATCCAATAATTGACTTTGAGGGCACTATATCCAACAATCTCCCACTTGCACTTAAGGCTAATTATTGCGATGTCGCATACTCATAGCCCGTGTGATACCGAACACCTAACTCCTCTACTGATCAGTTTCACAAAGCTAGTTTGTAAAACTCTTGTGTTCGAGAAATAGCCTCAGTGAGTGGATCTGCCTTGATGTTTCTTTCTATGTCTCTCTTAATCTCAAGTTCGCGGAGAAAGCCATCTCCCGAATCGAGTAATACCTGTCTTAGAATATGTCTGAATATCTGATGGGACCTAGTTCATAAATGAACTCCAAATCCAAACTTCTTAGACTTTATTGATAACTGAACCTAATCAGTATCCATCACCATGCCTCCCACAGTATCCTCTTGGACCACCTGTCCATAATACTGTCCCTCGTCAGTGGGAAAACTATAACTCTGACAATCACTCTGTCATCCATGTCACCTTGGAAGCCTGGAATAATAACCGTCTCCCGAAGGAGGCTGTCGTCATTAAATCCGTAGAACATACACTCATGTTCTAAAACTGCTTCCTTATGTTTCTTCAGGATTGGATTAATATAAACTTATCGCAACTAGTGCAAATACAACATCTGGTGTGGTACTTGACATCTCACGATTGACTCAATTGCCTAAGCAAGTGATCTGTCAATCATGCGCATCCCTCTCTCCTTTAGTCTGTAAGACACCTTTAGAGAGGGTGACTCCATCATCTGCAGGTACACCACCATGCCAGGAGTCATCTATTCTAAAATACCATTAGAATACTGTCAAAATACCCACATTGGGAAACTACCCAAATCTAGATCTAAAACCATAGATCTAGTAACCAAAAATGTCTGATATTATATCCATATCCTTTGTGGAGAAACAACTGTGTGACGACCAAAGTACAACCGATCGTAGTATAGGAATTTTACTTCCTACTCTGTGTATGTCATCCAAATACCAGGACATCACACCCTACTACCTTTTTAACAGATCCATCCCCTGTTCTGATGAAGTCAAAACCATGAATGTTACATCAAAATTAGATGATCTTGTTTCCGCTATATCTGCTCAAGCCTATAAATAGACATAAGCTACTTGCCCACTATGCTTCCGCTTCTCCCACTGACTACGACAACCCTCTGGCATAATAATATCTACGCACACTTCTAAAGCTAGTTTAGAATGACGTTATACTTATCCTCCTGCTGGGTCTCATAGTCTGGAACAACAGTAGTGTCAAGTCTGGGTAAACAAGAACCTCCCTGTCACCGTCCTTGAGGCTACCGGAGTACCTCTCGGGTGTCTGAGGTTACCCACCATATCTGCGGAGTGGCTAATGGAATGTCAAACCTGATTGAATATATAGGTCCTATTAAATTTTCCGAAATCGTTTGTGGTTCTGGGATCACTTCCAGTTCTACCATACTCCCACTACTGTTTTCTGAAAAAATCCATTTTACTAAAACTGTGGCGAGGCAAGAACAATATCACTATTGATCTTCCAGATGGTAGAAATGTCAACCCTCGTCAAAGCCAGGGTCAACCCACAAACTGCCATTACAGAAACGTGCTTTGAGTTATCCAGAGTCTGGTTTTAAGCATAAGCCGGACAACTCTCCGTATCTTAACATCGTTAAGATATGAACCATTCTATATACAATAAAGAAATAGAGGCACTAATTTAACTGGAACCAGATTCAAACCATGCAGCTGTCTCCAGTGCATATCAACTTAATGGAGAGAGGCTAATCAGCATTACTCAACTTAGGAATACATCTAATTATGAGTATCCCGAAAGAGAAACAAGTTTCTCAAAACCATTACTATCAACTGAATTCTAATCACAAGAATCTACATCTTCGATCTCTTTGAAGAATCCCGATACTTGCGATAACTGGTTCTCTACTTTATTCTTATACCCACAACTTCTCAAAACTTAGACATTGTATTTCTACGAAACACTTATCTAAAAACTAGAGAAGTCACAAGTAAACAGAACATAGTACGAGGACCTACCCCTCTGTCCTGATGGACACTGGACAACATACAATACTCTGTATAAGTCCACTGAGTTGAATAACTCAAAACCTGTGTATCGTAGGTTGAAAACTGTACCCAGGCGATTTCCTCAAATATCACCAATTACAACGAATTCTGATATAATGAGGATGATCACCTAATTCCCAATAACTTACTCCCACTCATCATCTGTAAAACCATACAGATATGAGAATGAAACCTGGTAAATACATACCCTGGAGTAAGTATCTAATCGGGAAAACAGTTTTCTTTTAATAATGCACTGAAACATTAAAATGTTTCGTAGGGGTATCCTGGTATTCTTAGTAATGCTTCTTCCATAATCCAATTCATGACTATAACCGTATATTTCTTTGCCATCTCTCCAAATCCCTTTATTTGTCTTTATTCATTACCTTCTGTACACCATCGTTAGGCTAAGTGGTTTTCTTCCTTCCCTACCGTTCGGCACCGGCCTATGGTTTGGAAGAAGACTATCCAGTAAGCATAATAGGTGTACCCTCCTAAACCGAGGAGTACTCGCAACTTGAGAGAAGGTGGTGATAAAAGACAACTGAATAATACCTTATTCTTTTAAAGGTGAAAAAGAAGTGGCGATGAAGTACGCGGTTTGGTCGTGAATGATAACAGTCGCAATTTACTTTGCCCTCTTTCTAATCTCTTTATTTTGTCTTTACATATTACCTTCTGCACACCCTACTTAGGCTAATTGGTTTTCTTCATTCCCTACCTTTCGGCACCTGCCTATGGTTTAGAATAAGACTATCCAATAAGCGTAATAGGTGTACTCTCCTAAACTAAGGAGCTCTCGCAACCTGAGAGAAGGTGATAATAAAAGACAACTGAATAAACCAATTCTATTTCTTCTGAACCTGGATCCATCCTCGAAGAAGTCCCTTCGAGTTCGTATATAACCATACGATGGATCTATCTAATGGAAGTGGATGTCCGTAGTAATACGGGGTGTTCTGAGAAATACAAAGGGTAAAAGAAGGAGTGGCAATGACTTATGCAACTATAGACAATTCAAAAGCCAGTATTTTAAGAAGGTTCGGTCAACTCGGTCACTGAGTCATAGTCTAGGGTCGGTCAAAGGTCGCTGCCAAAAAGAAAGAGAGAAAAGAAACACTCTATGTGCACTCTAACCTAGATCAGAATGGTTATCACTTTATCTAATCAGGAAACCTCCCACTGTAATCTCAAATTCTCCAACAAACCTGAAAGAAGAATTAGTCGGGATCACCCGAAGAGTAAACCAACTCATCAGTGGGAATCGGGATCCAACTCTCATCGCATGATAACGTGACAGAATCCACTCACGTTATCACACTCCAGAAGGTATGCGCATACTTGGCAATTTTCATTTTCTTTAGAAACTCCCGATATGATTTTTGCCCCATGCTCTTATGACCTTGGCTTTGGTCAAAATGTCATAAGTCACATGCCAAGTTCTACCCGTCACTATCCAGGTCAATTTGAACCCACCCGCACATGCCCTTGACTTTGGCCAAAATGGCAGAACGACTGTCCCAAACCAAATCATCTATCTATGCAACAGATGAATACCCAGCAACTACCAAACACTATGCCTTGACTTTAGCCAACAAACATAGCTTGAATACTACTGACTATCCATAAGAAATGACGGAGGGCTACGGCTGGTTTTTAGCGAAAAAACCTTTAACGTAATGAACTTGATCTCGTTGAAGGAACTTGATAGCTTTTTATAAAGATATAGTGGCGAAAACCTTTTGCTAAAGATGTCACTCCCGGTGAAGGGATCTCAGCTCTTTCCTCGTGGAATGAGGTGCAGGATATTCCAACTGAATACCGTGATGCAAAGCAACTTGTAATCGACTATAATGAAGTTATTACCCTGACGCAAACTTCTGCCCAAGGGGTCTCTCCCGGTGAAGGGATATCAGCCCTTGTCTCATCGAATGAGATGCAGGATATTCCAACCGAATATCTCTATGCATAACAAAAGGAAACGTCTTTCTAATAACACCTTTTAAAATTGTTCCAACAACATCAAATATAGGTTTGTTTTACTTGCATTGATAAGAATCAACGTAGTCCCATCAATCAATCACACCAGAAAAGAACGAAAAATAAAATGTACGTATATGCCATCCGCATTCGTCACTGAGTCCCGTCATCACCCGTTAGGTTACTTAACTAACGACAGAGCGGGGACTGGACTAGCGTGGGTGTAAAACATATACAACATCTAATAGTATATATACCAATATACAATAATCGCTCCAGGCGTGATAATATGCAACATTACAGAAAAGTAATAAGCATCACTGAACAATACAGATAATCTGGGATCCCCGGGTTTCACAGAGCCGCTACTGAAACCCGACGTTCCCGTGGTCGTGTGGATAGCCTGTGCAATGAAACCTAGACCCCTACGGGTGCGGCAAGTTACCCGCCAAAACCTGAAGTGAGGCAACCCCCTACAGCAAAGTGAATGGACCACCCGACACTTCATGGAATCCGGTAACTTGAGCACCCTTCCTTGGGTCAACCTGTACCCCCTACGAGTGCGGCGAATAGTCTGCCAATTCTAGAGTAAGGCCCCTTTGCCTCTCAAAACCATGAGATACGGACCTGTTGCCCTCCAGAACCCGGCTATCCGTGCACTCCGTCACAGGGTAATCCTAGTACATAAAAGAAAATATATCCAACGGGTACATCGACCTCAGCCCGGTCGTTCCCCAAAAGAATATTATACAAACAGGCAGTGAAGGCAGTCCACATGTTGGACGCTCGCCCCGCAATATCAAATGTATAAATGAATTCAGAAAGCACTACCATTGCACATCTTCTTTCCACCACGACAAATCCGCAACATCACAGCACAACACAGAACATCAACGCGAATGTCACGTTCGCAAATCCGTCTAAAAGAGCTATAGCAATTAGACGCAATTTACCGCTCGAATGACATTCCCGGTCGGAGATATAATATAAGTACTGTAAAATAACACGTTTAAACTTCGATCGACAAAAATATCCCAAAGTGGGCCCCACAAACATCTGGTGTAAAGTGATAAAATCTGGGCCCAAAAGAAATATACCAAAAAACACAATTTCAAATGAAGAACTCACTGGAAAAATATGGTCCACTGTTGCCACATACTGGCCGCGGTTCCGCGGTCAAACCCTAGCTTTGAACGCGGATCCGCGGCGGTACTGTGGTAACACGTGCCCAAATTTCACCGTAATTCTTCAAAAACCCTGCTCAATTTTCTGTGATATGCAAAATAATTTTTAAACCCTTTAAAAAATCGACAGAAACTTTGAACAAAAAAACTGTAGTTTTTGAAATTTCGCTCGATCGATATTTTAAACGTGTTAGCACAAGTTAGTAAAGCTTAATGGTGAGGCTTTGATACCACTGTAAGTCCGCGGTAGTGCCCCGGCCGTCTAACGGACGCCAAATGCGGAACAAAAACATTTTACAAACTGGCGCTATCGCGTACTATAACCCGGATCTGCCATTAGAGCTAAACTAACAAACTACAAAGTGGGTAGAAATGTTATACCGAATGATCCGAGTCCTTCGGTCTTCAACCATCATCCCACGCTTTGTTGCGGCTGCTCGGATCTCCTGAATCTCCAGTCTTCTCGTCCAGGTGGCACCACGTCGACGGATCTTTAAACGGGCTTCCGCCTCTGAACCGAGGCAACTCGGTCGTCAAGTTTGCTAAAAGAGACGACCAAGATGATGTAGAGAATGAGTATAACACTTTGTCTCGCTTCGTCCAAAGCCATGGACGAATGGTTAATGAAATTGCCTTTTGGATCGGGTGAAATGAGAAATGAGGCTATCTAATTTCCATGAGTCCAAAACTATATCAATCTTTTTTCAAGCAACCATCAGTTTTGCAAGAGGGGGCCGGCCACTTTTAAAGAGGGGGGAGGTGAGTGTAGGAGGATAAATGGTGACCATAAGAATAAATGAAGGAGTGAGTCATATTAACATATCATGAAACCATTAAATGCAAACATGAATCACTAACCTAGTCATTAACCTAGTCACCATTCAATTAATGCAACCAATGAGTCACTAGCCACCTCATTATCCTAGTCATCATCTAGAAACTTCTAGAACCATGACACACCCAAGAAAAGATAAATCCGCATTTAACCGAATGTTAAATACGGGTGATAGAAAACTGGAAACTGGCAACTTCCAAAAGTGATCCCGAAACGAATTTCAGGACAACCCCGTAACAGTATAAACATACCCGCATTTGTATTACGACCGGATACAAATGAAACTGAGACAAAGATATTATATCTACACAGTATAATACTCGGATCCGGCTTAAACCAAAGCCCACCAGTATTATATGCCTGAAAAATGACACGTGCGAAAACGCACGTGCATTTTCCGAACCCTGCCATAAAACCATACGGCCTCTACAACGTTTCGCCCAAACTTGGGAAACTGTCTGTGGGGGACTCTAATGACTCATCAACACACTGGCACTGGGTATAACCACTAGCACGTCAGAAGTACAAGCTGTACGCAGCAGTTGCCTATGTATTGATTGGAAGGGAAGCTGACGAGCGAACTCATCCATAAACCCTACTGAGCCTGACAGTGACAATATCCGTACAGTCCGGTCCGTTCGTCTAAAGAGTATCGTATATCGAGTCTAGGGGGTGGATAAAGTCAGACCCCTAATAACGCGATAAATCGTGTCGGCATGAAGCCCATCACCATCTGAGAAACTACTGATCCAATTCAGTAATTCTCCACTACCTCGGCCGAGGATTTCTAGTGATGGCCACTCGTGCACTGTGCGACATCAACCCCCAATACCGGGAGAGACGAATCCCCGACGATCCGCTCACTGCCTCCATGTGGCTCGGGACTGTACCCAAAAAATACCTATTTGCACGTCTCCTTTGAGCGTGGTAGGGTAGAAATCAAAGCACAGCGGGAACTCACACGAGACAAATGACGATCTCAGGTCGACAAACTAACATGTACACATGTCACCAGGGAACTGCTATCTGACGATATGTATAATACCAACTAGCATGTTCCCGGAGAGTCCTGTCCGGTGTACTCATAACCCAATGAGCACCTATATACATCTTAGGTGAACCAACTGACACCAATGGCTTGTGAGACCGGCCATTGCCCCTCGTCGGGGTCTTGACTGTAAACACTAGTCTACTCTGGAGTATCGATGCCCTGTCTCGAAACTCCCACGACTAAGGACACTTTAAGGATGTGCTTATAGACCCCAGCTCCCACGTATATGATCGCCATCATACTGCTGGTAGTCAAGCAAGAATCCTATGGGCTCTATCATCATGCAATAGTGAACTAAAGCATGTATACGATGATAAAGACAAACCAGATAGCATACTATCATCTCGAGCAAGACTGTCATATCGGTATAGGTCCTGCCTCAATCATTGCAATCACGTACCTGCGATCCAATAATTGACTTTGAGGGCACTACATCCAACAGCCCTCCTAGAGGTTCCCGAGCACTGCGACGAAACGGCTATCACCGCCCTAAGGTCGGGTCTTAGGAATAAAGAGTGGCTCTATTCTTTTGCATTAGCGCAACCTAAAGCAAAGTAAAAGCATGGACCGAGCGAGAAATCCAACTCGAGTCAATGGTGAACGCTAATCTTCCCCGGGGCGACCAAGCACACCGGAAAAGACGGGACATAGAGGAGAAAAAGAAAGTCGTCCGTCCAAAACCCTATTCCCTGATGTTCCATGAGTACACTCCTCTGAACGTCTCCCAGACAGAACTGCTAGAGGAGGCTAAGGTCGAGAGGTTTTTTAAGCTCCCTTCGGCCACCTAGAGGACGGGCAAGCGACTCCTCGGCCCGTACTGCGCCTACCATAGATCGTAGGGGCACCCGACCGAGAGCTGCAAACAACTCCGTGACTACATTGAAGAACTGATCCGCTCTGGTCACGTGGCAAAATACCTACGAGACAAGACGCAAGCGGAGCAGGAGCAAAAGGACCAACCCCCTCCCGGGGAGTTAACAATCGGGTAGATCATGGTCATTTCAACGGATCCGGCTCTGGATAGTGAGGGGGACCGCCGCCTCCTACCAGTCATGGCCATAAGTGATCCACCCCCAAGAAGTGCAGGAGGATGACCCGATCACCTTCACCGATGAAGACCTTCATGGCATATCACTCCCACACAATGACCCTCTTGTGATAACAACCCGAGTCCACCGTTATGAGGTCCGGAGAATATTGGTCGACTCAGGAAGTTCAGCGGATATCCTGTTCTACGACTGTTTCCAACGAATGGGATTAGATCCATCCGATCTCCAACCGACCTCCCATGTCCTCTCATGGTTCACCAACCATTCCATCCTAGCCGAGGGATCAGTCACCCTCCTCCATAATATTGGGGAAGCAGGAAAAACGCGAACCGTATCGGTGAACTTCCTCGTTGCCAAGATCCCTTCGTCCTATGACATTCTCCTTGGATGCCCCACCATAAACGCCTTTCGATCTCAGATCTCAACCTACCACCTCACGCTCAAGTTCTATTTAGATAACGGAGGGATAGGCCGGGTCTATGGAGACCAGCAAACTGCCAAGATTTGTCTCGCCTCAACATCTCCTGCCGGGGAGCAGGGCAACGATTTTGAAGATACGCATGATCCTCAAGGGTCCCTGGACACACGCGACGACCGAAAAGAAATTTGAGGCATCCCGATGGAAGCGTTAGCGGAAGTTCCCCTCATAAAGGGAGTTGACGGCCGTACTATCTAGATCGTCTCTCTCTGGACATGGGGGCGTCCGCGAAGACCTGATTCGGTTCCTCCAGAACAACTCGGATGTGTTCGCTTGGACACCAGCAGACATGCCCGGGATCGACCCCGATGTGATCTCCCACAAGATCGGGATCAACCCAAAAGCCAAGACAATCCAACAAAAGAAAAGAATTTTCGCACTAATGAAACAAAAGGCGATAGAGGAGGAAGTGGACCGACTGCTCGCTGCCGACTTCATCAGGAACTTGGACAACTCGGATTGGCTAGCGAAAATGGTCATGGTCAAGAAAGCGAACGGGAAATGGTGCATGTGCGTCGATTTCACTGACCTGAACAAGGCTTACCCTAAAGACAACTACCCGCTTCCTCGGATAGATCAACAAGTTGAAAACTCGGCCGGTCATGAATTACTAAGCTTCATGGACGCTTTCTCCGGTTATAATCAGATCCGAATGAACCCGGCCGACGAAGAGCACCACGAATCAGGGAGTATACTGCTATAGGGTAATGCCCTTCGGACTCAAGAATGCCGGAGCCACATACCAGGGACTAATCAGCAAACTGTTCAAACCACAAATTATGAAAAACATGGAAGTTTACGTCGACGACATGCTCGTGAAATCTGCCCCATCGGTCGGACGCACTACAGACCTCGGCGAAACATTCGATGTCCTGCGAAAATACAAGATGAGGCAAAATCCAGCTAAATGTGCGTTCGGTGACACAAGCGGGAAATTCCTTGGATTCATGGTTACCCACCATGGAATCAAGGCGAACCCAGAGAAAATCAGCGCCCTCATCAACAAGGCGATGCCCAAGAGCAATATCGATATCATGCGACTCACCGGAAGGGTGGCTGCATTGAGTCTCTTTATGTCCAGATCCAGATAAAAGTGCCTCTCTTTCTTAAGAGCCCTAAGGAAAATCTCCAGGTTTGAATGGTCCGAAGAATGCCAAAACGCTTTCAAACAACTCAAGGCACACCTGGCGACCCCACCACTTCTCACCCGACCGGTCGAAGGCGACGAGCTGTTAATATATCTAGCCATCTCAGACCAAGTCGCCGGTTCAGTGCTCGTCAAAGAATTTGAAGACACGAAGAGACCGGTCTACTACGTAAGCAATGTTTTCAAGGACGCGGAAACCAGATACCCGGCAATAGAAAAAATATTCCTTACGCTTGTCGTCGCCTCCAGGAAACTACGACACTATTTCCAGGTACACACAATCCTCGTCCTCACTTAATGACCTTTTAGGAATATCCTCGCCTCCACCGAATTATCGGGCCGCTTAGAGAAATGGAGGTGGGAGCTGTCCTAATTCGACATCAAATACCGACCCAGACGGGATATCAAAGCACAGGCCTTAGCCGATTTCATTGTCGAGTGCACCATTTCCACTAAGGAAGGAATGGCAACTCAGGGACCCAATCCACGACCCTCGGTCGAGGAGGTGCCCGACCCACTCCCGGTCTGGGTACTCTATGTGGATGGGTCCTCCACAGAGGAAGGGAGTAGGGCCGGCCTGATCATCCGCGGCTCGAATGAGGTGGAAATGGAGTACTCTCTAAAGCTTGGTTTTAAGGCATCAAACAACGCTGCAGAGTACGAGGCCTTATTGTCGGGCAATGAATCGCCTCCGGAGTAGGGCTGAAGACCATCCGGATACGCAGCGACTCTTCGCTAGTCGTCGGCCAAGTAACCAGGCGTTTCGAAGCCTGGGAACCACTCATGATAAAATACCTGGCGGAGGTAAGAAGGCTTCGGAGAAATTTCGATGAAGTCTAAGTGGAGCAGATTCCCAGAAACTTGAACACCAAGGTTGATGCCCTGAGCAAACTCGCCTCTTCCTATTCGGCCAATCATAAGAGAAATATCCTCTTCGAAGTCCTGCCGCGACCCAGCGTGGAAGATGGAGAGGCAACGCTCCAAATCTACACGACCCGAGAAGATACCCCAAATTGGAGGAAGCCCATTGTAGAATTTCTGAAAGATGGGGTACTTCCGAAAGACCGGGACGAGGCTCGTCGGCTTCGAGCAAAAGATCGCCATTTCGTATGGAGCAAAGAAAACCTATACAAGAAGTCGTATACTCAGCCTCTGCTCCGATGTGTTGATCCCCACGAAGCAGACTACGTCTTACGAGAAATACACGAAGGGGTCAAAGGGGCGTATCAAAGGGCCCGCAGCCTGTTCCAAAAGGCACTGCTCCAGGGGTACTATTGGCTGGGAATACACCAAGATACCGAGAAATTGGTCAAAAGATGCAAGAGCTGCCAACTCTTCGGCAGCATCCCTCGTCTCTCCGCCACCGAACTAACACCACTAAGTTTCCCTTGGCCATTTGCGTAGTGGGGGATGGATATGGTGGACCAGCTCCCCACGGGCAAGGGTGGACACAGGTACATTCTTGTCACTATAGACTACTTCACAAAATGGATTGAAGCCATGCCGGTCAGGAAACTGGACGTCGCCTCTACGATAAAATTCATGCAGAACAATATAATCTCCCGATTCAGAATCCCAAGGTGCATCGTCACCGACCATGGAACCAACTTCGAGAATGAAAAAGTTAAAGAATTTTTCAACGATTATCATATATTGACAAAGTTCGCCACGATCGCACATCCCCAATGCAACGGGCAAGTCGAGATAGCGAACCGAAGCGTCATTCACAGGCTTCGAGCCCGCTTGGAGGGAAGGCAAGGCGGCTAGGTCGAGAAACTGCATCGGTTAATGTGGGCACTGTGGACGTCGAGAAAAATACCTACGGGAGGAACCCCATTTAGCCTCTCCTACGGTACCGAGGCAATGGTCCCCACAGAAATTGGATTGCCCAGTTATCGGGTCAAGCACTTTGACGACAAGGCTAACACCTTGGTGCTACGAAGCAACTTGGACATCTTGTTAGAAAAACGAGATCGGACGCAAATCAGAATGGCCGCCTATCAGCAGCAAACCGCCCGCTACTACAACGCCCGAGTTAAGTATCGAGCCTTCAAGAAAGGAGACCTGGCCTTACTACGAAATGAGTTCGTAGACCAAGGGAAGCTACATAAGTTCTCTTCGAAGTAGGACGGGCCATTCCTCGTGACAGAGGCATTGCCCGGTGGAGCCTACCGCCTCCAAGACTCCGTAGGGCGTAATTTTCCTCGGCCATATAACGCCGAAAAGCTTAAGTTGTACAGATAAACATGTACCCCCTTTTAGAATAATGTAATTCCCTTCCGAATTGACTAAATTTTCCAAACCGAGTCCTCACGTAAAATAGAATTCTGCAACGACCCAGGGCCCCAACCCTTCCTTCCTTTTCTCGGCATCAAGCTAGGGGGTAGGGAGGAGGCACAAGTCGGCCAGTGCACAAAAGTACACGTAAAAAAAGGGAGAAAGAGATAATATACCGTAACCTTGACTAAAAAGAAATTTATTTATACTTTATTCGGAGGTATTGTTGGTTCCGCGGCCTTAAAACCATTATAGCAAAGGAGGAAGAGGATTAAGAAAACAATGACAATGATACTCGGAAGAGATCTCGTCCAGCCGAGCGCAGGCAACCTCCGCCTGCTCCCTCTGACGGTACCCATGGACCCTAAAAGCTACGGATTCGTCGGGGTCCCCAACCGCCGAACACGACGCCACGACCAACCTCTGTTGGAAACATTTGAGAAGAATATCCACCGAGCGATCCCGCCTACTCTTCGAGATTAGGCCAAGCTCGTGGGCCATATGCATCTTATCAAATGCCTCGTCCATTGCCTGTGGGGACAGAGCATTGTAAAGACCCGGGGAAGACCTCCGTATCGTATAGATTAGCACTTGCAGGAGAAGAGATCGCCGGGAAAGTAGAGGCTCGCAGTGGCCCTCCAAACGGCCTATCACGGCCTCATACGTCGCCTCGAATTGATCAAGATCATATAAATACATGTCATCCCGAGATACGATCTCCCTTATGGTGTATACGCGGCCTGTCATCTTGAAAAATGTAGCAACTAAGAGGAAGTCAATATGGGAATCCGAATGTGAGACCACACCTTCGATATTTATAGCCCCAACAAAAATCTTCCAACGGTCGAGATCTTCTCGCGCTATAATGCAAATCATTGAATATTATACTTTCCCGATAAGGCACGACCGCATGGCATCCGATTGATGGTCTCCTTACCCCTCATACGGGTCAAGGAAGGTTGAACGACATTCTTAGGAAAACCATAGAATCTGGAAAGCCCTCGTCAAGAGGCGGCCAAGTAGTTTCCTGCTCGGCTCATCCACTGAAGACAGCTTCCTGCCCAGCCACTCTACAAATCCTGCTCGGCTCATCCGTTGAAGGCAGCTTCCTTCCCGGCCACTCCGCGGATCCCAAGCCCTCTTCTAGAGGCGGCCGAGTAGTTTCCTACTCAGCTCATCCACTGAAGGCAGCTTCCTGCCCGGCTACTCTGTGGATCCTAAGCCCTCGTCTAGAGGCGGTTGAGTAGTTTTCTACTCGGCTCATCCGCTGAAGGCATCTTCCTACCCGACCACTCTGCGGATCCAAAGCCCTCGTCAAGAGGCGGCCGAGTAGTTTCCTACTCAGCTCATCCGCTGAAGGCAGCTTCTTTTCTTGGCCACTCTGCGGACCTTAAGCCATCATCTAGAGGCGGCCGAGTAGTTTCATGCTCGGCCCTTTCAAGGTCTAATCAAGGGGCGCCGGCCTATCTATACTTTGCATTCGCTCAATTCATACGCAGCGCTCGATCGTCACCTTGACTCCGGGGTATGGGTAGACGTCGGCCGACCTATACTTAGCGTTCGCTCGATTCATACGCAGCGCACGATCGTCACCTCGACTCCAGGGTGATGGTGGACGCCGACCTACCTATACTTGGCGTTCACTTGATTCATATACGGTGAATGATCGTCACCTCGACTCCGGGGTGAGGGTGGACGCCGGCCTACCTATACTTGGCGTTCGCTCGATTCATACATGGTGCACGATCGTCATCTCGAATCCGGGGTGAGGGTGGACGCTAGCCTACCTATACTTGGCGTTCGCTCGCCGGTCTACCTATACTTAGCGTTCGCTCGATTCATACATGGCACACGATCGTCACCTCGACTCCTGGGTGAGGGTGGATGATGTCCTACCTGTACTTGGCGTTTGCTCGATTCAGACGCGGTGCATGTTCATCACCTCGACTCCGGGGTGCGGGTGGACGCCGGCCTACCAATACTTAGCGTTCGCTCGATTCATACGCGGCGCACGATCATCACCTCGACTCCGGGATGAGGGTGGACGTCGGCCTACCCATACATAATGTTCGCTCGATTCATACACGACGTCCAATCATCACCTCGACTCCGGGTGAAGGTGGACGCCGGTCTACCTATACTTGGCGTTCTCTTGCTCTTACATCGCGCCCGCTCAGCACTCGACACTCGACTTTACATATACTGTACATCCGCGAGACACCGACTTATCTACACTTGCAAAAATAGAAACACTCCATAGGAGAGCTAAAAACACTTTATTTATATTCAGAACTGTGTACAAGGTACTATAGGCTCCCAGCCTTACAAAATGCCCAGAGCCTTATAAAATTTAATAACCAAGATGAGAGTAGCTCAAACCGCCTTCTCAGCCGCCATTTCTCCTGGCTCGACGCTTCCGTTAGGGGCTACGATGGCGACCTCCAGCTCGGCGCTTCCATCCGTTGCCTGGCCTCCCCCAGCCGGCTCAACAATGCCCCCCTGTGACACTTCTTCGGCAAGGGGATACCTTATGTGAAGTTCCTGATCATTAAACCCAGGCAGGGCTTCCTTGACGGCTTCGAGGGCGTTGTGCCACGAATCGGCAAGTTCGATATAGAACAGATCGGAAGCCTTATACTCCTCCGCGGCCATTTCCGTTCTTCCCTCTGCAAGCTTTTCCGCCTCGAAGGATGCCCGGGCATCTCTTTTGAATGAGTCCCTCTGCCTTTTCATGGCATCGAAGTGCCCGTTGACCTCTTCCATCTGGGCCTGGATAGTTCAGTTAGAGTCGGTCAGCAGCCAATGGGACTCCTTCAATTTAGTGACCATCAGGCCCTCCGCGACCAACCTCGAGTCGAGAAGGGCCGCATTTTCTTCCGCCAGTTGCAGCCGGGTGAGGAGCTCTTCCTCTCGCGAGGAAGATTCACCCGCCTTCTTCATCGCCGGGGCCACCTCCTCGGACTCCATTATGGCGAGCAGAGCGCAATGCTAGAGGACCTGAGGAAAACGGGAACCGTGTTAAGAGCCAAAAACAAGGTGAAGCGGAGTAAAAAACACTTGGAGAAATTCTTAGAGAGTTACCGGCCTGAACGGCCTCCTGAGCTATCGCCACCACCGGGCCTTCATGGTATCCCAGGGAATCTTAGCCCCCGCCGCCTTCTCCATGTCCGCCAGTAAACTGTCGGCCACAGAGAGCCCCGAGGGCACCTCGATGCAGAAGTCACCTTCCTGCACCTGAATCCCAGCCGGGGGTGGCCTAGAAACCACCCTCTTCTGCCTCTTGAGTGGGGATTCGGCAGGGGCGGGACCTCTGTCCTAGCCCGGGGCGTCGGGTCCCGCACGTGCTTCTACCCTCTCCACGGCATTCCTCCGCAACGAATGGTGCTACGGAAACCTTGGCCAAAGGTGCTTGCCAAGGAGCCATGCCCGATGCAGATCGGGACGAGCTTACGCCACCGCCCTTCTTCCCATGAGCCTTGGCGGTCATGTCAACCATAATCTTCGAGCGATCCATCAGCTCTGTGAGATACACATAAGAAGAAGATCAACGACAAAAAACAGCAAAAATTTTCTAAGTCTAAATAGATCGGCAAAAGCCCTAACTTACCCACAAAGTATGCAGGACTGAGTCTCGCCCAGCTCAAAGCCTACTCGGAAAGCAGGACATCAGCCCGCTGGATCGGTTCCCACTAAGACACCACTCTTGCCTCTGGGGCATTCGACTGTCTAACCCTAGGAAAATCGGCCTTATGCCACTTGATGGGCACAGGCCAATCCTCACCTTCCGGTGGCCCGACGAAAACAAACTTCTTCTTCCATTCGTGGATAGAAGAAGGGACAACCACTACCCCCGACCTAGCAGCCCTACCCTTATGTTTTTTGAATGAAAGGTATACCCAGCTCGGTTCGTCCTTTCTAGTACCAGGGTGATTTTTATAGCAAAGAAAGGAGAGGAGAAGGCTCAAATCAAAAGGGATCCGATTAATCTTCAACCGGACCAGAAACTCGAGGAGGATTCTCCACGAATTTGGCGCTAGCAAGCCCGGAGCGAGACGGAAACAATGGAGCACGGCATAAACTTCAGGCGAGAAGGGCAGACGCATCCTTGCCCGGAACGCTTCCAAGTTCAGAGCAATCTCGTTGCCCTGCACCTGGTCTTCCCGCTCGCCCTCCCTGGCCAAACAGAGTGAATAGCCATAGGGGATATGAAAACGAGCCTGGATGTCTGAAAGCTCATCCATACGGTTCAAAACTGAGGGCGCATCATGAGTATTCCCGATGCACGCCTTGGGGGCCCTTTTCGCCCCCGACATGAGGGACAAAGGCGTCGTTCCCCATGGGGGGAGAGCCCAACACAAAAGACGAAGATGAAGATGAAGAAGAACTATCTCGGCTATTGGAAGCCAAAGAGGAAGAAGACCCACTAGACTCAGCTTCAGAAGCTGAAGTCTCATCGCTCGACTCAACCCCTACTACATCAATGGATATTTCGGAGGAAGACATCTAACCTGATTCAAGGAAGGATTGACCGAGGAAAGTTTTTTTAGCTGAAGTTCTGACCTAAGCAGATGTACGCTAGGCAATCTTCAAACGACAAGAGACGACTAGGGAAAAGTATCTGCTGTAGGATGACCCCCTTATTTATACACTCAGCAAGAAGGCATCCAACGGCCCAAATCCATTTCTGCCGAAATGAAGCGTCACACCTAGCGACCACCAGGACTCCACGTGGCGACCGGCCATTGGACACGTCCTATCACGCCATGATTTGGGTGACAACCCCTCACGTCCCTCCACCCAGTGGTGGAAACGTAGCATGTAGTCCAACCGACCGAGTGAGCGAAACGTTGCCCCCTTTAAAGAGAAATCATTTCACTGACTTGCTGACGTCGCCAAAGATACGCAAGGGAATTAAAGCGCTTTGTAAGCCACCACCTGGATCTAGGGATCCAAAAGGATTAGCCACCAAACATCGCATCTTCCTCGGACAACCCCTTGTGGGGAAATCTTAAGCTGAATCATTAAAAACCAGGCTTACCACTCTCGACCTCACCCATAAATTGGTCAGGGAGAGAGTGGGGGGCTAATGATAAGGCTCATAAACGGGAATTCCCCAGGTTACGACACGTAGCAGATGACGTATCGTTCATGTAAGCCCACTTGATTCCTAGGGGCCACGGAGTTGGAATCAATATGATACATGGAGGACTTTCCTCGGACGTCGTCTCTGAGGTTTCACCCAACCTTTCGGAGACCTCTCCGGAGTATCTTCCCTATGCGCTTAGCAAAGAGCCAACGGCTTGCCTCCCAACTATCCTACAGCTATGATTCCTCAGCATACTTGCTCGTCTCCGAGCTCTCACATGGCAGAGATTCCTCGGCGTCCCTGTTTGTCCGGGAGCACGAAGCCCGAATGCCCCCGTAACGGCTCCGTATATCTCGCCACGACGAGATCTTCGCCGGCCCATGTCCCGCATCCCACGATAGCATATCTTACCATTAATGGGTGTATCCCTCCATCTACACGAACATGACACAGGTGCGTAACAGACGGCGAAGATCTCGCAGCGGTTCGCTCCACGCGACCGTTATATAAACCCTCTTCCAGACAACTCAGGTAACGCGAACTCATTCCAATATGTCGCTACCCTGTCATTATTTCTCGGTACTTACTTGACCATTGGAGGGTCCTACGGTGGCTACCTACCCTAGGACTTCCCTTGCAGGTAGCACGGCATCAACGATAACCTACTGAGATCTACTCATTCAACCCTCACACCGAATCTCAACCATTCAGAACCGCTTGCAGCAAGATCGACAGAGGACAACTACTGAAGGAGATTTTAACCTCCATCAGATAATAAAAGATTGAGTGGATTTAGGTCTACTAGCACCGTATCTTAGAGCCAAATCCATGCTAATATGGAAATCTTAATCGGTTGTAAAGATTTGAATTTGGGCTGAAATCAGCATTTCATCACCGAGACGCCATGTTCCCATCTGGCCCCACCATGAATTTTGACCAACGTTGACATATCCCTAACTACATCAATCCTTATCTTCTTTCCCACAATAGGATTCGAATCCCCTTATCTCCTTTTCCTTTTTCTATAGATCTGATGGCAGGGGAAGTTCCACATGCAGTCGAGGGTAGGAGGCCGTCTATCCTGAATTTTGCGGGATCTAGTGTATATATCTAAACTGTGAATAATTAACATACAACCACTTCTCCCTTTGGTGACTTAATGCAAATAGCCAAGTGGTTGGTACATTCATTTTTGGTGACAAAGTCCTAGGTTTGAATCTCATTATACTCATTCTCTGGTTTTTTTTTGGAGATTTTTTCCTTTTTTCTTTAAATGCATTATAGTAACATCAGGATCAAGAAGCGGTGATAAACCATATATCCAATATTACATGAATTAACAAACTTGGTAAGTCTTTACATATATTACATCTATCATATTATTTTTATACAAATAACAATAGGAGTAATGATTTAAATGATAATATTTTGGTAGGTCTTTGCTACATTTTTCTTGTTTTTTCCTTAAATTGTTTGTAAAAGTTTATATATCATAAAAACTATTTTTATGCTAATAATATAATAATTAAAGAATAACGAAGACAGTAATTTGATGTTTAAAATGTGATGTGTAATATTGTATCTTTCGAGTTGCATGCTTTTTTGAATAACAATTTATAACCAGTTAAAATCTTCTTCTTGTCTAGCATTACGTCCTGGATCCGCCACCATCTGATGGCCCATATTAGTGTAAAAATAAGAGAGCTCGTGGTTACGTGATGTGATGAGTGAAATCCAAAGACCTAGATTATCAAAATACGAGACAAAAAAACATAACAAGGGTCCGTAATCCCGCAAAATGCAAACAAAGAAAGTAAAAAATTAGCTTCCAATAAAATCCACAGATAAACCTTGGCAACCAAATACTGAAATTTTGAAATTAGGATATAAAGGACACCTATCAATTTGTGACAAAATCTTTAATTCCTACTTTTTAGGGTTCTTGATCAAGGTGGCAAATAGGTCGGATGGCCCGCGACCCGGCCAGGCCCAAGTGCCATGTGGTGGGCCAGGGCTGGGCCGGCTAAAGGGGCAGCCCGGGTTAGGGCTGGGCCAGGTCGACCCGGAGCCATGTGAAATAAAAATTTCCAGGCCCAAGCCATGTGAGGGAAGGGAAAGGGGTTCAAGGGGTTTTTAATTTTATTTTATTTTGTACAGGGAATTTCAAGGGGGATTTCTAATTTCAAAATTTAAAATAAAATTGGCTCGAGGTTCGAGGCAGCGGTCAAAATTTTCAAATTTCAAAATTTCCCCCTTATCCAAAATTCTACGTCCCCTTCATCCAAAACTCTGTAAATACCTCCCCACACTTCTCATTTTCATCACAATTCGTAACAATATAATCTTCATTTTCTATATCTCTCTCTTTAATTGTAGAGAAGTCTACTGTTAAAATCTGGAATCAAGCAATTTTTATTTCTGCAATCTCAATCTTCAGTTCAGTCTCCAGTAATTTGATTCTGCTATTTGGAATCAGGGATTTTTTGGTATTAGTTGTATTTTTTTCTCGTCGAATTTTTTAATTAAGCATGGCCGGATCATTATCATAACAAGGTAATAGGAGTGGTTTCAACTTGATTTGAATTCACAAGAGGCAATTAGATTAACAAATGCGGCCGATATATCATCACATAGACGTTCTTTTCAAATTGATTTGGATACACAAGATGCAATTAGATTAAGTAATATGATGCCAATAACTAATTCTTATTCTCCTTATAATTTTAATTCTGCTAATTTTTAAATGCCTACACTAAAACGTCACGCCCGTGAAGAAGTGTTAGTTATGTATATGCCCTAAAGGCCATTATTGTACATATGATGTATATTATAGTGGATACTTGGATATTTATATACAGAGAAGACTTTCTTGCTCGACATGATAGTATGCTATCTGGTTACCTTTATCTCACGTATTGATAAAGCCCTTAGGATATGCACTTGACTACCAGGAATATGATGCAGATCATACTAGTGGGGCCAGGGTAGTTCACAAGTACATCCTTCAATTGTTCCTAGTCGAGGGAATATCGAGACAGGGCATCGATATTCCAGAGTAGACTAGCGTATACGCCTCTTGACCCATATGATGGGCGATGGATGATCCCACATCCATTGGTGTTTGACATCAGAGATGGTATACGGGTGCTCAGTGGAGACTGGGTACACTGAACAGGACTCACCGAGGACTCCTATGTGGTAGTATACCTATCGTCAGATAGCAGTCCTCTGGTGACACTGGTACAGGTTAGTCTGTAGACCCGAGATCGTCATAGAGTCTTATGCGACTCCCACTGTGCTTTGATTTCCTCCCTACCACGCTCAAGAGGAATCGTGCAAACAGGTGGATTTTGGGTACAGTCCCGAGTCGTATGGAGGCAATGAGCGATAAGAGGGGTTTCGTCTCTCCCGGTATTGGGGGTTGATGTTGCGCTATGTTCGATTGGAAATAACTGGAAGTCCCTGGCCAGGGCTGATATGGAGATCTACTGATAAGTGTTATCAGTAGTTTCTCGACCTATTATGAGCCTCACATCGGCATGACTTATCACGTTACTGGGGTCTGACGATTTCCACCCCTAGACATGATATGCGACATATCAGACGAAGAGACCGGACTGTACGGTAGTTTTGCTGATAGGCTTCATGGAGACTGTGGACAGGCTTGCTTGTTGATCTTCATATCGCTCAATACCCGGGCAGCCGTTACGTCCAGCTAGTACCGCTGACGGCTTGTAGATGACTGATATGATCATCACCTACTGCCGGCGTATTGACGAGTCTTTAGAGTCCCACACAGAAGTTCCCTGGTTCCAGCGAAACGAAGTAGGACACATATGTGATATTTGTGTGGGCCTAATTAAATACGAGTATTTGATACCGTATTGTAATCTGGCAGTCATCTGTTATCAGTTTAGTCATATGTAATATAACTAAATTGTCGAATCAAGCATTGATTTGATAATATGATATACAGATAAATGATATTAGTCGGTCGAATATAATATAACCGTATTATTAGATCAAGTGTTGATTTAATAATGTAATATAAATTATATGTGATATAATTATATATATTAACTAATATCATTAGCTCACTAATTAATCCTCATTAAATATATATTGATATATATGATATATATATATATATATATATATATTAAAATGAAGCATGGCATTTTATTTTCTATTTTGTGAAAATAGAAATGAGGTGTAAAGTTGAAGCATGGTTGCAAGCATGGTGTTTTATATTGTTTATTCATTCTTGACTCACTATTCAAGCATGGTTGCAATTTATTATTTTATAATTCCATGTTTGAATGAGTGAGGGGTCTTGGCTTAGCTCTCATTATTCTTGTTCATTCCAAAAAGACTTAGCCATTTTTCTTGCTCTCATGCTTCTTCTTCCTCCTCTTCCTTTTGCCTCAAGCTTCAACCCTCACATGTGATGTGAATCATGAAGCTTGAGCACAAATAAGTGAGCTCTTAACATCCCCTACTTCATCATCTTACACCATTCTAGCAAACTAGTGTGATGTGTTTCATACACTAAAGAGTTTAGTGTAGTGGTAGCTTGAACTAGTAGGAGCTTCATGGTGGATCATCTTTGGCGCGAAGGCAACGAAGGCAGGCCGTTCAAATCCTCAAGAGATGCCTAGTGGAGTCGCGGGACTACTACAAGGAGCAAGTGAAGTGAAGGAATTGATTCTACCAAGGTATAATCTTCCTACACTTATCTAGTTAACATATCATCTAAAGAAAACCCTAATAATCTAGTTAAAGATCTTGTTTTTCTAGCTTAGCACCAAGAAAAATTTAAATTTGGCATGGTAGATGCTTCTATAACCTCATCATGGTGCTAAGGTGGTCCTTCATGGTATCAGAGCCGAACTAGATCATCGGGGAAGGTCATTACGAAGTTAAAAAGTTCGATCGGTTTTCAAAAGCTGTATTTTTGCATGTTTCTGTCGATTTTTCCAAACGTTAGAATTTTTGAAATTAAAAATATCCAAAAAATCGTGCAGGGTTTTCTATGGACCCACAAGAAAAATGACATCCTGACTCGACCGTACGACCGCGGAACCGTGGCCAAAACTTGGTTTTGGTGGCGGTTCCGCGGCTCAGTAGGTGAGTCAGGGAGCATGTTTTCTTGTGTAGGTCCGTAGGAGATTTGTGCACAGTCTGGGTATTTTTAACTGTGATTCTCAAGTTGTTGAGTTCTCTGAATTTTGTTAAACTGATCGAGATATTTGGCGTCGTATAGATCTTGATGATATGTGATACAATTGTTATGAATCCGGGTTTGTGATGTCATGTGCTGCTGATATGTCTTATTGGATCGTCGTTAAAGAATAGTCGGGGGTTTTATATGAGATGAGGGTTTTCTTTTTCATTCATGTAAAATTCATTGTATGTAATATTCTTTTATTGGGGCACTTCCGGGTTGAGGATGCTGTCACCATTGTTGTATATTATTTACTTTTCCGCATTAGGATAGACCCAAGGTGGGGAGCACAAGTAACCGGGTTCTAAAGTCCAGAGGGAGACCATCTCAAGGAGTTGAGACCGGGTCTCCTAACTCTAGAATTGGCAGGGTTACTTTCTGCTCTCGTAGGGGTCTATGGGATGTGGGTTTGGCTATTCTTCACGACCATGGAATCCGTGTTTTATATTACTGGCTAAATTTAAAACACGGACATCCTAGTATATCCAATATTTCATATGTTTATCTTCTGCTGCTGTGTTCTGTGATGTTGATCATATAACTGCGTGAGACGAATGTAATATTATATATAAGATATATATTAAACGTTGCTTATGTTTTGCACCCGCGCTAGTCCAGCCCCCACTCTGCCGGTGGTTAAGTAACCTAACGGTGCATGACGGGGCCCCGTGGCGAATGCGGATGGCATAAGCGTACATTCTATTTTCGTTTCATTTCTTCTGTGATGTTTAAGGAAACATTAATTGATGGGACTTCATTAATAAGATTAATGAAAGAAAAGAAACCTAAAGATGTTGTAGAATCAAATTTTCAAAAAGGGTAGCTCTAGTTTTTGCTTTGCATAGCGGTATTCCTTGTAGAATATCCAGCACCTTATTCGATAAGGAAAGAGCCGAGATCCCTTCACCGGGAGTGACCTCTTTAGCAAAACTAGCAAATGCTGCAAATCACTCGGTTTAGTTTTTGATTGCTTCTATAGTTCTTGCTTTGCATAGCGGTATTCCTTGTAGAATATCCAGCACCTTATTCGATAAGGAAAGAGCCGAGATCCCTTCACCGGGAGTGACCTCTTTAGCGGAACTAGAAAAGCCTAAAAAACACTCCTTTTCAAAATCACTAGTTTCTACAACGATATCAAGTTCATTACGCTCATGGTTTTCTGAAAAACCTACGTAGCCCTCCGTCATTTCAGATAGATACTATTTAGTATTCGTGCTACGTTTGTTGGCTTTCGTCAAGGCGTAGTGTGCGGTAGCTAATTAGTGCTTATCTGCTAAAGCATGAGATGCGATTAGATTAGGGTAGTCATACGACTTTGTTGGCTTTCGTCAAGAGTCGTACGGATGGGTTTAATTCAATCAAGAAATGTACGGGTTGAGCTTGACTAGCGTCCTTTGGTTTGTTGGCTTTCGTCAAGGTCATAGGATGCTGGGGGTAAAAGTGTTATCAGGAATTTCAAGTGTTTAAATTTGCAATGAGATTGCATACCTTCTATGAGATAGTTAGATCCCGATACCCACTACGAGTAAGAGTTACTCCTGAGAGAATTTTACACATACCAATTAGCCAATCAAGTAGGTGTCTAGAAAGGTGTTAACGGGGTTACACCCCTGGGAAACCGAGGTTTACTCTAATTCCGTGTGAAAGCATGGGAAACCTCCCTCAAAGTACCAACACTAGTCTGGCTGAAAGATTGGCGAACTTGTAAGGTGTAATTAATCCCGGCTAATCTTACCTTTTACGGTTTGAAGGAAGATTTGATAAAAACAGTGGGAGACGTCCTGATTAGATAAGATAATAACCAACCTAATCTTGCAAAGAGCTCACGCTAACGCGTTTCCTTCCATCTTTCTCCAGGAAGCAACCAATGTCACGCCTTAATCAAGATAATAATATGGTTGTATTGACCGAACCCGCTTGTTATGCTGAGCAGGAGAACGTTGGTCCCGCTCCAACTTATAAGTGTTATAGGTCCGAGCAGGGGATAGGAACATATCCGGATTCCCACGCCACCCAAACAAAGAATAAACATGTTGATGCATCTTCTTCGGGTGTGTTAGTTACAGAGAACTGCTTCTCAGTACACTCTGCGTCATGGGTATTAGATACCGGATCGGGATCCCACATATGCAATATGTTGCATGGGCTAAGGAAAGGCAGAGAACTAGGAAAAGGTGATCATTTCCTAAAAGTGGGGAATGGTGCAAATGTTGCAGCCAAAGCAATTGGTGAATATCACCTTGTATTACCAACAGGGAATAAATTGATCCTGAACGACTATTACTACGTACTCTCTATGATTTGCAATTTAATATCAATCTCTTTATTAGATAAAGAAGGATATAACTTTGTAGTAGATAATAATGTTATAAACATTTACCTAAATCAAGTGTTGATTGGGTTTAGTGCGTTATGTAACGGATTGTACGTTCTAAATCAAAAAACAGTTCTTAACGTAAAAAACACACACAAGAGGAAGAGTTCAGAAATGAACGAATCCTTCTTATGGTATTGTAGACTAGGTCATATTAATGTAACACGACTAGCTAAGTTGTATAAAGATGGATATTTGAATCCGTTCAAGTTTTCATCTTATGACACTTGTCAGTCATGTATCAAAGGCAAAATGACCAAAACTCCGTTTAGTGGACACAGAGAAAGAGTTACAGAACTCTTAGGACTGATACATAGTGATGTATGTGGTCCCATGTCTACACATGGCAGGAATGGTTCCTCATACTTCATTACATTCACTGACGATCTCTCAAGATACAGACATGTGTTCCTGTTGAAACACAAATCTGAAGCTTGTGAGAAATTCAAGGAATATAAATCCGAAGTCGAGAACCAAACGGGTAGAAGTATTAAAATCCTTCGATCAGATCGGGGAGGAGAATACTTGAGCACAGAATTCCTTGAATATCTAAAAGAGAATGGGATTCACTCTCAGCTTACTCCTCCATATACACCACAGCACAACGGTGTATCGGAGCGGAGGAATCGCACCCTATTAGATATGGGACGCTCTATGATGAGCACCGCTGAGTTACCTGTTTCCTTTTGGGGGTATGCGCTTGAGACAGGCATACATCTATTGAATATGGTTCCTACCAAATCAGTGCCTACCACTCCATATAAGATATGGAAGGGGAAGAGACCACATCTTAACTATGTGAAGATATGGGGTTGTCCGGCCTATGTCAAAAGGCACAATCCAGACAAGCTCGAGGCAATATTTGTTCTATGCAAGTTTGTAGGATATCCCAAAAATTCACAAGGGTATATCTTCTACCACACCGAAGAACAAAAGGTGTTTGTTTCTCGGCATGCCGCCTTTTTAGAAAAGGAATTTCTTGCGAAAGAAATTAGTTGCAAGGAGGTAGAAGTGGAAGAAGTTCCAGCTGCACAAACTGCAACAGAAGATTTGGTGGAGCCAGAGAATTCAGTAGTTCTCGACGAACCCCAGCCTCTCCGGCATTCTAGTAGGGTTCCTCATCCACCTGAGAGATACTACGATTTTCTCGTTGATGGTGGGAGCGAGGATTGCATCATGGAAGATGATGACCCAACTAGCTTCGAGCAGGCCATCACGAGTGGGGACTCTGTGAAATGGCTGGATGCGATGAGATCTGAGATGGAATCCATGTACACCAACAAAGTATGGACTTTGGAAGTTGCTCCTGAGGGGGTAAAACCCATTGGGAGCAAATGGAACTTAAGAAGAAACTTGGTGTAGATGGAAAAGTTGAGACTTTCAAAGCTAGACTTGTTGCAAAAGGTTTTCGTCAACGACCAAGTGTGGATTATGATGAAACCTTTTCTCCAGTAGCTATGCTTAAGTCCATCCGGATCCTTCTTGCCATCGCTGCATACCATGACTACGAAATCTGGCAAATGGATGTTAAGACCGCCTTTCTAAATTGTGATTTAGAAGAGAGCGTATACATGACTCAGCCGGAGGGCTTCGTAGAAAGTGGGACCAGTGGAAAGGTGTGCAAGCTGCTTAAATCCATCTACGGGTTAAAGCAGGCATCGCGGAGTTGGAACATCTGTTTTGATGAGGTAGTCAAAGAGTTTGACTTCATCAAAAATATAGATAAACCTTGTATATACAAGAAGGTTGTAGAGAGTAAGGTCGTCTTCCTCGTATTGAACGTGGATGACATACTCTTGATAGGAAATGATGTTCCTATGCTGCACTCGGTCAAGCTCTTCTTATCACATAGATTCTCAATGAAAGATCTAGGTGATGCCTCCTACATCTTAAGGATTAAGATCCATAGAGATAGATCTAAACGGATACTGGGATTGTCCCAATCCAGGTACATAGACACCGTACCAAAGAGGTTTAGTATGGAAGAGTCCAATCGTGGGAATGTACCCACGATCTCTGGACTCACTCTCTCCAAAGAGATGTCTCCCAAGACTGATTTGGAGAGAACTCACATGCAAGGGATACCCTATGCTTTGGCGGTAGGCTCTATCATGTATGCAATGTTATGTACCAGACCCGATATAGCGTACTCACTAAGTGTAGTGAGTAGGTATCAAGCAGATCCAGGAGAGAATCACTGGACAGCTGTAAAGAACATTCTTAAGTACTTGAGAAGGACTAAGGAGATGTTCTTGGTGTACGGTAACGGTGAACTCCAAGTGGAGTCCTTTACCGACTCGATCTTCCAAAGTGATAAGGACGACAGTAAGTCGGTCTCGGGTTTTGTATTTACCCTTAACGGAAGGGCGGTGTGTTGGAAGAGTTCCAAGCAAGACACCGTTGCAGACTCAACGATGGAGGCTGAATACATCGCTGCCAACAATGCTGCCAAAGAAGCTGTCTGGATGAAGAAGTTCATTGCTGAGCTTGGTGTGGTTCCTTCCATTGAGCATCCAATACCTGTGTATTGTGATAACAATGGAGCAGTGGCTTTAGCCAAGGAACCCCGGTCCCATCAGAGATCCAGACATATTCTGAGACGGTATCACCTGATCCGGGAGATAGTAGATCACCGGGAGATCAAGGTCGGGAGAGTTGACACGAAGGACAACGTAGAGGATCCACTCACGAAGGCCCTCCCTCAGACGCAATTTGAGAGAATTTTTGGAATGTTGGGTATGAGATACTACAACACATGGCCTTAGTGCAGGTGGGAGATTGTTAGTTATGTATATTCCCTAGAGGCCATTATTGTACATATGATGTATATTATAGTGGATACTTGGATATTTATATACAGAGAAGACTTTCTTGCTCGACATGATAGTATGCTATCTGGTTACCTTTATCTCACATATTGATAAAGCCCTTAGGATATGTTCTTGACTACAAGGAATATGATGCAGATCATACTAGTGGGGCCATGGTAGTTCACAAGTACATCCTTCAAGTGTTCGTAGTCGAGGGAATATCGAGACAGGGCATCGATATTCCAGAGTATACTAGCGTATACGCCTCTTGACCCATATGATGGGCGATGGATGATCCCACATCCATTGGTGTTTGACATCAGAGATAGTATACGGGTGCTCAGTGGAGACTGGGTACACTGAACAGGACTCACCGAGGACTCCTATGTGGTAGTATACCTATCGTCAGATAGCAGTCCTCTGGTGACACTGGTACAGGTTAGTCTGTAGATCCGAGATTGTCATAGAGTCTTATGCGACTCCCACTGTGCTTTGATTTCCTCCCTACCACGCTCAAGAGGAGTCGTGCAAACAGGTGGATTTTGGGTACAGTCCCAAATCGTATGGAGGCAATGAGCGATAGGAGGGGTTTCGTCTCTCCCGGTATTGGGGGTTGATGTTGCGCTATGTTCGATTGGCAATAACTGGAAGTCTCTGGCCAGGGCTGATATGGAGATCTACTGATAAGTGTTATCAGTAGTTTCTCGACCTGTTATGAGCCTCACATCGGCATGACTTATCACGTTACTGGGGTCTGACGATTTCCACCCCTAGACATGATATGCGACATATCAGACGAAGAGACCGGACTGTACGGTAGTGTTGCTGATAGGCTTCATGGAGACTGTGGACAGGCTTGCTTGTTGATCTTCATATCGCTCAATACCCGGGTAGCCGTTATGTCCAGCTAGTACCGCTGACGGCTTGTAGGTGACTGATATGATCATCACCTACTGCCGGCGTATTGATGAGTCTTTAGAGTCCCACACAGAAGTTCCCTGGTTCAAGTGAAAAGAAGTAGGACACATATGTGATATGTGTGTGGGCCTGATTAAATACGAGTATGTGATACCGTATTATAATCTGGCAGTCATCTGTTATCAGTTCAGTCATATGTGATATAACTAAATTGTCGAATCAAGCGTTGATTCGATAATGTGATATACAGATAAATGATATTATTCGGTCGTATATAATATAACCGTATTATTAGATCAATTGTTGATTTAATAATGTAATATAAATTATATGTGATATAATTATATATATTAACTAATATCATTAGCTCACTAATTAATCTTCATTAAATATTTATGATATATATATATATATATTAAAATGAAGCATGGCATTTTCTTTTCTATTTTGTGAAAATAGAAATGAGGTGTAAAGTTGAAGCATGGTTGCAAGCATGGTGTTTTATATTGTTTATTCATTCTTGACTCACTATTCAAGCATGGTTGCAATTTATTATTGCATAATTCCATGCTTGAATGAGTGAGGGGTCTTGGCTTAGCTCTCATTATTCTTGTTCATTCCAAAAAGACTTAGCCATTTTTCTTGCTCTCATGCTTCTTCTTCCTCCTCTTCCTTTTGCCTCAAGCTTCAACCCTCACATGTGATGTGAATCATGAAGTTTGAGCACAAATAAGTGAGCTCTTAACATCCCCTACTTCATCATCTCACACCATTCTAGCAAACTAGTGTGATGTGTTTCATACACTAAAGAGTTTAGTGTAGTGGTAGCTTGAACTAGTAGGAGCTTCGTGGTGGATCATCTTTGGCGCGAAAGCAACGAAGGAAGCCCGTTCAAATCCTCAAGAGATGCCTAGTGGAGTCACGGGACTACTACAAGGAGCAAGTGAAGAGAAGGACTTGATTCTACCAGGGTATAATCTTCCTACACTTATCTAGTTAACATATCATCTAAAGAAAACCCTAATAATCTAGTTAAAGATCTTATTTATCTAGGTTAGCACCAAGAAAAATTTAAATTTGGCATGGCAGATGCTTCTATAACCTCATCATGGTGCTAAGGTAGTCCTTCAAGAAGTTCTTGCTCCTAATGTTCCTGGAGCTAATGTTTCTGCTCCAGACCCGAAAGAGCTAGAACTTCAGAAGTTTGGAAACATTTTGTAAAAGAAGAAGTTGCAGGAAGTGGAGGACATGTTGTTTGTAAGACTTGCAGAAAAGATTTTATCTGTGCTGGAAAAGATGGAACTAACCATCTTTAGAAGACATGCAAACACCCATCAAAAAGCAGATTCTCGACAAACGACTTTAAGCATGGCATCTAATTCTTTGATTGGTTTTTCTTATTCTCAAGAAACTAATGGAAGAGAACTTACTAAATATGTTATACATTCTGAACAACCATTTGGTTTTGCTAAAAATGAAAATTTTGATAGATTATTAAAAGCTGTATACAATCCTGCATTTCAAAGAGTACCAAGAAATACACTTAGAGGTGAAAGTTTTATTTTTTTTATGAAGCCAAAACTAATTTATTTAGTATTTTTGGTAATCTTAGATAAAAAAAATTGCATTAATTTCTGATATTTGGACAACAAAATATGGCATTAGTCGTATTTGTGTTGCTGCGCATTTTATTGACAATGATTGGTTTCTACAAAAAAGAATTATTTGTTTTTAGAAAATGAAGCATCCACATACTGCAAATAATATAAGTAATTGTATTATGATCACCGTACGTGACTATGATATTCAAAATAAATATTTTCAATTAGTTTTTGATTATGCTACTAATAATATTTCTGCTATAACAATTTTAAAAAATAATTTAAATCCTATTTTAAATGGTGCATTATTTTATCAAAGATGTGCATTCCATATTTTAAATTTAATTGTACATGACGGTCTTGTAAGGTCTCTCATGCTCGCAGCGTAAGACTCGCGGCGAAGGCGAATATTTTTTTTTAAGCAAGCACTAGTGATCAATACCCTAGAATCGATTCAAACACTAAAATAGATATCATAATATACAAGGTTAGGGGGCTAGCTACTTTGGTAGCATGTCCGTGCAATTGCGGAAGACCCATACACCGCTCCATGGACTCTAGTAACGCTCCGAAGTCATCGGGAACAAGCTTGCATGTCGATCTTTCTTGCTGAAAATGATCCACCCGAGAGAATTCGATCCAAGTTATTGCTTTGATCCGAAGTTAACCTTGAGCTAGCAATTCACATACAAAACTTGCCAAGTCAAGTATGTAAGAGATGTACTGAAGAAATCTCTTGCTTTCTCTCTTTTTTTCACTATCTTTTTTTAAATGAAGCAAACTCAAGAAAAAAGAAGAGAGAAAAGGATGTATCTCAAAAACATAAGCCTCGTCATCTTTTTCTCTTTTCTTTTCTGTTTGTAGAGAGTGTGGATGGAAGTGTGACTCACATATGTGAGTCACAAACCCACACTCTTCACAAAGCTTCCAAAAAGATTAAGTAAGAAAGTGTATTCATATGTACACACACATACATACACCTAAATATGTATCAAATACATATATCCATATTCGTATAAATACCCGTATTCGTATCAAAATACAAATACCATATTCGTATACTGGTATTCGTATCAAGATGCAAATACCCGTATTCATACAAATATTCATAGTCGTATAAATACTCGTATTCGTATTAAAATACAAATACCCGTATTCGTATAAAAATACGAATACCGAAAAAGAGAAAATAAAAGATATAATACTAGCTCACATATCACATATATGATCAATCTGGTTATCTTTCAAATCTGGTAGTATTATCAAAATGCTCGATTAAAGTACGTGCATAAAATACACGTATTTAATCGAACCCCCGTACGTATCAAAATATGCACACTATATCGTTTCGCCTGAACCGGGAAACCCTCTGTGTAGGACTCTAAAAACTCGACAATACGCTGGCAGTGGGTTTAACCATAAGTACATCAGCGACACTAGTTGTACGTAACGGCTACCTAGATATTAAACGAAAAGAAGGTCGACAAGAAAGCCCGTCCGTACCCCTACTGATCCTGTAAGTGACACTCACCGTATAGTCCGGTCTCTTCATATGAGAGTATCGCATACCGGGTCTAGGGGATGGATAACGTCAGACCCCTAATAACCCGATAAGTCGTGTCGGTGTCAAGCTCATCACCTACCGAGAAACTACTAATCTACAATCAATAAATATCATCCACCATGGCCAGGGATTTATACTGATGGCCAACCGAACACAGTGCGACATCGACTCTCTATACCAAGAGAGACGAACCCTGATGATTGCTCACTGCCTCCATGTGCCTTAGAACTGTACTCAACTAAAACTTGTTTGCATGCCTCAGTAGAGCTATGGTAGGGTAGTAATCTAAGTACAGTGGGAACTCACACGAGACAAATGACGATCTCAGGTAAACAGACTACTTGTACTTATGTCACTGGAGAACTGCTATCTAACGATAGGTATAGTACCATCTAGATGTTCTCGACGAGTCGTCCAGTGTACTCACCTCCAGTGAGCACATGTATACAATCTTAAGTGCAATACACCAATTACTATGAGACCTGCCACCGCCCCTCGTCACGGTCTAGAAACGTATACACTAGTCTACTTTGGAATATCGATACCCAGTCTCGATACTCCCATGACTAGGAATATTTAAGGATGTGCTTATGGACTACCTAGTTCTCCTAAATATGATCGCCTTCATAACTCTTGTAGTCAAGCAAAGATCTTACAGTCTTTATCATTATGTATTCGTGACACGTAATATCAAGTAAAACGTGTACACATCAATGATAAAGACAAACCAGATAACATACTATCATCTCGAGCAATACTTTTCTATCTGTTTATGTCCTCCTTCAATTATCATAATCGTCTACCAGCAATTAAAATAATTGCCTTGAGGGTATTATAACCAACAATCTCCTACTTGCACGTAAGGCTAATTATTGCGGTATCATATATCCACAGCTCGTGTGCTACCGAATACCCAACTTCTCTACTAATATCTTGTGTGTTCGAGAAATGGCCTCAGTAAGTGGATCAGCTATAATATTTCTAACTTTATCTCTCTATATCTCAACTTCGTGGAGATCAACTATCTCCCGAACTGAGTGATGCCCTATCTCAGAATTTGTCTAGATATTTGATGGGACCAAGTTCATAAATGAATGACTTTATCCAACAAACTTCTTAGGATATATCCTGAGTCAGCATCCTATGCCATGTATACCTCAGCATCCGCATGGAACCCTTTCCAACATACTGCACCTCATAAGAGGGTAAACTTGTAGCTCTGACGGCCATTCTGTCATCCAGGTCACTCCGGAAGCCAAAACCGGTAACTACCTCCTATAGGAAGCTGCCCTTACAACACACCAAGAAAATCCTGATATGTTCTTCACCACTTCCGTTTGTTTATCCAGGATTGGATTAATATCCACTTACTACAGCAAGTGCAAAAGCAACATCTAGTTTGGTACATGACATTGCAGGATTGACTCAATTGCCTAAGAAAATGATATGCCATTCATTTGAGTCTCTCTCCTCATTAGTCTAAAAGACATCTCTTTAGAGAGGGTGGCTCCATTACCTATGGGTAAACTACCACGCCAGGAATCATCCATTCTAAACCACTTTAGAATGGTCTCCAAGTATCCAAATTGGGACACTTCCCAAATCTTGATCTATCGATATGGATCTAGTTACCAGAATCCTTGATATATTCTCCATATATTATGTGGAGAAATGCCTTCTAACAACCAAAGTCTTACCGCTTGTAGTATAAGAACATCACTTCCTATCACGAGTATGTCATCCAAATCTCAGGACATAACTCCCTACATCCTTCTTACTAGGTTCATCTATTGTTTTAATGAAGTCAATCACCTTGACTGTTACATCAAAACAGATGATTCGTCTCCGCTATGCTTGCTTTAGTCTACAAATAGACATATGAAAACTTGCACACCTTCTGATGCTCCCACTGACTATGACAATACTCTGGCAGAGTCATATACATGTGCACTTCTACATTCCCATTTAGAAAGACATTATAGTCATCCACCTTCTAGATCTTATAGTCACAAATAACAGTAGTGGCAAGTCATATCTTGCATCTGGTCACCTGAAAGTTATCACTTCCTATGACCTGCCGATAACTAGTAAGGCCATCATAATACTGATGATGACCTCCCTGTCATCGTCCTCGAGGAAACTGAAGTATCTCTCAGGTAGCTGAGATCATCTACTAAAATCTGCGGAGTGGCTAAGGGTTTTTCGGTTCTAAATGAATTCTTAGGTTCTACTAAATTTTCAGTACCCGTTTATGGTTTTGAAATCACTTACAGTTCTACTATACTCCCACTAATATCTTTTTGCAATAAGAAGTCCTTTTTATAAAAAGGTGGCGAGTCAAGAACAATGCAACTATTGATCTTGCAAATAGTTAAACCCTTACGAAAGTTTGGGATAATCCACAAACTGCCATTACCGAAGCATGTCTTGAGTTTGTACGGATCTGCCTTTAAACAAAAACCGGATAACTCCATACCTTAACATCCATTAGATATGCTACCATTCTATGTCCATATAGAATCAAAGGTGCTAATTTAGTTGGAACCAGATTCAAAATGTTATGCAATTGTGTCCAGTACATATCTCCTAAATGAAAAAGGCCATACAACATTACTCATCAAAGAGCGCATTCACGGATGAGTAACCTGTGAGAAAGACAATATTCTCACTATTACTATGACGAAATACCTAGCATAAGTATCTATAACTTCGATCACTTCGAAGAATCTTGATACTTCTAACGCATGGTTCTCTACTTTATTTTTATACCAATGAAATTCTCAAAAAATTTGGACTTTACATTTCAACGAATGCGTGTCTAAAACTAGAGAGGTCATAGATAAAACGGAACAAACTAAGAGTATCATTCCCTTGTCCTAAAGGAAACCGGACAACAAAAATTATCATGTATAAGTCCCAAGAGTATACTAACTCAAACTCTATGTGTTGTAAATTGAGAACTGTATTTTGGTTAAGAATGTCTACGCCGTTATTCAATGCACGTTACCTTATCCAATGCACGTTACCTTATCCATAACTGATAAACGTAAATGTCTAGGACACAATTTTCAAAAATTATATCCAACTTTATAAAACAAAGATACAGATATATCATTTTAAAAATTGGTGCATAACAACGGTTATTCAAAACCAAATATTTGCCGTTAGGTAAAACCAGGTGATTTAATCCTATATCACTAATTACTATGAATTCCGATATTGAGGATCAAATCACTAATTTCCCAATATTCTATTCCTTCTTAGCATCTGTAACGATATACAGATATGAGATTCAAATCCGGTATATACATAACCTGGAGTCAGAATTAATTGGGAAAACAGTTTTCAATAAAAACTACACAGGAAAATCGAAACATTAAATGTTTCAAGAGGTGGCCGGCTATTCCTAGTAATGCCTTTTCCAATGCCCAGATTCATAACACTAGTTGCAATTTCATTTTCCTCATTTCAATATCTTTATATTGTTGGATATAATGCCCATAAGGCAATTATTGTAATTGCAAGATAGCAATTATCTAAATGAAGGACCTATATGGAGAACAGTCTTACTCGAAATGATAGTATGCTATCTGGTTTGTCTTTATCTTACATGTGATGCGTTTTATTCCTTATCACATATCGTTTAGACATGAGATCAAACCCTTAGGATTTAGCTTGACTATTAGGACGATGATGCAGATCATACTAGTGGGGCCTAGGTAGTCGATAAGCACATCCTTAAAAGTCCCTAGTCGTAGGAGTATTGAGATTGGGCATCGGTACTCCAATTTAGGCTATTGTGTACATTTCCTGATCCGGTTGGAAGGCGACAACTGATCCCATAACTATTGGTGTTTGACACCGAGAATTGTATATGGATGCTCATTAGATGAGTTACACTGGACGGACTCACTGAGAACTCTTAGTTGGTGATATACCAATGTCAGATAGCAGTTCTTTAGTGACATCAGTACAGAGCAGTTCCTAGGACCTAAGATCGCCATAGTGTCTCATGTGTGTTCCCGCTATACTAAGACTTCTACCCTTCCATGGCTCAAAGGAGTTATGCAAACAGGTTTTTGTTGGGTATATTTCCGAAGCACGTGGAGACAATGAGCGGTCGAAAGGATTCGTCTCTCCCGGTATGGGGAGTTGTTGTCGCGCTGTGCATGACAAGACTACAACTACAAGTCGGTGGCCACTGCGGTAGAGATAAACTGATAAGTGTTATCAGTTGTATCTTCGGTTAGTTATGAGTCCTCTGTTGCATGACTTATCAAGTTATTAAGTTATGACCGATTCCAAACCCTAGACCAGATATGTGATACTCTTAGACGAAGATACCGGACTGTACGGTAATTGTCACTTATAGACTTTGTTGGGTCCAGATGAGTTCGCTCGTCGACCCGCCTTTATCTTGATCGTACCTGGGTAGTCGTTACGTACAGCTAGTGCCACTGACGTGCTTGTGGGTTATCCTGTCAGGGGATTGGATCTGAAAGTGTTTCAGATTCGATTGGATATGATCCTATATAATCTACTGCCAGCGTATTGACAGGTCTTTAGAGTCCCACAATGAATGTGCCTACCCAGGCAAAATGTGATGTGGCGTACGTATTTTTCCCATATGAAAAATAAATAATACATATAAAAAGCAATGGGAAAAGTCCCCAAATGGAGCATCACGTGCCCACACGTGATAGGCACTGTGCTTGACAAAACAAGGCTGAAACTGTGCCTCACGTGCAGACACGTGACCGCCATATACAAAGTATATGGGCGCCTTCTTAAAACAAACAATCGGCCAGGAAAATTCATGTAATAGCACGTGACGCTCTTTGGTGGGCTTAACTTTGTGGGGTCACGTGCTACACATGATGGGCTCCTATGCCTTCTGAACCAATAGAATTAAATTCTAAATAAAAGGGATCAAAGCCCTGTTTGGAAAATATTTTCTTAGATCTTTCTAAACAAAAAAGATCGCGCTCTGTAAAGCAAAGCGCCGTTGGATTAAAAATCCCATGGTGATTAAAAAAATCACCAAATTACAGAAGAAGATTCTGTATAGGGAAATATTTTCCTAATCTTGTGAGATATAACTTCTGTAAAACAGAAGTCCTTGGATTCAAAATCCAACGGTGAATAAAATTCACCGATTGATCTAAAAGGTCATTTTGGTTGATTATAAAATCAAGCAAAATTTCTCAATAAGAGATATTCTGAACAAATTGATTCTTTTCTTTCTCCTATAAATAAGAACCAAGAGAAAGAAAAGAGAACCCGCCCCATAAACTGCAAGTTCAAAAGAAAAGAAGAAACTCTAGGTAAGAAGAAACAAAAACACAGAGAGCATATTACTCCTTCTTCGTTTCCATTAGGGTTTAACTCTTCATATAAGAACTTAGTTCTTTTTTCTGGTAAAAGATCTGCAAAAGCAGATCTTTCCACAAGTTGAGAATTTAATTCTCATCGGGGAGATTCTGTCATGCAGGTCTAAAACCTAGGAGAAGATCTAAGTTCAGAGAATTTAATTCTCCCAAAAGGCATATAGGAATTTAATTCCTCTGATAAAACTAGGGTTTAACCCTTCATATAAGAACTTAGTTCTTTCTTCTGGTAAAAGATCTGCAGAAGCGGATCTCCCCACAAGTTGAGAATTTAATTCTCATCGGGGAGATTCTGCCATGCAGATCCAAAACCTAGGAGAAGATCTAAGTTCTAAGAATTTAATTCTCCCAAAAGGCATATAGGAATTTAATTCCTCCAATAAAACCAAGGCGAAAGAATTTAATTCTTATAAAAATAAAAGACCTGAAATTCACAAAACTCGGATCAAGAGCTCCATGCATATTAGCATTCGATGCTACACAATAAAATCTCACATGTTCCCACGAGAGCACCTTTGAGGAACAAAAAGGAAAGACTGAGATGTAGCCACGTGACCCCTGAGAAGTGCTCAGCACTTATAAAAGAGAAAAGGAAATAAGCCATACTTTTGGGGCGCCTCACGTGACCCCTGAGAAGTGCTCAGCACTTATAAAAGAGAAAAAGGAATAAGCCTTACTTTTGGGGCGCTTCACGTGACCCCTGAGAAGTGCTCAGCACTTATAAAAGAGAAAAGGGAATAAACCCTATTTTTGTGGTGTCTCACATGCCACACGTAAGCGCTCTAAATTTCAGTGTTTAACATTTTTTAGAGCCTCACGTGGGAGCACGTGAGCGCCGAGCAAATGTTAGTGTTTAACACTATGAGAGGCCAACCTTAGTACAAAGAAGCTAAGTTCCCCGAGAGCAAAACTTTCTTTGGGTACCTATCGAATGAAATCCTATACCCAGGTCTCCCCAAGTTGATCTTAAATTCTAAAGATAACTAGTGATCTCCTACAGATGACATCTAAAATGATGTCATCCTACATCTTCCCTCAATATGAAATTTGGTTCGAGGATCTCTTCATACCTCTGATATATGTCGTTGTAATTCTTTAACGTCTTCAGAGAGATGAAGGGTCCCAATAACCAGTAACTTTTGGTGCATCCCCAAACTGTTAAACCAAAGCTCTACAGACTAAGACGTCTTTGAACCCCCACGGACTATGATGTCCTTAAACTTATGGACCGCAACATCCCAAAACTAAACTCCATGGACTATGATGTCCTTTAACTTACGGACCATAATGTCCCTAAACTAAAACGATAGGGCCCAAATTCTCTTTCATTGGATCTAAACGATCCTAAAACCTTGTTAAGTAGATCTTAGTCTAAAATTAGACTAACTTATCCTTAACAAACATTTAAGTTGATCTTGATCTCAAATGAGGTTAACGAGCCTTAAATCAACCAAACCCAAATCTAAGAAAATACGAATTTGGGCTAATCCCCGCCCTACGGGCGACAACACAAATTAGTCTCTGTATACAATCCACGGACAACCTAAAACAAAACAAATACACACGACATGAAGTGAACATCTAGAGCAAGAGAAAGTGGTTATCGCTACGCGGTAACATAATTAACTGCAGGGGCTTGCGCCTGCAGAGAAGAGCGTCCCCACAATCAAAAAACCCTCGCAAACAAGGGGTTATGGACCGCAACGTCCCTAAACTAAACTCCATGGACTATGATGTCCTTAAACTTATGGACCGTAATGTCCCTAAACCTAAACGATAGAGCCCAAATGCTCTTTCATTGGATCTAAACGATCCTAAAACCTTGTTAAGTAGATCTTAGTCTAAAATTAGACTAACGTATCCTTAACAAACATTTAAGTTGATCTTAATCTCAAATGAGGTTAACGAGCCTTAAATCAACCAAACCCAAATCTAAGAAAATGTGGATTTGGACTAATCCCCGCCCTACGGGCGACAACACAAATTAGTCTCCGTATACAATCCACGGGCAACCTAAAACAAAACAAATACACACGACATGAAGTGAACATCTGGAGCAGGAGAAAGTGGTTATCGTTACGCGGTAACGTAATTAACTGCAGGGGCTTGCGCCTGCAGAGAAGAGCGTCCCTACAATCAAAAACCCCTCGCAAACGAAGGGGAATCTAACGAAATATGCTACAACGGTAGCATCCATCCAAACCTCCGATACATGGTGCCATAAATCAACTTGGCATCTTCGGAGAGGTAGACGGATAAATCCAAATAGCATCTGCCCCCAAAATTTAGGCCAGGCGACCTAATGTCCCGGTTGCGTCTTTCGACGGTAAACAAATTCTGGCACACCCGGTGGGACATTTTTGTTGGAGATAGTGCCCTCAGAGTCAATTATTGGATCGCATGTACGTGATTGCAATGATTGTGGAGGACCTATACCGGTAGGACAGTCTTACTCGAGATGATAGTATGCTATCTGGTTTGCCTTTATCAGTCGTATACATGTTCAGGTGACTGATTACATGTTACACTTTGATAGAGCCCTTAGGATCTTGCTTTACTACCAACAGTATGATGGCGATCATATACGTGAGAGTTGGGTAGTTTATACGCATATCCTTAATTGTGGTCCCTAGTCGTGGGAGTTTCGAGACAGGGCATCGATACTCCGGAGTAGACTAGTGTGTACAGTCGAGACCCCGACGAGGGGCGGTGGCCGGTCTCACAAGCCACTGGTGTCAGTTGGATAACCTAAGATGTATACAGGTGCTCATTGGGTTATGAGTACACCGGACAGGACTCGCCGGGAATCTGCTAGTTAGTACTATACCTATCGTCAGATAGCAGTTCCCTGGTGACATGTGTACAGGTTAGTTCATCGACCTGATGTCGTCATTTGTCTCGTGTGAGTTCCCACTGTGCTTTGATTTCTACCCTACCACGGCTCAAAGGAGTCGTGCAAACAGGTAGTTTTTAGGTACAGTCCCGAGCCATATGGAGGCACGTGAGCGGATCGGCAGGGGATTCGTCTCTCCCGGTATTGGGGGCGAGATCGTGCTGTGTCTAGGAGAGCCATTACACAAAGCCCACGGCCGTGGCAGGAGATTTACTGGTAGGTACTCCAGTAGTATCTCAGGGTGTTATTGGGCTACACTCTGACACGACTTATACTGCTATTGGGGGTCTGACGTTACTAGCCCCCTAGGCAGATATGCGATACTCATAGACGAACGGACCGGACTGTATATACATTGTCACTATTAGGCTCAGTAGGGTTTCCGGATGAGTTCGCTCATCGGCCTCCCTTGAGGTCAGTCCATGGGCAGCCGTTACGCATAGCTAGTGCCGCTGACGGTTTGTGGTTAAACCCACTGCCAGGGTACTGACGAGTCATTAGAGTCCCCCACAGACAGTTTCCCAAGTTCGGGCGAAACGTTGTAGAGGTCGTATGGTTTTATGGCAGGGTTCGGAAAATGCACGTGCGTTTACGCACGTGTCAGATTTCGGGCTGATGATACTGGTCGGCTTTGGTTTAAGCCGGATCCGAGTATTATATTGAGTAGATATAATATCTTTGTCTTAGTTGCATTTGTATTCGGTCGTAATACAAATGCGGGTATATTTATACAGTTACGGGGTTATCCTGAAATTCGTTTCGGGATCACTTTTGGAAGTTGCCAGTTTCCAGTTTTCTATCAGCCGTCTTTTAACATTCGGTTAAAGACGGATTTATCTTTTCTTGGATGAGTGTGGAAGATTCTAGAAGCATCTAGAAGGTGGTGACAAAGCTTGTGACTCACTTGTTCATTTATGGTGCATTTATTGTGTTCACACTTTGTGTTCACACTAGATATTTTCTTGTGTTCACACTTTGTGTTCACACTAGATATTTATCCTTGTGGTCACTCTCCTCTCTCCTACACTCACCCCCCCACCTCCTTATATATGGCCGGCCCCCTCCTCACTCTCACACACTCTCACTTGATGTTTCATTTGGTAAAAAGATTATGATAGATTTTGGGGTGTATGGAATTTCACAGCTCATTTCATTCCATCACCTGATTCCCATGGCAACTTCATTAACCGTTCGTCCATAGCCTTGGACGTAACGAGACAAAGTATTCTACTCATTCTCTACATCAATCTTGGTCGTCTCTTTTAGCAAACTTGACGACCGAGTTGCCTCGAGTCAGAGGCGGGAGCCCGTTTAAAGAATCGTTGACGTGGTGCCACCTGGACGAGCAGATCGTAGATCGACGAGAACGGAGCAGCCGCAACGGAGCGTGGGATGATGGTTAAAGAACGAAGGACTCGGATCGTTCGGTATAACCTTTCTACACTCTTTACAGTTTGTTAGTTTAGCAATAATGGCAGATCCGGGTTATAGTATACGATAGCGCCAGTTAAAAAGTTTTTGTTCCGCATTTGGCGTCTGTAGACGGCCGGGGCGCTACCGTGGACTTACACTTTTCCTCTTTCCACTCCACACTTCATGTTTCGTGTTCGCAAACAAATCGCGGTATAATATGGTTGCCCCTGGATTCGTGGTACTAAGATTTGGTGTCTTGCTCCATGCAGAAGAGAAAATGGCGTCAATGGCTTCCAACTGCACCAACTGCAAAAATAACTCGCGCTCCGTCCTCGCCGGAGGAGTGACCTATGGGCCCCCAGCGGCCTCCATCTTCGCAATGCCGGTGGAATGGGTGACACAGGCCACCACTGGGTTGTTCTTCGGGACCATGCTCCCGCCAATAAGCTTCAACGCCCCAGTGCCATCATAAGAAGCTTCGAAAAAGTCGGTCTTTGATCGGCTTACCATTACCACGACCCCTCTCAACGGGTCGTCCAAGTCCAACGCATCAGTCTTTAACAGACTAGGCCAAAGCTCAAGCGGGCCCGTGAAGAAGCCTGCAATACCCGAAGCGGATAGTCATTCCAGCTCCGGTAAATGAAGTCATCAGAAGGGCTTCTCCTGCTAAGGGGTCGGTCTTTGCAAGGCTGGACATCCCAACTCCTGCTTCGGGTGAGGTCGTTATGAATGCTTCCCCTGCCGAAAAGTCGGTCTTTGCAAGATTGACCGTTCCTTCTCAACGGACGTTGGTCTTCGACAGGTTGACCCCAGCAGACCTTCACCAGAACAAGGGGCATGATGAAACCACCCCCGTAACTGAGCTAGTCCCATCTACAAGACATGCTCGACGTCATCACTGGCGTCGGGTGAGGAAAGCTTGGGGTAGTTCCCCTTTTGGACTTACCCCACCAGCTCCAATGGTGGAAGTTAATGTTGCTGTTCCAACTGGGAACAGCTTTGAGCCACTCAGGAGGGTGCGTAAGAACTCGCCAACTGCCATGTTGAAAAAGTCTCCTCCACTTGTGGAAAATGTTACTAAGGCAAAGTCGGAGCAGCCCCCTCAGCGGCTGTCCTCCAAAATCCACAGAGTCTGGCGAAGAGTCCAAGACTCTGCAATCGACAAAGACTACTCCCGCCGATCGAAGAAAATGAAGGTCCGGCAGGAGGATAATTTCACCGCCGTCGTACTACGGAAAGCATCGGCTACAACAGCCCCCTTAACTTCGACCGTTCATAAAAGGAGAAGACCGGAGAAGATCCCCGTGTCCACGACAAATCTCAAGGGTGCTGAATCCAAACGCCCTAAGTCTGGGGGCATGGTAGTGCACACCATTTACATGGCTTCCGGGAAAGAGGATAGTCGTATCTCCACGGGTCATCGACCACTCACCGGGTCTGTGACAAAAGCTCAGGAGCAACAACAAAAACTCCAGGAGATGCTAACGAAGATGGACGCGCTCACTGGGCCGAAAGAAAGCCCAGAGACGTCGTCGGAGCAGCGCCAGAAACATGAAACCGACGCCGAGTTCCTCCGAAGAATGCTCGAGAAGAAAGACAAGGAGGCCGCTAAAAAAGCAGCCAACATAAAACAAATGGCGCTCTTGTTCCAAGAAATGGTCGGGATAATGATACGGCCGGATCATCCAGTTGAAGACCCTCTAATAATCCTTGAAGACGACAGAGAGGAGTCATCAAATCCTCTTCCGGCTCTATCAGCAAACAAGGAATAGACCATCTCCAAAGCCGCCCTTGACGACTATATAGCCCAACAGTTACGAGCTCATCAGGCGAGCGAAGCAGCCGGCCAAATCGTCAAGACTGGACGACCCTATCCGGGTTGGTACGATCAAATAAAGTACCCGCCACGATATATGATCCCTAAATTCCATGTGTACAAGGGGACATGCAACCCCATCAACACGTCGCTCGGTTCAGGGCACTCTGCGGAAATACTGAAGGTGACGACAAACTGCTGCTTCGCCAGTTCGTCGGAAGCCTAGCAGAGACAGCATTTGAATGGTACTCGGAGCTTCCGAATGACTCAATCAAAACATTCACAAAAATGGAGTTGTTGTTCACCCAGCGTTTCGCAAGCGCCAGCAAACGCACCCCTATTACGGCATTGATCAATGCTAGGGTGAAGCCAGGAGAGACATGGGTTCAGTATGCAATTCAGTGGCGGAACCTGTGGTCGAGATGCGAACAACGCATAGAAGAAGCTCCTGCCATGGGCATGTTCGTGGGACCCTCGATCCGCAGGCAACTATATCCCAATTCATGATGTTCTTCAAGCCGACCACTTTTCAAGCCTTGATCGACAAGCAGGCCCAAATGGACCAGATAGGCCATAGACTGCCCTCCTGGAAAACGGAGCTTCGAAATGAAAAGGGGAAAAGTAAAGCGGCCTTCATCGCCAACGCTCAGCAACAGCCGAGTGATCCGAAACCGGTTGCTCGCCAAGGCGAAAAATCGCGATTCTTCGACGAGAAGTTGAGACGTCTTTACTCGTTCCCCCGGGATAAAACGAGGAGACTGTTTGAACTAGCAGTGCGCAACAGGCTCATCACCCTGCCAGATCCGAAATGACCACTACAACCCGGTGACGTCAACAATCCCAATTACTGCGCCTACCACCGAATATTGGGCCATCCAATTGAAGATTGCTTCGTCTTCAAAAACTGGATTGAGAACCAGTACCAACAAGGCAAATTCGCACTGTCTAAAAACTGGAGGATAAACCCACCACAACCGCACACTCCTAAAAAGGTGGACACACCGGGGGCATCATGCTCATTTGTAGAGGATTCTCCATGGGAAGTTGTTCTTTCGGCTAAGACCAAAAGAATGCTGAAGGATCTCCAAGCATGCCCGGCAATCAGGTGGAAAAACCCGCTAGAGCCTGAGATCAATGAGGCGATGCTGAAACCTCGCCCAACACCGAAAGTTGGTAACGATAGGCAAAATACCCAGGTCCAGCTGTTGAAGTCTTCGAAGAAGAAAAAGAAGACCAAAAAGCACGCGCAATTTGACGACAAACGCACGGATTTGCAAAGGCATATTAACACACTAGAGGAATATAACCAGAAGGCGCGAACCCCGGTCACATTCCAAGAGTTTCTCAGCCATATCCTTGAGAGCGAAGATAATGACAATGATGACGGAAACGAATCGTCGGAAGAACTTGAGGATTATGTGGCAAGTTGTCACATGATTTCTCATTCACCAATAAATGGCAAAGAAGCTCACTCGGTATCGGAAGATAATGTAGAGGAGCTGAGGATAGGATCGGTGCCAAAATCCTTAGAACCGTCAGACGAGATGATTGATATGCTGCTGAACGAAGCCCGTCAGAAGAGCAAAGCTGATCAAGAGCGTGAAATGGCCATATTTGAAAGAGCCAGGCGTCAGCATCAAGCTAAAGAAGTCATGGTAGGGATGAATCACAAAGTGCTCCAACCAGATCGAAGCACGCCCGCGGCAGACAAAAGTAGGCTCAAGACAAGGAAACGGTTTGCTAAAGCCCTGTCAATGGGAATGAAGCTGCCATCTTCCAAAGGAAATACTCCTGGCGGTATACATCTTGACGAAGCGGGTGTACACTCTAACTACTGCATGTACCATCAAAGGATTGCACACCCTACCGAAGAATGTGTGGCCTTTAAAAAGTGGTGGCAGGGATACGCTGCTCACCGGCAACATTTCAAGCGGATAAAGTGCCAAACTCGTCAGGAGCAGAGAAGCATGACAAATGAGCAAAAAAGAAATGCCGGCAACTGCCATATGGTTGATACCAGGGGATCGCAAGTTCTCACCTTCGGAAGAGATTCTGACGAAGAAGTAGCCCTCTGCCCTCTCCTCAAAGAATCCACCTCAGGAGAAGAGGAAGAGGTAAAGAACTGTGAAAACATTTAGCTGCGTAGTCGTACATTTCCCGAAAAGAATCTCGGACCTACAAACAAGGGATCGAACAAAAAAGATAAGGGGAAGGAAAAAGTCCCTGAGGATATCGCCCTCGATGACCGAGTCGTCAAAGAGCTGGCAGCCAAGGACCTGCCCAAGAAAAACAAAGTGGATTACAATGTCCTAGCACACCTAAGGAAGATACCCTCACAGCTAAGCGTCTTGGATGCCCTTCTGTTTTCCAAAGAAGCATGAGATTCTCTAATCAGGGCATTACAAGAGCCCGAGCAGTTTCAAGCTTTCCTTGCCGAAGAAAAAATGAAAGACGAGATGGAAGAAGTGCACATAGCTGACATCACTTTCGGCGATGAAGATCTCCTTCTCGGAACGTACGAGCATAACCGTCCCCTTTATGTCACCGGGTACTGCCATCACATCAAGATAGGGAAGATCTTAGTTGACAACGGGTCCTATGTCAACCTCATAAATGTGAGGGTGCTAAAAGAAATCTACATGAGCGTTCAGCACATCGCTCGGGATAAAATCACCATTTCCAGGTTCGACTCCCAGCCATCACCGACGCTTGGGTCTGTAATATTGACGTTACGCTTTGGGCTGCTCGTCACTGACATCAAATTTCATGTCATTGACGCCAAGACCTGCTACAACGCTTTGTTCGGAAAGCCTTGGTTACACGAGTACAACATCATCCTTTCTACACAACATCAGTGTATGAAGTATTTCAAAGATGGTCTCGAGTATACCGTAACGGGGGAATTAAACCCATTCTCCGTAAATGAAGTCCGAAAGTACGAAGATGCAAAGTATTTCCTACCAGACTTTGAAGACACGGAAAGATTCAATAAACCGGAGAATAAGAAAAAAGCTATCACCACTATTCCGGTCTTCGGGAGCGATACCGAGGAGGAAGAAGAGATAGCCTATTCGGGGCCGCCACAATGCAAGAGGCCGGGACCATCTATCCCTATTCTGGTCTTTGGCAGTGACTCTGAAGACGAAGTCAACGCAGAGTTCTCAGTCCGTCCATCAATGTAGGCCCTCACTGGAGATGATCAGAGTTTGCAAATCGCCATGGTTCCCCGACTACACTACAGAGAGCTTGATGCGCTCGAGACATACAGCGTGCAAGAGCTACAGACGTTCTACGTCCTTGTCAGGCGAAGAGGTGAAAAGGCGATCCTATTCTATCGATCCGGGGAAACCAAAGTCGAGAGAGAAGTCTGGCGTGGTGCCGAACCTGCGCTTGACAGGCTCTAACCAATCCGCCTGCCCAGATACTATGCAAAGGGATTGAAAAGGTTATTAAGATGCCAAGGCGTACCCTTTAAACAAACCGCGCGACAGGCCCAATTCTACAACAGGATCTGGAACGTCCCCGGAACTCAGCGAAAATTGCCCAACGGAAAAATGGAAACGATCGGGCTTGGATATGTCCTGTCCAAGAAACGGGAGCAGTTCCATGGCTGCCATGTCATAAAAGACTTTGATGAAGAAGAGAATGCTCTTTTAAAAGATGCTGACGCTGAGCCAGAACGCGGTCTTGCCATAAAAATGTTGAGTCCGTCGTTTGAAGAACAGATGGACAAGCTAATAAGGGAAGCAAGTCAAAAGGTTCGGAACGACCACAGCCGCGAAATGGCCATTTACGAGAAAGACAAGACGCAACTCCTCCTTCGGCAGGTTACGGAGTATGACAATGCCCTTCACCGTCAGCCCACCATGCATTCCCAAGATAAGAAAAAGGCCCGACGCGGAGGAAAAAAAATTTAAAGAACAGAAAAAACGTTCGACAGCAGCAAAACAGATCCAAAAGGCCACGCGATCGAGAAAAGGCCAGCCGGAATCCGTCGCTGATAAAGAAGGTGGATCGGTAATATTCCTTCCCTCAAGACAAAACAAGGAAGATGTTCGACCTTGTCATGAAACATCAGATGATTACGCTCCCGGAGTCCAAGCACCCCAAACAAGCAAATGAGGTTCATCGCCTGGATTTTGCTCCTATCACCGAGCGATAGGACATCCTCTTGAAGACTACTTCACTTTCAAAAACCGGGTTGAAGACCAATATCAACTCGGCAGATTCGCTCTATCCAACAGTTGGAGGGTAGCCCCACCACAAAAGCATGTGGTAAAAGCAACGTATATGGCATGAGTAGAACTGAATCAACATTGGTCTTGGAAACGATCTCGTACCTGTCACGTGATAACGTTGTCAGAAGACGGAGTGCCCGAGAATACGAATAACCTCTCCTGGTGCTTTGAAAATGGGGATAAAGAGGAGTTGATCTATGAACTTCCACCAGTGCCAAAAGAGTTGGAAGATGGAATACATACTACTGCGGACAACCTAAGGAAAATCGATATAGGGACAGCAAACGACCCACGGCCTACGTTCATCGGTGAGCTGTTGTCTAAAGAATAGGTAGCTACGCTAAAAGACGTGCTCATGCAGTATAAAGACTGCTTCGCATGGAACTATTCCAAGATGCCGGGGCTAGATCCAGAGATAGCTGTGCATAAATTGGCTATATCTCCGGACGTCAAGCAGTTAAACAAGCACCAAGAAGAATGCAGCTCGAACTTGAAATGAGCATCAACGCCGAAGTCAAGAAGCTAATCGACTCTGGCTTCATCCAAGAAGTTCAATACCCCGACTGGATCGCCAACATTATCCCAGTGATGAAGAAAATGGGACGGTGCGCATCTGCATGGACTTTCGGGACCTCAACAAAGCCTGTCCGAAGGATGATTTTCCCGTACCGGTTACCGAGCAGATGATAGACAACACGTCCACTCATGAAATCTTCTCCTTCATGGATGGCTCATCAGGGTACAATCAAATAAAGATGCATCCCGAAGACTAGAAGCATACCGCTTTCCAGACTCCTCTGGGCATATTCTGCTACAAAGTGATGCCTTTCGGTCTGAAGAATGTCGGCGCTACCTATCAGAGGGCCATGACGAAGATTTTCTATGACCTCATACATTAAATCGTCGAATGCTATATCGATGACCTCGTGGTGAAAAGCAAATCATATGAGGAACATTGGGAGCATTTGAAAATAGTATTCCAGCGTCTTCGGAAATACAATCTGATGATGAACCCTCTCAAATACGCGTTTGGAGTTTCCTCGGGCAAATTCCTAGGATTCATCGTACGACACCGGGGCATCGAAATAGACCCGTCAAAGATCAAGGCGATTATGGAAATGCCTTCGCCCAGAACTCTCAAACAACTACGGTCTCTCCAAGGAAAGCTCGCATATATCCGGCAGTTCATAGCTAACCTCTTCGGCAAATGCCGCCCCTGCAGTCATCTAATGAAGAAGGGGACCCCGTTCGTTTGGGATCGCAAATGCCAAAGCGCACTGGATGAAATCAAGCAATACCTGCAGAATCCGCCGGTACTGACCGCTCCGGTCAAGGGAAATCCCCTCATCCTGTACGCAACTGCCCTTGAAGGTTCTTTGGGCGCGCTATGGGCACAGGAGAATGACCAAGGGAAAGAGAGAGCCCTCAACTATTTGTGCCGAGTTCTCCTGGGGGCAGAAAATAACTACTCCCCTATCGAAAAACACTGCCTGGCGTTAATCTTCGCTATAACGAAGCTTCGGTATTATGTTTTGGCGCATGAGGTCCATCTCAAATCAAAAGTGGATCCTCTCAAATATTTGATGTCGAAAGCAATACTAATGGGGCGGCTCGCTAAATGGGACCTACTCTTAATGGAATTCTCGATAACATACTGACCTCTCAAGGCGGTGAAAGGCCAGGCCATCACCGACTTTCTCGCTGAGCATCTGATACCTACCGATTCACCCCTAAATCACGAATTGCCAGACGAGCACGTGTTTGACACGATCGACAGGGAGAGAGGATGGAGTGATACCCGACAGGAACTCTACTTTTAGGGGGCATCTTCCATGAAGAAGAGAAAGCACACCATCCCTATAATGAAATCGGGGGTAGGCCTTATCTTCGTGACTCCGCAAGGAGGGATAATGCGCTTTGCCTTTTCCTTAACAGAGCCGAGGACAAATAATGAAGCAGAATATGAGGCCTTGATAGCATGTCTTGAGATCGCTGTTGACATGGGAATCGAAAACCTCCTCATATACGGAGACTTCCAGCTGGTCGTTAGTCAAGTAAACGGCGACTATCAAACATGCAAACCGGAGTTGGTAAAATACGGCGAGAGAGTGCAGCAACTGTTGACGCAAATTCCTTCCTACGCCCTGCAAAGCATACCACGTACAGAAAATAGCAAAGCTGACGCATTAGCCAAACTCGCTAAAGAACTGGCTGACGAAAACCTCGATGACGTAAGAATCATTGTACAAAGTCGTCGGGTTCTTACACCGGCAGAAATATCTCCAGAGTCGTCTGAAGAAAAGGAAGCGACCAAGAAAACAGCCCTACAGATAGAGAACCAAGAAAAGACTAAGGATTGGAGAGAAGTCTTTATAGACTACTTCAAATCCCGCCGAACACTCGAAGACGCGTCGTCAAGACATCAGCTCATGAAACGAGCTCTGTCTTTCGCCTTCGTCAATGATACTCTATATAAGATATCATTCGACTCTCTTTGGCTAAGATGCATGGGACCGGAAGAAGCAAGGAGGGTCGTCCAAGAAACTCACGATGGACTTTGCGGTTCCCATCAAGCCGGACCAAAGATGAAGCTAAAGATCAAAAGAATGGGCTACTATTGGCCCCCGATGATCCAGGACTGTCTCGAATACGCGAAGGAGTGCCATTTGTGCCAAATTCATGGGGACTTCATCCACTGGCATCCAAACCCGCTACACCCAACAGTGGGTAGCTGGCCGTTCGAAATATGGGGAACCGACAAGATTGGGCCCATCGAACCAGCATCATCCAAAGAACATCGGTTCATATTAGCGACAACTGATTACTTCTCCAAATGGGCAGAAGTCGTACCATTAAGAGAAGTGAAGACGGAGAATATTCTCCATTTCCTCAAGACACACGGCATCTATCGGTTCGGCACTCCGCGATGGATTATCTCCGATAACGGGCCGGCCTACAGAAGTCACAGAATCAGCTGCTTCGCACAGCAGCATAACATAAACTGGAGATACTCTTCGGTCTATAATCCCCGAGCTAGCGGTCTAGCTGAGGCTTTTAACAAAATCTTGACAAAGATCATAAAGAAAACGGTGTCCAAAAATAAAAAAGACTGGCACGAGAGGCTGCATGAAGCTCTCTGGGCGTATCGAACTACGTTCAAAACAGTTACGAATATAACGCCATTTGCGTTGGTATTTGGCACAGAAGCGGTACTCCCCCTCGATATAGAGTTATCCTCTCTACGAGTGGCGGTTCATTATGAGCTAACAGATGAAGAAAATTCTCATCTTCGACTTAAGAAGCTCGATGCCCTTGATGAAGCTAGTCTCACGGCGCAGCAAAACTTAGAAGCTTACAAAGCAAGGATGACTCGCTCATATGAAAGGTTGACTAGGCCGAGAACATTCCGCCAAGGCGAACTCGTACTAGTTGTCAAAAGACCTATGATCCATAATCATGCCAAACAGGGGAAATTGAAGCCAAACGATGAGGGCCCATACGTCATAGACAAATTCTATCAAGGTGGGGCTTATTTGCTCATAGATATGCATGGAGAAAGACCATTCCGGCCAATAAACGGACGGTTCCTTAAAAAATACTACGCCTGACAAGTCACGACTTAGGTCAATGATAGATGACGACGTCTATGTCCGCTCGCTATCTTCCCAAGCCCAAACTCGATAAGTAATATCAAGCGAAACCTTGCCTCAAAATCTCTACGGACCGAAACGTCCCTAAACTAACAACGGACCGAAACGTCCTGAAACTAGTTACGGACCGAAACGTCCCTAAACTAGCAATGGAACGAAATGTCCTGAACCTAATAACGGACGGAAATGTCTTTAAACTATTACGAACCGCAACATCCTTAGGATAACGCGGAAAAAAAAACGGTACGTACATAAGCGAAATGGGCACGGAAGAAAACCCGAAAGGGATCCGTGAGTAAAAACAGCAGGGATACCGGCGAGTTTGTGAAAGCCCGAAAGGGCGTAGACTCATAAAAAATTCATACACACTTACAAGGTCCTCTCGACCTTATAAGGAGAAAATACCTGCGTGAAATCCTTACGACTCACAAAGGGAGAAACACACTTAGGGATCCCCACAATTCCTAAGGAGAAATTACACTTACGAGATCCTCACGACTCGTAAGGAGAATTCCCTTATGAGACCCTCACAGCTCATAGGATTCAAAAGCCTTAAGCTACAGAGATCTGAACCTGTTCTTAAGCCATCACATTCCCTAAATTATGCCCTACAAGTGGTTCAATATTGACCCTTGTATACAATCCACGGGCACAAATAAGCGTTCCCTCACCAAGATCCACCAATTGTGCGAAATGTCCTCAGGTAATGAACGACACTTATAAGTCCTCTCGACTTATAAGGAGAAAACACTCTTGTAAGATCCTTAAGACTTATAAGAAGATACACACTTAGGAATCCTCACGATTCCTAAGGAGAAAATGCACCTACGAGATCCTCACGACTCGCAGGGAGAAACACCTTCATGAGACCCTTGCGGCTCATGAAGTCAAAAGCCTTAGTCGATAGGATCCTAACCCTGTTTGCTAAACCACCTTTGTTCAAATCGACACAGGCAAATTATGATTCGCTCCTGGCAATATCCCAGTGGTAGCGATGATGATGCCTAAATCGGTAACAAATTCCAAGTCCTTTCGCGGCAAGTGATGATTCACTCCTGGCAATATTCCAGTCGCAGCGATGCTGATGCTAAGATTGGTATCAAGTCTTGAGTGTCATACTCGCAACAAAATCGGCAACCCAGAAATGCATACGAAATAGCCGAAATGATAGGGCAACTCGCAATAAAAATCAGCGAGTAAAAATAGATGTATACAAAAATAGCCGAAATGATTGGGCAACTCGCAATAAAAAGCAGCGAGTAAAGAAAAAGAAAAATAGCCGAAATAATTGGGCACCGCGAAAAATAGCCGAAATGATTGGGCAATCGCGACTTTCGCGATATAAAAGGCTGAAAAGATAGAGCATCACGGAAAGAAATAAAAAAATGAAAAAATGAAACTTTTTCCCTGCAGACGAGTCCATATCGACCCTTGTATACAATCCATGGGCATAAACAAAAAGGAAACCACATTTCCCCACCAGACACTGTCAAAAGGAGAGTCAGATCTTGACAGCAGCACCTACAGCCTAGAGATCAGTAACGACGTTCCTCCTCATTCCAACAGGACACGGACGCGACACCACCAATTGGAGCCACGGCAAAGTCCCCAGTTCTAAGACTTCACGGTTCACAAACAACCTAGAGTCAACCCTGACACCGCAGAAAGTGGAGAAAGTCAACCCCGACACTGCAGAAAGCGGAGAGAGTCAACCCCGACACTGCAGAAAGCGGAGAGAGTAAACCCCGACACCGCAGAAAGCGGAAAGAGTAAACCCTGACACCGGAGAAGCGAAGAGAGTCAACCCTGACACCGTAAAAGCGGAGAAAGTCAACCCCGACACCGTAGAAAGCGGAGAAAGTCAATCCCGACACCGCAGGAAGCGGAGAAAGTCAACCATGACACCGTAAAAGCGGAGAAAGTAACCCTGACACCGCAGAGAATGGAGAAAGTCAACCCCGACACCGTAGAAAGTGGAGAAAGTCAACCCCGACACCTAAAAAACGGAGAAAGTCAACCCTGGCGCCGCAGAAAGTGGAGAAAGTTAACCCTGGCACCGTATAAGCGGAGAAAGTCAACCCCGACACCGCAGAGAACGGAGAAAGTCAACCCTAACACCGCAGAGAGTGCAGAAAGTCAACCTCGACACCGCAGAAAATGGAGAAAGTCCGTAGAAGCGGAGAAAGTCAACCCCGACGCCGCAGAGAGCGGAGAAAGTCAACCCTAACACCGCAGAAAGTGGGGCAAGTCAGCCAATAATCTCTCAATTCGTCTCGACTCGTAGGGAAAAGCCTTAGGCAATCGGGATAAGAACTTGTTTCCTAAGCACTGGGGCCCTATAGGCAGGTCCAAACTGGCCATTGTATACTATTCACGGGCCAAACTCTCCAAAGTCGAATCTCGACAAGGAAGGAAACAACCACTTACGAGATTCTCTCGACTCGTAGGGAGAAAAGTCTTTATGGGACCCTCACGGCTCATAAAGTTGAAAAGTCGTAGGCTACAGATCTGAACCTGTTTCCTAAGCCGTCGCTGTCCTACGAAGAGATCAAGATAGATTATCTACAAAATACTTTTGCTAAAAGGTACACACCACTATGAAACAAAATATGTCTTTTATTCATGAAGCCAAATGAATACAAAGTACATTTCATAAAAGAATCAAAAGATACTCTCATTCAGGAGTAAATACAAAAAAGAAAATATAAGAAAAGAACATATATATCTTCAAACCGGCGGACGATACAATAAGTTCGTCAATTCGTCATTCTTCCGTTGAGCCTCGGCTTCAAGCTTTGTTATGGCCACAAGACGGGTCTCTGCCTGAGACTGTTGAGCCTGATACGAGGCGATCCAACTCTCAATCTCCCTTCCAGCAACTTTGTGAACTTCGACCATCTCGCGGGTAAAGATAACAGCTTTATCAAGAGCTACCACCTCCGTGATAGCTTCTTGAAGCGCCCGCCAAAGTTCGTACGCATGAGTGGTCTTAGTAGTGAGTTGAGCTTGAAGTTCCCTCAAAGCATTCAAAGCTAATTGCCTCTCTGAAAACTTCCGATTGGGCCTCTACTCGACGATAGTTCTCAAATTCAAAACATGCACAAACCATGTGCTATGTAAGGAAGTAAGGAGGGTCTTTGGTATACACCCCATTAAGCATGCATTCACAACTATATGCCTTTTTAAATGGAAATGGTATCCAAAACGCACTGATTTGCGGGCAACGCGACGATAGTGTTCGCACTTAAAGAAAATTCCTAGGGGTAAAGTATGAAGCTCATGTACACAGGCGGGATGCACGTACGAATATATGACGAACAGAAAAATTCAACAGAAAGCATTCAACAGTCAATAATAAGAGAAATACATTGATTTAAATATACTACTCTACAGAGAAAAGACCACCGAATATGGGATCAGAGATACATGGGTTAACAAAACAAAATACAAAGTTCTCTGATTCCCTCTCTGCCTTCTCCAACATGTCGAAGCGAAGATCTTCACGAGGGGTTGATCCCCACCGATTAGCACCATGCTCATCAGCGAAAGTAGACATGATGGCCCGCCGGGCTCTTATCTGACTCAGTAAATGAACCGAGCGATCCTTCAGAGCCTGGGTAATTAAGCGTGCCTCGTGGAAACACTCAAGTTTATCCTCCGTTGTATCAAGATTTGTCGGGATCATCTTTGCCGGATGAAGAGGAATATCGGCGAGCATGGATAGCAAGATCATCCGGAGCCAAATGGAGCCCATAGGAATAGGAGAGCCCCTACGAGTCAGGAGCTCATACATCACAACGTCACACTGAGCGTCGGTAAAAAGAGGGTCTACTAGCCGTGCAGCAAAGCGAGGAATAATCTCCTCAATGGGCACCTCCCATGGTTGCCGACGAGTGTGGGGACGGTAGCAAGCCATAACCTTTGGTTTGTTTCTCAAGATAATCACCCTAAGGTCTAAATGGTTTTCTCTTTAGAGAGGAAGAAAGGCACGGCTTCAGGTTATAAAAAGGAGTATTCAATGCTACGCACAGAAAATGTTGTGCATGGTGGAACTATTCCCAATGCCTAGGAAAAGGGGAGAGCATGGGAAATGAAAGAAGTGACCCATTAGAATCAGAGTAGGGAGATGAAACGACCTCATCAGCAGAGCCTCACGCGCATGGCACGTGAGCACCCACGTCGATCCTTTTGAAAACTAAAATGGCTCTGCACGTGCAAAACACGTGAGCGTCGGCACTAATCCAAGATTAAAATCCCCAACAGCGTCTCATGCGCAAAACAACATGAATTCCAACAACAATATAACGACACTTCATGCAGAATACATGTAAAAAAAAGGGGAAAAGAAAGTTGTCATTCATACTCCGAGAACTCATACAAAAATAAAAGAAAATGTTTACAATGATAAAACATTAAATCCGAGACATGGATTGAGAAATTCAGAAGTAAGGTCGTCTAAAATGCTTCTGGCCTCTCTGACCATTTTCGTGTGCGTCCTCTCACGAATGCAAGTGTCAGGATCCTCGATGATGTCGTCTGCCCTCTGATAGGCAGAGATTATCGTCGTCTGTTGGAAAATTTAATGCAGGATATCAACAAGATTATCTTGCCGCCTCTTCGAGATCAGGCCATCAGATATACTAAGTGCACCTTTTCTTCGGCATCATCCAATGCCTTAAGCGGCATAGCTTTGTAAAATCCAGGAAGTGCCTCCCAAATCTCTCTCACTATAATCTTCAAAAGAGCGGAGCGACGAGGAAGTAGTCGACCGTTGTATTCATTAATGCGACTCATAATCTCAGCGCATTGGACGTTTGTAAACTCCTGGTTTTGGCCACGGCCTTGTGTGCGAATGTCTTCATAAGAAATAATTTCATCAAGATCATACGGGTGAGCGGCCATAGTGTCTGAAAAGAGAAATCAGTGAAAATTTAGTGATCAAACTGATCAAGAAAATGCTTATTGAAACGGACATGGGAGTTTAAACAACTCTAGACATCCTCATAGAGAAAGCAAGTTCTGTTGAAATACCCAACAATCTGAATTTGTGCGAATAAGGATAAAACCCTATGAAATTAAATTCCCGAAGGGTCCTCTTGATCTTTCAGAGCTAATCTCTTCGCCAGAGGAATTGAATTCCTTTTATATGATGAAATTAAATTCAAAAAACTCATAAAAATATATATGAGAAACAAAATCCCATGAATCCTCAAAAATCAGAAGGGAATGACCGAGATAAGGAGGTTTACTGCTCAAAGATCACATCTTTGGATTTCTAAGAGATGGGTTTCAGAAGAGAGCAAAGATCTCATAATGGATTTAAGATCCAGAAATTTTTGTTCGAAAAGAAAAGTTTTTTTGATGTGCAAGATCCTCACCTAAAAAGGGTTTCTTTTTTACAGAGTTTAACTCTGGAATTATAATGGAAGAGAACTAAGCACTGAGGAGGAGAATTAAATTCTCAAAGAAAACGAAGAAGGAAGAAGATGAAAGAAACAGTGGTTACCTAAGGAACCGAACCCTTGCATTTATAAGACGTGACAAGGGCGGTTCACCTCCCCGTTTCCCTAGGCAATCCAACGGTTATAAAGGTGACAGCGTTACACTCACGTGCAAACCACGCGAGAACAACGTTGTGGGGGCATTTGTTCCCTTATGAAAAATAAATAATAAATATAAAAAACAATGGGAAAAGTTCCCAAATGGAGCATCGCGTGCCCACACGTGATAGGCACTGTGCTTGACAAAACAAGGCTGAAACTGAGCCTCACGTGCAGACACATGGCCGCCATATACTAAGTATATAGAGGCCTTCTTAAAAAAACAATCGGCCAGAAAATTCATGAGATAGCACGTGGCGATCTTTGGTAGGCTTAACTTTGTGGGGTCACGTGCTACACGTGATGGGCTCCTATGCCTTCTGAACCAATAGAATTAAATTCTAAATAAAATGGATCAAAGCCCTGTTTGGAAAATATTTTCTTAGATCTTTCTAAACAAGAAAGATTGCGCTCTGTAAAGCAGGGCGTCGTTGGATTAAAAATCCCATGGTGATTAAAAAAATCACCAATTTACAGAAGAAGATTCTGTATAGGGAAATATTTTCCTAATCTTGTGAGATATATCTTCTGTAAAACAGAAGTCCTTGGATTTAAATCCAACGGTGGATAAAATTCACCGATTGATCTAAAAGGTCATTTTGGTTGATTATAAAATCAACCAAAATCTCTCAATTAGAGATTTTCTGAAAAAATTGATTCTTTTCTTTCTCCTATAAATAGGAACCAAGAGACAGAAAAGAGAAAAGAGAACCCCCCCTAAACTGCAAGTTCAAAAGAAAAGAAGAAACTCTAGGTAAGAAAGAACAAAAACACAGAGAGCATATTACTCCTTCTTCGTTTCCACTAGGGTTTAGCCCTTCATATAAGAACTTAGTTCTTTCTTCTGGTAAAAGATCTGCAGAAGCAGATCTTCCTGCAAGTTGAGAATTTAATTCTCATCGGGGAGATTCTGTCATGCAGGTCTAAAACCTAGGAGAAGATCTAAGTTCAGAGAATTTAACTCTCCCAAAAGGCATATAGGAATTTAATTCCTCTGATAAAACTACGGTTTAACCCTTCATATAAGAACTTAGTTCTTTCTTCTGGTAAAAGATCTGCAGAAGCAGATCTCCCCACAAGTTGAGAATTTAATTCTCATCGGGAAGATTCTGCCATGCAGATCCAAAACCTAGGAGAAGATTTAAGTTCAGAGAATTTAATTCTCCCAAAAGGCATATAGGAATTTAATTCCTCCAATAAAACTAGGGCGAAAGAATTTAATTCTTATAAAAAGAAGAGACCTGAAATTCACAAAACTCAGATCAAGAGCTCCATGCATATTAGCATTCGATGCTACATAATAAAAGCTCACATGTTCCTACGAGAACACCTTTGAGGAACAAAAAGGAAAGACTGAGATCTAGCCACGCGACCCCATGTGACCCCTGAGAAGTGCTCAGCACTTATAAAAGAGAAAAGTGAATAAGCCCTACTTTTGGGGCACCTCACGTGACCCCCCGTGACCCTTGAGAAGTGCTCAGCACTTATAAAAGAGAAAAAGGAATAAGCCCTACTTTTGGGGCGCCTCACGTGACCCCTGAGAAGTGCTCAGCACTTATAAAAGAGGAAAGGGAATAAACCCTATTTTTTTGGTGTCTCACGTGCCACACGTGAGCACTCTAAATTTCAGTGTTTAACACTGTTTTAGAGCCTCACGTGGGAGCACGTGAGCGCCGAGCAAATGTTAGTGTTTAACACTATGAGAGGCCAACCTTAGTACAAAGCAGCTAAGTTCCCCGAGACCAAAACTTTCTTTGGTTACCAATCGAATGAAATCCTATACTCAGGTCTCCCCAAGTTGATCTTAAATACCAAAGATAACTAGTGATCTCCTACAGATGAGATCTAAAATGATGTTCATCCCACATCTTCCCTCAATATGAAATTTGGTTCAAGGGTACATCTCTTCATACCTCTGATATATGTCGTTGTAATTCTTCAACGTCTTCAGAGAGATGGAGGGTCCCAATAACCAGTAACTTTTGGTGCATCCCCAAACTGTTAAATCAAAGCTCTACAGACTATGATGTCTTTGAACCCCCACGGACTATGATGTCCTTAAACTTATGGACCGCAACGTCCCTAAACTAAACTCCATGGACTATGATATCCTTAAACTTATGGACCGTAATGTCCCTAAACTTAAACAATAGAGCCCAAATGCTCTTTCATTGGATCTAAACGTTCTTGAAACCTTGTTAAGTAGATCTTAGTCTAAAATTAGACTAATGTATCCTTAATAAACATTTAAGTTGATCTTAATCTCAAATGAGGTTAACGAGCCTTAAATCAACCAAACCCAAATCTAAGAAAATACGGATTTGGACTAATCCCCACCCTACGGGCGACAACACAAATTAGTTTCCGTATACAATCCACGGGCAACCTAAAATAAAACAAACACACACAACTTGAAGTGAACATCTGGAGCAGGAGAAAGTGGTTATCGCTACGCGGTAACGTAATTAACTGCAAGGGCTTGCACCTGCAGGGAAGAGTGTCCCCACAATCAAAAACCCCTCGCAAACGAGGGGAATCTGACGAAGTCTGCTACAATGGCCGCATCCATCCAAATCTTTAATACACGGTACCATAAATCAACTTGGCATCTTCGGAGAGGTGGATGGATAAATCCAAATAGCATCTGCCCCCAAAATTCAGGTCAGGCGTCCTAACGTCCCAGTCACGTCTTTCGGCGGTAAACACGTATATGATACGTACATGACTTCGATTAAATGGTTGATTTAATTGAACGTCCGAATATACTAGCTTGTTTAAAAGTCGGAATATCAAATCAAGTGTCGATTTAATAACTGTATAGCTGATACAGTTTCTAGTATGTGGTATATGATACAAGTACTCTCCGCAGTATGCGATACTGAGATGGTATGGGTGAGATGAGAAAAGAAGCGTGTAGAATTCATTTTATTAGCCATCTCATCTCCTTCTTCTTCCTCTTTTGAGGTTGAAAGCTCCAAGCTCTCTTCGTTAATGGTAAATGTTACCATGGTGACTCAAATCAAATTCCAAAAAGTACCCAGTTCACCTCTTACCTCCAATAGCGCATAGCATGCAACTAAATGGAGTTTCTCCTCAAGACGGAGAAGATGGAGCTACAGGCATCGCGGGCTTCACCGCGGATCATCTACAGTGAGACAGTCGGCGTGGGGACGCTTCCGGGAGCTTACGGATTCTAGCACGAGTCTGGATTCTCCATTGGAGCATATGAAGACGCTACAAAGGTTTTAGCCTCATCTCTTTTAGTTCACTAGTTTAGAACTTTATTCAATTGCATTGTTATTTCGATAGATTCTTGTTTGGATTGGGGTTATGCTTGCTACTAATTTTTGTGTGCGATTTCGTCGCGGACGCGAGTGTCGCAACCCTAGCCCCCGTCCACAAACATATATGACTCTACATACACCATACTTATACTAGTTGGTTTTGTACCTTCCCTACCTTTTGACACCAGCCTAAGGTTTGGAAGAAAACTATCTAAAAAACATAACAAGTGTATTCTTCTAATATAAGGAGCTCTCAACTAAAGAGAAGGTAAAGGAGTGGAGACAATCGAATTATACAATTCAATTTCTCCAGAACTTGTGGTACTCTTTGACTGAAGTAACTTCTTCGAGTTCGTATGTAACTATATGAGATGGCCATTCTAAGCAATATGGATCTCCATAGCGATACGGAGTGTTCTGGAGAAGGCAAAGGGTAAACTAGGAGTGGAAGGGATATATGCAACTTTGTCGTGAATCGTGACAATCCAAAACCAGATGTAAGAAGGTTCGGTTAATTTGGTTTACGAGTTTTAGTTTAAGGTCAATCATGGTCGCAAACTAAAGAAAGAGAAAAGAAACACTCAGCGTGCACTCTATCAAAATTAGATCGGTTAATTACTTTATCTAATTAGGATGGATCTCACTATTTCTTCGAATTCTCCTTTAAACCCTAAAAGGAGAACTAGTCGGGATCATATACACCTTACAAGTTCGCTAACCTTTCAGTCATGCCAGTGTTGGTACTCCGAGGGAGGCTCCTTAAATAACCCCAATTTCCGTAAAGTCATAACCCCATTAACACCTTTCTAGACTCCTAATGGGTTGGCTAGTTGTGAAGTGAAAATCTCCCGAGAGTAATACCTACACATCAGTGCGAATCAGGACCCAACTATCATTATGTAATAATTTTGACGGAAGCCGACCAAAATCACCACACTCCAGAAGGTATACGCAAACTTGGCAAGTTTCTCTTATATTTGAAACACTCGATATGGTTTTTACCCTTAGGACCCTAGTGATCTTTACTGAGTCAACAAATCAAATGGTCATAGTCAAGTTCAATCCGTCATTATCTTGATTGCATTAGACCAACCCGCACGAGCCCTTAACTGAGTCAACAAAGCCGTACGACTGTCCTAACCAATCGCATCATATGCTACAAACAAGCACCACTTAGCTATTGCACACTACACCTTAAGTGAATCAACAAACACAGCACGAATACTAAGCACTACTCGTAGGAAATGATGGAGGGCTACGGCTGATTTTTTTTTGGCGAAAACCATTAACGTAATAAACTTGATATCGTTGAAGGAACTCGAGTGGCTTTGAAAATGAGTGGTTTAGGCTCCGCTTTTAAAACAATTGGTTTTGAAGAAAACCGAGTAGTTTTAAAAATTGTTCCGACAACATCATTTTAGTTTTTTTTCCTTTGCATGAAACATATAATGATATCCCATCATTCTTTGTTTCTAAACCACAACAGAAATAACCAAAATAATATGCTTATATATGCCATCTGCATTCGCAACGGGGTCCCAGGTCTTCACTGTAAGATTACTTAACTTACGGCAGGGTAGGGACAGGGCTAACGCGGATGCAAAAGATATTGAAGCATCTAATAATATATATATCATTATCACAGGCAAGTAATAAATATCATAGGCATGCGATAAACAACAAACAAAATGGAATAGCGGATAAATTAGGAGCCTCGTGTTTCGTTTGAGCCACACATGAAAACTAACGTTCTCCGGTCGTGTGGATAGCCCATACAACATCAAACCAAGACCTTTACAAGTGCGGCAAGTTACCCGCAAATTCTAGAAGAGAGGCAACTCGCACTCAATGTCATTAGTGGACCACCCGGCACTTCTTGGAATCATGTAACTTGAGCACTCCTCCGTGGGTCAACCTAAAACCCCTACAAGTGCAGCGAGCAACCCGCCAATTCTAGAGCGAGATGGCTCAAACTCATCACCATAAGACGACCTCCTTTTGCACTTTAGAACTTGTCTACTCGAGCACTTCACCACAGGTTAATCCTAGTACAGAAAAGAAATATATACAATAGCGACAACGACCTCAACCCGGACGTGTCCCAAAAAGAATATACATCAAGAGGCAACGACGGCCATAATCCGGCCACTTGTCCCGAATAAACAAATACAACTATCAAAATTGTACAAGCAAGTTACACGAGGAGTTATCCATCATGAAAATCCGGCTAAACCATCACAAGATATATATCCAAACCAACATAACAAGTAACTAGTGTGCAACCCTATCTAATCGAACATATAGCAATTAGACAACGTTATCAAACATACAAATAAAGATATGGATCATAAACGATTCTATTATTTCGACCGAAAAGTTTCCCGAACTTTCCCGAATACAAAGATACACAAACTAAAATTTGGGAAAAATCAAGTTTCCTAACAACCATGCCCCTATAAAAACCCAGGGACCTAAATCAAATTTAAGGGCGTAAACAGCAGCCAAAACGAATATTCTGGCGGCCAAAATTTTTTCAAAGGTCCTCGGGTTTTGTGCCATGTTTTCTTGCTCAAATACGAGTCATCTGCAATACTTTAAAAAAAATTCAGAGACTATTTTGGAAAAATGACAGAAACTTGGAAATTCGAAACTTAATACGGTTAAACTTTTGGTTTCGAAACCTTAATATCGCCTACAACTAGTTAAATTGTTTGGCATGGCTCTAATACCACTGTAAGGTCCCTAGTACTCGCGGCGCAAGACTTGCGACGAAGGCGGAAGCGAAAAAAGCTTTTTAAGCACTTGCGACCAATACCCTAAAATCAATTCCAAACACTAAAATAGATATCATAATATACAAGATTAGTGGGCTAGCTACCTTTGTAGCGTATCCACGCAATTGCAGAAGACCCCTACACCGCTCCATAGACTCTAGAAAGGTTCTGAAGTCGTCGGGAACAAGCTTGCATGCTGATCTTCATTGCCGAAGATGATCCACCCGAGAGAATTCGACCCAAGCTATTGATTTGCTCCAAAGTGAACTTTGAGCAAGCAATAGGTCAAGTGTGTAAGAGATGTAGTGAATAAATCTCTTGCTTTCTCACCCTTTCACTTTTTCTAAATGGAAGCAAACTCAAGAGAAGAGAAGAGAGAAAAAGATGTATCTCAAAAACTCAAGCTTCATCATCTTTTTCTCTTTTCTTTTATATTTATGGAGAGTGTGGGTGAAAGTATGACTCACACATGTGATTCATAAGCCCACACTCTTCACAAAGCTTCCAAAAATATCAAGTAAGAAAGTGTGTTCATATGTACACACACACTGTCACGCCCTGCTTCCTAAAAACAAGAAATGAGAGCGACAAGCCCACGACATATTCATATGGAGAAGCACTCTTTCTCGACATGAATACGTTAAGCGTCTATATAAGTAGTTTAGAAAACTATAGTACAAGAATTTTAAGCTTATAAAATATCCAATAATATTTATAACAGTCTCAAAAACAATAACTGAACACAAATTTGAAAATTCAAGAAACTAGGAATGGAAGATAGCCTTGAACAAAAGAAAGCATATTTACTGAAAAGGAAAACTAGAACCCGGCCTGATTTGAAAGATATTGACTGTCTTTCTCGGTTGGTGCCACCTCATACCTAGCCTCGTCATCTGGCCCAATGTCGTCTGACGACATTCCCAAGAAAAGAAAACAAGAAAAAAGGAATGTCGTTAGCGAACTAAAGTCCGGTAAGTCCTCATTTTATTAAAAAATATTTATTTATTAATGTGTATAATCTAATAGGTTTAATACAGGGTTTCAATCAGTTAGAACAAATGTAACATAATAATAATGATTGTTTAATTTATAGAAAATAGTAATAATAAGGTTTTGTAATTTAGGAATAACAATATGTATAGGGTTACTATTAATATCATCAAAAGGTAACAAGGTACAAAGATTCATAATTGTAAAAATATATAAGGTATACTTTATTTTAGAATTATTTGATAATAAATTAGTTTAGTAAAGTATCATGTCATACTAACAAGAATGTAGTGTAGAATTATTTTTCGTATACAAGTTAAATTATGGTGTATTAGTATAATCATTAAACGATATTTAAGACGAAACATGGTATACTTAATAATAGGCATGAGAATAACTGTGTACAGTAAACTGTAATATGCATGTCAAATAAGTAACACGTATTAATCAGTGCAAGGTAACTAAGGTATCACGACATTCGGTATTTCAATACTATTTATTATAAGAATAAGAATAAATATAAGTATAAGTACAAATACAAGTATAAATATAAGCATAACTATAAGCATAAATATAGATACAAGTATAAATATAAGCTCGATACTGTGAGTTTTATTATGTAATCAGGATATTCTGTAATGCCACAGAACAACAGCAACACGAGATTCACAAGATTCAATATATATATATATATATATATATATATATATATATATAATGCAATGCCGTTTTTTTCGGTACCACGAGAAATAAGATATGATCCTCCGTTACACATAAATACCACAATTTTCGGGCTACCCCATCCCCATGATTTATATATTTATATAGTGTATATATATCCAATAAATAGTGTACATGTCATGTTCAGGAGGTTCACGAGATTCAAGATATTCATTAGATTCACGAAATTCATGAGATTCACGATATTTAAGATATTCAAGTGGTTCATATCAGGTTTAGCTCAAGATAGTATAATCTACCACAGGAGTATTCACGGACCCAAGACTATCATCCAGGAGTAAGGAAACACGGGCTCACTCATGAGTAATGGGACTCCAACCACTGCCGGAGTATTCACAGACCCAAGGCTATCATTCAGGGGCAAGGAAACATGGGCCCATCCATAAGTTAATAATGGGACTCCTGATTTTCCGTTGAGTGTGAGTGTCAACTAGCAGGAGTATTCACAGACCCAAGGCTATCATCCACGGGCAAAAAAATACGGGCCCGCTAATGTAATGAGACTCCAACCACCGTAAGAGTATTCACGGACCCACGGCTGTCATCTAGGGGCGAGGAAACACGAGCCCATTCATGAGTTGCTCATGTGACTCTTTAGAATGCAAGTCAAGTTCTAGATACAACTCTAACTCTCTGTGTATATAGAACAAGCAAGTAATACTAATTCAATTTCATGCCAGAAATAAGCATAATTTCGCAAGCAAAAATTTATGATTTTGATTTAGAATTAAGGATTCTTATAAAAGGAATAAATTTTAGTTCCAAGAGTCTTGTAAATAACGAGGCTGAGTTTTCCTCGATCGTGTTCCTGGTGAGAGAGAAAAGGAAGTTTTCGTAACGCTGCGCAGAGTAGGCCAGTGCAGATTTCAGAATTCGCACACTGATAGTATTTTGCATTTTTGATAAGTTTTAGCCCAGATTCTGGTTCTTCCTATTAGACAAAAAATTTAACGTCTGTGAGTCGTGAACTATTCTCAACAAGAAAATCCATATTACGATAAATTAGTAGGGAATTATGCCTATTTTACTACAACCGTACAGATAGTTTCTGTTGCAGTCCAGATTCGTCATAGTTTGTTAGGATCCTATTTTCATCTATTTATATAACTTTTCAGATAAATTAACCTAAAAATAAAATGTAGCTAACTCTCTGTAGATATTGCAACAACTTGAGTTTGCTCAAATTGAAATCCGGAAATATGAGATATGTCTATTCTAAGGCAGGTGTAATCAGTTTCAACATAACTAGAAATTCACATTTCATATATAAAACAGTAAAACAATACTGCAACCCGAATTAACTTAAACTATAGACTTCGTAATAAAACGGGGAGACATTATCGCTCGTAGGTTAGGTAACTATGATAGAGCGGATGCTGGATCATTACGAAACCACAATTATAGTTAAGTTTTCCCTATATGGAAATATAGGGTATATATACAAATATAATTTCTTATATATATAGTATGAGAAATATGTAACGCGGTTTTGTATGTATATAGTTTTAAGAGTGTGGGGGGGGATTCATATAAACAATAAATATAGGGAAAATGAATATTGAGTATACCACTATATATTAGTAGTATTATAGCTAGTAGTTGTTATTTAATAAGGTAATATCTAAAATAGACATGACGATAAAATCACAAGAATATAAAGATGTATGGTTTTATAAGTAGTAAGCATTATAATGATAGATATTAAGTAAGTTAGTGTAAACTAGCTAGTAATAGTATGTGTATTATACGTAAAAGTTCGTGCAGTTACCAATTATGTTTGTAATTGTCTTTGGAGATAAAGGACAGTAAAGTCACATTGTGATGTAAAGAGAATTGATTTAGATTAAGTAGTAATTTAGCAAATAATGTGCATAGTGCAAACATTAGAAATCATCATGGATGGTACAATTAGGAGTAGAGTTGGTAAATCTTATCAAGTGGAAGGATAGGTTATTAATATGTAGTATAGTAGTATTCAGTTAAGTTACTGCGATATGTATTAACGATTATTGTACTATACTAATTTATACATAAAACTAGTCAGCAGTATTATATAAATTGTATGGAAAGTGATTATATATAAATATAAGAGCAAGAATAATATTATAAGTTATGTTTGTACAATTTTGACAACAATATTATATTTTAAAGTAGTTATATGAATTAGGATTTTTCAAATAAAACCCAATCATCCCAATATATCAAAAATTGCTTTCCCAAAATAAATAAAATATACAAACCAAAATTGACCATGATTAAAGATGTCAACTTTCTACTGAACTTAATATGACATTTAAGGTTACGATACTATATGTTTGATACTTTCCTAGAATTAGTGTAGTAATCTTAGCTTCTAATATAAATATATTCTTATAAACTCGTCATTGAATAAAATCATTATTAAAATAAAAAATTGAACTTTGACAATGAAGAATGATGGGGGAAAAGAAGAGGGGACTTACAAACAAAGGAACGATCTAAGATCGTTTCTTGACAGGCGAAAAATGAATCGTTTAGATCGAGACGAGGGGGTGAGTCTTCCTCTCCATTCGTTCGACTCTCTTGTCGTCGGGTTCAGATCGGAGATACAAGAAAGGGCAGAGGAGAAGAATCTTTGGAGTCACGGTATTTTTTTCTTTCCCTTTAAGTTACGGCAGAAAAGGAAAAAAGGGTAAGAGGTTAAAATTTATTAAAATCTTGTCAATCCCTCAAAATCAAAACAAAAAACAATCAAAATAAATATTTCAAACTCACAAACAATTAAATTTTATGTTTAATTAAAAGAAAAACTCTCTTCTTTTAAAATACAATACATTAAAACAATAAACCAATAAATTAAAACAACAAATAAATTTATATTTTAACTAAGAGAAAACTTTTATCTTTTTTTTATAAATAATAATACAAATAACATAATGAATAACAACCATATGTTTATATTTATGAAACAGCCAATATACCACTTGTAGCCTATAACCGTCACCAATAAAATATCCCCTAAATATGTGATTTGTGAATTTACAATCACAAACATGCTAGTAACCACTGATTATTTTACTATATGTAAAAAAACAAAACAGTAATGAAAAATCAAATCTGAATCTAAAAGAAAAAAACAAAATAGTAATCAATAACAATTAAGACCTGCATAAACTATACAAACTAATTACCAATGTTAACATATACAAATGATATTAACATAATCAATAACCATTACAACTTCAATAAAACTTAAAAAGACCATTTAGATTATTTTATATTTTATTTTTTTCTTTTGAAAAAGTCAAAATCTAAAAAAAAATTATTTTTCTTCTTTTTAGAAACAAGAATTTATAATGCAAAATAATTAAAATAAAGAAATAAATAATTTGGGGAGGTAAGACTTTGAACTTAAGACCTGTGGGATATCCATACAGCGTTGTTACCACCAAAGACTGGACTGAGAAGTGGAGGTGTCTAGCCTGAATTTGGAGGCAGATACTATTTGGAACATATCCGTCCACCTCTCCGAAAATACCAAGTTGATTTATGATACCGTGTATCGGAGGTTTGGACAGATGCGACCGATATAGCGTGACTTATCAGATCCCCCCTCCCTTTTTGAGGAATTTTTGATTGTGAGGATGCTCTTCTCTGCAGGCGCAAGCCCCTGCAGTTAACGATGCTATCGTATTGCGATAACAACTTTCACATTCTCCAGATAGATCACTTCATATTGTATTATGTTTGTTTATATGGGGTTGCCCTTGGATTATATAGGGAGACTAGTTTATGTCTTCGCACGTAGGGCGCGAATTAGTTCAAATCTGTACATACAAAACTTGGGTTTGAATCTAGGTCATATATTCCATCAGTTTAGGGTATATTTTATTTTATTTTATTTAAGAGATAAATTCAAATGTAGCGAGCATATGGGCTATGTTGATTTATAATCAGAGAAGATTTTAACTTCTAGGAATTTAACTCCTTTTGGGCCAAATGATAGGCTTCTATGTTGCTCAGTAGTGCTAAGCATTCATATATGTATGTCGCTTACGTGTGCATATGAGGCGCTGTCTGCAGAATTTGCGCATTCACGTGAATACCACGTGAGGCACTGTCTTCATGACTTTTGATTACTCATGTGCATATCATGTAAGGTGTTCAATCTCAGGCGCTCACATGAACATCACATAAGATCCTAAGTCTAAATTTTTTTAAGCGTCCACTTGAATGTTATGTGAGGTGATGATTCCTAAGAGATCTAATCTCTATTCATGTTTTCAGAGAAGTTAAACTTCTGTTGATGGTATTTTGACCATTAATGATCACCAAGATCACTGTTTTTAAAGATCTTGGATCATGTTTCGTTAAGAACTAAGTTCTTGTCATGTTTGGGAACTAAGTTCCCGAAGTATGGACTCCAACTTTTTTTTTGTTTCTTTCGTCCATATTCTTTTCAACCTTGTTCTTTCCTTAATTTTTGATTCTCAAGAACAAGATCTTCCCTGTGAGAATTAAATTCTCTTTTTTGGAAGATCTATCATGTGGATCTCAGATCTAGAGGAAGAACTTAGTTCTTATGAAGGGTTAAACCCATAGATATGTATGATGTGTAGAGGAGGGATATTTTTATCTCTGTATTTTCTCTACCTACGGTTTGAGCATAGAAAGATCTTCTTCTTCGAAGAGGATTAAATTCTCTATTTTTCCTTTCCGATACTTATGAAAGGTATTCTCTATATTTGCAGAAGTTTATGAGGCCTTTTTCTATTTAATCACATCGGTCCTTTATATAGGGTATGAGAAACTGTTGATTAGTTGAGATAATCTCTCATTTAAGAGATCTCGACTTGATTTCATAATCAAGTGATGATTTTTAATAACCGTTGGATCTTAGACCTAAGGTTTTCTGTTTAATAGAGAATATTTTTCTTGTTTTTAACAAGATTGAAAGAAATATTTTCCATGTATAGAATTTAATTCTATCTTTTGATTCGAACAGTGATTTTTAATCACCATTGGATTTTTAATCTAAGAGTTCTCTATTTAACATAGCAATGTTTCTTTTTTAAGAAAGATCAGGGAGATACTTTTTCCAAATAGAATTTAACTCTGTCTAATGATGATGATTTTTTTTAATCAACATTGGATCGTTGATCCAATAGCTCTCTGTTTAACAGAGAATATCTTTCTTGTTTAGGGAAATATTTCCCTACGTAGATTTTAATTCTACGTGAAGCAAACTGCTTCAACCTTGGACGCTAACGCTCATGTGCTATGCACGTGGGCGTTGCCATAGGATTTAATCTTTTGTGAAGCAGTTGCCCACGTACTTTGCACGCGGGCGCTCATGTGTCTAACACGCGAGGCGCTGCCATAGAATTTAATCCTATCAGAAACAGGTGCCCCCGTGCTTTGCATGCGGGCGCTCATTTGTCTAACACGTGAAGCGCTGCAATTGGATTTAATCCTATCAGAAACAAGCGTTCACGTGTTTTGCATGCGGGTGCTCACATGTCTAACACGTGAGGCGCTGCCCTATTTTTTATGAGGGAACAAATGCCCCCCACCATTTCTCTCATGTGCCTTACATGTGGGTGCAACGGTGCCCAGGCTTTAAGCCATCCAATCAACCTTGGGATACAGGGAATCTGAACCGACCCCGTCTCTCTATAAATAGGTCCTTAAGCCCTAAGCGACAACCGTGCCTCTGTTTCTTCTTCTTTTTGAGAATTTTATTCTCCGTTAGAGCTTAGCTCCATCGTAAAGCTTAGTTCTTCATTTTCCTTCATAAATCTGTATTGCAGACTCACTCTGCCCTATCCTTTGGTAAGATTCTTTTGCTACGGAGTTTAGCTCTTGTATTTGTAACATTCCTCTTCAGGAATTTTGGAGTTCAAGTCCATTTTGATCACAGAGCTTGGCTCTAGCATATTCCCTTTGGGGATTTCTTGAAGTTTTGATTTCATTTGTTGTTATAGAACTTAGTTCTGATTTTGATTTTAGATCATATCCCTTTTAGGGATTTCTTTATTTGTTTTATTTCAACAGAGTTTTGCTCTGATAATTTTTAATATCAAACTCTCTGTTTTTTGGTGATTTTTAGGGTTTAACTCCATTTTATTTTGTAGAGCTTGGCTCTGATCTCGATCATTTCCCCCTTTTGGAGAATTTTGGCATTTTATCCCATTTCATAATATTAAACAGAGCTCGGTCTGAAAAACTTAATTATTAAACCCAATCTTGGAGAATCTCTTTTAGATTTCTCTATTGGGCACATGTTCCAATCATTAATAAGCCGCCATTTTGATTCTGTGGAGTCTACTAACTTTTGGATTTAGTGATTCTAGCACTTCTTGCAAATTTTCCTTTTGGTTTCTTTTCAGGTACCATGACTTCAATTCCCTATTTTCCTTATACTCGTTCAGAGAGTGCCTTTGTTGACGTGCTTACTAATCATGAAGTCCTCACCTTGATTCGGGACCACGATCCTGTAACGACCGCACCATGATTTCATCTCTTTGAATCCTTTTCTTGTTTTCCCCGATAATCGTGTCTCGACATAAAGGAAACGAAACTGCGAACCATTCATCTCTGGTTGATCTTATTTTGTTAATCTTCTTAACTACTTATTGGTTTCTTCCATTGTTGACTCTGATGGTAGGATTTGAGTGATTTAAATGGAGTTATGTGATTGTAACTATGAACTGCAGTAAGGTTACAATGCGGTACTCTACTTGAGTGACTTGGAGTTCTGCCATTGATTTAGCTATGCTCTACTGCGTATCCTTATTCTTGATTATGAATCCGTATTTTCAATAAAAAATAAATTGTGAAAATCATAATTTAAAATGAAAGATTATTTTTTTAAATAAAAATACCATCAAGTTTCCAAAAGAGATAGTTTTCATAAAAATACCATAAACTTTTAAACGCTAGGTTTCATCGCTAAAATACCACTAAAATTAAATTACATGTTCATAAAAAAATCTAAATATTCGATATCACCCTCCAGGGTTATTTTTAAACGATATTAAAATATTTTTCATAAAACCCCTTCGAGAAACGCAAACAATATAAATACAATGTAAATAACAATAATAAATCTCTAAGGAGTCTACATTAATATATGTTTAAGCGGTATCATTTCTCTTGCCTTAGGAAGCCGGAGAAAATGAGTGCTTGCCTGTTCAGGTTAAACAAATTAACGAAGTTATCAATGTCAATTGTCTTGGGAAAAAACACAAATTATGTCGTCCATATGCAGCAGTTGTTCGATTTCTTCCGAACTTAAAATGTTTAAAAGTTAAATCCATTCACAAGAAATGACTATAACTTGAACACAAACTTGAACCTAAACTGGACTTTAAACTCAACTCGAACCTAAACTTGAACTCGAACTCGAACTCAATCTACTCGACTAACTTGACTTGACCCAAGATTGCAATTGACATGACTCGCATTCTACTCGACTTACTCGACTTCGTTCTTCAACTTTTGCAATCTATGATTTTGATCAAGATATGTTATAATCAACCAATCAAATTAACTAAGGATATCTTACAATTATAATATATATTATACTCGGGGTGTTTGAGATAGTTTCTTGTGTGAATCCAATAGAGTTTCAGGAGTCCCGTATTAACCTATTTTTTTCATTTACTCGAATCTCAGTCGGGTCGACTCCTCCACAGCTTGGAGTCCCGATACTAACACATGAAATGGACCCGTGTTTCCTTGCTCCTGGGGGCCCACTCTTGAGCTCGTGAATACTTCTACGGTTGCGTTGACATTAACACTTGGAACTTAACGTTAATATGGTGACCATATAGAGACCTATAATATATAACCTTGTTCATTTTATATATACTTTTACTCGTCACAAACATTACTTCATGGTTATTATTTACTTATTACTTTTCACTCTTACTCTATCTTTGGGACTTACCGAGCGCTAGTTCGCTGATGGGCATTCCATCCACCTTTGTTTTCTTAGAATGTTCGTCAGATACGGTCGAGACGGAGGAAGTGGACGCTACTGAGGAGGATTACGACCAGATAACTACTCAGGATTAGCTTAACTTCCTTTTTGTTTCAGTTTATGTATGACACCTGTTAAGGCATTTCTTTTTATTGTATTTACTTTTCCAGTTGAACACATGTACCTGTATATATTTCAAGTTTGAATGTAATTAAAAATGTTTATTGAAAATTGTACAGTCTCCATTTATTCTTGCATTGTGTATTATTGTTTCAATACGCTTAGTATATTTATTTAGGGAATGACTTTTTCTGAATAAATATGTTGCAGGCTTACCACGTCATCGTTTCCGTATACTGGGAAGCGGAGCATGACAGGTTTTATTGGTGGCCTATGCAGGTCAGTTTTGCATGAACATCGTAAGCAATATAATACAAGAATTATAAAATCCAATTATTACATTCGACTTTTCTATTGAATCCTACCCCATTCCTTGAATCCGTCTTGAACTCCACCTTCGGCTTCTTTGAAGACCGTCTCTCGACTTTTGAATCCTTAACTCTTGTTCATCCTTTCAACTAGTATCTCATAGGCCTATTAGCTCAATTGGTTACAGTATCGATCGACGGAGCTTGAAAACGACATCATCCTTTTCCAGTATCTTGTTGCGGCGTACTTTTTATGGGAATTTCGGGGCCGAAATTCTTTTAAGAAGGGTACACTGTAACGACTGAACCATAATTTCATCCCTTTGAATCATTTTCTTGTTTTTCCCGATAATCGTGTCTCAACATAAAGGAAACAAAAATGTGAACCATTCATCTCCGATTGATCTTATTTTGTTAATCTTCTTAATTCCTTATTGTTTTCTTCCATTGACTTGTTAGTGATATGTATGCCCTAGAGGCCATTACTGTACCTGCGATGTATATTGTAGTGGATACTTGGACATTTATATGGAGGACTTTCTTGCTTGACATGATAGTATGCTATCTGGTTGCTCTTTATCTTAACATGTACTCTGATAGCCTTTATGTTACATATTGATAAAGCCCTTAGGATGAGTACTTGACTACAAGGACTATGATGCAGATCATACTAGTAGGGACAGAGTAGTCGCTAAGTACATCCTTCAAATGTTCCTAGTCGTAAGTGTATCGAGACAGGGCATTGATATACCATAGTAGACTAGCGTATGCTTCTTGACCCATGCAGATGGGCGATGGATGATCCGATATCCATTGATGTTTGACATCAGAGATAGTATACGGGTGCTCAGTAGAGACTGGATATATTGGACGGACTCGCCGAGAACTCCCAGATGGTATTATACCTCACGTCAGATGGCAGTTCTCTGGTGACACTGGTACAGGTTAGTCTGTAGACCCGAGATCGTCATAGAGTCTTGTGTGATTCCCACTATGCTTTGATTTCCATCATACCACGTCCAAGAAGGCATGCAAAACGGTGGCTTTTGGGTACAGTCCCGAATCACATGGAGGCAATGAGCGATAGGAGGGGTTTCGTCTCTCCCGGTATAAAGAGTTGATGTTGCGCTGTGTTCGATTAGCTATAACTGGAAATCCCTGGCCAGGATTGCTGAGATTTAATGGTAAGTGTTATCAGTAGTTTCTCGAACTGTTATAGACCTCATATCGACACGACTTATCGGTTACTGGGGTCTGACGTTTACCACCCCTAGACTGGATATGCGACATATCTGACGAAGAGACCGGACTGTACATGAGTGTTACTAATTGGACTCGCAGAGAAAGCATTCGACGGAGTTGGTACAGGCTTGCTTGTTGATCTTCTGATTGCTCAATACCTGGGTGGCTGTTACGTTTAGCTGACAGCTTGCAGCTTGTGGGTGTTTGATATGATCATCACCTACTGTCGGCGTATTGACGTTTCTTTAGAGTCCTACACAGAAGTTTCCTGGCTCAGGAAAAACGGAGTAGGAGCACATATGTGATGTGTGCGGGACCAAGAATAATACGATATGAGATACCGTATTCTATTCTCGCGATATATGATATCGGCCGGGTATATGTGATATAGCCGGGTCATCGGATCAAGTGTTGATTCGATGAATTGGTCCATGTTATATTAGTCGGTTATATGCAATATAGCTGGATTGTCGGATCAAGTGTTGATTCGATAATTTAATATATAATTATATATGTGATATATTACATTACGCTAACTAATATAAGCTCGCTTTATTGATTCATTTTCTCACCGGATAATACATTGATATATATGCGATATATGTTAATTGTATTATTTTCTTTTGTTGCAAAATATATTATATATGTGATATATAATATTGTAACAAGTTATGATTACAAATACAACATGATTTATGGAGATTAAACATTTTAGGGTTTGATTTGGGTTAGCTTTTTCTTGTAGCTTCTAGAAGCTTTATTTTGTTTTAAGCTTAGATATTTTGTAAAGATATTTTGTGTAGATATTTTCTTAACCCAACCCAAATCCTTTATCCTAGTTAATTCTCTACAAGGGTTAAGCCTTCATTCTTAACCCATGGTTGATTTGTAACCATCACAATTAATTCATTATTCATCACAAATAGATTTCTTCTTCTTCCTCCTCCTTAAAAAGCTTTCTAGCTTTTTGACTTGTGATGTTTTAAAGTGAGAAAATGAAAACAAAAGAGAGCAAAATTCCTACTTCATCATCCTCATCTATTCTAGCCACTTAGATTCGGGTGTTCACTTCTCTAATAAGTATTTTAGTGAAGTGTTAGCTTGGGTTAAAGATTCTTCAAGGTAGATCATCTTCGAAAAGGAAGACTTCAAGCAAGCATGGATCATTCAGCTTGTGGAACCTCTCTAGAGTCCGGAAGTTCATGGATCGCGGCGAAGGGACTACTACTCGGAGATTATGAAGCGAAGGAACGGACTACAAAGGTTATAATCCCTCTCTCTTAGATGTAAAGTTGTTTACATGCCGTGTTTACCCTAAGTCTCTAGTTGAGATCTTGGTTAGGGTTTGTTTAGCACTCCAAAAATTTCAATATGGCATGTGTGATGCCTTCCTAAACCTTTCTAAGGTGCTATACTAACCCTACAGTGGTATCAGAGCCAAGCTAGAGCATTAGGCGGTGTGTAGACGAAGTTAAAAGTCCGATCGAACCCCGAAATATGATTTTGGACCCCCTCTCTGGAAAGTTTTTAAAAATTTGGTTTTTTCCGTATTAAAAATACTCAGAAAAATAAGCAGGTGATTCTATGGATATCTGTGAAGTACGAATCCCTAAATCCATCAGGACACCGCGGAACCGCGGCCAAACCAAGCGATTGGCGGCGGTTCCGCGACAGAACATGAGGATTGAGGGATCGTACTTCAAGAGGTGATCCGTAGGTATTAAATTATGCTTCTGGGAATTTTTAATATTACTCAAGTGTTGAGTTTTCTGGAGATCTTAAGAATTTTTTGATTCGATCGGAAAGTTTAACATCGTTTAGTTTTCCGGGTAATTTAGAACGTGTTAAAAAGTTCGAACGGATATCAATAACTCACTTTTTCCCCTGTCGGAAAACTTTCAAGTGTTGGATTTTTCCTGAGTTTAAAACTTTCAGAAAATCATGCGGCGTATCTGTGGACCCTCTAGAAGAACGTAACCTTAACTCGATTATGTGACCGTCAAAACTGACACTGAACTCTAGGGTTTGTGGTAGTTTAGCGTTGCCATATGTGAGGCGTTGGTTTGACCCTTCTACGGCTAGTTCATTGGGGCTGTGACATGTTCTGGGATTTTTGAACTCGGCTCAAGTGTTAAGCTATTTGGGAAATCTTGGGTGTTTGTTTATTCGATCGGAAAGTTTAACATTGTCTATTTTTCTGGAATGTGATACAATATGTGGAATTCATATAGTTAGACATGAAATGTGAAGTATGTGATATTTCGGATTTAAGATGTCTAAAGTGATTGTGGATTCCAAATGTTGTAGTTTTACACTTTCTTTTCTGTGACCGTAAGCATAGTATGTGGGGTATTGTCGGCTTCGTTGCTATACATCAACGACATTTGGGATACGCATACTTGCTTACGTTAATGATATGGGATGTTATGTGTTGTTCTGATATGTTATATTGGATCGTCGTGTTTTGAATAGCCGAGGGGTTTATGTGAGATGAGAGTTTTTCTTTTTCATTCATGTAAAATTCAATTGTATGTAATATTCTTTTATTGGGGCACTTCCGGGTTGAAGATGATGTCACCATTGTATATTATTTACTTTTCCGCATTATGATAGACCCAAGGCGAGAAGCACAAGTAATCGGGTTCTAGGGTCCAGTGGGAGACCATCTCGAGGAGTCGAGACCGGGTCTCCTAACTCTAGAATTGGTAAGGTTGCTTACCGCTCTCGTAGGGGTCTAGGGATGTGGGTTTGGCTATTCATCGTGACCGTGGAATCCGTGTTTTATACTGGCTTAACTTAAAACATGGAATTCCTAGAATATCCAATATTTCATATGTGTTTCTTCTGCTGCAATGTTCTGTGATGAGATCATATTACTGCCTGAGACGAATGTTTATATTATATATATGAGATATATGTTATATTGCTGATTTCGTTTCAAATGTGATGCTTGTGAAGCATAATAAAATGGGACTTTATTAATGAGATTAATGAAATAAAAGAAACCTAAAGATGTTGTAGAAACTTGTTTAAAAACTGGTAGCTCTAGTTCTTGCTTTGCATAGCGGTATTCCTTGTAGAATATCCAGCACCTTATTCGATAAGGAAAGAGCCGAGATCCCTTCACCGGGAGTGACCTCTTTAGCGAAACTAGTAGATGCTACAAACTCACGGTTTTGTTTTTGATTGCTTCTATAGTTCTTGCTTTGCACAGCGATATTTACGAAATATCCTACACCTTATTCGATGAGGAAAGAGCCGAGATCCCTTCACCGGGAGTGACCTCTTTAGAGAAACTAGTAAAAGCCTCAAAAACACTCCTTTTCAAATTCACTCGATTCTACAACGATATCAGGTTCATTACGTTCATGGTTTTCTTAAAAACCTGCGTAGCCCTCCGTCATTTTAGGAAATAGAGTACTTAGTATTCGTGCTGCGTATGTCGACCATAGCCGAGGCGTAGTGTACGGTAGCTAAGTGATGTTTTTCCTATACAACATATGATGCGATTAGTTAGGACAGTCACATGATTATGTCGACCATAGCCGAGGGTCATGTGGGTGGGTCTAATTAACCACGAAATGACGGATAGAACTTGACTAGTGCTTATGATATGTTGACCATAGCCAAGGTCATAGGTACTAGGGGTAAAAAACATTATTAGGAATTTCAAGTGTTGAAATTTGCAATGAGATTGCATACCTCCTATGAGATAGTTGGATCCTGATACCCGCTATGAGTAAGAATTACTCCTGGGAGAGTTTTACACATTACAATTAGTCGATCAAGTAAGTGTCTAGAAAGGTGTCAACGGGGTTAAGCCTCTGGGAAAACGAGGTTTACTTTAATTAGGTCCGTGCGAAAGCACGGGGAACCTCCCTCAAAGTACCGGCACTAGCCTGGCTGAAAGATTGGCGATCTTGTAACGTGTAATTAATCCCGGCTAGTCTTTCCTTTTAGGGTTTGAAGGAAGATTTGACTAAAACGGTGGGAGCCATCCTGATTAGATATATTAATAACCAATCTAATCTTACAAGAGCGCACGCTGAGTGTTTTCTTCTCTCTCTCTCCTGGTTGCGACTATATCACGCCTTAATCAAGATAAAAATACGGATGTATTGACCGAACCTGCTTGTTATACTGTGCTAGGGGAAGTTGGTCCCGCTCCAACTTATAAGACCGAGCAGGAAATAGGGGATTACCAGGATTCCCGTGCCGCCCAAACAAAGAAAGTGCATGCTGATGCATCTTCTTCGGGTATGTTCATTACAAAGAACTGAGAACGGGTGATAAGTTTCAAGAGATGGAAACGGTGCAATTGTTGCAAGCCAAGTCTGTTGGCAGTTATCACCCTGTATTAACAAATACATTGATTCTGAACGAATGTTATTAGATACTGAACCTGATATACAACATCATATCAGTATCTTTATTTAATAAAGAAGGATATAATTTTGTATTGTTGGATAATGTTTTGAACATTTCCTATATCAAGAGTTGATCAATTCAGGCACATTATCTAAAAGCATGGACGTTCTAAATCAAACTACAGTTCTTAACGTACAAAACACACACAAGAGGAAGAGTTCAGAAATGAACGAATCCTTCTTGAAGTTTTGTAGACTAGGTCATATCAATGTGACCCGACTAGCTAAGTTACATTTAGATGCATATTTAAATTAGTTTGAATTTACATCTTGTGAAACTTGCCAGTCATGTCACAAAGATCAGATGACCATAACTCTGTTTATTGGAAATAGAGAAAGAGTTATTGAACTCTTGGGATTGATACATGATGATGTATGAGGTCCCCTGTCTACATATGCCAGGACTGGTTCTTTGTACTTCAGAAGTAGAGAACCAAAACGGGTATAAGTATTATATCCTTTGATGTGATCAGGGAGGAGAATACTTGAGCACGGGATTCCTGGACTATTCTAAAGGAGAATGAGATTCTCTCTCAGCATTACTCCTCCGTATACACCACAGTACATTGGTATATCGGGGCGGAGCAATCGCACCCTATATGATAAAGTGTGCTCTATGATGAGTACTACTGAGTTACCTTTTTCCTTTTGGGAGTTATGCACTTGTGAAGCTGCATACCTATTGAATAGGGTTCAAATCAAATCAGGTGCCTACCACTTCACATATGATATGGTATGGGAAGAGCCCATCTCTTAATGATGTTCAGATTTAGGGTTGTCCGACCTATGTCGAAAGCGAAATCCGGAAAAACTCGAGGCAAGGTCAGTTCTGTGGAAGTTTGTTGGATATCCCAAGCATTCGCAAAGGGAATATCTTCTACCGAACCTAGGAACAAAAGGTGTTTTGTTTCTCAGCATGCCACCTTTTGGAAAGGGAATTTCTTGTGAAGAAATTAGTGGTCATGAGGTAGAACTGGAAAAGGATCCAGCTATACAAACTGCAGCTGATTTGGTAAACCCGAAGGATTCAATAGTTTCTAACGAACCTCAGCCTCTCCGCCGATCTAGTAGGGTTCCTCATCCACCTGAGAGATACTTTGGTTTCTCTATGACAGTGGGAGCGAGGATTGCATCATGAGATGATGACCCAACTTGGTTTGAGCAGGCCATCAAGAGTGGGAACTCTGTAAGAATGGCTGGATGCTTAGTGATCTGAGATGGAATCTATGTACACCAACAAAGTATGGACTTTGATTGCTTTATCTGAAGGGTTAAATCCCCATCAGAAGCAAGTATATCTTGAAAAGATTACTTGGTGTACATGGAAAAGTTGAGACTTTCAAAGCTATGCTTAAGTCCATCCAGATCCTACATGCAATTGCTACATACCATGACTACGATATCTGGCGGTTGGTTGTCATGACTGATTTTCTAAATATTGATTTAGAAGAGAGCATCTATAAGTACACAGCCAGAGGGCTTCGTAGACAATGGGAGTAGCGGAAACGTATGCAAGTTGCTTTATGGGATAAAGAAGGCATCGCGAAGTTGGAACGTCTGTTTTGATGTGGTAGTCAAAGATTTTGACTTCATCAAAATGGTAGATGAACCTAGTATATACAAAAAGGTAGTAGGGAGTATGGTGGTGATCCTCGTATAGTACGTGGATGACATACTCTTGATAGAGAAGGAGTTTCCTATGCTACGCTCGGTCAATCTCCTCTTATCACAAGGATTCTCTATATAGGATCAAGGTGATACCTCATAAATCCTGGTTTTGGATCTATGAGATAGATCTGATTGAATGTTAGGATTCTCACTAGTTGTAGTGAGATGGTATCAATCGATCCTGGGGAGAATCACTGGAAAGGTTCCAGGGTGATAAGGACGACTGAATGTCAATCGCAAGCATTGTCTTTACCCTCAGTTGAGGGACGGTATGTTGGAAGAGTTCCACGCTAGATACCATGACAAACTAGACGATAAAGACAGGATAAATCACTACCAAGGATGATACCAAAGAAATAGTCTGGATGTACACTAGTTCATGAGATGAACTTCGTTCCTACCATTGTGTGACAATGGAGTTTTGGCTTTTGCCAAGGAACCCCCATACCATCAGAGATCCAGACATATTCTTAGGCAGTATCACCTGATCATGGAAAAGTTGATCTCCAGGGAGATCGAGGTTAGGAGAGTAGACACAGAGGACAACAGCGCGGATCCACTCACAAAGGCCTATTTCCCAGTAGAGACTTTTATGGGATGGTTGAGTATGAAATACTTCAACCACAGCTGATTGTTGGGTATGAGATACTACAACAGATGGCCCTAGTGTAAGTGGGAGATTGTTAGTGATATGTATGCCCTATAGGCTATTACTGTACATGCGATGTATATTGTAGTGGATGCTTGGACATATATATGGAGGACTTTCTTGCTCGACATGATGGTATGCTATTTGGTTGCTCTTTATCTTAACATGTACTCTGATAGTCTCTATGTTACATGTTGATAAAGCCCTTAGGATGAGTACTTGAATACCAGGACTATGATGCAGATCATACTAGTGGGGATAGAGTAGTCGCTAAGTACATCCTTCAAATGTTCCTAGTCGCAGGTGTATCGAGACAGGGCATCGATATACCATAGTAGACTAGCGTATGCTTCTTGACCCATGCAGATGGGCGATGGATGATCCCATATCAATTGATGTTTGACATCGGAGATAGTATACGGGTGCTCAGTGGAGACTGGGTACACTGGACGGACTCGCCGAAAACTCCCAGATGGTAATATACCTCACGTCAGATGGCAGTTCTCTGGTGACACTGGTACAGGTTAGTCTGTAGACCCGAGATCGTCATAGAGTCTTGTATGATTCCCACTGTGCTTTGATTTCCATCATACCACGTCCAATAGGGCGTGCAAAACGGTGGCTTTTGGGTACAATCCCGAATCACATGGAGGCAATGAGCGATAGGAGGGGTTTCGTCTCTCCCGGTATAGAGAGTTGATGTTGCGCTGTGTTCGATTGGCTATAACTGGAAATCCCTGGCCAGGGTTGCTGAGATTTACTGGTAAGTGTTATGAGTAGTTTCTAAAAATGTTATAGACCTCATATCGACACGACTTATCGGTTACTGGGGTCTGACGTTTACCACCCCTAGACTGGATATGCGACATATCAGACGAAGAGACCGGACTGTACGGGAGTGTTACTAATTGGAGAATGTACAGGCTTGCTTGTTGATCTTCTGATTGCTCAATATCTGGGTGGCTGTTACGTTTAGCTGACCGCTTGCAGATTGTGGGTGTTTGATATGATCATCACCTACTGCCGGCGTATTGACGATTCTTTAGAGTCCTACACAGAGGTTTCCTGGCTCAGGAAAAACGGAGTAGGAGCACATATGTGATGTGTGCAGGACCGAGAATAATACGATATGAGATACTGTATTCTATTCTCGCGATATATGATATCGGCCGGGTATATGTGATATAGCCGGGTCATCGGATCAAGTGTTGATTCAATGAATTGGTCCATGTTATATTAGTCGGTTATATGCAATATAGCCGGATTGTCGGATCAAGTGTTGATTCGATAATTTAATGTATAATTATATATGTGATATATTACATTACGTTAACTAATATAAGCTTGCTTTATTGATTCATTTTCTCACCGGATAATACATTGATATATATGCGATATATGTTAATTGTATTATTTTCTTTTGTTGCAAAATATATTATATATGTGATAAATAATATTGTAACAAGTTATGATTACAAATACAACATGATTTGTGGATATTAAACATGTTAGGGTTTGATTTGGGTTAGCTTTTTCTTGTACCTTCTAGAACCTTTATTTTGTTTTAAGCTTAGATATTTTGTAAAGATATTTTGTGTAGATATTTTCTTAACCTAACCCAAACCCTTTACCCTAGTTAATTCTCTACAAGGGTTAAGCCTTCATTCTTAACCCATGGTTGATTTGTAACCATCACAATTAATTCATTATTCATCACAAATAGATTTCTTCTTCTTCCTCCTCCTTAAAAAGCTTTCTAGCTTTTTGACTTGTGATGTTTTAAAGTGAGAAAATGAAAACAAAAGAGAGCAAAATTCCTACTTCATCATCCCCATTTATTCTAGCCACTTAGATTCGGGTGTTCACTTCTCTAATAAGTTGTTTAGTGAAGTGTAATCTTGGGTTAAAGATTCTTCAAGGTAGATCATCTTCGAAAAGGAAGACTTCAAGCAAGCATGGATCATTCGGCTTGTGGAGCCTCTCTAGAGTCCGGAAGTTCATGGATCGCGGCGAAGGGACTACTACTCGGAGCTTATGAAGCGAAGGAACGGACTACAAAGGTTGTAATCCCTCTCTCTTAGATGTAAAGTTGTTTACATGCCATGTTTACCCTAAGTCTCTAGTTAAGATCTTGGTTAGTGTTTGTTTAGCACCCCAAAAATTTCAATATGGCATGTGTGATGCCTTCCTAAACCTTGCTAAGGTGCTATACTAACCCTACATGACTCTGATAGTAGAATTTGAGTGATTTAAATGGAGTTATGTGATTGTAAGTATGAACTGCAGCATGGTTACAATGCGGTACTCTACTTAAGTGACTTGGAGTTCTGCCATTGATTTAGCTATGTTCTGCTGCATATCCTTATTCTTGATTATGAATCCGTATTTTCAATAAAAAATAAATTATGAAAATCATATTTTAAAATGAAAGATTATTTTTTTTAAATAAAAATACTATCAAGTTTCCAAAAGAGATGATTTTCATGAAAATACCATAAAGTTTTAAAATCTAGGTTTCATCGCTAAAATACCACTAAAATTAAATTACATGTTCATAAAAAAACTCTAAATATTCTAAATCACCCTCGAGGGTTATTTTTAAACGATATTAAAATACTTTTCATAAAAACCTCTCGAGAAATGCAAACAATATAAATACAATGTAAATAACAATAATAAATCTCTAAGGACTCTGGATTAATATAGTTTTAAGCGGTATCATTTCTCTTGAGCCCCTGCGAGCCGGAGAAAGTGAGTACTTGCTTATTCAGGTTAGAAAAATCAACGGAGTTATCAATGACAATTGTCTTGGAAAAAGACACAAATCCTGACGTCCATATACAGCAATTGTCCAATTTCTCCCGAACTTAAGATGTTCAAAAGTTAATTCCATTCACAAGAAATGTCTATAACTTGAACACAAACTTGAACCTAAACTGGACTTTAAAATAAACTCGAATCCAAACTCGAACCTAAACTTGAACTTGAACTCGAACTCGAACTCAAGCTACTCGACTAACTTGACTCGACCCAAGATTGCAATTGACATGACTCGCATTATGCTCGACTTACCCGACTTCGTTCTTCAACTTTTGCAATCTATGGTTTCCATCAAGACATGTAATAATCAACCAATCAAATTAACTAAGGATATCTTACAGTTATAATATATATTATACTCGGGGTGTTTAGGATAGTTTCTTGTGTGAATCCAACGGAGCTTCAGAAGTCCCGTATTAACCAATATTTCATTTACTCGAATCTCAGTCAGGTCGACTCCTCCACAGCCTAGAGTCACGATGCTAACACATGAAATGGACCCGTGTTTCCTTACTCCTGGGGCCCCACTCTTGAGCTCGTGAATACTTCTACGGTTGCGTTGACATTCACACTTGGAACTTAACGTTAACATAGTGACCATATAGAGACGTATAGTATATATAACCTTGTTCATTTTACATATACTTTTACTCGTCACAAACATTACTTCATGGTTATTATGTACTTGTTACTTTTCACTCTTACTATATCTTTGGGACTTACCGAGCGCTAGTTCGCTGACGGGCATTCCACCCACCTTTGTTTTCTTGGAATTTTCATCAAATACGGTCGAGACGGGGGAAGTGGACGCTACTGAGGAGGATTACGACCAGATAACTACTCAGGATTAGCTTAACTTTCTTTTTCTTTCAGTTTATGTACGTCACCTATTTAGGCATTTCTTTTTATTGTATTTACTTTTCCAGTTGATCTCATGTATCTGTATATATTTCAAGTTTGAATGTAAATAATGATGTTTGTTGAAAATTGTACAGTCTTTATTTATTCTTGCATTGTGTATTATTGTTTCAATTCGCTTAGTATATTTATTTAGGGGATGACCTTCTCTGAATAAATATGTCGCGGGCTTACCACGTCATCATTTTCGTCTACTGGGAAGCGGGGTGTGACAGATCCGGAACAGAAATCCCTTCATTTATGGGGGACATGGTGCAGTCACATTATCCGGGGATGCCAAAGCTTTACCTGGGAGGCACCGTCAGATCCAATCCCTCCAATTCGGTACACGAACTTTCCGCAGACTGCTTATGCAGTGGAAGAAATTAATTGGACTGCAAATGGCCAACTTCAACGGTCTATGGCATCAATACTGGTCTAACAACCAATGGCCATAGATATCTTGGGACGCCGGATATGCCAAGAAAAGATGCGGCCGTGGGGGCAGGTTTATACTATAGGGTGACCCCAGGACATCCGACGGGTTACCTCGCTTGGGCTCGTTATATCCTATCCACTTAGAAGTCATTGCTGTTGAAGACTGGATTGTACCCAGCAATGTATGCATCCCTGTTTTTATTATCATACTCCTCATGTATAGTGGGTTAAGTCTTTCTTGGAACAATGGGATATCCCAACCCATAGCTTTCTGCTATCAGACCGGGAAGTATCGATCTCTCTAGAAGAGCTTCGAAAAATCTCTGGATTACCTATCAAAAGGGGAGCATTACGAGGAGATACTTCCTCCTGATGAATACATTTTCACAACAGAATCAGTTGTTAGTGGCCTAACGGTTGAGAACGCTATTCGACATAAATTTCCGGGTCTCATCAAGGTGTTGAATATCTATGAAAGCTTATATTTAGAATCAGGAGGACATGTGGTCAGTTTCATAGACATCATCGCCCATTTCCTTTGCACGGACGTTTTGTCTAGGAAGACTGTGAAATTCGTGAAGCTTAACGATCCTTTCAGGTTTGGTTTAGAAAAACTGCCAACTGTTGATAAGGATCTAAAGCAATTCTATATTCTAGATGCTCCCGTCACTTCTTTCAAAGAAATTTCTGCCCCGGGCATTGATGAACATTTCTTGGGGGCTTTATTGGTTTATAGCTCAGCTGGTTCGCGATTACCATGCATCATTAATTCATGAGACTGTGTGTTTTTTACCCTGCTCACCACATCACGAAAGGAACGCGTGTGGTAATCGGTATTGCGGGATTGGCCCATTTATATGATGGTTTAAGCATTGCAGCTGACACCGCCCAGCCAGGTGTGGAGCCCGTAAACTTCCCTCTTCAATACTTTACATCGTGGATCGAAATGCACGTGGTAGGTGCCTTTGGTGAGCATAAGAGACCCGAGTTCTATAGAGGATAACTTCCCGTGGGTCATGAAGTTGGTTAATACTTCTTCTCCTGATCCAACGCAACGGGCGGCTCAGCGATTGCTCCTGTGTCCACGCCCTATGGAAGACAACATGGCCTTCAACGACAGGGTTCTTACCACTAGCAAAGAACCTTCGAGAGTGGTCTAGCCTCTGCATGATGTGCTGAAAGATAGGGTTTCTGTTTTTATTAATCTTCTTAACTACTTATTGGTTTCTTCCATTGTTGACTCTGATAGTAGGATTTGAGTGATTTAAATGGAGTTATGTGATTGTAACTATGAACTGCAGTAAGGTTACAATGCGGTACTCTATTTGAGTGACTTGGAGTTCTGCCATTGATTTAACTATGTTCTACTGCGTATCCTTATTCTTGATTATGAATCCGTATTTTCAATAAAAAATAAATTGTGAAAATCATATTTTAAAATGAAAGATTATTTTTTTAAATAAAAATACCATCAAGTTTCCAAAAGAGATAGTTTTCATAAAAATACCATAAACTTTTAAAAGCTAGGTTTCATCGCTAAAATACCACTAAAATTAAATTACATGTTCATAAAAAACTCTAAATATTCGATATCACCCTCCAGGGTTATTTTTAAACGATATTAAAATATTTTTCATAAAACTCCTTCGAGAAATCCAAACAATATAAATACAATGTAAATAACAATAATAAATCTCTAAGGAGTCTAGATTAATATAGGTTTAAGCGGTATCATTTCTCTTGCCCTAGGGAGCCGGAGAAAATGAGTGCTTGCCTGTTCAGGTTAAACAAATTAACGAAGTTATCAATGTCAATTGTCTTGGGAAAAAACACAAATTATGTCGTCCATATGCAGCAGTTGTTCGATTTCTTCCGAACTTAAAATGTTTAAAAGTTAAATCCATTCACAAGAAATGACTATAACTTGAACACAAACTTGAACCTAAACTGGACTTTAAACTCAACTCGAACCTAAACTTGAACTCGAACTCGAACTCAATCTACTCGACTAACTTGACTTGACCCAAGATTGCAATTGACATGACTCGCATTCTACTCGACTTACTCGACTTCGTTCTTCAACTTTTGCAATCTATGGTTTTGATCAAGATATGTTATAATCAACCAATCAAATTAACTAAGGATATCTTACAATTATAATATATATTATACTCGGGGTGTTTGAGATAGTTTCTTGTGTGAATCCAATAGAGTTTCAGGAGTCCCGTATTAACCTATTTTTTCATTTACTCGAATCTCAGTCGGGTCGACTCCTCCACAGCTTGGAGTCCCGATACTAACACATGAAATGGACCCGTGTTTCCTTGCTCCTGGGGCCCCACTCTTGAGCTCGTGAATACTTCTACGGTTGCGTTGACATTCACACTTGGAACTTAACGTTAACATGGTGACCATATAGAGACCTATAATAAATAACCTTGTTCATTTTACATATACTTTTACTCGTCACAAACATTACTTCATGGTTATTATTTACTTATTACTTTTCACTCTTACTCTATCTTTGGGACTTACCGAGCGCTAGTTCGCTGACGGGCATTCCATCCACCTTTGTTTTCTTAGAATGTTCGTCAGATACGGTCGAGACGGAGGAAGTGGACGCTACTGAGGAGGATTACGACCAGATAACTACTCGGGATTAGCTTAACTTCCTTTTTGTTTCAGTTTATGTATGCCACCTGTTAAGGCATTTCTTTTTATTGTATTTACTTTTCCAGTTGAACACATGTACCTGTATATATTTCAAGTTTGAATGTAATTAAAAATGTTTATTGAAAATTGTACAGTCTCCATTTATTCTTGCATTGTGTATTATTGTTTCAATACGCTTAGTATATTTATTTAGGGAATGACTTTTTCTGAATAAATATGTTGCAGGCTTACCACGTCATCGTTTCCGTATACTGGGAAGCGGAGCATGACAGGTTTTATTGGTGGCCTATGCAGGTCAGTTTTGCATGAACATCGTAAGCAATATAATACAAGAATTATAAAATCCAATTATTACATTCGACTTTTCTATTGAATCCTACCCCATTCCTTGAATCCGTCTTGAACTCCACCTTCGGCTTCTTTGAAGACCATCTCTCGACTTTTGAATCCTTAACTCTTGTTCATCCTTTCTACTAGTATCTCATAGGCCTATTAGCTCAATTGGTTACAGTATCGATCGACGGAGCTCGAAAACGACATCATCCTTAGCTTTCCAGTATCTTGTTGCGGCGTACTTTTTATGGGAATTTCGGGGCCGAAATTCTTTTAAGAAGGGTACACTATAACGACTGAACCATAATTTCATCCCTTTGAATCATTTTCTTGTTTTTCCCGATAATCGTGTCTCAACATAAAGGAAACAAAAATGTGAACCATTCATCTCCGATTGATCTTATTTTGTTAATCTTCTTAATTCCTTATTGTTTTCTTCCATTGACTTGTTAGTGATATGTATGCCCTAGAGGCCATTACTGTACCTGTGATGTGTATTGTAGTGGATACTTGGACATTTATATGGAGGACTTTCTTGCTTGACATGATGGTATGCTATCTGGTTGCTCTTTATCTTAACATGTACTCTGATAGCCTCTATGTTACATATTGATAAAGCCCTTAGGATGAGTACTTGACTACCAGGACTATGATGCAGATCATACTAGTGGGGACAGAGTAGTCGCTAAGTACATCCTTCAAATGTTCCTAGTCGCAGGTGTATCGAGACAGGGCATTGATATACCATAGTAGACTAGCGTATGCTTCTTGACCCATGCAGATGGGCGATGGATGATCCGATATCCATTGATGTTTGACATCAGAGATAGTATACGGGTGCTCAGTGGAGACTGGGTATATTGGACGGACTCGCCAAGAACTCCCAGATGGTATTATACCTCACGTCAGATGGCAGTTCTCTGGTGACACTGGTACAGGTTAGTCTGTAGACCCGAGATCGTCATAGAGTCTTGTGTGATTCCCACTGTGCTTTGATTTTCATCATACCACGTCCAAGAGGGCGTGCAAAACGGTGGCTTTTGGGTACAGTCCCGAATCACATGGAGGCAATGAGCAATAGGAGGGGTTTCGTCTCTCCCGGTATAAAGAGTTGATGTTGCGCTGTGTTCGATTAGCTATAACTGGAAATCCCTGGCCAGGGTTGCTGAGATTTACTGGTAAGTGTTATCAGTAGTTTCTCGAACTGTTATAGACCTCATATCGACACGACTTATCGGTTACTGGGGTCTGACATTTACCACCCCTAGACTGGATATGCGACATATTAGACGAAGAGACCGGACTGTACAGGAGTGTTACTGATTGGACTCGCAGGAGAATGTACAGGCTTGCTTGTTGATCTTCTGATTGCTCAATACCTGGGTGGCTGTTACGTTTAGCTGACCGCTTGCAGCTTGTGGGTGTTTGATATGATCATCACCTACTGTCGGCGTATTGACGATTCTTTAGAGTCCTACACAGAGTTTCCTTGCTCAGGAAAAACGGAGTAGGAGCACATATGTGATGTGTGCGGGACCAAGAATAATACGATATGAGATACCGTATTCTATTCACGCGATATATGATATCGGCCGGGTATATGTGATATAGTCGGGTCATCGGATCAAGTGTTGATTCGATGAATTGGTCCATGTTATATTAGTCGGTAATATGCAATATAGCTGGATTGTCGGATCATGTGTTGATTCGATAATTTAATATATAATTATATGTGTGATATATTACATTACGCTAACTAATATAAGCTCGCTTTATTGATTCATTTTCTCACCGGATAATACATTGATATATATGCGATATATGTTAATTGTATTATTTTCTTTTGTTGCAAAATATATTATATATGTGATATATAATATTGTAACAAGTTATGATTACAAATACAATATGATTTGTGGAGATTAAACATGTTAGGGTTTGATTTGGGTTAGCTTTTTCTTGTAGCTTCTAGAACCTTTATTTTGTTTTAAGCTTAGATATTTTGTAAAGATATTTTGTGTAGATATTTTCTTAACCCAACTCAAATCCTTTACCCTAGTTAATTCTCTACAAGGGTTAAGCCTTCATTCTTAACCCATGGTTGATTTGTAACCATCACAATTAATTCATTATTCATCACAAATAGATTTCTTCTTCTTCCTCCTCCTTAAAAAGCTTTCTAGCTTTTTGACTTGTGATGTTTTAAAGTGAGAAAATGAAAACAAAAGAGAGCAAAATTCCTACTTCATCATCATCATCTATTCTAGCCACTTAGATTCAGGTTTTCACTTCTCTAATAAGTATTTTAGTGAAGTGTTAGCTTGGGTTAAAGATTCTTCAAGGTAGATCATCTTCGAAAAGGAAGACTTCAAGCAAGCATGGATCATTCAGCTTGTGGAACCTCTCTAGAGTCCGGAAGTTCATGGATCGCGGCGAAGGGACTACTACTCGGAGCTTATGAAGCGAAGGAACGGACTACAAAGGTTGTAATACCTCTCTCTTAGATGTAAAGTTGTTTACATGCCGTGTTTACCCTAAGTCTCTAGTTAAGATCTTGGTTAGGGTTTGTTTAGCACCCCAAAAATTTCAATATGGCATGTGTGATGACTTCCTAAACCTTGCTAAGGTGCTATACTAACCCTACAGTGGAATCAGAGCCAAGCTAGAGCATTAGGCGGTGTGTAGACGAAGTTAAAAGTCCGATCGAACCCCGAAATATGATTTTGGACCCCCACTCTGGAAAATTTTTAAAAATTTGGTTTTTTCCGTATTAAAAATACTCATAAAAATAAGCAGGTGATTCTATGGATATCTGTGAAGTACGAATCCCTAAATCCATCAGGACACCGCGGAACCGCGGCCAAACCAAGCGATTGGCGGCGGTTCCGCGGCAGAACATGAGGATTGAGGGATCGTACTTCAAGAGGTGATCCGTAGGTATTAAATTATGCTTCTGGGAATTTTTAATATTACTCAAGTGTTGAGTTTTCTGGAGATCTTAAGAATTTTTTGATTCGATCGGAAAGTTTAACATCGTTTAGTTTTCCGGGTAATTTAGAACGTGTTAAAAAGTTCGAACGGATATCAATAACTCACTTTTTCCCCTGTCGGAAAACTTTCAAGTGTTGGATTTTTCCTGAGTTTAAAACTTTCAGAAAATCATGCGGCGTATCTGTGGACCCTCTAGAAGAACGTAACCTTAACTCGATTATATGACCGTCAAAACTGACACTGAACTCTAGGGTTTGTGGTAGTTTTGCGTTGCCACATGTGAGGCGTTGGTTTGACCCTTCTACGGCTGGTTCATTGGGGCTGTGACATGTTCTGGGATTTTTGAACTCGGCTCAAGTGTTGAGCTATTTGGGAAATCTTGGGTGTTTGTTTATTCGATCGGAAAGTTTAACATTGTCTATTTATCTGGAATGTGATACAATATGTGGAATTCATATAGTTAGACATGAAATGCGAAGTATGTGATATTTCGGATTTAAGATGTCTAAAGTGATTGTGGATTCCAAATGTTGTAGTTTTACACTTTCTTTTCTGTGACCGTAAGCATAGCATGTGGGGTATTGCCGGCTTCGTTGCTATACATCAACAACATTCGGGATACGCATACTTGCTTACGTTAATGATATGGGATGTTATGTGTTGTTGTGATATGTTATATTGGATCGTCGTGTTTTGAATAGCCGGGGGGTTTATGTGAGATGAGAGTTTTTCTTTTTCATTCATGTAAAATTCAATTGTATGTAATATTCTTTTATTGGGGCACTTCCGGGTTGAAGATGATGTCACCATTGTATATTATTTACTTTTCCGCATTATGATAGACCCAAGGCGAGAAGCACAAGTAATCGGGTTCTAGGGTCCAGTGGGAGACCATCTCGAGGAGTCGAGACCGGGTCTCCTAACTCTAGAATTGGTAAGGTTGCTTGCCGCTCTCGTAGGGGTCTAGGGATGTGGGTTTGGCTATTCATCGTGACCGTGGAATCCGTGTTTTATACTGGCTTAACTTAAAACATGGAATTCCTAGAATATCCAATATTTCATATGTGTTTCTTCTGCTGCAATGTTCTGTGATGAGATCATATTACTGCCTGAGACGAATGTTTATATTATATATATGAGATATATGTTATATTGCTGATTTCGTTTCAAATGTGATGCCTGTGAAGCGTAATAAAATGGGACTTTATTAATGAGATTAATGAAATAAAAGAAACCTAAAGATGTTGTAGAAACTTGTTTAAAAACTGGTAGCTCTAGTTCTTGCTTTGCATAGCGGTATTCCTTGTAGAATATCCAGCACCTTATTCGATAAGGAAAGAGCCGAGATCCCTTCATCGGGAGTGACCTCTTTAGCGAAACTAGCAGATGCTACAAACTCACGGTTTTGTTTTTGATTGCTTCTATAGTTCTTGCTTTGCACAGCGATATTTACGAAATATCCTACACCTTATTCGATGAGGAAAGAGCCGATATCCCTTCACCGGGAGTGACCTCTTTAGAGAAACTAGTAAAAGCCTCAAAAACACTCCTTTTCAAATTCACTCGATTCTACAACGATATCTAGTTCATTACGCTCATGGTTTTCTTAAAAACCTGCGTAGCCCTCCGTCATTTTAGGAAATAGAGTACTTAGTATTCGTGCTGCGTATGTCGACCATAGCCGAGGCATAGTGTACGGTAGCTAAGTGATGTTTTTCCTATACAACATATGATGCGATTAGTTAGGACAGTCACATGATTATGTCGACCATAGCCGAGGGTCATGTGGGTGGGTCTAATTAACCACGAAATGACGGATAGAACTTGACTAGTGCTTATGATATGTTGACCATAGCCAAGGTCATAGGTACTAGGGGTAAAAAATATTATTAGGAATTTCAAGTGTTGAAATTTGCAATGAGATTGCATACCTCCTATGAGATAGTTGGATCCTGATACCCGCTATGAGTAAGAATTACTCCTGGGAGAGTTTTACACATTACAATTAGTCGATCAAGTAAGTGTCTAGAAAGGTGTCAACGGGGTTAAGCCTCTGGGAAAATGAGGTTTACTTTAATTAGGTCCGTGCGAAAGCACGGGGAACCTCCCTCAAAGTACCGGCACTAGCCTGGCTGAAAGATTGGCGAACTTGTAACGTGTAATTAATCCCGGCTAGTCTTTCCTTTTAGGGTTTGAAGGAAGATTTGACTAAAACAGTGGGAGCCATCCTGATTAGATATATTAATAACCAATCTAATCTTACAAGAGCGCACGCTGAGTGTTTTCTTCTCTCTCTCTCCTGGTTGCGACTATATCACGCCTTAATCAAGATAAAAATACGGATGTATTGACCAAACCTGCTTGTTATACTGTGCTAGGGGAAGTTGGTCCCGCTCCAACTTATAAGACCGAGCAGGAAATAGGGGATTACCAGGATTCCCGTGCCGCCCAAACAAAGAAAGTGCATGCTGATGTATCTTCTTCGGGTATGTTCATTACAGAGAACTGAGAACGGGTGATAAGTTTCAAGAGATGGAAACGGTGCAATTGTTGCAAACTAAGTCTGTTGGCAGTTATCACCCTGTATTAACAAATACATTGATTCTGAACGAATGTTATTAGATACCGAACCTGATATACAACATCATATCAGGTTCGGTATCTAAACTTGTTCTTAAGCCATCATATCTCCCACGTTGCCCTACAAGTGGTCCAATATTGACTCTTGTATACAATCCATGGGTATAAACAAATATATTCCCTACCAAGTTCCTTTAATGGCGAGAAATATCCCCATATGGTGAACGACACTTATAAGTCCTCTCGACTTACAAGGAGAAAATACTCTCGTAAGATCATTGCGACTTACAAGAGAAAATATCACTTAGGAATCCCAACAATTCCTAAGGAGAAAATACATCTATGAGATCCTCACGACTAGTAGGGAGAAATACCTTTATGAGACCCTTACGGCTCATAATGTCAAAAGCCTTAGTCGACAGGATCCTAACCCTATTTGCTAAGCTACCTTTACTCAAATCAACAAAGGCAAATGATGAGTCGCTCCTGACAATATTCCAGTCGTAGCGATGCTGATGCCTAAATAGGTATCAAATTTTAAGTCCTCTCATGGCAAATGATGATTCGTTCCTGACAATATTCCAACCGTAGTGATACTGATATTGGTATCAGGACCCAAGTTCCCGACTCGCAACAAAATCAGCGAGCAAAAAAATGCATATGAAATAGTTGAAATGATGGGGCAACTCGCAATAAAAATTAGCGAGCAAAAAATATATGCATATGAAATAGCCGAAATGTTTGGACAACTCGCAATAAAAAAATAGCAGGTAAAAATAAAAAATGTTATAGGCGAAATGATTGGGCACCACGATAAATAGCCGAAATGATTGGGCAATCGTGACTCTTACGATATAAAAAAGCTGAAAGGATAGAGAATCGCGGAAATGAAAAATTAATTAATAAAATTTTTCTGCCGTGCTGGTAGGTCCACACCGACCCTTGTATACAATCCATGGGCACAAATGAAAGAAAAAAGAACCATATCTTTCCACCTGGCTCCATCAAAAGGAGAGCCAAGTCTTGACAGTACATCTACAACCTAAAGAGTATCCCGACGTTCTTCTCATTCCGATAGGATGCAGACGTAACGTCAATAAGGACCCAAGGGTCGAACAAAAGTGGAGCAATGGCAAAATCCTAACTTCAAATCTCGATGGCAACATTTACAGCCTAGAGATTAGCTCGACGTCCCTTCTCGATGCAGATGCGACGTTAATAAGGACCCAAGGGTCAAACAAATAAAAGTGGAGTAATGGCAAAATCCTAGCTCCAACTCGACGTTCTTTCTCGGTGCAGACGCGGCGTCAACAAAGGCTCTAAGGAGCCAAATCAATAGTGGAGTAATGGAAAAATCCTAGCTCTAACTCGACGTTCCTTCTCGGTGCAGATGCAACGTCAAAAAAGATCTACGGGGCAAATAAAAGTGGAGCAATGGCAAAATCCTAGCTCCAGATCTCGATGGCAATATCTACAGCCTAGAGATCAACTCGACATCTCTCTTACTCCAGCAGAGTACAAACGTGGTGTCAACAAAGCTCTAAGGGGCCAAATAAAAGTGGAGTAATAGCAAAATCATAGCTCCAGCTCGGCGTTCCTTCTCGGTGCAGATGCAATGTCAACAAGGACCTAAGAATCAAATAAAAGCGGAGAAATGGCAAAATCCTAGCTTCAGATCTCGATGGAAACATCTACAGCCTAGAGATCAACTCGATGTTCTTCTCATTTCAGCAAGATGCAGACTAGACGTCATCAAAGACCCAAGGGTCAAATAAAAGTGGAGTAATGGCAAAATCTTAGTTCCAACTCGACGTTCCTTCTTGGTGCAGATGCAACGTCAACAAAGACCTAAGGGTCAAATAAAAGTGGAGCAATGGCATATTCCTAACTCCAGATCTCGATGGCAATATCGACAGCCTAGAGATCAACTCGACGTTCCTTCTCAGTGCAGACATGGCGTTAACAAAGACCCAATGGTTGAACAAAAGAGGAGTGACGACATATCCCTAGCTCCAGACCTCGATGGTACATACAGTATAGAGGTCATATGATGTCTACCCTACTTCAGCAAAGAATAGGCGCGGCATCATCAAAGCAAAAAAAAAGTAATATGACCTAAGAAGATTACTTGAAGATGTCTTGTCCAGCCTCAGAACGGATCAGAGACATGACAGTCATGGGGCTACTCGAGAAGCAACCTAAGGGACTCCATATCGAGAAATATATCAGCCGAAGTGACGGTACGATGGACTTAAACCTAGTACCACAAACCTAACGGAGCTATATCAAAAAATAGGTTATCTTTATTTCACGTTAGGATAGACCTGCGAGATTCTCTTGACTCGTCTCGACTCATAGGGAAAAATATCTTTATGAAACCCTCACGGCTTATGAAGATGAAAAGCCTTAGGCGATAGAGATATCAACCTATTTTCTTAGCACTGTTGCCCTACAAGTAGGTCCAAACTGACTCTTGTATACTATCCACAGGCCACATTCTCCAAAGTCGCATACCGATGAGGAGAAAAAACTACTTATAGGTCCTCTCGACTTATAAAGGAAAAATACTCTTGTGAGATCTTTACGACTCTCAAGAGAAAATGTACTTAGGAGTCCTCACGACTTCTAAGGAGAAAATACACCTACGAGATCCTGTCGACTCGTAGGGAGAAACATCTTTATGAGACCCTCACGGCTCATAAAGTTGAAAAGCTTTAGGGGACAGATCTAAACCTATTTTCTAAACCATCGTTGCCCTATAAAGAGGTCAAGATTGATTCTTGTATACTATCCACGGGCCACATTCGCCAAAGTTACATGCCAATGAAATGAAGAAGCTACTTACGGGTCCTTACGACTTGTAATGAAAAAATACCCGAGTGAGATCCTTACGACTCACAGAGGCGATGAACACTTAGGAATCCTCACGATTTCTTGAGAGAATATGCATCTATGAGATCCTCAAGACTCATAGGGAGAAAAACCTTCTTGAGACCCTTATGGCTCATGAAGATGAAAGAAAGCGTTAGGCTACAAAGATCCTAAACTTGTCTCCTAAGCCATCAATTCTATGGCAATGCATTACTAGTTTCGTTCTAAAATATCTAATTTTTTTGCATTTCTTAAGTCTCTTCCTCTCTTTCATATGTATTTTTCACTTTCTAACTTTTATTTTCAAAATCTTCTAGTTTTTTTTTTAAATTACTACAAAATGATACGTGAATAAATGCAAACCTCCCCCCAAACCTGTTTGCAGCAGTGTCCCCACTGATGTCGTCTTTTAAGCTTAAACCTAAACACTAGGAGAAAAAGGTCTCAAAAATTTGTAAATGGGACAAAAGTTAATGACAGTGAAATTCTCCACCAAATTTGTTTTTGGCTCACAATCGCGCAAAAAAAATCTATTTTGTCAAGAGCCATTTAAAAATAGTTTTTCTCCTCTCCCCCCCAAACTTGAGTAAAACAGTGTTTGCATTACTAAGCATTGAAATTCAACATAAGAAAGGGGGAAATATTATCGGTCTACACAAAGTTTTACAAAGACCAAAAGTTAAAACCAACCATACAAATATTTTATTATAATGAGACCATGGTTGGTAGAAGAATGCATGATGGATGTACGTGAAGAATACTCGAGACTGTATATGAATGGAACTGATATTAAGTCTAGAGTGGAAAGAATGGAAATGAGAGTAGCGATAGGAGATGATGTGAAGGGTAGACAAGAAGTGTATTTGAAAGGTTTTACGTCTTAGTTGGTGGAGACGAAAAAGTGAGTGTGAATGAAAACGAGAATGTGAAAGATAAGGAATGGGTGGAATAGTCGCATTCTTATATGTGATAAGAAGAAGGGGTGGCGATTCAACTTCTTCGGCCTTAAAGGGAGGCGCACGAATTTCCGGTGGAGATTGATTCATCACAACATCCAAGTCTTCAAGGAACGCGGGTTCTTCAGCGAAAATATCTTCACAACTGTCATCGATGTCCCTAATAATGATCTCATCAGAAAGATAAGAATCGATATCCATATCAGTGGAATAAGCAGATTCACTAAGAAGGTTAAAAGTTTCAAGGTCAATGTGTTGCGCACCAGAATTCAAAACACTTGATTCATTAGAAATTATGGAGGTAGGAGACTCGAAAAGGCCGTCTACCTCGTCCTTAAAAGAATCTAACTCGAGTGGTTTTTCAAGAATTATAGAATTCGAAATATCGGAGTGTGGTTCATCAAAGCCCGGTGGAAATGAAAGAAGATGAGAAGAAGAACCAAAGAAAGTGTGTAATGAAATGGGTAAACAAACTTGAGTAAGGAGCATTGTTGAACCAGATATGGGAGATGAAGGCTGAAAATCATTTTGCATATCGGATAGATTGGTGGTAAGAATAGTATCGGTTAAAGGTGAAAGAAGATGTTCACATTCAATGGATGAAACATGATGGGTCGGGGAATCCAACGCATCCAATATAGCGAGTTCATCTTCAAAGATATTCTCAACACTGATCTCACTAGCACTGTCAGTAAAACCAAACGAATAGTTTTTAAAAATTCATCAATTATATTATCCTCAATCGATGGATCACTAGGTTCACGTGATGGGATAGAAAGACTGAACATGTCAAGATAGTCGGATAAGGATCAGTTTGATTTGGAATGGTGTAAGGCTCTCTTCAACACTCATGATTGGAAAAATCAATCATGTTATTCTCGGGCACCTCATCAATTAGATTATTAAGCGGTTGATCATCAAATGAATTCGGTTGGATTTAAGGATGGAAAGTGTTGAGGTCAAAAAAATTGGTTTTGGGTTGACTATGAGGGATCCCTGGTTCTTTCTCACTACTCAATTCTAACTCTACTACAAGATTAGATATGATTTGTGAAGAAGTTTCAATGAAGGATTCTCTTTGAACCGTGGAACTTCCTAATTGTTGTTCAGAAGCATTGTCTAGATAAGGTGCAAAAGTTGAGTATGGTTGAAATGGGTTTAATTGTTGGTTACGGGCGAGTTCAATGTGTTCCGCAATAGAAATGGGTTTACGAATTGCCATATTAGCCTCAAGAGAAATATCAACATAAGAATGTGTGAAAGTTTGCTACTGTTGATAAGAATTAGATGGTTGTGTCCAATTTTCATAAATAGGATTAGGATCAATATTTTGATATGAAGAAGATTGAGATTGGTTGAATTGTTGGCGACTAGCTTTTCCAATTTGCTCAACAATGGTCATGAGTTTAAAAGTTGACATATTCGCCTCAAGAGAAGTATCAACATTTTCATATGAAAATGATTATAATTGTTGTCCTAAAGGTTTTGGAGTAGTGAAATGTATGAAACTTTGGCTATGGGCTTTCGCAATATGCTCAGAAATGGACATGGGTTTAAAAGTTTCATCACTAGCCTTAAAAGGATTATCAACATAAGAAGGTGTTGAATTTTGACACGGTTGATAGGAATTTGAGTGAAGTATCCAACTGTTATTTCTAGACTCCTCTATCCTATCCCTTAAAGAAATGGTGGGGTCGGAAGTTCTACTAAAGCAATAACGATATAAAGAAATATTTGGTTGTGTGTAGCAAAGCTCCCCAAGAATTTATCGGTTTGGGTTACCCGTCATAAGAAAGTGAAAAGAATTTGAGATGAAAAGTAAAGAGGGTGAAATGGTAATTATTTTAAGCTTTTTTCTATTTTTGAAATTGTTTTTCTTGGAAAGAGGGACTCGACTTAACCAATCACAAACGTGCATAAACAATACCAAGAATTAGGGTTACCTAAGTCAAATCACTAGACCGCTCCTAAACTTCTAAAGGAAAAGACGTAGGATAAATTCTCTATCACCTCCTTATCAATCTTGCAGCCAGGTAAGTATCCGTTATACGAATCATCGAAATAGCGGGCCTAATTAAGAAAACCACTTTCCTTAGTTATATTTGCTTTAGACACCACAAGAAAAATGCAGATAAGCAATAGATTACCCACGACCCTCCCTTGTCCTAATTAAGCGCGACTGTCCTTAGAGGCTTGGTCTAGATATTTTTTATTAATGTGGGGTGATGCGTATACTTGTTTGTGATTTTTTTTGGGCTTAGAAAGGGTAATAAACTCCCCACCTAATCTGAATTTGGATTTCTTGCCCCTTAATGTCCGTTTTAAATATGCAAAACAATCCAAAATCTAAAACACGCAAAAAAAATTATTTTTTTAGCAGCGTTGTTTGCAAAGAATCCTACAGGTAGAAACAGTTTATTGGAGTTTCAGAGGAGAGAGGAAGAAGAGGAAATGATACCAGAAAAATTTGGGGGCCTGAATCCACTATTTGGCCGCGGTTCTGTCGCCAAATCCACTAATCTGCCGCGGTTTTGCCGCCGTATGGTGAGATCTCGTCTCCAAATTTTGGCACCGAACTCCACTACTCCTCTGCTCCTATTTGACAGTCTTTGAATCTCTGTTGGTTTGTTCCAAGTGCTCCAGATTTCTTGCAAAACTTGCACAAGAATCGTTAAAAATACAATATGCGGTTTTTGTTTTTATTTCTTAAAAAAATTTGTATTTTTTATTTATTAAAAAAATCAACCCGGATAACAAGAAAAATATTACTACCGTTTCCCCGGCAACGGCGCCATTTGATTGATATAAAAAATTATTTTTTAGTGTCATGCCCCGCTTCCCAAAATACGGGATACGAGGGGTGACTAGGCCAGCCATGCTCCTACGGTCAGGGAATAATCATGTCGTAGTCACACTTCGGCTTCTAGCATTACATGGTAGTCAGTAAACAGTACTCGAGTAAAAGAAAATCACAGTTCATAACTTTATTACATTGCAATTTAAAAGAGTTCGAGGTACATTTATTTCACAGAATAAACAACTAACCAATAAAATAAATGCTGAAATCAAAGAAAGTAGCGCTGGTGATGCAGTCTAGATCTCCGCAATCTCGAAGGATAAGTCCTGCTCCTGGGCTGGATCCACTTCATCCTCTAAGCATGCACACTCAGGTAGTCAGGGCGACACATATAGCAATAAATATATATAATGGGGGTGCAGTATTATTAAACATGATGAGTTCAATGAATTGCAGAACATGTGTATAATAACATCAACTGAATATGAATAGTGCACTATGAGTATCATGTCGGTGAACTAAGCAATGCATATGTCACTACTTAACGGTCACTAAGTCCATGAAATCAAATGGTGGAGAGGATACTCGTGTTTAACAAGGGTCTCGTGCATGCCCGAGACTACGGTCCACTATGTCTGGGACATAACCTTGTCAGCCGTGCCGCTAGGCCCACGACCTAAAGTATGTATGTGTGTGTGTGTATCTATATCACTGATAGCGAATGATCATCCTCTAAATCACTGTACCTCGCTAAATACGAGTTCAATTCCACCTTGATTTCCCCATTCCCCAGGTTATAGTATGCATTCATGTATTAGATAGGTTGTGAACAAATACGTATCGCTGTAACTTTCAATCACTTTTCCACTTGTCACTATCACTGTCGTATTTGTCACAACGCAATCACTAACACTACTATATCGACAATGCAGGTGATCACTATGCAGCAGGTATAACTCAAGCGTGAAAATATGCGGAAATGCACTGAACAGGTATTCATTATTCTATAACGACCAATGCCGTATAACTTGAAAAATTTACGGTAAATCATACACATAGAATCGACCAAAACAGTATAAAGGCGTGTGAAGCACACTTGATTATCTAAACGGTAAAATTTATTTTAGGCCAATCGGAGTTCAGGTTAGGGAACCATCGCCATTTGAAGGCAGCGATCAATTTCTGAAATTCCAGTTTCAGAACTGGAAGCCCAACTTCACGCACGTTTTATCAGTAAGTATGTTCAGATTCAGGTATTTCCCCAGTAGAATAAAATCTAGTCCTGCCAGTTTAGTTACGAACGCACCAAACATATTACCAATCTCACCTCTACGTCAGAAGTTATGTTCAGATTAACGTGACAATCTAATGAACATTTCTGCAGAAACTGCAAAACCCAATGACATTCCAAAATACAATTTAAATATCAAACGACCGTAAAAATGCACGGGACCAATTTCAGAGGTTAGCTAATTAAGTTATCTACGTGATCATATGGGGCTCCATGCATTTACAATTTTAAGCAGGTATGTACAGGTGTTTAGAATTCAGTTTCCCCCGTAGAATGCTATCCTGGACTGCAGTCCAGAATTGCGTTCCTCCTCACTTGTCAGAGTCATGAAATTGCATTATTCCAAAACTAATTACATGGGGTTATAGGTTATCTAGTTAGGTTCGATACGAGCCCTGGATCACCATGATTAGATTTATATTTAATTAACTACTAATTTTACAATGTGATGGTTGCGGTGATTTTCAGATTTGACGTTACCGATAGGCGGGGGTATCATTCATAGTGGTGGAAACAATTATTTTCCCTCGAATTCTCATGAGCTATCTGTTATCCTAAAAGGGTTTCGAAGCTCGTAAATTTCGCTATTTTAAGTAGGGTTTTTCATTTAGGGTGTCGTGTCATTATGTATAGGCATCAAATGAAATATTCGCTCTCATTAACTGATCTAACTAAAGCTATTCGATTTGAATGTTATAATGGTATGATAAGGGATGGTATCTCTTAATATAATTGAACGACGTGATCGGCTAGAAAACTAAATTGACAGTTAGACATCGATGTCGCTATACACATAAACATTTACACCGGAGTATGTAACCTTGTTAATTTAATCAACTACTACAGTTTTTTTAGCATGGATAAGCAAGGGAAAAGGGTTCCACTTGCCTAGTGATAGACGACGATACGACGGTGGACGATAGAGAACGGCGTGACACGGGCACGATCACTGCACGATGCGCGCTCGACTTGGCTAGATCGGAGTACTCGGGCTCAGCACTGGCGTGGAGGCGGCCACGGCAGGGGGTTTCCAACGACTCCGTTGAAGTGCTCGGATGCAGAGGGGTTGCCGGCCTCTGGGGATTGGAGCTGGTGAATCAAGGAGCTTCGATTGGGTGCAGCGACTTGGGTTTGAGGTTGGTGCTCGGAGATGGTGAGTAGGGGAGTGGCTCGGAGATGGTCGGCGAGATGGAGCGGGAGGAGGAAGATCGATGGCTGCGGGTCGCTGGGCGAGGCGGCTGCGGTCGGTGTTGATGGAGTCGGGGTTGAAGATGGGGTCGATGGAGAGAGGTGTTGTGGTGTGTTGGGGAGCTCGGTCACGGCGGTGCTCAAGCGAGGGAGTTGTGTTCGTTGTTGGGGTGTTCGGAGCTCGCGGCCGGAGGCGGTAAGCAGAGGAGAAAAGAGGCGGGGATCGAGCTGGTGGTGGCCGCGGTGATGATGGTGGCAAGGTGGTTTGGTTTGGAAGAGAATGAGAGAGGGGGCGAAGCAGAGAGAGCGGCTTTTTGGCGATGGTTCTTCGGCGGTGAGGGCAGTGAGGAGCTCAGCGATTTATTTTTTGGGTTGAGGAATAAAGAGAATTAGAGGGAAAGGCAAAGAGATGGAGATGGAGATGGAGAAAGAGGTGTTAGAGGGAAAAGGGGAGTCATGGCTGTTGGAGATGGCCAGTTCGTACGCGGGCGCGAGGAGCGGGGAGTCGTGGGGGCACCGTTGGGGACTTGGAACCGTTGGGAAGTGAGCGGGTCGAGTGGAGGCTGGCGTGAGGAACTTGCGAGCGGGTGTGGGTGCGGGTTTCGCGGTGCGGGCGTGAGGAGCGCGGAGGCATGGGGTGATGGCGCGAGAAGCGGGGGCGACGTTGGGAAAAGGCGTGAAAACGAAGACAAGGGAGGAAGATGAGGGGAAGCGCGTCGGGTCAGGTTGGCATGGGTCGGGTCGAGTAGAATTAGGATTGGGTTTTATTTAGGTAATTAAATATATATATATATATATATATATATATATATATATATATATATATATATATATAAAATAGAAGAAAATTCACGGAAAATTTTGGGGAAAATACGGAAAAAAAAAATTATTCGGAACCGGGGATTTACATTATACCCTTCTTACAAAAATTTCGTCCTCGAAATTAAAACAAAGCAACAGGACAACACACTATATGAACAGATGCGGAAAACATGCACGGATGTCCTCCTCGCGTTCCCACGTAGACTCCCCTGGAGAACGTCCACCCCAAGAAACTCGAACCAGGGGAATGACTTTGTTCTTCAGCACTTTTTCCCGACGATCAAGAATGGTGGTAGGCTGCTTCTCGTAGGACAGATCAGTGCCCAAAGTTAACTCTGAGTGATCCAGAATATGGTTGTCGTCCCGAACATAGCGCCTCAACTGAGATACGAGAAAAGTGCTGTGCATACCAGCTAGTGATGGAGGTAAGGCAAGACGATAGACCACCTCCCCCACTCGCTCTAGCACCTCGAAAGGTCCGATGAATCGGGGACTGAGTTTCCCGCGAGCTCCAAACCTGATAACACCGTGGGTAGGAGAAATTTTCAGAAACACATGATCTCCGACCTCGAATTCTAGCGCTCTCCTGCTGGCATCCGTCTAACTCTTCTGTCGGTCCTGAGCCATCTTAATGCGCTGTCTGATCATCAGGACCTTGTCTACCGTCTGAACAATAAGTTCGGGGCCCAGTAATCTCCGTTCTCCCACGTCATCCCAACAAACAGGGGATCGACATTTCCGTCCGTAAAGTGCCTCGAATGGAGCCATCTGGATGCTAGCTTGGAAACTGTTGTTATAAGAAAACTCCACCAGATGGAGGTGATCCTCCCAAGATCCCTGGAAGTCTAGCATGCACGCCCTCAACATGTCCTTGAGCGTCTGAATAGTACGCTCGGACTGTCCGTCCGTCTGGGGATGATAAGCCGTGCTGAACTTGAGACGTATACCCAGACTCTCCTGTAAGCTCTTCCAAAAGTGTGAAACGAATCTGGTGTCTCGATCCGACACTATACTGACTGGAACCCCGTGAAGTCGCACTACTTCTTGCATGTATTTCTCCGCAAGAGACTCTGTCGACTGGCCCACATGAAAGGGTATAAAATGTGCAGCTTTCGTAAGGCGGTCGACGATAACCCAGACCGCGTTGTTGCCCCTAGGGCTCCGTGGTAAGGCAGTCACAAAATCCATAGTGATGTGCTCCTACTTCCACTCGGGTATCGGAAGTGCTTGCAACAGTCCAGCCGTTCTCTGGTGCTCTGCTTTTACCTGCTGGCTTACTAAACACCTAGATACAAACCGTGCAATCTCTCGTTTCATCCCGTTCCACCAAAAATGTTGCTTTAGATCCCGATACATTTTCGTGCCTCCCGGATGCACAGAATAAGCCGAACTATGAGCCTCGGCTAATACCTCTTCTCGAATATCTCCCTTGGGGACGCAGAGCCTGCTACCGAATCTTAGAGAACCATCCCGATGTATGAGTAAGTCCGTCCTCAGCCCGGCTTCCACCTGCTCTCTGAACTTTTGTAAGCGAGGATCACCAGCCTACACAGCCTTAATGCGATTTATAAGAGAAGACTGCACCTGTAACTGCACGAATTGCCTGATTGCACTCGGTGTAACAACCTCTAGTTCGAGCTTCTGAAAATCCTCAATGATGCTCTTCTGACTGGTCAACATCATGACTGCTGGCTTGCGACTGAGAGCGTCTGGTACGACATTTACCTTCCCCGGATGATATTGTAAGTCTAAGTCATAGTCCACCATTAATTCTAGCCACCGGTGTTGCCTCATATTCAGTTCTCTCTGAGTGAACACATACTTCAGACTCTTGTGATCCGTGTACACTTCCACCTTTTCGCCCAACAAGTAATGTCTCCAGATCTTCAATGCGAAAACCACTGTGGCTAACTCTAAGTCGTGCGTTGGGTAGTTCCTCTCGTGATTCTTCAGCTGTCGTGAGGCATAAGCAACTACCCGACCATGCTGCATCAGGACGCAGCCTAAGCCCTTCCCCGAAGCATCGCTGTGTATCACCAAACCACCTGAATTATCCGGCACTGTAAGAATAGGCGCCGTGGTCAATTTCTACTTTAGTACCTCAAAAGCCCGAGTACACTCCTCCGTCCATACGTACGGTACTTCCTTCCGCGTCAGCTTCGTCAAGGGTTCAGCGACTCGTGCAAAGTCCTGAACGAACCGCCGATAATATCCTGCCAATCCCAGGAAGCTTCTGATCTCAGCCACTGACTTTAGAGTCGGCCAATCTCTAACAGATTCTATCTTCGCTGGGTCCACTGAGATCCCTTCGCCCGAAACAACGTGTCCCAAGAACTGCACTTTGTCGAGCCAGAACTCACACTTGCTCAATTTTGCATATAGCTTCTCTTCCCAAAGAATTTGTAATACTGTCCGCAGGTGTTCGGCATGCTCCTCCTGGGTCTTAGAGTAGACTAGAATGTCGTCGATGAATACAATGACAAACGTGTCCAAGTACTTCACAAATACTCTATTCATCAGGTCCATAAATATAGCTGGAGCATTTGTAACACCGAACGGCATCACAAGAAACTCATAATGCCCGTATCGCGTCCTGAAAGCCGTCTTGCATATATCTTCAGCCGTTACTCTGATCTGGTGATAGCCCGAATGAAGATCCAGCTTCGAAAATACCTTGGCCCCACCCAACTGATCAAATAAATCGTCGATACGTGGAATGGGATATTTGTTTTTTATCGTAACCCTGTTCAGCTCCCGGTAATCTATGCACATCCGTAGAGATTCGTCCTTTTTCTTCACCAATAAGACTGGTGCACCCCACGGCGAAGCGCTTGGTCGAATAAATCCCTTCTCTAGGAGTTCTCCAATTTGTTTCTTCAACTCTGCCAACTCAACTAGCGCCATCCTGTAAGGAGCTTTGGAAACTGGCGCCGTTTCTGGAATCAAGTCGATAGAGAATCCCAAGACGCAGAAAGGTGGTAGACCTGGTAAATCTTCAGGGAACACATCAAGAAAATCCCGAACGATCTCTAGGGTTGGACTCTCATCAATCTCCATAGCTGTCAATGCTTTTTGGCTTGGCTCTAAACTTGGCCGGCTCCAAAGACTCGCTCCCGCCTTCGAAAACAAACTCAGGGTGATTGGGAATGCAGAAAGTCACCTTCCTTGCTCGGCAATCAATATTTACATGGAATGTACTCATCCAATCCATCCCAAGAATCGCATCATAACTGCCCGTCCCGATTAAAAGGAAATTCGCATAGAATTCCCTGCCGCATACTACCACCGGACATAATCTACACTCTTGGTTGGACACAATAATACCGTTACCTGTGTGTATCTCCCAACCCTTGGTCAACGGCTTGTGAGGTATGGAGTGTGTGTCAACAAACCGCGTAGAAATAAAACAATGTGAAGCACCCGAATCGAAAAGAACTCTGGCTGGTACAGAATAAACAAGGATGGTACATGTAACTACATTTCCAGAAGCCTCTTCCTGCTCGGCGGATAAGGTGAAAGCTCGTCCCTGATTCCGACATGTACCAGTCTGCCTCTGATCGAAGAACCGCTGCTGGGGCACCCGAAGTGGACCCCTCTGAGCTGAAGTGCCATACAACGGTTGTTGTTGCTCGAACCCTCCCTGTAGCTCAGATCTCTGGGGACACCCGCCGACCCTATGCTCGCTGGATCCGCAAATCAGAAACTGCCCCTTAGCTCTGCGGCAATCTCTCTGCATATGTCCTGGCCTCTGGTAATAATCGCAAAACAGGACCCTTCGCTGCGGCTGCTGAGGTGAAAAGGTACGCTTCATCTGTGTGACACCTGGCCTGTGAACTGGGATGGCTCCACGGGACGGAATGGTAGGCCGTGCCGGAACTACGTGGGGTCTCCTATCCATCGATCGTTGGCTCTTGGCCTTCTCTTCCAACTTTTCCTGTACTCGGGCAGCATTCAAAACTTAGGCGAAGGTTGGTAGGTCGAGAGACGCGATGAGTTGTTGCAGTTCAATATCGAGCCCTTGCTGGAAATGTCTTGCCCTGGAGGATTCGGTAGCTACCATGTACGGTGCGAAGCGACTCAGCCGATTGAACTCTGCGGCGTAGACATCCACCGAGCGTCCATTTTGCTTCAACATAATAAACTTTTCCTCCATCTCGACCTTGGCAGTAGCCAGAAAGTAATGATCCAGGAAGCATGCGGAGAACGTGTCCCATCCAATAAGTTTTTCTAGCCGACTCTCCTCTACGGACCACCATGTGCGGGCCTTGTCTTCTAGCTGAATCTTCACCACGTTCACTCTATCGTCGTCAGGAATTCGAGCGGCGGTCAGGAGGTTCTCCACGTTGATGGGCCATTGTTCAGCTTCAAGTGGACTTGCTGATCCCGTGAACACTGCTAGATGATGCCTCTTGAAATCTGAAACGGTACCAACCCTAGCCTGTGTAGTCGGTACGAGCGCACCCTCGGGGGCGGGAACAGCCGTAGATCTCTCCAGGGCGGTAATTGCGGTCTCCTGTACTGCCTTCAATCCCTCGGCCAGGAGATCGGTCTTCCTCTATTGGGCTTGGGCCAGGGTCATCAGTGTGCTAAGGATCTTCTCGATACGATCGTGGTGACCGGCACCTAAGGAGTTGCCCGAGGAGTCCAAATACCTGAAAAGATCAAAAGAAATCAGATTCAAGCAAGGCTACACAATGATTCAACGATGATTAGGAAGTAAGGAAGAATGCAATAAGGCATACGCTAAGGGTGTAACTCAATCTAGAGATCCCTCCACGGAACTGTAATTTCATCCAAAACCTGGCTCCGATACCAATAAAACTATGTCACGCCCCGCTTCCTAAAATACGAGATACGAGGGGTGACTAGGCCAGCCATACTCCCACGGTCAGGGAATAATCCCGCCGTAGTCACACTTCGGCTTCTAGCATTACATGGTAGTCAGTAAACAGTACTCGAGTAAAGGAAAATCACAGTTCATAACTTTATTACATTGCAATTTAAAAGAGTTTGAGGTACATTTATTTCACAGAATAAACAACTAACCAATAAAACAAATGCTGAAATCAAAGAAAGTAGCGCTGGTGATGCAGTCTAGATCTCCGCAATCTTGAAGGATAAGTCCTGCTCCTGGGCTGGATCCACTTCATCCTATGAGCATGCACACTCAGGTCGTCAGGGCGACACATATAGCAATAAATATATATAATGGGCGTGCAGTATTATTAAACATGAGGAGTACAATGAATTGTAGAACCTGTGTATAATAACATCAACTGAATATGAATAGTGCACTATGAGTATCATGTCGGTGAACTAAGCAATGCACATGTCACTACTTAACGGTCACTAAGTCCATGAAATCAAATGTTGGAGAGGATACTCGTGTTTAACAAAGGTCTCGTGCATGCTCGAGACTACGGTCTACTGTGCCCGGGACATAACCCTGCCAGCCGTGCCGTTAGGCCCACGACCTAAAGTATGTATGTATGTGTGTGTGTGTATCACTGATAGCGAATGATCATCCTCTAAATCACTGTACCTCGCTAAATACGAGTTCAATTCCACCTTGATTTCCCCATTTCTCAGGTTATAGTATGCATTCATGTATTAGATAGGTTGTGAACAAATACGTATCGCTGTCACTTTCAATCACTTTTCCACTTGTCACTATCACTGTCGTATTTGTTACAACTCAATCACTATCACTACTATATCGACAATGCAGGTGATCACTATACAGCAGGTATAACTCAAGCGTGAAAATATGCGGAAATGCACTGAACAGGTATTCATTATTCTATAACGACCAATGCCGTATAACTTGAAAAATTTACGGTAAATCATACACATAGAATCGACCAAAACAGTATAAAGGAGTATGAAGCACACTTGATTATATAAACAGTAAAATTTATTTCAGGCCAATCGGAGTTCAGGTTAGGGAACCATCGCCATTTGAAGGCAGCGATCGATTTCTGAAATTCCAGTTTCAGAACTGGAAGCCCAATTTCGCGCGCGTTTTATCAGTAAGTATGTTTAGATTCAGGTATTTTCATAGTTGAATAAAGTCTAGTTCTGCCAGTTAAGTTTCCAACGCACCAAACGGATTACCAATCGCACCTCTACGTCAGAAGTTATGTTCAGATTAATGTGACAATGTAATGAACATTTCTGCAGAAACTGCAGAACCCAATGGCATTCCAAAATACAATTTAAATATCAAACGACCGTAAAAATGCACGGGACAAATTTCAAAGGTAAGATAATTAAGTTATCTACGCGACCATATAGGGTTCCATGCATTTATAGTTTTAAGCAGGTATGTACAGGTGTTTAGAATTTAGTTTCCCCCGTAGAATGCTACCCTGGACTGCAGTCCAGAATTACGTTCCTCCTCACTTTTCAGGGTCATGAATTGCATTATTCTAAAACTAATTACATGGGGTTATAGGTTATCTAGTTAGGTTCGATACGAGCCCAGAAATACCATGATTAGATTTATATTTAATTAACTACTAATTTTACAATGTGATGGTTGCGGTGATTTTCAGATTTGACGTAACCGATAGGCGGGGGTATCATTCATAGCGGTGGAAACAATTATTTTCCCTCGAATTCTCATGAGCTATCTGTTATCCTAAAAGGGTTTCGAAGCTTGTAAATTTCTCTATTTTAAGTAGGGTTTTTCATCTAGGGTGTCGTGTCATTATGTATAGGCATCAAATGAAATATTCGCTCTCATTAACTGATCTAACTAAAGCTATTCGATTTGAATATTATAATGGTATGATAAGGGATGGTATCTCTTAATATAATTGAACGACGTGGTCGGCTACAAAACTAAATTGACGGTTAGACATCGATGTCGCTATACACATAAACATTTACACCGGAGTATGTAACCTTGTTAATTTAATCAACTATTACAGTTTTTTAGCATGGATAAGCAAGGGAAAAGGGTTCCACTTGACTAGCGATAGACGACGATATGACGGTGGACGACGGCGAACGGCGCGACACGGGCACGATCACTGCACGATGCGCGCTCAACTTGGCTAGATCGGAGTACTCGGGCTCAGCACTGGCGTGGAAGGGGCCACGGCAGGGGGTTTCCAGCGACTCTGTTGAAGTGCTCGGATGCAGAGGGGCTGCCGGCGGTGAGCTCAGGCGGCTCTGGGGATTGGAGCTGGTGAATCAGGGAGCTTTGATTGGGTGCAGCGGCTTGGGTTCGGGGTTGGTGCGCGGAGATGGTGAGTAGGGAGTGGCTCAGAGATGGTAGGCGAGTTGGAGCGGGAGGAGAAAGATCAATGGCTGCGGGTCGCTGGGCGAGGCGGCTGCGGTCGGTGTTGATGGAGTCAGGGTTGAAGATGGGGTCGATGGAGAGAGGTGTTGTGGTGTGTTGGGGAGCTCGGTCACGGTGGTGCTCAGGCGAGGGAGTTGTGTTCGTTGTTGGGGTGTTCGGAGCTCGCGGCCATAGGCGGTGAGCAGAGGAGAAAAGAGGCGGGAATTGAGCTGGTGGTGGCCGCGGTGATGATGGTGGCAAGGTGGTTTGGTTTGGAGGAGAATGAGAGAAAGGGGCGAAGCAGAGAGAGCGGCTTGTTGGCGATGGTTCTTCGGCGGTGAGGGCAGTGAGGAGCTCAGTGATTTTTTTTGGGTTGAGGAATAAAGAGAATTAGAGGGAAAGGCAAAGAGATTGAGATGGAGATGGAGAAAGAGGTGTTAGAGGGAAAATGGGAGTCGTGGCTGTTGGAGATGGCCGGTTCGTACGCGAGTGCAAGGAGCGGGGAGTCGTGGGGGTGCCGTTGGGGACTTGGAGCCGTTGGGGAGTGAACAGGTAGAGTGGAGGCTGGCGCGAGGAACTTGCGAGCTGCGTGGGTGCGGGTCTAGCGGATCGGGCGCGAGGAGCGCGGAGGCGTGGGGTGATGGCGTGAGAAGCAGGGGCGACGTTGGGAAAAGGTGGGAAAACGAAGACGAGGGAGGAAGATGAAGGGAAGCGGGTCGGGTTGGCATGGGTCGGGTCGAGTAGAATTAGGATTGGGTTTGTTTAGGTAATTAAATATATATATATATAATAGTATAAAATTCACGGAAAATTTTGGGGAAAATACGGAATTTTTTTTATTCGGAACCGGGGATTTACATTTAGTGTTTTCTAATTACCGCAATCAATAACGGTGTCACAAATAGCTAGCCGATAGTGAGAACGGGTCGTCCACAGGAAAATGGTAAACTATTAATCATGTTTTAGAAGAGTTAATTGAAAAGGATTTGAGAAATATAATTTAAAGCTAGCTTTTAAGATCCCTTACGAAAAATAAGGAGTTTCTTTTGTTAGCATCATCGCTTCAAAATCAATGAGAAAGATGAAGAAAGAAGAAAAAAACAAATCAATTTAACTAAAAATTAGATGCAAAGAAATAAATTGTAGAAAAGTAAAGAGATAAGAAATAAAAATTACTCTACCTTTTATTAATAAAAATTTGCATTACAGAATTTGGCTAAAAGTGCTAAAAAAACTAAAAACCCTAGATAGACAATCCTAGATCGCTACTCGGTCCTTTATAGGCTCTGGAACTTAAAACCCTAGACTTCACCTCGATATATGTGAAAAGACTATCATGTCCTTGAAATTTCATATTGAACGGCCACTAATTGACCGCGGAACCGTCGCCTAATGCCCTCTTCGGCCGCTGAACCGCCACCTATTGGTGAGATTGCATTTCCAGATTTTTTCCTCTTTCTTCTCTTGATTTTAGGAGATCTTTTCGACGATAAAATCCTGAAAATATTGTTTTATTTTTGTAGTTGCGAGAAACTTCAATTTGCTCCTAAATTTGGTAGATTTGGTTTACTAACTTGATTTGATTTGGATCTCCTACTCATATTTATAGTCTTGAACTGATTTGTTATTTTAATACGTGCACAATATCTCAAATCAAATCATTAGTGGCATTTATTTTATTTGAGATAATATTCCAAAAATTCATTGACAAATAAATTACTTAATGGTTAAGAAATTCAAGGATATTTGATATGATATGATATACACATCTTAATAATGATGATTAAGAAGCACATGGATATTTTATTTAAATATGATTACACCCAATTATATTAATTATAAATTAAGAAACATATGACAAATATTTTTACATATAAACCCACATATGTTCTTAAATTATAAAAACGCATTTAGTAATTAATAAAAATAGGGAAAATAACCGTACAAATGTGCAATAAATGTGACTGACCACCAATTATTTTGGCTATTTACCCGCGGTGCCCTATCATTTCGACTATTTCCTTTTTTTATTTTCACTCCCTGCTTTTTATTGCGAGTTACCCCATCATTTCGGCTATTTTTTTATACTCATCAATTTTGTTATGAATCGGAGACTTGAGGTCTGATACCAGCTTCGGTATCAGTATCGTTAAACTGGGATATTGCCAGGAGCTACTCATCATATGTCATTGCCAATTTTGTCCAATAGTAGCTTAGGTAACAGGTTTAGATTCCTGCCAACTATGGTTGTTTGACTTTACGAGCTGTATGGGTCTTATAAAAGTATCTCTCTCTATGAGTCGTGAGGATCTCATAGGTGTATTTTCTTCTTAGGATTCGTGAAGGCTTCTAAGTGTATTTTACTCTTAAAGTCATAAGGATCTTACATGAGTATTTTTTCCTTGCCAATCGATGGGACTTGCAAGTGCCATTCACCACGTCAAGCAATATTTCTCATTTTTTGTGGGACTTGGTTGGGAATATATTTATTTACGCCCATAGATTATATACAAGAGTCGATATTGGACCACTTGTAGGGAATAAATTTGTGGGGTTATGATGGCTTAAGAACAGGTTTAGATCTCTGTAACTTAAGAATTTTGAATCCCGTAAGCCGTGAGGGTTTTACAGAGGATATATTCTCCTTATGAGTCATGAGGATCTCGTAAATGTATTTTCTCCTTAGGAATCATAAACCGCAATCGCAGTTTATCAACCACTCACAAGACCACCGAGATCTTCGACTTAGCTCCCAAAGGTAATCCACCCGGCCCTTCAGTCCTTCCACCAGTGAATGCTGGCACGCGCTACTTCCCGAACCTCCGTGTCTAGGTCCTGCCGAAAAAGACTGCATGCAAATGATTTACCATCCATCCCACTCATTCATTAAGTGCCTGCGGTGAGACGCGACCCACAACAAACGAAGGGGGTGGAGAGAGACCGAAGAAAGAAGAATTGTATTGAATGCTACACCGGGATCAGCAGCTTCCAGTGAAGACAAAATGGGTCGGGCAGGCTTAGGAGGATCGGGCATCCGAGGGGGTCTCCCGTATTCCAAAAAGGAGGGAGAGACCCGAAGAGTAGGAGAGGGAAAGACCGAGACCCAAAGTGTCAAGAAAGACGAGTGAGTGATTGCCGAGTCGGCAAGCACGAACGTCGCCCTTGTCCGGTGGGCCCGGGAAGTCCCATAACGGGACTTCAAGATTCATGGAGCCTTAAGAGCCCGGGAAGTCCCATAACGGGACTTCTAGCTACTCGAAAGGTCCAGTGAACCCATGGCGAAGCCCCCTTTTTGGCGCCCCGGAAAGTCGAAATCGACTTCCGGTCAGCGACAAAAATTCGGACCTGCAGTCTCCTACGTAGGCGGTAATGTAGACTGCATCCAGTTGCGGGTGTCTCCCGCAGGATTCGTGCTTATCTAAGAAGGGTATAGAACGGCGTGTTTTTTTGATTCCTAAGTGTGTTGCTCCTTTATGAGTCGTAAGAATCTCACGCAGGTGTTTTCTTCTTACAAAGTCAAGAGGACTTTACAAGTGCATCTTTTCTTTCTTTTAACGAGTTCATGCCCTCCCAAGTTTTCACAAGCTCGCCTATAGCCCTGCTGTTTTTTACTCACGGAGCCTTTTCGGGTTTTCATCCGTGCCCATTTTGCTCGTGGGCATACCTTTTTCTTATCCAACATTGCTCGAGGAGACTGGTGGCCCGTAAGGTAATGCACTATCAGCTGTAGGTCACGATATTTTTCGAAGGACCGCATCATTGGTAGAACTTCTTGGCCAGTGGGGATTTCAGGTGTAGCCTTGCCGATGGTACATGTGAGAGATATGGATTGTTTATACTCGTAGATTGTATACAGCTGGTTATATGACTCATACCGTAAGGCTAAACATATTAGTTTAGGGACATTTCGGTCCAATATTAGTTTAGGGACATTTCGGTCCATGGGAACGTAGTATGGGGTCATATTGTTTATGCCCATGAATTGTATACGATGATCAATATAGAGATCCACTGTAGAGCAACATATTAGTTTAAGGACATTACGGTCCATCATCATGTATATGATAGAGAGTATGTAGGGTAACATATTAGTTTAAGGACGTTTCGATCCAACATTCCTGTGTTCAGGACGAAATGATAGTTTAAGGACATTTCGGTTCGATACCAGTTTAAAGACGTAGTGGTCCTTGGCGCATAATGGAGAGCATACGACTATCAGAGTTTTAACTCAAGAAGATAGCGAGCGGACACAAGCGTCGTCATCTATCATTGACCTAAGTCGCTACTCTTCAAGTATAGTATTTTTTAAGGAATCGGCTGTTATTGGTCGAAATGGTCTTTCTCTATGCATATCCATGAGCAGCTAAGCTCCACCTTGGTAGACCTTATCTATGATGTATAGGCCTTCATAGTTTAGCTTGAACTTTCCCCATTTTGCACTATTGGGAATCATTGGTCTTTTGACAACCAGCACGAGTTCGCCTTGGCGGAATGTTCTCGGCCTGGTTAATCTTTCATATGATCGCGTCATCCTTGCCTTATAAGCTTCCAGATTTTGCTGTGCTACAAGGCGAGTTTCATCGAGAGGATCGAGCTCCTCGAACCTAAGATGAGCATTTTCTTCATCTGTTAGCTTGTATTGAACTGCCACTCGTAATGAAAGGAGTTCTATCTCCAGTGGGGGTACTGCTTCAGTGCCAAACACCAATACATATGGTGTTGTATTTGTGGTCGTCTTGACCATTGTTCGGTACGCCTAAAGAGCTTCATGCAGTCTCCCGTGCCAGTTTTTCTTGTTCTTGGACACCGTCTTATTTATAATCTTGGTCAAGATCTTGTTGAATGCTTCAGCTAGACCATTGGCCCGAGAAGTATAGACCGAGGAGTACCTCTAGTCTATCTTGTGTTGTTGTACGAAGCAGCTTATTTTGTGGCTTCTATAAGCTGGTCCATTATCCGAGATTATCCGTCGTAGAGTTCCAAACTGGTAGATAACATGAGTTTTGAAGAAGTGGAGGATATTCTCCTCTTCACCTCTCTTAACGGTACTGCCTCTGCCCTACTTAGAGAAATAATCGGTTGTTGCTAGAATAAACCGATTTTCTCTGGATGACGCTGGTTCGATAAGGCTGATTATATCTGTTCCCCACATCTCGAATGATCAACTAGCTACTGTCGGATGTAGTGAATTTAGATGCTGATGTATGAAGTCCCCGTGTATTTGGTACGAGTGACACCGCTTCGTATATTTGAGGCAGGCTTGGATCATTGTGGGCTAGCAATAGCCCATCCTTTTTATCTTCAGCTTCATTTTTGGACCTACTTGATAGAAGCCGCAAAGTCCGTCGTGTACTTCTTAAACGACTTTCCTTGCTTCTTTCGAACCCAGGCATCTTAACCATACGAAGTTGAAGGATCTCTTGTATAGAGTATCATTAACGAAAGCGGATGACAGAGCTCATTTCATGAGCTGATGTCTAGATGACGCATCTTCAGGTATGCGTTGGGACTTGAAGTAGTCAATAAAGGCTTCCCTTCAGTCCTCAACTTCTTCCTCATTTTTTATTTGTAGAGCATCTTCTTCAGTCGATCCTTTTTCTTCCAGTAGCTCCATCAGAACTTCCGAAGGTATATTTGCTGGCGCTAGGATCTTGCGGCTTTGGACAATGATCCTTACGTCATCGATGTCTTCATCGGCCAATTCTTTATCCAATTTGGCTAACACATCCGCCTTACTGTTTTCCACTCGCGGCACATTTTCCACGGTATATGAAGGGATTTGGGTTAACACCTGCTGCACTCTTTCATCATATATTATTAGTTCTGGCTTGCATGTCTTATAGTCACTATTTACTTGACTGACATTTAGCTGAAAATCTCCGTATATTAGAAGATCCTTGATTCCCATATCGATGACGATCTCAAGATTGGCTATCAAGGCTACGTATTCAGCATCTTTATTAGTCCCAGGCTCCATCAAGGAGAGGGCATAACGCAATATTTCTCTTTGCGGGGTCATGAAAATAAGGTCCATCCCGGCTTTAATTATAGGGGTATTCTTCTTCCGCCGCTTCATGGAAGATGCTCCATCAAGACTTATTTTCTTCTTTCTCCTCTTCGACTGCGCCGAACGCGTATTCATCCGGCAACTCGCAGTTTATGGGAGAATCAGCTAGTGTCAAATGTTCCGCAAGAAAGTCGGTGATGGCTTGTCCTTTGACCGCTTTGAGAGATCGATATGTTATCGAGAATTCCATCAGCAGGAGGGCCCATTTGATAAGTCTTCCCGTCAGTATGACCTTTGATATCAGATACTTCAGAGGATCCACTTTTGATATGAGATGGATTTCATGCGCCAAGACGTAGTGTCTGAGCTTCGTCATTGCTAAGATCGGCGCCAAGCAGTGCTTTTTGATTAGGGAGTAGTTGCTTTCTGCCCCTAGGAGAACTCGACTTAGATAGTAAAGAGCTCTCTCTTTTTCTTGATCGTTCACTTATGCCCACAACGTACGTAAAGAACCTTTAAGGGCCGTTGTATATAAGATAAGGGGTTTTCTCTTAACTGGAGCGGCCAATACCGATGGATTTTGCAGGTATTGTTTTTTCCTCCAATGCATCTTGGTATTTCTGATCCCAGACGAACGGGGTTCCCTTCTTCATCAAATGGCTATAGGGGTGACATTTTCCGGAAAGATTGGCTATGAACCGCCGAATATATGCGAGTTTTCTTTGGAGAGATCGCAGTTGATTGAGGGTTCTTGGCGAGGCCATTCCCATAATTGCCTTGATTTTTTAGGGATCATTTTCAAAACTTCGGTGGCAGATGATGAAGCCTAGGAATTTTCCTGACGAGACCCCAAAGGCGCACTTTAAAGGATTCATGTTCAGATTATATTTCCAAAGACGCTCGAACACGATTCTTAGATGCTCCCAGTGCTCCTCATCAGATTTGCTTTTGACCACGAGGTCATCAATATAGCATTCGACGAACTTGTGTATGAGGTCATCGAATATCTTTGTCATGGCCCTTTCGTATCAAAATACAAATACCCGTATTCGTATAAAAATACGAATACTGAAAGAGAGAAAATAAGAGATATAATACTAGCTCACATATCACATATGTGATCAACCTGGCTATCTTTCAAACCTGCTAATATTATCAAAATGCTTGATTAAAGTACGTGTATAAAATACATGTATTTAATCGAACCCCCGTACATATCAAAATACGCACATTACATCGTTTCGCGTGGACCGGAAAACCCTCTGTGTGGGACTCTAAAGACTCGACGATACGCTGACAGTGGGTTTAACCACAAGCGCGTCAGCGGCACTAACTGTACATAACAACTACCCAGGTGTTGAACGAAAGGAAGGTCGACAAGCAAGCTCATTCGTACCCCTACTGAGCCTGTAGGTGACACTCACCATATAGTCTGGTCTCTTCGTCTGAGAGTATCGCATACCAGGTCTAGGAGGTGGATAACGCCATATCCCAAAAAATCCGATAAGTCGTGTCGGTGTCAAGTTCATCACATACCGAGAAACTACTGATCTACAATCAGTAAATCTCATCTATCTTGACCAGGGATTTATGGTGATAGCCAACCGAACACAGCGCGATATCGACTCCCTATATCAGGAGAGACAAATCCCTGACGATTTCTCACTGCCTCCATGTGGCTCAGGACTGTACACAACTAAAACCTATTTGCATGACTCAGTATAGCCGTGGTAGGGTAGTAATCTAAGTATAGTGGGAACTCACATGAGACAAATGACGATCTCAGGTCAACAAGCTACCCGTACTCATGTCACCAGAGAACTGCAATCTGACGATAGGTATAGTACTATCTAGAAGTTCCCGGCTAGTCCATCCAGTGTACTCACATCCAGTGAACACTTGTATACAATCTTAGGTGCAACACACCAATAACTATAAGATCTGTCACCGCCCCTCGTCGGGGTCTAAAAACGTACACTACTCTACTCTGGAATATCGATGCCCAGTCTCGATACTTCCACGACTAGGGACATTTAAGGATGTGCTTATGGACTACCCAACTTTCACAATTATGATCGCTTTTATAACTCCGGTAGTCAAGCAAAGATCCTACGGGCTTTATCATTATGTATTCGCGACATGTAATATCAAATAAAATATGTACACAACAATGATAAAGACAAATCAGATAGTATACTATCATCTTGAGCAAGATTGTTCTATCTGTATAGGTCCTCCTTCAATATCATAATCGTCTACCTGCAATTGCATTAATTGCCTTGAGGGCACTATAGCTAACAGGTCTTAAAGTTATTGATTCTCATTTATCAAAACTTAGAGATATCATAATGTTTATTGAAACCTCTAGACCTAGAAAATAAATTTTTAAGCAAATTTGTACACAGTTAAATTTAAGATTTAAATCTTTCAAATTCAATATTCCAATTAGGTGGAATTCTACTTATAAAATGTTGAAATGTCTTTTTAAATGTAGAGTTCCTATTACTTTATTTTATCAGGAGCAAATACCTACTAATGATTTAGAGGATCTTGATTGGTTTGTTTATGAATATGTTATGAATTTTTTTAAAATATTTTATACTGCAACTAGTACTTTATATGGTGTTTATATCCAACTACATGTTTAGCGGTAGAACAATTATTTTATATTAGTAAAATTATTAATGAACATATAGTTGACAATGATAGTCCATTTTCTGGAATGTTGATAGTATTCTTTCTAAATTGAATAAATATTGGGGGGAAATTCCTACATTGTTTTGTTCAACTACAGTTTTTGATCTTAGAATTAAACTAGATTAATTTATTTGATTTATTAGATAGATACCATGATAACTTAAATACTGATATAGAAGATTATAAAAACATTTTAAATTCTTATTTACAAATTTTGTATACCATATATGACTTACAATACGATAAAAACAGAACTTCTTTTTCATCTTCCTTTTCATTTCAAACTTCTAAAATAGGAATTTTTGAATTTTTAAGTAAAAAGAAACAAAAAATTACTGTTTCTACTTCTTCTTGTAATGAACTTACAATGTATTTACAAAATGATTTCAATAGTTTTCTCACTTTTGAACAAATGGAAATTTTTGATATTTTGGATTGGTCGAAAACACATGAACACATGTATTTTGTGCTTTCTGTCATGGCTCATGATTTGCTAACAACTCCGGTATCCACAGTAGTTTTGGAGTATATTTTTAGTGCATATAACAGGGTTCCTGAGTAACAAGAGGGCGAGTCTATCAGATGAAGCAATGGAGGTCGTAGTGTGCCAAAAATATTAGTTCGATGCTGAAACTAGACCCACACTGAAAGTACTCAAGACTCTGACACTGGTGAGGAGTAAAGACTGATAGAAGTTTACTAATTACATTTATTTTATTAATTGTATTTTTTTTGGCTATTATATGAAGGGTAAGGTTTTCCAACTTATGATCCCTTCAAAAAAAATTTAAATCAGTAAAATATCTAAGTTTGGTCCGGGACCTAAACAAAATTCGAGCCAAAAAAATTGCAGAAAAAACCAATTTTTGAAAAAATAAATAAATAAAACTGCAGTCGGGCCGGCCCAGGCCCGGCCAGGCTCTATCCTAAGGAAATCGGGCAGGCCCGAGGCCTGGCCTGATTGCGGTCAAACCAGGCTTTATCCGGCCTAAAGACTGGCCAAGCCCGACGGGCTAAGGGCCGTTCAGGCCCTGCCAGCCCGTTTGCCACACTGACACTTCTTGAGCCTAACAGCCGAAAATGAAAGTAAATAGATTATAAGAAATTGAGAAAGAAAATGATTATGGCCGGTTTACCACTTGCCACATATAATATTCTTATTCTTTATATTTTGGGTCGCTGAAATTTCCTCAGAGCGGTTCCCCTTTTGAATTCAAACTCTCTCTCTCTCTCTCTCCTCTCTCTAATGGCAACCAGCAACAAAGAGGAGGAGCTCTTCTCCTCTCTAGTCTCCAACATCAAAAGCTACAGCGGCACCGACCCTCTTCGCCCTTGGATTCAGTAAGTCTCCAAAAGATCCCAACTTGAACTCAACCCATCTCTTAGCTTGCTCCATTTCCCCCAAATAATTCGTTATTTTTTCCCCTTTTTTGATAGAGGTATCAGAAAGATGAAGGAGTCGCTGCCTCCTCGTGTTCTCAAAGAGAAGCTCCCTCGATTCCTTCAGAAATGCGCTCAGGCCTTCGAATCTGACGCCAGATACCACGACGATTCTAGATACGTTCGTGTTTGGATTCAATTGGTAATTGGATTAGGGATAGGGATTTTGGGAACCAGTTAGCTCCCAAATTGGGGCAAAATATAGTAGTTTCATTATTTTTATATAGCTCCAACTAATGAGGAAACAGGAACTTTCATTTTGATGATTTTGATGTGATGGAAAGTCTAAATGGTTAAGAAATTTGCTAAAACTTAACTTCAACTTAGATAACCTTTTCGCTGCCAGTATTAAAATGATTTCAAATAACATTTGCTTTTGAATTCAACTCGAAATGCATTTAGAGTTAAAAAAATTGTGAAGCCCGCATACTTTGGGTCATGTTTCATTATTATGGGTGATTCAGGAAGAACTTAGCTTCCCAAATGGGGCCGAGTGTTGAATAAAAATGGATGACAATTACAAAGCTTTATTCTTGTATGCACTACTCTCTTACAACACCACCGCATGCACAAATATTACAACACTACAACACTTACAAAAGACAATAGCCTTAAAGGCTTTGTTCCTCTCTTTACTCTCTCTCTCTCATTTTTCTTTTTTCTTTTCTTTGCTTTTGCAATGAATGCTTCTATCACTAAATCCCCATCCTATTTATAGCCTTAAACTCCCATCTACTCCCACATACAAATCCATGTGCAAAACGTCTTGCCCCATGGTTGTCAAAGATAAGAAGGCACCTTTGATTTTAACACTCCTTCACCTACTCCCATGGGTAACACACCGCTTTGACTCGATTTGGTGCTGATTTTAATACTCCCCTCAGTACCAACTTCTTGAGGCATAAGTCATAGATGACGTCTGAATTCTATAAATTTCGATGAACTTAGCCCTTTAGTAAAAATGTCTGCTACATGATTTTATGTTCGTATCGGTTGCATTGCAATCTTTTCCCGCAATACCTTCTTCCTAAGAAAATGATGATGTACCTCCACATATTTTGTTCGTGCATGAAACACGGAATTCTCTGTTGGCCGGACAGTTGATTGGTTGTCACTTATAGGTCCACTGCATAGTCCACTGGCTGATGTAAATCTTCCATCACTGCATAAGCGAAGTACTTTTTGTTGGGTCCCTAGCGCTCGCGCAGCGGAAGGTCGCCTCGATGGCGGAATACAAGACAATTTTTTTTTATAGCGAGCGATAGTGACCGCAATCATAGAATCGTTTCAATACACTAAACTAGTTATCTGAAATACAAGGTTGCGAGATACAACCTTTGATGCATGTCCACCCAATCGTGGAAGACCCCTCCAAGCTCCGTAGCCGTCGGGAACGCGCTTGAGAGACGACTGCCCTTACCGAAGATGATCCATCCGAGGGAAACCGATTCAAGCTTCAACTTCACTCCAAAGTGATTTTTGAGGAAGTAACCCACCATCTAAACTTGCTAGGGATAGAATGTGAGGGATATAGGGATTTAACACTTTCATTTACTCTCAAAAGTACAACCCAAGTTAGCTCACCACATGAGCAAGAGAAGGAGAAGGAAGATGAAGAGAGAGAACTCTCATAACAAATGAGCTAGCAAGTGTAAAGAGATAGAATGAGATAAGTCTTCATAATTTTTCCAACAATAGAAAATATGTCATCCTCCTTTTTGCATTAAACAAATGAAGACCATATCTCTCATCCATCCCTCCTTTACACCTCACCCTCCATCTCATTTCATTTAATTTCCAAATAAGAAATTAACAAATGATGTGTGTTCCTTCTAGAAGTATTCCGTATAAATATGGAATACAACCCCGGTATATGTATCGAAATACGTATATGTGTATCCATATAAATACGAATAGCTAAGAGAGATAAAATGAATAGTGAACAAAATACTAAAATATATGTATATCAATATATATATATATATGTATGTATGTAAATTATTTAACCAATACATGGTTTAATAATCCTGCTTAATTCTAAGCCGGCTGGTATTATCAAATGTCCGATTAAAATCCGTGTAGCCAGTACATGTATTTAATCAGATCCATGTACGTATCAGCATACGGCATCTGCATCATATTGCCTAAACCAGAAAAATCCTCTGTGTGGGACTTTAAAAACTCGACAATATGCTAAGAGTGAGTAACTAGATAAATCCATAATCACAGACACGTCATCGGCACTAGCTGTACGTAACGGATACCCAGATGTGTCGAAAGAGAGGTCGACAATCAAGTCTGTCCGTATCCCTACTGAGCATGAATGTGACATCTCCATACAATTTGGTCTCTCCGTCTAAGAGTATCACATATCGGGTCCAGGGGATGGATAACGTCGGATCTCTAATAACCCGATAAGTCGTACCGGTGTCAAGCTCATCACCCACTGAGAAACTATCGATCTTCTATCGGTAAATTTCATCCATCCTGGTCAGGGATTTATGGTGATAGCCAACCGAATACAGTGCAACATCGACTCCCTATACCAAGAGAAACAAGTCCATGACGATTGTTCGCTGCCTCCATATGGCTCGGAACTGTTCCCAACTAAAACCTGTTTGCACAACTCCTTTGGGCCGTAGTAGGGTAGTAATCAAAGCACAATGAGAACTCTCATGAGACAAATGATAATCTCAAGTCAAAAGGTTTATCCGTACTCATGTCACTTGAGAACTACTATCTGACGATAGGTATAATACAATTTAGAAGTTCTCGGTGAGTCCGTCCGGTGTACTCATCTCCAGTGAGCACGTGTATACAATCTTAGATGCCAAAACACCAATGGCTTGTGAGACCGGCCACCGCCCCTCGTCGGGGTTTAGAAATGTATACACTAGTCTATTTCGGAATATCGATGCCCAGTTTTGATACTCTCTCAACTAGAGACATTTAAAGATGTGCTTATGGACTACCCATCTCCCACGTATATGATCTCCATCATAATACTGGTAGTCAAGCAATGATCCTACGGGTTTTATCATTGTGTATTAGCGACACGTAATCACGAGTAAAATGTATACATACAATGATAAAGACAAATTAGATAGCATACTATCATCTCGAATAAGCATGTTCTACTTGTATAGGTTCTCCTTCAATTATCATAATCGTCTATTTGCAATTACAATAATTATCATGAGAGCATCATTACCAACACTTTCTTGAGCTGCCATAGCCGCTGATCTATACTCTATCTTTGTTGTTGACAATGACACGGTCGACTGTCTTTTGGTACACCAGGAGATAGCTGCAGAGCCAAGGCCGAACACATATCCGGTTGTTGACCTTCGAGTGTCATGATCTCCGCCGTAATCAGTATCACAGTAACCAAATAGTTTGCACTCCTTATCATTCTTGTATAAAAGACCATAGTCAATGGTTACGTTTATATATCTTAGAATTCGTTGAACTGTTTCCGGATGAGATTTCTTTGGTTTCTGCATATAGCGATTTACCACTCCAACCGCGAATGAGATGTTTGATCTTGCTATTGTTAGATAAATCAAGTTTCCAGCTAGTTGTCGATACATGGTCACATCTTCAAGGTTTTCCCATTTTCTATACATATTTTGATATTTGTCTCCATTGGTGTAGATGCTGACTTGCAATTTATCATGCCATACTTGAGCAGCAGGTCCTTCGCGTACTTTTGTTGGCAGAGAGACATTCCTTCTTTTCTTTGATCAACTTTGAGTCCAAGAAAAATTTTAGTTGTCTGAGCTCTTTCATCTGAAAGCAAACTGAGATATTTTCTCTCGTTCTTTTGATTTCAACTTCGTCATCTCCAGTCACGATCAAATCGTCGACATAAACTACTACCGTGGTTAGCTTATCTTCTTGTTGCTTGACAAACAAGCTGGAATCTGCAGGAGTAACAATATGACCGTTTTGTACAAAGAACTCTGCTATCTTTCCATACCATGCCTTAGACGCTTGTTTTAATCCATACATAACTTTTCTTAACTTGCAAACGTACCCGTGCTTTTCTTGAACTTTGAATCCCCTAAGCTACTCCATGTATATCTTTCGATCAAGATCGCCGTGTAAGAATGCATTCTCCACGTCCATCTGCCAGAGTTTCCATCCTTTACCTGACGTAAGAGCTATAAGAACATGTACAGTTGTAATTTTAGCAACTGGACTAAACGTTTCATCGTAATCTAGTACATATTGCAGAGAAAACCCTCGAACCACCAATCGTGCCTTGTACCTCTCGATCGACCCATATGGTTGAATCTTAAGTTTGTAAACCCATTTGCATGAGATAGGTTTAACATTTTCGGACTTCAACACCAGCTCTCAAGTCTGGTTTTGCTGCAAAACCAGAATTTCTTCTTCCATTGCGTTTCGCCAGTTACCACTTTGATGAGCTTCTTCAAATGTGGATGACTCTTTTTCTTTAGCCTCTTCCACAATAACTGCATTAGCGTCTTTTGGATTTGGTTTTCTTTGTCTTGCGGACCTCCGAAGAAACGTCATATCTTCAATAATATCTTCTAGATGACTTGGACGATCTTCTTTTAGCGCCTTATGGTGATCATCGGAACGCCAAGAACTTTTCTCCTTCGCTCAACTTAGGGATCTGAGATATTTTCTCTCGTTCTTTTGATTTCAACTTCGTCGTCTCTAGTGACGATCAAATCGTCGACATAAACTACTACCGTGGTTAGCTTATCTTCTTGTTGCTTGACAAACAAGCTGGAATCTGCAGGAGTAACTCATCAAAGTGGTAACTGGCGAGAAGCAATGGAAGAAGAAATTCTGGCTTTGCAGCAGAACCAGACTTGGGAGCTGGTGTTGAAGCCCTTAATTCTGGCTTTGCAGCAAAATCTGAAATCAAGCGAACTGAGATATTTTCTCTCGTTCTTTTGATTTCAACTTCGTCATCTCCAGTCACGATCAAATCGTCGACATAAACTACTACCGTTGTTAGCTTATCTTCTTGTTGATTGACAAACAAGCTGGAATCTACAGGAGTAACAATGTATCCGCTTTGTACAAGGAACTCTGCTATCTTTCCATACCATGCCCTTGACGCTTGTTTTAATCCATAGAGAACTTTTCTTAACTTGCAAACGTACCCGTGCTTTTCTTGAGCTTTGAATCCCCTAGGCTACTCCATGAATATCTCTCGATCAAGATCGCCGTGTAAGAATGCATTCTCCATATCCATCTGCCAGAGTTTCCATCCTTTACCTGACGTAAGAGCTAAAAGAACATGTACAGTTGTAATCTTAGCAACTGAACTAAACGTTTCATCGTAATCTAGTACATATTGCTGAGAAAACCCTCGAACCACCAATCGTGCCTTATACCTCTCGATCGACCCATATGGTTGAGTTTTAAGTTTGTAAACCCATTTGCATGAGATATGTTTAACATTTTCGGGCTTCAACGCCAGCTCCAAGTCTGGTTCTGCTGCAAAGCCAGAATTTCTTCTTCCATTGCCTTTCGCCAGTTACCACTTTGATGAGCTTCTTCAAATGTGGATGGCTCTTTTTCTTTAGCCTCTTCCACAATAACTGCATTAGCGTCTTTTGGATTTGGTTTTCTTTGTCTTGCGGACCTCCGAAGAAGCGTCATATCTTCAATAATATCTTCTAGATGACTTGGACGATCTTCTTTTAGCGCCTTATGGTGAACATCGGTACGCCAAGAACTTTTCTCCTTCGCTGAACTTAGGGATCTGAGATATTTTCTCTCGTTTTTTTGATTTCAACTTCGCCGTCTCCAGTCACTATCAAATCGTCGACATAAACTACTACCGTGGTTAGCTTATCTTCTTGTTGCTTGACAAACAAGCTGGAATCTGCAGAAGTAACTCATCAAAGTGGTAACTGGCGAGAAGCAATGGAAGAAGAAATTCTGGCTTTGCAGCAGAACCAGACTTGGGAGCTGGTGTTGAAGCCCCCAATTCTGGCTTTGCAGCAAAATCTGAAATCAAGCGAACTGAGATATTTTCTCTCGTTCTTTTGATTTCAACTTCGTCATCTCCAGTCACGATCAAATCGTCGACATAAACTACTACCGTTGTTAGCTTATCTTCTTGTTGATTGACAAACAAGCTGGAATCTGCAGGAGTAACAATGTATCCGCTTTGTACAAGGAACTCTGCTATCTTTTCATACCATGCCCTTGACGCTTGTTTTAATCCATACAGAACTTTTCTTAACTTGCAAACGTACCCGTGCTTTTCTTGAGCTTTGAATCCCCTAGGCTACTCCATGAATATCTCTCGATCAAGATCGCCGTGTAAGAATGCATTCTCCATATCCATCTGTCAGAATTTCCATCCTTTACCTGACGTAAGAGCTAAAAGAACATGTACAGTTGTAATCTTAGCAACTGAACTAAACGTTTCATCGTAATCTAGTACATATTGCTGAGAAAACCCTCGAACCACCAATCGTGCCTTATACCTCTCGATCGACCCATATGGTTGAGTCTTAAGTTTGTAGACCCATTTGCATGAGATAGGTTTAACATTTTCGGGCTTCAACGCCAGCTCCAAGTCTGGTTCCGCTGCAAAGCCAGAATTTCTTCTTCCATTGCCTTCGCCAGTTACCACTTTGATGAGCTTCTTCAATTGTGGATGGCTCTTTTTCTTTAGCCTCTTCCACAATAACTGCATTAGCGTCTTTTGGATTTGGTTTTCTTTGTCTTGCGGACCTCTGAAGAAGCGTCATATCTTCAATAATATCTTCTAGATGACTTGGACGATCTTCTTTTAGCGCCTTATGGTAAACATCGGTACGCCAAGAACTTTTCTCCTTCGCTGAACTTAGGGATCTGAGATATTTTCTCTCGTTCTTTTGATTTCAACTTCGCCGTCTCCAGTCACTATTAAATCGTCGACATAAACTACTACCGTGTTTAGCTTATCTTCTTGTTGCTTGACAAACAAGCTGGAATCTGCAGGAGTAACTCATCAAAGTGGTAACTGGAGAGAAGCAATGGAAGAAGAAATTCTGGCTTTGCAGCAGAACCAGACTTGGGAGCTGGTGTTGAAGCCCTTAATTCTGGCTTTGCAGCAAAATCTGAAATCAAGCGAACTAAGATATTTTCTATCGTTCTTTTGATTTCAACTTCGTCATCTCCAGTCACGATCAAATCGTCGACATAAACTACTACCGTTGTTAGCTTATCTTCTTGTTGATTGACAAACAAGCTGGAATCTGCAAGAGTAACAATGTATCCGCTTTGTACAAGGAACTCTGCTATCTTTCCATACCATGCCCTTGACGCTTGTTTTAATCCATACAGAACTTTTCTTAACTTGCAAACATACCCGTGCTTTTCTTGAGCTTTGAATCCCCGAGGCTACTCCATGAATATCTATCGATCAAGATCGCCGTGTATGAATGCATTCTCCACGTCCATCTGCCTGAGTTTCCATCCTTTACCTGGCGTAAGAGCTAAAAGAACATGTACAGTTATAATCTTAGCAACTGAACTAAACGTTTCATCGTAATCTAGTACATATTGCTGAGAAAACCCTCGAACCACCAATCGTGCCTTATACCACTCGATCGACCCATATGGTTGAGTCTTAAGTTTGTAAACCCATTTGCATGAGATAGGTTTAACATTTTTGGGCTTCAACGCCAGCTCCAAGTCTGGTTCTGCTGCAAAGCCAGAATTTCTTCTTCCATTGCCTTTCGCCAGTTACCACTTTGATGAGCTTCTTCAAATGTGGATGGCTCTTTTTCTTTAGCCTCTTCAACAATAACTGCATTAGCGTCTTTTGGATTTGGTTTTCTTTGTCTTGCGGACCTCCGAAGAAGCGTCATATCTTCAATAATATCTTCTAGATGACTTGGACGATCTTCTTTTAGCGCCTTATGGTGAACATCGGTACGCCAAGAACTTTTCTCCTTCGCTGAACTTAGGGATCCGAGATATTTTCTCTCGTTCTATTGATTTCAACTTTGCCGTCTCCAGTCACTATCAAATCGTCGACATAAACTACTACCGTGGTTAGCTTATCTTCTTGTTGCTTGACAAACAAGCTGGAATCTGCAGGAGTAACTCATCAAAGTGGTAACTGGCGAGAAGCAATGGAAGAAGAAATTCTGGCTTTGCAGCAGAACCAGACTTGGGAGCTGGTGTTGAAGCCCCCAATTCTGGCTTTGCAGCAAAATCTGAAATCAAGCGAACTGAGATATTTTCTCTCGTTCTTTTGATTTCAACTTCGTCATCTCCAGTCACGATCAAATCGTCGACATAAACTACTACCGTTGTTAACTTATCTTCTTGTTGATTGACAAACAAGCTGGGATCTGCAGGAGTAACAATGTATCTGCTTTGTACAAGGAACTCTGCTATCTTTCCATACCATGCCCTTGACGCTTGTTTTAATCCATACAGAACTTTTCTTAACTTGCAAGCGTACCCGTGCTTTTCTTGAGCTTTGAATCCCCGAGGCTACTCCATGAATATCTCTCGATCAAGATCGCCGTGTATGAATGCATTCTCCACGTCCATCTGCCAGAGTTTCCATCCTTTACCTGACGTAAGAGCTAAAAGAACATGTACACTTGTAATCTTAGCAACTGAACTAAACGTTTCATCGTAATCTAGTACATATTGCTGAGAAAACCCTCAAACCACCAATCGTGCCTTGTACCTCTCGATCGACCCATATGGTTGAGTCTTAAGTTTGTAAACCCATTTGCATGAGATAGGTTTAACATTTTCGGGCTTCAACGCCAGCTCCAAGTCTGGTTCCGCTGCAAAGCCAGAATTTCTTCTTTCATTGCCTTCGCCAGTTACCACTTTGATGAGCTTCTTCAATTGTGGATGGCTCTTTTTCTTTAGCCTCTTCCACAATAACTGCATTAGCGTCTTTTGGATTTGGTTTTCTTTGTCTTGCGGATCTCCGAAGAAGCGTCATATCTTCAATAATATCTTCTAGATGACTTGGACGATCTTCTTTTAGCGCCTTATGGTAAACATCGGTACGCCAAGAACTTTTCTCCTTCGCTGAACTTAGGGATCTGAGATATTTTCTCTCGTTCTTTTGATTTCAACTTCGCCGTCTCCAGTCACTATGAAATCGTCGACATAAACTACTACCGTGTTTAGCTTATCTTCTTGTTGCTTGACAAACAAGCTGGAATCTGCAGGAGTAACTCATCAAAGTGGTAACTGGCGAGAAGCAATGGAAGAAGAAATTCTGGCTTTGCAGCAGAACCAGACTTGGGAGCTGGTGTTGAAGCCCCCAATTCTGGCTTTGCAGCAAAATCTGAAATCATGCGAACTGAGATATTTTCTCTCGTTCTTTTGATTTCAACTTCGTCATCTCCAGTCACGATCAAATCGTCGACATAAACTACTACCGTTGTTAGCTTATCTTCTTGTTGATTGACAAACAAGCTGGAATTTGCAGGAGTAACAATGTATCCGCTTTGTACAAGGAACTCTGCTATCTTTCCATACCATGCCCTTGACGCTTGTTTTATTCCATACAGAACTTTTCTTAACTTGCAAGCGTACCCGTGCTTTTCTTGAGCTTTGAATCCCCGAGGCTACTCCATGAATATCTATCGATCAAGATCGCCGTGTATGAATGCATTCTCCACGTCCATCTGCCTGAGTTTCCATCCTTTACCTGACGTAAGAGCTAAAAGAACATGTACAGTTGTAATCTTAGCAACTGAACTAAACGTTTCATCGTAATCTAGTACATATTGCTGAGAAAACCCTCGAACCACCAATCGTGCCTTGTACCTCTCGATCGACCCATATGGTTGAGTCTTAAGTTTGTAAACCCATTTGCATGAGATAGGTTTAACATTTTCGGGCTTCAACGCCAGCTCCAAGTCTGGTTCTGCTGCAAAGCCAGAATTTCTTCTTCCATTGCCTTTCGCCAGTTACCACTTTGATGAGCTTCTTCAAATGTGGATGGCTCTTTTTCTTTAGCATCTTCCACAATAACTGCATTAGCGTCTTTTGGATTTGGTTTCCTTTGTCTTGCGGACCTCTGAAGAAGCGTCATATCTTCAATAATATCTTCTAGATGACTTGGACGATCTTCTTTTAGCGCCTTATGGTGAATATCGGTACGCCAAGAACTTTTCTCCTTCGCTGAACTTAGGGATCTGAGATATTTTCTCTCGTTCTTTTGATTTCAACTTCGTCGTCTCCAGTCACGATCAAATCGTCGACATAAACTACTACCGTGGTTAGCTTATCTTCTTGTTGCTTGACAAACAAGCTGGAATCTGCAGGAGTAACTCATCAAAGTGGTAACTGGCGAGAAGCAACGGAAGAAGAAATTCTGGCTTTGCAGCAGAACCAGACTTGGGAGCTGGTGTTGAAGCCTCCAATTCTGGCTTTGCAGCAAAATCTGAATTCAAGCGAACTGAGATATTTTCTCTCGTTCTTTTGATTTCAACTTCGTCATCTCCAGTCAAGATCAAATCGTCGACATAAACTACTACCGTTGTTAGCTTATCTTCTTGTTGATCGACAAACAAGCTGGAATCTGCAGGAGTAACAATGTATCCGCTTTGTACAAGGAACTCTTCTATCTTTCCATACCTTGCCCTTGACGCTTGTTTTAATCTATACAGAACTTTTCTTAACTTGCAAACGTACCCGTGCTTTTCTTGAGCTTTGAATCCCCTAGGCTACTCCATGAATATCTCTCGATCAAGATCGCCGTGTAAGAATGCATTCTCCACATCCATCTGCCAGAGTTTCCATCCTTTACCTGACGTAAGAGCTATAAGAACATGTACAGTTTTAATATTAGCAACTGAACTAAACGTTTCATCGTAATCTAGTACATATTGCTGAGAAAACCCTCGAACCACAAATCGTGCCTTGTACCTCTCGATCGACCCATATGGTTGAGTCTTAAATTTGTAAACACATTTGCATGAGATAGGTTTAACATTTTCGGGCTTCAACGCCAGCTCCAAGTCTGGTTCCGCTGCAAAGCCAGAATTTCTTCTTCTATTGCCTGTCGCCAGTTACCACTTTGATGAGCTTCTTCCAATGTGGATGGCTCTTTTTCTTTAGCCTCTTCCACAATAACTGCATTAGCGTCTTTTGGATTTGGTTTTCTTTGTCTTGCGGACCTCCGAAGAAGCGTCATATCTTCAATAATATCTTCTAGATGACTTGGACGATCTTCTTTTAGCGCCTTATGATGAACATCGGTACGCCAAGAACTTTTCTCCTTCGCTGAACTTAGGGATCTGAGATATTTTCTCTCGTTCTTTTGATTTCAACTTCGTCGTCTCCAGTCACGATCAAATCGTCGACATAAGCTACTACCGTGGTTAGCATATCTTCTTGTTGCTTGACAAACAAGTTGGAATCTGCAGGAGTAACTCATCAAAGTGGTAACTGGCGAAAAGCAACGGAAGAAGAAATTCTGGCTTTGCAGCAGAACCAGACTTGGGAGCTGGTGTTGAAGCCTCCAATTCTGGTTTTGCAGCAAAATCTGAAATCAAGCGAACTGAGATATTTTCTCTCGTTCTTTTGATTTCAACTTCGTCATCTCCAGTCAAGATCAAATCGTTGACATAAAATACTACCGTTGTTAGCTTATCTTCTTGTTGATTGACAAACAAGCTGGAATCTGCAGGAGTAACAATGTATCCGCTTTGTACAAGGAACTCTGCTATCTTTCCATACCATGCCCTTGACGCTTGTTTTAATCTATACAAAACTTTTCTTAACTTGCAAACGTACCCGTGCTTTTCTTGAGCTTTGAATCCCCTAGGCTACTCCATGAATATCTCTCGATCAAGATCGCCGTGTAAGAATGCATTCTCCACGTCCATCTGCCAGAGTTTCCATCCTTTACCTGACGTAAGAGCTATAAGAACATGTACAGTTTTAATATTAGCAACTGAACTAAACGTTTCATCGTAATCTAGTACATATTGCTGAGAAAACCCTCGAACCACCAATCGTGCCTTGTACCTCTCGATCGACCCATATGGTTGAGTTTTAAGTTTGTAAACACATTTGCATGGATAGGTTTAACATTTTCGGGCTTCAACGCCAACTCCAAGTCTGGTTCTGCTGCAAAGCCAGAATTTCTTCTTCCATTGCATTTCGCCAGTTACCACTTTGATGAGCATTTTCAAATGTGGATGGCTCTTTTTCTTTAGCCTCTTCCACAATAACTGCATTAGTTTCTTTTGGATTTGGTTTTCTTTGTCTTGCGGACCTCCGAAGAAGCGTCATATCTTCAATAATATCTTCTAGATGACTTGGACGATCTTATTTTAGCACCTTATGATGAATATCGGTACGCCAAGAACTTTTCTCCTTCGCTGAACTTAGGGATCTGAGATATTTTCTCTCGTTCTTTTGATTTCAACTTCGTCGTCTACAGTCACGATCAAATCGTCGACATAAACTACTACCGTGGTTAGCTTATCTTCTTGTTGCTTGACAAACAAGCTGGAATCTGCAGGAGTAACTCATCAAAGTGGTAACTGGCGAGAAGCAATGTAAGAAGAAATTCTGGCTTTGCAGCAGAACCAGACTTGGGAGCTGGTGTTGAAGCCTCCAATTCTGGCTTTGCAGCAAAATCTGAAATCAAGCGAATTGAGATATTTTCTCTCGTTCTTTTGATTTCAACTTCGTCATCTCCAGTCAAGATCAAATCGTCGACATAAACTACTACCGTTGTTAGCTTATCTTCTTGTTGATCGACAAACAAGCTGGAATCTGCAGGAGTAACAATGTATCCGCTTTGTACAAGGAACTCTGCTATCTTTCCATACCATGCCCTTGACGCTTGTTTTAATCTATACAGAACTTTTCTTAACTTGCAAACGTACCCGTGCTTTTCTTGAGCTTTGAATCCCCTAGGCTACTCCATGAATATCTCTCGATCAAGATCGCCGTGTAAGAATGCATTCTCCACGTCCATCTGCCAGAGTTTCCATCCTTTACTCGACGTATAAGAACATGTACAGTTTTAATCTTAGCAACTGAACTAAACGTTTCATCGTAATCTAGTACATATTGCTGAGAAAACCCTCGAACAACGAATCGTGCCTTGTACCTCTCGATCGACCCATATGGTTGAGTCTTAAGTTTGTAACCCATTTGCATGAGATAGGTTTAACATTTTCGGGCTTCAACGCCAGCTCCAAGTCTGGTTCTGCTGCAAAGCCAGAATTTCTTCTTCCATTGCTTTTCGCCAGTTACCACTTTGATGGGTTTCTTCAAATGTGGATGGCTCTTTTTCTTCAGCCTCTTCCACAATAACTGCATTAGCGTCATTTGGATTTGGTTTTCTTTGTCTTGCGGACCTCCGAAGAAGCATCATATCTTCAATAATATCTTCTAAATGACTTGGACGATCTTCTTTTAGCGCCTTATGGTAAACATCGGTACGCCAAGAACTTTTCTCCTTCGCTGAACTTAGGGATCTGAGATATTTTCTCTCGTTCTTTTGATTTCAACTTCGTCGTCTCCAGTCACGATCAAATCGTCGACATAAGCTACTACCGTGGTTAGCTTATCTTCTTGTTGCTTGACAAACAAGCTGGAATCTGCAGGAGTAACTCATCAAAGTGGTAACTGGCGAAAAGCAATGGAAGAAGAAATTCTGGCTTTGCAGCAGAACCAGACTTGGGAGCTGGTGTTGAAGCCTCCAATTCTGGCTTTGCAGCAAAATCTGAAATCAAGCGAACTGAGATATTTTCTCTCGTTCTTTTGATTTCAACTTCGTCATCTCCAGTCACGATCAAATCGTCGACATAAACTACTACCGTTGTTAGCTTATCTTCTTATTGATTGACAAACAAGATGGAATCTGCAGGAGTAACAATGTATCCGCTTTGTACAAGGAACTCTGCTATCTTTCCATACCATGCCCTTGACGCTTGTTTTAATCCATAAAGAACTTTTCTTAACTTGCAAACGTACCCGTGCTTTTCTTGAGCTTTGAATCCCCTAGGCTACTCCATGAATATCTCTCGATCAAGATCGCCGTGTAAGAATGCATTCTCCATATCCATCTGCCAGAGTTTCCATCCTTTACCTGACGTAAGAGCTAAAAGAACATGTACAGTTGTAATCTTAGCAACTGAACTAAACGTTTCATCGTAATCTAGTACATATTGCTGAGAAAACCCTCGAACCACCAATCGTGCCTTATACCTCTCGATCGACCCATATGGTTGAGTCTTAAGTTTGTAAACCCATTTGCATGAGATAGGTTTAACATTTTCGGGCTTCAACGCCAGCTCCAAGTCTGGTTCTGCTGCAAAGCCAGAATTTCTTCTTCCCTTCCCTTTCGCCAGTTACCACTTTGATGAGCTTCTTCAAATGTGGATGGCTCTTTTTCTTTAGCCTCTTCAACAATAACTGCATTAGCGTCTTTTGGATTTGGTTTTCTTTGTCTTGCGGACCTCCGAAGAAGCGTCATATCTTCAATAATATCTTCTAGATGACTTGGACGATCTTCTTATAGCGCCTTATGGTGAACATCGGTACGCCAAGAACTTTTCTCCTTCGCTGAACTTAGGGATCTGAGATATTTTCTCTCGTTTTTTTGATTTCAACTTCGCCGTCTCCAGTCACTATCAAATCGTCGACATAAACTACTACCGTGGTTAGCTTATCTTCTTGTTGCTTGACAAACAAGCTGGAATCTGCAGAAGTAACTCATCAAAGTGGTAACTGGCGAGAAGCAATGGAAGAAGAAATTCTGGCTTTGCAGCAGAACCAGACTTGGGAGCTGGTGTTGAAGCCCCCAATTCTGGCTTTGCAGCAAAATCTGAAATCAAGTGAACTGAGATATTTTCTCTCGTTCTTTTGATTTCAACTTCGTCATCTCCAGTCACGATCAAATCGTCGACATAAACTACTACCGTTGTTAGCTTATCTTCTTGTTGATTGACAAACAAGCTGGAATCTGCAGGAGTAACAATGTATCCGCTTTGTACAAGGAACTCTGCTATCTTTTCATACCATGCCCTTGACGCTTGTTTTAATCCATACAGAACTTTTCTTAACTTGCAAACGTACCCGTGCTTTTCTTGAGCTTTGAATCCCCTAGGCTACTCCATGAATATCTCTCGATCAAGATCGCCGTGTAAGAATGCATTCTCCATATCCATCTGTCAGAATTTCCATCCTTTACCTGACGTAAGAGCTAAAAGAACATGTACAGTTGTAATCTTAGCAACTGAACTAAACGTTTCATCGTAATCTAGTACATATTGCTGAGAAAACCCTCGAACCACCATTCGTGCCTTATACCTCTCGATCGACCCATATGGTTGAGTCTTAAGTTTGTAAACCCATTTGCATGAGATAGGTTTAACATTTTCGGGCTTCAACGCCAGCTCCAAGTCTGGTTCCGCTGCAAAGCCAGAATTTCTTCTTCCATTTCCTTCGCCAGTTACCACTTTGATGAGCTTCTTCAATTGTGGATGGCTCTTTTTCTTTAGCCTCTTCCACAATAACTGCATTAGCGTCTTTTGGATTTGGTTTTCTTTGTCTTGCGGACCTCCGAAGAAGCGTCATATCTTCAATAATATCTTCTAGATGACTTGGACGATCTTCTTTTAGCGCCTTATGGTAAACATCGGTACGCCAAGAACTTTTCTCCTTCGCTGAACTTAGGGATCTGAGATATTTTCTCTCGTTCTTTTGATTTCAACTTCGCCGTCTCCAGTCACTATTAAATCGTCGACATAAACTACTACCGTGTTTAGCTTATCTTCTTGTTGCTTGACAAACAAGCTGGAATCTGCAGGAGTAACTCATCAAAGTGGTAACTGGCGAGAAGCAATGGAAGAAGAAATTCTGGCTTTGCAGCAGAACCAGACTTAGGAGCTGGTGTTGAAGCCCTTAATTCTGGCTTTGCAGCAAAATCTGAAATCAAGCGAACTAAGATATTTTCTATCGTTCTTTTGATTTCAACTTCGTCATCTCCAGTCACGATCAAATCGTCGACATAAACTACTACCGTTGTTAGCTTATCTTCTTGTTGATTGACAAACAAGCTGGAATCTGCAAGAGTAACAATGTATCCGCTTTGTACAAGGAACTCTGCTATCTTTCCATACCATGCCCTTGACGCTTGTTTTAATCCATACAGAACTTTTCTTAACTTGCAAACATACCCGTGCTTTTCTTGAGCTTTGAATCCCCGAGGCTACTCCATGAATATCTATCGATCAAGATCGCCGTGTATGAATGCATTCTCCACGTCCATCTGCCTGAGTTTCCATCCTTTACCTGGCGTAAGAGCTAAAAGAACATGTACAGTTATAATCTTAGCAACTGAACTAAACGTTTCATCGTAATCTAGTACATATTGCTGAGAAAACCCTCGAACCACCAATCGTGCCTTATACCACTCGATCGACCCATATGGTTGAGTCTTAAGTTTGTAAACCCATTTGCATGAGATAGGTTTAACATTTTCGGGCTTCAACGCCAGCTCCAAGTCTGGTTCTGCTGCAAAGCCAGAATTTCTTCTTCCATTGCCTTTCGCCAGTTACCACTTTGATGAGCTTCTTCAAATGTGGATGGCTCTTTTTCTTTAGCCTCTTCAACAATAACTGCATTAGCGTCTTTTGGATTTGGTTTTCTTTGTCTTGCGGACCTCCGAAGAAGCGTCATATCTTCAATAATATCTTCTAGATGACTTGGACGATCTTCTTTTAGCGCCTTATGGTGAACATCGGTACGCCAAGAACTTTTCTCCTTCGCTGAACTTAGGGATCCGAGATATTTTCTCTCGTTCTATTGATTTCAACTTTGCCGTCTCCAGTCACTATCAAATCGTCGACATAAACTACTACCGTGGTTAGCTTATCTTCTTGTTGCTTGACAAACAAGCTGGAATCTGCAGGAGTAACTCATCAAAGTGGTAACTGGCGAGAAGCAATGGAAGAAGAAATTCTGGCTTTGCAGCAGAACCAGACTTGGGAGCTGGTGTTGAAGCCCCCAATTCTGGCTTTGCAGCAAAATCTGAAATCAAGCGAACTGAGATATTTTCTCTCGTTCTTTTAATTTCAACTTCGTCATCTCCAGTCACGATCAAATCGTCGACATAAACTACTCCGTTGTTAGCTTATTTTCTTGTTGATTGACAAACAAGCTGGAATCTGCAGGAGTAACAATGTATCCGCTTTGTACAAGGAACTCTGCTATCTTTCCATACCATGTCCTTGACGCTTGTTTTAATCCATACAGAACTTTTCTTAACTTGCAAGCGTACCCGTGCTTTTCTTGAGCTTTGAATCCCCGAGGCTACTCCATGAATATCTCTCGATCAAGATCGCCGTGTATGAATGCATTCTCCACGTCCATCTGCCAGAGTTTCCATCCTTTACCTGACGTAAGAGCTAAAAGAACATGTACACTTGTAATCTTAGCAACTGAACTAAACGTTTCATCGTAATCTAGTACATATTGCTGAGAAAACCCTCAAACCACCAATCGTGCCTTGTACCTCTCGATCGACCCATATGGTTGAGTCTTAAGTTTGTAAACCCATTTGCATGAGATAGGTTTAACATTTTCGGGCTTCAACGCCAGCTCCAAGTCTGGTTCCGCTGCAAAGCCAGAATTTCTTCTTCCATTGCCTTCGCCAGTTACCACTTTGATGAGCTTCTTCAATTGTGGATGGCTCTTTTTCTTTAGCCTCTTCCACAATAACTGCATTAGCGTCTTTTGGATTTGGTTTTCTTTGTCTTGCGGATCTCCGAAAAAGCGTCATATCTTCAATAATATCTTCTAGATGACTTGGACGATCTTCTTTTAGCGCCTTATGGTAAACATCGGTACGCCAAGAACTTTTCTCCTTCGCTGAACTTAGGGATCTGAGATATTTTCTCTCGTTCTTTTGATTTCAACTTCGCCGTCTCCAGTCACTATTAAATCGTCGACATAAACTACTACCGTGTTTAGCTTATCTTCTTGTTGCTTGACAAACAAGCTGGAATCTGCAGGAGTAACTCATCAAAGTGGTAACTGGCGAGAAGCAATGGAAGAAGAAATTCTGGCTTTGCAGCAGAACCAGACTTGGGAGCTGGTGTTGAAGCCCTTAATTCTGGCTTTGCAGCAAAATCTGAAATCAAGCGAACTAAGAATTTTCTCTCGTTCTTTTGATTTCAATTTCGTCATCTCCAGTCACGATCAAATCGTCGACATAAACTACTACCGTTGTTAGCTTATCTTCTTGTTGATTGACAAACAAGCTGGAATCTGCAGGAGTAACAATGTATCCGCTTTGTACAAGGAACTCTGCTATCTTTCCATACCATGCCCTTGACGCTTGTTTTAATCCATACAGAACTTTTCTTAACTTGCAAACATACCCGTGCTTTTCTTGAGCTTTGAATCCCCGAGGCTACTCCATGAATATCTATCGATCAAGATCGCCGTGTATGAATGCATTCTCCACGTCCATCTTCCTGAGTTTCCATCCTTTACCTGACGTAAGAGCTAAAAGAACATGTACAGTTGTAATCTTAGCAACTGAACTAAACGTTTCATCGTAATCTAGTACATATTGCTGAGAAAACCCTCGAACCACCAATCGTGCCTTATACCACTCGATCGACCCATATGGTTGAGTCTTAAATTTGTAAACCCATTTGCATGAGATAGGTTTAACATTTTCGGGCTTCAACGCCAGCTCCAAGTCTGGTTCTGCTGCAAAGCCAGAATTTCTTCTTCCATTGCCTTTCGCCAGTTACCACTTTGATGAGCTTCTTCAAATGTGGATGGCTCTTTTTCTTTAGCCTCTTCAACAATAACTGCATTAGCGTCTTTTGGATTTGGTTTTCTTTGTCTTGCGGACCTCCGAAGAAGCGTCATATCTTCAATAATATCTTCTAGATGACTTGGACGATCTTCTTTTAGCGCCTTATGGTGAACATCGGTACGCCAAGAACTTTTCTCCTTCGCTGAACTTAGGGATCCGAGATATTTTCTCTCGTTCTATTGATTTCAACTTTGCCGTCTCCAGTCACTATCAAATCGTCGACATAAACTACTACCGTGGTTAGCTTATCTTCTTGTTGCTTGACAAACAAGCTGGAATCTGCAGGAGTAACTCATCAAAGTGGTAACTGGCGAGAAGCAATGGAAGAAGAAATTCTGGCTTTGCAGCAGAACCAGACTTGGGAGCTGGTGTTGAAGCCCCCAATTCTGGCTTTGCAGCAAAATCTGAAATCAAGCGAACTGAGATATTTTCTCTCGTTCTTTTGATTTCAACTTCGTCATCTCCAGTCACGATCAAATCGTCGACATAAACTACTCCGTTGTTAGCTTATCTTCTTGTTGATTGACAAACAAGCTGGAATCTGCAGGAGTAACAATGTATCCGCTTTGTACAAGGAACTCTGCTATCTTTCCATACCATGCCCTTGACGCTTGTTTTAATCCATACAGAACTTTTCTTAACTTGCAAGCGTACCCGTGCTTTTCTTGAGCTTTGAATCCCCGAGGCTACTCCATGAATATCTCTCGATCAAGATCGCCGTGTATGAATGCATTCTCCACGTCCATCTGCCAGAGTTTCCATCCTTTACCTGACGTAAGAGCTAAAAGAACATGTACACTTGTAATCTTAGCAACTGAACTAAACGTTTCATCGTAATCTAGTACATATTGCTGAGAAAACCCTCAAACCACCAATCGTGCCTTGTACCTCTCGATCGACCCATATGGTTGAGTCTTAAGTTTGTAAACCCATTTGCATAAGATAGGTTTAACATTTTCGGGCTTCAACGCCAGCTCCAAGTCTGGTTCTGCTGCAAAGCCAGAATTTCTTCTTCCATTGCCTTTCGCCAGTTACCACTTTGATGAGCTTCTTCAAATGTGGATGGCTCTTTTTCTTTAGCCTCTTCCACAATAACTGCATTAGCGTCTTTTGGATTTGGTTTTCTTTGTCTTGCGGACCTCCGAAGAAGCGTCATATCTTCAATAATATCTTCTAGATGACTTGGACGATCTTCTTTTAGCGCCTTATGGTGAACATCGGTACGCCAAGAACTTTTCTCCTTCGCTGAACTTAGGGATCTGAGATATTTTCTCTCGTTCTTTTGATTTCAACTTCGCCGTCTCCAGTTACTTTCAAATCGTCGACATAAACTACTACCGTGGTTAGCTTATCTTCTTGTTGCTTGACAAACAAGCTGGAATCTGCAGGAGTAACTCATCAAAGTGGTTACAGGCGAGAAACAATGGAAGAAGAAATTCTGGCTTTGCAGCAGAACCAGACTTGGGTGCTGGTGTTGAAGCCCCCAATTCTGGCTTTGCAGCAAAATCTGAAATCAAGCGAACTGAGATATTTTCTCTCGTTCTTTTGATTTCAACTTCGTCATCTCCAGTCACGATCAAATCGTCGACATAAACTACTACCGTTGTTAGCTTATCTTCTTGTTGATTGACAAACAAGCTGGAATCTGCAGGAGTAACAATGTATCCGCTTTGTACAAGGAACTCTGCTATCTTTCCATACCATGCCCTTGACGCTTGTTTTAATCCATACAGAACTTTTCTTAACTTGCAAGCGTACCCGTGCTTTTCTTGAGCTTTGAATCCCCGAGGCTACTCCATGAATATCTATCGATCAAGATCGCCGTGTATGAATGCATTCTCCACGTCCATCTGCCTGAGTTTCCATCCTTTACCTGACGTAAGAGCTAAAAGAACATGTACAGTTGTAATCTTAGCAACTGAACTAAACGTTTCATCGTAATCTAGTACATATTGCTGAGAAAACCCTCGAACCACCAATCGTGCCTTGTACCTCTCGATCGACCCATATGGTTGAGTCTTAAGTTTGTAAACCCATTTGCATGAGATTGGTTTAACATTTTCGGGCTTCAACGCCAGCTCCAAGTCTGGTTCTGCTGCAAAGCCAGAATTTCTTCTTCCATTACCTTTCGCCAGTTACCACTTTGATGAGCTTCTTCAAATGTGGATGGCTCTTTTTCTTTAGCATCTTCCACAATAACTGCATTAGCGTCTTTTGGATTTGGTTTCCTTTGTCTTGCGGACCTCTGAAGAAGCGTCATATCTTCAATAATATCTTCTAGATGACTTGGACGATCTTCTTTTAGCGCCTTATGGTGAATATCGGTACGCCAAGAACTTTTCTCCTTCGCTGAACTTAGGGATCTGAGATATTTTCTCTCGTTCTTTTGATTTCAACTTCGTCGTCTCCAGTCACGATCAAATCGTCGACATAAACTACTACCGTGGTTAGCTTATCTTCTTGTTGCTTGACAAACAAGCTGGAATCTGCAGGAGTAACTCATCAAAGTGGTAACTGGCGAGAAGCAACGGAAGAAGAAATTCTGGCTTTGCAGCAGAACCAGACTTGGGAGCTGGTGTTGAAGCCTCCAATTCTGGCTTTGCAGCAAAATCTGAATTCAAGCGAACTGAGATATTTTCTCTCGTTCTTTTGATTTCAACTTCGTCATCTCCAGTCAAGATCAAATCGTCGACATAAACTACTACCGTTGTTAGCTTATCTTCTTGTTGATCGACAAACAAGCTGGAATCTGCAGGAGTAACAATGTATCCGCTTTGTACAAGGAACTCTTCTATCTTTCCATACCATGCCCTTGACGGTTGTTTTAATCTATACAGAACTTTTCTTAACTTGCAAACGTACCCGTGCTTTTCTTAAGCTTTGAATCCCCTAGGCTACTCCATGAATATCTCTCGATCAAGATCGCCGTGTAAGAATGCATTCTCCACGTCCATCTGCCAGAGTTTCCATCCTTTACCTGACGTAAGAGCTATAAGAACATGTACAGTTTTAATATTAGCAACTGAACTAAACGTTTCATCGTAATCTAGTACATATTGCTGAGAAAACCCTCGAACCACAAATCGTGCCTTGTACCTCTCGATCGACCAATATGGTTGAGTCTTAAATTTGTAAACACATTTGCATGAGATAGGTTTAACATTTTCGGGCTTCAACGCCAGCTCCAAGTCTGGTTCCGCTGCAAAGCCAGAATTTCTTCTTCCATTGGCTGTCGCCAGTTACCACTTTGATGAGTTTCTTCCAATGTGGATGGTTCTTTTTCTTTAGCCTCTTCCACAATAACTGCATTAGCGTCTTTTGGATTTGGTTTTCTTTGTCTTGCGGACCTCCGAAGAAGCGTCATATCTTCAATAATATCTTCTAGATGACTTGGACGATCTTCTTTTAGCGCCTTATGGTGAACATCGGTACGCCAAGAACTTTTCTCCTTCGCTGAACTTAGGGATCTGAGATATTTTCTCTCGTTCTTTTGATTTCAACTTCGCCGTCTCCAGTCACTATCAAATCATCGACATAAACTACTACCGTGGTTAGCTTATCTTCTTGTTGCTTGACAAACAAGCTGGAATCTGCAGGAGTAACTCATCAAAGTGGTTACAGGCGAGAAACAACGGAATTCTGGCTTAACTGGCGAAAAGCAACGGAAGAAGAAATTCTGGCTTTGCAGCAGAACCAGACTTGGGAGCTGGTGTTGAAGCCTCCAATTCTGGCTTTGCAGCAAAATCTGAAATCAAGCGAACTGAGATATTTTCTCTCGTTCTTTTGATTTCAACTTCGTCATCTCCAGTCAAGATCAAATCGTTGACATAAAATACTACCGTTGTTAGCTTATCTTCTTGTTGATTGACAAACAAGCTGGAATCTGCAGGAGTAACAATGTATCCGCTTTGTACAAGGAACTCTGCTATCTTTCCATACCATGCCCTTGACGCTTGTTTTAATCTATACAAAACTTTTCTTAACTTGCAAACGTACCCGTGCTTTTCTTGAGCTTTGAATCCCCTAGGCTACTCCATGAATATCTCTCGATCAAGATCGCCGTGTAAGAATGCATTCTCCACGTCCATCTGCCAGAGTTTCCATCCTTTACCTGACGTAAGAGCTATAAGAACATGTACAGTTTTAATATTAGCAACTGAACTAAACGTTTCATCGTAATCTAGTACATATTGCTGAGAAAACCCTCGAACCACCAATCGTGCCTTGTACCTCTCGATCGACCCATATGGTTGAGTTTTAAGTTTGTAAACACATTTGCATGGATAGGTTTAACATTTTCGGGCTTCAACGCCAACTCCAAGTCTGGTTCTGCTGCAAAGCCAGAATTTCTTCTTCCATTGCATTTCGCCAGTTACCACTTTGATGAGCTTTTTCAAATGTGGATGGCTCTTTTTCTTTAGCCTCTTCCACAATAACTGCATTAGCGTCTTTTGGATTTGGTTTTCTTTGTCTTGCGGACCTCCGAAGAAGCGTCATATCTTCAATAATATCTTCTAGATGACTTGGACGATCTTCTTTTAGCACCTTATGGTGAATATCGGTACGCCAAGAACTTTTCTCCTTCGCTGAACTTAGGGATCTGAGATATTTTCTCTCGTTCTTTTGATTTCAACTTCGTCGTCTACAGTCACGATCAAATCGTCGACATAAACTACTACCGTGGTTAGCTTATCTACTTGTTGCTTGACAAACAAGCTGGAATCTGCAGGAGTAACTCATCAAAGTGGCAACTGGCGAGAAGCAATGTAAGAAGAAATTCTGGCTTTGCAGCAGAACCAGACTTGGGAGCTGGTGCTGAAGCCTCCAATTCTGGCTTTGCAGCAAAATCTGAAATCAAGCGAACTGAGATATTTTCTCTCGTTCTTTTGATTTCAACTTCGTCATCTCCAGTCAAGATCAAATCGTCGACATAAACTACTACCGTTGTTAGCTTATCTTCTTGATGATCGACAAACAAGCTGGAATCTGTAGGAGTAACAATGTATCCGCTTTGTACAAGGAACTCTGCTATCTTTCCATACCATGCCCTTGACGCTTGTTTTAATCTATACAGAACTTTTCTTAACTTGCAAACGTACCCGTGCTTTTCTTGAGCTTTGAATCCCCTAGGCTACTCCATGAATATCTCTCGATCAAGATCGCCGTGTAAGAATGCATTCTCCACGTCCATCTGCCAGAGTTTCCATCCTTTACTCGACGTATAAGAACATGTACAGTTTTAATCTTAGCAACTGAACTAAACGTTTCATCGTAATCTAGTACATATTGCTGAGAAAACCCTCGAACAACGAATCGTGCCTTGTACCTCTCGATCGACCCATATGGTTGAGTCTTAAGTTTGTAACCCATTTGCATGAGATAGGTTTAACATTTTCGGGCTTCAACGCCAGCTCCAAGTCTGGTTCTGCTGCAAAGCCAGAATTTCTTCTTCCATTGCTTTTCGCCAGTTACCACTTTGATGAGTTTCTTCAAATGTGGATGGCTCTTTTTCTTCAGCCTCTTCCACAATAACTGCATTAGCGTCATTTGGATTTGGTTTTCTTTGTCTTGCGGACCTCCGAAGAAGCATCATATCTTCAATAATATCTTCTAAATGACTTGGACGATCTTCTTTTAGCGCCTTATGGTGAACATCGGTACGCCAAGAACTTTTCTCCTTCGCTGAACTTAGGGATCTGAGATATTTTCTCTCGTTCTTTTGATTTCAACTTCGTCGTCTCCAGTCACGATCAAATCGTCGACATAAGCTACTACCGTGGTTAGCTTATCTTCTTGTTGCTTGACAAACAAGCTGGAATCTGCAGGAGTAACTCATCAAAGTGGTAACTGGCGAAAAGCAACGGAAGAAGAAATTCTGGCTTTGCAGCAGAACCAGACTTGGGAGCTGGTGTTGAAGCCTCCAATTCTGGCTTTGCAGCTAAATCTGAAATCAAGCGAACTGAGATATTTTCTCTCGTTCTTTTGATTTCAACTTCGTCATCTCCAGTCACGATCAAATCGTCGACATAAACTACTACCGTTGTTAGCTTATCTTCTTGTTGATTGACAAACAAGCTGGAATCTGCAGGAGTAACAATGTATCCGCTTTGTACAAGGAACTCTACTATCTTTCCATACCATGCCCTTGACGCTTGTTTTAATCCATACATAACTTTTCTTCACTTGCAAACGTACCCGTGCTTTTCTTGAGCTTTGAATCCCCTAGGCTACTCCATGAATATCTCTCGATCAAGATCGCCGTGTAAGAATGCATTCTCCACGTCCATCTGCCAGAGTTTCCATCCTTTACTCGACGTAAGAGCTATAAGAACATGTACAGTTTTAATCTTAGCAACTGAACTAAACGTTTCATCGTAATCTAGTACATATTGCTGAGAAAACCCTCGAACCACCAATCGTGTCTTGTACCTCTCGATCGACCCATATGGTTGAGTCTTAAGTTTGTAAACCCATTTGCATGAGATAGGTTTAACATTTTCGGGCTTCAACGCCAGCTCCCAAGTCTGGTTCTGCTGCAAAGCCAGAATTTCTTCTTTCATTGCCTTTCGTCAGTTACCACTTTGATGAGCTTCTTCAAATGTGGATGGCTCTTTTTCTTTAGCCTCTTCCACAATAACTGCATTAGCGTCTTTTGGATTTGGTCTTCTTTGTCTTGCGGACCTCCGAAGAAGCGTCATATCTTCAATAATATCTTCTAGATGACTTGGACGATCTTCTTTTAGCACCTTATGGTGAACATCGGTACGCCAAGAACTTTTCTCCTTCGCTGAACTTAGGGATCTGAGATATTTTCTCTCGTTCTTTTGATTTCAACTTCGTCGTCTCCAGTCACGATCAAATCGTCGACATAAACTACTACCGTGGTTAGCTTATCTTCTTGTTGCTTGACAAACAAGCTGGAATCTGCAGGAGTAACTCATCAAAGTGGTAATTGGCGAAAAGCAACGGAAGAAGAAATTCTAGCTTTGCAGCAGAACCAGACTTGGGAGCTGGTGTTGAAGCCTCCAATTCTGGCTTTGCAGCTAAATCTGAAATCAAGCGAACTGAGATATTTTCTCTCGTTCTTTTGATTTCAACTTCGTCATCTCCAGTCACGATCAAATCGTCGACATAAACTACTACCGTTGTTAGCTTATTTTCTTGTTGATTGACAAACAAGCTGGAATCTGCAGGAGTAACAATGTATCCGCTTTATACAAGGAACTCTGCTATCTTTCCATACCATGCCCTTGACGCTTGTTTTATTCTATACAGAACTTTTCTTAACTTGCAAACGTACCGGTGCTTTTCTTGAGCTTTGAATCCCCTAGGCTACTCCATGAATATCTTTCGATCAAGATCGCCGTGTAAGAATGCATTCTCCACGTCCATCTGCCAGAAATTCTGGCTTTGCAACAGAACCAGACTTAGGACCTGGTGTTAAAGGAGCAGAAATTCTGGGTTTGCAGCAGAACCAGACTTGGGACCTGGTGTTGAAGCAGCAGAAATTCTGGCTTTGCAACAGAACCATACTTAGGACCTGGTGTTGAAGCAGCAGAAATTCTGACATCGCAGACTCATCGACTATCTTATTTTGGCTGATTACTCCATCCTTAGTAGCAAGACACCATAACCTGTACCCTTTTGCTTCGCTTTTAAAATTACGAAGCCCTCAGTAATTCCCAGCCCCTCCAGTTCATACCTCCTTGGGAGTTATCATGTCTACCGCCGTCAATGATGACCGATCGATGATGTACTCGGCAGTAGATAGGGTCTCTGTCCGAAACTACCTTAGAACTCCGGCCGTAAGCCATGAATACATGTTTTTCCCAAACACCATTCGAACCATCCGCTCCTCCAATATAGCTAGGATCAAAAGTGGTATGATGCACGATCCTTCTTGACTTGCAGAATCCTCCACCATGATTGGAACGAAGAATTTTCACGCGTTTTGTGAACTGCTTCTCCACAACAACCTTCCTGAAAATCTTAAAATTCTCGATCTTCGGTTCAACAACGTACACCCACAACTTTCTTGAGAAGTCGTCAATGAAGTAACCAAAATGTCTTACTCTACCTCAAGAACAAACCGGTGCCTGAACCATCTTTATTTTCTTCCCTTGAACATAGTCCTCTTGAAGATCTTTCATGCCGATCTCTACACCTCAAAGTGACCGCCTCTTTCGAGACCCTTCTAAACCCGTCTCGTCAATATGGCCCAATCGTGGACGCCACACCTTGATAGAGTCTGAACCAGTAGAACCTCTAGCAATATCTCCCACGACCGTTCGTCCCTAAAGAAAATACAGATTCCTCACCTTTTCCGCCTTCATGACAATACGGGCATCCCTGGAAATCATCATGGAATCTCTATTGATCACGCACTTATACTCGATCCCATCCAAAACACCTAATGAAATCAAGCTTCTTCTCAGATCTGGCACGTGTCTGACATCTATATCCAGATTCCAGCTTGTTTGAAATAAAAAGAACGACGATTTAAGATTTTTAGGAAGGTTGTTGTGGAGAAGCAGTTCGGAAAACGCGTGAAAATTCTACGTTCCAATCATGGTGGAGGATTCTGCAAGTTAAGAAAGATCGTGCATCATACCATTTTTTATCCTAGCTATATTGGCGGAGCAGAGCAGATGGTTCGAACGGTGTTTGGTTAAAACAGGTATTCATGGCTTACGGTCGGAGTTCTAAGGTAGTTTCGGACAGAGACCCTATCTACTGTCGAGTACCTCATCGATCGGTCATCATTGACGGCAGCAGACAGGACAACTCCTAAGAAGGTATGGACTGGAGGGGCTGGGAATTGCTGAGGGTTTCGTAATTCTAAAAGCGAAATAAAAGGGTACAGGTTATGGTGTCTTGCTACTAAGGGTGGAGTAATCAGCCAAAATAAGATAGTCGATGAGTCTGCGATGTCTCGGAGAAAACAGACTCAGTCAGATGGTGAGCAGAGAACAGTATCACCGAACCAGGTAGTGTTTGAGGTTTCAATTCATGTTACAAATGAGGTGGTCGATACTTCGATTCAGGCGGAAAGTCCGATGCAGCCATTTGTGCGGAGGCCTATAGGATTTAGGCGCACGAGAGAGGCTAGGGATGAAGCTCCGAGGATATGAGATCGAGAGTTCGACAGAAAGTTTGCATGTGAGATTCATGGCATGGATTTTGTCATGAATGGGGAGTTGTGTCTGTTGCAGTGGTGTATCGGGCAGGTTCTAGCTTGGTATGGGAGAAAGACTCAACCCGTGTCTTCTCATTTAGAAGCGCATTTCGGATTAGTATCATCATCAGGTATAACTGGCGATAGGAATGGTTGGAGGTCGAGAACGGCTTATAAGGACACGTATACAGTGTCAGGTAGATCGACGCTTCATATTATTATCGCGGCGTCAACATGAGAGGCAGGGTTGTTGACCGTCTTGAAGGCGGTTAAGGAGACCAGATATTTGCGGAGATTGTTGGTTTTGGGTGTTCTACAGGAGGTGAGAATATTCTTCTTGGAGGACGGGAAGACGATTGTGGTTCTTATGAAAATTGGTACCCATGAGAGACCGACAGTTGCATTTACGGGGATGGTTCCGGATTTCGAATTCAAGCAATACTTGGACTTGATCTGTTTAGTTGATTGATGAGGCACGGCGACGACGATAGCACGAGTTTCAAGTTTTTTAAGAAAGTGTCAAGATTGTGATGAATTTGAATCAATGTGGAGATTGTTGAAATTGATTACAAATTCGGAGCCCGAGATCAAGAGCCTAAAAGCCCAAGATTGAATATGTGTAGTGCACGTAGTGTGGATTTAAATTAATCATTAATTTAAATTCCAAATTTATCTTTAAGAATATATCATGGAAATATAGAATTATCTCTAGGAATATCTTATGGAGATATATATTAATCTCTAAGAATTATCTCTAATATTTCAATAGTATATTCAATTGGAAATTGAACGGTAGAGATTTGATGTCAGACGTTTGGGTTCTTTTACTAGAATTACATCGACACTTCATTACTTCCTCTTGTTCTTCCTTCCTTTTACGGGTACTATTCATTCAATTGCTGATGCAAATAGCTGCTGTTGTATCGTGTCTGTTCTATTTATTCCACTCAATATATAAGAAATAATTATTAGGTCGTGTCTTCTTTTTGACTTGTAGTTTATTACTGAGTATAACAACTTCTTCGGGTTTTTGGAAATAAAAATTATTTTATTGTTGATATTTAGATGGATTATGTGGATGATGCAAAGGTGGTTTTGAGAAAGATGGAGAAGAACGACATTGGATTGAAGCGAGCTATGTTTTATGCGGCATATGCTTTGTATTATGAGAAGCAAAAGAAGTTTGCGAAAGCGGAGAATATGTACCGTTTGGGAGTTAAAAAGTAAGGCTTCGTTTTCTTCTTAAGGCTGTTTTGCTTCGATATCTGATATGATGACAACTTCTGTTTCAAATGCAATATTTCATGGGTAAACTGTTTGAATGATGTTCAATTATAATGCTTAAGGTTTCTTTGAATTTTGTTAGTGCCTTTCTTGTAGCTTCATTTGCAGCGATCTTATTCATTTTTCCCTTTATCGAATATTGATACAAGGGTTGATTGGAGAAGTTATTCTTGTTGGATCTTTGGCAGTGTTGTTCCTCCAAATTGAATGTGATTTCCTAGAGTAAACCTTTTCTTTTGAGTCCTCTAGTTTCTTTCACTGTCTTGGTTAAAATTTACACGTTGTAGACCCAAAAAAGATGTTCAGTTCAGTTAACATCACATGCATATGTTGATAGACTGGTTTGTTCATTACTGGCAATGGATATAACAACCATACTTGAGTTGAATGTCATCTTGTAAAGTTTGAAGGTCTAATATTTTGTTTTTGGTGAGCCTTCACCGTTGTTCCTTCCATATATCCATTTGCATCTACTGCAAATCATCTAATCTAGACCCTGAGCCGGTAAATGATGTTTTCAGCTTCTTTCGTTGTGAGTTTGCACATGTCTCCTATCTTTCATGACCAGCTCTTCTTCATTGCCTAAACTCCATCTGTATAGCTTTTGACTTTTCCCCATCAAAGCTTCGTCATACAGAGTTCTATCTCATGGTCTTGTTATTTTCCTGATGCAGTTTTTTTGCCCTTAACATTTCATTTTTTTGATGATCCTTTCTATTTTTGTAGCTCCTAAGATCTGTGGGGGGGCATCAGACCTTTAGTCACCTTTATCTGATTATTATCCATGCGGAAACTTTCCAATTATCTCAAGAGTGGTGACCTTATATTTTAGTAATAGTAGGTTCAAGGTTCTGTAAAATATAGGTAGGTCCAATGTTCGGAAAAGATTTCATAGTATCATATTGTTGTCGGTTATATCATTTGTTAGCTTAAGATAGTAGTACCTCAAAAATCTGAAGGGGGAACTGGTTTCTTTTTCATCTTTCAATTCATTGTTAACTAGTACTTATAATATTTTTTTTAATGTAATTAATATATATTTTTTCCAATCCACAAGCCGTTAAATGTACCTGTGTGCACTTTATTCACGCTAAACTGTTTATAGCCTTGCAGAGCCTGCAGATGAGTTGCAAAAGTCATACAAGCAGTTTCTTTGTCGTATGAGGCTCCTTGAGGAACGGAAAACTACAGTAGGACTCCTGGTGCCTAATGGTTTCCTTTGCTACTCATTATTCTTTCTAAGTGCTCTATTCACACGCACCTTTTTCTGCAGAAATTAATGCTCAAGAGCGGCAGATCAAATAGAATTCCTTGTCAACAAGGGAAATTTACATCGACAGAGAATCAAAGATCGCGGAAAGGTTTGGCAAATGTGCTTATCTTGGATGGTGCAATTCATAACTTGAAGGATACATTGAAATAGATTCAACATTTATTATAAAATACTCTGTTCATAATCTGCAATGTTCCACATCTAGTTACTAATGAATGGATTTGCAACTATTATGAAATGTACAGGTGAGGCTTCTCAGATCTCTCTTTCGACGATAAAGTCTGAAGATCAACAAAAATGCGCAGAATACGTCAATTCAATAGAAGGGTGCTCGACAGAGAGAGATTCTAAAGGCAACACAAAGTCTTCGGCTGTGACGATTAATACAACTACCAATCTAAATGAAGCGAGCAACAAGAACCAAGTAAACACTGCTACAGACGACACCGTTGTGGTGAAGTTTGTAGGCTCAGCAATCGTAGGCAAATCCGAACTAGCAGAGGATGGTTGCCATCATGGCCTCGTGGACCCCACGGTCAACATGAAGGAGGTCATGAATGATATAAGCAACATGTTTAAAGAACCTTTGGAGCCCGAACCTGTACCTAGAAGAAATTCACACAAAAGCAGGCCTCAGCAAAACCAAAAGGCCAATAATGTTCTTCAAGTATTTGTCGATGAAAGCTCGGAAGAACGGTCTGCGAATCCAAATTCACCAAAAAAGCCCTTTGTTGGTGAATTTAAGATATGGACCGAAGAAGAAGATAGTGACGAAAATGATGGTGAAATCAATGATGTTCGGTTGAATGATGATACAGTGTTCCAAAGATTTGTGGGATCTGCGGTTTTTGATGATCCCAAGGTTGAGAATGCATGCCACCATGGTTTAGTGGACCCCACCGTTAACTTGAAGGAGGCGATGGATGATATAAATGGCATGTTTGGTAAGCCTTTGAATTTTGTTAGAGCTAGTAGACATAAGAAGGAAGCGAAACCGATGGAAGATAGACCGAAGAGCGAGGGGTTTGTTATATTGGCCGATGGTGATTTGGAGGAAGAGGATATAATAGGTAAGGCTTCAGAAAGTGAATCGAAGTTTGGTGGCGAAAATGATTTGTTTGAGCCGACCCTTTTTACTAAGGAGGCCATGGCTGAAATCAATGATATGTTTGGGAAGTCTTTTGAATTTTAAGAGAATGGAGGCATTGATGGGATTTTACTTCCCCTTGGACCTTTTTCATATAATAATTTTGAAAATGAGGTGGTTTGTAATATTTAGAGTGTTGCAAGCAGGGATTTGCATTTGTAGTTCTCTTGTGAGATAATATTAATGTCATTGACTAGATTTAGTCAGTGCTGTAAATATGGAGGTGAAGAGGGATTCTCTTCTCTTTATCAATTTTTCCTTTTGTTTTGAATGAATCAAGAACTCTCTATGCAGAAAATTATGTGACTGCGCATTTCTTACATTGACAGGACACAAGGTATATTTGAAGCATATCATAACACAAACAACAAAGATTTTTATTCGTATGAACAATTCTTATCACAAACCCAATGCCTGTAAATTTTCTCCTATTCATTCACAAGCCATCTATGGCAATATGCAAACAAAAGATGAGCTGTATCCAATATGTACATTTTCCCACTTTAAATAATCCATACTATCATGAATATAAACAACCAAAACTAAAAAATGAAAAAAATGAACAAAATAAACCCAGGGAAAACAATTCGTGATTTCTATAAACAACAAAATCTGCTTATTGCAAGCTATTATTCTCTGTCGAAATGATCTCAAGCTCTGCCCACCACAATGGCGACAATTTCGGGCTCGCACCATCCGGAGAAATCGTCGTTATCTTCCTCAACTGAGCCACAACCTCTCCCATTGTCGGTCTCTTCTTCGGATCTTTCTTGATACACGACTTAATAACACCACACAACGCGGTAACATCTTCTTCGCTAAAAGATTCGAGAGTACTATCAACCATATCCATTAACGGCCTCTTCCCATTCAAATGGCTCGAAGCCCAGAGAACCAAAAGGCCGTCGTCTTCGCAAAATGGAAGCCTACCTGATATTATCTCTAATAGAATTATTCCGAATTTGTACACATTGCCTTCTTGAGTCGAGAGTTGTGGATCAAGGACCACTGAGGTTTCGAAAGAGAGCTGGGTTTCTTTTTCTTCGTCGTTCCGAAAGGAGAGATCGGAGATTTTGGCAGCGTAGTCTTCAGAGAGATAGATGGAAGAGGAGGATAGGTTTTTGAGAATCACGGGAGAGTCGAGTTGGTGCATGTGCTCTAAACAGTATGCGATGCCCATGATTATCCTTCGTCGTGTGGCCCAGTCCAAGTGATCGGCTTCTTTAACTGCAATCACACCATAACAAGGATAAGCTTGATAAAAATCTTTAGGTATCAACCGAAAGCCGCAAAAGTCTTGGTTGGAGATGTAAGATGCCATTATTCAATAAATAGAGCAAGGCCATATTTAAGTGTGATGTTTGATAAGGGTGGCAATAAAATGAGTTACTCACTGTGCAAATGTTCAAAAAGTGTCCCATTCGGCGTATACTCATAAACCATCATCCTTGTTAAAGGCTCGTCCTCCTCACAATATCCAATAAGGTTCATAAAATTCTTATGGTTCACTTTAGACAACACTGAGATCTGAAACGTAACCAATCATATATACCAAAAGTCAGAGATCATTATACACGAAGCACAAGAAATATCATCAAGAAAATAAATAGACAGTAAGATAACCTTGTTCCTGAATTGGGCTTCATTTTGATCCGACCAATCTTTGGCAGAAGTGATCATAGTAGATGTTACTGCTATTTCAACTCCACTTGATAGCGTTCCTTTGTACAAATAGCAATCTGATAAAGAGCCGACAACATTGCTAAAATCTTCACAAGCTGATTCAAGTTCTGAACGTCTGAGCGAAGGTACGCCTGTCATGGGATTAACCTGTAGGTATTAATATAGAGATCGACATTGCAAACTAAACCAGAATTCCAAAGTTGTGGTAAGGGTCGAGCTGTACTAATACTTCCATGCAAGTTGATTGCCCTTTTGTGGGCCAAATCCTAAAATTTAGAGGAACGGCACGTTTTCTTAAATTACTTTTCTTTGGTAAGTTCGGATAGATTGGAACCTGGGTTGGCTTTGATATTATGCACCAAAACTCTTAAATAGTGATGAGGGTTGAGTCTTGAGAGATATATATCTAAATTATAAAATCCCCTAGCATGTTGAGCACTCTTTGGTGTTCCAGAACCGGAGCTTTTACATGGCAGTTATTTTTAAACTTTTTTTTAATGCATGCGTGGATGAATTTAAACCTGCGTGGCTCAAATACCATCATAAAAGTCTTTTCAACTGCACGTAAAAATGTGATGCAAAATATTTTTATGTACTAATGGTATGTAATTAAATGTCATACCAACCTGTCACAAATGCTTTCTGCAGCTGCCCGCTTAAGCCTGTTCTCCAAGGCATAACCATGACGACTTTGTTGGCTCGGCAGCAAAGGCAATATGTAACAGATAACGCGACAAGAATTGAAGATCCGAGCGCAACCGATAAGTAAGCTATCAAATGACTGTGGTGCCCAGTTTTCGAGGGTGGTGGTCGAAGTTTGTCAAGGTACCCTTTAGTAGATGATTTTGATGAGGGAGACGGTGAAGGAGGCGGCGGTGATGGCTTGGATCTTATGGTTGGTGGTCGTTCGATAGGTGATCGTGATGGTGATGGCGATGGTGCCGGGGCAGGAGCCAAATGGTTATGTTTGTGATGTCTATGATGATTGCCTTTGTGTTTGCCAGTTTCTTGAAGAAGTTTCCGCATGGTTGCATTTTCAGTGTTGCTATAAAAGATTAAAATTTTTATAAAAAAAGCCATCTTTAGGAAGCTAGTATTACAGATGATGCATAAAAATAACGATCTTGCAAGGTATTAGCTAAGTGTGAAGATATGAAATGAAAAGTTGGAAGATACCGTTTCAAGCATCTGGCGCACCCTAACTCCAAAGTTATGATGTAGGTTGAGGGATATGGTATTATATTCTAAGAGGTGGACCATGCCCATGTTGTTTGGAATGCCATAGACCAAATACATATTACATTATAATCTGAACTATATTTGTAGACCATCTAAAATCATGCCATGAACCGTATCCTAGAAAAATTCTCATTACGGATGCTAATCAATTATTAAAGAGAAATATTGATTCATTGAAACCGATAGCCTTACATTCTAGTAATGCATCATAATATGTTGCTATTCATGCATGTTGTGACATGATTTTGTATGCTATAAGATCGAAAGTATTGAATGAACAGATGCATGGGTACCTTTATAGTTACAAGATACTTTGTGGAAAAAGGGAAATATTATTTCAAGGTCTCTAATAGGCTAATAGCTACATGCCCAATATCTTAGCACAACCAACAATTACAAAATATAAGAAGCATACAAAGGGATCGGCCACCCCCACCCACACACCCCCACCCACCCCCCGCGTGTGCATATTTTGCCTCATGCAGCACTTATACCCCCTCTAGTGACTTATCAGGCAAAAACCTTCTGCTAATTGACCATAACCCTAAATAGCATTCAAATTCAACTATAAACAATTTAACAATTGAAATGATTGTCTAATTTGAATCTTAGACTTGCTTGCGTTGTTTAGAGTACAAATTGAGTGTTGTCTAGGCTTTTGTCGATGAACAGAGGGGAATTTGCACTAATGAATCACATGAGGGGGCAAAAGTGTTGTTATACAAGGTAAAATACAATGTGGATTTGTGCAATTAATTTAACTCTTTATATGTTACCATCAACTGCAAGAACAGCGCAACTCATGCGCAAACATGTTTTCGGGAACACTAAAATCATGAAATGTATATGCGCATAAACAAGTATAAATATGTGCCATGAATCTACTCAATTTTCTTAGGTGACATTGTAATCTTACCTTATTATAGAAATCCTGCTTGTGCCATGGAGTTGTGGTGGAATGTTGCTTATATGTCCATTGCCTCTTAAAATACTACAAAAGATTAAAAATGAAAGGGACAAATATATTACCAATTGGAGAATGGAAACATCAATCGACAATGTCAGATTAGATTATTCCTTTTACTCACAGCGTTTCTAGGGACAAAATATTGCCTATTTCAGATGGAAATGCACCGCTGAGTTTATTATGTCCCAAGTCCAATATCTCAAGTTTTCGTAATTCCCCAATCTCTGTTGGGATTGTTCCACAAAAAGAATTATTGCGCAAAATACTACATGAAGAAAAGAGGGGGCAAAAGCAGTTAGCAAGTTTTACAAAAATTTTGTATATACATATAAATATACGAGGAAAAGGAAAATTGACATGAGCAAAGATATCTGCTTACAGAGACTGCATATGAGTGAGTTTCCCAAGCTCTGGTGTTAGTGTCCCCTCAAGAAGAAGATCTTTCAGGTTTCTATAAAGATGGAAAAATTGACATATTTTAGAAACTTGAAAAAAGGCAAACACGAGAACTAACAGCAATTATTATGCATCAAATTGGAAGTATAACTGTTAAAATAGAAAAACAAATCCCTCAACCCTCATCATTATTTCGAAGTTTTCGTGAAGTGGAAGGACATTTCACATGGCATCAGAGAAACCCAAAGGGCTTTCGACCTGTGGTGGCGTATTAGAATATAAAAATGAATCCCTTGGTTCTCATCATAACTTCGAAGTTTTGGTGCAATGGAAGGGATGTTTCTCAATGACCAAATGTTAATGGTGAGTATGGCAACTATGTAAGTGTCTTGAGTCAAACTTACAAAATACAAATGTAGTAGGCGGAAGCTTGTAATAATTATATTTTAAAAAATAAACCATTGAAAACCACATTTCTAGAAAATGGTTTAAATCAACGCTTTGGAGGTATTTTAAGAATTTCTCTTGTAATTTATTACATCCAAAAAGGTACTATATATTTTAAGCTTAGCTTACAGAATAAAACATGCAGCTGAATTGAGATATATTTTGCGTCTTTTCCAAGCACAAATTGGTAAATAATTCTCATGTCTTCAATCTTGATCCTTTTTGAATGATGCAAAGTTCTCATCATGAAAATCTACACATAATAATCCGATATTCAACAATTGATTTGTTGATAAACTTGAATTGAAATTACCCACAGTTAAATTGAATTTCAAATTTCCAGACCATTTGCTTCTCCTAACCTCAAGTTTACAACTTTCTCTTCTGTGATCATAATTCTTCAGGAGGCCAGAGGCAACATTAAATTGTGGACTATATTAATTTTGCAAATTGACTTAAATTGGAGAAATGGGCAACAGATTTCCAAATCAAACCAAAAATGATACCAAATCCCTTACAATAACAGCAATATATGAAAGAAAAACATTAAAAAACTAAATTTTAAAAAAAAAATTATGCCAAATTTTATTATACTTACAGAGAAATAACTCTTCCATCATCAGAGCACTCAACTCCAAACCAAGAACAAGAATCATCTGCCCCTTCAATCCAATTTGACAAAGCTCCATAAGGATCAAAAGCAACCCCCTCTCTAAATCTAAACAGAGCCTTCCCTAAATACCCCACACAATTTATTTTTAAAAAAAAAGTACACTAAATCAGTTGTCAAAATCAAAATCAAGAAGCAAAACCCATGTCAAATTCATCAAAAGGATCATACCTTCATCATTAACACAGGCACAAAGATCCAAACTTTGGCACAACAAAGAGAACAGCAGCAACAAATAGCCCATTCTAGGCCTAAACCTCTCCATTTTTTTCCTTAAAAAAACAAAAATTTAAGAGATGGGTCTCTTAAATTCAATGATGAGAATACGATGAGGTAAAAAAGATGGGAATTTGGAATGATTGAGGGTGTGCTAGCACGCGGAGTTGTTAAGAGGAGTTGAAAGCAAAGTCCACGGAGCATTTTTTTTTCTAAATTTTTTATGCAATTGTTTGATGATATCAATTATAGTTTTGTAATGGGGGTTGTTTGCAACTTTCTTAGAAAAGAGATGAAGTGGAGAAAATTAGGGTTAAAAAATATTATTTAAAAAAATATGCTGGATAATGGCTGTCTGTTGTGTCTATTGGGATTACTTCAAGAAAAAAAGACTAATTATTTATATATTGGGTAATTTTGTAGAAGTGTGATTGCTTCTTACTTTGACCCGACACTTTTGATTTTCCTTTTCTTAAAAAAAAACGCGTTCTCTCTCTCCCTGTCATATTTTTTTTATAGTTTTGTCTGTGTACTAATTCTCTCTCCTTTCCCTCTTCCTCTCTCTTCCTAATTTTGTCTATGAATGTATGTTGTGTGTATATTCATTGCATATAGAGTTTATTGACGTTTCCAAATTCATTTCACCTTTTTCTCAATTTAATAGCAAAATGGATAATAATCTCTTTTTATGTACCGGTTTTATTTATCTTTTGAAATTTTCTAATGTTGCAGAGCAGATCGAAGAAGAATGTCTGTTTCGTTTGGACCGAGAGATGTCTAAACGGGCAGATCGGACCGTTAGATCATCTTCAATCAGCCATAACTTTTGATCTGTACGCCTGACATGTTCTTTGGCGGTTTGGAGACCGCATGGCATTCACGATCCGACATCGTTTAGAGGGTCTACGGAGGCTTTGAAGCTTATGACGCAATCCGATAATTTCGCATTTTAGGGTTTTATTAGTTATTTTATTGTATTTCGTTGAAGAGGCTTTTTGGTAATTTTACGTTATTAGGGTTTGTCTATTTAAAGACGCTAGGATTTTATTTTGTAGTTTAGTTTTCATTTTAATAAAATTTCGAGATTTTCTCTTCCCAGATTTGCATTAGGGTTTTATCACCGTTTCGGTGGTACGAAATCGGTCCCATCGTCCGTAAAACGATATTTACACCCGAGTGTGCTACTTCATCTCATTACAACATTTGCAAAACAAGGATCGAATCCATAAAAGTTTTTATTGTCAAGCAGTTACACACCTTATCATATAAACGCACTTAATTTTTAAATATTTTATTTCATTTTGGTTGAGAAACATGAATAGTCTTAGCCAAACAAATATAATTATATAAGAGAATAATGGAGAAAAGAGGGCATTTCCTCCTATGGCATGGAAAAAATACAACCTCCGCCATTTTTAACGACGATCGGCCCCCATCATCTTCATCGTTATCATCTAAGATGTGGGTACACCAAATTTCATGTGATTCTACAACTTTTTCACCATTGATTTAGCAATGTAAAAAGTTCTATTGTCGGTAAACCGTTAATTTTGAACTCACTAAATCAACGGTGAAAAAGTTGTGGAATCACATGAAATTTGGTGTACGCACATCTTAGATGATGATGATGGTTACCGATCGTCGGAAAAAATAGTGGAGGTTGTATTTTTTCCACGCCATAGGAGGAAATCCTCTCCTATGGCCTCTTTCCTCCATTAATCTCATTATATAAACACCTAATATTAGGATACCTCGGTGTTGTTTAGATACAGAGAGTAGAGACCATCTACTAATGAAATGTAATAAGTTGCCACATCGAGGCAAGAGCTTATCAAAGGAGTAAAAATAAAATCTTGGCTTAATCCCAACAAACTCCCATGTGGTTTTGGCCCGTGGCGGTAAACTAAGCTATAGTTTTTTTAACAGAAAACTACCATATTTTATGTATCAAAGCCAAAACCGTTAATTTGGGGATGAAATGACTATTCTATCCTTCTTTATTTTTGAGAAAAAATAAAAATTCTAAAAACTAAAGAGATAGTCGGAGAAGGAGGGGGGACTCGAGGGAAGGCCGGTGGAAGGTGATGGTCGGAGAACGAGAAGGAGCTCGAGGGAGGCCGATGGAAGGTGGTGGTGGTGATTATGATGATTATGATGATGAAATGGTGGAGAAGAAAAAGGGGTGGTGGCGATTGATGATGATGGAGATGGTGACGATTTTGGGGGATCGAGGAAGGGGGTGATGGAGTGGGGGAGCTCAAGGGGAGATCAGTGGAAGGGATGGTGATGCCGATGATTATGATGATGAAGAAGAAGAAGAAGAAGGGGGTAGCGGCGATTGATGATGATAGAGGTGGTGGCGTCGATGACGATAGAGGCGACGTTGATGAAGGTCGGGAAGGGGTGGGGATGGCGAGGCGGCGACGTGGTGGTAAGGATTAGGATTATAGATGAAGATGAGGGTATTTTGGGAATAATTGAACTTTTTTTTATCACATAGCAGCAGATGCGCTGACGCGGCAATGGTGTGAACTGTTAATGTTAACGAAGAACCTTTAGATATGGTAGTTTTCTGTAAATAAAAAAAACTATATAGTGGTTTTCTGCCGCGAATCGAAACCATATGGAGATTTTCTTATATTGTGAATAATATTTTGTTCCTCCGTCAAACAACATCATCTAAGCCATGGTTGTAATGGTAAATCTTATTATTGTTTAGCAAACGCAAAATGTAGATCACGACCTACAAGCTATTCAAAAAACATAAAATTCTTCACTTTTAGCACCTCTCTACTTTTAGGCTACTTTTAAGAAGTACTTGAACATTTAGATCATAATTAATTGTTGAAAAACATATATAATTCTTCTAATTGTTTGCAAATATTTCAATTTGATTAAGATTACGTGGACATGATGGAACTTGATTCCATAACCATGTAAGCTTCATGATGATAACATAATTATTTGCAAATATAATATATATATATATATATATATATATATATATATTGTCAGGGGTTTAAGTATTTAAAATCTATCTCGTGAATTACAAGGGAGAATATGTCAAAGATACAAGCTGAACATTTTCTTCATTTAGAAATGGAGGCATGAGCCTCATTTTCTAGCGACTAGATGCATATACATTGTGCTTGAGAACATAGTTTTCATCATTTAATTGAAGATAAATATTTTGTTTCGCTTGTGTATTTTTTTTTTATCTTTTATTTTAGTAACCTTGGATTCTCAGATAGCCCCCACCTCAATGGAAAACAATGGCTAAATTACAATAAAATACCATTAACAATTGTTGTTGTCATTAAACTACCTTAAAGTTTTTATTATGGTAAACTCCCTTAAACTTTTGTTAGTAAGGGGGATTTCACGAAAATACCGTTACTAATGGTAGCAAGGGAACACATTTGTAATAAAAGAATTTAAGGCAGTTTAGCGGAAAACAACAATAGTTAAAGGCAATTTAGCGTATTTTAAGGATAAATGAGTTTTAGATCTTCTAGGTATTCTAGAATTTAAGGTGGTTTTAGATCTTAAAGGTATTTTAGCGTATTTTAGGGATAAACCGTACAATCGAAAATTTCGTTCCTTCAATTTACTTTTCATTAATGGCTTATTTCACAGAAACCACCATGTGGTTTACTTAAGTTTTCTAAAACCATCCTGTAATTCAAACTCATCACGAAGCCTGCTTGAACTTTCAATATTTCCTTATACAAAAACTCCTTGTGGTTTGATTTGTAAAGTTTTTTGATGATTAACGGGTCATATGACCCCGCATCGACCGATTCTTATGGTTTTATTCTAAATTATTCATTTGAGTCTTATTATATCAGCTCTTTTTTCTCTAAATTTTGATTTAATTTCTAATTGAGGCTACTTCTCCAAATCCTCAAATCTAAAGTCTTGTTCTCCAAATCAAGGCAAATTGCTCAATATATGGCACAAGGAGTATGGTTTATCTTCAATGCATCTAAAGAATCCGTATTTTTATTAAAATAAGATGTTAATTTAGTTAATATTTATAATAATAACTGCAGAGGGTTTTTGTACAAGGAATTGAAAGTTCATGGAGGTTTCGTGATAAATTTGAACTACATGGTCGTTTTGGAAAACTCGAGTAAACCACGTGATGGTTCCTATGAAATAAGCCTTCATTAATTTATAGTTTTCAAAGGTATGCTTGTAATACATGTGTTCAAAAACTATCTTTTGCAAATGTTTTAGAGTACCATTTTTTTCCTGTGCCCTTTTCTTTTCTCACTCTCTCTTTAGCACTTCCTTATAGTTTATTCATTGCATTTGGGAACTTTCATGATGCTCTCACATTTGGAACCTGCATGCTAATATGCAAAAATTCAACCTCATAAAAGTTAACATAGACTTCAAGTCATATTTGAATAATCGATTTCATCCAAAAATAAAAATAAATTAAATAATCTAGTAAATTGGCCTTTTTAGGTAACAACGATTGCATAATTGATTGAAAGTAGAAACTAAGCTCTGCATTACCAATGTTGTCTTCTTTCAAGTCGATCTATAATTCATACTCCTTTTAATATACGTAGGATTTTTATTAGTTTTAATGCACAGCTTAATTCTTCGTCTGCTTTTATTTATTCTTTTTTTTTTAATTGGCATGTACGTCTCATCCATGCACACGGCACACAACATACACGTACACCCAAGGGACAAACGAATTTGCCCCGAAAGCGTTAAATCTTCGCGTGCTTTAAGTACTCTTACGTTTTGAAGATGACGTCGGCTCAAAAGGAATATGTTTCTATACTCATATTGTTACTCTTGTTTTTGTTTTTATTTTCTTTTTCTTTTTCTTTTTTGGTTTGTGTTAAAAGTTGTCTATGGGTTTTTAACACTGATGATGCTCGATATTGACGGCCTCCAAGAACACAACACGTGGCGGATGACGTGTCCCAGAACTCAGAAGAAGGGGCCTGCAGGGGCCGACCAGGCCATCCGTGTACCCGACCCGCAAGCTCTAGGTGGCTCTCCTCAGAGCCCCCTTGAGACTGGCCTCCTCGACCTCTCAGCTCGCCCCGAGCTGCCACTGGTCCAAGACTCCTCAGCCCCTCTTGCTTGCCTCCGAGCTCCCCAGCCGAGGCTGTCTTCCTCGGTCCCTCCGACCGACCAACTCCACCTCTCGCAGGCGTAACCACCGCTCCGCGAATCTCGCCATGCGCAGATTCTCCGCCAGCAACATCCCACGTTCCACGCCATCACGATCCCCATTAATGGGCGATCTGCCCTTTACGCAGGCATGACGTCCGGAGCGTAACTGCCGGCGAGATCTTCGCGCCTGCTGCTGCGTGCTGCCGCCACTATATAAACCCCCATCACAGAGGGGTCAAGTAAGCCATTTTTTTTATTCCACTTAGCCGTTACTCTGCTCGGATCTAGTACTAACTTGATCGTCGGAGTGTCCTCGGTGGTACCAAACCACCCCGGGACTTCTTTACAGGTACTCAGCGCTAAACTCCTCAAATCACCAATCTCCTCAAACCCATTGATACCTACACGCAACAGGAGATCACCTCCAAAATCTATCGGGAGATCGACGGAAGACAACATCTGACGGAGACCCGAAAAGGACCTCTATCAGTTGGCGCCGTCTGTGGGAACGAAACTCCACAAAACACAAAGTTGGCCTTCCAATCTCCATCTGCATGGCCAGCGACCATCCTGAAGATCCTGGTACCGACCGCCGCCTCCTTCCCACCGGAGGCACGGATGGGCCTCCCCCGGCGACCATCATCGACGCCCTCGCCAGCCGAATAGACCGGCTGCAGTCCCTCGTGGAGGCGCTCGTCCGCGTTCAAACGGTCGGGCCAGGGCCCCAGATCGTCGATCCCCCGCCTCTAGAAGGCTCCGCCCTTGCCGGCACGGCTAACCACCGGCAGGCTACGACCCCTGACCACAGATCTCACGGGCCGATACTCTCTGAGGCCCACTGGGCACCCCGCGGATCCACACTGGGATCCGCCGCCAGAGCGCCTCGCCTCGAACCTCCTCGCGACCCTTACCCCCCCTGAGGAGATGTCAGTCACCTCGCCTATCCCCAGGCATGATCGACATCCCCTCCACCGACGAGGTCGCACAGAGGGGGCCCGCCACGACGACTCGAGGGCCACCTCGCCCGGGGATCTAAGGAACCTAATCGAGAGGAACCGGGGCCGCGCCCAGACACGGATCTCCCACAGAAGAAGCCTGGGATCGCCAGGAGCCGAATCCTCGGGGTACCACGGCCGTCTCGACGCCCTCGAGAAGAAGATCGAGGGCATGCGCCGGGAAGGACACCTCTCGAGCGACGGGGCTAAGTACGCCTCCGACTCGCTCACCAAGCCGTTTACCGAGGAACTGCTCGCTGTCCACGTCTCTTCGCGCAACAAGCCCCTGAAGGTCTCTCTGTTCGATGGGAAAACCGACCCGAAAGACCATCTGGACGCTTTCACCGCGGGGATGAGCTTCCAGGACCATTCTGACGCCGCCCAGTGCAGGGCCTTCCCTGCCACCCTCACCCGTTCTGGTCGGGACTGGTTCCGAGGGCTCGAGCCTCGTTCAATCTCGACCTTTGACGAGCTGGCTACTCAGTTCCTCGGTCATTTCGTCGGGAACCGTCGGCAAAGGCGCACGGTCGACTACCTCTTCACAATTAAGAGCGGGGACAAGGAGACTTTCAAAGCTTACATCACCCGCTTCTATAACGCCCTCCTCAAGGTCCCCGAGCACCGGGACGAAACCGTCATCACGGCGCTCAGATCTGGTCTCAGGCACAGAGAGTGGTTACGCTCCTTCGCGTTGGCACAGCCTAAGACCATGGCCGAGGTCAAGGCGTGGACCGAGCGCGAGGTTCAACTGGAGTCCGAGGTGAACGCGAACCTCCCTCGAGCAGACCGGCCCGACCAGAAGAAGAGGGCCCGGGAAGAGATTCCGAAGCATCAGCAGCCCTATCACCCGAAGTTCCAGGAGTATACCCCACTCAACGTCTCCCTCACGGTGTTGCTAGAGGAGGCCCAGAGCGAGGGGTTCTTCAAGTTCCCTCCAATCCCGCGTCAGGCCGCGAAGCGAACCCGGGGCCCTTACTGCGCCTTCCACCGGACACTGGGCCACGCCACGGAGGATTGTAAGCAACTCCGGGACTACATCGAGGAGCTCATGCGATCGGGGCACCTCGCCGCCTACTTGAGGGATAAACGGCAGGCCGACCGCGAGCAGGAGTAGCGTCCCCCTCCCGCCGAGCTGACCATCGGCCAGATCATGCTCGTTTCGGTAGGCGACCAGCCCGGCACTCGGGGAGCCCCATACCCGGTGCCGAGCGCAGGGGCCAACGAGCCTCCAGGAGGCTCGGGCCGCGCTAATAAGATCATCTACTAACATGTACCTTTCTTTTAGGGCAATGTAAACTCTTCCTAGGGTCTGTTGTTAATTTAATAAAGATCAATAGAACATTGTGAGAAAGAAGGAAAGATCTTGTTTATTCAAAAGGTATTATAGGCTCCTCAGCCATACATACAAAAAGAAAGAAAAAGAAAATTACAACAACGGGGGGAGGGGGTGTAGAGAGCACTGCTCATGGTACTCGGTGAAGATCTCCGCCAGCCGAGGCCTCGCGAGATCCAGCCTCTGCCCTCGATTCCCACCGTGCACGTTGACCCCGAGCCTTAGTTCGTAGCGCTCACGGACGAGTGCCTCTGAGCGAACCAGCCGGCCCGCAGAGATTAGGCCGAAGCGCCTCAGAGACCACAGCTTACCCACGGCCTCGTCATAGAGCTGCTCGGACAAGGGGTTGTAAAGCCCCGGCGACGCCCTCCAGATGGAGTACATCAACAGCTGCAGCAGGGAGGAGCGCCGGGGGAGCAACCTGCCGAAGTGGTCTTCGATGCTCCCAAAGACCAACTGCACCGTGTCCTCGGTGCAGTTCTGGTCATAGAAGTACACATCTTCGAAGTGAATGATTTCGGGGATGGTGAAGGGGAAGTCCTGCATTCTCAACGATCTGTATACGAAGGAAGGAAAGACCAGTGCTCCTTCAGCCTTATATAGCCCACTGTGCCCCAACAGAGCTCAACAGTCGCCCGCTTCCACCCAATAAGTCGCTGCCACACGGCGATCATCGAGCCTTCTCTGGCGGAATCGAAATGACGCGACCCTAGCGCTTCGCCTCCCCCGGCATTCAATGCGCATGCTGCGCGCACGGTCGCCGCGACCGTTCCTGTTCCCCGTATCTGCAACGGGATGGTCGAGCGAAACCTCATGAAGAATTAGCCGAGCGGCTACCCTGCTCGGCTATACCTGGCCGGTAGCTTCCCTATTCGCAACGCCAGGGATCAAAGCCCTCGCCGAGAGGCAGCCGCACAACCTCGCTGCCTAGTTATCCTTAGCGGGCCTCCTACGGCCCCTCCAACGCTAAAGATCCAAGCCCTTCTTAGAGGCAGCTCAGCAGCTTCCCTGCTCGGCTATCCCTGGCCGGTAGCTTCCCTACTCGCAATGCTAGGGATCCAAAGCCCTCGACAAGAGGCAGCCGCACAGCTTCACTGCCCGGTTATCCTTAGCAGGCCTCCTACGGCCCCTCCAATGCTAAGGATCCAAGCCCTCCTTAGAGGCAGCTCAGCAGCTTTCCTGCTCAGCTATCCCCGGCTGGTAGCTTCCTACCACAACCGACAGGGATCGAAAGCCCTCCCAGAGGCAGTCGAGCCGGAGGATCCCTCGCTCGGCTATCCTTCAGGACAAAAGCCCTCGCCAAGAGGCACCGAGCAGTAATCCTGCCCGGCCAAGGGTCCTTGGTAGGCCTCTTACAGCCCCTCCCGCGCTAAGGACCAAAGTCCTCCCAGAGGCAGTCGAGTCCTTGCTCGGCTATCCCCGGCTGGTAGCTTCCTACCACAACCGACAGGGATCAAAGTCCTCGCCAAGAGGCACTGGGCAGTAACCCTGCTCGGTCCCTGTCCTGAAGGATCAAAGCCCTCACAAGAGGCAACCGAGCAGCTACCCTGCTCGGTCTTCTCCGGCTGGTAGCTCCCTACCCACGACGCCAGGGATCGAAGCCCTCGCAAGAGGCATCCGAGCGGTTGCCCCGCTCGGTCATCCCAGGCTGGTAGTTGCCTACCCGCGACGCCAGAGATCAAAGCCCTCGCCAAGAGGCGACCGCGCGGCTTCATTGCCTGGTCATCCTTAGTAGGCTTCTTACAGCCTCTCCAACGCTAGGGATCAAAGCCCTCGTAAGAGGTAACCGAGCAGCTACCCTGCTCAGTCTCTCCGACCGGTAGCTCCCTACCCATGACGCCAGGGATCTAAGCCCTCGTAAGAGGCATCCAAGCAGCTGCCCTGCTCGGTCATCCCAGGCTGGTAGTTGCCTACCCACGACGCCAGAGATCAAAGCCCTCGCCAAGAGGCAAATGCGCAGCTTCACTGCCCGGTCATCCTTGGTGGCTTCCTACGGCCCCTCCTTATAGACAGCTCAGCAGCTACCCTGCTCAGCTATCTCCGACCGTTGGGCAGGAACGAGCCGGGAACCTGCTCGGCACAAATACGACGAACAGCCCTCTGCCCATCACATGCAGAGGATCCGAGGCCCCAAAAAGGGACATTAAGTCTATCCAAGTCTAAGCGATCGCCCCTCGACTTCGGGGCCATGGAGATGCCTCCTCGGCAGCGCTTGGCAAGTGATCGAAATCAACTCGACGAACGATCGCTAGACAGATGGCCGACCTGACATAGAAACCCAACGGTGCAAGTAGAGATATTTTACAAGCATTCTTCACAAACAGATGATAAAGTGCAAATCGATGAAACCAAAGAAAAAAAAAGTTTTAGTACTACCAAAGGCAAAGGCTTTACAAAGGATATTTTTGGGCTCCCCAGCCTTACAAAATGCCCAGAGGCTTACAAAAATTCCAAAAACAAAGAAATAAAAGGAGGAAAGCAGGGGCTTTAGGCCTCGGGGCCAGGTGCGACCTCGGGGTCCACGACGACCACCACATGACGTGCAGGGTTCTCGGCGGCTTCCTCGTCAGGAATCTCTTCCCTCTGCTCATCGGCGTCCACGAGGGGATATTCGGCCCGGAGGTCTTCATCGGCGAACCCCGGCATCCGGGCCTTAACGGCGTCAAGGGCCTCGTGCCAGATGTGGGTCGTGGCCACGGCCAGTGTAGGGTTCCTAGGCACACCCATGAGGTTCCACAAGTGATCAACCATGCCAAATTCAAAAATTCATGTGCCGAGAAACCCTATGCAAGATCGTTACTAGAGGTAAAGGCGAAACAACAACAAGTTAACAATTTAACTAATAAGTGAAAGAGACTACAACCTTTGTAGATCCGGTCATCCACTTCTCTAGCTCCGTATTGACGTCCCTCCACTGCGATCATCGGAATCCCGGACTCTAGCGTCGGTTTCATCGGAGAAATGGGCGGGCTAGGTCGTTGACTTCGATGCCGAAGATGATCTACGTCGAGGCAACTCTAACTCAAGCTCCACCTTCACTAAGTCATGAAACTTGTGAAGATAACACCCTATACAACATGGCAAATGGTAGAGGATGAAGAAATAGGAAGTGGGTTCACTTTAGAATTGGATTTCTCACTTGATTTCAACACTTGAAATTTTCTAGCAAGCTTTTTTCTTTTCATGAAGAAGATGAAGAAGAAAAGAATGGAAAATAATTATCAAAAATAGAAAATCAAGTGAAGCCTTATCATAATGCAACCATGGGTGAGTTTAACACATGTAGAGAATAAACTAGGGTTTAGGTGAATGGTTAGGTTAAGGAAAGAAACAAAATGGTCAAAGCTTTTCAAAGCTTCATGAAGCTTCAAGTAAAAAACAAAAGAAGCCATCATTTTATTTCTTGCCCAAAAAATAAATGAATAAAATAAATAATCAAGTTAAAACCCTAACCATTAAGCTAAACATGGTTTAAAGTAAACACACACCCAAGTTTGCATGTATCATCAAACATGATACAAACTAGTGCACAAACATATATCATATATACAATGTACACAATCAAGTGAGATAATCAATCTTAAGTGAAAAAATACTAGTTAATGTAAAGTAATATATCAAATATATAATTATACATTAAATTATTAAATCAACACTTGATTTAATGATCCGGTCATATTGCATATAACCGACTAATATCAAGTGTATCAATATATCGAATCAACATTTGATTCGGTAACCCGGCTATATCTTATATAACCGTCCGATGATACAAATCGCGAGAATAGAATTCAGTATCACATACTGGTATTATTCTCGGTCCCGCACATATCTCATATGCGCTCCTATTTCGTTTCGCTTGAGCCAGGAAACCTCTGTGTAGGACTCTAAAGACTCGTCAATACGCCGGCAGCAGGTGATGATCATATCAAATACCCACAAGCTGCAAGCGGTCTGCTAAACGTAACGGCCACCCGGGTATTGAGCGATCAGAAGATCAACGAGCAAGCCCGCTCACACTCCTGTGAATCCAACCAGTAACACTTACCGTACAGTCCGGTCTGTTCGTCTGATATGTCGCATATCTCGCCTAGGGGTGGTAAACGTCAGATCCCAGTAGCTTGATAAGTCATGCCGATGTAAGGTCCATAACAATCATGAAACTACTGATAACTCTTACCAGTATATCACTGCAACCCTGGCCAGAGATTTCCAGTTATGGCCAGTCGTGCATAGCGCAACATCAACCCCCAATACCGGGAGAGACGAATCCCCTTCAATCGCTCATTGCCTCCATATGAATCGGGACTGTACCCAAAAACCACCTGTTTGCACGACTCAGTAGAGCCGTGGTAGGGTGGAAATCAAAGCATAGTGGGAGACACACAAGACTCTATGACGATCTCGGGTCAACAGACTAAGCTGTACCAGTGTCACCAGAGAACTGCCATCTGACGTGAGGTATAATACCATCTGGGAGTTCTCGGCGAGTCCGTTCAGTGTACCCAGTCTCCACTGAGCACCCGCATACCATCTCTGATATCAAACACCAATGGATATGGGATCATCCATCGCCCATCACATGGGTCGAGAAGATATACGCTAGTCTACTCTGGAATATCGATGCCCCGTCTCGATATACCCACGACTAGGAACATTGAAGGATGTACTCATGGATTACCCAGGCCCAACTAGTATGATCTACATCATAGTCCTGAAAGTCGAGTACACATCCTAAGGGCTTTATCAACATGTAACAGAGAAACAAAAAGTATACATGTTAAGATAAAGAGTAACCAGATAGCGTACTATCATGTCGAGCAAGAAAGTCCTACCTATATATGTCCCAGCATCCACTACAATATACATCCTATGTACAGTAATGGCCTCTAGGGCATACATATAACTAACAATCTCCCACTTGCACTAGGGCTATTTGTAGCAGTGATTGCAGTATCTAATACTCAACCATCCCATATAAGTCTCTCTCTGGGAAAAAGCCTTTGTGAGTGGATCCGCCGTGTTGTCCTCTGAGTCTACTCTCCTAACCTCGATCACCCTGGAGATCAACTATCTCCATGATCAGGTGATGCTGCCTCAGAATATGTCTGGGTCACTGATGGGACAAGGGTTCCCGGGCCAAAACCACACTTCCATTGTCACACAATGGTAGGAATCTAGTTCATCTCATAAACCAATATACACCCAAACTGCCTCTTTGGTAGTATCTTTAATAGTGATGTTACCAGCCTTTATCGTCTAGTTTGCCGCGGTATCTAGTTTGGAACTCTTCCAACGTACCGTCCCTCTAGAGGGTAAAGACAATGCCTGCGACTGACACTCAGTCGTGTTTATCAGTCTGGAACTTTTCCAGTGATTCTCCCCAGGATCGATTGATACCATCTCACTACAACTAGTGAGAATCCTAACATCCATTTAGATCTATCTCATAGATCCAAATCCCAGGATTTAGGAGGTATCATCTTTATCCTATTTGGAGAATCCTTGTGATAAGAGGAGATTGACCGTGTGTAATATAGGAAACTCTTTTCCTATCAAGAGTATGTTGTCCACGTACAATACGAGGATCACTACCATACTCTCTACTACCTTTTTGTATATACAAGGTTCATCTACCATTTTGATGAAGTCAAACTCTTTGACTACTACATCAAAACAGACGTTCCAACTCCGCGATGCCTGCTTTATTCTGTAAAGCAACTTGCACACGTTTCCGCTGCTCCCACTGTTTACGAAGCCCTTTGGCTGTGTTCTTATAGACGTTCTCTTCTAAATCATTATTTAGAAAAGTAGTCATGGCACCCAACCACCAGATATCGTAGTCATGGTATGTAGCAATGGCAAGTAGGATCTGGATGGACTTAAGCATAGTCCCAGGAAAAGGTTTCATCATTATCCACTCCTGGTTGATAACTAAAAACTTTAACAAGTCTAGCTTTGAAAGTCTCAACGTTTCCATCTACACCAAGTAATCTTCTCAAGATATATTTTCTCCTGATGGGGATTTAACCCTTCAGATATAGCAACCAAAGTCCATACTTTGTTGGTGTACATGGATTCCATCTCAGATCGCTAAGCATCCAGCCATTCTTACAGAGTCCTTGCTCTCGATGGCCTGCTCGAAACTAGTTGGGTCATCATCTCATGATGTAATCCTCGCTCCCACTGTCATCGAGAAACTGAAGTATCTCTCAGGCGGGTGAAGAACCCTACCAGATCGGCGGAGAGCCTGAGGTTCGTCGGGGACTATAGAATCCTTTGGTTCTGTCAAATCAGCAGCTGCAGTTTTGTATAGCTGGAACCTTTCCAGTTCTACAGAACTGACCTTGCCTCGATCTTGTCCGGATTTTCCTTTTGACATAGGCCGGACAATCCCAAATCTTAACTTGTTTAAGAGATGGGTTCTTCCCACACCATATCTTATATGGAGTGGTAGGCATTGATTTGATTCGAACCCAATTCAATAGATATGCAGCTTCTCAAGTACACAACCCCAAAAGGAAATAGGTAACTCAGTAGTACTCATCATAGAGCACACCATATCATATAGGGTGTGATTGCTCTGCCCCGATACACCGTTGTGCTGTGGTATAATCGGAGGAGTAACACCGAGAGAGAATCTCATTCTCCTTTAGAATAGTCCAGGAATTCTATGCACAAGTATTCTCCTCCCTGATCTTATCATAGGACATAATACTTATACCCGGTTTTTGGTTCTCTACTTCTAACTTATATTCTGTGAATATCTCAAAAGTTTCGGACTTGTGTTTCAACAGGAACAAATGTCAGAATCTTGAGAGATCATCAGAGAATGTAATGAAGTACAAAGAACCGGTCCTGGCATGTGTAGACAGGGGACCTTGCATACATCATCATGTATCAGTCCCGAGAGTTTACTAACTCTTTCTCTGTTTCCAACAAACAGAGCTATGGTCATCTTATCTTTGTGACATGACTGGCAAGTTTTACAAGATGTAAATTCAAACTGATTTAAATATGCATCTAAAATGTAACTTAAGCTAGTCGGGTCATATTGATATGACCTAGTCTACAATTCCTCAAGAAGGATTCGTTCATTTCTGAACTCTTCCTCTTGTGTGTGTTCTGTATACTAGGAACTGTAGTTTGATTTAGAACGTCAATGCTTTTAGATAACGTACCTGAACCGATCAACTTTTGAAATGTTCAAAACAATATTCAACAATACAAAATTATATCCTTCTTTAATAAATAAAGAGATTGATATGATTTTGTATATCAAGTTCGGTATCTAATAGCATTTGTTCAGAATCAATGTATTTGTAATACAGGGTGACAGTGACCAACAGACTTGGTCGCAACACTTGTACCGTTTTCTGTCTCATAAAACTTATCACCCGTTCTCAGTTCTCTACCTTTCTGTAGCCCTATATAACGGATTACATATACGGGATCCTGATCCGGTATCTAATACCCAGGATGTAGAGGATACTGAGAAACAGTTCTTTTATAATGAACACACCCGAAGGAGATGCATCATATGCACTTTCTTCGTTTGGGCGGCATAGGAATTCTGGTATTCCCCTATTTTCTGCTCGGTCTTATAACAATTATAAGTTGGAGCGGGACCAACGTTCCCCAGCTCAGTATTACAAGCGGGTTCGGTCAATACATCCATATTATTATCTTGATTAAGGCGTGATATGGTCGCTACCTGGAGAGAGAGAGAAGAAAACACTCTGCGTGCGCTCTTGCAAGATTAGATTGGTTATATATTTTATCTAATCAGGATGGCTCCCACTGTTTTTATCAAATCTTCCTTCAAACCCTAAAAGGAAAGACTAGCCGGGATTAATTACACTCTACAAGTTCGCCAATCTTTCAGCCAGGCCAGTGTCGGTACTTTGAGGGAGGTTCCCCGTGCTTTCGCATGGACCTAATTAGAGTAAACCTCATTTTCCCAGGGGCGTAACCCCGTTGACACCTTTCTAGATACCTACTTGATCGGCTAATTGTAAAGTGCAAAACTCTCCCAGGAGTAACAATTACTCGCAGTGGGTATCGGGATCCAACTATCATATAGAAGGTATGCAATCTCATTGCAAATTTCAACACTTGAAACTCCCGATAATGGTTTTTACCCCTAGTACTTATGACCTTAACTATGGTCAACAAATCATAAGCACTAGTCAAGTTCTACCCGTCATTTCGTGATTAATTAGACCCACCCACATGACCCTTAACTAAGGTCAACAAAGTCACGCGACTGTCCTAACTAATCGCATCATATGCGGTGTAGGAAGACATCACTTAGCTACCGTACACTGTGCCTTGACTATGGTCAACAAACACAGCACGAATACTAAGTACTCTACTTCCTAAAATGACGGAGGGTTGCGGATGGTTTTTAAGAAAACCTTTAACGCTTTGAACTTGATCTCGTTGCGGAATCAAATGGTTTTTAAATGGAGTGTTTTTGAAGCTTTTCTAGTTTTGCTAAAGGGGTCACTCCCGGTGAAGGGATCGTCGGCCCTTTCCTCATCGAATAAGGTGCAGGATATATCATATATACCGCTGTGCAAAGCAGAAACTATAGAAGCAATCAAAAGACAAACCGAGGGTTGTAGCATCTGCCAGTTATTGCTAAAGGTGTCACTCCCGGTGAAGGGATCGTCGGCTCTTTCCTCATCGAATAAGGTGCAGGATGTTTTACAAGGAACACCGCGATGCAAAGCAAGAACTGTAGCTACCTGTTTTTAAGAAATTCGATTCCACAACATCTTTTAGGTTTATTTTTCTTTCATTAATCTCATTAATGAAGTCCCATCATTTAAGTCCACCTAAACATCACAGATAAATATAACGTACGCTTATGCCATCCGCATTCGCCTCGATGTCCCGTCTGCACCGTTAGGTTAGGTAACTAACGCCAGAGCGAGGCAGGGCTAGCGCGGGTGTAAAACATAAGCAACGTCTATATAATATATCATATATACTATATACAATATCTATCTGAACATATCACATGATCACATCACAGATAACGCAGCAGAAAATATCATATGAAATATTGGATATACTAGGACGTCCGTGTTTTATTTTGAGCCTGAATAAAAACACAGATTCCACGGTCGTGATGAATAGCCAATCCCACATCCCTAGACCCCTACGAGAGCGGCAAGTAACCCTACCAATTCTAGGGTTAGGAGACCCGGACTCGACTCCTCGAGATGGTCTCCCACTGGACCCTAGAACCCGGTTACTTGTGCTCCCCTCCTTGGGTCTATCCTAATGCGGAAAAGTAAATAATATACATCAACGGTGACATCTTCCGCAACCTGGAAGTGCCCCAATAAAAGAATATTACATACAAGTTTTTACATGAATGAAAAAGAAAAACACTCATCTCACATAAAAAAAAAACCCGGCTATTCAAACACGACGGTCCAATATAACATATCCAGCAACACATAATATCACATGTCATCAACGTAAGTAAGTATGCATACAACGATTATCGTCGACGTATAGCAACGAAACCGGTGATACAACTATATACTACACTTACGGTCACAGAAAAGAAAGTGTAAAACTACAACAGTTGGAATCCACAAACTCTTTAGACATCGCATGCCTAACCAAATGAATTCCTTAGACATCGCATGCCTAACATTTATAAACCCCGCATTTTAGTCCCATTATCGAAAACTCTTTTCAATATCAAGTCGGGCAATTCAACAAGATTCCCGACATCTAGAACGAATGCTCGTCGCAAACTTTAGTAGACGGCCGCACCCCCGAATGCCGTCGACGAAGTGCACTAAGGCGGAACACCGCTGCCGCGAGCACCCGAACGGATGCTTTCGGCGACGGGGTTCTCCTACAGTCACTTGGTCGGGGCTATAGGGTGCGGCTATCTATTAAGTTTACCGGCGAGTATCCGCGTACGCTACGTGATTGCGACGGACTTTTGATCACATCAAAATTCCGTGGCAACCGATCAAGTGAGACTAAACTGCTATGTTTATAACATTCATTCTGTTATCTCATAACTACTTGTGGATTCCAAATATTGTATCACATTCCAGATAAATAGAAAATCTTAAACTTTCCGATCGAACAATCAAACACCCAAGTTTTCCCGAAACAGCTCAACACTTGAAATAAGTTTAAAAAGCATTCACTTCATGCCTCAGTACCAACGGTCCAGCCGTAGAAGGGTCAAGCCAACGCCTCACATGTGGCACGCCGTACTGCCCCAAACCCTAAGGTTCAAAGGGCAGTTCAAGACGATCACATAATCGAGTTAAGGTTTGTTGTCTTCTAGAGGGACCATCGCGTTACTTGCACTACTTAGAACGTCATTAAACTACGGAAAAATCCAACAATTGGAAATTTCCCGGCAGGGGGAAAAAGTGGGTATTTATATTCGGTCGAACTTTTTAACATATTCTAAAATTACCCGGAAAAACACATAGACAAAATTAGACAATCCGATCGAATCTACGAATTCCCAATACAACCCAGAAAACTAAACTCTTGAGTATAAATTAAATATATCCAGAAGAATCAGGAATGACAGAAGAACATTACTGTGCAAACAGAAAAGAAACAAGTGACTACATGGCCGCGGAACCGCCGCACGAGCCATGCTTGTGCCGCGGTTCCGCGGCTCTTTAATCGAATTATGCCCACGTGCTGCACAGTAACTCTTAGAAAACCCTGCTTATTTTTCTGCATATTTTTAATTCACAAAAATCCCAGTTTTGAAAAAATGTACAGAGAAGGGTTTTGGATTAGGGTTTCGGGTTCGATCGGACTTCTAACATCGTCTACACTTCTTCTAAAGCTCTAGCTAGGCTCTGATACCACTGTAGGGTTCCTAGGCACACCCATGAGGTTCCACAGGTGATCAACCATGCCAAATTCAAAAATTCATGTGCCGAGAAACCCTATGCAAGATCGTTACTAGAGGTAAAGGCGAAACAACAACAAGTTAACAACTTAACTAATAAGTGAAAGAGACTACAACCTTTGTAGATCCGGTCCTCCACTTCTCTAGCTCCGTGTTCACGTCCCTCCGCTGCGATCATCGGAATCCCGGACTCTAGCGTCGGTTTCATCGGAGAAATGGGCGGGCTAGGTCGTTGACTTCGATGCCGAAGATGATCTATGTCGAGGCAACTCTAACTCAAGCTCCACCTTCACTAAGTCATGAAACTTGTGAAGATAACACCCTATACAACATGGCAAGTGGTAGAGGATAAAGAAATAGGAAGTGGGTTCACTTTAGAATTGGATTTCTCACTTGATTTCAACACTTGAAATTTTCTAGCAAGCTTTTTTCTTTTCATGAAGAAGATGAAGAAGAAAAGAATGGAAAAGAATTATCAAAAATAGAAAATCAAGTGAAGCCTTATCATAATGCAACCATGGGTAAGTTTAACACATGTAGAGAATAAACTAGGGTTTAGGTGAATGGTTAGGTTAAGGAAAGAAACAAAATGGTCAAAGCTTTTCAAAGCTTCATGAAGCTTCAAGTAAAAAACAAAAGAAGCCACCATTTTATTTCTTGCCTAAAAAATAAATGAATAAAATAAATAATCAAGTTAAAACCCTAACCATTAAGCTAAACATGGTTTAAAGTAAACACACACCCAAGTTTGTATGTATCATCAAACATGATACAAACTAGTGCACAAACATATATCATATATACAATGTGCACTATCAAGTGAGATAATCAATCTTAAGTGAACAAATACTAGTTAATGTAAAGTAATATATCAAATATATAATTATACATTAAATCATTAAATCAACACTTGATTTAATGATCCGGTCATATTGTATATAACCGACTAATATCAAGTGTATCAATATATCGAATCAACATTTGATTCGGTAACCCGGCTATATCTTATATAACCGTCCGATGATACAAATCGCGAGAATAGAATTCAGTATCACATACTGATATTATTCTCGGTCCCGTACATATCTCATATGCGCTCCTATTTCGTTTCGCTTGAGCCAGGAAACCTCTGTGTAGGACTCTAAAGACTCATCAATACGCCGGCAGCAGGTGATGATCATATCAAACACCCACAAGCCGCAAGCGGTCTGCTAAACATAACGGCCACCCGGGTATTGAGCGATCAGAAGATCAACGAGCAAGCCCGCTCACACTCCTGTGAATCCAACCAGTAACACTTACCGTACAGTCCGGTCTGTTCGTATGATATGTCGCATATCTCACCTAGGGGTGGTAAACGTCAGACCCCAGTAGCTTGATAAGTCATGCCGATGTAAGGTCTATAACAATCGTGAAACTACTGATAACTCTTACCAGTATATCATTGCAACCCTGGCCAGGGATTTTCAGTTATGGCCAGTCGTGCATAGCGCAACATCAACCCCCAATACCGGGAGAGACGAATCCCCTCCAATCGCTCATTGCCTCCATGTGAATCGGGACTGTACCCAAAAACCACCTGTTTGCACGACTCAGTAGAGCCGTGACAGGGTGGAAATCAAAGCATAGTGGGAGACACACAAGACTCTATGACGATCTCGGGTCAACAGACTAAGCTGTACCAGTGTCACCAGAGAACTGCCATCTGACGTGAGGTATAATACCATCTGGGAGTTCTCGGCGAGTCCGTTCAGTGTACCCAGTCTCCACTGAGCACCCGCATACCATCTCTGATGTCAAACACCAATGGATATGGGATCATCCATCGCCCATCACATGGGTCGAGAAGATATACGCTAGTCTACTCTGGAATATCGATGCCCCGTCTCGATATTCCCACGACTAGGAACATTGAAGAATGTACTCATGGACTACCCAGGCCCTACTAGTATGATCTACATCATAGTCCTGGAAGTCGAGTACACATCCTAAGGGCTTTATCAACATGTAACAGAGAAACAAAAAGTATACATGTTAAGATAAAGAGTAACCAGATAGCGTACTATCATGTCGAGCAAGAAAGTCCTACCTATATATGTCCCAGCATCAACTACAATATACATCCTATGTACAGTAATGGCCTATAGGGCATACATATAACTAACAGCCAGGTCATCATAGAAGTCCTTCGACTTCTTGTATCCCTCCACTACCTTCGCCGCCGAGAGATCGGCCCACTTCGCCGCTTTCAGGTCGGCCGACTTAGCCGCCTCGGCTGCCGCCCCCAGCTCCTTCCGGAGGGTCTTCACCATCTTCTTCAGGTTGCCGGCGAGCGCCTGATCGTACCCAAGCTTGGCCTCGGTAGTCACGGCAGCCTCGCGGTACCGGGTGACCTCCCGTTTCCCGGCCTCCACTTCGCCCTCCAGGGCGGCAACCCTCGCCGCCACCGCCTCCAGCTCCAGCTTGGAGCTCTCCTCCAGCGAGGCGAGCTGGCCTGCAGCCTTCATCGCCGGGGCTATCACCTCGGCCTCCATACGTAAGGCGAGGGCGACATGCTGAAGAACCTGAGAGACAGGAAAGAGATCAGAAAGATGAAGAAGGCACCGAATCTCACAAAAAACCAAACACTTACCTGTACGGACTCCTGGACGATAGACGCTAGCTGAGCCCTAAAGGCCCCCCGGGGACTCTACCCCCGGCCGATGCCTCTATTTCACGCAGAAGGCTATCCGCAACGGATAGCCCCGATGGCACTGCGAACCGGAGGCCCCCTTCCTCCATCATGATCGGCGAGGACCGGCCCTGGGAAGATCTCTGAGAGCTCCTCTTGAGCGGCACCGAGGGAGAGCCGATCTCCTCCTTCGAGACCAGGTCTTCCAGAATCAGAGCCCGCTTCCGGCCCGACACTCTGCTGGGACCCGGGGCGGGATCCGCCCCCGAACGCTCGCGGGACACTACCACCGGAGAAGGAGGAGCCGGGGCAGGCTTCGCGCGAGAAGAGCTGGCGCCCCCAGCCTTCGTAACCTTCCTCGGCTGGCGCATGGAGACTTTGAGCGAGTCCATATCCATGGGTCCTGCACAAAACAAATGCCAAAAAGTCAGCGACACAAGCAATACGCAAGCCAAAAAGCAAGCCTAACTTACCGACGAACTCAACGGGACTGAGCCCGGCACAACTCAGGACCCTCTCAGACAGCAGTACGTCGGATCGGGGGATGGGCTCCCACGACGCCACTCTCACCGCGGCGGGGTCATTGGACTAGTTCCCCGGCAAGCATTTCTCCCTCGACCGCTTTGTAGGCACGGGCCAGTCCTCGCCCTCGGGAGGGGAAATGAAGAAAAATTTCTTCTTCCAATCATGAATGGAAGAGGGGGAAGGCCACGACCCCTGTCCCGGTAGCGCCCCCCAGCCGCTTTCTAAAAGAGAGATAGACCCACCTCGGGTCGCCCGCTCGATCACCAGGGTGATTTTTGAAGACGAGAGAAGAATCGAGGAGGGAGAGGCTGAAGGGAATCGCCTGTAACTTCAGGCGGATCAGGAACCCGAGGAGGATCCCCCACAAGTTCGGCACTAACTGGCCAGGGGCCAAACTGAAAAAGTTCAGCGCTGCGACGACCTCGGGAGAGAAGAGCAGGCGCATTCCACCCCCAAAAAGCTTCCAAATACAGGACGGTCTCTCTGCCCCGTACTTGGTCCGCTCTCTCTCCCTCCTTGGCCAGTCGGAGCGTGTAACGCGAGGGGATGTGGAAGTGAGCCCGAACATTGGCGAGCTCGTCCTCATGCCTCACCCAACACGAGGTGCCGGGGGCCGCATCTACCGCCTCCTCCCTAGGGGCTGCCCCCGCCGCACAATCCCGGGGAGAGGATCTGACCCCTGCTCCTCGGGAGGACTCAGACACAATTAAAGGGTCCCTAGAACCTACTCCTACAATATCTACTGACTCTACAAAGGAAGACATCTAACCTTGAGAAAAGGGATCCTCGGAAAACGAAAGCGAGAGAAAGAAGACGGGCGCCGAGCAACCAGGATTTAGAAGCGGGAAATATGAAGGAGTAGGGGCCCAGGGACGGGCCCCACCCTTATTTATCGCTGCAAGCGACCTCATCCAACGGCGCCCGTCTTCTCCCGCCAAAACGCCTCCTCGTGTCCAGCGGCTCCGATCGCTCCACGTGTCGTTCCCGCACTGGGCCGCATCCCATCAGACGCCGCAGGCCTGCATACGTCGTGTCGGCCAACCGACGCTTGACACGTGGACCGTCGCTTCAGTGGCAGGATGCACGAACCGGCGCACCTTCCTTAAATGCAGAGATCTCGCCCTGATTCGCTGACAGAAAAGACAGCCGACAGCCCGGGGGCACGTCCCGACGAAATCTTAGGAGGGAGCTCACCCCGGACGACCCGACAGTCCACTCCTGACCCGACCAGCTAGATGGTCGGGACAAGAGTGGGGGGCTAATGATGATGCTCGATATTGGCGACCTTCAAGATCACAACACGTGGCAGATGACGTGTCCCAGAACTCAGAAGAAGGGGCCCGCAGGGGCCGACCAGGCCATCCGTGTACCCGACCCGCAAGCTCTAGGTGGCTCTCCTCAGAGCCCCCTTGAGACTGGCATCCTCAGCCTCTCAGCTCGCCCCGAGCTGCCACTGGTCCAAGACTCCCCGGCCCTCTTGCTCGCCTCCGAGCTCCCCAGCCGAGGCTATCTTCCTCGGTCTCTCCGACCGACTAACTCCACCTCTCGCAGGCGTAACCACCGCTCCGCGAATCTCGCCATGCGCAGATTCTCCGCCAGCAACATCCCACGTTCCACGCCATCACGATCCCCATTAATGGGCGATCCTCCCTTTACGCAGGCGTGACGTTGGGAGCGTAACTGCCGGCGAGATCTTCGCGCCTGCTGCTGCGTGCTGCCGCCACTATATAAACCCCCATCACAGAGGGGTCAAGTAAGTCATTTATTTTATTCCACTTAGCCGTTACTCTGCTCGGATCTAGTACTAACTTGATCGTCGGAGGGTCCTCGGTGGTACCAAACCATCCCGCGACTTCTTTGCAGGTACTCGGCGCTAAACTCCTCAAATCACCAATCTACACAAGCCCATTAAGACCCACACGCAACAGGAGATCACCTCCAAAATCCATCGGGAGATCGACGGAAGACAACATCTGACGGAGACCCGAAAAGGACCCCCATCAAACCGTGTTAGCCAATAACTTACGATATAATTTTTTGAATAGTGTGATTCTGAAGCATTAGTTTTCAATCTCGAACTGTTTATCGTTATTTTAAGTTTTTTGATTGATAGATTGTGTGTCCTTTTATCATTAAAATTAGACATTTACCAACGAGTTTATATGTGGTCCAATACGTGGTGCATCGGCAAGATAAAAACGCTTGGTGTCTCAGCAAGCTTTAATGAAAAACTGTTTACAACATGATTAATGATTATTTATAATTTACTCCATATAACTCAGAAAAAAGAAAAAAAAGAAAATGCACTAAAATTAATAACAGGATAACGACAGTTGCAATTTTTCTTAGAGCGGTGGCAACAATAATAACAATAGTCAGCGATGATGTTTTCTGCTCGACACTTCTTATCTCTCTTCAATTGAGATGTGATCTATTGCAGACCGGTTTGTGTTTTTTAAAATCGGGAACTCTCGATCTACAGCATATTTTAAGCCGATCTGCTCAACTTGATCGCCATATTCTCAAATGTATGTGCATGAAAAATCAAATGATTTAAAGACCTTTAACTTATGCATCGATACATGCAAAAATTAACATTTTTTGATTACGCAATATAAACTTCATCCGATGTATATGTTAAAAGTTTTTAAATCCTTTGATTTTTCATGCACATAGACTTAAAGGTAGGATGATCAACTTGAGCAATTCGGATTGTTCAAATATTTCATGGATCGAGAGTTCCCGTCTTTAAAAGACACGGACCGGTTTGCAATAGAGCACTCTCCTCTCCTCCCGTGTGTGTGTTAATATATGTGCATCGACGGATGTAAAAATGAATTTTTTTTAACTTAAATTTTATTGTTTGTGGAATAACATAATGCATAATATGTGGCCATTGCTTGGGGAGGATTGCTGCATTAATTGTTCTAGCTATTCCAATGGAATCGACATGTGATTTGCCAATGCAGCAACCCACTAAGGTGCCATGTGGTTGACTCCACCTTGCTTGTAATCTCTTTCAAGTTAATGGTATCCTTATGTTTTGTCTCGTGAATCGGTTAAACCACGTTAAACCTGTGTTTTTTCTTCGATGGCTGTCTTGCATGTTTGAATGTTAAATACGAGATTTTTCTCTCAATAATCGGTATCGGAAGGAAAAATTCCTAACATAGCTCACTTCTTCTAATCTCCAAACCCACTGGTCTCACTTACTAATTCAAAAACAAGAAAACTCCTAAATTTTAAGAACAAAAAGAAACCCCCGGCTTTTACCTATGATAAAACAAATTTTTGTCTATTAAGCCATTTTATTTTAGTCCAGGAATGTTGTCTGAAATTGTTAGTTTCGTTAACCCGCGTAGGAAAGTCATGGGTTGACCAACCTTAAAAGAACAACCCTAAAATACCCTTGAAAGGGTTTCATAACCTTTTTAAAGCGGATATTATTTCAAAAGTCCTGAAAAATCCGACCGCGTTTTATATAATTTACCTTATTTTAATGCAGTCAACGTAGAAATGCTAGGGTTAAAAAAGAAATGGTAACTTCCAGATGGGAAGAAAAAATCTCATATGGTCCATGGTGTAATCTTATATATTTTTCAATACATTGAAAGATTCAACAAATGATTCCAATGTGCTGAGGTTTACATGGCTGTGCTGGTTTCATCGGCAATTAGCAACTTATTAATCAACCATTTTTTATTATTTGGAAAAGATCTAGCTTCCCATGGACCTCCTTTGAATGTTTAAAATCTTGGACCGAATACTCTTTTAATAAAATAAAATTAAAAAATGCATGTCTTGGCCTCGATTTTAATTCTGTCTGCGCTTGAAGTTTGTAACATGCACCGATGTTGATTTTTTTTATTTAATTCTAAAAATGTAAATTGATATATATGTGTGTTATTATATCCGTATTCGGCAGTTATGCACATATTTGAATAATGATATAGAGAGTTGTCAGAAATGAAAATTACTGTTTGTATTTTGTAAAAATATAGGGTACAAATATATAGCAAAATTATACCTGACAAAGCTAGAAATTAATATTTTGGGTAAATTGTCAAAAACCCCCAGGCCTGTTTCAAACTTGTGTAAAAGCCCCTGGTCCCAATTAAAACCCCTTTACACTAGTTGCCTGTAATATCTAAAATGTTGCATGTAATATTTAAACAGTTGGAGGGGAATAAAGGACTAAATGAAATGCGGCCCAAGGGTTTTTCTCACAAAGATTTTGAACAGTATACTCTTCCGAGCAATTTTGAAAATATTAGGGATTTTTAGACAACTCCTGAGTGAGCCGGGCGCTTTTTGACAATTTACCGTACTATTTTTTATATCCAATCACGGATATAGGTGCTACGATATCCGTTTGCGGTGACCGTTCGCAAATACAGTTATGTATACGAATAGTCATTACAAAAAAAATTACTATTTATATTTGATAAATACATAGTATCAATTCGGACTATTATATCTGTTTACATTCCTGCCAAATCATTGAATACACATGTGGGGCGCATGTGTCTCCTGATGCCCTCGAACTCCCATGATTTGATCCCCAAACAAGAATGTCGATGACCCACACATATATATTGTTAATTATTGCCCTATATGTTGTGACCTTAATTAATAGTAGTATTTTAAAATCAACATAACTGAACCACTGATTAAGTTGATGACCAGATAATAAAAAGTAAATAAAAAAAATTCTTTTCATTCTGTCTGCCTCTCCTCTTACCTTTTCCCCCCTTCTTTTTGGCCTCAAGAGTAGGTCCATGAGATAGTGTTTTAGGGATCCGGGTCCCTGCTATTAACTGTTACTCATGCTATCAAATCAAACGGTTAGAGATAATGTAAAAAAAGAGGCACACAAGTTTAGTGTTTTTTTATCGATGATTTAGGGCTAGGATACGATAATAGCATCCAAATAGTAGAGAAATAACAGCAGCGTCTCTAGTCTGTATTTTAGAGCATCCCCGGTTTTAAATTCTTAGGACCACGTTTTAAATAGTGTAAAACAATTAATTCTTGTATAAATAAGCTAACGCTCAACCTGCATTAAGAGAGTCGATCATAAGAAAATTGCTAACCAAAGAAGCCTCATTTTTGTAATACAATTTTTCATTCTCAGAATGAGAGGTGGCATGCAAGATTATGAAGAGGATCCTATCCCAAAAGGGAAATTAAATAAAAGCCAAATCGTGACCATTGGATTCTCATAAGGATATCCAAGGATTCTCTTAAGATGCCTACAAGGAGACAGAGGAGCATGGGACACAAGAGGCAAAATAAAGGAACGAGGAAAGCGTGAAGTCCAAGTCAACATCATTTAGGTCCAGTAAAGTCCGTTGGGCCTTACCGATGAGCAATAGCTCAGTTGGTATGGACGTTTCCCCTCTTGGAGAGAGTGCGGGGTGATTCGAACCCCAGAAACCCCAAGAGGATTAACGTTTTCGGGGCAAATTCGTGGGTCCTAGATTGTGTGTGAAAGCTGTGTGATTGTATGTGATGTGAGTATGGGTGTGTTGTGTATGTTGTGTGCATAGATTAGGGGTTACGAGCCAGTGCAAAAAAGAAGTACATAGGGCCTTTTGTTTTGTCCCTTTCAACAATAAAAAGAGAAGCTAGATCGCAAGTACCTCTATAAGTTTATCATCGCAAAAAGGCAAGTACGGCTATAACTCTACCATTAACCGGGGATGCGGTTGCTCATAGCCTCGTCACCGCAGGTTCAGAGCCTCGGGAAGTTTTTATTTTATTTTAAAAAAAAAATTTAGGGAGAAGGGTAAGGGGATGGAGAGTAAAGAATTTTAGAGAAGATTGTTTTTTAGGTTTGAACTTGGTGATTGTATTGAATATCAAAAATGTATATATAATACGCTTTACATGATTGAAAGCTAAAATAAAAATAAAATCTTTCCTAATCACAAATATCACAGGTTATGGAAAGATCTGCTGCTGCTGCGTTCCGATGGGCAGACATCTGAACACCAAAGGTGCATACGTCTATGTATTCTCTGTTATTTTCAAAGACTCAAGACCAGACGTCTAACTCTTCTCCTTGAGACGTTTGGCTTCGCCGTGTTCTTTGGTCAGACAATTGCAGACGTCTGGATCTCCTTCTGCAGACGTCTGGATCCTCAGACAGACATCTGCGCGTATATCTTCAGACGTCTGCTTCTGAATCTGGCATGTGTCACTAATACGCACCCGCAAGATTGAGCCTCCGTTGGAGACTCCAATCTTGGATCAAAGTTTGAGGAATTGTGTGCGTCCAAATGCTTTTGTAAGGACATCCGCAAATTGATCAGAAGTGCTAATGTGGTGTACACAAATGGTTCCATTTTCAACGCACTCCCGAACGAAATGATAGTCAAGATCAATTTGCTTCATCCGAGAATGGAAAACTGGGTACGCACTAAGATAGGGAGCCCCGGTGTTATCACAGTATAGAGAGGGAAGTTTGCGCAGAAGTGCCTTGAGTTCATATAAAAGATTTTTTACCTAAAATACCTCAGCCGTGGAATTCGCAAAGGCTTTATATTCAACTTCAGAGGAGGATCGAGAAACGGTCTTTTGTCGAGCCGATTTCCATGATATGGGATTCGTGTCTCGATAAAGAATGTAGGCAACTGTAGAACAACCGCCATCGCGACTTCCACCCCAGTCGGAGTCACCGAAGGCCTGAAGAGTTAGAGGAGATTGTCGATGAAGGTTAAGACAATGATGTATCGTATCTTTGAGATAACGAAGAACACGTTTGAGAGCCGTCCAATGAAGTTCTGTGAGAGAGTGCATGAATTGGGAGATGCGGTTGACGGCAAAGGAAACGTCGGGTCGAGTGAAGGAGAGGTATTGAAGAGCACCAACTAGCTGACGGCAAGGCGTGGGATCGACAGAAGAAGACATGTCCCGGCGAAGTAAAGGAGTGGTATTGCACATTGGATTAATAACTTCTTTAGCTCCTTCCATGGATAACTTTTTCAGGAGATTGGCGATGTAGCGATTCTGAGATAGAAAAAGTCCTTGTGTTGTGAGAATAGCTTCTACACCAAGAAAGTGATGAAGATCGCCGGGAACCTTTAAAGAAAAACATTGCCCAAGTTGACGAATAAAATACTGAATAAACTGAATGTTATTACTAGTGAGAATAATATCATCAACATACACCAAGAAGTAGGCAACGGTGGTTTCCTTAGAGTAGACGAAGAGAGACATATCAACTATGAAGTTTGCAAAGCCGATTTGAAGGAGATAGCCTTTGAGTTCTTGATACCATGCCATAGACGCTTACTTGAGACCATAGAGAGCTTTCCATAGTTTGCAAACATCGTTAGGTAGGAAGGAGTGGAGGAAACCTGATGGTTGAGCTATATACGTATCTTCATTGAGAGTACCGTTGAGAAAATCATTATTAATGTCAAGTTGATGAAGATACCATCCATTTGAGAGTGCGATGCATGAGACTATTCGTAGTGTTGTTGGCTTAATAATAAGGCTGAATGTGGCGGAGTTGTCTAGGCCAGGTTGTTGGTGGAAGCCTTTGGCCATAAGACGAGCTTTGTATCGAGCAATAGTGCCATCATAGTTTTGCTTGATTCGGAAAACCCATTTGCAACCTATAAGATTCTGATTTAATTTTGGGACAAAATACCATGTTCCGTTCTTCATGAGGGCATCAAATTTTTTGGACATTGCAGCACGCCAGTTGGGATCTTTCACGACTTGAGATATACAGGTTGGTTCAAGGGGTTGGGGTATGGGATGAACAGTGGTATGATTTATATATTGGGATTTGAAGTATTTTGGGTTCGGTTTTCGTTCATTGTTGGTTCGGAGATTTGGGGGTCGGGAAGTAGGGATAATTATGGAGAGGGTAAATGTGATTGAGCAGTTGTGGAGAAGGTTGGGAAAGTAGGGACGGGTAGGTTAGCGATGTTATCGAGATTGGAAGGTGAGGATTGTGAAGAGTCGATGGAAGTAGAGAGGTCAAGGATGTGAGATGTTAATGATTGGGGTTTAGTTGGGGTTGGGTTAGGTAAGGTGAGTAGAATGTGAAGTTTGGTAACTTAGGTATATGTGATTGGTTGTGATGCTGCGCCAGGGAAGGCCAAATCTTTCGGAAGAGATTCTTGATGTGTACTAGATACCTGCATGGGAAAATTGGTTTCGACGAATTTGACATGACGAGAAATGTAAATTTTGTGAGTGACAGGCTCTAGACATTTATACACAGGTTGAAATGTTAAATAATCTAGAAAAATATAGAGAGTGGATTTAAGTTGAAGAGGTGTACAAGCTTAACCAGGGATAGCAAACGCACCCAAAAATCTTGATGCGTTTGTAGTTTGGTGGACGTTGAAATAATTTTTCAAATGGAGATTGGAAGTTAAGAACCGGTGTGGGAAGACGATTTATGAGATAAACAGCGGTTTGAAAAACTTGACTCCAATACCTACTTAGAGGGAAGTGAGACCATATGCAAGATTGTGAGACCGGTTTCGACAACATGACGATGACGATATTCTGATGAGCGATTGTGTTCAGGGATGTGTGGAGGAGCGGTGAGATGAGAGACACCATAGGAGGTAAGGATGGAGGCAAGAGATTTGTATTCACCGCCATTATCAGAATATATTGATATGAGTGGCAATTGAAAATATTTTTCGACAAAAATTTCGAATCGGGGAAAGATGATGGCAATATCAGATTTACGTCTCATATGGTACAGCCGGATGTATTTTGGGTAATAATCAATAAAAATTACGTAATAATGAAAACCATCATACGACAATTCAGTCCCCAAATATCAGTGTAAATTAATTGCAAAGGTTTAGAAGCATGAAGGGAATTTTCAGAAAACGAAACTTATGACTTTTATTGCAATCACACGAATTACATTGAAAATTATTAACTACCGAGACATTAGACAATAATTTATTTCTCCTAACGACTGACTGAAGTATTCAGATGGAAGCATGACCAAGATGAAAATGCCACTCACCTATTTCGGACTTGGAAGTAGCTTGAATTTAAAGTAGGATGGAGGATGGTAAGTAGTAAACATCATTATGGTTATCCCTGCGAAGAAGAGGCGCCCCCGTGCGAAGATCCTTCACCAAACAATTAGAGGGAAAAACTGAAGTGAGACTCTATTTGATTTGAAAATTTTAGCAACATAAATTACGTTTTGAGTAATAGATGGTGCACAAAGGACATTATCTAAAAGAAAGAATTTTTGGGATGAGTGCAACGTTGTGTTACCGATATGAGAAATTTTCAAACCTTAACTATCACCTATGTTGATATTATCGGGACCACCATAATCGGTATGGCTGTGAAGAGTCCTAATATCGGATGTAACGTGGTGAGAAGCACCGGTGTATAATATCTAGGAGGAGGGAGCGGGCCGATTGGTATTTGTGTTGTTTGCCACAGGTTGAGGGAGCATCTATTCCGAGTGTTTGCGGTGAATATGTTTACAATGCATTCTTCTGAAGAAAGCAAGCGAGTTGACGACAATCTTTGGTGTTGTCATGCTCCGCTTCCCAAAAGACGGTGGCAGCACTTGACGAGGCCCACGACATATTTATTTTGAGATGGTCGTTCCCATAATAAATACGTTAAGCATTTATAAGCAATATATCATAATAAGAAAATGACAAGTGAATTAAACTTCAACAACAACTTTATTTGCATTCATAATTTCAAAGTACAGATAAGATGCCCGAAACAAAAGTACAATAACTAGAAAATGCCTAAATAGTGGCATACTGGTAAATAATCTGCTGAAAGGAACTATATGTCAGTCTGGGCTTCAAGATAGGAGTAGTCCTCTGAATTCGGTTCAATCTCCTCCATTTCCTGGTCTTCTAATGAACATTCCAAGAAAACAAAAGAGGAATGAATGTCGTCAGCGAACTAGCGCTCGATAAGCCCCCAAAAGAGTATGGAGGTAAAGTGTAATAAGACAGGTAAGAAGAACATGAATCTAATGTAACAGTGTACAGGTAAAAGTATTAACTTGACATGAGTTTGTTAAAACATCTTAAACATGACAAGTATATAAAATGGTTATTCTATTCTAATATGGTTGTTTGTAGTTCGATAAGAAAGGTATACGTGTATACGAGAGTGGTCTGTCAAACCCACGAACCCACAGCACAGAAAGTACAAGGCCCCGTCAAACCCACGGGACAACGGCACAGGATATTCAGGTTAGGTGTCTTTTAGTGGACTCTTATGCCACGACATACATATTTACCAAACTATCCTTTATCCCCGCGTATATTAAGTTATCGATCAAGTTTATAAGTCTTGCCTGAAATCCATGGAATACAAGGGTATCATTCAAGTTCAAGTGCAAGTATTCAAGTCATGTTCCAGTGTTCAAGCCAAGTCGTATTCATGGTTCGGGTCAGGTCAAGTTCAAAAATTCATGTTAAGTCATGTAGGATGTCATGTGTTTGATTATATATAGTTCGATAGTCATGTGATTTAATATGACAACCACTGCACATGGCGGCGGCATTTTTGCCCTTTTTAAAAACGATTGCGAGACGATAATTTGCAACCTAGGAGATAGGCAAGCACTCACTTTCTCCGGCTTTCTGAGGCTGTAATACCCAGTCTATTTTGTACTCTATCTCCCGTATTATTAAAAATAAATTCTTTTAAAACATTTTCCCCAAAGGATTTTCCTATACTTTTCCTTTAACTCTAATTTCTTAATTACTTCTAATGAGAATCCCATCTAACCTTCTATGTTACCAATTTTTCATTATCATATATTTTTCCTTATATCTTTTCTATTTTATTTTTCCTAATTTTCTAGCTCTATTTACCTAAAATATCCAAAACCCTACCCAAACCCGGCCCGGCCCACTTCCTCACTTAACCCTCACTTGACCCGACCCGATTCCAATCCTTTCTTCCTCTCCCTCTCTTTTCTCTCTCCACTCGATCTTTTCTCCATCCTTCGCAACGAGCGCCCACACGACCTCGCTCTCGCCGCAACAACCCCGAGATCCCCGGCCCCCAAATCTTCACCTCTTTCTAACCTCCCCTTTCTCTCAACGAACCCCGAGCTCCCCCCTCTTCATCTCCCCATCAACCATTCTTTCTCTCTCCCTCTTTTCTTTTTCCACCACCGCCTAACTCCATCTCCGACAATGACTCCACTGCCGTCATCATCGGCTGCAGTCACCGCCTCTCACCACCGCGACCTCCACCAAACTCCTACCTCCTTACTTCATCCATCCTCACAACCCAACTCTAACACCATGTAACGATCCTGAAATTTCTATACAAATGTAACTTATTCAAATATATAGAAAGGGTATTTTAGCCTGATTAGGAGTTATACATTATTTTTTTTCAATAAAAACAAGAAATAACTTGTAGCTCACTGGTTAAGACTCTACACTGATGTACCATAGCCTGTGTATTCGATTCCCATCAGTCCCAATTATTTTTATAATTTTTCTTTTTTACTTTTCGAAAGTCCAAGAGTTGTACGTGCAATACACAGAGAATCGAAAAGTTTCAGAAAAATCAAACGGGATAAATGAGGAGTTAAAACTAAATAACACACATAGCACGAATCTCGAGACACCTGGCAAAAATCCAACCACCAGATCCCCTCTACCGGCGGCCAAGATAAGCCCAAACCCCTCCATTCTTTACCTGTGCACCCCTTCAGCTCTCTTATACTCTAACTTACTGTTTGATTACTCTGCATTCATCCAGAGACCTTCAATTCCCCCATTAACATCATTTTAATTCTTTTTAATTCAAATTTTTAATTCTCATATTCTCAATTTCACTATAAATACCACCACATCCCCTAACTCTCCTCCATTTTGAAATCCATAGCAAAAATTCTCCAAAATTTTTCTAAGTACAAGTGGAGTTAAGCAAGCCAAGAGGAGTAGCAATTCAATTTTGACGACCAGAGCGACTAATCGACGGTTCCACGACTCCACAAGACCCCTCCCGTTCTTCATCTTTTTTTCTCAACGCTCTAAAACCGTAAGTCGCTTTTCTCTCTCTTTCTTTTCATCTCAAAACCAATCTCTAAAAACAATATCGACAAAGTGGAGTTAACTCGCTATCTTTTCTTCAAACAACTTTTTTCGCCTTGCTGTGTTTAAAATTTCACTCCAAATCTCTAATACCACCTTAACATATTATTCACAGTTTTTGCCTTTTCATGTAATTAGAATTTAATGTGAAATAAGCACATAAATCGAACAATTTCATATAAATACCATGAACTTTAAATGCAATCCTTTAATTGTTAACTAGCATATATCCCTCTAGAAAGTTCACGGGGTAACGACCTACCCCACCACATACACTATGGTTTCGTAGCATGATATCTTATATGTTTAATTTAATGAATACGTTTTACAGTAAAATACCATTGTTTTTGCTAATAAACGTTTTTAATCGATATTTTTAAGATCTTTGCAATCGCGCCTCTACAACCCTTTTAGGAGAACTCATCTATGGATGGTGCAGATTATCGTACGTCCTTGAGATAGTAGAGCGGGATCCAGAACTCATCACGGAGAATTCGGTCTCGAAAGGAAATAAAAATACGGTTTAAATAAAATACGACTTTTCAAAACAAATTAAACTTTGAAAAATTATATAAAATTATAAATCCGTATTTTCAATAAAAACAAAATGTGAAAATCATATTTTTAAAATTAAAGTTTAAATTTTAATAAAATACCACCAAGTTCCTAAAATAGTAGTTTTCAGAAAAATACCATAAATTTTTTTAAACTAGGTTACATCATTAAAATACCACTAAGACTAAAATATTTTTTTTATAAAAACTCTTAATATAAAAATTAACCCTCGAGGATTATTTTTAAATAATATTAAAGTATTTTTCATAACACCCCCTCAAGATATGCAAACAATGTAAACACAATGTAAACAATAAGAATAAACTTTTAAGGACAATAGTTTAAAATAGGTTTAAGCGGTATAATTTCTCTTGAGCCCTAGGGAGCCAGAAAAAGTGAGTGCTTGTCTACTCAGGTTAGACAACACTGCAAATTAATAGAGTCATCAATGGCAATTATCTTGGAAAAATACACAAATCTTGCCGTTCATATGCAGCAGTTGTCCGATTACTCCCGAACTTAAGAATTTCAACGGTTAAATCCATTCGCAAGAAAATGACTATAGCCTGAATACAAATTCGAACTCGAATCCAAACTCAAAACCAAACTTGAACGCTTGATCTTGAATCTGAATATTTGAACTTGAATATCCAAACTTGAACCCTTAAACTTGAATACTTGACTTGACTTGACCGAACCATGAATATAACTTGATATGAACTTGACATGAATATCTGAATACATTATTACAACTTAAACATGAACTTGCACATTCTTTTTATATTCATGGATTCGGCCAAGACCTGTAATCTTGAACTATACACTACAATACGCGGGGATAAGAGGTAGATTGGTACGAAACGTATATCGTGGCACGAGAGGTCACTTTAAAAGACACCTACATAAATTCACATGTCGTTGTCCCGTGAGTTATGACAGGGTCTTATACTACATGTTACCATAGTCTACGGGGTAAGATGGACTCCTCTTGTATATATGAATACTTTCTTTATCAAACTACAAACAACCACGTTAGAATAACTATTTTATACCTGTAAGTGAATATGTTTAGATACTCTCATATACAAGCTTACCTGTTCACATTCCTTAGTTTCTATTCACTTTATATACCATTCAATTATCTTCTATTACTTCTTTTGGGGACTTACTGAGCGCTAGTTCACTGACGACATTCCTCTCATTTTTTTTGGAATGTTCGTCGGGAGGAACAGACTCTGAGAAGATGGAGCCGAGCCCGAAGGACTTGGACCAGTTTGCCGCTCAGTCTGGCTACTAGCTCCTGGCTACATTTATTTTCAGTATGCCATTGTTTAGGAATTTATTTTTTATCATTGTATCTTTTTATTTCAGACAGTTGTTTGTAAAGTTAAATGTAAATAAAATTGCTGTTTCATTTTATTACTCTTGTCATTCTTGCACATTGTTATATTGCTTAATTACACTTAACGTATTTTCATAATAAATATGTTGCGGGTTTGCCACGTCACCGTTTCCGGCTACTGGGAAGCGGGGCGTGACACACCACCAACACTACTGCCACCTCCAACAACCATCATCGGCGCCACCCTGAATAGCCGCCGATCTCTCCATCATCACCGAACCCCCTACTCTCCCTCACTCTATCAACGAGCACCCACCGCTACACCCCAAGCTTCCCACAAGCCGCCTTCCCCAGCAACCAGCTTAGCCTCCACTTGAACCGAGCTCCTCCTTCTTCCGCCTCACCGCCAGCGACCTGGGCCATCGACGAGACTCCTTGTCACCTCCCCAAGACCACCACAACACCCTCGCTTCTGTTTCATCTCCACCGAAACATCGCCTGCACCTCCTTGCTTCTTCCGTTGCCTCCGAGATTACTGCCGGCGACCACCTCACACTGCCTCTCCAACGACCATGTCATCCCGCCCACAAGACCACCGCCATCGCCAGCCTCCCCTGCAACCTCCAGGAAACCCCTCCTCCTTCGAGCCACTGCAAACTCCCATCGCCGGTAGTATCCTCTTCGTCGCTGCCTCATTGTCGCTTGCACCATGCCACGATCGTGCCACCGCTGTGCCAGGCCCCCATGCCCACTTCCTTGAACTATCGTGCCCACTTCGAGCTGCTTTCGTGCCCACCTCCATGCCACACCGTGCTCTGCACCAGTGTCACATCGTGCCCACTTTGTGCCCGGCCCGTGCCCATCACCGTGCCTTTTCGTTCCACGAAAGCACTCACTTCGTGCCTAGCACCGCATCACCCACGTGCTCACTCCCGTGTCACACCATATCATAGCCAAGCCTCGCTGTGGTCATACTCGTGTCGTTGCCGCTGTCGCTGTCGTGATCATCAATACAAATTCAGGCAAGTGAAAACCCAATCACTTACTCTACATGCTATTACTGCACTAAATGGATTGACAAGATTTAAATCGTAATAACATTATTTTATATATCTACGTCGTCTTAATCAATACGTTGTGAACCTATAACCCATCATTAATGACTACAGGGCTGGAACATGAACATGGAATAACTATTGTTTTAATTGATTAGATTAAACGTACTCTTTCGTTGGAAACCCATACACTAGTTAAGTGCTCGACACAAAACCCTAGACCAAAACATACCTTAAAACGATGGAACTTATGATCATTAAACCCTTTTTACTATTGACAATTATCATGTAGAAATTTGGTAGAAAATTTACATTGTTTCACCCATTAAATGTTACCCCGAAAACCATTGCGAAAGCTAAATTTTTCCCGGACATGCTAGACCGTTAAATCCATAATAAATCATTTATATCTCGGATCTTAGCATTATATGGCTTGTATCGAAGACAATAGATAAACCTATAATACTACATAGTTCATATCTAAATTTTAATAATCTAGGACAACAAAAACTGAGGCGATTCAGGGCTCTGGACTACAGTCCAGAGCAAGAATCTCTGCCTTTACCCGTTTTAGAACACGTATTTCTCACTGTTGAAGTGTGAAAGTGTGCGGAACCATACATATAAATGTATATAATTTAATTAGGTTTCTAATGGTACCAGTCTCATTGCATTCCAGTGTCGTTTGATATTTATAACACCTTTTAAATCGTCGATATGTACTGCAGTTTTTTGCAAAGATAGAATGTATAGCTTAACCTTAAATAGTGCATATCTCCCTGTATACAGTAGATATTATTAACCCTTCTAGTGCGTTGGAAACATAACAGATAAATATAAATATTATCTAACTGTATCGTTGCCTAATTATGATCCCAACAGGGAGCAAAACGTGTTACGAAATGGATTTCCAGTTCAGAAATTGGATTTCTAGGAGTGAACACTTATAATGGAATGACCGTAACTCGCAAACCTGAAACCCGATTGACCTGAAACCAATTTTGTTAGACTTCTGTTTAAGTTTACTTTTTACTCCTTTTGTATCTTTTTGCCTAATTACAACCTTATGATTTAATATGTTTTTTTGAACTCATTTTGCACTTGTGATTTAATGCGATTTTTCTAATCCAAACGACACCGGCTGCTCATATATTATTAGTAGTGTATTTTACTGCATCTCCATCATGTTGCATGATTTTTATATCCTATGTAACTAGTGGTCATTTGCATCGATACCCTAGCGACTGTTTTGGATTACCGAAGCGTCAGTGATTAGATTGTGGCAAGTGCATTAGCGTAAAAGCGTGAACGAATAGTGATCATGGCACGTACTTGTACACAATCAGCTGTTGGAGATAGTGCCCTCAGATTCAATTATTCGATCACAGGCACGTGATTACAATGATTGATGGAGGACCTATCCCGATAGGACAGTCTTACTCGAGATGATAGTATGCTATCTGGTTTACCTTTATCATCGTGTACTGCTTTAGGTGACCTGACAAGTCGCTATTACACGTTGATAGAGCCCCTAGGATTCTTGCTTGACCACCAGCAGTATGAGGGCGATCATATACGTGGGAGCTGGCAGTCTATAAGCATATCCTTAAATGGTCCCTAGTCGTGTGAGTTTCGAGACAGGGCATCGATACTCCAGAGTAGACTAGTGTATACAGTCGAGACCCCGACGAGGGGCGGTGGCCGGTCTCACAAGCCACTGGTGTCAGTTGGATCACCTAAGATGTATACAGGTGCTTATTGGGTTATGAGTACACCGGACAGGACTCGCCGGGAATATGCCAGTTGGTCATATACCAGACGTCAGATGGCAGTTCCCTGGTGACATGTGTGCAGGTTAGTTCATCGACCTGGGGATCGTCATTTGTCTTGTGTGAGTTCCCACTGTACTTTGATTACTACCCTACCACGGCTCAAAGGAGTCGTGCAAACAGGTTTTAGTTGGGTACAGTCCCGAGCCACATGGAGGCAGTGAGCGTATCTTCAGGGGTTCGTCTCTCCCGGTATTGGGGGTGAGGTCGTGCTATGTCTAGGAGAGCCATTACACGAAGCCCTCGGCCGAGGCAAGGAGATTTACTGGTAGGTATTCCAGTAGTATCTCAGGGTGTTCTGGGCTACACTCCGACACGACTTGTACCGCTTTTGGGGGTCTGACTTTTACCAACCCCCTAGGCCCGCCATGCGATACTCATAGACGAACGGACCAGACTGTACGGATATTGTCACTGACAGGCTCAGTAGGGTTGTCAGGCTGAGTTCGCTCACAGACGTCCCTTTTAGTCAATACCTGGTAGCCCGTTACGTATTGGCTTATACCTCTGACGTGCTAGTGGTTAAATCCATAACCAAGGTGTTGACGAGTCTTTAGAGTCCCCCACATTCAGTTACTCAACTTTCGGGCGAAAAGTTGTAGAGGCCGTATGGAGATATGGCAAGGTCCGATCAGATACGTGCGGTATTGCACGGATCAGGATCGGACAGTTTGTACTACTGGCCGTATGGTTATATGGCAGGGTTCGATCAGATACGTGCGGTGTTGCACGGATCAGGATCGAACGGTTAATACTAGCCGGCTTTGGTTTAAGCCGGATCCTAGTATAGTACAGTGTAGAATTTGTCTCATTGCATTTGTATTTCGGTCGGAATACAGATGCGGGTGTGTATGCACAGTAGCGGGGTTTTCCTGTAATTTATTACGGGACCAGTTTTCTGGAGTTGCCAGTTTGCTTTTCGTTTCGGCCGATTTCCTTTGTATCGTTCATTGGCCGAAGATTGGTGGAGGAGGGCTTATTTGCATTGTTGCAAATAAGCAATTATGGAAGGGGGTCTTTGCAATTTGTTGTATCATGATAGCCCATCCTTGATCTTGACTTCTTGACTTCTCCATCATGGCTTGACTTTCATATGACATGGTTTTCATGATGGTTGTGGTGGAGTGAGGTTCTCTTTTGGTGATCATTTCTTTGCATGATTTGGTTGTTGAGTGTTGGTGTTTCTTTGTGATCATTATTCCATATGATAACCATTCCTCCCTCTCTCACTTGCATGATTGATATGGTCACCTCCCCCCCCCCCCCTTTGACTTTTTTCCACTCTCCCATTTTTCCAAAGAGGGCCGGCCACTATTGGAGTGGGTGTAATTGATTTTGGTGTGGCAATTTTTGGTTCTCTTCATGCTCCAAAAATCACACAAGAAGACTCTCCAAAATTCCAAGTTCTTTTTCCTCCACCACAAAGGCAATTCCACAACCCAAAAGTGAGACATGGTTCTTCACACATTCTACAGCAAATCTTGGGCACGTCGACTAGCCAGCTTCGTGCCCGAGTTGCCTCGGCATTGAGGTGGGAGCCCGTAAAAGAAGTAGGCGATGTGGTGCACTTCCGGCGACGAGGTGGAGACCGGAGCTTCCGCAGGAGATCGGGACGACGACGAGAAGACCGGAGGACTCGGATCTGTCGGTATATCTCTCTTCCCTTTCTTGTAGATAGCTAGGACTAGTTAGTGGTTCGATCCGGGTATTAGTGCGCGGCGGTTTGCCAGTTCAAGAAAATTAAAGTTTATCACCGCTTCTGCATTTGGCCGTCGGATTGACGGCCGGGGCGCCGCCGTGCACTTACATCAGCGTAACCATTTAACTATTGCATTGTCGACGTCTGTGGAACGTATATAAATATAACTATAACTGTAATGGGACGGTTATGGAAGCACTTATATTAGTGTCATAGATAAGACATTGGGGACTAACCATTTGTCTAAAGTATTGGCCTAATCATGCTTGATGGAGACCGGTTTCCAACTCTCGAGTAAGCTTGTTATGGATAACCTGTATTTTGGTTTATGGTTGGACCTTGATATAGACCATGGGTGTTGGGATAGTTTGAGTGTGAGTTTGGTCAACGGAATCTCGGGGTTCTATTAAATGAGCGTGTACCGAATACAGGAGAGGGCTCCACGCAGGGTCCTATTATTGGCTATAGTGCTCTCAAGGCAATTATTGTAATCGCAGACAGGTGATTATGATGATTGAGGGATGACCTATACGGATAAAACAGTCTTACTCAAAATGATAGTATACTATCTGGTTTGTCTTTATCATCATGTACATGCATTATATGGTATTGCATATCACTATTACATATTGATAGAGCGCATATAATTCTTGCTTGACTACCAGCATTATGATGGCGATCATATACGTGAGAGCTGGGTGGTCTATAAGCACATTCTTAAATGTCCCTAGTCGAGAGAGTATCGAGACTGGGCATCCATACTTCAGAGTGGACTAGTGTATACATATCGAGACCCCGACGAGGGGTGGTGGCCGGTCTCACAAGCCATTGGTGTCAGTTAGTCACCTAAGATAGTATTCATGTACCCATTTGGTTATGAGTACACTGAACGGACTCGCCGGGAACATGGTAATTGGTATTATACCTATTGTCAGATAGCAGTTCCCAGGTGATATGTGTACAGGTTAGTCTGTCGACCTGAGATCGTCATTTTTCTCGTGTGAGTTCCCACTGTGCTTTGATTACTACCCTACCACGGCTCAAAGGAGTCGTGAAAACAGGTTTTACTTGGGTACATTCCCGAGCCACATGGAGGCAATGAGCGGATCGTCGGGGATTCGTCTCTCCCGGTATTGGGGGTTGATATCGCGCGGTGCACGGGTGGCCATCACCAGAAATCCTTGGCCAAGGTAGACGAGAATTACTGTCACGCCCCGCTTCCCAGATTGCGCTAAGATAGGCACGTGACAGAGCCAACCATGCTACCTGTGGATAGGAAATATCCCTCCACAGTCACATTACGGCTGTAGAGATATCAAGAACAATAATAAACTATCTAACACATGTCCATGAGCCAGAATAAACGAGTCATGAAATAAAATAATGCGGAAGCAAAAGATCCAAGTACAATAATAAACTGGAATGTACGTCCCATAATGCGGGCTCACATCAGGAATGAAAATACTGAAAGGAAAACTAAACTAAACTAATAGCAGGTCCTCGCTGCTCGGCCTGTTAATCAAAATACTTCTGGACTGCCTGCGACAAGGATAATGGATCTGGGCCATGCAAAACCCAGACGTCAGTGCGTCATAATATCAATAATTTTAAGCAAGCAGGATGTAATGAAATATGCAGGCATGAAGTATAAGCAGTAACAAGTTATCAGGAAATAAATAGTAACATGAATAACGATCAGTGAACTGGATATATTATTGGTAAGGTGCAGTGAGTAGTCTAAACTGTGCTATAGGGTTAACTACTCTAAAGTTATTTGAAATCAATTAATGTAATCTTCATCGTAACCCATCGGTCTATGCCCCATTCATTCCCCACGGGACCACGGTATAATATATAATAGACTGTGAGTCTATGTCCCGTTCATACCCCCACGGGACCACGGTACAGGATGTAATAGCCCTTTGAGTTACGTTCAGTTACAATCTTGATTTCCCCATACCCTCAAGTTATGTGTGTAAGTCAGATATTGATAAATCTGGAGCTAATGCCAACACAGGATCAAGTAGGTACAGATTTGTCTGTATAGACAACAGGATATGTCCATAGGGACAACAGGTCAAGACTGTCGGCATTAGTAACAAGATCAGGTATCAAGTCAAGCAGTGGTATATCAGGTCATGTCAAGTAGTGCACAGGTATCAAGTCATGTCAAGTAGTGTATTAGGTCATGTCAGGTAGTGCACAAGTATCAAGCGGGTGCTCATAATCAAACTGTAATAAGTATGGGTGCACAAAATCGAGTATGGAGTACTAATATAAGATTAAAATGAAATAATATGACATGGTATGCAAATAGATATAAAATCAATGATATGGATGCACAATTATCGATTAGGGTTACATTTATAGTTCTAATACTAATTAGGATGCACTATATTAAACATGGGGTGTTAATATCATAGTATTATGTATTAATGTGATCTATAGATGTAGTTATATATATTTTGAATGAGATGGATGCAAACGGGTATCCGAAAACAATAAAACTATAAAATGGTAATGTGGGATGTACAACTAAACAATATGAGATATAAATATTCCCTTGGGTGCAGTATACTGTAGTATAATATGTAACAAGGTAGGTTTGCATGCGCTAGATGTAAAATAATATGTACGGATGTATACGGATGTCGGAAAACTGTAAAACGAGAACTTGGGATGCATGATTTAGAATACCAGTATTATATTTATCAAAATCGATGTATATAAAGTAGTGTAGCATGTAGCAAGATAAACTTGCCTAGACGGAACGTGAAACGGATATGTATGGTACGTCCCACGTCGGCGAAATGTCGCGACGCGCGCACGGTACACGGAACGGGTCCAAATAACGCACGGGGGTGATCACGCAGTCCAGGTACGTCGTCTGGATCGTCGGCGTCGATCCCGGCTCCGGCGAACTACAGAAAAACAGAACTCAAGAATCTAAAGAAAAGAAAAGAAAAGAAAGAATGAAAGAGGAAGAAGAAGAGGAGGAGGAAGGGATTGCTCACAGTGGTTGTGGTGTGGGATTTAGGGAGATGAGATGGTGCCGAGGGGATGATCGGAGCTCCGGCGATAGGGTTTGGTTGTTAGGGTTCAGGCTCGGGTTTTGTTGGCTGGGGTTGCAGGGTTTGGTGTAGGAGGGAGAATGCAGAGGAGAGGGAGAGAAGGAGAATGGTGTGATGGTGGCGAGGTGAAGAGGATTGTCGGCGGTGAGGTGCTCTGTGGGTTGAGGAGTTGCAGGAGGTGCTCAGGAATGGGTGAAGAAGAAGAAGACGGGGAGGAGGAGAAGGAGATGGTAGAGGCTCGGTTGAGGTTAGGGGTTGATGAGGGAATGGAGTTTAGGGTTAGGGTTTGAGGTGAGGTGAAGGGCTGCGATGGGTTCTCGCCAAGGAAGCTCTCGGGGTTTTTAAAAGAGAAGAGAGGAAAAGAAGGAGGGAAAGAAGGGAGGTGACGAGATCGCGGCGCGGTGACCACATCCGAGAAGCCCACAGTAACAACGAGACGAGGGAGAAAGAAGAGAGAGAGAGAGAGAAGAGATCTGCGCGAGAGGAGAGAGATAGAGACGTGCGAGGAGAGAGATAGGGAGAGAGCGAGAGGAGAGAGAGAGAGGAGGAGAAAGAAATTTGGAGTGTAGCGGGGAGAGAGAAGAGAGAGAAGAGACTGCGAGATAGAGAGAGGGAGTGGTGTGGGGCCCAAAGTCAGAGAGAGAGAGAGAGTTGAGTTTGATAAAGGAGTTAGGATTTTAATTTAGAAAAATATTTTAGTTAGTTTATTAAAAGATTTTAGTTGTTAGGAAATTTTAAACGGTTAAATTAAATTTAATATTATACTAAATAAATTTGAATTTTGGCGGTATACAAAATATTCCAAAACACGCCCGGGTCGGGTCTAAAATTTCAGTTTTAAAATATGAAAAATATATGCGATGTCCAAATTTCAAAATGAATGCTCAGGTAACGAAAATGCATACCCCTAAAATTGGATGCACGTACGTGCGCGTAGCCATCCAACCACGTCCGTTTCACTGAACGGGACAAGAACAAGGTGCGCGGATGCTGCCACGGGGTTAGGATATCTTGCAGGCTATGTTATGTAATTTTAAATTATTTTATATGGCTTAAAATGTTATATGGTAAAAGATGCAATGCCAGATAAAATGCCCCTATGCAGTATTCATGAAAATACACATGTCTATGTAACAAGTCAAGATAATTCATAAATATGAATCAAACAAGTTTCAAGCAAGCGCGTCGAGTCGATTGCAATGTAAAATGTAAAATACCAAAATAAGCAAATACGATAACTGCAACTGGTACAAATGAACTAGGGTGTTACATTATACCCAACTACAAAAGAATTTCGTCCTCGAAATTCCAAGAACAAGGAAAAATAAACAATCAAGAAACTGCAAGAATATGTATGGAAACTTCTGTCGGATTTCGTCTTCTCGTTCCCAAGTCGATTCTCCATGCAAGTGATTCCCCTAAGAAACAAGTACGAGAGGGATGACCTTGTTCTTAAGAGTCTTTTCTCTTCGATCAACAATCGACATCGGTCGCTCCTCAAAGGTCAAATCCTCTCTCACAGTCAGCTCCGAATGATCCAGCACGTGTGTTTCATCTCGAACATACTTACGGAGTTGAGATACATGAAACACGTCATGAACATTCGCCAAAGATTGTGGTAACGCCAATCGATAAGCCACTTCTCCAACACGCTCCAAAATCTCGAAAGGCCCTACGAATCGAGGACTAAGCTTGCCTCGACTCCCAAAACGAATCACTCCTCTAGTCGGTGATATCTTCAAGAATACCAGATCACCAACAGCGAACTCTAGAGGTCTTCTCGATGTATCGGCTCAACTCTTCTGCCGATCTTGTGCTGCCTTCATATGATTCCGGATAGTATTAACTTTCTCAACTGTTTGCACGATCAAATCCGGTCCCAACAATTTTCGTTCTCCAACATCATCCCAACAAACGGGTGAGCGACACTTGCGACCATACAACGCTTCAAATGGAGCCATCTGAATAGTCACCTGAAAGTTGTTATTGTAAGAAAACTCCACCAAGTGTAGATGATCTTCCCAAGAACCCTTGAAGTCTAACATGAAAGCTCTCAACATGTCTTCAAAAGTTTGGATCGTTCTTTCCGACTGGCCATCTGTCTGAGGATGATAAGCTATGCTAAACTTCAATCGCGTCCCCAAACTTTCCTGTAAACTCCTCCAGAAGTGCGATAAGAAACGGGTGTCATGGTCGGACACTATGCTCACAGGTACTCCATGCAATCTTACAATCTCCTGCATGTACCGTTCTGCCAACGCTTCTGTTGATTGACCAACTCGAAATAGTATGAAATGAGCTGCTTTGGTCAATCGATCAACAATGACCCAAACTGTATTGTTGCCCTTTGGACTCCGCGATAAAGCTATCACGAAATCCATGGTTATATGTACCCACTTCCATTGAGGAATCGGAAGTGGTTGCAATAAACCAGCAACCCTTTGATATTCAGCCTTAACTTGCTGACACACCAAGCACTTCGCTACAAAGCGGGCACTCTCCCTTTTCATACCTTCCCACCGAAATGTTGTCGTAGATCTAGGTACATCTTCGTGCCTCCTGGATGTACGGAATATGCGGAACTGTGCGCCTCCTTCATAACTTCTTCGCGAATATCTCCTTTTGGCACACACAAACGACTACCATATCGCAACGAACCATCTTCATGAATCAACAAGTCCGTTCGAAGTCCAGCTTCAACCTGTTCTCGAAACTTTTGCAATCTAGGGTCCTGTAACTGCGCTACTTTAATATTCTCGATCAACGACGACTGTACTTACAACTGCATCAACTGTCCCGAAGAATGCGGTAGCACGATCTCTAACTCGAATCTCCGAAAGTCTTCGATAAGTTCCTTCTGTGCAGTCAACATCTGAATTGCTGGCAACCGACTAAGCGCATCCGGCACAACATTAACTTTCCACGGATGGTACTTAAGGTCAAGATCGTAGTCAGCCATCAGCTCCAACCATCTACGCTGCCTCATATTAAGCTCCTTCTGCGTGAACACATACTTTAGGCTTTTGTGATCGGTGAATACTTCGACCCTTTCGCCCAATAAGTAGTGTCTCCAAATCTTCAAAGCGAAAACCACAGCTGCTAGCTCCAAATCATGAGTTGGGTAATTCTTCTCATGGGTCTTCAACTGTCTTGATGCGTAAGCTATAACCTTCCCATGCTGCATCAAAACACATCCCAATCGTTTCCCAGATGCGTCGCTGTGAATCACCAAACCTCCGGAACTGTCTGGTACGGTCAGGATAGGAGCGGTTATCAATCTCTGCTTCAACGCCTCAAAAGCTGACGCACATCTATCCGTCCATATGAATGGTACTTCTTTACGCGTAAGCTTGGTCAGAGGCTCAGCCAAATGAGCAAAATTCTCCACGAACCTTCTGTAATACCCGGCAAGTCCAAGAAAGCTTCTGATCTCTGCTACGTTCTTCGGAATCGGCCAATCTCGAACTGCTGGAATCTTCTCGGGATCAACGGCGATTCCATCTCCAGATATGACATGCCCCAAAAACTTCACTTCTTCAAGCCAAAACTCGCACTTGCTCATCTTTGCATACAATCTTTCTTGCCTCAATGTCTGCAGTGCGATTTTCAAGTGTTCCGCATGCTCTTCTATGCTCCTTGAGTAGACCAGAATATCATCGATGAACACCACTATAAACTGGTCCAAAAACGGTGAAAAGATTCGGTTCATCAAGTCCATAAATATCGTTGGTGCATTCGTAACTCCGAATGGCATCACTAAATACTCGTAATGTCCATACCGAGTTCGGAATGCCGTCTTGCAAATATCGTCTGATTTGACTCGGACCTGGTGATATCCGGATCGCAAATCCAGCTTTGAGAATACCCTCACGCCACTAAGCTGCTCGAATAATTCGCCAATGCGAGGGATCGGGTACTTGTTCTTAATAATCACCCGATTTAATTCTCGATAATTGATGCACATCCTCCTTGTGCCATCTTTCTTCTTGACTAGAAGAACTGGAGCTCCCCAAGGTGAATTACTGCTGCGAATCCAACCCTTCTCAAGTAATTCGGTAACCTGCTTCTTGACTTCTTCCAACTCCACTGGTGCCATTGGATAGTACGCCTTTGAGACTGGCGCTGCACTAGGAACAAGATCGATCGCGAACTCCACATCTCGTTTCGGCGGTAAACCTGAGATGTCCTCAAACACGTCCAAAATCTCGAACTACAGCTGACGCTTCTTCCTTAACAACTTCCATCGACGAAAGAACATTATTTGTTGGCCTAGCCCTAAACTCGACTGGCCCGACAAAACTGCTTCCTCCAGTAAAGATAAACTCCAGATGTCCGGGAATATGGAAAATCACTTTCTTTGCCCTACAATCAATGTGAGTGTGGAAAGTGCCGAGAAAATCCATTCCCAAGACAACTTCATAACTGTCAGTATCAATCACCAAGAAATCTGCAAATAATTCCCATCCGCAAATAACAACCGAACAAATCTTGCATTCTCTACTAGCTATGATCTTCCCATTCCCAGTGTGTATGTCCCAACAACTTGATAAGATCGTGCAAGGAATCGAGTGTGAAGCAATAAACTTGGACGACATAAAACAATGGGATGCACCAGGAATAACGCTAATGTGGGAAAACCATGAACAAGTAGGATACCTGAAACAACTTCCTCTGAAGCCTTGGCCTCTTCAGCCGTCAGGGTAAAAGCTCGAGCTTGATTGGGTCCTTGAGTCAACTGCTTCTGCCCCTGAAATTGCTTCTGCGATGGCCTCTGAACATCATCCTTAAGACGAAGCTTCGATGGACAAGTATCAACGGTATGATTCGCGGATCCACAGACAAGACAAAGTCCAAGTCTCTTTCGACAATCTTTCCATAAATGACCCGATCGTTGGCAGAAGTCGCAAAATGCTCTACCTTTCTGTTCGGTTGCGACGGTCTTCTTCATAGGTACAACACCAAGCCTATTCACTGGAATACCTCTGCGTGTATGCGCTTGGTTTGGTGTAAACACTAGCTTCCGTACAACCACTGCTTGCTGCTGCGTACCCCCAGTCTTCATAGATAGGCTCTGCTACTCTCGGGCCGCTGTAAGCACTTGTGAGAAGGTGGTCAGACCCAGAGATATAATATGCCTCTGGATGTCCACATCCATACTGCGCATAAACCTTCGTGCCCTATCAGCTTCTTTGGCCACCAAAGGTCCAGCGAATCGACTGAGCCGTGTCCACTCCGCCGCATGTGCATCTATGGATCTGCCATTCTGCTTTAAACTGATAAACTTTTCTTCCATTTCCTCCCGTACAGTCTGCGGGAAGAACTTCTCCAAGAAACTCTTCGAGAAATCTGCCCAACTGATCGGCTTAGGCAAGCGGGTCTCTTCCACAAGCCACCATTCACGGGCATAGTCCACTAATTGGATGCGTACCACATCCACTCTCTTGTCCTCTGGAATCTGTGCCGCAACGAGCAAATTCTCCGTATCAACCAGCCACCGCTCCGCTGGCAACGGCTCCTGCAGACCAGTAAAGACGGACGGACCAAGTCTCCTGAAATCCGCCACGGTACCCACACGCTCAACTGGTTTGGCCACAACATTGTTTACGGACTGCTGGACGGTCCGCAAACCTTCCTGAAAAGCTTCGGCCTGCCGTTGGTTCAGCTCGGTCTGCCGCTTCTGGTTCTCCAGCATGCCACGAATTACTCCAAGTAACGTGGCGTCATCAACACGCCTCTGGTACGCCCTTAGATTTCTGTCTGCCATGTTCCTGAAACTAAAACACCGAAAGGATTAGAATGATAACAAGATTCAAACTTTTGATGAATAATGACCATAGATCAGGAATTTGAATCAAGACTAGACTCCAAGTTACTTAAATAGAGTACCGCATTATAACCATGCCGCGGTACATAGTTACAATCACATAACACCACCCAAGTCGTCCAAATTCTAGAGATAAATAATAGGAAACCAAAGCTTCAAGTCGAGATGCAAAGAGGTTTGCATATCGTCAAGGTAAGAATCAGGGCAAGTTGGTAAAGTGGCAGGACATGTTCCTAATCACGAGTATTCTGATTCGTGTATTGAGTCCTATACCCAACTACAAATGAATCAAACCCGGTTAACCTAGATCCTATGTATCTGATACCAAAGAAACCCTGTCACGCCCCGCTTCCCAGAGTGCACTAAGATAGGCACGTGACAGAGCCAACCATGCTACCTGTGGATAGGAAATATCCCTCCACAGTCACATTACGGCTGTAGAGATATCAAGAACAGTAATAAACTATCTAACACATGTCCATGAGCCAGAATAAACGAGTCATGAAATAAAAAAATGCGGAAGCAAAAGATCCAAGTACAATAATAAACTGGAATATACGTCCCATAATGCGGGCTCACATCAGGAATGAAAAATACTGAAAGGAAAACTAAACTAAACTAATAGCAGGTCCTCACTGCTCGGCCTGTTAATCAAAATACTTCGGCCTGTTAATCAAAATACTTCTGGACTGCCTGCGACAAGGATAATGGATCTGGGCCATGCAAAACCCAGACGTCAGTGCGTCATAATATCAATAATTTTAAGCAAGCAGGATGTAATGAAATATGCAGGCATGAAGTATAAGCAGTAACAAGTTATCAGGAAATAAATAGTAACATGAATAACGATCAGTGAACCGGATATATTATAGGTGAGGTGCAGTGAGTAGTCTAAACTGTGCTATATGGTTAACTACTCTAAAGTTATTTGAAATTAATTAATGTAATCTTCATCGTAACCCATCGGTCTATGCCCCGTTCATTCCCCACGGGACCACGGTACAATATATAATAGACTGTGAGTCTATGTCCCGTTCATACCCCACGGGACCACGGTACAGGATGTAATAGCCCTTTGAGTTACGTTCAGTTACAATCTTGATTTTCCCATACCCCCAAGTTATGTGTGTAAGTCAGATATTGATAAATCTGGAGCTAATGCCAACACATGATCAAGTAGGTACAGGTTTGTCTGTATAGACAACAGGATATGTCCGTAGGGACAACAGGTCAAGACTGTCGGCATTAGTAACAAGATCAGGTATCAAGTCAAGCAGTGGTATATCAGGTCATGTCAAGTAGTGTACAGGTATCAAGTCATGTCAAGTAGTGTATTAGGTCATGTCAGGTAGTGCACAAGTATCAAGCGGGTGCTCATAATCAAACTGTAATAAGTATGGGCGCACAAAATCAAGTATGGAGTACTAATATAACATTAAAATGAAATAATGTGACATGGTATGCAAATAGATATAAAATCAATGATAGGGATGCACAATTATCGATTAGGGTTATATTTATAGTTCCAATACTAATTAGGATGCACTATATTAAACATAGGGTGTTAATATCATAGTATTATGTATTAATGTGATCTATAGATACAGTTATATATATTTTGAATGAGATGGATGCAAACGGGTATCCGAAAACAGTAAAACTATAAAATGGTAATGTGGGATGTACAACTAAGCAATATGAGATATAAATATTCCCTTGGGTGCAGTATACTGTAGTATAATATGTAACAAGGTAGGTTTGCATGCGCTAGATGTAAAATAATACATACGGATGTCGGAAAACTGTAAAACGAGAACTTGGGATGCATGATTTAAAATACCAGTATTATATTTATCAAAATCGATGTATATAAAGTAGTGTAGCATGTAGCAAGATAAACTTGCCTAGACGGAACGTGAAACGGATATGTACGGTACGTCCCACGTCGGCGAAATGTCGCGACGCGCGCACGGTACACGGAACAGGTCCAAATAACGCACGAGGGTGATCACACAGTCCAGGTACGTCGTCTGGATCGTCGGCGTCGATCCCGGCTCCGGCGAACTATAGAAAAACAGAATCAAGAATCTAAAGAAAAGAAAAGAAAGAATGAAAGAGGAAGAAGAAGAAGAGGAGGAAGGGATTGCTCATTGTGGTTGTGGTGTGGGATTTAGGCAGATGAGATGGTGTCGAGGGGATGATCGGAGCTCCGGCGATGGGGTTTGGTTCTTAGGGTTCGGGCTCGGGTTTTGTTGGCTGGGGTTGCAGGGTTTGGTGTAGGAGGGAGAATGCAGAGGAGAGGGAGAGAAGGAGAATGGTGTGATGGCGGCGAGGTGAAGAGGATCGTCGGCGGTGAGGTTCTCTATGGGTTGAGAAGTTGCAGGAGGTGCTCAGGAATGGGTGAAGAAGAAGAAGAAGACGAGGAGGAGGAGAAGGAGATGATAGAGGCTCGGTTGAGGTTAGGGGTTGATGAGGGAATGGAGTTTAGGGTTAGGGTTTGAGGTGAGGTGAATGGCTGCGATGGGTTCTCGCCAAGAAAGCTCTCGGGGTTTTTAAAAGAGAAGAGAGGAAAAGAAGGAGGGAAAGAAGGGAGGTGACGAGATCGCGGCGTGGTGACCACATCCATGAAGCCCACAGTAACAGCGAGACGAGGGAGAAAGAAGAGAGAGAGAGAAGAGATCTGCGCGTGAGGAGAGAGAGAGACGCGAGAGGAGAGAGATGGGGAGAGAGCGAGAGGAGAGAGAGAGAGAAGGAGAAAGAAATTTGGAGTGTAACGGGGAGAGAGAGGAGAGAGAAGAGACTGCGAGATAGAGAGAGGGAGTAGTGTGGGGCCCAGAGTTAGAGAGAGAGAGAGAGAGAGTTAAGTTTGATAAAAGAGTTAGGATTTTAATTTAGAAAAATATTTTAGTTAGTTTATTAAAAGATTTTAGTTGTTAGGAAATTTTAAACGGTTAAATTAAATTTAATATTATACTAAATAAATTTGAATTTTTGCGGTATACAAAATATTCCAAAACACGCCCGGGTCGGGTCTAAAATTTCAGTTTTAAAATATGAAAAATATATGCGACGTCCAAATTTCAAAATGAATGCTCATGTAACGAAAATGCATACCCCCAAAATTGGATGCACGTACGTGCGCGTAGCCATCCAACCACGTCCGTTTCACTGAACGGGACGAGAACAATGTCCGCGGATGCTGCCATGGGGTTAGGGTATCATGCAGGCCATGTTATGTAATTTTAAATTATTTTATATGGCTTAAAATGTTATATGGTAAAAGGTGAAATGCCAGATAAAATGCCAGTATGCAGTATTCATGAAAATACACATGTCTATGTAACAAGTCAACATAATTCATAAATATGAATCAAACAAGTTTCAAGCAAGCGGGTCGAGTCGATTGCAATGTAAAATGTAAAATACCAAAATAAGCAAATACGATAACTGGAACTGGTACAAATGAACTAGGGTGTTACAATTACTGATTTGGATCAGTAGTTTCTCAGTTGGTGATGGGCTTCATACCGACACGAAATATCGCATTATTAGGGGTCTGACTTTATCCACCCTTAGACCCGATATGCGATACTCTTAGACGAACAGACCGGACTGTACGGAGATTGTCACGGACAGGCTCAATAGGGGTTTAGATGAGTTTGCTCGTCGGCCTCCCTTTCGCTCAATACCTAGGTAGCCGTTATGTACAACTAGTGCTGCTGATGTACTTGTGGTTAAACCCACTGCCAGCGTATTGAAGAGCCTTTAGAGTCCCACACAGAGGGTTTCCCTGCTTCGGGCGAAACGATATAGAGGCCGTATGGTATTACAGCAGGGTTCGATCATATACATGCACTTGTGCACATATCTGTAACACCTTAGATTTCGGTTAATGTTAATTTAGACGGTAATGCGGGTTTACTGTAAAAGTTTATCAATTCGAGTTCCTCACATTTTATAACATATAATTATTATTTTAATATTATTTGTTATGGGCATGCACACACGTGTGCACGTAAATGTGAGGGTTTGTTTGTGCTAATCTAGTATTAGTGACCATGACGCTTAACCCAAACCTAATCCCTTGCTTTAATCCTTTTGCTTTAACCTAGCCTTAATCTTCTAGATAATTGCTGTGTGAGGGAGAGAGATATTTACTTTGGGTTTTTTTTTGTGAGAAAGGTGGCATGGTGACTTGGTATGAATGCATTAATGGGGGAATTAATGCAAAGGATACACTCACATCTCACTCTCACCCTACACTCACCTCTCTCTCTCATTTCCTCACACTCTCTCATTCTTTCTCTCTTAAATTCTTTCATATTTCTCTATCTCCCTCAACTCTAAACTAAACACTTCATATTCCAACACAAAATCCATAACAAAATTTGCAAAATCTCACCAAAATCACATCTTTAATCTAGTTTTGCCTCTTGGATGCCTAGAAGCTTGGATAGATTGGATCTTTGAGTTCTTTTGTGTAGGTAATGATCCCTATCTGTTCTTTATTTAGTTTTTGTGTTGTGTAGACTTTTAGTTTCAGTTTAGATAGTGTAAATCTATATTTTGTGCATAATATCGTATTTTTTAGTGTCGATTTGTGATATATGTGACCTGCTGTGACCCCGAGATTTTACTAGAAAACTAAACAATGTAGTTGTGTTATACCAGAGACCATAAGACATCACCTGGAGCACGAACACAAGGAGCTCGGACTCGGCCGGCGATGACACGAAGGGGATCCGGCGACCTCGGCCATGGGTTGGAGTTGGGGTTTGGGTTTTTGAGGGTAGCTCTCTGCTTTGGTTTAGGTGTGTTTAGTCTTGTTTGGTTGTTGAGTTTTCTCTGTATGCAAAATTTGGGATCACATAGGTAGTTTCTAGTGATACGACTACGCGCGATACGTTATCTGACACGGTCTGTGCACTTCGTGCTGGTTTTGCTCTTGGGTTGGTTTCGTCATGTCGCTACGTGCGTTAGCCACAATACGAACACTTGAGAGTAGGTTTGGAGTTGGTGTGTCGGTAAAACGTAGTTTGTGCATGTTTTTGGACATTTGCTAATATACACTTGTGTTATCGTTTTGTTGTTTTAGGTTCGCAGGCAGGGACTTCGGACGCTACGACAAAGGGGGAAACAGGTGGTTGGCTTTGCTTAGCCAGGATGGTTGGTGAGTAGATTTAACATCTACAGGGGAATCGCCTGCATGGCGTTATGCGTCTGGGCTAGAGATGTTATGTTTTTCTTGGTTATTGTTGTGCTTGGACTAGTATCCTTAGGACACTGCACTATTATTGACGGCTTATGGTACACGAGCACTGATTGTATGCCATACACACCGTCAATAATTGCCATGACACGCACAACACCCTTATAGATATGATATTGTTTGGTTAGGGACATTAAGACATTGATTCATATTTCTTTATGCATATGACTTATAGCATACCTGTAAACCTACATGCTTACACATATGCCCTGACATGCTTACATGCTAGTTACCCATATACATATAGGGTAGTGTACCATTAGTGATAGGTATATACACATATGAGGCATAGCTACATGTACATCTGGCATACATACATACATATACCTGGAGGGTATTATGGATAAGAATAGAGACATACCTTGCCTACAGATACTTTTACATCATACATACTTACATATGGACACACATATCTTGTTATACCGACATGGTTACGCATACCTTGTTATAGCTACATGTTCACCTGTATATGATGTTGCATCTGATTTCGGAGAAATCAGGAACCGCATGATATATATTTAATAACTTGTTGCAGTTAAATAGCGGTTTTCCTTTATATGCTCATATTACTGTTTCATGCTGCATATGTTACATTCTTGGATTTCATATGATGTTCTCTGATATTGTTACTCCTAAGTATATATAACAGTGGAGTGGGACGCTGTTATATATGCATATATATATATATATATATATATATATATATATATATATATATATATATATATTAGTGGAGTGGGATGCTAATATATATGTATTGATTCATGCAGTTATACTTATTCATTACTTGATGTTTCCTGAATTTGAGGACCGTGGTTGTTTCATGAAATTATGCATTATTTGAAAAACCCGGTTTCTCTTGATATGATATTTCTGCAGCCACCATGAGTTTTATCGGTTCTGATTATATGCCCGATTCGAGGAGCGGGAGGCACCGTCTATGGGTACATGGTGGGGCCCGGAGGTACCCCAGGGCAAGAGTCGATGTAACATGCCCATGAGCCTGGCAGGGGAACCATACCATCCGGTGATATTACCCATGACTCGGCGGTTATCGTGGGGATACCGACGGGAGTCATGTACGTATGGATTTGTGGAAAGACGAGGGTCAGAGATAGGCACTCGGGCTTTTCGGTATAGCGTATGATACATACCTATCAGGGGGCCAGTCGTGGTGACAGCACCTGATAGATCAGTATTTCGGTGTCGATACTTGACACTTGTTTCATGATGTTTTGGGTGTCGATGTTAAACACTCACCTTATATGAAACTTACTTGATACTGATATTGTACACACAGGATATGTGGGATATACTGATATTGTACACACAGGATATGTGGGATATACTGATATTGTACACACAGGATATGTGAGATATACTGATATTGTACATACAGGATATGTGAGATCTACTTGATGTTGTACATTCAGGATATATGAGACTTGATGTTGGATATTCAGGATGTATGAGATTTACTTGATGTTGTACATTAAGGATATATGAGACTTACATGATATGAGAGCCAATTTGGGGGCTGATTTGTGGAAATTGGGATTTGGATTGTCTTGTTGGATTTTGGTCCTACCACGAGGTTAGGATTTCCGTAGGAATAACATGTTTTATTCCATACTCCACATTTATTGTCTATGCACTGTTTCATGTATTAGTAGTACCTAATAGAGTACTTTCCATGACTGCTGCATTTACATACTATATGCATTGCTTCATGTAGTAGTTGTACCTGATAGAGTACCTTACATGATTATTGCATATAGATTGTCATATTATTGCTTCATGTATTAGTAGTACCTGCTAGTGTACCTTTCATGACTGATGCATTACATATGACCATTTATTGTTGATAGTTGCATATGTTAGATTCGCGCTGTACGTGCATACTTGCGATTACCTGCATATGTTATTTAGTATTCACGAGTTGGCAACTCACCCCCGTTGTGCCACAGTGTTTTGCAGGTGTTCCTCAGGATAGTCAGAGGCAGGGCTATTTTCATCCATAGTATCATCTTTTGCTGCGGATACCGCTTCGCCTGACAGTGTGCAGTTTTGCTTAGGTAGGTTTTGCGGTTATTCGATGTGGCTTGTTGTATATTCGTTGTATCCTGTACTCTCCATCTACCATATCTTGTATGACTTAAAGACTTGATGTGAGGACGATATTGTATATTATTTTGTGACATGGAGGTTTTTATGCAGTTTTATTTATATCGTCTCTTTCTTCGCTACGGCGTCGTATATCTGTTGTGATGGTTGTTTTCCGCCGTTGGGCGTGGATTTTGCTCCCGTTTGGGATGCTTTTACTTATATTATGTTGTACCCATTTTTGGGGGCTTGTTTTACAAAGGAGGTGCTGTTAAAATTTGAAAGGAAGAAAAGCGAGACTTTAAAGAATTTGGTTTGAGATTTCAAAAGTTTTAGCAATGTTCTTATTCTTACTACTTTTGATGGTTTAGATTGCTGGGTTTTTGGCTTACTTAAATTGGGTTACGCCTGTAGACGTTGCGTAGTTTAAGGGCCATCACGTGCCATTTTCGGGTCGTGACAATATCATGATTCGGACGGATAATAATAGTGGGCTTTGGTTTAAGCCGGATCCTAATATTATATTATTGGATTATTTTCGTCTCTTTGTATTCGTATTTTTCGGAATACGGATACGGATGTGTATTTACGGTGGGGGTTATTCTTGTAATTTTTGCAAGGATACTTCTAAAAGAAGACACCTCATTTGTGTTTTAACCATTTTTGTTAAATGGTTAATGAGGTGGAGGTATGATGTGTTCTTTGCATTTATTGAAGCATGGCTCACTTGGTGACTTATGGGATGACTCATGCTTTGGTCACTATTGAAGCATGCTTGATTCATGGTTTTGAATTAAGTGTATGCTCATTCTTCACACAAGACTTAGCCATTCTTGATAGAATGCTATGCTCTACACTCTCATCTCCTCAAGCTCTCTTCTTCTTTCTCAAACCCTTAATATCTCATGTGTTGAGAAATCTAGGGTATTTTGAGACAAACTAATCCATCACCATTCTCTACATCATCTAGGCTACCAAGATTAGCATACTAGGTAGCCTAGTTACCTCGGTTTAGAGGTAAAAGCTCAAAGCACATACTCTTAGGTGGATCATCTTCGATGGAGAGAGACAGACGATCAGGCTTGATCATGGAGACCACCAAGAGCTTAGGAAGATGGTAAAAGACCAAAGGACATGGATCATTCGGTATAACCATTCTAACCCCTCTTTAGTTTGCTAGCTTATAGGTTTATGGTAGATCTGGATTATCAGGTTGTTCTAGCGCCAGTTTATAAAAATTTTATTCCATAATCGGTCATGGTAGATGGCCAGGGCGTTGGCATAACCCAACATGATATCAGAGCCAACCCATAAACCCCTAACTAGCAGTATAAATGATATTTAAGTAATGAAACCGAAACAACTCCGATACAATACGGAAAATATTCAAGTTTCTGTCGTTTTTAATTAGTCTTCTAAATTTTTTTAAACAATTGCAGAAAACTACTCTTATTGTAACTAGAACACAGTTTAAAAACAAGCCCCAAACTCCATACCATGGCCGGCGAGAACGGCTATTTTCCCGGCGTCGCTGGTTTTTCTAGGAAGTTAGGACTTGGGATTTTGGGTGTGTTCTGGACTCTTGAATATTGGTTTTTAGGTATTGTTTGTTTTTTCCCAGATTACATATTATGTTATCTTTGGTTTTGGGGCAATACGGAGTATTTCGAAGTCGCTATTTTAACACTGTTTATAAGTTTCAGTGCATACATTACTATCTGCGACCGTAAATGTCATTAGAGCGGTATAACCCGTCTAACTGCTATATGTTCTTTTGGACAGATTTGCGAATATGACATTCACGTTAATGTTCTGTGTTGTGCTGAGCTTGTGGTTGGATTGTCGTGGTGGATAGCTTGCGGTGCAATGGTAGTAGTGCAGTTGAGATTTATTTGTATATTTGATATTGTGGGGCGAGCGTTCGACATGTGGACTGTCGTCTCTGCCAGTTTGTATATTATTTATCTGGGGCACGACCGGGTTGAGATCGATGTCATCCTTGTACATATATTTTCATTTTCTATACTAGGACTAGCCCACGGAAGAGTGCTCGAATAACCGGGTTCTAGAGGGCAACGGGCCTGCATCTCATGGCGTTGAGACGGAAGGGACATTACTCTAGAATTGGTGGGCTATTCGCCACACTCGTAGGGGGTATAGGATGACCCATGGAGGGGTGCTCAAGTTACCAGATTCCGTGAAGTGCTGGGTGGCCTATTCACTTTGTTGATTGGGGTTGCCTCACTTCTGGGATTGGTGGGTAACTTGCCGCGCTCGCAGGGGTCCAGGTTTTCATTGCACAGGCTATCCATACGACCAGGGGAACGTCGGGTTTCTTTTGCGGCTCAAAGGAAACCCGGGCTCCTAGATTATCCATCATTCTGTGTTGCTTGCTGAGATTGTGTGATGTTGCTTATATCATGCCTAGGACGAATGTTATATATATTTATATATATACTAGTAGATATTTTATATGTTTTGCATCTGCGCTAATCCAGCCCCCGCTCTGCCGTTAAGTAAGTAACCTAACGGTGCATGACGGGATCCCGTGGCGAATGCGGATGTCATATACGTACATTGTATTTTCGTTCTTTTCTGGTGTGATATGGATTAATTGATGGGATTGCGTTAAATTTGATTAATGCAAGGAAAAAAAACCTAAATGATGTTGATGGAACCAAGTTTTTAAAACTGACATTACAGACGTTTCCTTTTGCTTTACACAGCGGTATTCGGTTATGAATATCCAGCATCTCATTCGACGAGGCAAGAGCCGAGATCCCATCACAGGAAGTGACCTCTTGAGCTAATGTTTACGTCATTATAATAGCTTTATTATAGTCGATTCATTTGCTTTGCATCGTGGTATTCAGTTAGGAATATCCTGCACCTAATTCGATAAGGAAAGAGCCGAGATCCCTTCATAGAGAGTGACCACCTTAGCAAAAGTTTGCGCCACTATATATTTGTAAAACCACTCGGATTCCTTCAACGATATCAAGTTTATTACGTTAAAGGTTTTTTGCCAAAAACCAGTCGTAGCCCTCCGTCATTTCAAATTAGTATTACTTAGTATTCGTGCTACGTATGTTGACCGTGTCAAGGCGTAGTGTACGGTAGCTCTGTAATGGCTTTCTGTCGCATGGATATGTGGATTGGTTAGGACAGTCGTGTAACCATTTTGACTGTATCAAGGGTATTATGCGGGTGGGTTTAATGCAATCAAGATAATGACGGGTTGAACTTGACTAGGACCTTTTGATATGTTAACTGTGTCAAGGTCACTTGGGTCATAGAAGTAAAAACCACATCGGGAGTTTCAAATATACACTTGCTAGGCATGCGCATACCTTCTGGAGTGTGGTAACTTGAGTGGCCTCCATCAAGTTATCATGCGATGATAGTTGGATTCTGATTCCTGCTGATGAGTAGGTGTTACTCCTCGGGTGATTTTTAAGTGACCCGACTAATTCTCCTTTTAGGGTTTGAAGGAGAATTCAAGGAAATAGTAGGAGCCATCCTGATTAGATAAAGTGATTAACCAATATAATCTAGGTTAGAGTACACGCTGAGTGTTTCTTTTCTTTCTCTCTTTGGCAGCACCATGGCCTGACCTTAAAAACTCATGAACCAAGTTAACCGAACCTTCTTAAAAACACTTTGGATTTTGGATTGTCATTTAGTCGCATATATCCCTGCCGCTCCTATTTTCCCTTTGCATTTTTTCCAGAACACTCCGTATCATTACGAAGATCTATATTGATTGGATATTCCATCGTATAGTTATATACAAACTCGAATAAACTTGTTTCAGTTCGAGGATGGATTATGGTTCTGGAGAAATTGAATAGGATTATTCGGTTGTCTTTTCCATTTACCTTCTCTCAGGTTGCGAGGGCTCCTAGTATTAGGAGAGTACACCTATTACACTTATTGGATAGTCTTCTTCCAAACCCTAGGCTGGTGCCGAAGGGTAGGGAAGGAAGAAAACCAATTAGCCTAAGTGTGGTGTACAGAAGATAATAAGTAAAGACATATAAAGGGATTAGAATAAGGGCAAAGGAAATTGTGACTGCTATCATTCACGACCAAGCCGCGTATACCCCTGCCACTCCTATTTCCCCTTTGCATATCTCTAGAACACTCCGTATCACTACGAAGATCCATATTGAATGGATATGCCATCGTATAGTTACATACGAACTCGAAGGAACTTGTTCCAGTTCGAGGATAGTTTCTGGTTCTAGAGAAATAGAATAAGGATTATTCAGTTGTCTTTTCCTTTTACCTTCTCTCGGGTTGCAAGGGCTCGTGGTATTAGGAGAGTACACCTATTACGCTTATTGGATAGTCTTCTTCCAAATCCTAGGCTGGTGCCGAAGGGTAGGAAAGGAAGAAAATCAATTAGCCTAAGTGTGGTGTACAGAAGGTTTTAAGTAAAGACATATCAAGGGATTGGAGTGAGGACAAGGAAGTATACGGTTACTGTCATGAATCTGGATAGTGAAAGTGACATTACTAGGAATACTCGCTTACCCCTTTGAAACATTTTCATGTTTCAGTTTTACTGTGCGGTGTTAATTGAAAACTGTTTTCCCAATTAGATTCTAACTTCAGGGTATGTATTTACCAAGATTTGATTCTCACGTCTGTATGGCGTTACAAGATGCTGAGAAGAAGTGGAATATTGGAAATTGGGTGAATGTATCTCAATATATCGGAATTCTTTGAAATTGGTGATATTTGAATAAATCACCTGGGTTTTGCCTAACGACAAATATTTAGTTTTGAATATCCGTTGTTATGCACCAATTTCAAACTGATATATCTGTACGTTTATTTTATAAAGTGAGATATAACTTTTTAAAATTATGTCTATGACATTTACCTATATCAGTTGATGGTTAGGTAAGGAGCATTCAACGACGGTGTAATTCTTCTTAACTACGGTACAGTTTTCAACTTCTAGGCACAAGGTTTAAGTTGTTAAATTCAGTGGACTTATACAAAGTATCGTATGTTGTCCGATGTCCGTTAGGACAAAGGGGTTGGTACTCATACTATATTCTGTTTACTCATGACTTCTCTAGTTTTAGACAAGTATTTCGTTGAAATACAAGGTCCAAATTTTGAGAAGTTATAGGTATAAGAATAAGGTAGAGAACCATATATTGCAAGTATCAGGATTCTTCAAAATGATCGAAGATGTAGATATTTGTGTTAGGTATTCCGTTGCAAGTAATAGTTTTGAGAACTTACTTCTCTTTCAGGTTACTCATACGTGGATGCATTCATTGATGAGTAATGCTACTTGGCCTCCTTCTATTTGGTTGATATGCACTGGAAACGGCTGCATGATTTTTGAATCTGGTTCCAATTAAATTTGTGCCTTTGTTTCTATATTGGATATATAGAATGGATTCATATCTTAACGATATTAAGGTATATGGAGTTGTTCGGCTTATACTTAAAACCAGAATCCGGATAAACTCTAGGCACGTTTTAGTAATGGCAGTTTGTGGGTTATCTCAGGCTTTGACGGGGGTTAACACTCTACCATCTGGAAGATCAATAGTTATATTGTTCTTGACCCGCCACAGTTTTAGTAAAATGGATTCTTTTCAGAAAACATTAGTGGGAGTATGGTAGAACTGGAAGTGATTACGGAACCACAAACGATTGCTGAAAATTTAATAGAACCTGAAGATTCAATTGGTTTCGATAATCTATTAGCCACTTCGCGGATTTGGTGGGTAACCTCAGGCACCCAAGAGGTACTTCGGTCTCCTCAAAGACGGTGACATGGAGGTTTTTGATTACCCAAACTTACTACTACCGATGTTCTAGATTATGAGATCTGGCAGGAGAATGAATATAACGTCGTTCTAAATTAGCTTTAGAAGTGCACGTGTATATGACTCTACCAGAAGGTTGTTGTATTCGGTGGGAGCAGCGGAAGTATGGTGAGCAAGTAGCTTATGTCTATTTATAAACTAAAGCAGGTATAGCAGAGATAAATCATCTATTTTTGATGTGATAGTCATAGAGTTTGACTTCATCAGAATAATAGATGGACCAGATAAGAAGGCAGTAGGGAGTGATGTCCTGGTATTTGGATGAAATGCACTTAATAGGAAGAGATCTTCCTATACTAGGATCGGTTATACTGTGGTTGTCATAAGGATTTTCTCCACCTAGGATCTGGATAAAATATCAGGGATTCTGGTCACTAGATTTATTGTTTTAGATATAGATTTGGAAAGTGTCCCAATTTTAGTACTTTGACACTATTCTAAAGTGTTTTAGAATGGACGACTCTTGGCGCGGTGGTGTACCCGCAGGTGATGGAGTCACGCTCTCTAAAAAGATGTCTTCTAGACTGATGAGGAGAGGGATTTGTATGATTGACATATCTTTTGCTTAGGCAATTGAGTCAATCATGAGATGTCAAGTACAACACCAGATATTACTTTTGCACTAGCTTCAATAAGCATATATATTAATCCAATCCTGGAGAAACATTGGGAAGCAGTTATGAACATAAGTGGATGTCCTTGGTAAATGGTAACGGCAACCTCTTTCAAGAGGCGGTTATTATTTCTGGCTTCCAAGGTGACTTAGATGACAGAGTGGCTGTCAGAGTTATAATTTTCCCTCTTTTGAGGGATAATATGTTGGACAGGTGGTCCAAGCGGATAGTGAGGAAGGCATGGCGCAAGAAATGATTAAATTCAATGGCTGATATGGTTTAAGAAATTTGTTGGATTTGGAGTTCATTTGTGAACTGGGTCCTATCAGATATCCAGACAATTTCTAAGACAGGTATTGCTCATTTCGGGAGATAGTCTTTCTCTGCGAAGTTGAGATATAGAGAGATAAAAATAGAAATATTAGAGTGGATCCACTCACTGAGGCTATTTCTCGAACGCAATAGTTTTACAAACGAGCTTTGCGAGACTGATTAGTAGAGAAGTTGGGTGTTCGGTATCACACGGGCTGTGAGTATGTGACACCGCAATAATTATTCTTAAGTGCAAGTGGGAGATTGTTGGCTATAGTGCACTTAAGGCAATTATTGTAATCGCAGGCAGGTGATTATGATGATTGAGGGAGGACCTATACGGATAAAACAATCTTATTCAAAATGATAGTATGCTATCTGGTTTGTCTTTATCATCATGTGCATGCATTATGTGATATTACATATCACTATTACATGTTGATAGAGCCCATAGGATTCTTGCTTGACTACCAGCATTATGATGGCGATCATATACGTGAGAGCTAGGTGGTCTATAAGCACATCCTTAAATGTCCCTAGTCGAGGGAGTGTTGAGACTGGGCATCCATACTCCAGAGTAGACTAGTGTATACTTATCAAGACCCCGACGAGGGGAGGTGGCCGGTCTCACAAACTATTGGTGTCAGTTAGTCACCTAAGATAGTATACAGATGCTCATTGGGTTATGAGTACACTGGACGGACTCGCCGGGAACATGCTAGTTGGTATTATACCTATTGTCAGATAGCAGTTTCCAGGTGACATTGTTCCCTGATTAAAAATCAGGAATTACCTCAATGAGGTATCACGTGCTCACATGTGACCAATGGTCACGTGTTGACACGTGATAGTTAAAACTCTAAGCAGACAGAAATGAAAACAAGCGGCTGAAGGAGGACCCAATTGGGGGTCACGTGCTCACACGTGACCAAGGGTCACGTGCCAGCACGTGACAGGCTTTGAAAGCCTTATAACTTAATAGAATTAAATTCTAATTTCTCTAAATCTTTCCAAACGAAAAAGGATTATGGGGAATCGTTGGATTAGAAATCCAAGGGTGATTAAAAATCACCAATTTATGGAAAGATTTTAGACAAGGAAAGATTTCCCTAAATCTCACCAAAAATAAAAAACAGAATATCTTTTGGATTAAAAATCCAACGGTGAATAAAATTCACTGAGTGATCTAAAAGATCATATTAATTATGAAAACAAACAAAATCTTTCAATGAGAGATTTACTAAACAAATTGATTATTTTCCTTCCCCTATAAATAGGAGCTAAGAAGAGAAGAGGGATATAGAATTTTGGGATCTTAAAATTTTCTAAAAGAAAATAGCAGAGAGAAAAGAAAGGAGAATTTAATTCTCAAGAAAGAAAACCCTAGGTGAGAAAAGCGAAAGGGAGCAAAGCTTCATAAAACAAAAAAGAGAGAATTTAATTCTCAATTTAAGAGTTTAACTCTTCTGCAAAAGAACTTAGTTCTTCCTCTGGTTGAAGATCTGCAGAAGCAAATCTCCCCATAGGTTGAGAATTTAATTCTCATCGGGTTGAGATTCTGCCATGCGGATCCAAAACATAGAGGGAGAATTGAGTTAAGAGAATTTAATTCTCCTAAATTCACAGGAATTTAATTCCTCCAAGATGAAATTAGGGTTTAACCATATATGAGAATTTAATTCTCTCAAACTCACAGGAATTCAATTCCTTCAAGATAAAATTAGGGTTTAACCCTATATGAGAATTTAATTCTCCTAAAATCACAGGAATTCAATTCCTTCAAGATAAAATTAGGGTTTAACCCTATATGAGAATTTAATTCTCCTAAAATTATAGGAATTTAATTCCTTCAAGATAGATAAAACTAGGGTTTAACCCTAATTGAGAATTTAATGCTTTTACATATACAGGAATTTAATTCCTCCCAAATGAAATTAGGGTTTAACCTTACATAAGAATTTAATTCTTTCATATACATGGGAATTTAATTCCTATAAAACATAATTAGGGTTTAACCCTACAGAGAATTTAATTCTTAAAAATAACAGAGAGCTCAAAAGGTCTCCATCACGTGTCCTCACGTGACCCCTGAACAGATCCCCTAAAAAAGAGAAGAAAAATTGTTGAGGCAACGCCTCACGCGTTCCCACGTGACCTCCAAAACACAGAAAATAAAAGCAAAGGAAATGTAGGCTTTGGACGCTCTCACGTGTCACCACGTGACCCCTTAGCAAATGTTTTAGTGATCAGCGCACATATGTCCATCGCGTGCCAACACGTCATGCCCAAAAGAGTAAAGGTGTTTAACACTTATTTGCAAAGCAAAGTAAAAGGGATCTGGTCCTACCTTTGGGTGCCCTCACGTGGCCCCATGTGACCCATTCCTATTTAGTGTTTAACACTAATTTAAAGGACTCATTTCCAGTGTTTAACACTATTGTTTTCTAGTGTTTAACACTAATCTGAAAGTTTTATTCCCAGTGTTTAACACTGTTGTCTTCTAGTGTTTAACACTAATTCGAGAATTCTATTTCTAGTGTTTAACACTAATTTAAGAATTTTATTTTCAGTGTTTAACGCTGCTGCTATAGTGTTTAACACTATTTTTAGCTAAATTGGCTAATTTTCCAGAGGCAAAAGTCTCCCCTTCAACTGAATCTCAAAATTGAGTAAAATTCAGAGCTATAATGTTCCATGCTCAGTCAAAGATAAAAATGTTACCAAATCTTTCAAACTCTTGTTTAGCATGGCTAAAAATATGCGGGCTTGAACCCAGACAAGTGTTTAATGGTCCAACAACGGGCCAACACTTCAAATTTAATTGGACTTAGCCCAAGTTAGCCATAAGTCCTCAATTCAGACTTAACTGAGCCAATGTGCTCATAATTTAATTAATTAATCTCAGTTCCAAATTGGACTACAGATCACTTAATCCACTTTGGTTTGAGGGTACATCTCTTCACTCCTCTGATATTTGTCGTTGTAATCCTTCAACGTCTTAAGAGAGGTGATGGGTCCTGACAACCACACATTTCACAGACTATGACGTCTCTAAACTACGGACTGTGAGGTCCTTAAACTCATGGACTATGATGTCCTTAACCTCGACCGTGATGTCTTTAAACTAACATTGGACTGTGAGGTCCTTAAACTCATGGACTATGATATCCTTAACCTCGACTGTGATGTCTTTAAACTAACATCGGACTGTGGGGTCCTTAAACTCACGGACTATGATGTCCTTAACCTCGACCGAGATGTCTTTAAACTAACAATGGACCGAGATGTCCTTAAACTAACAATGGACCACCATGTCCTTAAACTGGTAATCGACCGCAATGTCCTTAAACTATACAATAGAGCCCAATTGCTCTCTTGTTGGATCTAAATGATCCCGTTAAGTTGATCTTAGTCTAAAATGAGACTAACGTATCCTTAACAAATGTTTAAGTTGATCTTAGTCTCAAATGAGGCTAACGTATCCTTAAACCCAACCCTCCAAACCCAAATCTAAGAAAGATACGGATTTGGACTACTCTACGCCCTACGGACGACAACATAAATTAGTCTTCGTATACAATCCACGGGCAACCACAAACAAAACAAACACACACGACACGAAGTGACCATCTGGAGAAGGAGAAAGTTGTTACCGTGATGCGGTAGCGTAATTAACTTCAGGGGCTTGCGCCTGCAGGGAAGAGCGTCCCCACAATCAAAAACCCCTCAAACGAGGGGGAATCTGACAAAGTCTGCTACATCGGCCGCATCCGTTTAAACCTTCGATACATGGTGCCATAAATCAACTTGGCATCTTTGGAGAGGTAGATGGATAGCACCAATTATCATCTGCCCCGAAATTCAGGTAAGACGAACCTAGGCGGTCGCGTCTCCGTGTTTCGGAGGGGAACAAATTCTGGCACGCCCGGTGGGACCTTTTCCTCTTTCCACTCCACACTTCGTGTGTCGTGTTCGCGAACGAATCGTGGTTTGCTAATGGTTGCCCTTAGGTTCAAGGTACTAAGATTTGGCATTTTGCTTGGTGCAGAAAGCGAAAGATCAATGGCGTCCACTTGCGTGAAGTGTTCTAGCTGCAACTGCAACTCACGTTCCGCCTCATCTGGAGGTGTAGCTTACGGGCCCCAAGCGGCTTCCTAGTTCATGATGTCAGTGGAACAGGTCACCCAGGCCACCACTGGTTTATTCTTTGGGACCATGCTCCCACCAACAAGCTTCAGCGCTCCTATACCAACACAGGAGACTCCCAAAAAGTCGGTCTTTGATCGGCTTACAACTACTGCGGCCCCTCTCAACGGGTCGTCCAACTCCAGCGCCTCGGTCTTCGCCAGATTGGGCCAAAATTCCTGTGGGCCCATGATAAATCCTACAACTCAAGAAAAGGTTGTTCTAAAGAGAGTAACCATCCATGCTCCCGAAGCTGTCAAGGCGGCTTCTCCTGCCAAGGGGTCGGTCTTTACAAGACTGACTGTCCCGGCTCCCACTCCGGCTCCCATTTCCGATCCAAAGTCTGTCTTCGACAGATTAAATACTGCTACTCAACGGACATTAGTCTTCAAGAGGCTGACGCCAGCAACAGCGCCTCACCAGAACATGGGGCATAACGAAGTCGCCCCTAAAGCTAAAACCATCCCAACAGATCGACACGCTCGACGTCGCTATTGGCACCGGGTAAGGAAGGCTGGGGGCAACTCCCCCTCTGGGTTAACTCCACCAGCCCCAACGGTGGAATTCAATACTGCTGTTCCAACTGGGAACAGCTTTGAGTTGCTGAACAAAGTGCACAGGAACTCTCCTACCGCCGTACTGAAAAGATATCCTCCATCCGTGAAGAATGTTGCGGAAGCAAAGCCAAAACAGTCCCCTCAGCGGCTGTCCTCCAAAATCTACAAAGTCTGGTGACAAGTTTGGGACTCGGTAATTGATCAAGATTACCCTCGCCGACAGAAAAGGGTGAAAGTTCAACAAGAAGAATCATCCTGCCAAGCCCCAAAAGGCAACAGCTGTCTGGGTGCCCGCTGCGACACCCCCATTGACTTCAACTGCTCAAAAGAAAAGGAGGCCGGAGAAAGCCCCTGTGACGGCGGCAAACCGCAAAGGCGTTGAGCCCAAACGCCCCAAGTCTGGGGGCATGATGGTACATACTGTCTACATGGATTCTGGAAAAGAAGAAAGCCGCACTTCGACGGACCACCGACCGCTCACCCGGTCAATAACAAGGGCCCAGGAACAACAACAGCAGAAGCTTCAGGAGATGCTGACTGCAATGGCTGCACTCACCGGACCAAAAGAAAGCCCGGAGGTATCATCGGAGCAGCGTCATGAATAAGAAACCGATGCTGACTTCCTTCGCAGAGTCCTCGAAAAGAAGGACAAAGAGGCTGCAGAATAAGCGGCTAATATAAAGAGAATGACGCTTCTCTTCCAAGACATGGTCGGGAAGATGTTACAGCCGGATCCTCCAGCCGAAGACCCTCCGATCATTATTGAAGACGACAAAGGGGAGACGTCAAATCCTCCTCCGGCTCTTTCAGCAGTCAAAGTGGAAACTATTTCTAAGGCCGCTCTGGATGACTACATTGCTCAGCAAATACGAACTCACCAGGCGAATGAAGCGTCCGACCAAGTTGTTAAAACTGAGCGACCATATCCAGGCTGGTATGACCAGATAAAGTACCCGCCGGGATATACCATCCCTAAGTTTCATGTATATAAAGGGACAGGAAATCCGCACCAGCATGTCGCCAAGTTCAGGGCTCTATGTGGTAATACCGGGGGCGATGACAAGCCTTTTCTCCGCCAATTCGTCGGCAGCTTATTGGAGACGGTATTTGAGTGGTACTCCGAGCTTCCAAACGACTCTGTCAAGACTTTCGCAGAAATGGAGTTGTTATTCACCCAGCAATTCGCGAGTGCTAGTGAACGCACCCCAATAACAGCGTTGATCAATGCAAGGGTGAAGCCGGGCGAAACTTGGGTTCAATACGCAATCCGATGGCGAACAGCGCATCGAAGAAGCACCAGCGGTGGGCATGTTCGTGGACACCCTGGACCCTCATGCAACTATTTCACAATTCATGATGTTCTTCAAACCGACCACGTTCCAAGCTTTAATCGACAAGCTGGCCCAAATGGACCAGATGGGTCATAGACCGTTTCCTCCGAAGCCGGAACCGCGGAATGAAAAGGGTAAAGGGAAGGCGACCTTCGTTGCGAATACCCAATAATAGCCCAGTGCTCCAAAACTAACGGATCAACTGGAAGAGAGACGGCAATACTACAATGAGAAAATGAAGCGTCCTTACTCATTCCCATGGGACAAAACGAAGAGATTGTTCGAACTGGCGATGCGCAACAGGCTCATCAATCTGCCGAGTCCAAAGCGTCCACTGCAACCCGGCGAGGCGAATAGTCCCAATTATTGTCCTTACCACCAAACGGTAAGCCATCCAATCGAAGATTGCTTCGTCTTTAAGGGATGGATCGAGAATCAGTACCAACAAGTCAAGTTTGCGATGTCCGAGAAGTGGAAAGTGAGCCCACCACAACCGCACACTCCTAAGAAGACGGACACACCTGGAGCATCGTGCTTTTTTGTGGAAGAAGCTCCATGGGAGGTTTCTCTTTCGGCCAAAACCAAAAGAATGCTGAACGATCTCCAGACATGTCCGGCGATCAGGTGGAAGAATCCGTTGGGACCTGAGATCATCGAGGGGATGCTGAAGCAGATCCAACTCCAAATATTGGTGGTGATAGCCAAAGCACACACACCCAGCCGTCGAAATCTTCGAAAAAGAAGAAGAAATCCAAGAAGCCCGTGAAGACTGGCAACAAGCGCGCTACAGAATTGGCCGACGAGAACCTCGATGACGTAAGAATCGTTGTACAAAGCCGTCGGGTTCTTGCACCGGACGAAATATCTCTGGAGTCGTCCGAAGAGAAGGGAGCGACCGGGCAAATGGCTCTACAAGTAAAAGACCAAGAAAAGGTTGAGAATTGGAGAGAAGTCTTTATAGACTATTTCAAATCCCATCGAACGCCTGAAGATGCGTCCTCAAAACATCAGCTCATGAAGCGAGCCTTATCTTTTGCCTTCGTCAATGATACTCTGTACAAGAGGCTATTTGATTCTCTATGGTTAAGATGCTTGGGACCTGAAGAAGCAAAAAGATTCGTCCAAGAAACTCACGACGGACTCCGCGGTTCTCACCAAGCCGGCCCGAAGATGAAGCTAAAGATCAAACGGATGGGCTACTATTGGCCCACGATGATCCAGGACTGCCTCAAATACGCGAAGCAATGCCACTCATGCCAGATCCATGGGGACTTTATCCACCAGCATCCAAATCCTCTACATCCAACGATGGCTAGCTGGCCGTTCGAAATGTGGGGGACTGACATAATCGGCCCCATCGAGCCAGCATCGTCCAGAGGACATCGATTCATTTTGGCGACAACTGACTACTTCTCCAAATGGGCAGAAGCAGTACCGCTGAGGAAAGTGAAGACAGAGAATATCCTCCATTTCTTCAAGACACACGTCATTTATCGGTTTGGAACTCCAAGACCGATCATCTCCGATAACGGGCCATCCTACAGAAGCCACAAGATCAGCCGCTTCTCACAACAACATGACATAGACTGGAGCTATTCATCGGTCTACAATCCCCGAGCCAACGGTCTAGCTGAGGCTTTCAACAAGACCTTGACGAAGATCGTGAAAAAGACGGTGTCTCAAAATAAGAAGGACTGACATGAGAGACTGCATGAAGCTCTCTGGGCGTATTGAACTACGTTCAAAACGGCCACGAACACAACGCCGTACGCATTGGTATTCGGTACAGAGGCGGTACTCCCCCTCGAGATAGAGCTACCCTCTCTACGAGTGGCAGTTCATTACGAGCTAACGGACGAAGAGAATGCTCACCTTCGGCTTGAGGCGCTCGATGCCCTTGATGAAACCAGGCTCATGGCGCAACAGAACCTGGAGGCTTATAAAGCAAAGATGACGCGCTCATATGAGAGATTGACTAGGCTGAGGACATTCCGCCAAGGCGAACTCGTGCTAGTGGTCAAAAGACCTATGATCCCCAATCGTGCCAAACGGGGAAAATTTGAGCCGAACTATGAAGGACCGTATATCATAGACAAGGTCTACCAGGGTGGGGCCTATCTACTCATGGACATGCATGGTGAAAGACCTTTCAGGCCAATAAACGGTCGCTTCTTGAAGAAATACTATGCTTGACGAGTCAGGGCCTAGGTTAACGATAGATGACGACGCCTATGTCCGCTCGCTATCTTCCTAAGCCTAAACTCCGTAAGTAGTAGCCGGCTTCCTTTACTACGGACCGAAACATGCTTAAACTAACAACGGACCGAAACGTCCTTAAACTAGCAACGGACCGAGATGTCCTTAAAACTAACAATGGACCGCAATGTCCCTAAACTAACCGCGGACCGAAACGTCCTTAAACTAACAACGGACCGAAACGTCCTTAAATTAACGATGGACCGCAATGTCCCTAAACTAACTGTTGACCGAGACGTCGATAAACTACTGTGGATTGCAGCATCCCAAGGCTGATATAAAAAAAAGAGAGAAAATAAAAGAATAAAAAAAAAAGGAAAATGGTATGTCCATAAGAAAAATGGGCACGGATAAAAACCCGAAAGGGCTCCGTGAGTAAAAACAACAGGGCTACCGGCGAGTTTTGTGAAAACCCGAAAGGGCGCAACCTCGTTAGGATAAAAAAAAGAAGAGAAAACGGTATGTCCATAAGCAAAAGGGCACGGATGAAAACCCGAAAAGGCTCCGTGAGTAAAAACAGTAGGGCTACCGGCGAGTGTTTGTGAAAACCCGAAAGGGCGCAACCTCATTAAATGACGCTTGCAGGGTCCTCTCGACCTTGTGAGGAGAAACCACCCGCGTGAGATCGTTACGACTCACAAGGGAGCAACACACTTAGGGATCCCCACGATTCCTAAGGAGAAATTACACTTGCGAGATCCTCATGACTCGTAAGGAGAACCTTCTTATGAGACCCTCACGGCTCATAAGATTCGAAAGTATTAAGCTACAGAGATCTGAACCTGTTCTTAAGCAGCCCCCACGACCTCCCATAATGCCCTACAAGCGGCTCAATGCTGACCCTTGTATACAATCCACGAGCGTGAATAAACATTTCCCTAACGAAGTCACATCCGTGACTAGGGATATGTCTATACGGTGAATAGCCCTTATAAGTCCTCTCGACTTAGAAGGAGAAAATACTCTTATAAGATCCTTACGACTTATAAGAAACTATACACTTTGGAGTCCTCACGATTCCCAAGGAGAAATTACACCTACGAGATCCTCACGACTTGTAGGGAGAAATACCCTTACGAAACCCTTACGGCTCGTTAAGTCAAAAGCCCTAGTCAGTAGGATCCTAACCCTGTTTACTAAGCCACCTTTGTTCGATACCGACAGAGGCAAATGATGATTCACTCCTGGCAATATCCCAGTTGTAGCGGTGCTGATGCCAAAATCAGTGTCTAATTCCAAGCTAGCAAGAAAAGAGCTAGCGAGCCACACATACATACGAAATAGCCGAAATGATGGGGCAACTTGCAAACAAAATTAGCAAGTAAAAATATATGCATTCAAAATAGCCGAAATGATTGGGCAACTCGCAATAAAAAGTAGCGAGTAAAAAATAAAAAAAATAGCCGAAATGATTGGGCACCGCGAAAAAATAGCCGAAATGATTGGGCAATCGCGACCTTCGCGATATAAAAGCTGAAATGATAGAGCATCGTGGAAAGAAATAAAAAAAAATGAAATTTATGCCCTACAGGTGATATTACAGCAATCCCTGTATACAATCCAGGGGCGCAAACAAAGAAGGAATCACACTTTTCCTCCCCAGGTTTCATCAGAAGAAGAAGCCAAATCTCAACGGTTCACAAATAGCCCGGAGATCATCTCAACATTCATCTCATTACAACAGATACAACATCAAGCAAAGAGGAACAGCGGCAACCCCCAGTTCCATGACTTGGCGGTGCACAGATGACCAAGAGTCAAACCCCAACTCCATGAAATGCGGATAAAGTCAACCATTCCTGGCTACGTGGAACGCGGCTTATGTAAATCCTGACCCCGTGGAAAACGTCCAGAGCGGATCCTGATCCTCGCAGAGCACGGCAATGACCCCGTGTGAAGCATCTAGAGCGGAGCCTGATCCTCGCCGAATACGACAGTGAACCCGTGGGAAGCATCCAGAGAAAAATTCCTGGTTACGTGGAACACGGCTTATGTCAATCCTGACCCAGTGTGAAGCATCCAGAGCGAAGCCTGGTCCTCGCAGAACACGGCAGTGAACCGGTGGGAAGCATCCAGAGCAAAATTCCTGGTTACGTGGAACGCGGCTTATGTCAATCCTGACCCCATGGGAAACGTCCAGAGCGGAGCCCGGTCCTCGCCGAACACGGCAGTGAACCCGTGGGAAGCATCCAGAGCAAAATTCCTGGCTACGTGGAACGCGGCTTATGTCAATCCTGACCCCGTGGGAAATGTCCAGAGCGGTTCCTGGTCCTCGCAGAGCACGGCAATGACCCCGTGTGAAGCATCCAGAGCGGGGCCTGGTCCTCGCCGAACACGACAGTGAACCCGTGGGAAGCATCCAGAGCAAAATTCCTGGCTACGTGGAACGCGGCTTATGTCAATCCTGACCCCGTGGGAAACGTCCAGAGCGGATCCTGATCCTCGCAGAGCACGGTAATGACCCCGTGTGAAGCATCTAGAGCGGAGCCTGGTCCTCGCCGAACATGGCAGTGAACCCGTAGGAAGCATCAATAGCAAAATTCCTGGCTACGTGGAACGCGGCTTATGTCAATCCTGACCCCATGGGAAACGTCCAGAGCGGATCCTGGTCCTCGCAGAGCACGGTATTGACCCCGTGTGAAGCATCCAGAGCGGAGCCTGGTCCTTGCAGAATACGGCAGTGAACCCGTGGGAAGCATCCAGAGCAAAATTCCTGGTTACGTGGAATGCGGCTTATGTCAATCGTGACCCCGTGTGAAGCATCCAGAGCGAAGCCTAGTCCTCGCAGAACACGGCAGTGAACCCGTGGGAAGCATCCAGAGAAAAATTCCTGGTTACGTGGAACGCGACTTATGTCAATCCTGACCCCGTGGGAAACGTCCAGAGCGAAGCCTGGTCCTCGCAGAACACGGCAGTGAACCCGTGGGAAGCATCCAGAGTAAAATTCCTGGATATGTGGAACGCGGCTTATGTCAATCTTGACCCCGTGGGAAACGTCTAGAGATGATCCTGGTCCTCCCAGAGCACGACAATGACCCCGTGTGAAGCATCCAGAGCAGAGCCTGGTCCTCGCCGAACACGGCAGTGAACCCGTGGGAAGCATCCAGAGCAAAATTCCTGGTTATGTGTAACGTGGCTCATGTCAATCCTGACCCCGTGGGAAACGTCCAGAGCGGAGCCTGGTCCTCGCAGAACACGGCAGTGAACCTATGGGAAGCATCCAGAGCAAAATTCCTGATTACGTGGAATGCGGCTTATGTCAATCCTGACCCCGTGGGAAACGTCCACAGCGGATCCTGGTCCTCGCAGAGCACAGCAATAATCCCGTGTAAAGCATCCAGAGCGGAGCCTGGTCCTCGCAGAACACGGCAGTGAACCCGTGGGAAGCATCCAGAGCAAAATTCCTGGTCACGTAGAACGCGGCTTATGTCAATCCTGACCCCGTGGGAAATGTCCAGAGCGGAGCCTGGTCCTCACAGAACACGGCAGTGAACCCGTGGGAAGCATCCAGATCAAGATTCATGGTCATGTGGAACGCGGATAATGTCGATTCTGACCCCGTGGGAAACGTCCGGAGCGGAGCCTGGTCCTCGCAGAACACGGCAGTGAACCCGTGAGAAGCATCCAGGGCAATTTTTGATTCCGTGAAATGCGGATAATGGTAACCTCACCCATCACTTACGGGTCCTCACGACTCGTAAGGGAGCAAACTCTCTTGTGAGATCCTTACAAATTTCAAGAGAAAACACACTTAGGAATCCTCACGATTCTTAAGGAGAAATTACACCTACGGGATCCTCTCGACCAGTAGGGAGAAAATTCTTTATGAGACCCTCACGGCTCATAAAGTTGAAAATTCTTGGGAGGCAGATCTTAACCCTGAATCCTAAGCCATCATTGTCCTGCAAAGAAACCGAGATAGACTATCCACAGAATACATTTAATGGAAGGGACACACCATCATGAAGAAAAATATGTCTTTTATTCATGAATCGGAATGAATACAAAGTACAATTCGTGAAAGAAAAAAATACATACTCTCATTCAGGAGTATGTACAAAGGAAGAAAGAAAAAATATATCTACAATTCTTCAGGTCGGCGGGCGATTTAGCAGATTTGCCAGTTCATCCCTTTTCCGCTGAGCCTCACCTTCGTGTTTCAGTATTGTCAGAAGACGGGCCTCCGCATGAGCTTGCTGAGCCTGGTATGAGGCAAGCTGGCCTTCAAGCTCTTTCTCAGTAGCCTTATGAGCCTCAACCCATTCACGAGTGAACACGGCGGCTTTGTCGATGGCTACCACCTCCTTGATGGACTCTTGAAGCACTCGCCAGAGTTCATACGCTTTATTGGCCTTGGCCGTAAGGTTGGCTTGAAGCTCTATCAGCGCCTTAGAAGCCAGCTCCCTCTCTGAAAACTTGCGGCCGAGCCTCTTCTTGCATGACACCATATCCGCCGCACACCGCTCAATTAGGCTCCGTAAGCTTGCCTTCGCAGCCACAGCCTCCGAAGAAAGACGGGTACATTCAAGCACATGCAAGCAAGCCTCCACCTGCCGACAAAACTCAACCCAGACTTGCACCACCGCTTCACTATAATAGGTGGTAAGAAAGAGAAGAGAGCCGTTAGCTTCAGCAGCAAACGCTTCGGCCGTGATTGCACTGCCAACACGAAGTTCCTCGATCAGGGATGACAGAGAGACGAGGCTTAATTTGGCCATACATTCCGAGGCACGCAGAGCATAGGGGCCGGGTGGCATAGCGATACGTGACTCCAGCGCGGTAAGGACTGGCAAAACTATCCAGATTTATAAACAGTCAGCTAAAGGTGTAGGCAAAAGAACGAATGGAACAACGTTGAGACTTCACTTACCCACAGTCATGCAAGAGGGATCTGAAGGCTCCCCAGGCTCTTCGAGAATCTCAACCTCGTCGTCAGCCTCCATAACTGTAAAAGATATCAATGTCATTTTATGAAATAGTAACAATGCTGTGAAAAGAGGGTAAACAACACTAACCTTGCCCAGAAGAGAGGACGATGCGCTGAGGAGGTATCTCTTGCAGAGCAGCCATCTCCAACAGGCGCTGAAAGGACTGCCTGGGAGACAGGTCAACAATAGAGGACGCCAATCCGCGCAATTCTGAAAAGACAAAAGAGTTCAGATAATTGAAAGATTACTAATTTAAAATATAGAAGGTTACCTTCGACGCTCCTCCCATTCTGAGCTGGAGGGATAGCGGCTTCAGCGGCCTCCTCCATGACCTCGGGCACATTATCGGAGACGCGGGCCGGTGCAGCGGCTTCTAAAGGAGGAGGAGCGGCTGCCGCTGCGGGCTCCAACGAAAGGATGGTAGCCTCGGCTACCTGCACCCTAAGCTCCGGGTCGCCCTCATGTAGATCCATTGGAACGGCGACTGCCAAAGGTGCCTCCCCCGAGGGAGCAAGTGCTTCGGGAACAGGAACCACCGCAGGAGACTCTATCGCAAGAGCAACAGTTTCATCAACCCCCTCAACACTGATTGGCGCTTCACTGGGGATATCAGCAGACTCTATGGCCAAAACACGACTTAGAGCCTCCGCCGCCGCCGAAGTCCTTGCAAAGTTTGAACAAAGATAAGGATATATATATACGTATGCAAGCAATATGAAATATTACAAAGAAATACATGAACATACCGATGCGCAAGGGAGCTTCGAGTATGACTTGTTCAAGCCGACGCTCCTTCCTAAGGAGGTGTGCTCGCCGAGGTCCGAGGGTGGACTCATGGCCACCAGTCCACAGTGAAAGCGCGTCCTCGGCGTCGGCCGAAACAGCCTGTTTAAGGGCCCTTTCGCCCTATTCTTCCAAAAGGCCGATGAATTGTCGCCGGATCCACGGAGGGTCTTCGTAAAAGATTACGGTGGGATATGGCTTCTTCGGAATCCTTACGTTCTCCGACTTATCTTGCGAACGTCTTATAGCCTCAGCCAATTGTGCGGCTTCCTCGGCAGTTGAACTCGGGAAAAGTAAGCCAGCATCCGATTCTTGCATAGCCAACGGTTCGTCCTGAAGAATAGGCTCGGACTCTACTAAAGAGTCGAGCAGATTGGTAGCCGTTTTCCTCCGCTGCTTGGATCCAGAACCGATCGCCGACGACGACCGTTTCCTCCCTCGTAGAGCCTTGGCACAACGCTGACCCACTTCACCTTCAACGCCCTCGCTCCCAACGCCCTCGCTTGGCGCTACGACCGAGGACGACACGACCATTGTCGACGCCGTGGACGATGATACTGTTACCGGCGCCCGATTAGCTCGCGATCGAGTACCCAATGGCTTACCAACTGTGGGAGTGAAGTCCACTTCCGCCGCCCCCGGGATAAGCACAACACCGGTGTCCCTCAAAGGAAAGCGAACCGGTGCACGCGGTCGTGACGGAACTCCAGTAGCTTGAGCTGGAATAGGAGCGTTGTATCCAAGAAGCACCCTCTTCTCCTCAGCAATAATCGGACTGACCCGATGAAGGTACCATCCCGTGAAGGACCCTACACATCGGGGAATATAGTCAGCTTCAGGGATCATGAAGTAAGAACCAGTGTTCAGCCGCATAAAGTGATGAGCGGCATCACGAACAGCTTCAGGCGATGGGCTAAGCGCCGCTGTAAATGCCTCGAAGGGGACGCCCTGGTCATATCCAAGCTGCCGGGCAAAGCGGTGTGGGTTGTACCGCATAAAGAGGGCCGCACTGTTCTGACGAAATACTAAATAACCTGGTCTGATCGCATACAGGTGCATGGCTTCCCTGGGCTTCAGAGAAGGTACCCCCTCTTTCGACAAGTCGTGGAGTTGTTGAATCGGACCTGAAGGAGCAGATAAAACCCGATCAACGAATACCAATCCGCCCGTACTAGCATAGGGAGCGATCAACACGCGAATGGCCCTGGACTGAGTCGGGTCAGGAGCAGAAGCATCCACCAGCCACATGAGTCGCGGAAAAGTGTAGGCGTCATAAAATTTGGGTCTCTGGTGCGCAGCAAAGGCCCCCAACACGTGCATCTCAATCCAAGATGTGAAGTAATGAAGAGAGAAATTTACCACATCTACACCTGGAGTTGAGATATTAGCCGCGGCGCCTAACCCATGATAAAGATGTGCTAGCGCTGGCATGCCCACAGCTAGCCATGTTCCCTCAGCAATACGATGAGCAGGGTAGATCACCGAAGCTCTCATGAAACGGCGATGCATGGGAATGACGAACCAGCTAAACCAAACGCCGATGAAGCCCACAAAGAAAGTCTCCTCATCCATGCCAGGAGATGTAATCGATTCGAAAGATACCGTCGACATGATAGGAATGTAATACTGCGGCAAGTCCTCTTTCTTAATAGGCCGCTTGTTTAAACCAAACCCAAAGGGGTCATTAATGTTCACGAACTTCGGAGCCGTCTTCGATAGGACACCCTCACGAAGGAAACAAGCGATAAAACTTTTAAAAGTGACACCCTGCTCTTCTGATTCTGTGAACAGTTTGTAAAAAATGCTCAGGGCCTTGATCAAACTCGGGCGCTTGTGGCGGACGGCGTTCTCGGTCGACAGGCCATCAAGAATTGCAGGCTCAGTTTCAAAGACGTACTCGTCAGAAGGCAGCAATTCCTCATAAAGTCTCCCCCTGATTGGCAGCCCCGAGATCTCGCGAAATTTTTCCAAGGAAATCGAAACTTCGCGGTCCCCTAGGAGGAAAGTGTTGGTGGGGAGATTCCATTGGTTCAGGAAGGCCTTGACCCACCAGACATAAGAAGATTGGTAGTGGAAGAGGGATGCATATATCGCCTGATAAAGCCCAACCCTCTGCAGTCGCGCGCGGTGAGCAGACAAGATGTAACGAGCCCAAAGAAGGTAGCCCGTGGGGTGTCGAGGGGTAAGCCCTATCTTGTAAATCTGCCCCCATGGTTGGGCTTCACCCTGACAAATACGGCGCCCCAAAATATCTATAGCCGGTATTGGATGGTTTGGGATGCCAGTCGTCGAAGGCTCAAGCCGTCCCATCGGGGTCCAATTCGGCATTTCCACAGCAAAAATAGTCCTTGGAGGATCCATCGGCATGAATGGGTAGGTAGGGTCCGTCGGTGTCTCAGAAAGAAAACTGCGGCGGCCGCGGATGATATGATCGTACCAAGTCCCCCATAAAAGCAAGTTGGTGCGATTCGGGTCATTAGCCCTGATCATAGCCATTACTTTCTCGTCTGATGGTGATTGAGGAAAAGCAGCTTCCGAGCGAGTGAAAGGAAAGTACGGAACGGAAGTCATTGTACCTGAAATAAAATAAGGAAAAATTATTAAAGCGAAGCCAACAGTGTATATATATGTTTATAAATATATATATATATAAAGGCAGTGGAAGAAAGCGACAGGGGACTCATTTTATGGGACCATTGGTTACAAAACACATGGGTCCCACAAAATCAAGATGGCGGCTTGCTAATGATGAGGCAAAGCAATTACTATGAGACAAAAGGAAGATTCTCAATAAATGAACAGTGGATTTCAAATGACCCTACACATTCCTCAAAAACAAATCCATCTTGGACTCTGCAAAAATCAAGGGAATTAAATTCCCAGAAAGCATCACAGCAAACCTCTTCTTCTTCGTTGCAAAGAGACAACTCAGGGCAAGAAAACCCAAAGAAGCTCTCTGGGAAGAACTAAGTGTTCCCCTCCGAATGACGGCCAAGACATGGACGTCTTGCCTGAGATTCGGGACAGATGCTATTTGGTTTTATCTGTCCACCTCTCCGAAGATGCCAAGTTGATTTATGGCACCGTATATTGGAGGTTTAGATGGATGCGGCCGATGTAGCAGACTTCGTCAGATTCCCCCTCGCTTAAGGGGTTTTTGATTGTGGGGACGCTCTTCCCTGCAGGCGCAAGCCCCTGCAGTTAATTATGCTACCGCATCGCGGTAACAACTTTCTCCTTCTCCAGATGTTCACTTCGTGTCGTGGGTGTTTGTTTTGTTTGTGGTTGCCCGTGGATTGTATACGGAGACTAATTTATGTCATCGCCTGTAGGACGTGGATTAGTCCAATCCATATTTTCTTAGATTTGGGTTTTGGTGTTTTAGTTTGATGATACGTTAGCCCTATTTAAGGCTAAGATCAACTCAAACGTTTGTTAAGGATACGTGAATCCAATTTTGAGACTAAGAACAACTTAACGGGATCGTTTAGATCCGACAAAAGATCATTTAGGGCTCTATTGGTCCAGTTTAGGGACGTAGTGGTCCATTGCCAGTTTAGGGACATGGTGGTCCATCGTTCCCATTTTGGGGACGGATATTAGTTTAAGGACGCATTAGTCCATGAGTTTAAGGACGCTTGAGTCCATGGGTTTAAGGACCCCACAGTCCGTATCTTGGTTTAAGGACGCATAAGTCCATGGGTTTAAGGACCCCACGGTCCGTATTGTTGGTTTAAGGACGCTTAAGTCCGGGAGTTTAAGGACGCTTGAGTTCATGAGTTTAAGGACGCTTGAGTCCATGAGTTGGTTTAAAGACGCTTAAGTCCGGGAGTTTAAGGACGCTTAAGTCCATATCGATGTGTGGTTGTCGGGACCCGTCACCTCTCTGACGTCGTTGAAGGATTACAACGATATGTGCCAGAGGAGTTCGGAGATGTACCCTTGAACCGGATGTGAATTGATTTAAGAGAGCAATCGTGCTCAGTCAATTTAATTTGAGGACTTACGGCCATGATTGGGCTAAGTACAATTGAAGATGTTCAACATTTTCATTTGTCTTTGGCCTATTAGGCCTATGCTAGGGCTTTGCCCCAGTTTAATAATGCACTGCATTTTATTTTGGCCTGTAAGGCCTTTTAAATTGGGCTTTTTTCCCTTTATAATACAGAGCATTTGTTCTGGGTCCATTGGACCTCTTAATTTGGCTCTGCCCCTTTTAAAATTAATGCATTGCATTTTATTAGGCCTGTTAGGCCTTTTTTGATTGGGCTCGGCCCTTCTTTTCAATAATGCAGTGCATTAATTATGTGACAGTGGCCATGTAGCCTGTCAGGCGCTTTGCGCCAATTAATGAGCGCAAGCGTATGTGGAGGTGACACGTGTCACGCTCTGGTGAGCGCAAGTGCAGTGCGCTGCTGACACGTGGCGCGCTCTGGTGAGTTGCACCAATTTAAGAGAGCAGTGCTCTATTTTTAAAAGCACATAGCGCAAGTTATTCTGGAGCTGACACGTGGCGCTCTCTGATAGCTTGCGCCAACCCAGGAGCGCAACAGTGCAGATTTACAAGTGCAAGGCACTGTTTTAATATCTTGATCCAATTTTTGGATTCAAGAAAAGAATCTTTTAAGATTCCAGAACCAATGGTTCATAAAAAAGGCAATGCCTTTTTCTTAGTATATTTTTTATTGAAGATCCTTGATCTTGTTCTTAGATCAATGATCTTTTTAGAAGAAATTCTTCTTTCCAAAGATTTACCTTTCCTTTTTCTTTCTAAATTCTTCTCAAACTTTTTAAGAGTTCTGTGAATTCTCTCTGCTTTTTTTTTAGAATGGGGGTCTAGGGGCCTTTATATAGTTATATAGTGCCAATTAATTTGTTAAATTAGTTAAAAAGATCATTCTCTGAGTGATTTAGGGATTTTTCCCTACCGTTGGATCTTTGATCCAAGGGCTTCTGTTTTACAGAATACAATCTTCTTATTTTAACAAGAACAGAAAGATCTTACTGGAATTTTAATTCTGTTTGGCGCAAACGCACCTGCGCTTGACACGTGTCGTGCAGCGCAGAGCGCAGCGCAACTGCGCTGACACGTGTCGCACAGCGCTGAGCGCAAATCATCTGAAGTGTTGCTTCTTTCAATTTTGTTTTAAATAGAGCCTTGCTCTGATTGGGTGCGCTCCCTTGGGCGCTGCGCTGACGTATCAGCTTTTGACACGTAGCGCGTTGCGCGCAGCGCAAGGAATTTGAAGCGTTGCTTCAATTTTTGAATTTTTGAAATTCAAACAGAGCTTTGCTCTGATTGGGGGAAACAAATGCCCCCCCCACCGTTGCTCTCACGTGGCGCACACGTGAGTGCAGCGGTGGCAAGATCCCAACGGTCGGATCAACTCAGGAGTTGAAGGGGCGCATGCGCCTATAAATAGGACCCTTGGTCCTCAGTAGATGATTACCATCTTCAAGATTTTATTTTCAGAGCCCTGCTCTTGCTTTTAAGAACTTCAGAGCCTTGCTCTTGTTTTTCAAGAACTTCAGATTTCAAACTCTAGAACATTTTAGGTAAAATTTAACTTAAATAAATTAAATTAATTTTAATCAACAGAGCTTTGCTCTCATAGGTCTTTGATCCAAAGAAAACCCCTTTGGGGTTTCATCAACAGAGCCTTGCTCTCAAGAATCCATAGATCTAAAGGGATCTTGTTTCAGGGTTTTTAACCCATGAACAGAGCTTTGCTCATAGACAAAACACAGATCTTTTGATCAAAAATGAAGAACTCTTAAGAGTTTTCATGGATCTTTAAGATCTCAGAATTTTTTTTAATTTTTAGGAGTTAAATTTTTCTTTTGATGGATTTTTCCATCATTCTAATAGAGCTAGGCTCTTTTAGGGAATTTTATTCCCTTGAGACCAAAGTTTGACAAATGTCACTCTATGACAGAGCTTTGCTCTGAAAGAGGAGATTTTCTCCTTGTCTCTAGGGATTTCTCGTTAATGATCATATTCTTTTGGGGATCTCCTCATTAATTGACAGTCTCATCCAATGATGGGGCTGTCTTATTAACTGATGCACTGTCATCCAGAATTTGTGGGTCCCCCTTTGCTCCCCTACCCACCGCATTGCAGTGTGGTATAAATTTTAAAATGCCAAGCGTTGGAATTACAACACTGGCGGCTGATTTTTGTCCCTCCGCGGAAACATGTCTGCTGACCTGTCATTCCCGTTTGTTCGCTCGGAGGAAGGATTTCCCCAGGCACCAATGGACCGAGAGGTGCTCGCTCTCATCAAGGATCATGACCCCGGGCACAAGAACCTTCACCTGTGGGGTAGGTGGTATATCGACATCATCAAGGGTCACCGAAGCTTAAGTTTCGCTACTCCGTCTGAGCCCATCTCATCGATCCCCTATGCGGATGAACCCCCGGTGAAGTATGCCGTGGAGGTCAAGGATTGGAATTCGGAGGATCTTTTCCAGCCCGCGATTGGTGACATTCCCATGCAGCCTCCATTCCCGTGCAGCCGCCGCCGGCAATAGACATTTTGGGGAGGCGAATATGTCAGGGTGAAGCACGCCCTTGGGGACATGCTTATAACATTGGATTGACCCCGCGACCACCCGCCGGATATTTGCAGTGGGCGAGGTACATCCTATCGGCGAAGATGACTCATATGATGAAGATTGGTTTGTATTCGGCGATCTACGTCTTGCTTTTTGAGTACCTTGCTCCTCCAACGTGGTGGATTAAGGCTTTCATCGAATAATGGAATATCCTTACCCACACCTGTTGGAGATAGTGCCCTCAGAGTCAATTATTGGATCACAGGCATGTGATTGCAATGATTGAGAGAGGACCTATACCGGTAGGACAGTCTTACTCAAGATGATAGTATGCTATCTGGTTTACCTTTATCATCGTGTACTGTTTTAGGTGACCTTACAGGTCACCATTACGCGTTGATAGAGCCCCTAGGATTCTTGCTTGACTGCCAGCAGTATGAGGACAATCATATACGTGGGAGTTGGGGTCTATAAGCACATCCTTAAAAGGTCCCTAGTCGAGGGAGTTTCGAGACAGGGCATCGATACTCCACAGTAGACTAGTGTATACAGTCGAGACCCCGACGAGGGGCGGTGGCCGGTCTCACAAGCCACTGGTGTCAGTTGGTTCACCTAAGATGTATACAGGTGCTCATTGGGTTATGAGTACACCGGACAGGATTCGCCGGGAACATGCTAGTTGGACTTATACCTGACGTCAGATAGCAGTTCCCTGGTGACATGTGTACAGGTTAGTTCATCGACCTGAGATCGTAATTTGTCTCATGAGAGTTCCCACTGTACTTTGATTACTACCCTACCACGCTCAAAGGAGTCGTGCAAACAGGTTTTAGTTGGGTACAATCCCGAGCCACATGGAGGCAGTGAGCGGATCTTCAGGGGTTCATCTCTCTCGGTATTGGGGGTGAGGTCGCGTTGTGTCTAGGAGAGCCATTACACGAAGTCCTTGGCCAAAGCAGGAGATTTACTGGTAGGTATTCCAGTAATATCTCAGGGTGTTCTGGGCTACAATCCGACACGACTTGTACCGCTTTTGGGGGTCTGACTTTTACCAACACCGTAGGCCCGCCATGCGATGCTCATAGACGAATGGACCGGACTGTACGGATATTGTCACTGACAGGCTCAGTAGGGTGTCAGGATGAGTTCGCTCATCGACGTCCCTTTTGGTCAATACCTGGTAGCCCGTCACGTATGGCTAATACCTCTGACGTGCTAGTGGTTAAATCCACAGCCAAAGTATTGACGAGTCTTTAGAGTCCCCCACAGACCGTTTTCTCAAGTTTCGGGCGAAACGCTGTAGAGGTCGTATGGAGATATGGCAGGGTTCGATCTTATACTTGCGGTATTGCACGGATCATGATCGGACGGATAATACTAGCGGGATTTGGTTTAAGCCGGATCCTAGTATTGTACAGTGTAGATTTTGTCTCTTTGCATTTGTATTCAGTGGGAATACAAGTGCGGGTATGTATATACAGTCACGGGGTTTTCCTGTAATTTATTACGGGATCAGTTTTCTGAAGTTGCCAGTTTGTATTCTGTTTCGGCCAGTTTTCCTTTGTTCCTTCATGGCCGGATTTTTTTGGTGGAGGAGGGCTTATTTGCAAATGTGCAAATTAGCATTGTGGAGGGTGGTCTTTGGAAATTGTTGCTTCATGATGATTCTACCTTCATTTGACTTTTGGAGATATGATGGGTTGAGTGATGAGAAGGAATATGGACTTTGTTGTAATGATATTCCATCATCATCTCCTTTTCTCTCTTTTGTATTATTATTGATCCACTCACTCCCTCCTCTCATTCTTTGAGCTTGGGCCGGCCAATTCTTGGAGAGGGGCTGTCCCAATTTTTTTGGTAGGAAATACCCTCATTTGCTTGCATAAAATCCCCTTGGTTCATCTCCAAAGGATATCTCATTCCTCCACCAAAAAGCATGGCAACTTCATAACCCTTTGAGATAAAGTAATCCACACTTAGCCTACAGCATTCTTGGAAACGTCGACTCGCCAACTTCGTGCCCGAGTTGTCTCGGTCCAGAGGTGGGAGCCCGTAAAAGAACCCGGCGATGTGGTGCCCTTCTGACGAGGAGATGAAGACCGGAGATTCCGCGGGGAGATCGGGACGACGACGAGAAGACCGAAGGACACAGATCGCTCGGTATATCTCTCTACCCCTTCTCTTGTTATCTAGGAGTAGGTTAATGGCCCGATCCGGGATTTTAGTGCGCGGTGGTGCCGGTTTACAAGTTTTGTAAAAGTATCGTTTCCGCATTCCGGCGTCGGATTGACGGCCGGGGCGCCGCCGTGCACTTACACTGGTATCAGAGCCATGCCATTAACCTAGTCTAGCTTGCTCTGACGTGTTTACAAGTTCGATCGAACGGATTTTCCGAAAACCCGCATTTTCTGGTTCAGTTCTCTGTCGAATTTTTTTGGCTCGAAAAATTATTTGGAGCATTGCATAAATTCGAGCAGGTGTTTTTAAGCTTTCTGTAAAAATTAGGTACAGTGATCCTACAGTATGACCGCGGAACTGCGGCCAAACCCATGTTCTGGCCGCGGTTCCGCCGCAAGAAAGTGTGAACACCGTACCAAATTTCTACAGTGGCTCTCTGTGTTGAAAATGAGGGTTTTGGAATATTCTGTTTGGGCCCAGAATTATTTTGAGTGCTACAGTTGTGCTTGGGGCCAACTTCGGTAAATTTGGTCGATCGAAAATTTTAAACATGTTAGTTCACAGTATTTACATTATATCTGCGACCGTGAATGTCATTTGATCGGTAAATCCTGTTTAACTGCTATAGCCCTTTTAGACGGATTTGCGAACGTGACATTCACGTTGATATTCTGTGTTGTGCTGTGATGTTGCGGATTGTCGTGATGGATAGCCTGGATGCAATGGTAGTACAGTTTGGTTTATTATGTACATTTGATGTTGTGGGGCAAGCGTCCGACATGTGGACTGCTGTCACTGCCTGTTTGTATATTATTCTTTTAGGGCACGACCGGGCTGAGGTCGATGTACCCGTTGTATGTATATTTTACTTTCTGTACTAGGATTACCCCGCGGAGGGGTGCACGGGTAGCCGGGTTCTAGAGGGCAACGGGCCCGCATCTCATGGCGTTGAGACGGAGGGGGCTTTACTCTAGAATTGGCGGGCTATTCGCCGCACTCGTAGGGGGTATAGGTTGACCCAGGAGGGGTGCCCAAGTTACCGGATTCCGTGAAGTGTTGGGAGGTCCATTCACATTGCTGAAGGGGGCTGCCTCGCTTCAGGTTTTGGTGGGTAACTTGCCGCGCCCGTAGGGGTCTAGGGTTTCATTACGCAGGCTATCCACACGACCAGGGGAACGTCGGGTTTCAGTAGCGGCTCTATGAAACCCGGGGATCCCAGATATCTGTATTGTTCTGTGATACTTATTATATTTCTGTGATGTTGCATTTTATCACGCCATGAGCGATTATTATATATTGATATATATACTAGTAGATGTTGTATATGTTTTGCATCCGCGCTAGTCCAGTCCCCGCTCTGTCGTTAGTTAAGTAACCTAACGGGTGATGACGGGACCCAGTGGCGAATGCGGATGGCATATACGTACATCATTATTTTCGTTCCTTATTGGTGTGATCAATTGATGGGACTGCGTTGATTTGGATCAATGAAATCTAAACAAACCTATTCTGATGTTGTTGGAACACTTTTCAAAAAGCTGTTATTGCAAGGGCGTTCTCTTTTGTTTTGCACGGTGGTATTCGATTATGAATATCCAGCACCTCAGTCGACGAGGCAAGGGCCAAGATCCCTTCACCGGGAGTGACCCCTTGGACAGAAGTTTGCGTCGGGTCAATAACTTAACTATAGTCGTTTACTTTTGCTTTGCATCGTGGTATTCAGTTGGAATATCCTGCACCTCATTCTACGGGGAAAGAGCCGAGATCCCTTCACCGGGAGTGACCTCTTTAGCAAAGGTTTTCGCCACTATATTTTTATAAAGCTATCCAGTTCCTTCAACAATATCAGGTTCATTACGTTAAAGGTTTTTCGCCAAAAACCATTCGTAGCCCTCCGTCATTTCAGTTAAATGTTCGGTAGTATTCAAGCTATGTATTTTGACCTACGCCAAGGCATAGTGATTGGTAGCTACCGGATATTTATCTGCAGCATAGATAGATGCGTTGGTTTGGGACAGTCGTACTGCCTTGTTGGCCAAAGTCAAGGGTAGGTACGGGTGGGTTCAAATCAACCTGGATAATGACGGGTAGAACTTGACACGTGACTTATGATTTGTTGGCCAAAGTCAAGGTCATAAGAGCATGGGGTAAAAATCACGTCGGGTGTTTCTAAAGAAACTGAAACTTGCCAGATATGCGCATACCTTCTGGAGTGTGATAACGTGAGCGGATTCTGTCACGTTATCATGCGATGATAGTTGGATCCCGATTCCCACTTATGAGTTGGTTTACTCCTCGGGTGATCCCGACTAATTCTTCTTTCAGGTTTGGAGGAGAATTTGACGGTACAGTGGGAGGTTTCCTGATTAGATAAATTGGTAACCATTCTGATCTAGGTTAGAGTGCACGCTGAGTGTTTCTTTTCTCTCTCTCTTTGGCAGCGACCGTGACCCGACCCTAGACTATGACTCAGTGACCAAGTTGACCGAACCTTCTTAAACACTGGCTTTTGGATTGTCAGAGTTGCATACCTCATTGCCACTCCTACTTTTACCCTTTTCTCCAGGACACCCCGTATTACTACGAACGTCCACTTCCATTGGATAAAACCATCATATGGTTATATACGAACTCGAAGGAATTTATTCAAGGATGGTTTCCGGTTCTGAAGAAAACGAATAGGACTATTCAGTTGTCTTTTCCTTTTTACCTTCTCTCAGGTTGCGAATACTCCTTGGTTTAGGAGATAGTACACCTATTACGCAAATTGGATAGTCTTCTTCCAAACCTTAGGCTGGTGCCGAACGGTGGGGAATGAAGAAAACCAATTAGCATAACGATGGTGTACAGAAGGTATTAAGTTAAGACAAATAAAGAGATTAGTAAGAGGGCAAAGTAAACTGCGACTGCTATTCACGACCAAACCAAGTATTTCTTCGCCAATTCTAAATCACCTTTGTATTTCTCCAGGACACTCCGTATCACTACGAAGATCCACAGTTTATTGGATACTCCATCGTATGGTTATATACGAACTCGAAAGGAACTTGTTCCAGTTCGGGAATGGATTCTGGTTCAGGAGAAATAGGAATAAGGTTTATTCGGTTGTCTTTTATCTTCACCTTCTCTCGCATTGCGAGTGCTCCTAGGATTAGGACAGTACACCCATTATGCTTATTGGATAGTCTTCTTCCAAACCATAGGCTGGTGCCGAACGGTAGGGAAGGAAGAAAACCATTTAGCCTAAGAGGGTGTACAGAAGGTAATGACTAAAGACATATAAAGGGATTTGGAGAGATGGCAAAGAATTATACGGTTACAGTTGTGAATCTGGATAATGGAAGAGGCATTACTAGGAATACCCGGATACCCCATCGAAACATTTCAATGTTTCAGTTTCACTGTGTACTGTTAAAAGAAAACACTGATTTCCCAATTAGCACTTGCTCCAGGGTATGTATTTACCAGGTATGATTCTCACATCTGTATGGTTTTACAGATGATGAGTGGGAGTAAGTTATTGGGAATTAGGTGATCATCCTCATTATATCGGAATTCGTTATAATTGGTGATATTTGAGGAAATCGCCTAGGTTGTTTGCCGGACGGCAAATATTTGGTTTTGAATATCCGTCGTTGTGCGCTAATTTCAAATTGATATATCTGTACGTCTATTTTTATAGAGTGAGATATACCTTTTTGAAATTATGTCTATGACATTTACCTATATCAGTGGATGGTTAGGTAAGGAGCATTAAACAGCGGTGTAATTCTTCTTAACCATAAATACAGTTTTCAACCTACGACACACAGGGAATGAGTTATTAGACTCAAGAGACTTATACAGAGTATTGTATGTTGTCCAGTGTCCATTAGGACAGAGGGGTGGTACTCATACTATATTCTGTTTACTTGTGACTTCTCTAGTTCTTAGACATGTGTTTCGTAGAAATGCAAGGTCTAAGTCTGAGAAGTTATAGATATAAGAGTAAAGTAGAGAACCAAGTATTGCAAGTATATGGATTCTTCAAGGTGATCGAAGATGTGGATACTTGTGTATGGTATTCAGTTGATAGTAATGATTAGGAGAACTTGCTTCTCTTTCAGGTTACTCATAATTGGAAGTACTCCTAAGTTGAGTAATGCTAATCGGCCTCTCTCCATTTAGTTGACATGCACTGGAGACAGCTGCATGATTTGAATCTGGTTCAATTAAATCAGTGTCTCTGTTTCTGTATTGGATATAGAACAGTTCATATCTTGACATTGTTAAGGTACGGGGAGTTGTCCGGCTTATGCTTAAAACCAGACTCTGGATAACTCAAGGCACGCTTCAGTAATGGCTGTTTGTGGGTTGACACGGGCTATGATGAGGGTTGACTTTCTACCATCTGGAGATCAATAGTGATATTGTTCTTGACTCGCCACGGTTTTAATAAAAATGGATTTTTAAGAAAACAGTAGTGGGAGTATGGTAGAACTGGAAGTGATTCCAGAACCGCAAACGATTACTGAAAATTTGATAAGAACCTAAAGATTCAATCTGGTTTGACATTCCATTAGCCACTCCGCAGATATGGTGGGTAACCTCAGACACCCGAGAGGTACTCCGGTAGCCTCAAGGACGGTGACAGGGAGGTTCTTGTTTACCCAGACTTGCCATTGCTGTTGTTCCAGACTATGAGATCCGGCAGGAGGATGAGTATAGCGTCGTTCTAAACTAGCTTTAGAAGTGTACGTCTATATGACTCTGCCAGAGGGTTGTCGTAGTCAGTGGGAGCAGCGGAAGCATAGTGGACAAGTGGCTTATGTCTATTTATAGACTAAAGCAGATATAGCGGAGATAGATCATTTATTTCTGATGTGACAGTCATAAGTTTGACTTCATCAGAATAGGGGATGGATCTGTTGAGGAGGTAGTAGGGTGTGATGTCCTGGTATTTGGATGACATACACAGAGTAGGAAGGGAAGTTCCTATACTACGATCGGTTATACTTTGGTTGTCACACAGTGGTTTCTCCACATAGGACTTGGATATAATATCAAGACATTCTGGTTACTGGATCTATGGTTTTAGATCTAGATTTGGGTAGTTTCCCAATCTGGGTATTTAGACAGCATTTTAAAGGTGTTTTAGAATGGACGACTCCTGGCACAGTAGTGTACCTGCAGGTGATGGAGTCACCCTCTCTAAAGGTTTCTTACAGACTAAAGGGAAAAGGGATGTATATGATTGGCAGATCACTTGCTTAGGCAATTGAGTCAATCATGAGATGTCAAGTACCACACCAGATGTTGTTTTTGCATGAGATGAAATAAGTTGATATTGATCCAATCCTGGAGAAACATTCGAAAGCAGTTTTAGAACATAAGTGGATGTTCTAAGGGAATGATAACGGCAGCTTCCTTCGGGAGACGGTTATCATTCCAGGCTTCCAAGGTGACCTGGATGACAGAGTGGCTGTCAGAGTTATAGTTTTCCCTCTGACGAGGGGCAGTATTTTGGACAGGTGGTCCAGGTGGATACCGAGGGAGGCATGGCGCGGGATACTGATTAAGTTCAGTTGACGATACAGTCTAAGAAGTTTGGATTTGGAGTTCATTTATGAGCTAGGTCCCATCAGATATCCAGACATATTCTAAGACAGGTATTGCTCATTTCGGGAGATGGCTTTCTCTGCGAACTTGAGATAAAGAGAGACATAGAAAGAAACATCTGAGCGGATCCACTCACTGAGGCTATTCCTCGAACGCATTAGTTTCGCAAACAGGTTTTGTGAGACTGATTAGTAGAGGAGTTGGGTGTTCGGTATCACACGGGCTGTGAGTATGCGACATCGCAATAATTAGCCTTGAGTGCAAGTGGGAGATTGTTGGAGATAGTGTCCTCAGAGTCAATTATTGGATCACGGGCATGTGATTGCAATGATTGAGAGAGGACCTATACCAGTAGGACAGTCTTACTCAAGATGATAGTATGCTATCTGGTTTACCTTTATCATCGTGTACTGTTTTAGGTGACCTTACATGTCACTATTGCGCGTTGATAGAGCCCCTAGGATTCTTGCTTGACTGCCAGCAGTATGAGGGCGATCATATACGTGGGAGTTGGGGTCTATAAGCACATCCTTAAAAGGTCCCTAGTCGAGGGAGTTTCGAGATAGGGCATCGATACTCCAGAGTAGAATAGTGTATACAGTCGAGACCCCGACGAGCGGCGGTGGCCGGTCTCACAAGCCACTGGTGTCAGTTGGTTCACCTAAGATGTATACAGGTGCTCATTGGGTTATGAGTACACCGGACAGGACTCGCCGGGAACATACTAGTTGGTCTTATACCTGACGTCGGATAGCAGTTCCCTGGTGACATGTGTACAGGTTAGTTCATCGACCTGAGATCGTCATTTGTCTCGTGTGAGTTCCCACTGTACTTTGATTTCTACCCTACCACGCTCAAAGGAGTCGTGCAAACAGGTTTTAGTTGGGTACAGTCCCGAGCCACATGGAGGCAGTGAGCGGATCTTCAGGGGTTCGTCTCTCCCGGTATTGGGGGTGAGCTCGCGCTGTGTCTAGGAGAGCCATTACACGAAGTCTTTGGCCAAGGCAGGAGATTTACTGGTAGGTATTCCAGTAATATCTCAGGGTGTTCTGGGCTACACTCCGACACAACTTGTACCGCTTTTGGGGGTCTGACTTTTACCAACCCCCTAGGCCCGCCATGCGATACTCATAGACGAACGGACCGGACTGTACGGATATTGTCACTGACAGGCTCAGTAGGGTGTCAGGATGAGTTCGCTCATTGACTTCCCTTTTGGTCAATACCTGATAGCCCGTCACGTATGGCTAATACCTCTGACGTGCTAGTGGTTAAATCCACAGCCAAAGTATTGACGAGTCTTTAGAGTCCCCCACAGACCGTTTTCTCAAGTTTCGGGCGAAACGCTGTAGAGGCCGTATGGAGATATGGCAGGGTTCGATCTTATACTTGTGGTATTGCACGGATCATGATCGGACGGATAATACTAGCGGACTTTGGTTTAAGCCGGATCCTAGTATTGTACAGTGTAGATTTTGTCTCTTTGCATTTGTATTCAGTGGGAATACAATTGCGGGTATGTATATACAGTCGCGGGGTTTTCTTGTAATTTATTACGGGATCAGTTTTCTGAAGTTTCCAGTTTGTATTCCATTTCGGCCAGTTTTCCTTTGTTCCTTCATGGCCGGATTTTTTTGGTGGAGGAGGGCTTATTTGCAAATGTGCAAATTAGCATTGTGGAGGGTGGTCTTTGGAAATTGTTGCTTCATGATGATTCTTCCTTCATTTGACTTTTGAAGATATGATGGGTTGAGTGATGAGGAGGAGTATGGACTTTGTTGTTATGATATTCCATCATCATCACCTTTTCTCTCTCTTGCATTATTATTGATCCACTCACTCCCTCCTCTCATTCTTTAAGCTTGGGCCGGCCAATTCTTGGAGGGGGGCTGTCCCAATTTTTTGGGTGGGAAATACTCTCATTTGCTTGCATAAAATCCCCTTGGTTCATCTCCAAAGGATATCTCATTCCTCCACCAAAAACCATGGCAACTTCATAACCCTTTGAGACAAAGTAATCCACACTTAGCCTACAGCATTCTTGGACACGTCGACTCGCCAAATTCGTGCCCGAGTTGCCTCGGTCCAGAGGTGGGAGCCCGTAAAAGAACCCGGCGAAGTGGTGCCCTTCCGACGAGGAGATGAAGACCAGAGATTCCGCGGGAAGATCGGGACGACGACGAGAAGACCGAAGGACACGGATCGCTCGGTATATCTCTCTACCCCTTCTCTTGTTAGCTAGGAGTAGGTTAATGGCCCGATCCGGGATTTTAGTGCGCGGTGGTGCCGGTTTACAAGTTTTGTAAAAGTATCGTTTCCGCATTCCGGCGTCGGATTGACGGCCGGGGCGCCGCCGTGCACTTACAACGCCTTCCTTATGACGGACAGGGAAGTCTCCATCTCCCTGGAAGAGTTTGCTGATATCTCGGGTCTGCCGATGAGGGGGGAGCATTACGAGGAGCTGCTTCCCCCTGAAGAATACGTCTTCGCCACCAAGCCACTGGTGTTTGACTTAACGTCGGAGAATGCCATTTAGCACCAGTTTCCGGGCTTGGTGAAGGTGCTGAACATATATGAAGGGCTCTATATGGAATCGGGAGTCCGGGGAGTTAGTTTCGCAGATTTTATCGCCCGCTTTCTTCGACCGGAGTTTCTATCGGAACGGAGCGAGAAGTTCGCCAAGCTCGATGACCCTTTTGGCTTCGGCTTGGATCGTCGACCAATTTCGGAAGACGATCAAAAGGATTTTTATCTCCCCGGCGCCGCTATCATGCCCTTTTCAGAAATCGTCGTCCCGGGAATGGATGAGAAGACCTTCTTTGTGGGGTTCCTGGGACTGTGGCTGTGCAGCTTCACGATCCCCATGCACCCGCGCCACATGCGGCCGTCTATTTTCTACCCAGCGCATCGGATGGTGGCTGGCCTGCAACTGACAATAGGGATCGCCGGGTTGGCTCACCTATACAATGGACTTAGCGTGGCGGCGGACCCTAATGAACCTGGGGTGCAGCCTGCTAATTTTTCGATGCGCTACTTCACCTCTTGGATGGAAATGCATGTGCATGGGGTGTTCGGGGTCCATAAGATCCCTTCGTTTTTTGAGAGGTGCAGACTCCCAAGAGTCATGCGGCTGATCGGCGCCTCGATCGTGGTTGCGCCTCCACGAGAGGCTAGGGGTTGCTCCTTCGTCCACACCTGGTCGGAGCGAGGATTTATTTTCTGGATAAAGTCATAACTATTGGCTCAGAAACCTCTAAGTCGGTGGTGGCGCTGCGTGACGACTTCAAGGACGGGGCCTCCGTACTGAAAGCCCGGGAGATTCTTCACCTCTAATCCATTCGGCCGGGCTACCTGGTGTTCAGGCAGAACGAGACGGCGCTTTTCATGAGGTATAACCCCTACCGGTTCGCCCAACAATCAAGCTATCACCAGGGGATCCCGCTGGAGGCATTTTTGGAAGAGCCCGCGGCCAGCAGGGAGGGGATACGGAGCGCGATGCACCATTTCATGCGACTGAATACAGGCTCCTACTTATTCATCAGCGAGCCAAGCTGCGTTCCCAAGGTCCTCAACGCGTACGTGGCTTGGTATGCGCATGCAATGGGTCCAGTTATCCATATGGAGAAGCGCATGCTGGTTGACCGCAAGGGTGCGCCTCCCGGCGGCGACCGCAAGGCTCCCCTGAAGCCAAGGACCCCGGTCGTTCCTCCGCTGAAAGATGCCGGAGCCGGGCCACTGCGCGTGCTGAGCTCTCCGCGCGGATTGCCGCTTCGTGATACTGTGGATGCGCCACCAGCGCCCCGTGCTCCAGTGGAGACGGTAAATGTGGTATCGCCGGAGTCCGGCGTGGGTGCGGATATCGGGACCCGCCGCCCTAAGGTGCCTGCAAAGCGCAAGTCGATCTCGGGTGCACCCAGGGCTGGCGGGCAGAAGAGGAAGAAGAAGTCGCTCCTCTCTCTCGATGCTATCCTCGGTTTAGAGCCTCAGGCCCCTCTTACCGAAGGTGTAAGCGAGTATGGCAGCAATAAGGGCTTCTCGGTAGATCCCGCAAACACCGATCTGGCGGCCGCCATTGCGGCTTCTGAGCGATCAGCCAGGCTCGAAGCGATGTTGACTAATCTCACTCAGTCAGGTAATCATTAGCTGCACTCTTCGTCATTTTATCGCATTTTTATCATTATCTTCGACTAATGATTTTCCCTTTTTTTAACAGGTGTCACTACTGAAGGAGCCATCGCTGCCTCTCTAAAAACCTTCCAGGAGGAGGAAGAGAAGCGCGCTTTATTGGGCGTTGGTACATCTCGCCTCGTTAAGTTTTTGTCCTCTTTTCTAATGGCCAACCAAACCTTCTTCCTTTGTCTCTTTGCAGGGGCTGCGCCAGCTGATGCGGGGACTCTCCCCGGGCCAGCTACTGAAGTCCCAGTCTCTTCGGGGCTGCCGCGAGAGCCTCAACTCAAAAAGTCAGTGAGGGATGCATTGAAGGATTTGGAGGCATCTCTGTACACAGACGATGACGCCTCGATGAAGGAAGCTTCGAAGAGGTCCGTCTTGACGGCTCGGGAGGAGAGAAAGCGGTTGAGGCGCGAGGCGAAGGCACGCAGAGCTGCTTTGGCCGTGGGAGTGGGCCCAAGCACCGTTCCTCGTGCTGATACCCCCTCGGAAGAGCCCCCGGTTTCTTTGTCTACCGCTCACAGACAGGCGGCGCGGGCAGCTCGTGAGGCTAATGATCAGTCCACCTCAGGTAATGTGTCTTTCAAGATTTTGTTGTAAGAATTGTAAAACCTATCGGTTCTTATATATCTTGTCCTGCAGGGCCAAGTCCAACCGAAGGGGAGGCGGAAACCGTCGAACCTAAGGGGACAGAGGAAAAGGCACCGGCTGAACCCGAGCCGACGGTGGGCGACGTTGCCGGGGTTGCTGGACCTGAGCTGGGGGCTGAAGAAACTGCGCCAAAGAAGGTCGTCGATGCCGAGCCCGAGGTAGCGGCAAATGAGACGACTGTTATAACTGAGTCTGGGGCAGCAGCGGACGGAGCGCCTGAGACTGGCGACCCCATGGCGACGGCGGATGAGACAGCAGTGACTGCCGAGCCCGAGGGAGTAGCGGGTTAGACGGGCACGACTCTCGGGGACAAGCCAGCCGCTCTTTCTCAAGAGTCTGGCAATGTTCCAATCATTTCTCTCCCCATCTACGGTCCTCCGCCGTCTCCTGGCCTCGTGAGCACGACGATGGCCCCCGTCGAGTCTGGTGATGAGGCCACGGGAGGTGGACTCATGTCTATGGAGGAGGGAGACGCCTCCGTTTCGGCTAGCGGCTCATCAGGTAAATTTCTAGTTACTGTCCTTTTTTTCTTTATCTTGCAATCTTTTCTGACAGGTGTATCTTTGTTTTTAACGAAGGTGCGGCCAGTGCTGACGCTCCATTGCTCGAGGGAGCACCATCAGCTACTGCCTTGGCGGTGGCCACCTCTCAGCCTTCTCTTGTACCATCGCAGATGATGGAAGGTATGGATTTGCAACCCATTAGTTTTATCTTTCGGACGCGTAATTTATGTACTAATGTTGTACTATTGCGTCTTTACAGGAGTGCTTTTTGATCACCTCTACCAAGTGTTGCACCCGCACTTCTCCTTCCCATCTGAACTCACTTCTTCCTCCAGTGGCGCTGGTAAGTATAGTTTCCGATTGATGCCTTTCTTTTTTTTCAGTAATGGAATTATTTCTGACTCTTCCTCGTTCTGATTGCAGTGCTACAAATCGAAGGAGGAGATGAAAGATCGGTTGCGCCACCGGCCCTCCCGGCTTTGCCGCCTACTGCAGCTGGTATAGTAAATTATCCCATCGATGACTTTTTCATATTTCTTGAACCGTCATCTGATCGTATTTTGTTTTTTCAGCTGTCGTTCCGATTCCGGCGCTCTTTGAGTCTCGCGTCATAATGCCGGCAGGCCCCTTCCTGAGACGTCCGTCTTCAAAAGGTGCAGTAATGAGCTTGGGCATGCTGAGCAGATACGTCGAAGAGCTTGACGCGGACGCTCCCCCATCTGCTGCAGATTTCGCTGCGGAGGTTAACCCGATGTTGGCGGCGCTTGTAAATTTTCATGATGAAGGCATCATCGAGTTTTGGGTTAATCACTGCAAGGAAATCGAGGTCCGCCTGCATCAATCGGAGTTTATGCGCCCAGCTCCCGAGACCTTAGCCGCAAGCAACCAACGAGCAGCATGGATCGAGCAAAGCGCTTCTTACTTCCGCCACTTGAAACAAGAAGCGGCTTTAAGGCTGAGGGAATGCCAAGAGAGACGGCTCGTCTGTGTGCTGAGGTTGAGGCGAACGCTGCCTAGGTGAAGGCTATCTTCGAGGGCCTTCTGGAACATATCTCTAATGGGCTAACACTGAAGCGGAAGCTCGCTGCCGCTGAGCGTGATGCCCAAGGCCGCGAAGCAGCTCAGCGGGCAGTTGGGGAGCAGCTTTCATCCTTCTTGCAGCAGCGGGCTCAAGTGGAAGTAGAATTGGCGGTGGCGGCCGATCAGGAGAAAGCATGGAAGGAAGTGCGCGAACAATTGATAGGGTTATTCAAGACGCTTCCTTCCCAGTAGCTGCCCTTGTATCGATATACTTGTAAAAAAATTTCTTTTTCAAATAAGATGTATTCATTCTTTATTCTTTTATACGATTCACCTTGTACTTGATTGAATTAATGAATAAAGATACACATTTTTTCTTCGCAATGTCTTGTATCATTTCTTTGCTTTCTCCCTTCTCTTATTATCAGTATGCTGTCTTAATAAACATGGTTGACAGATAATAGAGAAAGCATCTTGGTTTCTTCAAGAGATAGCGATGGCTTAGGCCGCAGGTTCAGATCTGCTGCCTAAGACTTTTCAACTTTATGAGTCGTGAGGGTCTCATAGAGACTTTTCTCCCTACGGATCGAGAGGATCTCGTAGGTGGATTTTCTCCTTAGGAATCGTGAGAATTCCTAAGTGCGTTTTATCTTATAAGTCGTAAGGATCTTATAAGAAAATTTTCCCTCTTACGAGTCGAGAGGACTCGTAAGAGGTTGTTTCCCTCCTTGTCGAGATTCGACTTCAGAGAGTGAGACCCGTGGATAGTATGCAAGAGACCGTTTTGGATCGACTTGCAGGGTCCCAGTGCTTAGGAAACAAGTTTTTTAATCCCTGCTGCCTAAGGCTTTATCTTGCAAGTCGAGACGAATCGAGAAGTCCTCGCGAAGACACTAATTTCTTCATGAGTCGAGACGAATCGAGCAGCTCTTGTCAAGGACACTAATTTCCATGAGTCGAAGTATTTTGCCGAGGACACTGGTTTCCTCGAGGTTGAAACGAATCGAAGTACTCCTGCAAAGACGCTGGTTTCTCTGCGGGTCGACGCGAATCAAGAAGCTCTCATCAAGGACGCTAGTTTCCCTGAATTGAGGTATTTGCCAAGGACACTGATTTCCCTGGGGTTGAAAGGAATCGGGGTATTCCTGCAAAGACGCTAGTTTCTCTGCGGGCCGACGCGAATCAAGATGTTCTCGTCAAGGACACTGATTTCCCTGAGTCGAAGTATTTTGCCGAGGACACTGGTTTCCTTGGGGTTGAAACGAATTGAAGTGCTCCTGCAAAGACGCCGGTTTCTCTGCGGGTCGACGCGAATCAAGAAGCTCTCATCAAGGACGCTAGTTTCCCTGAATTGAGGTATTTGCCAAGGACACTGATTTCCCTGGGGTTGAAACGAATCGAGGTGTTACTGCAAAGACGTTGGTTTCTCTGCGGGTCGACGTGAATCAAGAAGCTCTCATCAAGGACGCTAGTTTCCCTGAATTGAGGTATTTGCCAAGGACACTGATTTCCCTGGGGTTGAAACGAATCGAGGTGTTCCTGCAAAGACGCTGGTTTCTCTGCGGGTCGACACGAATCAAGAAGCTCTCATCAAGGACACTGGTTTCCCTGAGTCGAGGAGGTTGCCAAGGACATTGATTTCCCTGGGGTTGAAATGAATCGGGGTATTCCTGCAAAGACGCTAGTTTCTCTACGGGCCGACGCGAATCGAGGTGTTCTCGTCAAGGACACTGGTTTCCCTGAGTCGAGGAGGTTTCCAAGGACATTGATTTCCCTGGGGGTTGAAACGATTCGGGGTATTCCTACAAAGACGCTAGTTTTTTCTGCGGGCCGACGCGAATCGAGGTGTTCTCGTCAAGGACACTGGTTTCCCTGAGTCGAGGAGGTTGCCAAGGACACTGATTTTCCTGGGGGTTGAAACAATCTTTGGTGGTCTTTCGGGTTTTATATGAGTTACCGTCAAAACCGTGAAGCTAGAAATTTGATCTTCGCTTCGTTTGCTGGCACTACGTCTGCTGTATCGAGACGAACGTCACGGTTGTCTCTAGGTTGTTGGTGAACCGTCGAGATTTGGCTTCGCTCTCTAGCGGAGCCTGTTGGGAAGGTATGATTCCCTCTTTGTTTGTGCCCTTGGATTGTATACAGGGATCGACGTGATCTCACCTGTAGGGCAAAAGTTCATCATTTTTTTTATTATTATTTTATTTCCGCGATGCTCTATCATTTCAGCTTTATATCGCGAAAGTCGCGATTGCCCCATCATTTCGGCTATCTTTCGCGATTCCCAATCATTTCGGCTATTTATTTTATTTTTACTCGCTGCTTTTTATTGCGAGTTGCCCAATCATATCTACTATTTTGTATGCGTACGTTTTTACTTGCTGCTTTTTATTGCAAGTTGCCCCATCATTTCGGCTATTTCGTATGCATGTGCGACTTGCTGGCTTTCCGCTGTAAGCCTGGAATTAGGCACCGATATCGGAATCTGCACCGCTACAACTGGGATGTTGCCAGGAGTGAATCATCATTTGCCTCTGTCGATGTCGAACAAAGGTGGCTTAGTAAACAGGGTTAAGATCCTGTCGACTAAGGCTTTTGACTTCATGAGCCGTAAGGGTCTCACAAAGGTATTTCTCCCTACAAGTCGTGAGGATCTTGTAGGTGTGTTTTCTCCTTAGGAATCCTTAGGATTCCTAAGTGCATGTTCCTCTGTAAGTCGTAAGGATCCTACAAGAGGGTTTTCTCTTTGTAAATCGAGAGGACTTATAAGGGATGTTCGCCATATGGACATATCCCCAATCACGGATGGGACCTGATTAAGGATATGTTTATTCGCGCCTGTGGATTGTATACAAGGGTCAGTATTGAACCACTTGTAGGGCCATATCGCAGGTTGTGGGGGGTTTGCTTAAGCACAGGTTTAGGTCTCTGTAACTTAAGACTTTCAAACCTTATGAGTCGTGAGGGTCCCATAAGAGAGTTCTCCTTACGAGTCGTGAGGATCTCGCAAGTGTATTTTCTCCTTAGGAATCGTGAGGATCCCTAAATGTGTTGCTCCCTTGTGAGTCGTAAGGATCTCACGCGGGTTGGTTCTCCTTACAAGGTCGAGAGGACCCTGCAAGTGTCTTTTAACGAGGTTGCGCCCTTTCGGGTTTTCACAAACACTCGACGGTAGCCCTGCTGTTTTTACTCACGGAGACCTTTCGGGTTTTCATCCGTGCCCATTTTGCTTATGGACATACCGTTTTTTTTCTTCTGTTTCTTCTGTTTATTTAAATTTTTTTTACGAGGTCGCGCCCTTTCGGGTTTTCACGAACACTCGCCGGTAGCCCTGCTGTTTTTACTCACGGAGCCCTTTCGGGTTTTCATCCGTGCCCATTTTGCTTATGGACATACCGTTTTTTTTATTTTTATTTTTTATTATATTTTTTTTTATTCTTTTTTTTTTCTCGTCAGCCTGAGGATGTTGCGGTAGCAGTTTAAGGACATTTCGGTCCTCGGCCAGTTTTAGGACGTAGTGGTCCGTCATTAGTTTAAGGACGTTTCGGTCCGTTATTAGTTTAAGGACGTTTCGGTCCATCATTTGTTTAAGGACGTTACGGTCCATCATTAGTTTAAGGACGTTACGGTCCATCTTTAGTTTAAGGACGTTACGGTCCATGGTAAAGAAGGCCGGCTACTACTCATAGAGTTTGGGTTTAGGAAGATAGCGAGCGGACATAGTCGTCGTCATCTATCATTGACCTAGGCTGTGACTCATTAAGCGCAGTATTTCTTTAAGAAGCGACCATTTATTGGCCTGAAAGGCCTTTCACCGTGCATATCCATGAGTAGATAGGCTCCACCCTGGTAGATCTTGTCTATGATGTACGGGCCTTCATAGTTCGGCTCGAATTTTCCCCGCTTGGCGCAATTGGGGATCATAGGTCTTTTGACCACTAGCACGAGTTCGCCTTGGCGGAATGTCCTCGGCCTGGTCAATCTTTCATATGAGCGCGTCATCTTTGCTTTATAAGCCTCCAGATTTTGTTGCGCTATGAGCCGGGTTTCATCAAGGGCATCAAGCTCCTCAAGCCGAAGGTGAGCATTTTCTTCGTCCGTCAGCTCGTAGTGGACTGCCACTCGTAGAGAAGGTAATTCTATTTCGAGGGGGAGTACTGCTTCTGTACCGAAGACTAACGCATACGGTGTTGTGTTCGTGGCTGTCTTCAACGTAGTTCGCTATGCCCAGAGAGCTTCTTGCAGTCTCTCGTGCCAGTCCTTCTTATTTCGGGACACCGTCTTCTTCACGATCTTCGTCAAGGTTTTGTTGAAAGCCTCAGCTAGACCATTGGCTCGGGGATTATAAACTGAGGAGTATCTCCAGTCAATGTTGTGCTGTTGTGCGAAGCGGCTGATCTTGTGGCTTCTATAGGCTGGTCCGTTATCGAAGATGATCCGTCTCGGAGTTCCAAACCGATAAATGACGTGCGTCTTGAAGAAATGGAGGATATTCTCCGTCTTCACTTCCCTCAGCGGTACTGATTCTGCCCATTTGGAGAATTAGTCAGTCGTCGCCAAAATGAATCGATGTCCCCTGGACGACGCTGGTTCGATAGGGCCAATTATGTCAGTTCCCCACATCTCGAACGGCCAGCTAGCCACCGTTGGATGTAGTGGATTTGGGTGCTGATGGATGAAGTCCCCATGGATCCGGCATGAGTGGCATTGCTTCGCATACTCGAGGCAATCCTGAATCATCGTGGACCAGTAGTAACCCATCCGTTTTATCTTCAACTTCATCTTCGGGCCTGCTTGGTGAGAACCGCAGAGTCCGTCGTGAACTTCCTGAACGACTCTTTTCGCTTTGTCGGGTCCCAGGCATCTCAACCACAGAGAATCAAACGACCTCTTGTACAGAGTATCATTGACGAAGGCGAAAGACAGAGCTCGTTTCATGAGCTGATGTCTTGAGGACGCATCTTCGGGCGTTCGACGGTATTTGAAGTATTCTATAAAGACTTCTCTCCAATCCTCAGCCTTTTCCCGGTCTTTTATTTGCAGGGTCGTCCGCTCAGTCGCTCCTTTTTCTTCGGATGATTCCGGAGATATTTCTGCTGGAGCAAGCACCCGACGGCTTTGTATCACGATTCTTACGTCATCGAGGTTCTCATCGGCCAGTTCTTTAGCGAGCTTGGCTAACGCGTCCGCTTTGCTGTTTTCCGCACGCGGTATGTTTTCCAAAGTGTATGAAGGAATTTGGGTCAATAGTTGTTGCATCTTTTCGCCGTACTTCACCAATTCTGGTTTGCACGTTTGATAGTCGCCGTTTACTTGACTAACGACCAGTTGGGAGTCTTCGTATATGAGGAGGTTTTCAATTCCCATGTCGATGGCGATCTCGAGGCCTGCTATCAGAGCTTCGTATTTGGCTTCGTTGTTCGTCCTTGGCTCCGTTAAGGAGAAGGCGAAGCGCATTATCCCTCCTTGTGGGGTCACGAAGATGAGACCTACCCCTGATTTGATTACAATGGTGTTCTGTTTGCGCTTCTTCATGGAGGATGCTCCATCAAAGTAGAGCTCCCATCGGGTATCACCACCGTCGATCGCATCAAACGCATGTTCGTCTGGCAGTTCGCAATTCAGAGGAGAATCACCAGGTATCGGATGCTCGGCGAGAAAGTCGGCGATGGCTTGGCCTTTCACTGCCTTAAGAGGCTGATAGGTTATCGAGAACTCCATCAAGAGCAGGGCCCATTTAGCGAGTTACCCCGTCAATATGGCCTTCAACATTAAATATTTAAGGGGGTCCACCTTCGAAATGAGACGGACTTCATGCGCCAACGCATAGTGCCTGAGCTTTGTTATCGCGAAGATCAACGCCAGGCAGTGTTTTTCAATAGGGGAATAGTTTCTTTTTGCCCCCAGTAGAACTCGACTTAAGTAATAGAGAGCTCTCTCTTTCCCTTGGTCGTTCTCTTGCGCCCATAATGCGCCTAAGGAACCTTCGAGGGCGATCGTATAGAGAATGAGGGGCTTTCCCTTGACCGGAGCAGCTAGCACTGGCGGGTTCTGCAGGTACTGCTTGATTTCGTCTAGCGCGTCTTGGCATTTATGATCCCAGACGAACGAAGTTCCCTTCTTCATCAGGTGACTGTAAGGACGGCACTTGCCTGAAAGATTGGCTATAAATCGCCGAATGTACGCGAGCTTCCCTTGGAGAGACCGCAGTTGCTTGAGAGTTCTTGGCGGAGGCAATTCCATGATCGTCTTGATCTTCGACGGATCTATTTCGATACCCCAGTGTCGGACGATGAATCCTAGGAATTTTCCTGAGGAAACTCCGAATGCGCACTTAAGAGGATTCATCTTCAAGTTGTATTGTCGAAGACGTTGAAATACAATCTTCAGATGCTCGAGATGTTCCTCGTACGATTTGCTTTTCACCACGAGGTCGTCGATATAGCATTCGACGATTTCATGTATGAGGTCATCGAAGATCTTCGTCATGGCCCTCTGATAGGTGGCACCGGCGTTCTTTAAACCGAAGGGCATCACCTTGTAGCAGAATATTCCCAGAGGGGTCCGAAAAGCGGTGTGCTTCTGGTCTTCAGGATGCATCTTTATCTGATTATATCCTGATGAGCCATCCATGAAGGAGAAGACTTCGTGAGTGGACGTGTTATCTATCATCAGTTCGGTGACTGGCACTGGGAAATCGTCCTTCGGGCAAGCTTTATTGAGATCCCGGATGTCCACGCATATGCGCACTGTCCCATTCTTCTTCATCACCGGGACGATGTTGGCGATCCAGTCGGGATATTGAACTTCTTGGATGAAGCCAGAGTCGATTAACTTCTTGACCTCGGCGTTGATGCTCATCTCGAGCTCGAACCGCATTCTCCTCGGCGCCTGTTTGACTGGCTTGACGTCCAGGGATATTGCCAATTTATGCACAGCGATTTCTGGATCTAGTCCTGGCATTTCGGAATAGCTCTATGCAAAGCAATCTCTATGCTGTATAAGTACGTCTTTTAACGCAGCCACCCTTTCTTCAGATAGCAGCTCGCTGACGAATGTCGGTCGCGGGTCATTCGCCGTCCCCAACTCAACTTTCTTGAGGTTATCTGCAGTAGTATGTATTCCATCCTCTAGCTCTTTCGGTGCTGGTGGAAATTTTGAGATCACCTCGTCATTGTTGTTTTCAAAGCACCAGGGAAGGCCATCCATGTTCTCGGACCCTTCTTTTAATATTGTTATCATGTGACAAGTACGAGCTCGCTTCCAAGACCGATATGAATCCGGTTCTGCTTTCGTGGCTTTGGGTTCGTGCTTCTGTGGCGTCGTTACCCTCCAACTGTCAGATAGAGCGAACTTGACGAGCTGATACTGATCTTCAACCCAGTTCTTAAAGGTGAAGCAGTCTTCAAGAGGGTGCCCTATTGCTCGGTGATAGGAGCAATAGTTCGGGTGAGAGACTTCACATGCTTGTTCGGGGTGTTTAGACTCCGGCAGTGTAAGCATCTGGTATTTTATAGCTCGGTCAAGTATCTTCTTTGTCTTGTCCCGAGGAAAAGAGTATGCTAGACCCATCTTCTTTACAAGGGACAGATCCGGACCGTTCGATTCCCGACTGCGTGGCTTCTTAGTCCCGCTTTGTTGCCGTCGAGCGCCTTTTTCGCTTTTCGACTTGTTTCTGCTTCTGCGTCGAGCCTTTTTTACCATAAGTTGACAAGGAGCGTCACTTTCATCTTTCGCGGCCTGTTGTAGGAGGCGTTGCATTTTGGCTTTCTCGTAGATGGCCATTTCGCGGTTGTGGTCGTCTCGGACTTTTTGACCAGCTTCTCTTATAAGCCTATTCATTTGTTCTTCGAATGACGGACTGGGTACCTTTGCATCAGGAACTTTTACTGGTTCAGGATTAGCGTCCTCCCATTGAGCATCCCCTTCTTCATTGAAGTCATGCACGACGTAGCAACCGCGGAGTAGCTCTCGTTTCTTGGACCGAATGTATCCGAGCCCGATTGTTTCCATCCTCCCACTAGGCAATTTGTGCTGAGTTCCGGGGACGTTCCAAACCCTGTCATAGAATTTGGCTTTTCGAGCGGTCTGTTTGAAAGGTATCCCTTGGCGTTTCAGCAGCCTCTTCAAGCCTTCTGTATAATATCTTGGTAGACGGATGGGCTGAAGCCTGTCAAGCGTAGGATCCGCACCGTGCCAGATTTCTTTATCCACTTTGGTTTCTTCAGAGAGGTAGAATAGAATTGCCTTTTCGCCTGGGAGGGACATAGAATGTCCGTGGCTCCTCTACAGTATAGGCATCGAGCGCATCCAGTTCTTTATGATGTTTAAGCGGAACCATAGCGATTTGCAGGCTTTGCTCTTCGTCAGCGGATGTTTGTATTGAAGGCCGAGCAGAGAATACAGCATGGACCTCATCTTCCGAGTCACTACCAAAGATCAACGTAGGAGTGGATGGTCCCGACTTGTTGTATTGGGGCGGACCCGAATAAACTATTTCCTCTTCCTCCTCAGTATCACTCCCGAAGACAGGGATGGTAGCGTTAGCTTTATTCTCTAGCTTGTGACACCTCTCCATGTGTTCGAAATCCGGTAAGAAGTATTTTGCATCTTCATATTTGCGGACTTCGTTCACGGAGAACAGGTTCAGTTCTCCCGTCACGGTATACTCGAGACCATCCTTAAAATATTTCATACACTGATGCTGTGTAGAAGGGATGATGTTATACTCGTGTAACCATGGTCAGCCGAGCAGAGCATTGTATCATGTCTTGGCGTCTATGACGTGGAATTTAATGTCCGTGATCAGTAGCCCAAAGCGTAACGTCAGTATCACAGATCCAAGAGTCCGGGATGATTGAGAGTCGAAACCAGAGACGGTGATCTTATCCCGAGCGAGATACTGAACGCTCATGCAGATTTCCTTTAACACCCGCACGTTGAGGAGATTAACGGAAGACCCATTGTCAACCAAGATTTTGCCTATCTTTATATCATGGCAATACCCTGAGACATAGAGGGGGCGATTGTGTTCGCACGTCCCTAGGAGAAGGTCTTCATCACCGAAAATGACATCGGCCGTGTGCACTTCTTGCAACTCATCCTTCATCTTTTCTTCGGCGAGAAAAGCTTGGAATTGCTCCGGCTTCTGTAGTGCCTTGATTAACGAATCACTTGCCTCTTTTGATAGTAAAAGGGCGTCAAGAATGCTGAGCTGCGAGGGTAGCTTCCTCAGATGCGCTAGAACGTTGTAATCCACCTTATTTTTCTACGGCGGGTCCTTGGCGGCTAGCTCTTCCATGACTTGGTCATCTAGGGCTATATCCTCAGAGACCTTTTCTTTCCCTTTATCTTTTTTATTTGAGGGTCCGAGATTCTTTTCAGGTAGCGTATGATTACGTAGCCGGATATTTTCGCAGACCTTCGGCTCTTCTTCTTTTCCCGAGGTGGACTCTTTAAAGAGGGGGCTAAGAGCCATTTCCTCGTCAGAGTCGCTCCCGAACGTGAGAACTTGCGATCCCCCGGCGTTAACCATGCGACAATCGCCGGTAGTTCTGTTAAGCCCCTCGGTCGTACCTTTCCGCTCCCGACGAGTATTGCGCTTTTCCCGCTTAAAATGTTGTCGGTGAGCAACATATCCCTGCCACCATCTATTGAAAGCTTTCCACTCTTCGGTGGGGTGCGAAATCTTCCGATGATACAAGCAGTAGGAAGGGTGCATTTCCGCTTCACCAGCAATGTTTCCTTCAGAAGGTGGTAGCTTCATACCCGTTGATATGGCTTTAGCAAACCTTTTCCTCATCTTGAATTTGTTTTTATCTGCGGTGGACGTACTTTGCTCCAACGGGGGTGTCTCAACTCTTTCGTCAAGTCGCTGGCGCTTGGCCCTTTCAAATATGGTCGTCTCGCGTTCTCGATCAGTTTTACTTTTCAACAGAGCTTCGCTGAGGATTACGTCAATTGTTTCATCCGATGGCCCCATAATTTCTGGTTTAGGATCTGCCCCCAGCTTTTCAGTGCAAGGAGTTTTCTCATCATCTGTGAACGAGTGGAAGATCATATAACAGCTCGCCACATATTCCTCGGATTCATCCGACGAGCTCTTTCCCTCATCTTCCTCTTGAAAGACGTAGTTGAGGAACTCTTGGAGTGTGAAGGGAGTCCGTGCTTTCTGGTTGTACTCCTCCAGCGCGTCAATCTGCTTTTGTAAGTCCGTGCGCTTGTCGCCAGGCTTCACGGGCTTCTTGGATTTCTTCTTCTTCTTCTTTGAAGATTTTGACGGCTGGTTGTGAGTGCTTGGGCCACCACCATCGATCTTTGGAGTTGGACGCGGCTTCAACATCCCTTCAATGATCTGGGATTCCAATGGGTTCTTCTACCTGATCGCTGGGCATGTTTGAAGATCGTTCAGCATCCTCTTCGTTTTGGCTGATAGTACAACCTCCCATGGAGCTTCTTCAACGAGAGAGCATGTTGCCCCCGGCGTATTTACCCTTTTAGGGGTGTGAGGCTGCGGCGGGTTCACCTTCCATCTTTCGGACAATGCGAACTTGCCCTGTTGGTACTGGTCTTCAATCCAATTTTTGAAGACGTAGCAATCCTCGATCGGATGACCCAGTACTCGGTGATAAGGACAGTAATTGGGATCATTGACGTCGTTTGGCTGCGACGGACGCCTTGGATCCGGCAGATTTATGAGTCGGTCGCAATGCCAGCTCGAACAGTCTTCTCGTTTTATCTCGAGGAAACGAGTAAGGACGTCCTAGCCTCTCCTCAAGGGGTACGCGCGGACGCATATTATTTTGACGGACAACCGGCTTCAAGTTGCTCGGTTGTTGTTGAGCATTGGCGACAACAATCGCTTTTCCCTTCCCCTTCTCATTTCGAGAGTCCGGCTTTGGAGGGACGGTCTATGACCCATCTGATCCATTTGAACTAGTTTGTCGATCAAGGCCTGGAAGGTGGTCGGCTTGAATAACATCATGAATTGGGATATGGTCGCCTGCGGATCGAGGGTTCCCATAAACATGCCTACTGCAGGAGCCTCTTCTATGCGTTGTTCGCACTTTGACCATAAGTTCCGCCACCGTATCGCATACTGAACCCATGTTTCGCCTGGCTTCACCCTGGCATTAATCAATGTTGTTATCGGGGTGCGTTCGCTGGCGCTGGCGAATCGTTGCGTAAACAGCAGCTCCATCTCCGCAAATGTTTTGACGGAGTCGTTCGGGAGTTCAGAGTACCACTCGAACGCTGTCTCCAACAAGCTGCTGACAAACTGGTGAAGTAGCAGTTTGTCGTCGCCTCCAGTGTTGCCGCATAAGGCAATAAACTTGGCAACATGTTGATGTGGATTCCCAATCCCTTTATATACATGGAACTTAGGGATCGTATAGCCCGGCGGGTACTTTATCTGATCGTACCAGCTCGGATATGGTCGCCCTGTTTTGACGACTTGACCGGCTGCCTCAGTTGCCTGGTGAGCCCTTATCTGCTGAGCTATATATTCGTCCAGGTCAGCTTTGGAGATTGTTTCCTCCTTGGCTGTTGACAGAGCCGGTGGAGGATTTGACGTTTCTCCCCTGTCATCTTCAAGGACGATCGGAGGATCTTCAGCAGAAGGATCTTGTTGGATCATCATACCCACCATGTCCTGGAACAGAAGGGCCATTCGTTTTATGTTGGTTTCTTGTTCTGCAGCCTCTTTGTCCTTCTTCTCTAATATTCTCCGAAGGAACTCAGCGTCGGTTTCTTGCTCCTGGCGTTGATCCGACGACGCTTCGGGGCTTTCTTTCGGCCCAGTGAGTGCGGCCATCACGGTCATCATTTCCTGGAGCTTCTGCTGCTACTCCTGAGCTTTAGTCACTGACCGTGTAAGCGGTCTATGACCTGTAGATATACAACTGTCCTCTTTCCCGGATGCCATGCAGACGGTATGGACCACAATGCCCCCGGACTTAGGGCGTTTGGGCTCACCGCCTTTGACATTTACCGCAGGCGTGGGGATTTTCTCTGGCCTTCTTCTTTTGTGGGCCGTCGAAGTTGAGGGGGGCCGTTGCCGCGGGCACCCAAGTAGTTGTCGTCCTTTGTTGTTTGACAGGACGGCTCTTTTCTTCCTGAGCCTTCACCCTCTTCTGCCGGCGAGAGTGATCTTGGTCAATTACTGAGTCTTGAACCCGCCGCTAGACCCTGTAAATTTTGGAGGACAGCCGTTGAGGGGGCTGCTCCGGCTTTGTTTCCGTAACACTCTCCGCAGGTGGAGGAGATCTTTTCAGCGTGGCAGTTGGAGAGTTCTTGCGTACCCTCCTTAGCGGTTCAAAGTTGTTCCCAGTTGGAACAGCAGCATTAACTTCCACCATTGGAGCCGGTGGAGTTAACCCAGAGGGGGAGTTGCCCCCGGCCTTCCTTACTCGGCGCCAGTGGCGACGTCGAGCGTGACGAGCTGTTGGGGCTGGTCCGGCGATGGGGATAGTTTCGTTTTGCCCCCTGTCTAAATGAGGCACCGCTGGTGCCAGCCTCATAAAGACTGATGTTGTCTTTTCAATAGCGGTATCCAATCTGTCAAAGACAGACCTTCGAGCAGAAACGGGAGCCGGAATAGTCAGCCTTGAAAAGACTGACTCTTTAACAGGAGAAGCCGCATTGACGACCTCAGGAGCAGAGGTGGCCATCTTCCTCGGGATGGCCACTTCAGGGTTCATGGGCTTCTTGGCGGGCCTATCGGAGTTCTGGTTCAGCCTGGTAAAGACAGAGGCTGCAAGCTTGATATTGGACGACCTGTTGAAAGGGGCCGTGGTGGTAGTGAGCCGATCGAAGACCGACTTCTTCTGCGCTTCCGGTGCGAGCACTGGAATGGTGAAGCTTGCTGGCGGGAGCATGGCCCCGAAAAACAGACCGGTGGTGGCCTGAATCACTTGTTCCACCGGCATGGCAAGGATGGAGGCCGCTTGAGGCCCATAGGCTACACCTCCAGGTGAGGCGGAGCGTCGGTTGCATTGGCACTTGGAGTAGCTCGAGCAGTTGGATGCCATTGATGCTTGATTTCTGTGCCAGGCAAAAGATCAAATCTTAGTAAATTGAAACCCAAAGGCAACCATTAACAAACCGCGATTCGTTCGTGAAAGAAGACACACGAAGTGTGGAGTGGAAAGAGGAAAAGGTCCCACCGGGCGTGCCAAAATCTGTTCCCCTCCGAATGATGGCCAAGACATGGACGTCTTGCCTGAGATTCGGGGCAGATGCTATTTGTTTTTATCCGTCCACCTCTCCGAAGATTCCAAGTTGATTTATGGCACCGTATATCGGAGGTTTAGACGGATGCGGCCGATGTAGCAGACTTCGTCAGATTCCCCCTCGCTTGAGGGGTTTTTGATTGTGGGGACGCTCTTCCCTGCAGGCGCAAGCCCCTACAGTTAATTACGCTACCGCATCGCGGTAACAACTTTCTCCTTCTCTAGATATTCACTTCGTATCGTGGGTGTTTGTTTTGTTTGTGGTTGCCCGTGGATTGTATACGGAGACTAATTTATGTCGTTGCCCGTAGGACGTGGATTAGTCCAAATCCATATTTTCTTAGATTTGGGTTTTGGTGTTTTGGTTTGAGGATACGTTAGCCCTATTTGAGGCTAAGATCAACTCAAACGTTTGTTAAGGATACGTTAATCCAATTTTGAGACTAAGAACAACTTAACGGGATCGTTTAGATCCGACAAAAGAGCATTTGGGGCTCTATTGTTCCAGTTTAGGGACGTAGTGGTCCATTGCCAGTTTAGGGACGTAGTGGTCCATCGTTCCCGTTTTGGGGACGGATATTAGTTTAAGGACGCATTAGTCCATGAGTTTAAGGACGCTTAAGTCCATGGGTTTAAAGACCCCACAGTCTGTATCTTGGTTTAAGGACGCATAAGTCCATGGGTTTAAGGACCCCACGGTCCGTATTGTTGGTTTAAGGACGCTTGAGTCCATGAGTTTAAGGACGCTTGAGTCCATGAGTTGGTTTAAAGACGCTTAAGTCTGGGAGTTTAAGGACGCTTAAGTCCATATCGATGTGTGGTTGTCGGGACCCGTCACCTCTCTGACGTCGTTGAAGGATTACAACGATATGTGCCAGAGGAGTTCGGAGATGTATCCTTGAACCGGATGTGAATTGATTTAAGAGAGCAATCGTGCTCAGTCAATTTAATTTGAGGACTTACGGCCATGATTGGGCTAAGTCCAATTGAAGATGTTCAACATTTTCATTTGTCTTTGGCCTATTAGGCCTATGCTAGGGCTTTTCCCCAGTTTAATAATGCACTGCATTTTATTTTGGCCTGTAAGGCCTTTTAAATTGGGCTCTGTTCCCTTTATAATACAGAGCATTTGTTCTGGGTCCATTGGACCTCTTAATTTGGCTCTGCCCCTTTTAAAATTAATGCATTGCATTTTATTAGGCCTGTTAGGCCTTTTTTGATCGGGCTCGGCCTTTCTTTTCAATAATGCAGTGCATTAATTATCTGACAGTGGCCATGTAGCCTGTCAGGCGCTTTGCGCCAATTAATGAGTGCAAGCGTATGTGGAGGTGACACGTGTCACGCTCTGGTGAGCGCAAGTGCAGTGCGCTGCGCTGTTGCGCTGCTGACACGTGGCGTGCTCTGGTGAGTTGTGCCAATTTAAGAGAGCAGTGCTCTATTTTTAAAAGCGCATAGCGCAAGTTATTCTGGAGCTGACACGTGGCGCTCTCTGATGGCTTGCGCCAACCCAGGAGCGCAACAGTGCAGATTTATAAGTGCAAGGCACTGTTTTAATATCATGATCCAATTTTTGGATTCAAGAAAGGAATCTTTTAAGATTCCAGAACCAATGGTTCATAAAAAAGGCAATGCCTTTTTTCTTATTATATTTTTTAGTGAAGATCCTTGATCTTGTTCTTAGATCAATGATCTTTTTAGAAGAAATTCTTCTTTCCAAAGGTTTACCTTTCCTTTTTGTTTCTGAATTCTTCTCAAACTTTTTAAGAGTTCTGTGGGTTCTCTCTGCTTTTTTTTTAGAATGGGGGTCTAGGGGCCTTTATATAGTGCCAATTAATTTGTTAAATTAGTTAAAGAAATCATTCTCTGAGTGATTTTGGGATTTTTCCCTACAGTTGGATCTTTAATCCAAGGGCTTCTGTTTTACAGAAGACAATCTTCTTGTTTTAACAAGAACAGAAAGATCTTACTGGAATTTTAATTCTGTTTGGCGCAAACGCACCTGCGCTTGACACGTGTCGTGCAGCGCAGAGCGCAACGCAACTGCGCTGACACGTGTCGCGCAGCGCAACTGCGCTAGCGCAACTGCGCTGACACGTGTCGCGCAGCGCTGACACGTGTCGCGCAGCGCTGAGCGCAAATCATCTGAAGCGTTGCTTCTTTTAATTTTGTTTTAAATAGAGCCTTGTTCTGATTGGGTGCGTTGCCTTGGCGCTGCGCTAACATATCAGCTTTTGACACGTGGCGCGTTGCGCGCAGCGCAAGGAATTTGAAGCGTTGCTTCAATTTTTGAATTTTTGAAATTCAAACAGAGCTTTGCTCTGATTGGGGGAAATACTAAGTTCTTCATAGGAATTAAATTCCTTTTTGAAAAAGGGGAATTAAATTCCCAGAAACATCTTTTAGATGGAATTAAATTCCATGGAAAAGACAAGTGTCGCCATCGATCCCTGAAGATCAGAGAAACCCTAAGAGATCTATTGTTTGAGGATTGAATGGTTTTCTGTTTTTTTTTTTAAAGAACTAAAAAATGGGTTCTTGATTAAAGGGAAAAAACCCTTGGTGTGGATTTAAAATCCAAAGAGTTTATATGTATGGGAGTTCTTCGATCGTTCAAAGTCATTACCTGAAGAAAAGATTCTTCCTTGAACAGAGTTAAACTCTGAAGATTTTTGGAAACAGAGAACTAAGCTCTGAGAGCGAGAATTAAATTCTCAAAAGGAAAAATTAACAAGGAAGAAGATGAAAGAGTAGAGGCGCTTCTGAAGAGACCTCTGCATTTATAGGATGTGATGGAAAACGTTTCATCTCCCCTATTCCCTAGACAGATCCAACGGTCACAAAAGTGACAGCGTTGCACTCACGTGCAGACACGTGAGAGCAACGCTGTGGGGGAATTTGTTCCCTGATTAAAAATCAGGAATTATCTCAATGAGGTATCACGTGCTCACACGTGACCAATGGTCACGTGTTGACACGTGATAGTTAAAACTCTAAGCAGACAGAAATGAAAACAAGCGGCTGAAGGAGGACCCAATTGGGGGCCACGTGCTCCCACGTGACCAAGGGTTACGTGCCAGCACGCGACAGGCTTTGAAAGCCTTATAACTTAGTAGAATTAAATTCTAATTTCTCTAAATCTTTCCAAACGAAAAAAGATTATGGGGAACCGTTAGATTAGAAATCCAAGGGTGATTAAAAATCACCAATTTATGGAAAGATTTTAGACAAGGAAAGATTTCCCTAAATCTCACCAAAAATAACAAACAGAATATCTTTTGGATTAAAAATCCAACGGTGAATAAAATTCACTGAGTGATCTAAAGGATCATATTAATTATGAAAACAAACAAAATCTTTCAATGAGAGATTTACTAAACAAATTTATTCTTTTCCTTCCCCTATAAATAGGAGCTAAGAAGAGAAGAGGGATGTAGAATTTTGGGATCTTGAAATTTTCTAAAAGAAAATAGCAGAGAGAAAATAAAGGAGAATTTAATTCTCAAGAAAGAAAACCCTATGTAAGAAAAGAGAAGGGGATCAAAGCTTTATAAAACAAAAAAAAGAGAATATAATTCTCAATTTAAGAGTTTAACTCTTCTGCAAAAGAACTTAGTTCTTCCTCTGGTTGAAGATCTGCAGAAGCAAATCTTCTCATAGGTTGAGAATTTAATTCTCATCGAGTTGAGATTCTGCCATGCAGATCCAAAACTTAGAGGGAGATTTGAGTTTAGGGAATTTAATTCTCCTAAATTCACAGGAATTTAATTCCTCCAAGATGAAATTAGGGTTTAACCCTATATGAGAATTTAATTCTCTCAAACTCACAGGAATTCAATTCCTTCAAGATAAAATTAGGGTTTAATCCTATATGAGAATTTAATTCTCCTAAAACCACAGGAATTCAATTCCTTCAAGATAAAATTAGGGTTTAACCCTATATGAGAATTTAATTCTCCTAAAATTATAGGAATTTAATTCCTTCAAGATGGACAAAACTAGGGTTTAACCCTAATTGAGAATTTAATTCTTTTACATATACAGGAATTTAATTCCTCCTAAATGAAATTAGGGTTTAACCCTACATAAGAATTTAATTCTTTCATTTACATGGGAATTTAATTCCTCTAAAACATAATTAGGGTTTAACCCTACAGAGAATTTAATTCTTAAAAATAACAGAGAGCTCAAAAGGTCTCCATCACGTGTCCTCACGTGACCCCTGAACAGATCCCCTAAAAAAGAGAAGAAAAATTGTTGAGGCAACGCCTCACGTGTTCCCACGTGACCTCCAAAACACAGAAAATAAAAGCAAAGGAAATGTAGGCTTTGGGCGCTCTCACGTGTCACCACGTGACCCCTTAGCAAATGTTTTAGTGATCAGCACACAGATGTCCATTACGTGCCAACACGTGATGCCCAAAAGAGCAAAGGTGTTTAACACTTATTTGCAAAGCAAAGTAAAAGGGATCTGGTCCCACCTTTGGGTGCCCTCACGTGGCCCCACGTGACCCATTCCTATTTAATGTTTAACACTAATTTAAAGGACTCATTTCCAGTGTTTAACACTATTGTTTTCTAGTGTTTAACACTAATCTGAAAGTTTTATTCCCAGTGTTTAACACTGTTGTCTTCTAGTGTTTAACACTAATTCGAGAATTCTATTTCTAGTGTTTAACACTAATTTAAGAATTTTATTTTCAGTGTTTAACGCTGCTGCTCTAGTGTTTAACAATATTTTTAGCTAAATTGGCTAATTTTCCAGAGACAGAAGTCTCCCTTTAAACTGAATCTCAAAATTGAGTAAAATTCAGAGCTATAATGTTCCATGCTCAGTCAAAGATAAAAATGTTACCAAAGCTTTCAAACTCTTGTTTAGCATAGCTAAAAATATGCGGGCTTGAACCTAGATAAGTGTTTAATGGTCCAACAAAGAGCCAACACTTCAAATTTAATTGGACTTAGCCCAAGTTGGCCATAAGTCTTCAATTCAGACTTAACTGAGCCAATGTGCTCATAATTTAATTAATTGATCTCGGTTCCAAATTGGATTACAGATCACTTAATCCACTTTGGTTTGAGGGTACATCTCTTCACTCCTCTGATATTTGTCGTTGTAATCTTTCAACGTCTTCAGAGAGGTGACGGGTCCTGACAACCACGCATTTCACAGACTATGACGTCTCTAAACTACGGACTGTGATGTCCTTAAACTCATGGACTATGATGTCCTTAACCTCGACCTTGATGTCCTTAAACTAATATTGGACTGTGAGATCTTTAAACTCATGGACTATGATGTCCTTAACCTCGACCGTGATGTCTTTAAACTAACATCGGACTGTGGGGTCCTTAAACTCATGGACTATGATATCCTTAACCTCGACCGCGATGTCTTTAAACTAACAATGGACCGAGATGTCCTTAAACTAACAATAGACCACCATGTCCTTAAACCGGTAATCGACCGCAATGTCCCTAAACTAAACAATAGAGCCCAATTGCTCTCTTGTTGGATCTAAACGATCCCGTTAAGTTGATCTTAGTCTAAAATGAGACCAACGTATCCTTAACAAATGTTTAAGTTGATCTTAGTCTCAAATGAGGCTAATGTATCCTTAAACCCAACCCCCCCAAACCCAAATCTAAGAAAGATACGGTTTTGGACCAGTCCACGCCCTAAGGGCGACAACATAAATTAGTCTCCGTATACAATCAACGGGCAACCACAAACAAAACAAACACACACGACACGAAGTGACCATCTGGAGAAGGAGAAAGTTGTTACCGCGATGCGGTAGCGTAATTAACTGCAGGGGCTTGCGCCTGCAGGGAATAGCATCCCCACAATCAAAAACCTCTCAAACGAGGGGGAATCTGACAAAGTCTGCTACATCGGCCGCATCCGTTTAAACCTTCGATACATGGTGCCATAAATCAACTTGGCATCTTCGGAGAGGTGGATGGATAGCACCAATTAGCATCTGCCCCGAAATTCAGGCAAGACGAACCTACGCGGTCGCGTCTCCGTGTTTCGGAGGGGAACAGACATATGTATAGGTTAGTCTGTCGATCTGAGATCGTCATTTGTCTCATGTGAGTTCCCACTGTGCTTTGATTACTACCCTACCACGGCTCAAAGGAGTCGTGCAAACAGGTTTTAGTTGGGTACAGTCCCGAGCCTTATGGAGGCAGTAAGCGGATCGTCGTGGATTCGTCTCTCCCGGTATTGGGGGTTGATGTCGCGCGGTGCACGGGTGACCATCACCAGAAATCCTTGGCCAAGGTAGAGGAGAATTACTGATTTGGATCAGTAGTTTCTCAGTTGGTGATGGGCTTCATACCGACACGAAATATCGCGTTATTAGGGGTATGATTTTATCCACCCTCTAGACCCGATATGTGATACTCTTAGACGAACAGACCGGACTGTACGGAGATTGTCACGGACAGGCTCAGTAGGGGTTCGGATGAGTTTGCTCGTCGGCCTCTCTTTCGCTCAATACCTGGGCAGCCGTTTCGTACAGCTAGTGCCGCTGACGTGTTTGTGGTTAAACCCACTACCAGCGTATTGATGAGTCTTTAGAGTCCCGTACAGAGGGTTTCCCTACTTCGGACGAAACGATATAGAGGTCGTATGGTATTACGGCATAGTTTGATCATATACGTGCACTTGTGCACGTATCATAATTCGGACGGATAATACTAGTGGGCTTTGGTTTAAGCCGGATCCTGGTATTATATTATTGGATTATTTTTGTCTCTTTGTATTCGTATTTTTCGGAATACGGATACGGGTATGTATATACGGTAATGGGTATTCTTGTAATTTTTGCAAGGATGCTTCTAGAAGAAGACACATGATTTGTGTTTTAACCATTTTTGTTAAATGGTTAATGAGGTGGAGGTGTGAGGTGTTCTTTGCATTTATTGAAATATGGCTCACTTGGTGACTCATGCTTTAGTGACTATTGAAGCATGCTTGATTCATGGTTTTGAATTAAGTGTATGCTTCATTCTTCACACAAGACTTAGCCATTCTTGATAGAATGCTATGCTCTACACTCTCATCTCCTCAAGCTCTCTTCTTCTTCCTCAAACCCTTAATGTCTCATGTATTGAGAAATCTAGGGTATTTTGAGACAAACTAATCCATCACTCTACATCATCCAGGCTACTAAGATTAGCATACTAGGTACCCTAATTACCTCGGTTTAGAGGTAGAAGCTCAAAGCACATACTCTCGGGTGGATCATCTTCGATGGAGGGAGACAGACGATCAAGCTTGATCATGGAGACCACTAGGAGCTTAGGAAGATGGTAAAAGACCGAAGGACACGAATCATTCGATATAACCATTCTAACTCCTCTTTAGTTTGCTAGCTTATAGGTTTATGGTAGATCAGGGTTATTGGGTTGTTCTAGCGCCAGTTTATAAAAATTTTGTTCCGCAAACGGTCACTGTAGATGGCCAGGGCGTTGGCATAACCTAACACCTATTACGTGAACGCATGTTATTTATTGTTACTGAATATAGGAGAGGGCTCTGTGTTTCCAATAGTCGACTCTTACACTCAAGCTGACGATAAGATAGTGGTACGGACATTGAGACCTAGAGACTGATATGATTAGTGGCATAAACTTACATCGATATACTGATTTAATATTCATGCTATAATGTTTACCTGTATATGCTATTACGTGCTCATGTTTTAACTTATGCATGCTACTTCATTGTTTATTATTGTTGCACGTATTATATATTGCTAGTGTGTCGCTCTAACGATCTGAGTATGCATGCTCAGAGTGAAAGAAGCGGACTCGTCTGATTTCGAGAAGATCATGGGTATCTAAACCAGTGAGTCGGCCTTATCGTTCCTTTCATTATCACTGGTTAGTTGTTTGTATCTGCTGCGTTCAGTTTTCATTTCACCCGACAGTTTAGTGATTGTATTATCTCATTATCTGTGTTAGATTACTGCTACCATGCACTGCCAGAAGCCGAAGTGTGACTACGACAAGATTATTTTTGACCGTAGGAGTATGGCTAGCCTAATCACCCCTCGTATTCTGTATTTTGGGAAGTGGGGCGTGACAGAGGCATAGAGAAAAGATGTCATTTAAACCCATTTGTTACCTAAATATCTTTAAAATTAATTAGATTATATATTCTAGATATTTTGGTGAACTTAGGTCATTTATGTAAATATCTTTATTTGTAAACTCGAGAGGGTTTATGTAAAATGTTTTATTTTTAAAATAAAGCTCGAGAGTGTTTTGATAAAAACATGTTAATTAGAATGTGGAGGGTTTAATAAAACTATTTTATATTTTATTGTATTTTAGTATTAAAACCTATCTTTTAAAAGATTATGGTATTTTCATGAAAAATCTATCTTTTGGAAAACTTGAAATATTTTAATAAAAATTCAATCTTTTAATTTATAATATTTTATTGAAAATAGATTTTTGCGCTTTCCTTTAGTCACTTGTGTATGTATGATAATTATATTAAAAGTGGTTGAAATTGTTTATTTCATTTAAAATCGTATTTTTCTTCCCTTCGAGAACGCGCTCCGTGAAAAGCTCTGATCCCACTCACTCGATCCAAGATGTGTGATAATCTGCACCATCTTCAACAGGGCTCTCCTAAAGAGGGCCGTAGAAATGCAATTACCAAGGAATAAGAATATCGATTAACTACAATTTTTAGGCTTCGATGGTATTTTAACGAAAAATTGGTTCTTTTTCGAAAAATGCTACAAATCATATAGTTGTGCTATGATTCAGTGTGTGCATGTGGGGAAGGTTATTACCCCATATGCTAATCAAACAATATGTTTAACAATACCATGTTAAAATATAAAGAACTTTAGAAGTTACATGAACGAATATAAGTAAAATCTTTTCATGCAAATAATTCTAAATAAGGTATGGGTTACATGTTAAACCAAGATTTGATAGGCAATGATTAGAAATGTGAGGTGGATTAGTTATCAAGTTGAATTCATAAGTTTTCTTGAAAATAGTGTAAGTTGGCGGGGGTGATTTTATATATTTAAAGAATATTGTTTAAGTGCGGAAATATGGCGACACGACAAGAGTTTGATTCAAAGGAGGAAGAAGAAGATGGAGACTTACTCGTTTGCGAAGGAATGAGGAAGAAGAAATGTCGTTGGTTTGAAGAATGGAGACTGCGGCGAGAGAAGTGAACTTGATCTTCGACGTCTCCTTGGCCATTTGTGAAGCAAAAGTAAGCTTGGCATTGTCTTCAAAATTTTCTTGAGAGTAATTTTTCAGTATATTTCATAAGGGAGAAGCATGGGGATATAGTAGGGTATTTATAGGGGGAAAAGAATCAAGATGGTGTAAGAAATTGTGTTAATTAGGATATTAAAAATGAATTTTAATAGGGTAAAGTGATGGGGCAGTTCTCGGGATTTATTGAGGAGTTTTGGAATATGAAAGGGTGTAGAGGGGAGGCCAAAGATCACACGTGCAAAAGATGGAGGCAATTGGGGCCAAGGGGTCGACTAAAATTTGGTTTGGGCAGGTCCAGGCGGCCAGGCTGGGGCGAATTAGTTTGAGGTTCGGGTCATGTGTCGTTTTGGGTTTAAATATATCTTTTCTGTTGCAATATTTCGTAACCTCATATAAAGCCCGTGCAAACTCTTGGGCTTCCAAAACGTTAAAAAGAAAAATATTAGGAATGATGGGATTCAAACACGCAAGCTACGGGACAGTAATGTAGAGACTTAACCAATAGGCTACAAGTTTGTTCTTGCTCAAATTTAATCACAGTAACCTATAACTTGATATCAACGCAGAAATACACTCATTTATTAATATTGAATTAATACAAGTGTATAGAGATTTCAGGGTCATTACAGGTGTTGTGACCGGAACACTTGCAGAAATTGCAGTATGAGTTGGAGCGGGACGAGTTGTTGTTGCGTGCACCGAAGTATTGGTTGTTGTTGCTGTTGCGAGCGCGGTTATTGTTGTTGCTATTGTAGGATATGCTTCCACGCTGTTGCGAAAGGCGATACGAGGAGCGATTGAGTTGGTTGGCATAGTTGGTAGTTGATAGAGAGACGCACCCATGTCTTCCTTCTTCAGATGGTGTTCATAGTCAATGAGTTTGTCATAGAGCTCGTCAAAAGTGATGGCGTTATCATGAACTCAGATAGCGGCGGCGACCTCTTTGAATTTAGGTCCAAGGCCAGCGAAGATATGAAGAACTATGTCATCTTCGAGAAGAGGGTGGTCGGTGAGAGCGAGGTCATCGGAGATAAAGCGCATTTTTTGTAGGTACTCGTTTACAGGTCGCGAACCGCGTTGATTGTTGATCAGGCGTTCCGTGAGCGACATAAGTCGTGAGCGGGATTTGTTTGCAAGAAGAATAACAAGGCGATCACATGCTTCCTTGGAGGAGGAAACAGAGGAGACATGGGGCTGGATCGTCTCGACACAATTGCTGAGGATAGTGTTGAGAATAAGTTGATTTTGACGGTACCATTGATGATAATATGGATTTGCAACACGCTTGGTGGTGTCATTGATGTCGGCGATAATCCTCATAGGAGGGAATTTGGATCCGTCGATGTGATCAAGAAAATAGTGACCAATTAGAGCCGTTTAACCGATTAGATTTGAGATCTCCACACGGTGAAATTTGTATGGAAAAGTTTTGTTGAAAAGGGGAATTTGGTGAAGATGTGGATTGAGTTTTGAGAGTAGAACATAGATTAGAAATTGAGCTTTTAACCGTAAGGCTCTAATACCATATAGAATTATAGAGAAGATAGTGTTTTTAGGATTTGAACTTGGTAATTATATTGAATATCAAAGGTGTATATATAATACACTTTATATGATAAAAAACTAAAACTAAAATAAAATCCTTCATAATCACAAATATCACAAGTTATGGAAAAATCCAAATATCATAAGTTATGGAAAGATCCGCTGCTGCTGCGTTCCGATGGGCAGACATCTGAACGCCAAAGGTGCAGACGTCTGTATATTCTGATATTTTTGAAAACTCAAGACCAGACGTCTGGCTCTTCTTCTTCAAACGTCTGGTTTCGCTCTGTTATTTGATCAGACGATTGTAAACGTCTGGATCTCTTGCTGCAGACGTCCGGATCTTCTTGGCAGACGTCTATGCGTATATCTTCAGACGTCTGCTTATGTTTCTGGACTGTGTCGCTAATAGAGAGGCGGCGGCACCCGGCTAGATCATGTGTCCGCTGCCACGAGGCTGCAGACGGCTCCACCCTATTAAAACCATAGGTCTATATTCTAATGATAGTCTCTAGCGAGCAAGAGGTTTGGATTCAAATCTTGCTTGCGGCATTTTATAGGCAATTACTATTTTTTTCGTTGGATAAAACGAAGGATAAAAAAAACCAAGTTTCATTAAACAACGATTTAACGAAACCACATCAGCAGTCTGCCAGAAAAAAGAAAACTACGAAAAGAAAAACAAAAAAAAATACAAATACAAGTTTTATTCTCACGAAAAAGAAAGCATCTTTCTCTCCCCTCTCTTCCGTCCCTCAAATCCATCCATTAACACTAATTGTTGTCTCTCTCCCCTCCCTTCCGTCCCTCAAATCCATCCATTAACACTAATTGTTGTCCTCAAATCCGTTAACGTCACAGAAAGAGAGAGAGAGAGAGATCGGCCATCGCTTTATCTTGATAATGTACGAGGCATGTACACCATTTTTTATGTGATTTTTATACTCTTTTGGCTGTGATTTGATTATGAAAACTTTTATCATCAATATACCGTCAAATCATCAAATTTGCGAGCAAGTGGAGCATCGAAATCACAATTTTTTTTGTTTATCAACAAAAGTATTTCATTGGTTTTGAACAAGATGAAAGCTCTGCACACCAACTTAATTCTAATGCCAAACCGAAATATTTTGACATTTTGAGCGCTCAATACTGGAGAACTATCGATCTATGAAAGCAAATATAACACAAAACCACGGTGATTTCCATTTTATTTTCCTTAGAACATAGACATAAGGTGCTGCATAAGAGGCCAGTATTCCACTCTTCGTTCTTTCCAATCCGAATTGCTCATCTTAATCTTCACGCTATAAAATTGGATACATCAAATTTTGTTAGATTTTATAATATTGTACACTTGAACTTGCTTGCACTCTTTTACAATAAATTAAAAAGGAAAGTTCAATTCGACTATTTCAATGTACACATGCTTTACATCGAGAAATTAATCGGTGTGCCGGACGTAATACACTCGAACAGAAAGATGAGAGAAGGAGAAGATTTTCAGGCAGTCCTGAATAGCAATGGAAACCCGTATTTTTATTTCTTCTCTCTTGTCCGAATGTATACGGCCGACACATGGAATAATTTTTCCAATACATCACCAAAAATAAGATGAATAGATCAAAAAAGCAAGGGCTAAAAAACAAGGAAAAAATTGTGGTGAATGGTTAAATTTGACGGACGTAAAAGAAGAAATGTTTCTTTTCCACCTTATATCTAATTAAGATAAAAGTCATCAATGCTCTACATGAATCACAATATCACACATGCATAGTTTTAACAAATTTCTGCTCATCATCAAATTTACACAAATTATAGCCATTCTTGTAGGATGATGACTTCTGAAATCGATAGCCTAAAGATATCTTTTCCGAAATTGAAAACATTATATGATATGATCTCATAATAGATATATCCATACATATATGAAACCTGACAAATCCAAAGTCACAAAATCACCAAATAGAATTCAAAGCACATTACCTAATAGTTGAAAAAAGAGACAACGATAACAATCAACAGCAACGTCTATTGCTAAAATTCTTACCATATATCAATTAATCAAACCTATGAAAAAATAAATAACCAACAATACATATAGAGTTATAACAGGCAATCTCTTTATTCTAAATGCATGCAAGAAATCTACCTTGTTAATGCATTATTCTCAAAAAAAAAACCAAGAAAGAAAATGGTCCATCTACCCAGAAACAAATTACATGAGTAAAACATTTCGTCCCACATAATCCTATGAAATTAAGCGATAAGAACAACGATACGACACTGCAAGATGTATCGAATACGATAAGTGCCCAACGCATGGCATGGTTTCACGATATGCGTCCGAAACCCTCACAAATTTAAGTCAAAATACGACATGTAAAATTAATAGAACCATCTCGCTTCGAAAATGAATATGAAATCAAATAGCACAGCGAGAAATATAATGTTTGATAAATGGCCTGCATGACATGATAAGTTATAAACTAATACAAAAAATTCTTACATTTTCATACCAAAAGTTGTAAACGAATATATCGCAAAGCCAACTCATACAGAGACCAATTACATAAACTGTATGACAATAAGAATAGTAAGTAACAAAACATTCATTGCCCAAACTCTTGTATCATGCATCACTGAACAAAATTTTTAATAATCAAGAACAAATCTAAAAATTAAATCCTTAATTAATATATAGCATTTTTATATAAAAATTATACCTTGTTAAGACATCCGCTAATTCCCTAAATCTCTCTTATCTTTCTCTATTAAATTAAAATTATGAAGAACAAATGTGCCCATTTTCGATTCAAGAGAAACAAAAAGATTAAAATCATCGTGCCTATATACCATTGCATAAATTAAACAACAAACAACCAATAGAACAATGAAGTGAAAGGGAAAGAGGGATAGATTTTGATATGCATGTCCAACTTATGACATGGATTGATGATAGAAGAACTGAATTCAAAAATCAACTGAAAAGTCCTGTCTAAAACGAGTACAATGACCATAGAAGTATCGACATTTAACCTAATGGCCTTTTATTAGGGGGGGAAATAACAAATGAAAGTTGCAAAATCACAAAATAAAGTAATTATGGCCGAAGACCATAATATCTAAATACATCAATAATATGACAGGGAAGGAGCACCATAATCTATTTCGCTCACTTCGCCAACAGAAGTATTTTATAACACATGGAAACCACACAGTTCTAAGTCACAAAGTCACCGCATAAGGATCTTTGTTCGAAAATCGGCCTTTAGCATAAAACACATACACAAATTTTAAAACAACAATGATATCTCCAGTAACAACAACAAAATCATTTCCTTCGTTTTTCTTGATTATTGATCATGAATTTATATATGGTAGAATAACAACAACAAAAACTATGTATATGTAAAAGTTCTACCTTGTTAATTTATCCATATTCGCCACACCAACAAACAAAGGAAATGATAAATTGATTAAACAATTTAGGGTTAGAAAACAAAATCTAATCCCTAGGTTAAAACATATGCATGTAAGAATCTATATGAAATGACCTCTCAAGGAACAATAACAAAATCATTCCCCCAAAAAATTCTACCGTATGTAGATACATAATTAACAAATTAGGAACATAAACAAAACGTAATCCATTGGTCAATTTATATGCATATATTGAAATTACCTTTGTTAATCTATCCCCATTCCCCCAAATCCTCATGCAGAGAAATGCTTGTTAAATAAATAAAATTTTGGATTTTAAAACAACAACAACAACAACAACAACAACAAGGATGATCATCGTTACCCCCATTTTCGTGATTCAAGCACCGGAGCAGCACTCGGCGGGGCATCGAACAAGCCCGTTCTCATTACAAGCATTACAAGATCGGAACCCGCTCTTCTCCGAATAATACTTATGGCTCCCGCTGCAAGCATGACAGAGCACAAATCTCATCCCCCCGCAGCAATCGCAAACCCCCGCGACCGCCGAGGGCACACCCTCGACAAACTTCTTCAATTCGCCGGTTTCATGCAGCTTCTGAATCTCGTCGAAACCCCCAATGTGCCTCCCTCCGATGAAAACCCTTGGCAAAGTCAGCTGCTTTTTGCCGAGGATCTGCTTGAGCTCGGTTAAGAAACCCGAATCCATGCTCAGATCTCGCTCGTCGACGGCGACGCGGAAACCTCGGAGGATCGATCGGACGGCGCGGCAGTCTTCGAAGGTCTTGCGCACGACGCGGAGGCTCGTGTAGTAGAGCACGATCTTGTTGTCCTCCGGCGGCGGAGGGGCCCCCGCGGCCGCCGCGGACCGCCATGCGCGTACGGCGGCGGACGCGGCGCGGACGCGGCGGAAGACGGCGGATGGAGGCGTTGGGGTATGGGAGGAGGAGGCGTTAGGGTTAGGGTTAGGGCTAGGACTAGGGTTCGAATCGTCGTCGACGAGGGATCGGAGGTCTTTGAAGGAGAAGGAGGGGTTTAGGGAGGCGATTGAGGGGGAGCTGGTGGTGCCAGAGGCGGCGGCTCCGCCGGCGAGAGAGGAGAGCCTGCTCCAGCGTGGCCACATTGGGAGTCAGGGATGGATGGGGATCGCCATTGGGAAAAAATGCGAGCTTTGATGAAGGGGATTTTTGGGTTAATTATTTGATCGAATTTCTAAGGAATTGTCGTGATTTTTGAGTGTGCAATTTGTTGTATTTTTTCGCTCTCTTTTTTGTTGCTTGGTGTTGGGTGGGGTGATGGGAATGGTAAACCTGTTATTTTGCACTCTGCGGTTATGCTGCTCTGAAAGTATCCTAGTCGTATATCATACATGCAAAGCATGTGAAAAATACCAACACGATCTGATCGTGACTGTTGATTTTAATATCAAAATATTCTATACCGTTGATCTTAATAGTAAGAAATAGCCGAGGTGAAAATAGCAAGGACCCTGGATCCGTAAAAAAAAAGGATTAGTTAAGGAGGGAAGGAAGGGAGAGGAGTTAAAATAGGAAGGGAATAATGGAAGTTCATTTATTTTTACTAAACATAGGATCAATTTTGTAAATTAATTAGATCTAGGAATTAAAATTAGGGTAACTGCATATAACACTCATTGGAACTCTTGCCCTACATTTTCAAATTTTAAACCATATTCATACTGCCAATATAAATCAATTTAGAGATGATAAGCATAGAATGGAAGATGTATATATGTTTAACCGATAAAAGTTTTACGGAATGTTGATAATTATTTTGATTGTGTGGTATATATGTTCGGTTAGTCCAGATATAGCTGAGATTTCAGTTTTCTAAATACAAAATAGATCCTACTATTTTGTTGGGCATGTTTCACAAAGTGACATATAATATCAATTACTTTTTTGCACGCGCCATACACATGAAGAATTGATAAGGTCATTACAATTTACAAACAAAATTGATAATTTCATATATGAAATACAGTGTATAGATAGATAATATTTTTAGCAAAGATAATATTTAATATTATAGAGATAATAATTTTTTTAGAAGCATCTTAAATAATATATTTTTTAAAAATATTTAAAATAGCCAACTTATTAAATTTTAGAAACCTAAAAAGTCCTACGAAAAACCTTTAAAACCTATATTATTTTAACTGACTCTTTAAAAAACCTTATCAAATATTTATCATAATTAATTAAGAAAATAAAATTGTTATCATTGCATATTTTTACATCCTGATTACCAAATTTTTCAACAAATTTGCTTATAACAATGATATGGATGGATAATGATATTAATTTAATAAAAAGTAACCTGGATGAGCATAAAATCGGTTTATTTATTAGATGAAAAAATTTATAAGAAGAAATATGAGATATCTAATAATTTTGAGAAAGAAATATAAAATATGAAGATTAAAGAGATAGTTTTTAAAATAAAAGGAAATTTTATCGGGGATATAAAAAAAACCTAAATAAAAATCTCAACTAACTAAATTTATATTTTAATAAACTATTCTATTATAATAAAGTTTGATTTTTAATTTTAAATTGAAATAGTTGATATGATAAGTTGCATATGATTATTTCAAATGGATAGCAAGCTTTTTTGAAAAAAAAACAATACTGATTGAAATAAAAAAATTAGTTAACAGAGAATTTGACCATTTAGCTTCTAAAAGGGGAGTGAATTTTCTCTTCATGTGTTTTACATCGTTAGATTGTTTGATCTAGTGGTGAAAAGTATTGGATTATGTGATCACCATTTATTATGAGTCTATCACTAACTGTCCATATACGTTCAACCGTTAAATCATAAATCTAACAGTGAAAAACATGTAGGTAAGAGATTCTCTCTACTCGTAGAAGTAGAGCAGTCCAACTCTTAATTAAGATGTGACGGACGAAAAAATCCATCAGCTTGAGCAGTATAGATATAGATATAGATATAGATATAGAAAGATAGATAATAATAATAGTTTGATAAAAAATAATATCGGATTCAAATTCAAGTCAACTTTTGGATTTAATATTTTATAAGGAGAAATATGAAATATCTAATAGATTTGTGGAAGAAATATAAAATTTGAAAATTAAAAAGAAAATTTTTTAAATAAAAGGGAATTTAATCAGTGATATAAAAAAAGGCTTTTTATTTGTAGGCCCTCCAAACATAGCAAATGCCTTTTTAGTCTTCCAAATCTTGGTATTTACTTTTTAACCCAAAAACTAATAAGATATATCATTTTACCCCATTTCCGATTTCCGTCTGGAAAAAACCCCGTTGACTTTAATTTTTCTCCATATATTTCATGTTTACCATTTACCCGAAAGCAACAAGAAAGATCACAAAACCATTTAATTTCTTCATAACTAAAGAAGGATATTGAAGATGCCCCTAATTTTAAGGCCGGTTTTGAGAAAGGTGCAGCGAAAGGCTAAACCTTAATTTCAATTTGAGGAAAAAATTGCGTATTTACAAATAAGAATGGAGGTTGAGATATTTTAAAGAAAAACCTGATGTTATACCGCTAAAAATTGATGGAAATTGTAAATGGGGTAAAATGATATATCTTATTGGATTTTGGGGTAAAAAGTAAATACCAAGTTTTTTGAGTTAGAAAGGAATTTGCTGTGTTTTTGGGGGCTACAAGTAAAAAACCTAAATAGAAATCTCAACTAACTCAAAAATTAATTTTATAAGTTTCATTTTAAATTTTAAATTGAAACGGTTGATATGATAGATTACATATGATTATTTCAAATAGACCGTAAATTTGTTTGAAAAAATAATTTTATAAGAGATAAAAATTAGTTAAGATACGACGGACCAAAAATTTCATCAAATTTGCTTATAAGAATATAGATATAGATTATAGTCGATTAGAGTCATATGTGTTGAGCATATTTTTGCTGATTGAAACATTAGATTTTTAAGGGAAAAAATTTAATTTATCTTTCTTTCTTTTTGTAAATGGACTTTCCATTAAGTTCGAACCTACATTTTTTTGTGTTCGGTTTTAAGTCCTATCCTTTTGTATCCATACTCTGATATTATTTTTTATTTTTTCATGAAATCCATGCTCTGAAGTTGTGATTCTACTTGAAGAGTTGTAACATGGAAGACATCTTGAAATTCATACCCAAATCAATTGGTCAGACTTTCCCTTGTATATTATAATATTTTTTTCTTATATATATAGAGAGAGAGAGAGAGTGAGAGAGAGAGAGGAGAGACGCCATAAGAGCGAATTTCCTCCTGCGTCGGAAAAATGCACCCTCCATGATTTTTTTCGACAATCGGTATACATCACCTCTGTCTTTATTATCTAAGATGTGGATACACCAAATTTCATGTGATTATACCATTTTTTTCACCATTGATTTAGTTGGTGCAAAATTAATGGTTTACCGACAATAAATTTTTTTACATTGCTAATTCAACGGTGAAAAAATGGTGGAATCACATAAAATTTGGTGTATGCACATTTTAGATGATAACGATGATCATGATAGATGCCGATCATCAGAAAAAATGGTGGAAGTTGTATTTTTCCGACGCCATAGGAGGAAATTCCTTCTTATGGGCTCTTTTCTCCATTATTCTCTCTCTGTATATATAGGCCTTCACCACAAAAAAAACTGTCCAAATTCTTTTATCATAATAAAATCGTCCAAATTAATCCATAAAAAACGGCATATCAAGAAAACCTTTCAAAGTTCGAACCCAGCTCAGAATTCCTGAAAACAAATTGAAGGCGGAAGAAAGCAACAAAATTCGGTGATTTATTAAAAAAAGTTAATTATGTGCTTATGAATGACCATTTTAAGTAAAAGATTTTCTAATAAATGAAAATTGTTAGTTTGCACTTTAAATAGATTAAGACCGTGCAAGGAAACGTTTGTTTTAGCAAGGGACTTTTAAAGTTCTCTTGCATTAAAATTGAATTATTTTTTGGGCCCAGCTGTTCACAACGTAATTGTTGTGTGGCCCCCTCGTGCAACAAAATAATGGTGTGTTGTCTTATGCTTACGTCTTTGTTTATTCTAACAAAATTTACTTCGGTGGGGGGACGACATAAGAAAAAGGATATATTGTTCAAATTTATAGTGTTTAAATTTGAATCCTCATCTATCCTAATGAATTGGTAGTTTCCAGCAACAAACTCTAATTTTTGGATGGAAGATAAATTTTTTGGATGTATGCTGTAGTGACCAGTAACGAGAATAATTTAGAAAATAGACCATGTGAGGGAATTTGCACCTATGACACTAAAGAGATGCAACCTCTATTTTATCCGACGATTGACGCCCATAATCTTCATCTTTAGCATCTAAGATGTGGATACACAGAATTCCATATGATTCCACCACTTTTTCACCGTTGATTTAGCGTGCAAAATTAACGGTTTACCGATGATAGAACTTTTTACATTGCTAATGCAACAATGAAAAGGTGGTGGAATAACATGAAATTTGATGTATACACATGTTACATGATAAGGAAAATAATGATGGATGCCGAACGCCGAAAAAAACCATGTAAGGGGTATTTTTTCGACGGCATAAAAGAAATTCTAAATTCGGCCGTAGAATAAAATTCCTTCCTAAGACACATTTCCTCCATTATTCCCGAATATATATATATATATATATATATATATATATATATATATATATATAAAAAGAGAGAGAAAGAGAGAGAGAAAGAGAATAATGGAGGAAAGATGCCATAGGAGGGAATTTCCTTCTATGGCGTCGAAAAAATACACCCACCCTCATTTTTTCCGCCCATCGGCATCCACCATCTTCATCGTTATCATCTAAGATGTGGGTACACCAAATTTCATGTGATTCTACAACCATTTCATCGTTGATTTAGTAATGTAAAAAGTTCTATTATCAGTAAACCGTTAATTTTGAACCCACTAAATCAACGGTGAAAAAGTTGTAGAATCACATGAAATTTGGTGTACCCGCATCTTAGATGATAACGATTGCAACAACTCCATTTTTAATGTACAAAGAATTGATTTAAATTCAAAGTATATTTGGAGTATTTAATGTTGCTGATATCTCTTTAAGTATTTATTTCACGCCATAATTAAAAGAAAGAGCTTATACATCATTAGTAATACCTTGCACTGCCGAACCAAGCCACCAGAGTTCAAATCCCCTGCCCCACATTAATTTTGTATTTGATTTGTTTTAAATTTTATAAAAGTCCAACAGTCCAACAGCTATAACTCCAGAATTTCCCACTACCCAAAAAGTTAGAAGTACCAGTAGCTACCCCCGGCGACCCCCCATCTCCTGCACCCCCGACTCGGGCCGGCGCCGCCGGCCGGACTCGGCCTGACTCGGCCAAGTCGGCCGGCGGATCGGCCGACTCGGGCAGGCGCCGCCTGCCGGATTCGGCCGGACGGCCGAGTCTCCAACTACAAAAGTGTGCCCCTTCACCTCCCCACCTCCACTGCATATTTTAATTCTGTAGATCAATTCCAGAGAGCCCATTAACACCTATTTACTATATTTTTTAATACATTTTCCTATTTCTTTTTTACATTTTTAATTAAAAACCCTACACCTACCCTAACCCTAGCCTAACCCTATAAATACACCCCTACCTCCTACCTTCTCATCCCAAAATTCCGAGCCCACTCTCTCAAAATCTCAAGAAAATATTGTGTACTTTGAAAACGAGCGAAAGGCGAAGCCCTGACGAAATCGACGGCGAACTTCCGGTGATCGTGCTAGGAACTCTCGGCGACGAATCGACGCACCGGCGAACCCTCTTCTTCCTTATCACTCTCTAGTGTTGTCCAAACCCGTAAGTCTTTTTCTAGCTTCTCTTTTCTTTTCTAAAATAATACGAATTTACAAAACCCGACGGAATCGGAACAAATCTGATTTCCGATTCGGTTTTTTATAAAATTTCACTTCTTACCAATTCAATCATGCTTAAACATCTTATTGTTGACTATTAAACACTTAACAAATAATTTGAACAAGTTTCCTCACATGAAATAATAACTTTTTCAATATATCGTATTTTTTACTTAAATACCACCATGTTACGATTTCACATTTAACCCCCTTAACCTTACTATACATTTAAAGTAGAGCACGAGGTAATGACCTAGCTCCACACACACGCATATACAACCCTAAACGACATCATCAAAAACTTAGAATACGATAAAACAAAACTTTCATTTAAACACCATATTCTTAATAAAATCATTTCTAGAAGTTTTAGCTTTGATACACTTTTAAATAAAGATCTCTTATTAGGAAAATACGATAAGTTGTGAACATCGGTCGTTTATCTAAACCTGATTTTGTGGTGTCTAGGCTAGGTAAGTGAGAAAGGTAATTTTAAAAGGCCCGTCTCACGGTGATTCGTGAGCGGATCCTTCCTTTCCTCATTTGTACTTAACTGGCCACAATTGGCGGTGAAGAGGCGATTTGAGCCTTCTAACGAATTATCGTCTAGACCATTTAGAAATAGGCTAGTTGACTTAGGAAACCCTAGAATCTAAAATACGGAAAATTGACATTTTACAAATAAATACCTTTTACTTAATAAAAACTGTATTCTAAAGATTAGTATTTATAGAATGTTTGCAAAGCGCCACTACAACTCATTTTGGGAAACCTGTTCGGGATAGTACAATTTATCGTGCACCTTCGGGCTTAGTAGTGCGAGATTCAGACCTCCGCAAGGAGCATTCGGTCTCGAAAGGTTTAAAATACGACATCTTAAGAAAAACGAGATTATTGGAATATAAAATATTTATTAAAATCAATTTTGTATAAATATATGTATATTTATCATTTAAATATCTATTTTATTATAATATAAATGTTCCACCTTTTTTTCTAAAAATCACAAGAATAAATTTTACATTAAAATACCATGAACTTCAAATAAATCAATATTATAGATAAATACCTTTATTTATAAAAACTAGGATATTTTCACTAAAAATGTCACGATATAAAATCCACCCTCATTACAACTATAAAGACGAATAATAAATACTTGGGGTGCATCTTGAAAACTATACAAAAGTATTTTTACATAAACCCCCTCAAGTTTTATAAATTACCCTAAGGACCCTAGTAATTATAGAACTTCGATTTACATTTCTACTGTCCGACTCAGGTTTGAGTCTGATTAATCTGACTTGAATACGATTCAAGTCAATCTCTAAGTCTATAATATTACAATTCAATATGAACACACGAATCCATGAATCCAGTTATCAATCTATTCAACTTGACTGAACCAAACCATTGATATACTTTCCATTTACATGATTTCAGTTTACATCCATTACATCCGTTACTGATATCATGGTTTCGGTCAGTCATCCAACTATACAACTTATACATTACAATATAACAATACAATCAAAAACACTACGGGGTTTAAGGGGTAGATTGGTACGGAAGGTGTTAAAAGTGGCACGAGACAGTAAAATTAAGACACCTAACATGAATCCTGTTGCTGTTGTACCGTGGCATAACGGTTCCTTGTACTTTCAGTTTGCCCCGGTCTCTAGCATATAGAGACCCCTTTCGTATACACTGGCATTCTTCTGTACCAAGCTACAAATAACAGCGTTAACACAATATTCTACAATATTATACAACTTTAAAAGATACATTCTTATTCTGTCTTTTCTATTTCTCCCTTATCTTTGGGACTTACCGAACGACCTGTTCGCTGACGACATTCTATTTCTTTCTTCTTTGAATGTCGTCAGGTGATCTAGACACAGCAGAGATCGAGCCCACCAGTGAAGACTTGGATCAGTTCCTCGAAAACCCCGAGCTCTAGACATTGTACATTTCCATTCAGTATTTTCATTTCCTGTTATGCCATTGTTTAGGCATCGTTTTTACTTCAGTTGTATTTTCTTTTCATCCATTGTACAAAAGAATGTTATTAAATAAAGTTGCTGAAATTTTTATATCTCTTGTCTCTTGTGATTACTTTTATATTGTTTAGATACGCTTAGCGTATTTATTTCATAGTAAATACGTAGCGGACCAGTCGCGTCCCCTTCGCCGTACACCGGGATGCGGGGCGTGACATGTTTTGTTGGTGGCCCATGCAGGTCAGAGCTGTATAGAATCATACTATGCAGTTCTGTTCTGCGTGAACAACCTAAGCAATATAACACAAGAACCAACAACTAAAACATTCTTTACAATACATGTTCCTTGAATCTTACAATTTCATATTCATTGAATCTTATCATTTCAAATATTTTGAATCTGTCCCAACCCAAATTTTTCTTCAACGCTATGAATTCCCCGAACAACACCAGCACCAATGTCAACAACACACCTCCAGCCCTACCACTCACACCTGTTGTCCCTGCTCCGATCAACGAGCAGACGGTTCTGCTTGAGGCAATCCGAAACCTCCTAGAAGGACAGCAGCAGTAGACTGCTCTTTTAATGAACCGTTCTGAAGCCGACGCACCTGGAGTAAAGCAATTTAGGGCTTTACACCCCAAACAGTTCTCCGGAAAGGGAAACCCACTTGAAGCTGAGAAATGGGCACAGAGCATAGAGGATGATCTGGCGGCAGCACAAGTGCCAGACATAGCTTGGGTTCGTGTGGCAAAACTGCAGCTCACGGACAATGCTCGCAACTGGTGGAAGGCGGAAGAAAACCGTCTTGAATAGCCTATCGAATGGAAGACTTTCCGCGACATGTTCGACGCTAAGTACTTCCCTGAGACTGCCAGGTTCGACATGGAACAGCAGTTCATCCATCTACAACAAGGTTCGATGTGGAACAAGTCAGTAGATGAGTATGATGCCGAGTTCACCATGCTCAGTCGGTAAGATATGTCTCAATAATTCGAAATTTTTATATCACATATTACACAGCTAACACAATATTTTTAACAGATTTGCGGCACATCTTATACCGACGGATGAGATCAGAGCCCGTTTCAACAAAGTCTGGATTCGGAAATCCAGGCTGCACTGGCCACAGGAGAATTTCCGACTCATGAATCGGCTCTGAAAGATGCCCGCCGTTATGAGGCAGTGGTAAAGGCGAGGGGAAGACTCAATCTGTTGGATTTAAGCGTCCTGCCAACCAGATGGCAGGAGGAGCCTCGTCCAGGCCATCTTTTGTGCCAAGGCGACCCGGAGTTCAGAACAACCATCCCAGCCCAGCCTTTTGTACCTACTGCAAAAGAACTGGACATATGATGAAAGACTGCCGGCGAGCCAACCATCTTTGCTTGATCTGCGGCTCAGCTGCTCATGATATTGGGTCTTGTCCCCAAAGGCAAAACCCAGTTGCTGCACCCAGGCCAGCAGTTACCTATCCGCAGCTGTTCATACCAGAATATTGCATTTTATACCACCCATTCTTACGCTCGTTTGTTTATAGGCAGGTACTTTTGATCAGTGTTTGCTACATATTTACAGGATACCGGTTCTCAGCTCTAAACGGTGAAACTCATGGAAAAGTATGTCAAATTCCGGATTACTGCTAACAACAGATAAAACACGAGTCTCCGCTCTCTATCCGTATGTTGCCACACACCAGTTTAAGGGACAAAATGGCAAATCGATGTCATTTTCGTGCACAATGGCAACACAAAATCCAAGAAATCTACGCGGAGCTCGAGGAAATCATGGCAAAAGATCCACATCACATCACCTTTTGATCTACTGAAATTCTGGAAGAATTGTGAAGAGATTCTGAGAAAAGTACTATACCACACTGAAGAGGACCACAAAACAGGGATAACCACAAAATTTCATGGCCCAAGTCCCTACTATGGCCGCGGAACCGCGGCCTAAGCATGCTTAGGCCGCGGAACCGTGGCCATGTGGGCTCCGCACTCTGTCGTTTTCTGGGGGCTTTTTTATAACTTCCCATAGGGTCAGAATGTTGCCCTAGGTTCTCTGTTGCCTGCCTATAAATAGCCCAGAACTTGCCAAGCCTTAGGAGTTCATTCTTATGTCCTCTTTTTGTTAGCTTTTAGTTTTCTTCTTCTTCTTCTTCTTCATCCTTCCTCCATTAAATTGTTGTGAGAGCTTTTGAGTGGATGTTAAATGAAGATGAGCGTTTTTGTATTATTCTTTTGCTTAGCTTCCCCCTTGAGCTCTCTACCTTAACTTGATCTTGCAACCTCTTAAGTGAGCTTGCAAGTTTAAGCTTTGGTCATTGATCTCAAGGGGTTGTATCATTTTGTTCTCTCTTTTGTGTTTCATTCTCCATGAGTTCTTTGCCTTTTCTTGATCTTGCAACCTCTTAAGTGAGCTTGCAAGTTTAAGATTTGGTTATTGAACCCATGTCTTGTATTTGGTTCTATGGTTCTTGTTGTTATTTTCTTGCTTATTTCTTTCTTGCTTTTTACTACCTTGCTTTACTTTCATGCACTTAAATTTCATGCACTTTTAATTACTTGCTTGTAATCTTTTCTTTCTTTGTTTATCTTTTCTTTTGCTCTTTTCGGTTCGTTTTGTGAATGGTTGTAATATGTGTTGTTAAGAATAAATACGATATTGTAAGTTAATGTTTCTTTGTTCATTTCCTTTTCCCGTTATTTTCCTTTGAACTCCGCCCAAACGTTATGCAAGCGCTCCGTTAGGCACCCTACCCTACCAAGGTAAAGGTGATTCCTAACCGCGACCGGTTGCGTTCGGTTTGGCCGGAGGCGAAAGCAAGAGACAAGAACGGAAGGACAAGGGTAAATAAGCCGGATTCCACGAATACCGCGCTTAAATCCCCTAATCCACGTTGTTGCCGATTGCTCTAGCTTCAATTGGTCAAGACTCGGCTCAAAGGTTTTGAGTGCGGATTTCCTTAGATTACACTTTCGTATCTTTTTCTTAACAACTTTATACTTGCATATAACACTTAGGATAGAACTGAACAAACATATACAAATTCTTCATTGACTCGTCTAAAACTCGAACGGACATACAACCATCTCCCTGTGGATCGACCCGTGCTCAACCGGCTAGCTGCAAAGCGACACCGTCCTGATCGCGGTTATAACTTTAGAACTTTGAACATCCGACACGCCAAAAGCGTGCGATCAGCAGCGACCAGCTCTTCAAGCACCTGCTCCAAGACTTGCACTACCTGCACCACCCAGAGGACCACAAGCTGCACCACCTCCTCGTCAGTTCCATCAAGCTCAAAGGAACGTTCCGAGGAATGCTCCTCAGGCCAGGAGGAATGTACCAAGGCGCCAGGCTTTTACGATGTCCGTGGAAGAAGCTAAGGCCACTGGCCAAGTCATCACTGGTAAACTTTTCTTCTCAAACTTTTCTTTTAGTCTTGTTTATCTATACACTTTCCCTATACCTAAAACATATCCCACATACCTTAGGTACAATCTTAGTATCCTCAATCCCTGCACTAGCACTGTTCGATACTGGAACATCTCACTGCTTTATATCGCAACGGTTTGTCCGAACCCATGCGATTCCAGTCTCACCGCTTGTATCCAGCTGGAATGTCAGTTCAGGAAATGGCATTATAAAGGCAACCATGGGATACCGTTTGTGTCCAGTCGTCGTCTGCAGCAGAGAGTTTTATGCCGACTTCAAAGTGCTTGACATACCGAACTTCGATGTGGTTTTAGGGATGGATTGGCTTGGAACCTTTTATGCTACCATTGACTGTCGTTAAAGGAGAGTAGTATTCGAGATTCCAGACCATCCAGTCTTCTATTTCAAAAGCGGAGACCGTACACTGGAGCCAGGTACCTACAAAGCAAAGCCAAGTGAAGCAGTAGTTGCAGCAGCTCAAGCAGAGGAAGAATCAAGATGTGGTTCGAGAGTTCGACGATATATTTCCTGACGATATATCAGGTTTGCCTCCCGATCGAGCTCTTGAATTCAGTATTGATTTAGTACCAGGAGCACAACCGGTGATCCAAGCACCGTATCGTTTAAGTCCGGAAGGTTTGAAGGAAGTCCGAACACAGTTGGACGAATTACTGGCGAAAGGATAGATTCGTCCCAGCACTTCAAGTTGGGGATCACCTGTACTACTTGTAAAGAAGAAGGAAGGTTCATACAGAATGTGCATCGATTACAGAGCCTTGAATGAAGTCACTATAAAGAACAAGTATCCACTTCCGCGCATCGACGATTTATTCGATCAGCTAAGTGGATCTTGTGTTTTCTCTAAATTAGATCTTCGTTCAGGTTATCATCAGGTGAAGGTCAAGGAAACTGATATTCACAAAACAGCTTTCAAAACTCGCTATGGACATTACGAATTTCTCGTGATGCCATTTGGAGTGACCAACGCACCCGCAATATTCATGAACCTAATGAATCAAGTTTTCCAGGAGTACTTAGACAAGTTTGTTGTCATCTTCATCGACGACATCCTGGTGTATTCTAAGAATCGGAAAGAGCATGCAGAACATCTACGAATTGTCCTAGAAACTCTTCGACAACATCAGCTCTATGCCAAGTACAGCAAGTGCGAGTTTTGGCTAAAGCAAGTTGGTTTTCTTGGGCACATCGTATCAGGAGAAGGAATCTCGGTGGATCCAGCAAAAGTCTCAGCAGTTAGCGAATGGCCTACACCAAAGTCAGTGAAGGACATTCGGAGTTTCTTAGGTTTAGCTGGATATTACAGAAGATTCATTGAAGAATTTTCGAAGATAGCAACACCCCTGACCAAGCTCACACGTAAAGATGAAGATTTTGTGTGGTCAGAAGCATGTGAACAAGCTTTCGTAGAACTCAAGTCAAGGTTGACATCAGCACCTATTCTCGTTATACCGGATCAATCTTGAGGATTCGAAGTGCATTGCGATGCATCCGGTAAGGGATTAAGATGTGTTCTACATCAGCACGGTAAAGTTGTGGCTTATGCTTCAAGACAGCTGAAGATTCACGAGCGCAATTATCCGACGCATGATTTGGAATTGGCAGCCGTCAGCTTTGCTCTCAAGATTTGGCGCCATTATCTATTTGGTGAACGAGTGAACATCTACACAGATCATAAGAGCCTGAAGTACGTGTTTACTCGGAAGGAGTTGAATATGCGGCAGAGAAGATGATTAGAACTCATGGCGGACTTTGACATCAACTTGCAATATCACCCAGGGAAGGTGAATGTAGTACCTGATGCTCTTAGTCGCCAACCATTAGCAATGAATATCACCGCTCAGTGGAAGCTTCAACAAGACTTGCATCGGATGGAGATTGAAGTAGTCATGCCAGGTAATGCTTCAAGTTTGATGAATTTACAAGTTCAATCAACCATTGTCAATCAGATCAAAGCAGCTCAAGCAAGTGATGCTAAGTTGCAAAAGATCAGAGAACAAGTGGAGAATGGGCTCAGAACAGACTTCATCATCCATGAAGACGGACCTTTGAGAGACGGCAGCAGATTGTGTGTACCAAAAGGTCCTGTTCGGGAAGAGTTAATGAAAGAAGCTCACAGCTCTCCCTACTCAGTACACCCTGGAGGTACCAAAATGTACAAAGATCTATGTCAGAATTATTGGTGGTATGGAATGAAGCGTGAAGTAGCCAGAAGCGTCGCAAAATGTTTGGTGTGTCAGCAAGTAAAGGCTGAACATCACAGGACTGCTGGATTACTTCAACCGTTACCAATCCCAGAATGGAAGTGGCAACACATCACGATGGATTTTGTGACTGCTCTTCCTCGCAGCACAAAGGGTAACGATGCCGTATGGGTCATTATGGATCGACTCACAAAGTCGGCTCACTTCATCCCATTTCGGGTTGGCCAATCAACTGAGACACTAGCAAAGAAGTACATGGAGGTAATAATCTACTTAAAATTTAAACTCTTCATAATGTACTATCTCTGATACCCATGAACTCATACAGGAAATTGTGAGACTTCATGGAGTACCGGTCTGCATTGTCTCCGATCGTGACACCAGGTTCCGATCGCAATTTTGGCAAAGTCTGCAAGCAAGCTTGGGAACAAGTCTGAACTTCAGCACGGCTTATCACCCACAAACAGATGGTCAGTCGGAACGAACTATTCAGATCTTGGAGGATATGCTTAGAGCATGTATGTTAGACTTCAAAGGATCGTGGGAAGATCACCAACATCTTGTGGAGTTTTCGTACAACAACAGTTACCAAGTAAGCATAGGAATGACACCTTTTGCAACATTGTTTGGAAGGAAGTGTCGTTCACCATTAAGTTGGGACGACATCGGAGATAGAGAACTTTTTGGACCAGAGATGATAGTAGAGACTGTTGAAGTGGTTCGTACTATCAGGGAAAAGATGCGCATAGCCCAAGATCGACAGAAGCACTGGGCTGATGCAAAGAGACGTCATCTGGAGTTCCAACCAGGAGATCATGTGTTCTTGAAGATATCTCCGAACCGCGGAGTGATCCGATTTGGAAGATGAGGTAAGCTAAGTCCGAGATATATTGGACTGTTCGACATACTCGAACGAGTCGGTGAAGTGGCATACCGCTTAGCGCTTCCACCTTCATTGGAAGGAGTGCATAACGCGTTCCACATATCCCAACTCAGAAGGTATGTGAGTGACCCCAGTCATGTTCTCGATCATTCCGAGCTCACGATACGGCCCGATTTGTCTTGTGAGCAACAGCCTGTGGAGATCCTGGACAGGAAAGTAAAGACATTTCGGAACAAGGAAGTTAACTTGGTCCGAGTGATGTGGAGGAAAGACACTCCAGAAGAGTCCACTTGGGAAAGAGAGGATGAAATGCGTACTAGATATCCACACCTCTTTGTAAATTAGTCCTCAAATAAAAGTTGTAAATTTCGAGGACGAAATTTTTGTAAGGAGGGTAGACTGTAACAACTCCATTTTTAATGTACAAAGAATTGATTTAAATTCAAAGTATATTTGGAGTATTTAATGTTGCTGATATCTCTTTAAGTATTTATTTCACACCATAATTAAAAGAAAGAGCTTATAGCTCATTGGTAATACCTTGCACTGCTGAACCAAGCCACCAGAGTTCAAATCCCCTGCCCCACATTATTTTTGTATTTGATTTGTTTTAAATTTTATAGAAGCCCGACAATCCAACAGCTATAACTCCAGAATTTCCCACTACACCCCAAAAGTTAGAAGTACCAGTAGCTACCCCCAGCGACCCCCTACTTCCTGCACCCCCAACTCGGCCAGCGGACCGGCCGACTCGGGCCGGCGCCGCCGGCCGGACTCGGCCAGACGGCCGAGTCTCCAACTACAAAAGTGTGCCCCTTCACCTCCCCACCTCCACTGCATACTTTAATTCTGTAGATCAATTCCAGAGAGCCCATTAACACCTATTTACTATATTTTTTAATACATTTTCCTATTTCTTTTTTACATTTTTAATTAAAAACTCTACACCTACCCTAACCCTAGCCTAACCCTATAAATACACCCCTACCTCCTACCCTCTCATCCCAAAATTTTGAGCCCACTCTCTCAAAATCTCAAGAAAATATTGTGTACTTTGAAAACGAGCGAAAGGCGAAGCCCTGACGAAATCGACGGCGAACTTCCGGTGATCGTGCTAGGAACTCTCGGCGACGAATCGACGCACCGGCGAACCCTCTTCTTCCTTATCACTCTCTAGTGTTGTCCAAACCCGTAAGTCCCTTTCTAGCTTCTCTTTTCTTTTCTAAAATAATACGAATTTACAAAACCCGACGGAATCGGAACAAATCCGATTTCCGATTCGGTTTTCTATAAAATTTCACTTCTCACTAATTCAATCATGCTTAAACATTTTATTGTTGACTATTAAACACTTAACAAATAATTTGAACAAGTTTCCTCACATGAAATGATAGCTTTTTCAATATATCGTATTTTTCACTTAAATACCACCATATTTCGATTTCACATTTAACCCCTTAACCTTGCTATACATTTAAAGTAGAGCACGAGGTAATGACCTAGCTCCACACACACGCATATACAACCCTAAACGACATCATCAAAAACTTAGAATACGATAAAACAAAACTTTCATTTAAATGCCATATTCTTAATAAAATCATTTCTAGAAGTTTTAGTTTTGATACACTTTTAAATAAAGATCTCTTATTAGGAAAATACGATAAGTTGTGGACATCGGTCGTTTATCTAAACCTGACTTTGTGGTGTCTAGGCTAGGCAAGTGAGAAAGGTAATTTAAAAGGCCCGTCTCACGGTGATTCGTGAGCGGATCTCTCCTTTCCTCATTTGTACTTACCTGGCCATAATTGGCGGTGAAGAGGCGATTTGAGCCTTCTAACGACTTGTCGTTTAGACCATTTAGAAATAGGTTAGTTAACTTAGAAAACCCTAGAATCTAAAATACGGAAAATTGACATTTTACAAATAAATACCTTTTACTTAATAAAAACCGTATTCTAAAGATTAGTATTTATAGAATCTTTGCAAAGCGCCACTACAACCCATTTTGGGGAACCCGTTCGGGATAGTACGGTTTATCGTGCACCCTCAGGCTTAGTAGTGCGAGATTCAGACCTCCGCAAGGAGCATTCGGTCTCGAAAGGTTTAAAATACGACATCTTAAGAAAAACGAGATTATTGGAATATAAAATATTTATTAAAATCAATTTTGTATAAATATATGTATATTTATCATTTAAATATCTATTTTATTATAATATAAATGTTCCACCTTTTTTTCTAAAAATCACAAGAATAAATTTTACATTAAAATACCATGAACTTCAAATAAATCAATATTATAGATAAATACCTTTATTTATAAAAACTAGGATATTTTCACTAGAAATGTCACGATATAAAATCCACCCTCATTACAACTATAAAGACGAATAATAAATACTTGGGGTGTATCTTGAAAACTATACAAAAGTATTTTTACATAAACCCCCTCAAGTTTTATAAATTACCCTAAGGACCCTAGTAATTATAGAACTTCGATTTACATTTCTACTATCCGACTCAGGTTTGAGTCTGATTAATCTGACTTGAATACGATTCAAGTCAATCTCTAAATCTATAATATTACAATTCAATATGAACACACGAATCCATGAATCCAGTTATTAATTTATTCAACTTGACTGAACCAAACCATTGATATACTTTCCATTTACATGATTTCAGTTTACATCCATTACATCCGTTACTGATATCATGGTTTCGGTCAGTCATCCAACTATACAACTTATACATTACAATATAACAATACAATCAAAAACACTACGGGGTTTAAGTGGTAGATTGGTACGGAAGGTGTTAAAAGTGGCACGAGAAAGTAAGATTAAGACACCTAACATGAATCCTGTTGCTGTTGTACCGTGGCATAACGGTTCCTTGTACTTTCAGTTTGCCCTGGTCGGCGCCCAACGCCCGCGTGTCGGGCGCGTGTGGCACTGGCGCCTACGCGTCCTTTGGACGCTATTCACCTTTATATATATATATATAGACACACACACAGTCCACAACACTGTCCCCTGTTAGAAAAAAATTCTAACGGGGTGCTGCCCCGCATCCCGCAAGGAGGCTGCTATCCCCCTTGACCCCATCCCGCTATCCGGATAGAGGGACCCCCGTAAACTCTGTAAGTCCCCCGATATACCCAAGACCTCTCAAAACAGAACACACGCACACTGCGCATTTAGTTTGCATGACCAGTTTAACTAGTCAATCGGAGGTTTCTTCGCTCTAAAGGCGAGGGGTAATTAACGGCAGCTTAGTCCGCGGCTGCCAGAGATTCGGATCCCCACAATCAATAAACCCCAGCCTACCCTAGGCAGTGGGAATCTATAGTACGCTTGACAAGCGACACGTATTCCCATCTCAATGGGTGACGAAAAACACCCTACAGATTCTGGCATGTCCGGTGGGACCTTTTCTTTCCTCACATATTTCAGGTTAAATGTTCACGCGAACTCAATCAATATACATATCGATTGCCTATACTAAAATCATGCTTCTTTGTGCAGGTTAACAGTTTTCAATTGCAATCTTCGGACGCAGCAAAAATGTCTCTAAGGACAAACTCAGCTCTCAACACGGCTCTCATCTCCTACACGATGAAGATGGACGCCAGGACGGTCCTCCAGGCTAGTCTCGGGCTACAGTGGGAGGAGCCGCTGCTACCATTTGGCTCTATTCTGTTCATGCCAGCTAGCGCCATCCCAGCTTCTCAAGGTCCAGTAACAGACAGACCGGCCTCGAAAGGCAGGAGGCCAAATGTGGTGATCTCAAGGGCACCACTACCCAAACGCAAGTCGGTGTTTGAACGACTTTCCTTGGCTCTGGCTGGAGGAAAGGCCATCAACACCAACAAAGAAACAAGGTATCTCGGACAAGCTCCATCGGTGCCCCTGACAACTGCTCGATCGGGTATCTTCTCTAAGCTCCCCGTTAATCGACTCACGATGGCTTCCTAGATGACGGATGCCCGTCAAGCCCTCAAAATCGAGAAGCTAAGACTGAAAAGACTCAGATACAGAGCCAACAAAAAGGCTAGGTCTCCTGCTAAGCTGAACTTCATGAGGTTCCAAGAACAGGGTTACCCCGCAACAACAGCTGAATCGGCTGTAAAGCTCGCTAACTCTTTTGAACCACTGAAATTGATCCAGAAGAATACCATGGCCGCAAGTCAAGAAAGATGCAAGCCAGACAGCGCCGCCCAAGGACCCAGTCAGACCAACCGTCTTCAGTCACATGTCCTTTCCAGAAGAGAAAAGGTCACTACGATAGTTCGAAAAATCGGCCGCCAAAGATAAAAAGATGACTGGATATGTGGTCCACACTGTTTAGACGGTGGACACACGCAGCAAGAGCAAGAACGGGGCCACCACATCTCAAATCCAATCGCGTGTGAATGTGGCTGCCACTTTTCAAGACCAGCCTCCTCTGGAAGGTAATGAAGACCCTTCTACTGAGGCTGATAGGCAGAGAGATCCCTCAGTTCATGAGGAGTAGGGCTCGGAAAGCGAAGAGGACCCAATCTTCCATCCCAAGCCCATAGAGCAGCAACTTCTCCAAGAGCTCCAAAAGCAGCTCAGAAACAAAGATAAGGAGATGGACAAGTTTTACTCCAAAATTGACGACTTATCAAACGTTGTCTTACAGCTCACAGCCCAAGTTGCATCTCAGCCGCCCAATCAACCGCAGGGCTCTGCTCAAATCTAAAGGTGGGCGAGCCGCATGAAAGTCGGCTGCATCCTATCCCCTCAAATCTAAAGGTGGGCGAGCCGCATGAAAGTCGGCTGCATCCTATCTCGGGAAATGTCTTGACTACCGATGACAGCAACCCGCTAATTATGGATTTGGTCGCCAACAAAGTCAAAACATTGGTAGCCGAAGCGCAAAAAGATATCAGCAGTAGTGGGAGACTATATCCTGCTCGGTATGATCTGGTAGAGTTTCCTGGTAGCTATTTCATCCCCAAATTCGGAAGATTTGATGGGACGGGAAATGCAAATCAGCACATCGCCCACTTTAAAGCATCATGCGAGAATACTGGGGGCAATGATGCGCTTCTCCTCTGCAAGTTCGTTAATAGCTTAACCGATGTCGCTTTCGACCGGTGCGCGAGCATACTGGATGGATTCGTCACAACTTTCGTCCAAATGGAATCTCTGTTTCGACAAAGGTTCATGAGTGTTAGCAATAAGATCACCATTGCAGACCTCGTAAGGACCAAGCCAAAGAACAACGAAAGCAGCATGGATTTTATAACCCGGTGGCGCAATCTCTCCGTCAAATGTGAACCACCGATAGAACATGACCAATCTGTCAGCTTCCTCGTCGGAAATCTCAACAATTGGATGGCCCCGTTTCTATGTACCACGGGTCCCAAAACATTCCAAGAGCTGACCAGGAAAGTTCAGATGTTGGAGCGCTCAAAGCAGGAGTCTTCCTCTGATTCCCAAAATAACAATAGGTCCTGGAGAAACCGAAAGGACGATAATCGCAAAAGCGGAAATGCCGACGATGCTGAATCTTCTAATTCCTTGGCTGACCGAAATAGGCGAGGGATGAGCAGGCCCAATGTCAACTAACCTCGAAAGCCATTGTTGGGAGGGGAAAGAGAATCGTCTTTGAAAGAGAAGCTGGATAAGGTCTATTCCTTCAGAAGGGACAAAGTCCATAAAATATTCAAAGATGCTCAAAGAAACGGTCTACAATTGCCAGAATCAAAATGACCTCAAGAAGCGAATATGACCGACGACCCCAAATATTTTCCCTATCACAGATTGATAGGTCATGCTATTGAAGACTGTTTGTCTTTAAAGATTGGGTCGTAAAGCAATACAAGGCAGGAGAGATAGAACCGTCTAAAGGCGTGTTAGCAAACAGTCAAGCTGCGACCGCCAATTTTATACAAACAGAGACTGAAGTCCTTCGGGGGCCTGATTCTCTCATACATCTATCTTTTCCTGAAAAGAGCGGACCAAGGCAACAAGCTAAGAGCCAAACGAGCAATATTGCCAATGAGCAAGCGGTAGATGGGTACATAACCCATACGGTCTGCATGATGGAGCCCAGAGAAATAAGTCCTCCTACACCTTATAGCCATGATGATGGCGTGGTTGTTGCCATCCAACACCGGCTCGGTCTAGATGACGGAATGCCCGCTTATGCAATTAAGGCAAAGGAGCTCATGGTTCCAGCAGAATCGAGCCCAGTCTCCAACAAATGACCACTACGTCGTTAAACCGGAAACAGTCGACCACCACATCGTTAAACTGGGAATAATCGACCTCTAAGTCGTTAAACTGGGGATGTAAAAAATGTGTAAAAAAAGGGGGGCCGAAATGATGGGGCAACTCGCAATAAAAATCAGCGAGTAAAATAAAAATGAAAATAAACCACCGAAATGATGGAGCAACCACGAATGAATAGCCAAAATGATAGGGCAATCGTGACTTTCGCAATAAGAAAAGCTGAAATGATAGAGCAATCGCGGTAAAAAAACCTCCAAAGACGAATGATGAGTCGTTCTTGGTACCATATTCCAGTGCAGCGATGCAGACGCCGACCAAAATCCAAATCCCTAAATGGTGAATGATGAGTCGCTCCTGGTACCATATTCCAGTGCAGCGATGCAGACGCCCACCAAAATTTCAAATCTCTGAATGACCCAACGGCGAATGATGAGTTACTCCTGGTACCATATTCCAGTGGAGCGATGCGGACGCCAACAAAGTTTCAAAATTCTCCCAGCCCTACGGTTGGTCCCCAAACTGACTACCGTATACAATCCACAGGCTCAAATAATTCTCATCACACCCATGCCCCACTACAATCACCAGTCAGGTAGCCGGTCTCCGCCCTTGGAATTATGCTCCATTTGGAAAGACCCACTCATGTGTCCTCACGATACATGAGGAGAACAAACTTACGAGATCCTCTCGACTCGTAAGAAAACACTTTCGTATGATCTTTACGACTCATAAAGGAAAAACACACTTGGGAGTCCCCACGACTCCTAAGGAGAAAGTACACCTACGAGATCCTTTCGACTCGTAGGGATAAAATGCTTTTATGGGATCCTTACGGCTCAAAAATTTGAAATGTCTTAGGTGATAAGGACCTAAACCTGTCTCCTAAGCCATCGCTCCCCAATAGGTAAATGCAAATGATGAATTGCTCCTGGCATCTGTACTTCAGTGTTAGCAACGCTGATGCCAACCCCAACCCCAAAATTCCAAAACTTTCGACCCTATAGACCCTTAAGTCCTTAAACTGGGAACAGATGACCTCTAAATCGTTAAACTGGGAACAGACGACCCTAAGTCGTTAAACTAGGAACGAGAGAAATCCCTTCACGGCAGATGATGATTCGCTCCTGGTACCATATTCCAGTGTAGCGGTGCTGATGCCAAACTAAAACCAAAATCCCCAAATCCTCTCATGGCAAATGATGATTCGCTCCTGGTACCATATTCCAGTGTAGCGATGCTGATGTCAACCCAAATCATATCAAATCAGCAACACAACCAACGACATCCCTGGCGGAATCAAGCTCCACCTCGGAAACAAGTCGAATCTCGACACCGCAGAAAATGGAGCAAGTCAACTTCAACCACTGACACTGCAGAAAGCGGAGTAAGTCAAATCCAATCCCTGACACCGCAAGAAGCGGGGCAAGTCAAATCAAGCACCGAGCGTCCAAGTCGTAAAAAGGGCAGCACCGACCTTCTAAGTCGCAAAAAGGGCAGCAATGACCTCCCCGCGGAATTATGCTTCGACTCGGAATCAAGTGAACCAATGACCTCCATGTCGGAATTATGCTTCGTCTCGGAAACAAGTCAACCAATGACCTCCCTTTCGGAATTATGTTCCGTCTCAGAATCAAGTCAACCAATGACCTCCCTGTCGGAATTATACTCCGTCTCGGAATCAAGTCAACCAATGACCTCCCCGTCGGAATTATGCTCCGTCTCAGAATCAAGTTTGCGGCGGAATCATGCTTCGTCTCGGAGTGCACCCCGTGTCGAAATCATGCTTCGCCTCGGAGTATCTACTTTCCCCGTCGGAATTATGCTTCGTCTGGGAATTGACCTCTGCATCGGAATCATGCTTCGTCTTAGAGTGTACCCCGTGTTGAAATCATGCTTCGCCTCGGATTATCTAGCTTTCCTGTCAGAATTATGTTTCGACTCGGAATCAACCTCTACATCAGAGCTATATTTCGTTCAGAATATCTACACTGTGCCGAAACTAAGTTTCGTCTCAGGATACACCTGTCCCATGTCGGAATTATGCTCTGATCCCCGGAATTATGCTCCACTCTTCGAAATTATGCTCCGGTCTCCAGAATTATGCTCTGCTCTTCGGAATTATGCTCTGATCCCTGGAATCATGCTCCGCTCTTCGGAATTATGCTCCGATCCCTGGAATCATGCTCTGCTCTTCGGAATGATGCTTCAATCCCGGAATTATACTCCGATTCTCGGAATTATGCTCCGATCCACGGAATTATGCTCCCGGAATGATGCTCCGCCCCCGGAATGATGTTCCACCTCGAAGTCCAACTCTAAGATCCGTCAATTTCATGCACACAACTCATATATGCGGTGTGCATTTATTGATGGGGGGTACTTTGTTGGGGTCAAAAATTACACCCCGGTTGATCAGGTCAAAGTCAAAGTCAACCCCAAGTAAACGGGCCTAAGCCCAGGTCAAGTGGACCCATACCCAAGTCGAGCCCCGCAGCCAGCCTCCCCCATTCCAATATGAAAATTATGCAATAAATAATTTTGATGTAATTTTTATGAATAAATGTAAGAAAAATGGGTATAAAGTCAAATTTTTGTAAAGCCCATGGCTCATGTGCAAAACAAATGAGCACATGAGGTATGGGATGGGCAAAAATCCATTTTGTAAAGTCTAAGGGGCTATGTGTAAATTTGTAAGTCTATATAAGGCAACATCATAATGAAATGAAAGAGAATAATTCATTCCCCTCAAAATCTAGGGTTTTTGTGCCTCCTTCTCTTTCCTCAAGGTTCTAAACCTTCTTCATTTTTTTGAATTAAATTAAGAGTTTAACTCTTCTTTTTCCAAAAAGAAACAGTTTTTCACCATAAAATTCTTGAAGGGGAACTCAGATCTTCCAAAAAATCTCCAAAATGGGTGATTTTTAAGCCTCACCCCCTTTTCCTCCAAGATCCAGCCAACAGAGAGGAGGAAGAAGGATATCCATCTCCAAAATTCCCACTTTGGGTAAGATCCAAGGCTCAATAGAAAACCCAGGGCTCAAGGGAGAAGAAAGGGGTCCTCTTTCATCATCTCCGAAGATCTCTTTGGAGTTTATATATATATATATATATATATATATATATATATATATATATATATAAAATAATAAATTTTTCTTTTTAGGAGTTCAACTCCAAAAGTCAATTGGGAGTACAACTCCCGCTACAGGGGGTAAGCCCCTTTGTCTTTCTTTCAGGAGCTTAACTCTAAAAGTCAATTGGGAGTACAACGTCCAGTACAGGGGCTATGCACTTTTTTTCGCGGGCGCCTCGCGCCTATTGCCCAGAGCCCGCGTGCTGGGCACGTGAGGCGCTGGGGCCCACGCATCCTTTGGACGCTATTCACCTTTTTTATATATACACACACTCCACAATATACCCAAGACCCCTCAAAACACAACACACGCACACTGCACTTTGAGTTCGCATGACCAGTTTTACCTGTCAATCGGAGGTTCCTTCGCTTCAAAGGTAAGGGGTAATTAACGACAGCTTAGTCCGCGGCTGCCGGAGATTCGGATCCCCACAATCAATAAACCCCAGCCTACCCTAGGCAGGGGGAATCTGTAGTATGCCTGACAAGCGACGTATATTCCCATCTCAATGGGATGACGAAAAAAACCCTACAAATATCAACCAATTTCAAGAGTGTTCTCAAACCTAATAGGCTGTAATTCAGGGGTAAGGAACCACGGGCCCGAATCAAGTGTTAGTAACGGGACTTCAACCTATTGTTGAAGTATTCCAAACTCTTATAATCCAGGAGCAAGGAAATACGAGTCCTCGATAGCTTGCTTGTGTTAGTAGACATGGATTCATGATCTAGGGGGACTCCTGAGATTTCGTTAAATTCACACATGAACTATCTCAACGTCTCGTGTATTCTAGGTAACAGTTAAAATTACTAGCCTTACTCGAATCCATGAATATATCAAGTTGCAAGATTGAGTTCATGTCAATATCAAGTATTCGTATCAAGTGTTCATGTATTCATATCGAGTTGTATTCATGGTTTGAGTCAAGTTAGTTTTAAAAGCAGCCATTGTGTTCTGGTATTCATGTTAAGTTCATGTCAAGTCATAGTATTCTAGTATTCAAGTTTTGGGATATTCAAGTTCAATTGTTCTGGTTCATGATCAAAGGTTAAAGTTTATGTTAAAATTTGGATCCTGGTTGAGTTTGTATTCGAGTTCGAGTTCAAGTTTAGATTTGAATTTGGATTTGAGTTCATGTCTTTTCATGTAAATTGATGTAAATTGTTAAAATATTATGTTCGGGAGAAATCGGCAACTGCTGCACATTGATGGCAAACTTTGTGTTTTTTCTAAGACAATTGTCATTGATAACTCCGTTAAGTTGTCTAACCTGAATAGGCAATCACTCACTTTCTCCGGCTCCCTGGGGCTTAATAGAATTGATCTCGCTTAAACCTATATTAACTAGAGTTCTTAAAATATTGTTTTGTATATCTCGAGGGGGTTTTATGAAAAATATGTTAATATAATTTTAAAAATAAATCTCGATGGTGATTTGTATTATTTAGAGTTTTTTATGAGCATATATTTTAATTATTATGATGTTTTGGTAATAAAATCTAGATTTTTGAAAGTTTGTGGTATTTTTATGAAAACTAGCCCTTTTTGGAAACTTGGTGGTATTTTATTAACAATTTTAATCTTTATATTTTAGAAAAATATAGTTTTATAATATATTGAAAATATGGAACTATAATTTTATATAATTTTAAAAATTAGCTTTATTTAGAAAATTCATATTTCTTAAAAACCGTATTTTATTTTCTTTCGAGACCGAATACTCTTTGAGGAGTTCTGCATCTCACTCTACTATCTCCAGGATGTGCGATAATCTGCACCATCTATTAGCGGGTTCCCTAACGAGAGTTGTAGATGCATAATTGCAAAGGAATACCAAAATACCGTTTTAAAAGAAACCCGGTTTTTTTAAAGATATGGTATTTTATTGTAAAGTTATTCTTTGAACCGAATATACATGTATTTAGCCATCGTGCTATGAAACAAAAGTCTGCATGTGAGGTAGGTCGTTACCCCCATGAAGTTTTCCTAAAGGTATTTAACCATTATCGAAAAGAGGGGATATTAAAGTTCAAGATATTTTAATGAAAAAGTTCGTTATTTGCGTATTAAACATGAAATTTTGGTTACATTAAAAGACAATAGATGTGAGTTTTATTTTAAAAAAATATTAGGATGATTATGTGACATTTAGACATATCAAGCATGATAAAATGTTTAGAAACGAATGTTGTTACGTGTTAACTCCACTTTTGTCGATGTTTTTAAATAAATACGAATTAAGATGAAAGAGAAGGAGGAAAGAGAGACTTACGATTTGAAAATTTCAAGAAAAGGGTAAGAAAGAAGAGGGAGGCTTCATGGCGTTGCGGGAGCTCCGGAATCGGTTTCGATTTTCGACAGAAAGAGCTTGGTTGCTAACTCCACTTTACTCCACTTACACTTAAGAACTTTTTAAGAGAGTTTTTGCTAAAATTTTCAGAATGGTGAAGAGCTAAAACATGGGGTGGTATTTATAGTGAAGAATTAGGATTTGGAAATTAAAATTATGGAGTAAAAAGTATTAAAAAGATATTAAATGATGAAATGAAGGGTCTTTGTTTGATTGCAGGTAAATCAAACAAAGCAGAGGAGTTAAGGGGAGCTGAAGAAACGAGTGTGCAAAGCAGGGATCAAGTTGGGCTTATCAGGACCATCGGCGTCGGCCTTTGGGCATTTTCGCCAGTCGGATCTCGAGGGTTTGCCTCGAGATTCGTGCCACGTGGGTATTTCTGTATTTACTCCATTTTGCGCATGTTTGATTTTTCTGAAACTTTTTATGTCCTCGTGTATTGCACGCGCAATTCTTGGGCTTCCAAAAATTAAAAAGAAAAAATCAGAAAAATAATTGTGTCTGATGGGAATCGAACACACAGGCTATGTCACAACAGTGCAGAGACTTTACCTGTGAGCTACAAGTTGTTTCTTACTTTTATTTAACAAAAATAACTTTTAACTCTTACACAGGCTGTAATACTCTTTTTTTGTATAATAAATAAGAAATTTTTGTATAGAGATTTCAGAGTCGTTACAATTACCCCTCGTTTTGACGCGAGAGTATCTCCGATTGACGGATTATGCGTATCATGCGAACTCATTCTGTGATATGTGGGTCTTGCTTGAAAACGCTTTTAAGCTTCTTTGAACATATCAGGGGCCATTACACATGGTCCCGCTGTCCGGTCAGTTGACGAGGGTCCCGCTGACTGGGGGTCAGCGAACTGGGGGTCAAGAGAGCTAGCAGCCCCCTTATGAGGTTCAAGGTAGCACCCCGAAAAAAAAAATTATTTGGAGGGAGATGATTTGAATGTGTCGAAATGCTTCCGGAAGAGGAAAGAGAGAAAGATGGTCGAAGTAATAAGACCCTTAAGAGGGGGGTCCCGAAACTGTGGGACCCTTAAGAGGGAAGTCCTGAAACGGTGAACCCTCTTTGGAGGGTCCCGAGGTCAGGAGACCCTTCTTTTGGGGGGGTCCCGAAGTTGAGAGCCCCCTTTGAGGGGGTCTCGAGATCGGAAGTTCCCTTTGTGGGGTCCCGATTTCAGGAGCCCCCTTCGGGGGAGCTCCATAACGGAGGCCAAAAATCGGAAACCCTTTGGGGGTTCCACACAAGGAATCCATTTTGAGGAGATTCTTAAGCAGGGGGCTTGAATTGAACACAGGTGGATCCCGTGTTTAAAGTTTGGAGGATGAACATCCCGCTGATCCCATGAAAGATCCGGCAGTGAGAAGGCATGGTAAGATGAAAGCTTTGAACTTTCGTCCCTAAAGTTATCGATTTTGTAAGTTTTGAGAGTGTTTCACCGTTGTTCTTCATCTATGGTGCTTGCTTGGGATGAAAGCCACGAGCTTTCACCCCAAGTGTTCTCGTTCTTCTTCTTTTCTTAGAATTGATGAAGAAAAGTAAAGTCTTTTCTCTTGATTTGAGTCTTGATGTGGTTTTATTTTGTTTTTTCAGAAGAAAAGAACTCTTTTTATGGGTTTTGTTGAGATTGAAGATGAAGTAGAAAGACGCTTGTCTCTTTCTTGATGGAGACTCCGAAACCCTAGCAAATTTTATAGGAAGGAAAAAACTTATCATTTCATTTATTTGGTGGGTTTAAATATCCTAACACATTTGCAAATTAGCCCTTGGCTTTATATAATTGGTTTGTTTATTATTTCTTTATATTTTGCACATTCATTATAATTTCTTATTTTCTTGATATGGGGGCGGCGCCATGCATGAGTTTGGACCGGTCTAGATTTGGGTCCACTTTCTTGGACTTAGGCTCGGACGTGGGCCCAGCTTGAGTTTGGGCGTGGGCCCGGTGTGGATTCAGCAGTAGAGTCCACTTGATTTGGCTTGAGCTTACTCTTTAGCTTTGACTTTTAGGGTGCAAATTTTGACCCCCAACACCTCTGAGAAGCCAGTTAGATCAGTCCCATGATATTGAAGAATGCATCAAGTTAACGCTAGAAAATTATTCTTGTAGGGACATTTCCCACTTCTTGATGAGCCGGATGTTCCCTTGCTTTGCAGGACAGGTCGACCTAACTTCCAATACCAATGTCCAAACCAATGGATATGTTTGGGATAATTAAGATCTAAACCAAATTAAAATAGAACATTTTGTATGGAACAATCAATTTAAAATTGAATAAAGAAAAGGCGGTTATGAATCACGAAGCATAAGTTTTTTCCAATTGAATCAAATTTCCGGAGAACAATAACTTGTATTACTTTCATGTCGAGGACTTCCTGGTGTGTGCCAATCAGTCAAGTGGTTATCTGCTATCGTGAACATAGACAAATTTATTCATATACTTAATTATATGAGCAATCTCAAACTGCCATCCATCTAGTATAATAAATACATCGAATAGTTTGGGATAGACAAGATGAAAGGAATTTTAAAAGGAAGTTGCAGTGAAAATAAGTGGTGCTTAGACCATTGGTGCAATTTGAAAAGATGACCTTTCTGGCCTTCGAATTATGCGCATTTAATTTAATGGTCAGAGGCAAATTGAAAACTAAGCAGTTAGCTTGGATCTTTTTGATGTTTCTCCTAGTTTTCTTTTATCAAATCCTGAGAGAATCATAGGATGAGAGAAATTTGAAAAACCCAACAATTTCATCTCTTAGAATGATTAGTCCCACTCCATTAATTTCTACCGGTGCCCTTTTCTTTACTGTTATATCTTTACTGTTATATCTGGCGGCTGAGAATTGGAGAGTACAAAATTTCAATAACCAAAGTTGATAATGGGAGATATCCGTCTCACTCATCACAAAAAGACAAAAATAAGAAAATGAAAAGTCAACAATTCTCTCTCTCTCTCTCATTCATTACACATTCTTTTTCATACTCCAAAACTTAAAAAGAGATATGTCTTAAATATTAAATACGCATAAGCCCTAATATTTTTATTATTCTGTATAACTCATAAATTTCTCAATTCTAATATAACCGCTAACCGTATTCATTTAATTTAAATTTAAAAAAAACTATAGATATTTTTAGAAATTTCATGTAATGTCTAGGATAACGTTTTTTACACAGGTTTGATATAATGTTGTTCAAAATATGCACTCGTGTATCGCACGTGCAAAAATACTAATAGCAATAATGAAAATTGATCACTTTATATATATACTTGTGTGTCGGTTTTCATGCCTAAAATTATGGTCCACTTCCAAACTTTTTTTCACGATCTAAGGCAATGGCTTGGTGTACGTGTACTCGAGTTGTTTTGATGGGCACAAATTTGTTAATGATCCATCCATCATAGTGTCAGATATGAGAACATGCATGCTCTCTGTGCCTGCAACAAACTTCTGCCAAAAAGCAAGCACGAGTTTGGAAAAAGGAACCCCATTATAGACTTTCATTAACATAGGAAAAGAAATATAGATAGCAAATGGAACCTATACTTTACATAGAATTGAGTGTTTCCAAGGGAGGTAAACGGAAGGGATATAGGTATTTATCATATCTGATATCAGGTAGTCATAGAAGGATTTGAATACAGATACAGACAGTTTCCGGAAATGATATTTTCTATCCGTATTTAATATAAATAGGATATGAATGAAAGACAAATATTATTATTTGTGATATCGAATAAGCTTACATAACGGATATGTGTTATCATATTTGTATCCGGTAGCTGTTGGCGGATACAGATACAGATGCAGAGTTATCAATGTGAATCATCTATCTATACTATGGAGTATGTTTAAATCATTAGCATATTATTTTTTTTTTATTTTATTTTTTTGATACTAAATCCTTGGTATTTGGTGTTGAGGACTAAAATAGTTGTTGACCTTTGCATGTGATGGAGATCTGAAATGATACACTCACGTTGCTTTCACGTGAAGAAACGAGGGAATACAACAATACAATATCTATCAGCACATCCCACTTTATATTTAGTCATTAAAAATTAGGGCTGCAACCGGTTGGTGCGAAAATTCTTTTTCTAAAGATTATAGCAATTACCTACGATTTTGATCATTCAATACAAGTTCATTATTATGTCTGATCATATAGATTGCAGTATACCCGATTTTATGTTTCGCATGATAGTTTATGGAGAAAAGTGGGTATCCAACGACATAAGAGGTATTTTCACCGCTAGATCAATAAAATCAATTTGTCTCAGTTCATTTAATGATTAGCATTGTCAATCTTAATCTTCATGGTGTAATTGTATTTTCAAGTGAGTTTGATACTTTTTTACCATCAATTTGATTATAGAAAATGTTCTATTATCAATGCATTAAATTTACGACATCCAATGCAAGTGGTAGCATTGAAATAATATAGTTTTTTTATGTAGAGAGTTTTTTCTCTCCCGTGTTAGCTGACACCTCACATTCGTCAACAATACAGATCATGTAGGCGATCTTGATGTTTATAGTCTCTCTTTCTACTTGCAACGATGCTCCGGAAAGGGCCATAAAGACATTGCCTTCGTCGCCCTCCCATACTTGACTTTATAGCGCCTCACCGAACTCTTTCCAAATGGAATGGATTCTTCGTGGATTCCGATTCACAAGAGAATATCCTGAGCAATTGCAAGAATTGGGTTCGGTGTCTGAGTTTGAAAGAATTGGGTTCCGTGTCTTAGTGTCTCACGGGATCTGGATTCTTTCTCAAATGAGAAATTCCAGATTGATTTCTAATCAATGGATAATACACCTGGTTCGGCTTTCACTTTCTACTCACACTATTGTAGCACCAGTTTCACCTTAACCTTTTCTTCTTCTTTTTAGAGTTTTTTTCTTGGCTGAGCCATTCTTAACCATTTTTAAAGCTGTTAATGCTTCCACACATTTCAGAAATTTCACTCATAAATATAGCTACACAACAGCAAATGTGAAGAAACGACCAAAACACCATATAGCCCATGAAACCAACCAAACACAAACACCAAGATAATTGATAACAAAATGTGAAAGCTCTCCAATGAAATAACAGTCAAGGAGAAATGAGCCATAAATTAAGGATGAGAAACCGTTGCCTGCAGAAGATTTTACCATTGCAATAAACACCATCACGATATTAGGGAACAGACATTAAAAAATTTCTCCACTACGTGCAGTTAAGTATAACATTTTTGGTCAAATATTCTGACCATTTTCAAAACACCGGTAAATTTAAGACTCATCAGAGTTTTCGTTTATTCTCCAATCTAAAATTTACCTAAAATAAACCGACACCAGAGGAATATCAACATCATTATCCTCATCGTCCTCACAGGCCACCACAACATCGAGATGCTTCCTATATGGCGGAATCTCCAGCTTCGCCACCTCCTTCGCCAAGTCCACCACTTTTCTATCCATCCTATCCTTGTGCCTCGGAAACATGCTATTGTAAAGCAACGAGGTCCCACACGAAATACTATAAGCATTAAGCCCTCGGGTTTTAAGCCAGCTCAAGAGATCCTTTAGGGTGGGGTTCCCATCGATAGTCCAGCGGTCCCACACGGTCCAGCTCATGTCTTGATGTTTGATGAGTTTGGGCGGGACTGGCTCTGCCATGGAGAAGAGTGGGAGGGCGAGGTTTGCAAAGGTGTTGCGGTAGTCCTCGACCTTGTGGTTGCCAGCGATGGCTTTGTAGAGCTCTAGGCACACGAGACCGGTGGCCATGGCGGTAGAGGTGGCGATGGCAGGGATGATGCGACCGGCGATGAACTTGGCTTTAAGCTTGTCAACTTCTGGGATGCTGTAGTTTCTTGCCCGCATGTTGGCAAGGCCTGCGATGAAGTCCATGTGAAAATTTGTGTCATCGTCCTGTATATTATTGAAAATTTTGATAGATTTAGTCAATATAAGTGAGACTGATAATAAATAACCATATAAAAATGGGAAATGAAAGAAAACATTACAATGGCCGTGCAGAAAACCTGAAAGATTAATGAATGTATATGGAACCATCAAGTTACAGCCATAGTATGCTATGGAAATTCAGGTGGGCATGATAGAAGAAATATGATATGAAAGGGAACTATTGATATGTATATTAGCATACACATCAAAACCAATATGTTGGATTTAACCCGACATATTTCCCAATTTTTATCTAAGCACGCAGCAATTTTGAACATGATCTAGAATGGCTTCCGTGTTGCCCATTTAATATTTATTTGTTTGTTTGTTTATTCTTTATGTTAATAGCCTAATATATTACATGTGGACACTTGCAGCACCATTTACTTCATTGCACAACATGAATGCCCCAATAAACGACTTTCCTGTTCATTAAGTTTATTGATGCTTTTAACATGAGTTGTGTCATTCATCTGCTTATGCACCACATGACTCATATTCCAACATGTCACTCAAATATTAGCTACCAAACATGAAATTCCTTTAACAAGAAGCCCCATCACGACTTTTGAAGTTTGAATGGAGCATGATGGCAAATGAACACCACAAAAGCATTCTGGAAAAGATACATACCTTCTCAAACACAATTGGATTCATCCGGAACCCAGAGGGGAGCTTGCTCGCACACTCTTCAAGCTTAACGATAAGACTATCAATGACAGCAGCATCATCAATAGAGGCAGTGGATAGGCTAGTAGCTTTCTCATCAGTAACGATCTTAACTCCCTTCTTTGGCTGGAACTCAGGAACTACAACATTGTCAACAGCTTCAGCCAATTTCTTTGGATTCTTGGCCCATTCAGGAATTGGGATTCCAAATGTCTCTGCTCTTAGTATGGAACCGGCCATGACAAAGTGAAGGTGGCTTGGGTCATTAGTTGAGAACTCCAGCGGCCGGGGAAAACGTTTTGGAGCAGACCAGAATGGTGTACCAGTGCTTGTAGCAGAATCCTCAGGGAAAGTGAATGTTAACTGCTTTACACGATTGGCAAAGTAATCCTCAAACCTGAGAGTGAATCTCTAGTCAGTAGTATAACAATATAAAGCATACGATAAAGGAAACAAGAAGAAAGTGACAGACAAATGAAGCGCACATGAATGAATACATCCAATAAATCTACAGGAATTAACACTGTTGGGATATAAAAATGACTCCACAAAACCACCCATTATAGCCACTCGTATACATGATATATAAAAAGAAAAGAATCCGATTTTTCATGGCAAACCATCAGAGAGAAGTTGCACTAGCTAGTGCAAATAAAATCGATCTTTCAAGCGTTTCTGGGCACTCATGCTATGTTATGGAACAGTGAAATATTAAAGCCAAATTCCTTCTGGTACATATATGCCCCTCTGGGGCACAAACATACAACTGCCTGATTTTAAGTCAGAAAGAAAGAAATCAAGAGGGTCCCTGTGTTGTGTAGACAAATTTTGAAAAAAGAAGAATGAAAGAAAGACGGAGAAGGAAAAAAAGAGGAAAAACAGTTTGTTTTCAGGGCTAAATAGTGAACAGGTTTGAGTTGGGGCAGAATGCCATGGAATCAAGTACAAAAACTACAGTATTTAGGATTCTAAGGACTGGTGCTCGGCACCTTTGGAGCACATACGCAAAAACTAAGGAAAAGAAAAACTAACCCTAGTTTTCCAAAGGAACTTGCCTCTTCCAGGATTTCTGGTATTGGCTTATTCAGAAATGGAAGCCAAACAGCTGCCTGCTTGGGAAATTTGCTAAAAATGTTGAGAACAGGAAAAAGGTTATGACATGTAAATAACCCATTGAGAATGTGCTTCCGACAATGCAAGCACAACCTTTGTAAGTAACAAAAACGGTGGAACGGAATTGCACAGCACTCTCTAAGGATTGGGTTTAAACCTACAAAAATAACACTTGGCTTGCTTAAGATTTTTATGCATGTTGAAAATAAATGCCAAAGGATATTTTCTCCCAATACACAATATAAACTTTTTTTTTAAAATAATGAAAAACAAATGAGAGGAGCAAGGAATTTACTTTACTCGTGCCCAGGTGATACAGTCTTGGATAGTGTCACAATAATCGTTGTCCAAGCACTCAATAACACGTTCAAGTAGATCCCTAGCCTGAGCATCACCTGCACTTCTCATGGAAGAAGCATACTCACCAGGGTTAGACAGGAAAGTATTTACTTCATTAGGTGTCTTCTCGAGTATCCCATCAAATTCAGATCTAGCCCAAGTTAAGCAATGATCAATGTTATGGGGAAATGAGTGAACTGTGCACATGGGTGCCTGTTTTTCAGGAGGGTCTCTAGAAGCACCATAATTCTCCGTTAGGTGAGGGATGACCATTTGAGTGTTACACTTGGCCCCGAGAGTTCCCGATTCCAATAAGGGTTTCTGAAAGTACAAGCACCGCATGTCCATGTACATTCTCGCAGTCACATTGTCCAGTGCGTTAATGACAACATCCAAGCCCTCCCAAAAGGCATCGTCAAACACATTTTCTGTCTCTGCACTCGCACGATTTTGAAGAGCTTCGATGTGGAGTTTAGGGTTGATTGCCGCAGCGACCGAAGCAGCCACAGTGGATTTAGCCTGTCCAATGTTCCAGTCGCGGAAAAGGAACTGACGGCTAAGGTTGCTCTTCTCGATGACGTCATCATCGGTTATTGTTAGCTTTCCTTTCTGGCTGCAGCATACTCCCATTAGTGCTAGGTTCTTTAAGAACTCGCATCCAAGAGCACCAGACCCAACAATGAATACTTTGGCATCTTCCATTTTCTTTTGAAGCTTGGATCCAAAGACAGAGATTTGAGCATCATAACGGCTGTTTAATGGCTTCAAATCATCCGCGTCTAATGGTTCGGTAGGGAGGGATTCAACTGAATCGAAGTAAAAGAACTGCAAGGGACATAGTCTATCAGGTAAGTCATAAGACTATAAATAGTATACACAGATTAACAATGAATAAAAATAAACTAAATAGCATCATTTTTTTAAAGGATACCATTCTCTTTGCTAAAGCTGGGCTTAGACCCATTGCTTAAGTGCAGTTATTTTTTTATCCACTTTGGTAACTCTTTAATCCCAAAATACCCCCCTAATTTCCACTTATTTTCCACTACCATTAAATGCTTAATACTTCAACTGAGGGGGGGTTTGGGTATAAAGATGTTGCAAAAAAGGGGAAACCCCAACAGCTTTTGATGAAAGGCAGCGTGCAGCTTTTGCAAAGAAAAGAGTGCATGGTACCCTGCTATTCAGGTAAAATTCAGGGAGATTTCATGCAATTTCTTGCTTCTAGAACTCATACAGATGAAAAAGATATCGTTTAAAGTCTAACCTGGTAAAGAGGATGGAACTTCCCAGAACAGGCTTTCACCACCTCTTGTCCAACAATTCCACCAAACATTGCAGCCATAGGATTCAAAACTGCCCTTGAACCAATTGCAAAATGGTGCAAAACTTTCTTATCAATCTGTTCAAGCTTAGTGTCACCTGCACTCTCGTTTATATCAACAGCCAAAGCTATCAGCTTCTCCGCATCTTCCTCTGATCCAGTAACAGGAAAACGTCCAAAATTCTTCCTAAATGTGTCCAAAGCTTGAAAAGCCAAGTGTAACAAAGGTGGACGGTCAAACTTGGAGAAATCACTAAGCAGGAAATCCCCTGGTTCTTTAAGAGCATCTTTCAAAGGTTTGAATTTAAGGACCTTGGGCTGCTTCACCTGAGTAACTATGCCCCCTTTAATGTATGCACCAAACTGAGTTGTGTCTTCTTCAAGCATAAAAGAATATGGCCTTGCACCCTTAACCTTTCTAGGCTTGCCGTCATTTAACTCCACCATTCCATCTATTTCAGAGAACACAACAAGATCCCCATCTTGGAACTCTAGCCGCTCGTCATCAACACAAGATATGAGGGCAGGGTTGTCGTTGCTGATAGATGCGATTATACCAGTATGTGGTTCCTCTCCATCAACATCTATGACAGTGAACTCTGGACCGAAGTCACAAAACAGGGTACCAAAAAGGCCTCGAACTTCAGATTTAATGAAGGAAATTGGGGGTTGATGCTTGTGACAATAATCATCAAAGTCAATTGCTTTTTCCAAGCTGATATCAGTGAAAACAACAGCCTGCAGCAGAGAGAGCTCATGTGTGAGGGAGTGCAAAATGTTAAGAGCATCAGAAGAGCTGCTAAAGACCTCTATGCATCAATAGTTAGTTGAAGAGAAGGTGAAAGCCGAGGATGGAGGAAAAGTGAGAAAATAAATATTTTCCTATCTGTAGATATTGAAGAATATAATCTTTAAGAAATTTGCATAAGAAATTAAATACAGCTTCACTTCCTACTTCTGATAAATGCAATTACTGCCCCACCTATCCACATGATCTAGGTGTAAAAATGGCTTAATAAAGGTGAGATATAAGAGACAGTGCTTCCCCAACAAAATTTGTATACTGTTATGAAGACTATCATGGTGGAAAGAAAGTAAAACTTTGGCTTGATTGTAATTCTAGAAACCTAGGTAAAATATGACCAAATAGAATCCATTGTTTAACAACTCAAGCACCAGAATAAACTGTTTTCAGGACTAATATCCAACAAATGCTTTGTCGTACAAAATTGGTTTGCTGTAAGTCCAGATTGCATGAATTACATCTAGCAAACACGAGTACTTGAAAAGCTTAAACCTTCACAGTGAACTCTGCTGTATTGGTAATTAATTGTATAACGACACAAGTCACATTCCTCATACCTTCCCACCAAAATCATCTCATTCGGGTCATACCGGCTGTCTACATCTTTCTCTACTCCAATGCCTCATTCCTCAGGGCAATATCATAAAAGGAAGGTAATTATCAAAGTGTCATCTTCTATTTGCTAAGATTGCTAATAAATTATATGCATCACCTCTTCAAACTACAAACAAGCACTCCAACCATCAAGCTTTTATAAGAAATGACAATGTCAACTATTTGGGTACCACATAATTGACAGCATGGTCAAATGACTCAAAACCATGCAATTCCCCACCAGAATAACTGTATGTAGCCGCATAAATACTATTTCTATTTCTAGAACAGAAAACACTACTAGATAAGTAACATGAAATGGCCCTAAAGCTTAACTGACACGAGAAGAGGAACACATGTAGAACACCACTATTGTTCACCACAATCAAGAAATAAAATATCCAGTTGCTCACGTTGGGATTATAAACTATGAACTAGAACTTGCCAACAAAAATTTCCATACGAAAAAACTACGTCACTGTATGCTCCCACAGCATGGGTGCTACCCCTGGAGTTCATATCTAGAAGTGGAATAATGGCATTTGCCTATATGGTAATTACTATTCACTTTTATGCATACATAAAGCTCAAACACTGTGGTTAGTGCCGAAATTACCCTTAAGAAAACTCCTTTTCTCCACATTCCTTCGAAACAAAATGGATGAAAACAACTTCTCTACATAAAACTTTCATGATCACCTTTACCATATTCAGTGGAAGAAAAAGTATACCCAAATCAAGGAGTGCAGAAAGTGCTAATGAGCCAAATTTGAACAAGCCAAGATCTTCAAGTTCGGATCAATTACTTTTGGCTCAGCTCCAGTTCGGCTTAGGTTGGCTTAAGTTCTAACCAAGACTTGTGGACTCTTCTAAAGGGTGGACATTGCACATTGATAATTATAGCAAATTGATAAATTTTGACCTCGTGTAAAACACATAATAGGATATAAAAAAATTATGCACGTCATTCGCATCACCATCAGCGTGTTTTCCCATGACTCCACGACTCAAATGGAACACAAGAGAGCACGATATTAAAAAAAAAGTTTAGAAGCACAAGTATTAGCCTTTAGAACTTGTACTCAACTCTGAAGCACAGTACAAGCCAATTGCCAAACAAACTTGTTGAATAATGGATGGATGTGCTGGTATATACAGAACCTGCAGCAATTTGTTTGCACCAAAGATTGTTCATGGGTATTTTCCCAGAAGACTGTCCTCCAGGGGATTCATGAGTAACTTAAGGGTCACAAGCATCATCAAGAAGTATATCCAACTGTATACAACATATAACTTTTCAAACTTGAAAGAAAATCTATAAACCTTGCAATTAACACTAGCAAATACTACAAAACTCAGCTCACTAGTGTGATTGAATACCATAAATTTGAAAATTCACAGAAAGTACTAGAAAATCTCATAAGAATACATAACACTATCATATCGAAGATTATTTTGGACAAGGAAGAAGTCTGACACAGATCTAAGTAATATATTCTTCCTTTGCGTTGACGCAATACCCAACATCACAAGCATAGACAGCTGGGTCTTGCAAGGTTTAATATACCAGCATTCCAAGTCCACCACCTAGACACCAATACCAGCATACACTAGTCCACTAATGCTGATAGAGTATCACCTTTCCTTTTGTATCAATTCTTCAGGTGGTTTCAACGCATTAAGTATCGTGTGTGCTAGTCAACTGATGCTGATAGAGTACACTTATTTTGAATCAGTTCTCCAGGTACATTAGATACATTAAGTAATTTGTGTATGCATCAAGATATAATTCCATTTAAACTGCGTCTTTCACTTACAAACAGGATATGCTTGTCAAATAATTATCTAACAGCTATGAGACCAGGCCGAATATATCATACAATAAACAAAACTTTATTCTAAAATTGTGGCGTCAGGTAGGTCAAGTATCTCATACATGAAATGTACAGGATGCCCATATGGATATTGTAGCTTAAAGATTGCCTAGACTCCTAGTAAACAACCAGTCCCTTCTGAATGACTGGTCAATGCTCGTTTACTAGAATGATAGCAAGGTACATAATTGAAGAATGAAATTCATGCAATAACACATTTCTTCATACAGTGCTCTCTCTTGAATTACACCAAGTGAACCATGGCAGCAAAGTCATTTGGCTATCTGTACAGGTGAAATGCAAATTATTAAGCTATGGTTTGTGAGCGACAAACCTGGAAATCAGAAAGTTGTTCCTTTGTCAGAGTTCCAGTTAAGGTAGAAACTAGGACTGCACTGTTAAGTTCTTGCAGCTTCTGGACACAAGCAAGAGCTCGATTCTTGCCCACATCATCTTCTGAGAAATAAAAGTTGCTAGACAGATCCCATAACTCAACACTGCCTTCATCATGCAGGGTGACAGATTTAACACCTGCAAGGACAAGGTTTTTTGCTGCAAAAACAAAACAATGCACACCAAGTCAACTCTTGAAATATGGACAATTATCTAGACCAACCGACATATGAAAAGTTCAATTTTGTACTACTGTCTCAAAGTTAGGCTGTTGTTTGAGAAATGAAACAAAGAAATACCGATGCATAAATTTCTGTAAACAAAATTTTCTTTTCCTTTCTTTTCCTTTTATTTATTTATGGGGGTGGGGGGGTTGTAAGAATCAATATGTCCTCTTTTCAAGGTTAACAGTTACCAATTGGAATAGCTACTTAGTTAAAAGTAATTCCATATGATATAATTGCTTCAGAGAATCGCAGGTGACTCGTAACCTGAGAACTAACTAATAGTTCATCCTAAACTCATGCCAATTTCAACTATATTTCTTCACAGAGGGATAATTGACCATATTGTTTCAGTATTAAAAGCTTCAATAAATCAATTGGTTTGCATTTCACTGCTGATGAATTAAAACAAATAAAACAGTACAAGTTTAGACATATATAGGTAACAATAACTTTTGGGGATTTCATAACCGTTTTGCTATGTTAGGAACCATCTTCTTGACTCAATTAGCAACTATCGTTCTTAGCTACATGCATGTTCAACTACTATAAGCCTACATCAGGTCCTCGTTGCTCCATTACTATGATGTCTCTTTCCCTACACGACACACTTATCAGTTATCAATTTCCATTTGACAAGCCCAAACCATCTCAATTTTTGTTTCCATTTTTATCGTCCACGAAAGTTGCCTATAATTTCTTGCATATGCGGTAATTTTGAATCCCATATTACTGAGGATCACCAATCATCCGTCTGTTGTTGTTGTTGTAGCCTACCCCATATGCTTGTGATAAAAGACTCGGTTGTTGTTGTTGTTGTTTTTGTTGTTGTTGTTGTAGTACTGAGGATCACCAATCATCCGTCTGCATCTTTTCATCATAGGTACTATTTTGAAGACATCTTTCTGGATTGCAGAATAATTCACCAATGATTCTCACCATAAAGCATAGCTGGCTTATGGCCCTCTTATAGAATTTTTTTCTCTTGAATTGTGTAGGTATTATGTGATTGTGGAACACTTATAAAAACACTACTCTACTAAAACGATCAAACTTTGAGTTTCTAGGTGAATAGTCCTATATAGCCATCATGAGGAATGATCTGAAAATGGTCTTTCATATGGATCAGTTAACCTTGGCATGCTCACTTCACTTCTACTCATAGTTTTGCTAAATTCTCCCTCTCTCTTTCACACACACACCTTATTTTCGTTCTTTTCCATTCTAAATCTTTTAATTCCAAAACTTCTCTACAGTTATTTTTTGTGCTTCGAAATTTTCCCTTCTCTAGACTTATCTTTGACATAAATATGTCGAGTGATCCTCCACAAGTACTAACAAAGAAATAAAGCTTAATGTTGACCAGTGTTATAAGCCTACGGAGATTTAAAACACTTCGTTTCTTTTTTTTAAATCCACCGTGTTACCTCCTTAAAAACCACAAGTTCACTTTAAACTAATAAAACAATAGAAATATCTACAACCTCGTGATTATCTGATCAATAACCAAAAGCGAAGAATCTAATATTTCATCAGAAAATAAATTATTGACTAGTCACTGAGAAATCAAATAATACAACTATGAACCAAAAATAAAAAATGGTTTAGAAATCTGGTCATGCTCTGAGCTTTCTAAAGCTTGGATTTCGAGAGATGGTATTGGCCCTATTCGACAAACATAAAATCCTCAGGAAAAATGGTCCTAGAGGACTTAGACAAAGGAAATTGCTTGTCAAATAGTATTCAACAGTATCCAAAAATTGTTTCAGCAATAACTAGCTCTTGTGATATTCATTTCATAGAGTTCCAACTAAATTGTATACTGGTAAATTTATCAAGGTAAATTTGTCAAAACAAAGTAAGTGTGCCAGTCACAAGAATAAACAGATCCCATCAAAACCTCATTCCAAAAGCACCTTTAATAGACTTTGAGACCAGCCTGAAATTTCAATCAGTATACAACCAGGTACCATGCCATTATCAACCATATACTCAAAAGAATAGCTCTAGATTTTATTACTAGTGCAAAGGGATTTTAAAAAGAATAAACACCACAAAACAATGATATCGTGATTAAAGCCATCTTTCAAAGAGCAAGCCCCATCAGTGAAACAACATAGCAGCAGCAGCAACCCGAAAAATTATCCCAACTATTTGGGTCATGAACAATATAATGTGTATTCAGAGAGATTAAATTCAGTGCTAGTAGGAGTCTCTTAAACATTGATAGAAAAAGTATAATATAAACAGTTGCAACCCTATAGCAAACCAAACATGTTTCCAAAAATTCTCGATTAAGTCTTCATTCTTAAGAGATTTGCAGCACTTTTTTTTTCAAAATTTCATGAAACCATTTTTCATTGGATATAATTTTGATGGATAAAGGGATAGATGATTGAAGATGAGTACCCAACATGAAATACACCTATATCAAATTCTCATGGCTTCAATAACTCATGACTACTTCCTCATCCGCACTCATACCCAAGCCATCTAAACTATTAGTACTGTAGTGCCCAGTATCAAAACAATCAGATATACTCAATTAATCCATTATGGAATTATTTGCTTCCAACTAAAAACTAGTGATTAAATACCAACGATGAAGGTACTACCCACTCATACTTGGCTGCAAAATTTATCCTATGATTCAATCATCATGTTCTGCCAAGTAAAGGATCTAATACATATAACGCTTCACTAACTAATTGAGATTTTAAACTAAAGAACAGTAAACAACTTAGAACTCAACGAAACAAAAAGATAGATAAAAACTGAATATATCGAACAAATATTCCAAAAATAAACTCAATAACTTCGAAAAATAGGAGCAGATCCAGAAATATACCGATCTCAACGCCCAATCCATTCAGACCCGAGACCAGAACGTTCGAGGCAAAGAGCCTCTTCATCGTCTCGCGCCCATACACCGCAAGCTGCCTGCTGTGGAGATCCTCATCGATCTCCGGCGCGCTTCCTCCGCCGTTCGTCGCCGCCACCGCTGGTGCGTCGATCTCCATCCCGTTCACAGCCCTGTGATTGTCCTCCGCCGCCGCCAAAGACGACGCAGATCCCGATGCCGCTGAAGACGACGAGATCGGAGAGCTTCCGCTGCTCAAGTCCTTCGCTTTCTTCGCTGCCGATGAACCCTCGTCTTCAATCGCCACTCCTCCTTCAGCTCCGCCCCTTCTCTTTTCTGGAAGCATATAGAGAAACGAGCTGCGGAGAAAACAAGGAAAGAGATTCAGCCATCGAACCAGAGATCAGCGATCAGATCAAAAAATCTAACCCTAACCCTAAGAGAGAGAAAGAGATGAGTGACTACCAAGGAGATCTGAGCTCCTGAGGGATTGAGAGAGAGTGCTTGCTTTTTATTAATAACAAAGTTTCGGTTAATGTTTTGGGAGCGTGGGCAGTTGTGAGTTGTAAGGTGTGACGACGTATTTGCCCGTCTATACAAGAGAAATAAATAAAAACATGAACCCATCAGGCCCTTTTTAGCACTCCAAAATTCTCCATTTCTTGCTTTCTCCCGTCCGGATTTAATACATCCGGCATACTAAAATTTTCTCGCACTTGTGAGACGTCATATTTAGGTTACGCATGGTACATGGAATGAAAGATTATCAGAATCCTCGCATTCCCGGGAATGAAATGACCGAAATCTAATTCCAAGAAATCTTTCATTAACGTGCTTGGTATATTTTAATAATTCATAGTAATATATGCATGCACAACCATCGACTGGCGGCGAGGTAGGAGAAGGGTCTGTGAATGGCGGCAAGGCCGGCGACGAACGGTCGATTGGCTGCGGGGCTGACAACGAATGGCAATAGCGACGAATGTCCGATAGACGGCGGGCCGGACGGGAACGGTCGGTGATGCGGTGGGCCTGCCGGCGGATGATCAACGATGGGCGGCGGGGACGACCGACCGGCGGGTGGCGAGAGAGGTCGGCGACGGATGGCCATGGATCATTTTATGTTAGGCGGGGATATTTCGTGGTAATTTAGAATAGACGCATATTTTGAGAGGAATAGTGTCACGCCCCGCTTCCCAAAATACAGAATACGATAGGTGATTAGGCCAGCCATGTTCTTACGGTCAAGGAAAGATCATGTCGTCGTCACATTTCGGTTTCTAGCAGTACATGGTAAGCAGTAATCACAGCAATAATAGTAAGAAAATACAGCCACCACATCTATCACATGTAAATGAATTAGAGTGCAAATGTATACATGGCTATAACTTCAATAACCAACCCGATAGAGTCAAGGGAAAAGGTAATGCTGACGTTGTTGATCTAGATATCTGCAATATTCTCGAAATAAGGTTGGTCCTGATCTGAGCTAAGTCCACTTCCCATTTTGAGTATGTATACTCAGGTCATCAGGACGACAGATCATAGCAATATATATATATATATATATATATATATATATATATATAATGATAAACATGAAATAGCAAGCATACGGTAATAACGTGAGCAGGAAATAACAGGTACAGGTAAGCAGTAGCACGTGTATTAGTATCGAGGTCAAAAATCACATCCCGGTTGACTAAGTCAAAGTCAACCTAAGCCAAGTGGGTCCAAGCCCAAACCAAATGGGCCCATGCCCATCGAGCCCAAACATGAAGAGGCCAACCCTTCCCTATGCCAAGAAGAAAATCACGTGATAAATAAGTTTAATGTAACTTTCATGCATGAACGTAAAATAAATGGGAAAAGGCCAAATTTTTGTGAAGCTCATTGCTCATGTGCAAAAACAAATAAGCACATGAGGTATGAGATGGGCAAAATACCATTTTGTAAAGCTCAAGGGGCTGTGTAAATTTGTAAACCCATATAAGGCAACATTATGATGAAATGAAAAGAATAATTCATTCACCTCAAAAATTAGTGTTCCGTGCCTCCTTCTTCCTCAAGGTTTTGAACCTTCTTCCTTTTCTTGAATTAAATCAAGAGTTTAACTCTTCTTTTCCCCAAAAAAAAAAGCTTTTCACCATAAAACTTTTGAAAGGGAGCTCAGATCTTCCATCAAATCTCTAAAATGGAAGATTTTTAAGTTCACCCTCTATTTCTCCAAGATCCAGCCAACAGAGAGGAGGAAGAAGGAGACCTATCTCTAAAAATCCCACTTTGGAAAGATCAAAAACTCAAGAGAAGATCCAAGACTCAAAGGAGAAGAAAGGGGTTGTAGGGTTCCTCGGCACAGTAATGAAGTCTCACAAGTGATCAAACATGGCCAATTCAAATTTTACAAGTGCCGAGAAACCCTAATACGGATCGTTAACTAGATATTTAGGTGATGCGATGCAAGTAAACAACTTTAACTTAAAAGGAAAGAGGCTACAACCTTTGTAGATCCGGTCCTCCATCTCCTAGGCTCCGTGATGACGTCCCTCCGCTGTCCAAATCGAATTCCGGACTCTAGCATCGGCTTCATCGGAGAAATGGGCGGGCTAGGTCATCGACTACGATGCCGAAGATGATCTACGTCGAGGCAACACAAGATCAAGCTCCAACTTCACCAAGCCATGAAACTTGTGAAGAAAACACCCTATACTACTTGGCAAGAGGTAGAGGATGAAGAAATAGGAGGTGGGTTCACTTTAGAATTGGATTTCTCACTCATTTGCTCAAGTTGCCATTGATGGAGGCAAGCTTTCTTCTTGAAGAAGAAGAAGAAGAAGATGATAGAATATGATAAGTATTTTAAAATAGAAAATAAAAAACAATACTTATCATATGGCAACCATGATTAGGTGTAGAGAATAGACTATGGTTAGTGGGAATGGTTAGGGTTAAGCATGAGACAAATATGGTGGACTTGTTCAAAGCTTCATGAAGCTTCAACAAGCAAACAAAGAAAGCCACCATATCATTTTCTTTTCCAAAATAGATAAATAAATAAATAAGTAAGTAAATAATCAAAACCCTAACCATTCATATAACCATGGTTTAATCTTTACACAAACTCAAGTTAACATGTATCATCAAACATGATACAATCAAGTGCACACTAAAATATATCACATATACAATGTGCACTTCAAGTGAGAAAATCCATTTAAAGTGAACCAATACTAGTTAATGCAAAGTAATACATCAAATATATAATTATACATTAAATCATTAAATCAACACTTGATTCAATGATCCGGTCATGTCGTATATAACCAACCAGTATCCAATGTATCGACTTATCGAATCAATCTTCGATTCGATAACTAGGTTATATCGCATACAACCAATCGAAACATTCATCGCGAGAATGAAATACGGTATCACATACACGCATTATTCTCGGTCTCGCATATATCTCATATGCGCTCCTATTTCGTTTCGCTTAAGCCAGGAAACCTCTGTGTAGGACTCTAAAGACTCGTCAATACACCGGCAGCAGATGATGATCATATCAAACACCCACAAGCCGCAAGCGGTCTGCTAAACGTAACGGCCACCCGGGTATTGAGCGATCAGAAAATCGACGAGCAAGCCCGCTCACACTCCTGTGAATCCAACCAGTAACACTTACCGTATAGTCCGGTCTGTTCGTCTGATATGTTGCATATCTCGCCTAGGGGTGGTAAACGTCAGACCCCAGTAGCTTGATAAGTCATGCCGACGTAAGGTCCATAACATTCGTGAAACTACTGATAACTCTTACCAGTATATCACTGCAACCCTGGCCAGGGATTTCCTGTTATGGCCAGTCGAGCATAGCACAACATCAACCCCCAATACCGGGAGAGACGAATCCCCTCCTATCGCTCATTGCCTCCATGTGAATCGGGACTGTACCCAAAAACCACCTGTTTGCACGACTCAGTAGAGCCGTGGTAGGGTGGAAATCAAAGCACAGTGGGAGACACACAAGACTCTATGACGATCTCGGGTCAACAGACTAAGCTGTACCAGTGTCACCAGAGAACTGCCATCTGACGTGAGGTATAATACCATCTGGGAGTTCTCGGCGAGTCCGTTCAGTGTACCCAGTCTCCACTGAGCACCCGCATACCATCTTTGATGTCAAACACCAATGGATATGGGATCATCCATCGCCCATCACATGGGTCGAGAAGATATACGTTAGTTTACTCTGGAATATCGATGCCCCGTCTCGATATTCCCACGACTAGGAACAATGAAGGATGTACTCATTGACTACCCAGGCCCCACTAGTATGATCTACATCATAGTTCTGGAAGTCGAGTACACATCCAAAGGGCTTTATCAACATGTAATCAGAGAGACAGAAAGTATACATGTTAAGATAAAGAGCAACCAGATAGCGTACTATCATGTCGAGCAAGAAAGTCCTACCTATATATGTCCCAGCATCCACTACAATATACATCCTATGTACAGTAATGGCCTCTAGGGCATACATATAACTAACAATCTCCCACTTGCACTAGGGCCATCTGTAGCAGTGGTTGCAGTATCTAATACTCAACCATCCCATATGAGTCTCTTTCTGGGAAAAGGCCTTCGTGAGTGGATCCGCCGTGTTGTCCTCTGAGTCTACTCTCCTAACCTTGATCACCCCGGAGATCAACTATCTCCATGATCAGGTGATGCTTCCTCAGAATATGTCTGGGTTACTGATGGGATCGGGGTTCCTGGGCCAAAGCCTCTCTTCCATTGTCATACAATGGTAGGAACCTAGTTCATCTTATGAACCAATATACACCCAAACTGCCTCTTTGGTAGTATCTATAATAGCGATATTACCAGCCTTTATCGTCTAGTTTGCCACGGTATCTAGCTTGGAACTCTTCCAACATACCGTCCCTCCACTGAGGGTAAAGACAATGCCCGCGACTGACATTCAGTCGTCCTTATCACCCTGGAACCTTTCCAGTGATTCTCCCCAGGATCAATTGATATAATCTTACTACAGCTAGTGAGAATCCTAACATCCATTTAGATCTATCTCATAGATCCAAATCTCAGGATTTAGGAGGTATCACTTTGATCCTATATGGAGAATCTTTGTGATAAGAGGAGATCGACCGATCGTAGCATAGGAAATTCCTTTCCTATCAAGAGTATGTCATCCACGTACTCTACGAGGATTATTACCATACTCCATACTACCCTTTTGTATATACAAGGTTCGTCTACCATTTTGATGAAGTCAAACTCTTTGACTACCACATCAAAACAGATGTTCCAACTCCGCGATGCCTGCTTTATCCTGTAAAGCAACTTGCACATGTTTCCGCTGCTCCCACTGTTTACGAAGCCCTCTGGCTGTGTACTTATAGACTTTCTATTCTAAATCAGTATTTAGAAAAGCAGTCATGACACTCAACCACCAGATATCGTAGTCATGATATGTAGCAATGTTAAGTAGGATCCGGATGGACTTAAGCATAGTCCCTGGAAAAGGTTTCATCATTTTCCACTCTTGGTCGATGACGAAAACCTTTAACAAGTCTAGCTTTGAAAGTCTCAACTTTTCCATCTATACCAAGTAATCTTCTCAAGATATACTTGCTCCTGATGGGGATTTGACCCTTCAGATATAGCATCCAAAGTCCATACTTTGTTGGTGTACATGGATTCCATCTCAGATCGCTAAGCATCCAGCCATTCTTACAGAGTCCCTACTCTCGATGGCCTGCTCGATACTAGATGGGTCATCATCTCATGATGCATTCCTCGCTCCCACTGTCATCGAGAAACCGAGGTATCTCTCAGGCAGGTGAGGAACCCTACCAGATCAGCGGAGAGGCTGAGGTTCGTCGGGAACTATAGAATCCTTTGGTTCTGTCAAATCATCAACTGCAGTTTTGTATAGCTGGAACCTTTCCAGTTCTACAGAACTGATCCTGCCTCGATCTTGTCCGGATTTTGCTTTAGACAAAGGCCGGACAATCCTAAATCTTAACTTACTTAAGAGATAGGCTCTTCCCATACCATATTTCATATGGAGTGGTAGGCACTGATTTGATTCGAACCTAATTCAATAGGTATGCAGCTTCTCAAGCGCATAACTCCCAAAAGGAAATAGGTAACTCAGTAGTACTCATCATAGAGCACACCATATCATATAGGGTGCTATCGCTCCGCCCTGATACACCGTTGTGCTGTGGTGTATTCAGAGGAGTAATACTGAGAGAGAATCTTATTCTCCTTTAGAATAGTCCAGGAATTCCATGCACAAGTATTCTCCTCCCTGATCTTATCATAGGACATAATACTTATACCCGGTTATTGGTTCTCTACTTCTAACTTATATTCTGTGAATATCTCAAAAGGTTCGGACTTGTGTTTCAACAGGAACACATGATTGAATCTTGAGAGATCATCAGAGAATATAATGAAGTACAAAGAACCGGTCTTGGCATGTGTAGACAGGAGACCTTACATACATCATCATGTATCAGTCCCAAGAGTTTACTAACTCTTTCTCTGTTTTCAATAAACAGGGCTATGGTCATCTAATCTTTGTGACATGACTGGCAAGTTTCACAAGATGTAAATTCAAACTGATTTAAATATGCATCTAAAATGTAACTTCAGCCAGTCGGGTCGCATTGATGTGACCTAGTCTACAATGCCTCAAGAAGGACCCGTTCATTTCTGAACTCTTCCTCTTCTGTGTGTTCTGTATACTAGGAACTGTAGTTTGATTTAGAACGTCAATGCTTTTAGATAACGTGCCTGAACCGATCAACTTTTGATATAGGAAATGTTCAAAACATTATCCATCAATACAAAATTTTATCATTTCTTTACTAATAAAGAGACTGATATGATTTTGTATATCAGGTTCGGTATCTAATAGCATTTGTTCAGAATCAATGTATTTGTAATACAGGGTGACAGTGACCAACAGACTTGGCTGCAACACTTACCCCGTTTTCTGTCTCATGAAACTTATCACCCGTTCTCAGTTTTTCTACCTTTTTGTAGCCCTATGTAACAGATTACATATCTGGGATCCTGATCCGGTATCAAATATCCAGGATGCGGAGGATACTGAGAAATAGTTCTTTGTAATGAACACACCCGAAGAAGATGCATCATATGCACTTTCTTTGTTTGGGCGGCATGGGAATTCTGGTATTCCCCTATTTCCTACTCTGTCTTATAACAATTATAAGTTGGAGCGGGACCAACTTACCCAGCTCATCATAACAAGCGGGTTCAGTCAATACATCCATATTATTATCTTGATTAAGGCGTGATATGGTCGCTACCTGGAGAGAGAGAAAAGAAAACACTCTGCGTGCGCTCTTGCAAGATTAGATTGGTTATATATTTTATCTAATCAGGATGGCTCCCACTGTTTTTATCAAATCTTCCTTCAAATCCTAAAAGGAAAGACTAGCCGGGATTAATTACACTCTACAAGTTCGCCAATCTTTCAGCCAGGCCAGTGTCGGTACTTTGAGGGAGGTTCCCCGTGCTTCCGCACGGACCTAATTACAGTAAACCTCGTTTTCCCAGAGGCGTAACCCCGTTGACACCTTTCTAGACACCTACTTGATCGGCTAATTGCAAAGTGCAAAACTCTCCCAGGAGTAACAATTACTCGCAGTGGGTATCGGGATCCAACTATCATATAGAAGGTATGCAATCTCATTGCAAATTTCAACACTTGAAACTCCCGATAAAGGTTTTTACCCCTAGCACCTATGACCTTAACTAAGGTCAACAAATCATAAGTACTAGTCAAGTTCTATCCGTCATTTCGTGATTAATTAGACCCACCCACATGACCCTTAACTAAGGTCAACAAAGTCACGCGACTGTCCTAACTAATCGCATCATATGCGGTGTAGGAAGACATCACTTAGCTACCGTACACTGTGCCTTAACTAAAGTCAACAAACACAACACGAATACTAAGTACTCTACTTCCTAAAATGACGGAGGGTTGCGGCTGGTTTTTTTAAGAAAACCTTTAACGCTTTGAACTTGATCTCGTTGCGGAATCAAATGGTTTTTAAATAGAATGTTTTTGAGGCTTTTCTAGTTTTGCTAAAGGGGTCACTCCCGGTGAAGGGATTGTCGGCCCTTTCCTCGTCGAATGAGGTGCGGGATATATCATATATATCACTATGCAAAGCAGAAACCATAGAAGCAATCAAAATACAAACCGAGTGTTGTAGCATCTGCCAGTTATTGCTAAAGGAGTCACTCCCGGTGAAGGGTTCTCGGTCCTTTCCCTATCGAATAAGGTGCAGGATGTTCTACAAGGAACACCGCGATGCAAAGCAAGAACTGTAGCTACCTGTTTTATTTTGAAATTCGATTCCACAACATCAATTAGGTTTATTTTCTTTCATTAATCTCATTAATGAATATCCCATCATTTAAGTCCACCTAATCATCACAGATAAATATAACGTACGCTTATGCCATCCGCATTCGCCTCGATGTCCCGTCTGCACCGTTAGGTTAGGTAACTAACGCCAGAGCGAGGCAGGGCTAGCGCGGGTGTAAAACATAAGCAACGTCTATATAATATATCATATATACTATATACTATCAATCTGAACAAATCACATGATCACATCACAGATAACGCAGCAGAAGAATCATATGAAACATTGGATATACTAGGACGTCCGTGTTTTTAATACGAGCCAGTATAAAACACGGATTCCACGGTCGCGATGAATAGCCAATCCCACACCCCTAGACCCCTACGAGAGCGGCAAGCAACCCTACCAATTCTAGGGTTAGGAGACCCGAACTCGACTCCACGAGTTGGTCTCCCACTGGACCCCAGAACCCGGTTACTTGTGCTCCCCTCCTTGGGTCTATCCTAATGCGGAAAAGTAAATAATATACATCAACAGTGACATCTTCCGCAACCTGGAAGTGCCCCAATAAAAGAATATTACATACAAGTTTTTACATGAATGAAAATGAAAAAACACTCATCTCACATAAAACCCCCCGGCTATTCAACCACGACGATCCAATATAACATATCCAACAACACATAACATCACATGTCATCAACGTAAGTAAATATGCCTATACCAATTGTCGTTGACATATAGCAACGAAACCGGCGATATCACATATTACACTTACGGTCACAGAAAAGAAAGTGTAAAACTACAACAGTTGGAATCCGCAATCTCTTTAGACATCGCATGCCTAATCAAATGAAATACTTAGACATCGCATGCCTAACAATTATAAACCCTGCATTTTAGTCTCATTATCGAAAACACTTTTCAATATCAAGTCGGGCAATTCAACAAGATTCCCGACATTCTGATCGAATGCTCGTCGCAAACTATAGTAGGCGGCCGCACCCCCGACGCCGTCGACGAAGTGCACCAAGGAGGAACACCGCTGCCGCGAGCACCCGAATGGATGCTTTCGGCGATGGGGTTCTCCTACAGTCACTTGGTCGGGGCTATGGGGTGTAGCTGTCTATTAAGTTTACCCGGCGAGTATCCGCGTACGCTACGTGATTGCGACGGACTTTTGATCACATCAAAATTCCGTGGCAACCGATCAAGTGAGACTAAACTGCTATGTTTATAACATTCATTCAGTTATCTCATAACTGCTTGTGAATTCCAATTATTGTATCACATTCCGGATAAACAGAAAATGTTAAACTTTCCGATCGAACATTCGAACACCCAAGTTTTCCCGAAACAGCTCAACACATGAAATAAGTCTAAAAACATTCAGTTCGTGCCTCAGTACCAACGGTCCAGCCGTAGAAGGGTCAAGCCAACGCCTCACATGTGGCACGCCGTACTGCCCCAAACCCTAAGGTTCAAAGGGCAGTTCAAGATGGTCACATAATCGAGTTAAGGTTTGTTGTCTTCTAGAGGGTCCATCGCGTTACTTGCACTACTTAGAACGTCTTTAAACTACGGAAAAGTCCAACAATTGGAAATTTCCCGGCAGGGGAAAAAGTGGGTATTTATATCCGGTCGAACTTTTTAACATATTCTAAAATTACCCGGAAAAACACATAGACAAAATTAGATAATCCGATCGAATCTGTAAACTCCCAATACAACCCAGAAAACTCAACTCTTGAGTAGAATTTAAAAATTCCCATAAAATACAGCACCAACAGATAGGAATTACTGTGCTGAGAAAATGACATGATGCTTCAATATGGCCACGGAACCGCCGCGCATGCCATGCTCGTGCCGCGGTTCCGCGGCCACGTCGCCGAGTTACACTCACGTACTTCACAGTAATTCATGAAAAAGCTTGCTGAATTTTCTGGATATTTTTAATTCACAAATTTCCACAATTTTCAAAAATGTACAGAGAGCAAGTTTGGACTTAGGGTTTCGGTTCAATCGGACTTCTAACTCCGTCTGTGCATCGCCTAAGGCTCTAGCTAGGCTCTGATACCACTGTAGGGTTCCTAGGCACACTAATGAAGTCTCACAAGTGATCAAACATGGCCAATTCAAATTTTACAAGTGCCGAGAAACCCTAATACGGATCGTTAACTAGATATTTAGGTGATGCGATGCAAGTAAACAACTTTAACTTAAAAGGAAAGAGGCTACAACCTTTGTAGATCCGGTCCTCTACCTCCTAGGCTCCGTGATGACGTCCCTCCGCTGTCCAAATCGAATTCCGGATTCTAGCATCAGCTTCATCGGAGAAATGGGCGGGCTAGGTCATCGACTACGATGCCGAAGATGATCTACGTCGAGGCAACACAAGATCAAGCTCCAACTTCACCAAGCCATGAAACTTGTGAAGAAAACACCCTATACTACTTGGCAAGAGGTAGAGGATGAAGAAATAGGAGGTGGGTTCACTTTAGAATTGGATTTCTCACTCATTTGCTCAAGTTGCCATTGATGGAGGCAAGCTTTCTTCTTGAAGAAGAAGAAGAAGAGGATAGAATATGATAAGTATTTTAAAATAAAAAATAAAAAACAATACTTATCATATGGCAACCATGATTAGATGTAGAGAATAGACTATGGTTAGTGGGAATGGTTAGGGTTAAGCATGAGACAAATATGGTGGACTTGTTCAAAGCTTCATGAAGCTTCAACAAGCAAACAAAGAAAGCCACCATATCATTTTCTTTTCCAAAATAGATAAATAAATAAATAAGTAAGTAAATAATCAAAACCCTAACCATTCATATAACCATGGTTTAATCTTTACACAAACTCAAGTTAACATGTATCATCAAACATGATACAATCAAGTGCACACTAAAATATATCACATATACAATGTGCACTTCAAGTGAGAAAATCCATTTAAAGTGAACCAATACTAGTTAATGCAAAGTAATACATCAAATATATAATTATACATTAAATCATTAAATCAACACTTGATTCAATGATCCGGTCATGTCGTATATAACCGACCAGTATCCAATGTATCGACTTATCGAATCAATCTTCGATTCGATAACTATGTTATATCGCATACAACCAATCGAAACATTCATCGCGAGAATGAAATACGGTATCACATACACGCATTATTCTCGGTCCCGCACATATCTCATATGCGCTCCTATTTCGTTTCGCTTGAGCCAGGAAACCTCTGTGTAGGACTCTAAAGACTCGTCAATACGCCGGCAGCAGATGATGATCATATCAAACACCCACAAGCCGCAAGCGGTCTGCTAAACGTAACGGCTACCCGGGTATTGAGCGATCAGAAGATCGACGAGCAAGCCCGCTCACACTCCTGTGAATCCAACCAGTAACACTTACCGTATAGTCCGGTTTGTTCGTCTGATATGTTGCATATCTCGCCTAGGGGTGGTAAACGTACCCCAGTAGCTTGATAAGTCATGCCGACGTAAGGTCCATAACATTCGTGAAACTACTGATAACTCTTACCAGTATATCACTGCAACCCTGGCCAGGGATTTCCTGTTATGGCCAGTCGAGCATAGCACAACATCAACCCCCAATACCGGGAGAGACGAATCCCCTCCTATCGCTCATTGCCTCCATGTGAATCGGGACTGTACCCAAAAACCACCTGTTTGCACGACTCAGTAGAGCCGTGGTAGGGTGGAAATCAAAGCACAGTGGGAGACACACAAGACTCTATGACGATCTCGGGTCAACAGACTAAGCTGTACCAGTGTCACCAGAGAACTGCCATCTGACGTGAGGTATAATACCATCTGGGAGTTCTCGGCGAGTCCGTTCAGTGTACCCAGTCTCCACTGAGCACCCGCATACCATCTCTGATGTCAAACACCAATGGATATGGGATCATCCATCGCCCATCACATGGGTCGAGAAGATATACGCTAGTCTACTCTGGAATATCGATACCCCGTCTCGATATTCCCACAACTAGGAACAATGAAGGATGTACTCATTGACTACCCAGGCCCCACTAGTATGATCTACATCATAGTCCTGGAAGTCGAGTACACATCCTAAGGGCTTTATCAACATGTAATCAGAGAGACAGAAAGTATACATGTTAAGATAAAGAGCAACCAGATAGCGTACTATCATGTCGAGCAAGAAAGTCCTACCTATATATGTCCCAGCATCCACTACAATATACATCATATGTACAGTAATGGCCTCCAGGGCATACATATAACTAACAGGAGTCACCTTTGATCATCCATGAAGATTTTTAAGGAGTTCAATTCCAAAATCCAAATTCTCAAAAGAGTTTAAATCCAAATCCAAATCTTTTGGGAGTTTAACTCCAAATCTACACCCAATTCCTGTTCAGGAGTTCAACTCCAAAGCACCTTGGGAGTTCAACTCCCAGTTCAGGGGGCTAAGCCCCTTTTTCCGCTGGCATTTCCAGCGCCCGCGTGCCGTGCACATGACCTTAGGATGCTCTCCGTCCTTCTTTTTTTCTCACGCTCCCCACTAAAAATATCTCCCCCGTTAGAAAAAAATTTCTAACGGGGTGTTGCCCCGTACCCCGCAAGGGGGCTGCTAACCCTCTTGACCCCCAGCTTGCTATCCAGGTAGCGGGACCCCCATAAACTCTGCGAGACCCCCGATACATCCAAGTCCCTTTCAAAACAAACGCGCGCACACTGCACATTGAGTTCGCATGACCATTTTTACCCGTCAATCGGAAGTTCTCTCGCTCCAAAAGCGAGTTTTAATTAACGGCGGCTTAGTTTGCGGCTGCCGGAGATTCGAATCCCCATAATCAATAAACCCTAGCCTACCCTAGGCAGAGGGAATCTGTATACGCATGACAAGCGCGCGCATTCCCATCTTAATGGGATGACAAAAAATACCCTACAGATTCTGGCACGCCCGGTGAGACATTTTCTCTCCTCCCATATTTTGGATTAAATGTTCATGCGAACTCAATCAACATATATATCGATTGCCTGTACTGAAATTATGCTTCTTTCTGCATGTTAACAATTTTCAATTGCAATCTTCGGACGCAATAAAATGTCTCCAAGGACAAGCTCAGCTCTCAACACAGCTCCCATCTCCTACACGATGAAGATGGACATCAGGACGATCCTCCCAGCCAGTATCGGACGACAGTGGGAGGAGTTGCTGCTACCATTTGGCTCTATTCTGTTCGTGCCAGCTAATCCCATCCCTGCTCCTCAATCCCCGGCGACAGATAAATCGGCCTCAAAAGGCAAAAGGCCAAATGTCATGGTTGCGAAGGCACCTCAGCCCAAGCACAAATCCGTTTCCACGACTATCCATTGCTCCAGCTAGGGGCAATACCATCAACACCAACAAAGCAATAATGTGTCTTGGGCAAGCTCCAGCAATACCCTTGACAACTGCTCGATCGGGTATCTTTTCTAAGCTCCTCGTCGATCGACTCACGATGGCTTCCTGAATAACAGATGCCCGCCAAGCCTTCAAAATCGAGAAGTTAAGACAGAAAAGGCTCAGATACAGAGCCAACAAAATGGCTAGGGCTCCTGCTAGGATGAACTTCATGAGGTTCTAAGAACAGGGTTACCCCGCAGCAACAGCTGAATCGGCTGTAAAGCTCGCTAACTCTTTTGAACCACTGAAATTGATTCAGAAGAATGCCATGACAGCAAGAGTCAAGAAAACTGCGATCCATACAGCGCCACCCAAGGACCCAGTCAGGCCAATCGTCTTTAGTCGCCTGTCCTTTCCAGAAGAGGAAGGGCCATGACAACGGTCCGAAAAATCAGCCGCCGAAGATAAAGAGATGGTTGGATATGTGATCCACGCTGTCTATATGGCCAGCACGCGCAGCAAGAGTAAAGATGGGGCCACCACATCTCAAGCCCAATCAGGCTTGAATGTAGCCGCCACTTCCCAAGATCAGCCTCCTCCGCAGGATGACGAAACCCCCCTCGATGAGGCTGATAAGCAGAAGGTGCCCTCTGTCCATGTGGAATCAAGCTCGAACAGCGAAGAAGAGCTGACTTTCCATCCCAAGACCGCAAAGCAGCAATTTCTCCAAGAGCTCTAGAAGCAACTCAGAAACAAAGACAAGGAGATGGCCAAGCTCTACCAAAAAATTGACAACTTGACAAAGGCCGTCTTATAGCTCATGGCCCAAGTTGCCTCTCAGCCGTCCAATCAAGCGCAGGGCTCTGCTCATGAACCGAGTAACGGTGTCTCGAGGCAGCCGATGCCTATTCCCTCAAATCCAAAGGTAGGCGAGCCGCATAAAAGTCGGCTGCATCCTATCTCGGGAAATGTCTTGGCTACCAATGACAGCAACCCGCTAACGCGAGATCAAATCATGGATTGGGCTACCAACTAGGTCAAAACATTGGTATCCGAAGCCGAAGTGCAAAAAGATGTCAACAGTAGTGGGGGACCATATCCTGCTCGGTATGATCTGGTAGAGTTTCCTGGTGGCTATATCATCCCCAAATTTAGAAGATTCGATGGGACGGGAAATGTGAATCAGCACATCGCCCACTTTAAAGTCTTATGCGGTAACACTAAGGGCAATAATGCGCTTCTCCTCCGCCAGTTCGTTAATAGCTTAACCGATGTCATTTTCGACTGGTACGTGAGCATACCGGATGGCTCCGTTACTCCTTTCGTCCAAATGAAATCTCTGTTTCGGCAAAGGTTCATGAGTGTCGGCGATAAGATCACCATTGCCGATCTTGTAAGGACTAAACCAAAGAACAACGAAAGCAGCACGGATTTTATAACCCAATGGCGCAATCTCTCCATCAAATGTGAGCCACCGTTGGAACAAGACCAATCCGTCAATCTCCTCATCGGAAATCTCGGTACCTGGATGAATCCATTTCTATGCACCGCAGGTCTCAAGACATTCCGAGAGCTGAAAAAAAAAGTTCAAATGTTGGAACGCTCAAAACATGAATCTTTCTTGGATTCCCAAAATAACAATAGATCCTGTAGAAACTGAAAGGATGATAATCGCAAAGGCGGAAATCCGACGACGCTGAATCTTTTAACACTTCAGCTGACTGAAATAGGCAGAGGACAAGCGGGCCTAATGTCAACCAACCTCGGAAGCCATTGTTGGGAGGGGGAGGAGAATTACCTTTGAAGGAGAAGCTGGATAGGGTCTATTCCTTCAGAAGGGATAAACTCCGTAAAATATTCAAAGATGCCCTAAGAAACGTTCTACAATTACCAGAATTAAAAAGACCACAAGAAGCAAATTTGACCGACGACCCCAAATATTGCCTCTATCACAAAGTGATAGGTCATGTTATTGAGGACTGCTTTGCCTTTAAAGATTGGGTTGAAAAACAATACAAGGCAGGAGAGATAGAACCGTCTAAAGGTGTGTTAGCAAACAATCAAGCTGCGACCGCCAATTTCATACAAATAGAGACCAAAACCCTTCAGCAACCTACTGCTCTCAGCCGTCTGCCCTTCTCTGAAAGGAAAGCATCAAGGCAACAAGCTAAAAGCCCAACGAGCAATATTACCAATGAAGAAGCGGTAGATAGGTACACAACCCATATGGTCTACATGGTGGAGCCCAGAAGAACAAGCTATTCTACGCCTCATAGCCATGACAATGATTGTTGCTATCCAACACCAGCTCGATCTAGATGATGAAGAGCCCGCTCAGGCAATTGAGCCAAAGGAGCCCGTGGTTCCTGCAGAATCGAGCTCAGGCTCCAACAGTTGACCACCACGTCGTTAAACTGGGAATATATGACTTCCACGCCGTTAAACTGGGAACAAACGATCCCTAAGTGGTTAAACTGGGGATATAAAAAAATGTGTAAAAAAAATAATAATTGAAATAAAAAATAAAAAACCGAAATGATGGGGCAGGCGCTAATAAATAGCCGAAATGATAGGACAATCGTGACCTTCACGATAAAAAAGCTGAAATGGTAGAGCAATCGCGGTAAAAAAACTTGTATACAAATAAATATTTCAAATTCCCAAATGGCGAATAATGAGTCGTTTCTGGTACCCATATTCCAGTGCAGCGATACAGACGCCAACCAAAATCCAAATCCCCAAATCCCTAAACGGTGAACGGTGAGTCGCTTATGGTACCATATTCCAGTACAGCGATGTAGACGCCAACCAAAATCCAAATCCCCAAATTCCCAAAAGGCGAATGATGAGTCGCTTCTGGTACAATATTTCAGTGCAGCGATGCAGACACCAATCAACATCCAAATCCCTAAATTCCCAAACGGCGAATGATGAGTCGCTCCTGATACCATATTCCAGTGCAGCGATGCAGACGCCACCAAAATACAAATCCACAAATTCACAAATGGCGAATGATGAGTCGCTCCTGGTACCATTCTAGTGTTAGCGATACATACGCCAATAAAATTCCAAATCCCCCAAATACTCTCAACCCTACGGTTGATCCCCAAATTGACTACCGTATACAATCCACGGGCTCAAATAATCCTCATCACACCCATGCCCCACCGCAATCACCAATTCCGCGACAGGTCTCGGCCCTTAGAATTATACTCCATTTGTGAAGACCTACTCATGTGTCCTCACGATACATGAGGAGAACAAAACTTGCAAGATCCTCTCGATTTGTAAGAAAACACTTTCGTGGGATCCTTACGACTCACGAAGAAAAAACACACTTGGGGGTCTTTACGACTCTTAAGGAGAAAATACACCTACGAGATCCTTTCAACTCGTAGGGAGAAAATGCTTTTATGGGACCCATACGACTCATAAAATTGAAAAGCCTTGGGTGATAGGGATCTAAACCTGTCTCCTATGCAATCGCTCCCCAACGGGTAAAGGCAAATGATGAATTGCTCCTGGCACCCGTGCTCCAGTGGTAGCAGCGTTGATACCGACCCCAACCCCAAAATTCCAAACTTTCGATCCAATAGACCCCTAAGTCGTTAAACTGGGAACAGATGACTTTTAAGTCGTTAAACTGGGAACAGATGACTGATTATAGAGATTTTACGATAAAAAATATAATTACCGCAATCAGAAACGGCGTCGCTTCGCAGCTAGCCGGTGAGTACGGGTCGATCCACAGAGACGGGTAAATTCCTTTTATGTGTTTTAACGAGTTGATTCAATTTGTTGTTTTGGTTGGTTTCTAAAATCTAGATCTATTATTGAACTAAATTAATCTAATTTAAAGTCTCGCCAGGGTTAGGTTTAGGGGAAGTTTGGAGATTTAAGGTTTCCTCACCGCTTTCAATGCCTTATTATTGATCTATTAGATGTTACAGTAATTATCCATAAAGTGGATAAGAATCTTTTGGGAAGATGTTTCTTCCTCTAGATCCGTATCCTTCCTTTATCGATAATTACCCTAACCCCCATCGAATTTTTGTAGTTTTGGTTGATATAAATTTTAAAAATTATAAAAATTTGAAAATATAAAAAATATAAAAATTATCAATTTTGATCTGTTTGAAGGGTTTATTGTTTGAATCTTGCAGGAACAGCGAAAACTCTCGGATCTGGAATTTTACAGAGAGAAAAACAGAAAAGTACACATAAGAACAGAGAGGAACTGAAGGTACAGAACAACAGGAAATTTTTCAGAGGCTGAACCCATCAACCTGCCGCGCTTCCGCCGCAAAAGAGGGTCCCAGACCGCGGTTCCGCCGCCGATCTGCCACGTCAGCGCATCAGATTTGCACTGTTTGTTCTCTTTTCTCCCCCTCTGCAACCTACATTATATCTCTCTGTAAAACATTTTCTGCAGGAATTCTTTGTGTAAAGAGTCTTTCTCCCCCTTCTCGATAACAGATCTTCTGCAGGTTTCTTTGCGCCGCGCTAAAAAATTCTGATTGCAAGTGAAATTTTATTTGTTTTGCATAATTTAACCGGACTCTAAGGGGCTAATTGACCAAACTCAGATTGGGTGGGGATTTCATCACCCTTCCCAAGACCCCAGAAAACACCTAAAGCATTTTGCTTCGACCACAAGTAATTAAAAAATATTAGACTCAGACCTAAGGACATCGAGCTCAATAGGAAAAGGACTAGTATAGGCATCGACCGTTTAACCTAACCGACATTGCGGTGTCTAGGCTAGTGGTTATTAATTAGGCCCACTGTAGTGGTGGTTCCTTCCCACTGACCTGGCCGTATTTGTCCGTGAAGAGGCGGTTTGAGGTCCTATTTCTAGCCCTAGTTAGGAGCTGTCTAGCAGACCTAGGCAACCCTAGATCTAGGCCTGATTGTGCATGTGTGGTTGATACATTTGTGTCACGAGTCTCTTTTCAAACCTTCTTGCAAAACTCTCCAATAAAAAAAAATAAAGAAAAATCTTTTCAAAACTTGCAACTTGCCGCTAAGAAAACTTGCACCTCACTTCCACCATCTCTCCTTCATTGACGTTATCTTACCCCCACATTCTGTTTTTCTATTTTTTTTCTGACTGCACTACCCTTTAGTGTATGTCATCTTGGACTAGGGATACTAACGCCCGATTAGTCCGTGTTTCGTTGGTACCGATCAACGAACCCTTCGACGAACCTTTCGTCGACATTCCGTCCACTTCCTTACCTCCACATTCAAATTCTTCTTTCGAAGGTATGTCGGGATTCAACCCCAACGATACCTTACAGACGGGAATGATTCCACCTCCGCCAGGTGCGAATAACCCGAATCTTCCGCCTGTTGTAGCGCCCGCACGAGTCGCGCTCCAGGATCTCTTCTACCCCGTCCGCACTTCTTTACCTACATGTCTTTCACCCCCACCGGCAAATGGGGACAACTTTGAAATAAAACCACACCTCATCAATATGCTGCCTAAATTTCATGGTTTGGAATCCGAAGATGCATATATTTTCATTAATAAATTCCAAAACGTTTGCAGCATGATGAAGACAACCCAATTAAGTGATGACGCAATAAGGCTAAGGGTCATTCCTTTTACCTTATGTGACCTAGCCGAGAAGTGGCTATATAGCACCGCATCACATTCCATTAGAAATTGGGACGAGTTTGTGAGAGCTTTTCTGAAAAAGTTCTATCCTCATCATAAAACTGCTAGAATCCGAAACGAGATTATACAATTTTCACAGCTTCCGTCCGAACCATTCTGGTAGTGCTTCGAGAGATTTAAAGACCTACTTGTTCAATGCCCTCATCATGGGATAGAAAATTGGCAACTTTGCCAAACATTATACGAGGGATTGAATGCAGCAACGAAGCAGTTGCTAGAAACAATATGTCAAGGTCATTTTCTCTCCAAGTCTAGCGACGAAGCTTGGCAGTTTCTTGAGGACCTAAGTGAGCAAACAATTCAGTGGGAGAGTACCAAGACCACATCATCTTCTTCAGTTGGTCAATCTAGGGCAGGCATACATCAAATAGATATGTCGATAGCTATGAAGGCCGAGATGGCCTCACTTATGAAAAAGCTAGAAGCCATTGAGACAAAAATCTCATCGTCTTCTCCTGCCCCTACTCTACCCACACGAACTGTTTGTGCTTGTTGTTCGAACCCATCGCATTTAACCGAAGAGTGTCCTTATAATGCACCTATTCAAGGACAGGATCAAGTCAATGCTGCATTTCAGCAACGACAAAGAAATGATCCATACTCTTCGACATACAATCAGGGGTGGAGGAGTCACCCAAATTTCGCTTGGAACCAAAATCAACAAGTCCAAGGAAATAACAATTTTCAAAGACTTCCTCAACAACAACAACAAGCACCTTTACAAACTCAAAACCAGTAACCTTTCCAACAACAACCTTATACAAATCAAACGAACAATTTGGTTCAACCAAATGATGATAAGGTTACCTCGCTCGAAAAAAGTCTAGATGCATTTCTTAAGCAAACTACAGAATCCGCAGCAAGATTTGAAAGTTATGTTCAATCTTTAATGAATAACAATGCCTCACACGATCAAAGTATCAAATCTATTGAGGCACAAATTGCACAATTAACTGCTGCGTTGAGCGAGAGAGAAAAGGGAAAGCTTCCATCTCAACCATTGCCCAATCCTGGTCACCCACAAAACGCATATAACAATCACAATGTGAATGCGGTGACCACGTTGAGATCCGGAAGAGAGTTGCAAAATAATGTGGGAACTAATGATGACATCCCCGCCGGTGGTTCTTCTTCTTCCCCTTCTTCATTTTCTTCACTTCCTTCTTCACCTTTTTCTTTAGAGCCTATTCTCCACCCTTCACACGGCTCTACTTCTTCTGACTCGAACGGACCCATTTCTCACAACACGAACAAATCCACACAGGGATCCGTTCCTACTTCACATTCTACTCCACAGACTTTTAACTCAACAAATTTTCAGAATGCTCCATTCCCAAACAGGTTGAGTCCTAATAAACCAAATGCACAAGTGGAGAAGATTGTGGAGATATTTAAGCAGGTTAGCATAAATATACCTCTCTTGGATGCTATCCAACAAGTCCCTTCATACGCGAAAATCTTAAAGGGCTTGTGCACCTCGAAGAGAAAGGCATCTCAAGTACCCAAGAAAGTGCTAGTGGCTAGTGCAGTGAGCAATGCTATTAACCACCATCAAACCTTACCCCAAAAACGAAAGGACCCCGGCTGTCCTACTATTTCAATCACAATTGGGGATAAGAAAATTAATCGAGCACTTTTAGATCTTGGGTCTAGTGTTAACCTGATTCCTTACTCCGTGTACGAACAATTAGGGGTTGGAGAGTTGAAACCCACTCGTTGCACTCTCCAAATGGCTGATCGATCAATCACTTATCCAAGGGGTCAACTAGAGGATGTGTTGATCAAAGTCGGGGAATTCATATTCCCCGTTGATTTTATCGTTATGGATACACAACCTGTTGCTAACCCAAGAAACCAAATTCCGGTGATTCTTGGTCGACCATTTTTGGCCACTTCTAATGCCGTAATAAATTGTCGCAATGGCTCCATGACTCTATCCTTCGGAAAGAGGTCTAGTGAGTTCAATATTTATAAGATGGGAAGTCTGCCCCCCGTGCCTAAAGCTAGTACACAAGAAGTTTGCTATATTCACGAAATCACGCAGGAGGACTGCGAGCTTGAAAGATTTCTATTTGATGAAAACAGTTTTGACGCCACTAGTGCGTCCCTCCTTGAGCCTACTACCGTTGACACAACCGATATTGATTATGAATGTTTCACTTTTTCGGATGACGACGACTCACAGCCCGAATATGAGTCTTTTGAATTTTTGGATGAGTTAGTCGAACCATCCGAATCGGTTGTCTGCAGTGATTTCGAACCTGTGTTGGAGTCCTTTAAGTTCGAGGTAGATTCCGCGATGATTCTTTCGCCTCCGAAACTCGAACTAATATCCTTACCGCCTCACCTTAAATATGCTTACATAGGTGAGAATGAGACTTTTCCCATTATCATATCAGCCTCTCTAGCCTTCCAGCAAGAGAACGCTATTTTAAAAGTCTTACAAGATAGGCGGCAAGTTTTCGGTTGGACTATGGCGGACATCGAGGAGATAAGTTCCCTCATAAGTGAATATCATACACAATTGATGGATGATGCCATGTCATTAGAGGACCCACATGAACATCTTGGGGGTATTGTGGTGAGTCAACCTCCTCCCTTAGAAGTTGAAATACCCCCATTTCTTTTAGTAAGGTACGAGAATGCCAACACTCCACTGATTGCTGATCATTTACATTCTCGTTTCGATGCATCACCATCACCTGTATATTTACACCTCCCATACCACTACTTCTATCTTACCAAATTCTTTGCGGACCACCACAACTTATTTTTCCACCAACCAATATTCTTTACTGATAAATTTTTCAACTGGTTGGTGTTGACTTTTAGCCGATGCAAAGTTTGGCAGTAATGTCTAACATAGTTTAATTGAAGTTTGGGGGAGGGTCTTTTTGTATATATTTTTGTTTTTCTTAATAATAATAATAAAAAAAAACCTATAAATAAATAAACAGGGGAGTATCGGTATTTTGACCCTCTTGGTTTAGCATGACAGTGAGGACACTGTCAAGTTCAAGTTTGGGGGTATGCTCGGTACGTCTTCTTCCTTCGCATTCATTTGTACATATTTTTGCATTTGCATACTTATTTGAAAACCCATAAAAATTTGAAAAATTATAAAATTATTGTATTCAATTTTGGCTTATTTGACTTGAGTTTGACAAATAGGTTAACTGGTTAGGAACAACTAGATCTTAGACTTAGTAAATTAAAAACCCTAAAAATAACCTTTTTTAAAGTTTAACGGTAGAAAGTATATGCCTTGTAGTTTATTTAGAAATAGGCAAATTTTGGGTTCACTTCTTGGGCTAAGTCGAAACAAAGGAAGAGTATTGATGTTCTAATTAAAGTATAAGTTTGAAAAATAGTTCCTAGCTTAAGTCTAGATTCTGAAAACGTATACCCTACAATTTGCACAATCACGCACCTTGAAACTTGGAATAGTAGAAGAGACCTTGAAAGGCTCTTGTCTAAAGTCCTTAGTATGAAAAAGTGTGAATAAAGAAAAAAAAATGGACACTGGTTTTTGTGATTACTTAAGGCTGCAAAAATAGAAAAATATTTAGCAAGGGTGCTTCATCACCTAGTGCCTTAGACCAACTGGTTTGGGAGTCACTGCTAAAGCCTTGGGTGTTGCAAAGACTAGGAAGTATGCTTTAAAGTGCAAACACATTTTGTAATCGGTCGTTGGTACCTCAAGAAGTATTAACGGTCGCATGAAGGATGTGTAAGCAAATTTCATTTAAATTCACCAACTAATTAGTACTTTGGACAACGGACAAGGGGTTGATTGCTTAATTTGAATTTCCAAGTGTAGGGGTGATCTATACACACACGTAGGGATATGTAATTGGAGTTTAGATGAGAGAAAGGAGTGAAGAATAGAACTTGTATCTTTAATAGAGTTGATAGAAATTCCTAAGTCGAGATGGAATCCTAGAAGGAAAACTTAAGAGATGCCGAAAGCTAAGTAAGTATATAGGATATATATAATCTTAAGTTAAATGATGAGAAAGTGTGAAAAATGTGGGTGGATAATTTACAAGTATAAGATAATAGAATTCCTTGTTAGAAAACCTAATTGGAGAACAAAAGTCAATGGGCCGAGTTGATAGGATTTTGTGGGTGTAATCCGCTGAAAACCCTCAGGAGACAACACTCCTCCTACTAGGGACACCTAGAGGTTTAACGGCTTGTTGCACGTGCTCAGTGCAATCGCGTTTCCCTGCGAAAGTGTGGTTAGGATTTTAGAGAATAAAATAATAAGTTTGCTCGAGGACGAGCAAAAGGTAAGTTTGGGGGTATTTGTTCAGACCATAATATTGCATTTATCATTCCCCTATTCTTATCCTTTTTATAAATAAACAGGTACTCTTGACGCACGTTTGTTGCATATTACAGGATACAGGTTTCTGGAGCAAATACAGTGAAAAAGACACAAAACAACAGAAAAGGGACTTTTGACCAACAATTAGACGAATCCTAGTCAAGCCCAGTTCACATAGGTGCAAGGCAACGAATGTCAAGGTGAAACGGTTAAAAAACCCAATACAAGTCTTCACTGAAGATCTGGAGAAGAGTGAGAAGCCAACAGAGAAAAAGAAGTATAAAACTAAGAAGCCCAGACAACCACAAAAGGACCCCAGAAGTTTGGAAGCCCAAGACCACCAATGGGCCGCGGATCCGCGGCCCAAGCCATCAATTGTCGCGGATCCGCGGCCGTATAATGCCCGTGTTGGCGCAAAGATTTTGTGCTGTTGCGTCGGTGCGGGTGTCGGGATTTTTCGTGGGCAAATCTGTAATTGCGCATGTGCGAGAGTTTGTAACCCTAGCTTTCCTATTTTCCTATAAATTGTAATCTTAGATCTGAAAATTGTATGCCTCTTTTCAATCAATAAAAATTCAGAATTTCTGGGAGTTAATTCCGAAGGAATGAAATTACTTACTAATTCGATGGCTCCCTCCAAGCAAGAAGAACGGCGTCGCTTTGCAGCTAGCCGGTGAGTACGGGTCGATCCACAGAGATGGGTAATTTTCTAAATGTGTCTTAACGAGTTGATTCTAAATAATGTTTTGGTTGGTTTCTAAAATCTAGATCTATTATTGAACTAAATTAATCTAATTTAAAGTCTCGCTAGGGGTTAGGTTTAGGGGAAGTTTGGAGATTTAAGGTTTCCTCACCGCTTTCAATGCCTTATTATTGATCTATTAGATGTTACAGTAATTATCCATAAAGTGGATAAGAATCTTTTGGGAAGATGTTTCTTCCTCTAGATTCGTATCCTTCCTTTATCGATAATTACCCTAACCCCCATGGAAAACACGCGCAATCGGCCCTTTATACTACGGTTCATCGTTACCTCGAAGGGTAGGATGCCGTAGGGAGCGGTTGTGCGTACATGCATGGAGTTCTAACTCTTAGGTGTGGATGGTATGAAAGGGGTGAGAGATCTCATCTCTCAAACCTTTCCCTAAGGCTAACCCTAACGAGCGAGGAGACTACTCGCTCATTAGGGAATGATAAAACATTTTAATTAAAGGAATGAAATTACTTACTAATTCGATGGCTCCCTCCAAGCAAGAAGAACAGATCTGAATATAACTCCCAGAAATTCTGAATTTTTATTGATTGAAAAGAGGCATACAATTTTCAGATCTAAGATTACAATTTATAGGAAAATAGGAAACCTAGGGTTACAGACTTTCGCACATGCGTAATTACAGATTTGCCCACGAAAAATCCCAACACCCGCACTGACGCAACAACACAAAATCTTTGCGCCGACACGGGCATTATACGGCTGCGGATCCGCGGCAATTGATGGCTTGGGCCGCGGATCCACGGCCCATTGGTGGTCTTGGGCTTCCAAACTTCTGGGGTCCTTTTGTGGTTGTCTGGGCTTCTTAGTTTTATACTTCTTTTTCTCTGTTGGCTTCTCACTCTTCTCCAGATCTTCAGTGAAGACTTGTATTGGGCTTTTTAACCGTTTCACCTTGACATTCGTTGCCTTGCACCTATGTGAACTGGGCTTGACTAGGATTCGTCTAATTGTTGGTCAAAAGTCCCTTTTCTGTTGTTTTGTGTCTTTTTCACTGTATTTGCTCCAGAAACCTGTATCCTGTAATATGCAACAAACGTGCGTCAAGAGTACCTGTTTATTTATAAAAAGGATAAGAATAGGGGAATGATAAATGCAATATTATGGTCTGAACAATGACCCTTAACTCATTAAACTGGGAACGAGAGAAATCCCCTCATGGCAAATGATGATTCGCTCTTAGTACCATATTCCAGTGTAGCGATATTGATGCCAAACTAAAACCAAAATCCCCAAATTCTCTCATGGCAAATGACGATTCACTCCTAGTGCCATATTCCAGTGTAGCGATGTTGATGCCAACCCAAATCCCATGTTCTCCATGGCAAATGACGATACGCTCCTGGTACCATATTCCAGTGCAGCGATGCTGACGCCAAACAAAAACCCAAATTCCAAGTCACAGGCTCAAAAGCTCCGCTAGACGGATAAGAAACTCCCAAATCAAATCTCAACAAGACAACCAATGACCTCCCTGGTGGAATCAAGCTCCACATCGGAAACAAGTCGAATCCCGACACTGCAGAAAACGGAGAAAGTCAAATCCAACACCGACACTGCAGAAAGCGGAGCAAGTCAAATCCCACACTGACACTAGATTGTTTTCCTAATAAAAGAGTAAAGCTCTGTTCAAAACTCAAGAGGCAGTGCCTCACGTGTTTGCCACGAGGGCGCCAGAGTTAAAAACTTTTAAAAGAGCGAAGCTCTGTTCAAAACTCAAGAAGCAGCACCTCACGTGTTTGCCACGAGGAAGCCAGCGCCAGAGTTAAAAACTCTTAAAAGAGCAAAGCTCTGTTCAAAACTTAAGAGGCAGCGCCTCACGTATTTGCCACGAGGGCTCTAGCGCCAGAGTTAAAAACTCTTATTGGCGCCGCACGTGCACAGCACGTGAGCGCCGGCGCCTGGTAGAATTAAATTATACTCTCTGTTAAACAGAGCCGTTGGATCGAAAATCCAACGGAGATAATAAATCATCAAAATGCAGAATTAAATTTTGTTGAAGAAATATTCCTCAAATCTTTCTAAACAATAAAGATTGCTCTCTGTAAAACAGAGTACCGTTGGATTAAAAATCCAATGGTGATTAAAGAATCACCGATCTACAGAATAAATTCTGTGTGGGAAAATATTTCCCTAATCTTGTTAAAAAGAAGAAAAATATTTTATGTAAAACAGAAGTCCTTGGATCAAAGATCTAACGGTGGGTAAAATCCCCAAATCAATTAGGATCTCTCAATGAGAGATTTCTTCAACTAATCAACAGATTTGCCTCTGCTATATAAAGGACCCAAGACTTCAAGTCTGTAAGAGAAACCCTCCCGATAAACTTCAAAAAGAAAGAGAAAGCTTTGAAAGAACAGAAAATTAAATTCTCGACGAAGAAGAATTCTCTTCTTGGAAATTTTAGGTAAACAAAAAGTAGATAAAGATCCCGTGGATCATTCAAAAAAAAGAAAAGAAAAATAAGGAGTGCTTAGCACTCAGTGACGGGTGCTCAGCGCCCAGCGCCTCACGTGTCTCTCACGTGGGCACTACAAAATGTAACAACCCTAAACTTTCTGTACAATTTTTTTTCAAAAATACAGAGAGATGTACTTTTGCCTGAGCACAAGTTATAAGTTTGTTTTGCTTTTTAATAGCAAGTAAGAGCTTGTAGCTCACTGGTAAGACCTTGCACTGCTGAACCAAACCACTAGAGTTCAAATCCCATTAGCCACATTATTTTTAATTAGTTTTCTTTTAAATTTTTAGAAGCCCAAGAGCCTACACGTGTATAATTCGTAAAAAACCAAAAGTCACATATAAAATAAACGAGTCCAGGGGGTAGACCAAGCGACGATGGACAGGTGGCGTCGAGGCCCGGCCCGACTCGGCCGGCGCCGCCGGTCCGACCGAGTTGGATCACCGATTTTCTTCTTGACTCTTGTATCATTTTGTCTTCCCATAACCCCTGTATAGTTTAAAAACCCTGCACAATTACAGAGACCATAAAATCCCTTTAGTCTCCATTTTAATGCAATTTAAATGCAATTTTTTTTATCAAACCCTAACTCTAAAATTCTCCTATAAATACCCATACTCTTTTCCACCTCCTCACTCTGAATTCTATACAAAAACTCTCAAGAAAATTCTAAGTTCAATAGTGTACAAGTGGAGTTAGCAAAGGACGAAACTCCGGCGAACTTCCGACGGCGATACGAGGAGTTTCCGGAGACGAAACGACGCACCAGTGATTCCCCTCTCTTCCTCTATCTTCCCTCTTTCTTGTTATCTTGTAATTCCCGTCTCCCCATTCTCTTTACTATTCTAAAACCTTAGAATTCTAAAACCCGACGGAAGTGGAGTTAATCCGACTTCCGATTCGGATTTTCCTTAAAAATCATATTTTTCTTAAACACAATAATACCAAACTCTCTCATCATGATCATTAAACATTAAAAAAACAAATTGACAAGTTTCATATTAAAAGAATTTATATTTCAATTTTTATAGCACTTTTACAGAAAAATACAATATAGTTTAGTTTCGACGTAAACATCATTACCTCTTGCTATACCTTTAGATAGTTCACGAGGTAATGACCTACCTCCTCACAACACACATATGTAATATAGCACGATGATATTTGGGAACATAGTTTTGGGAAAATACGATTTTACGCAAAACTACCTCAAACTTATAAAAAAAAACCTTTTTCTACAAGATATGTATTTTTTACAAATCTTTGCAATGCGCCGCTACAACCCATTTCGGGGAACCCGTTCGGAATGGTGCGGATTATCGCACATCCTAAGGCTTAGTAGTGCGAGATGCAGACCTCCGCAAGGAGCATACGGTCTTGAATGATTTAAAAATACAATTTTCTTTAGAAAATGTGATTTCTATTATAAATAAAACATATATTTTTGATAAATTAATATATATATGTAATTAATATCAAAATATATATTTTTAATATGTATAATACTCCACATTACCAAAATTCAAGAAAAACATTCCATTTACAAGAAAATACCATACAAATTCCAATATTACAAATAAATACCATATATTATGAAATTAGGTTTTATTCACTAGAAATGTCACGATGATAAAATATACATCAATGAAAACTCTAAAGACGATAATAAAATACTTGAGGTGTATTTTGAAAATTATACAAAATTATTTTTACATAAAACCCCCTCAAATTATATTAAATTGCAATAAGGACCCTAGTAAACATAGGTTTAAGCGAGACCAATCTCTTGAGCCTCAGAGAGCCGGAGATATGGGTGCTTGCCAATTTAAGGTAGACAGCTTAACAAACGGTGTTATCAACACGGTAATCGTCTTTGAAAAGGACACAAATCCCGCCGTCCATGTGCAGCGGTTACCGATAACACCAAAACCTAATTCAGGATTCAATTTCTTTTCTAATTGTCTGACTCAGACTGGGTCTCAATATAATCAATCTGACTTGAATGAGATTCAAGTATATATAACAATTCAATATGAATCCATATATTCAATATGTTCAATCTATTCAATCTATATTGACTGAACCGAACCATGGATATACCTCCATCTACATGATTCTTCAGTTACATTCATTTACTGATATCATGGTTTCGGAAAGTCATCCATCTATACAATCTATAATACAAGACAATACAATTTACAATACAATACAAACAATACAATCAAGACATCATGGGGTTTAAGGGGTAGATTGGTACGGAAGGTGTTAGAAGTGGCACGCGACTGCAACCATTAAGACACCTAACCTGTATTCCATTGCTGTTGTACCGTAGCATAAACGGTTCCTTGTATATTCCATTCACCTTAGTCTCTAGTCTACTGAGACTCCTCTTGTATACACTGGCCTCTTCTGTACCAAGCTACAAACAATATCGTTAATACTAAATACAACATTATAACAATATTACAACTTTAAAAGTTACACACTCTCTCTGTCTATTCTACTCCTCCCTTGTCTTTGGGACTTACCGAGTGATTTGTTTGCTGACGACATTCCCTTTCTTTCTTCTTAGGAATGTTGTCAGGTGATTCGGATCTTCAGGAGATCGAGCCCACTAGCTAGGACTTGGACCAGCTAGCTTTCGACCCTGAGCTCTAGATATTTGTTACATTTTATTCCAGTATTTTTTATTTCTGTTATGCCACTGTTTAGGCATTGCTTTTCATTCCATGTATTTACTTTTCCATGTACTAAAAGAATGTTAATAAATAAAGTTGTTGTTCAATTATATCAATTGTCTCTGTCTCTTGTGCATTTTTACTTATATTACTTAGTTGCGCTTAGCGTATTTACTTCTGAGTAAATACGTAGCGGCCAGTCGCGTCCTCTGCCCGTACACTGGAAAGCGGGGCGTGACATGTTTTGTTGGTGACACATGCAGGTCAGAGCTGTATGGAACCCTACCATGCAGTTCAGTTCTGTGTAGACAACCCAAGCAATATAACACAAGAACCAGCAACTGAAAACATTCTTTACAATTCATACTTCTTGAATCTCATCATTTCATACACTTTGAATCTGTCCTAACATAAATTTTCTTTCAAGGTTATGGATTCCCCAAACAACACCAGCACGAATGTCAACAACACTCCCCCACCACTACCACTCACACCTGTCGTTGCTGCTCCGATCAACGAGCAGACGGTTCTGCTTGAGGCAATCCGAAGCCTCCTGGAAGGACTGCAGCAGCAGACTGCTATATTATTGAACCGACCAGAAGCAGAAGCAACCGGTATAAAGCGCTCTGCCACCCAGATGGCAGGAGGAGCCTATCCTATACAACCTTTAAAACCCAAGAGATAGAAAGAAACAATTAATCAGTCAAGTCCAGGTTTTTGTTTCTACTGCAAGAAGGATGGACACTTGTGGAAGGGCTGTAGGCGCGCAAAATGCTTGTGCCTAGCTTGTGGCTCATCCAATCACAGAATTGGAAACTGTCCTTATAGACGCAACCCAGCTCACACACCAACCAACTACCCGCAGCGGACATCTATCCAGGCTCCTGCACCTCGTCTTGCACTCCCTGTTCCACTACCTGCACAGCCTACTCGCCAATTCCATCAGGCACTGAGGAACATGCCTCGAGGGCAGAGAAACATTCCCCAAAGACAGAGGAATGTACTCCCAGCTAGGAGTAACGTGCCCCGGCGACAGGCTTACACCTTAATAGCCGTAGAAGCCGAGACAGTTGACCAAGGTAACACCAGTAAGTCTCTTCCATATTTTTGAAACCCTTGTATCACTTTGTTATTCTTTCACTACCAATAGTTATACCACCAAACTTCCCTTGAATCTGTTACATTTTCCTTTTACAAATTTAGAGAACGAAATTTTTATAAGGAGGGTAGAATGTAACATCCCTAAACTTTCTGTACAATTTTTTTTCAAAAATACAGAGAGGGGTACTTTTGCATGAGCACAAGTTATAAGTTTGTTTTGCTTTTTAATAGCAAGAAAGAGCTTGTAACTCACTGGTAAGACCTTGCACTGCTGAATCAAATCACCAGAGTTCAAATCCCATTAGCCACATTATTTTTTAATTAGTTTTCTTTTAAATTTTTAGAAGCCCAAGAGCCTACACGTGCATAACTCGTAAAAAACCAAAAGTCACATATAAAACAAATGAGTCTAGAGGGTAGACCAAGCGACGATGGACAGGTGGCGTCGAGACCCGGCCCGACTCGGCCGGTGGCGCCGGTCCGAACGAGTTGGATCGCCGATTTTCTTCTTGAATCTTGTATCGTTTTGTCTCCCCATAAACCCTGTATAGTTTAAAAACCCTGCACAATTACAGAGACCATAAAATCCCTTTAATCTCCATTTTAATGCAATTTTTTTTATCAAACCCTAACCCTAAAATTCTCCTATAAATACCCACACTCTTTTCCACCTCCTCACTCTGAATTCTATACAAAAACTCTCAAGAAAATTCTAAGTTCAATAGTGTACAAGTGGAGTTAGCAAAGGGCGAAACTCCGCCGAACTTCCGACGGCGATACGAGGAGTTTCCGGCGACGAAACGACGTACCGGTGATTCCACTCTCTTCCTCTATGTTCCCTCTTTCTTGTTATCTTGTAAGTCCCTTCTCCCCCTTCTCTTTACTATTCTAAAAACTTAGAATTCTAAAACCCGACGGAAGTGGAGTTAATCTGACTTCCGATTCGGTTTTTCCTTAAAAATCATATTTTTCTTAAACACAATAATACCAAACTCTCTCATCATGATCATTAAACATTAAAAAAACATATTGACAAGTTTCATATCAAAAGAATTTATATTTCAATTTTTATAGCACTTTTACAGAAAAATACCATATAGTTTAGTTTCGACATAAACATCATTACCCCTTGCTATACCTTTAGATAGTTCACGAGGTAATGACCTACCTCCTCACAACACACATATATAACATAGCACGATAATATTTGGGAACATAGTTTTGGGAAAATACGATTTTAAACAAAACTACCTCAAACTTATAAAAAAAAACCTTTTTCTACAAGATATGTATTTTTTACAAATCTTTGCGATGCGCCGCTACAACCAATTTCGGGGAACCCGTTTGGGATGGTGCGGATTATTGCACATCCTCAGGCTTAGTAGTACGAGATGCAGACCTCCGCAAGGAGCATACGGTCTCGAATGATTTAAAAATACAATTTTCTTTAGAAAATATGATTTCTATTATAAATAAAACCTATATTTTTTATAAATAAATATATATATGTAATTAATATCAAAATATCTATTTTTAATATGTATAATATTCCATATTTCCAAAATTCAAGAAAAACCATTTACAAGAAAATACCATACAAATTCCAATATTACAAATAAATACCATATATTATGAAATTAGGTTTTATTCACTAGAAATGTCACGATGATAAAATGTACATCAATGAAAAATTTAAAGACGATAATAAAATACATGAGGTGTATTTTGAAAATTATACAATTTTTTTACATAAAACCCCCTTAAGTTATATTAAATTGCAATAAGGACCCTCGTAAACATAGGTTTAAGCGGGACCAGTCTCTTGAGCCTCAGGGAGCCGGAGATATGGGTGCTTTCCTATTTAAGGTAGACATCTTAACAAACGGTGTTATCAACACGGTAATCGTTTTTGAAAAAAACACAAATCCTGCCGTCTATGTGCAGCGGTTACCGATAACACCAAAACCTAATTCAGGATTCAATTTCTTTTCTAATTGTCTGACTCGGACTGAGTCTCAATATAGTCAATCTGACTGAATGAGATTCAAGTATATATATAACAATTCAATATGAATCCATATATTCAATTTGTTCAATCTATATTGACCGAACCGAACCATGGATATACCTTCATCTACATGATTCTCCAGTTACATCCATTTACTGATATCATGGTTTCGGCCAGTCATCCATCTATACAATCTATAATACAAGACAATACAATTTACAATACAATACAAACAATACAATCAAGACATCACGGGGTTTAAGGGGTAGATTGGTACGGAAGGTGTTAGAAGTGGCACGAGACTGCAACCATTAAGACACCTAACATGTATTCCATTGCTGTTGTACCGTGACATAAACGGTTCCTTGTACATTCCGTTCACCTTAGTCTCTGGTCTACTGAGACTCCTCTCGTATACACTGGTCTCTTCTGTACCAAGCTACAAACAACAGCGTTAATACTAAATACAACATTATAACAATATAATACAACTTTAAAAGTTACACACTCTCTCTGTCTATTCTACTCCTCCCTTGTCTTTAGGACTTACCGAGCGATTTGTTCGCTGAAGACATTCCCTTTCTTTCTTCTTTGTAATGTTGTCAGGTGATTCGCATCTTCTGGAGATCGAGCCCACCAGCGAGGACTTGGACCAGCTAGCCTTCGACCCTGAGCTCTAAATATTTGTACATTTCATTCCAGTATTTTTCATTTCTGTTATGCCACTGTTTAGGTATTGTTTTTCATTCCATATATTTACTTTTCCATGTACTGTAAAAGAATATTAATAAATAAAGTTATTGTTCAATTATATCAATTGTCTCTGTCTCTTGTGCATTTTTACTTATATTGCTTAGTTACGCTTAGCGTATTTACTTTTGAGTAAATACGTAGCGGCCGGTCGCGTCCTCTGCCCGTACACTGGGAAGCGGGGCTTGACACAAAATAAGGAGTGCTTGGCACTCAGTGACTGGCGCTACTGAGTCCGGGTGACCAGTCCAATATATGGGCGACTATATAAATATGAAGATCCCGATATTCCGGGTGACTAGTCTAATATATGGGCGACTATACAAATATGAAGATCCCGATATTCCGGGTGACCAGTCCAAAATATGGACGACTATACAATGTGGAAATTCCATGCCTAGAAGTATACACACTAACTCTAATTCGTCCGAACCTTTATACTGAATCACGGGGATGGGTAGTTTGATTAGGAAAGGAGATTCGAAACTCGGATTCCCCTACTACTCGATCATGATCCCGGGAAGTGAAACGGTACATTTCACTTCCCCAGTTGTTGTTCTGTGGCCACAACGGAATAATCGCGAGTATCCGGACCCTTGTTTAACAAACTAATACGAACTTTTACCTTCACCTATACTTCCTACTACTTATCTACATATAACTTACAACATACTCATGCTCATATATACGTCCCTTCAAAATGTCTTAAGTTTGTGCATTTCAAACATTTACACCCCTTACTTTATGTCTGCATGCATACATCATACTCTTATATACACCTGTTCATTTTTATACTCCTATTTCCTTATGAGGCAATCCTACCCGAGTATAACTCGCTGACTGACCTTCCTTTTCTTCCTCTATCTTTAGAATGTCCGTCAGATAAGAATGAGTATTATGGCGAGGATCAAGGTGTGAAGCCTACTTATGAAGATTTATGCAGACTGGACGATGGAAGATTAGCTAGATTTAATTTTTGTTGTTGCCCACATGTTTAGGGCTTTTGTTTCCTCTCGATGTAATTAAACTACTTAGTTTATTTTACTCTTTCTTTTGGGATGTAATAAAGTTTGGTTAATGGAAATAAATGCGTTTTGCTTTTATTATTTTTGGTTTGGTACACATCCTGTATGTTAAATATTCATACGCTTAACGTAACTGTATTGAATAGACCACCTTCAATACAGTTAGGTTGCGGACCGTGCCACGTCATCCTTCTCCTTCTTTTGGGAAGAGGGGCGTGACAGGTTTTTGTGGTGGCCCATGCAGGTCCTCTTGTGTACTAAAATGAAACCGTTAACTGACTTATTATATTTATGAATCTCATCCATCTATACCGATATTATAGTTTTCCTATGTCCCTTGTCCCTTCCTTGACATTCTGTACTCTGACCATGACCTTTCCTTCTGGTCATGGCAAATCTTTCCAACGAGGATGACATGTCCGATATTACTTTTGAAGCTACATCTAGAGATTCAGACAACGAAGTCGTAGACTCTCAGGCGGTTATTTCCGACAGCGACTCGGAAGACGAAGAAGTCGATGCTGCAACTCCGGAGCCGGTGATGGCTAATGACTCCGAAGATGAAGAAGAAGATCCTATAAAAGAGGAGCATATACAGGAGGGGACAGAAAAAGAGGCTATTGCGGCGAAAGAGAATCCTATGGAATATGATCCGGATGAGGATGTTCCTGCAAAGGGACAAAACCCTATATAAAGGGGGAAACGGAGGGCGAGGCTCCTGCCAGGGATGAGCCGAAGGACGAAGTTTCGAGTGAGGAGGAACTCGAGACTGAAGAAACTTAGGCAGTTGTCCCCACAAGGCACCGTGGGAATGGTCGTACCTTTCTTAGTGCGAGGACCAATCACCACTTGTTGAACTCCCATAATCGAGATTAATAAGTCTTTTCCTTTTCTTTGGCCGAATAAAACGATGTAAGAACATTAAAGGAATGTCCTTACTTTTCGATTGTACTCTCCATATTGAAGTTGGATAATAAAATCTTAGTTTCGAGCAAAAATCTCTCCTGTGTCTCTTGCTCTTCTTAGTCTCTTGCATTGATTGTTGTCGTTCCATGCAAGCTATTATCTTGTCCCACCCCTCAGCCTGTTTGTAACCTAACCTATTCTGATCATCAATGGCCGGACGACACCATGACCGCAACCGAAAGGGAAATGGAGTCAATGAAGCCGCTGCTCAGCAAGCAGCTATGCTACAAAGGATGTAAGGACTATTGGAGCAACAGCAGCAGCAGACAGCTGCCCTTCATCAGGACCTACAAGAAACTAGGTAGCAATAAGCAGAGATATTAAGTAAGGCACTAACCCCAGTTTCTTAAGGTTCGGCGGGAGTGAAGCAGTTCAGATCACTCTACCCTAAGACTTTTTCGGGGAAGGAAACTCCCTTAAAAGCTGAGGAATGGCTCAAGGGAACAGTCAATGATCTCAGTGCCGCTCAAATTCCGAAGGACGCGTGGGTGAACATCGCTAAGATACAACTTACGGATAATGCCAGGATATGGTGGGAGGCAGAGGAAAGTAGATTGAAGGAGCCCATCGACTGGGAAACGTTCAAATAGCATTTTGAGACCCAGTACTTTCCAGTCGTGGCACACTTAAGGATGGAAAGAGAGTTTATACATTTCCAACAAGGGAGCATGTGGGATAAGTCGGTGGACGAGTACGCTTCGGAGTTCGCAAGGTTAAGTCGGTTCGTGCATCATTTGGTGGCAACCCCAGAACTTTATGCTAAGAGATTCAGACAAGGATTGGACCTGAAGACGCAGTCCTCCATGTCTTCTGCTACTCTTTCGACTTATGATGAAATCTTAGAGGCGACACGAAACTTTGAAGACCTTCAGAGACGCATGAGGAAGGATGATCGTTTGTCTGGCATTAAGCAACCAGCCAATCAAATTCTTAGAAGATCATCTTCCAGATTCAACGGGAAACAACAAGCTAAGAGGCCAGCAGGACCAACTATCTTCGGAAAACCAGTCGTTATATGCAACCATTGCGGTAGAGCTGGGCACTTCATGAGAGACTGTCGCATTGTGAATAAACCTTGCATAGTCTGTGGGTCTCCGGATCATGCTATTGGGGACTGTCCTCAGAGAGGGAGACAGTCAGGCTCCGTCAACCAGCTGGCTAACTATGTGGCACCAACACAGGGAAACCGGTCACTTTCCACCACTAAACAAACCGGTCAAGGGGCATCACCAAAGGGACCACCCTTGCCATCACAGGAGCGTGTTTTTCAGCAAGCGCAGAGGAATGGACCCAAACGCCAGACTTTCACCATGACAGCCGAGAAGGCTGATATCACGTGGCAAGACAGCAGAGATACTCTTTTATTTTTCAACCTTTCTTTTGATACCGTGCTTATTTATCCTTCGATGCAAGTCTTAGTTAAACTCACTATAATTCCTCTAGTTTTCGTAATTTCGACCAGTTGCCTTTATGTTATATCTCTCAAGTTTTCCATCAATTCACAACCTCCCTTCAACTTCCAAACTTTTCTATATGGAAGCAACTACTGATTTTACATTTTTCGATTCCTTGTACCTAAACCCTTCAGAGACTTTCCATGCATCAAGTGATACACCAACTTGCGGGAGTGACACATGCATCAAAGAGGATTCCTGACAGCGTTGCTGATTTCCGTGCCTAGTAGTGGCCACTCCTTTGAAAATTTCAAATATGAAATTATTATAAGGAGGGTAGATCGTAACTATCACAACCATTCTTGCAATTCTTAGCAAACCCAGAAGTTTTAAACATCCACAACGATTTTTAGGAGAAGGGACTTGGTGGTGTGATGTATCAGCACGGAGATATAGTTGCATATGCGTCAAGACAATTAAAGGTGCATGAGCGAAACTACCCAACGCACGATTTAGAACTTGCCGCAGTTGTTTTCGCACTCAAGATTTGGAGGCATTATTTACTGGGTGAGAGGGTAGATATTTACACCGATCACAAGAGCTTGAAGTATATCTTCACCCAGAAGGAACTCAATATGAGGCAGAAGAGATGGCTGGAATTAATGGCAGATTTCGACGTAAATTTACAATACCATCCGGGAAAGGTGAATGTAGTCCCGAACGCTTTGAGTCGCCAACCAATGATTTCGAGTCTGACTACTCATTGGAGGAATCGTCAAGATCTTAATGAACTAGAGACCGAGTTGATCCTTGAGTGAATTTGCAAATTCACTCAACATTAGTCGAACGGATCAAGACAGCTCAAATGGAGGACCCGATATTGCGAAGGATCAGAGAACAAGTGGACGCAAATCTGCGGACGGACTTCATCATCCACGAAGATGGTTCTTTGAGATATGGATGCAGAGTCTGTGTACCTAAGGGAGAGATGAGAGAGGAATTATTAAAAGAGGCACATAGTTCTCCATACTCTGTTCATCCCGGAGGAACAAAGATGTACAAGGACCTCAGGCAAAACTATTGGTGGCATGGGATGAAGCGGGAGATAGCCAAGAGTGTATCCAAATGTCTTGTTTGCCAACAAGTAAAAGCCGAACACCACAGGACGGCAGGTCCATTACAGCCGTTACCAATACCCGAATGGAAATGGCAAAACATTACTATGGATTTTGTGACCGCACTCCCTCGCGGTTCTAAGGGAAACGATGCTGTATGGGTGATTGTGGACCGACTCACCAAGTCGGCACATTTCATTCCTTTTCGAGTGGGTCAATCAACCGAAAGCCTTGCAAAAAGGTATATGGAGGAGATTGTCAGATTGCACGGCGTACCGATTTGCATCGTGTCCGACCGAGATATACATTTCAGATCTCAGTTTTGGCAAAGCCTACAAGAGAGTCTGGGCACGAATATGAGTTTCAGTACCGCAAACCATCCTCAGACCGATGGCCAATCAGAAAGGGTTATTCAAATTCTCGAAGACATGCCCCGGGCCTGTATGTTGGATTTTAAAGGATCTTGGGAAGATCGCCTGCACTTGGTAGAGTTTGCTTACAACAATAGCTACCAGTCTAGTATCGGCATGGCGCCTTTCGCCGCTTTGTATGGGCAAAAGTGTAGGTCACCGTTAAGTTGGGACGATATTGGGGATCGAGAACTTCTAGGCCCCGAGATGATTGTTGAGACAATGGAGGTGATAAGAACTATCAGAGAACAATTACGCATAGCACAAGATCGGCAGAAGCATTGGGCAGATACGAAGAGAAGGCCACTAGAGTTCCAACCCGGAGAACACGTGGTTCTGAAGATTTCTCCTAACCGGGGAGTGATACGTTTTGAGAAACACGGGAAACTCAGCCCAAAGTTCATAGGTCCCTTCGATATTCTCGAACGAGTTGGAGAGGTTGCGTATCGTCTAACCTTGCCCCCTTTTCTGGAAGGCGTACACAACGTTTTTCTTATCTCTCACTTGAGGAAATATGTCAGCGACCCCGGTCACGTTTTGGATCATTCTGAAATCACCGTGGGGACTGACCTAACCTATGAACAGCAACCGGTGGAGATCCTAGATCGGAAGGAAAAGATTTTGAGAGACAAGACGATCAGATTGGTTAGGGTCATATGGAGGAAGGACTCTCCCGGAGAGTCCACGTAGGAAAGAGAAGACGAGATGAGAGAACGATATCCTCACCTATTTGAATCTTTCTTTATGTAAATTTTTTCTCTATCCTTTTCACCTACCTTCTGAAATTTCGAGGACGAAATTATTTTAAGGAGGGTAGATTGTAACGACCGTATTTTCTAATACCTAATAAAATATATTTTATTTAAATTTCTACTATCAAATAATTATTTACGTGTTTCTTTTATAGAATAATAATTTTTAAAGTAATGTTAATAATTTTCAAAGCATTGAATATGATTAAAGGAATTTTCTAAATTCTATTTTTTTTTATAGGCTTAAAATGTTTTAATAAAATTTTATAATGCATTAAAATAATCTACATATTTTTATTATTAATTAAAGTAATTAATTCGTAATTAAAAATATTTTAAAGGATAAACTAGATATTATATAACTTTAATAACTAACTAAAACCATATGAATGGTTATATTACTTAGTTTTAGCCCAAAATTATTTTTATACTAAAGATAACAATAAAATATATTTTTAAAAATTTTTCCATAATTTTCCCGTATTTTTAACTATTTTTAACAAATTTTTTTAAAGCCAAATTCAATTTTAAAATAATAAACAGATTATTATTTTATATCAATGTGTGTGTGTGTGTGTGTGTATTTAAATCCCTTTGATCTGGACCGTTGGATACAAGATCCAACGGCCCGGAACCCACCGACGCGCCCACGTGGTGGGGACCACGTGAAAACGCGTGATTCCCCCACCGTGACGCGTGGCATCTTGGCGGCGGCTTCGTGAGCCGTTGGATGCAGATCCAACGGCCACGAAGCAAGGCGGCGGCGGTTAATCATCAGCAGGTGATTCGTAAATCATTGGCAGCGCGGATTTTGATGGAAATTTAACGGAAATATTGGATTTTATGGTTGATGAAAAAACCCTATAAATAGGTACTTCAAACCTAAATTTCTCACACCTCAGAACTCCAAAAATTCTGAAAAAAATACCAGTGCCTTCGTATCGACGACGCCGACGCTACGGCTCCACCCATATGCCGAGGAAAAATCGGGGCGCGGAGCTTTTAAGGAGTTTTGCACAAGCCTACGTCTCTAACTGTCTACGTCTAACTCTAATCAAAGGTAGGATCCGCCTCTCTCCCCTTTTCCTGTCACCTTCTTCTTTCTCAATAACCTAGTTCCAACCCCTATTTAAAATGTTGTTATAATATTCGTGCATGCCTATTCCTTGTACCCTCAATAATGATAATGTTAACCCATATTTTAAAACGGTGTTTAATTTCCTCTGTACACAAAAATATATTGCACTCTCATACTACCTGGAATCTGATATGGTTAATATCATAACCCATGAATTGTCAATTCACCTCTGACATACCCACACTTACCCATACTATCAAAATGATTTCGAAATAGGCTACTTCCACAAAATACCCTCGTTTAATTAAAATATTATATTTGTTTAAAATATCCATAAGAGATAAGATATGTGAAATAAATGTTTTAGATACGACATACGTATATTTTACTTACACTTTTTCATCAACTACTATAATATTGTTAAACCCCCTTCAACTTTTTTAAAGAAGAAAATACTAAATTTAAATAACGACTTATGGTCTTTCCAAAACGAACGTATTTTCTAAAACGTTACCCCGAATCTAAAATACTATAATTTCATTTAAATACCTCAACCTTTATTGAAGGGCCATTTTCAACAAGGACCATAATCCGTATAACGATATCTTTTCAAAAGGAATATTTAGTACCTTATTAATAGGTAATTTTAAAATAACACCAATCTAGGACAAAGGAAAGGTTGTAGGCATCGGTCGTTTATCTAAACCAGACTTTGTGGTGCCTAGGCTAGACAAGTAGGAAAGGTAATTTTAAAAGGCCCGTCTCACGGTGATTCGTGAGCGGATCCCTCCTTTCCTTACTTGTGCTTACCTGGCCACAATTGGTGGTGAAGAGGCGATTTGAGGACCTCACAACTTGTCCTTTTGGAGCAGTTAGGAGTAGTCTAGATTTTCAAATAAAAACCTCTTGCAACTTGTCCTTATAAAAATCTCCTGCAAAATATTTTCAAATAAACACCACAACCTTTTATCGAAAGGATATTTTCCGTAAAACATTATGTTTTTCCAAAATAAAAATATCCCAAATCTCTTGGTTTTTCTTAGAAGTAATAAAAGATAATTAAACACTATTATTCTTTTTAACTAAGTTTTCCCTAAGATGACACGAAGTACTTTACGAACTCTAGAAAATAAAACGAGTGGTTGTGGAAGGTCATATTAAACGAGATCAATACTCTTTTTAAAATTTCCAGTTTATGACAACATGACATATACAAAATATGATACAGTTAGGGTTAGAATGCGTGGACCTAGGAATGGAATACTAAATATGAAGATCCCGATATTCCGGGTGACCAGTCCAATATATGGAAGACTATACAAATATGAAGATCCCGATATTCCGGGTGACCAGTCCAATATATGGGCGACTATACAAATATGAAGATCCCGATATTCTGGGTGACCAGTCCAAAATATGGACGACTATACAATGTGGAAGTTCCATGCCTAGAAGTATACGCACTAACTCTAATTCGTCTGAACCTTTATACTGAATCACGGGGATGGGTAGTTTGATTAGGCAAGGAGATTCGGAACTCGGATTCCCCTACTACTCGATCATGATCCCGGAAAGTGAAACGGTACATTTCACTTCCCCAGTTGTTGTTCCGTGGCCACAACGGAATAATCGCGAGTATCCGGACCCTTGTTTAACAAACTAATACGAACTTTTACCTTCACCTATACTTCCTATTACTTATCTACATATAACTTGCAACATACTCATGCTCATATATACCTCTCTTCAAAACGTCTTAAGTTTGTGCATTTCAAACATTTACACCCCTTACTTTATGTCTGCATGCATACATCATACTCTTATATACACCTGTTCATTTTTATACTCCTATTTCCTTATGAGGCAATCCTACCCGAGTATAACTCGCTGACGGACCTTCCTTTTCTTCCTCTATCTTTGGAATGTCCGTCAGATAAGAATGAGTATTATGGCGAGGATCAAGGTGTGAAGCCTACTTATGAAGATTTATGCAGACTGGACGATTGAAGATTAGCTAGATTTAATTTTTGTTGTTGCCCACATGTTTAGGGCTTTTGTTTCCTCTCGATGTAATTAAACTACTTAGTTTATTTTACTCTTTCTTTTGGGATGTAATAAAGTTTGGTTAATGGAAATAAATGCGTTTCGCTTTTATTTTTTTCGTTTTGGTACACATCCTGTATGTTAAATATTCATACGCTTAACGTAACTGTATTGAATAGACCATCTTCAATACAGTTAGGTTGCGGACCGTGCCACGTCATCCTTCTCCTTCTTTTGGGAAGCGGGGCGTGACAAGAATCGTACGGACCTGCAAAAATACATCGACGCACTGGAGGAATACAACCAAAAGGTATGGACCCCAGTTACACTCGAAGAGTTTCTCAACCATATCCTTGAGAACGGAGATAAAGACGATGATAAGGGAAATGACTCGTCGGGAGAAACTGAAGATTACGTGGTAAGTTGTCACACGGTTTCTCATTCGTCGTTAAATGACGGAGAAACTCCCTCGGCGTCGGAAAGCAAAGCAGAGGAACTGGGGGCAATACCGGTGCAAAAATCCCTGGAGCCGTCAGACGACTTGATTGATAGGTTGCTAAACGAAGCCCTTCAAAAGAGCAAAGCTAACCGAGAGCATAAAACGGCCATATACTAAAAGGCCAAGCGTCGGCGTCAGGATGAAGAATCCGCGGCGAGGAAGAGTCACAAAGTACTCCAACCAGATCGAAGCACACCCACGGCAGACAAAAGGAGGTTTAAGATGGGGAAACGGTTCGCCAAAGCCCTGTCAATGGGAATGAAGCCGCCTCCTCTCAAAGGAAATACTCCCGGGAGTTCGTGCCTCGATGAAGCGGATGTACACCCGAACTACTGCTTATACCATCGGAGGGTTACACACCCCACCGAAGAGTGCAGTGCCTTCAAGAAGTGGTGGCAGGGATATGTTGCCCATCGACAACACTTTAAGAGGATGAAGTGTGAAGCTCGTCGATTGCGAAAAAATGCGACAGATGAGCGCAGAAAAATGACTGGCAACTGTTATATGGTTGATACCAGTTTGACAAATGGGAAAACTCAAGTTCTCACATTCGGGAGCGATTGTGACGAAGAAATAACCCTCGGCCCTCTCTTCAAAGAATCCAACTCTGAAAAAGAAGAAGAGGTGAAGAACTACGAGAACATTCAGCTGCGCAACCGTACGTTGCCTGAAAAGAACCTTGGGCCTACAAACAAGGGTCCGAACAAAAGAGACAAGGGGAAGGAAAAAGTCCCTGAGGAAATCGCCCTCGATGATAGAGTCATCAAAGAGCTTGCAGCCAAAGACCCGCCTAAGAAAAATAAGGTGGATTACAATGTCCTGCACATATGAGGAAGATACCCTCGCAACTGAGCATACTAGATGCTCTCCTCCTGTCCAAAGAGGCACGATATTCTCTAATCAAGGCACTGCAAGAGCCTGATCAGTTCCAAGCTTTCTTTGCGGAAGAAAAGATGAAGGACGAGCTGGCAGAGGTTCATACAGCTGACATCACATTCGGCGATGAAGATCTCCTCCTCGGAATGTGCGAGCACAACCATCCTCTATATGTCACTGGGTACTGCCACGACATTAAGATTGGGAAGATCCTAATTGACAACGGGTCCTCTGTCAACCTTCTCAATGTGAAGGTGCTGCAGGAGATCTGCATGAACGTTCAACACCTGGCTCGGGACAAAATTATCATCTCCGGGTTTGACTCGCAGTCATCACAAACGATTGGGTCCGTGATATTGACATTACTCTTTGGGATGCTCATCACTGACATCAAATTTCATGTCATCGACGCCAAGACTTGCTATAACGCTCTGCTCGTCCGACCTTGGTTACACGAGTACACCATCATCCCTTCTACACAACACCAGTGTATAAAGTACTTCAAAGACGGCCTCGAGTACACAGTTACGGGGGAGCTAAACCCATTCTCCGTAAATGAAGTCCGCAAATATGAAGACGACAAGTACTTCTTACCAGACTTTGAAGACACGGAAAGATGTCGTAAACCGGAGAACAAACAAAAAGCCGTCGCCGCTATCCCGATCATTGGGAGCGATACTGAGGAAGATGAAGAGATAGTCTACTCGGGGCAATCCCAAGGCAACAGGCTCGGACCATCTACCCCTATTTTGGTCTTCAGCAGTGACTCTGAGAACGAGACCACCGTAGTGTTCTCCGTCCTCCCGTCAGCACAAACCTTCACTGGAGCTTATCAGAGTTTACAAATCACTATGGTTCCGCGACAACATTACAGGGAACTTGACGCACTCGATACATACGGCGTGCAAGAGCTGCAGACCTTCTACGTTCCTCTTAGGCGAAGAGGTGAAAAGGCGATCCTCTTCTACAAATCTACGAAGACTAAAGTGGAAAAGGAAGTCTGGCATGGTGCCGATTTTACGCTTGACAGGTTTCAACCAATCTGTCTGCCCAGATATTACGCAGAGGGATTGAAAAGGCTATTAAGATGCCAAGGCGTACCCTTCAATCAAACCGCTCGATAAGCCCAGTTCTACAACAAGATTGGGGACATTCTCGGGACCCAGCGAAAGATGCCCAACGGAAGGATAGCGACGATTGGGCTTGGATACGTTCGGTCCAATAAACGGGAGCGACTCCATGGCTGCCATGTTATAAATGACTCCGGTGGAGAAGGGAATGCTCTTCCAGTTAGCGCTGATATTGAAATAGAGCGAAATTCCACCGTACGAATACCAAGTCTGTCATTCGAAGAACAGATTGACAAGCTAATAAGGGAAGCGAGTCAAAAGGTTCGGGATGACCACAGCCGCGAAATGGCCATTTACGAGAAAGCCAGAACACAACGTCTCATTCAGCAGTTCACGGAAAGAGAAGACTATGATGCCCTTCACCCTCAGCCCATTGTGCGCTCTCGTAGCAAGGAAAAAGCCCGACGCAGAAGAAACAACAAGGTGAAGAACGAGAATGACGTTCGAAAACAGCGAAGCGAATCCAAGAAGCCACGCGATCGAGGAAAAGTCAGCTGGAATCCATCGCTGATGAAGAAGATGGGTCGGGAATACTCTTTCTCTCAAGACAAGATAAGAAAAATATTCAACCTTGTCATGACGCATCAAATGATGACGCTCTCGGAGTCTCGATACCCCGAATAGATAAACGAGGTCCATCACCCGGATTATTGCTCCTACCACCGAGTAATAGGACATCCTCTTGAAGACCGCTTCACCTTCAAAGATAGGGTTGAAGACCAGTATCAGCAAGGCAAGTTTGCTTTATCCGACAGTTGGAGGGTAACCCCACCACAAAAGCATGAGCCAAAAGCAACCTATATGGTGAGAGTAGAACCGGATCAACATCGGTTTTGGAAATGAACTCGTACCTGCCACGTGATAACATTCTCAAAGGAGAGGTAGCACGAGAATATGGATGACCTCTCCCAATGCTTTGCAAATGAGAATGAGGACGAGGTGATCTCAGAATTTCCACCGGCCGCAAAAGAGCTGGAGGATGGGATACACACTACGGCGGATAACCTAGGGAAAATTGACTTAGGAACGGAAAACGATCCAAGGCCAACGTTCGTCAGTGAGCTATTGTCTAAAACACAGGTGGCCACACTAAAAGACGTACTTACGCAATATAAAGACCGCTTCGCATGGAATTATTCCAAGATGCCGGGGCTAGATCCAGAAATAGCGGTGCATAAACTGGCTATATCACCGAACGTCAAGCCAGTCAAATAGACGCCAAGAAGAATGCGGCTCGAACTTGAGATAAGCATCAATGCCGAAGTCAAGAAACTAATAGACTCCGGCTTCGTCCAAGAAGTTCAATATCCTGACTGGATCGCCAACATTGTCCTAGTGATGAAGAAGAATGGGACAGTACGCATATGCGTGGACTTTCGGGACCTCAACAAGGCTTGCCCGAAGGATGACTTCCCAGTACCTGTTACCGAGCTGATGATCGATAACACATCCACTCACGAGGTCTTCTCCTTCATGGATGGATCTTCAGGCTACAATCAAATAAAAATGCATCATGAGGACCAAAAGCACACCGCCTTCCGGACTCCGCTGGGCATATTCTGCTATAAAGTGATGCCCTTCGGTCTGAAAAACGCTGGCGCTACCTACCAGAGGGCCATGAAAAAGATCTTTGATGACCTCATCCATAAGATTGTTGAATGCTACATTGACGACCTTGTGGTGAAAAGCAAATCGTACGAGGAGCACTGGGAGCATTTGAAAATAGTGTTCTAGCGTCTTCAGAAATATAATCTGAAGATAAACCCTCTGAAATGTGCGTTTGGAGTCTCCTCAGGAAAATTCCTAGGATTCATCGTACGACACCGAGGTATCGAAATAGACCCATCAAAGATCAAGGCGATTATGGAAATGCCCTCGCCAAGGACTCTTAAGCAACTGCGGTCTCTCCAAGGAAAGCTCGCGTATATCCGATGGTTCATAGCTAACATCTCCGGCAAATGCCGCCTCTACAGCCATCTAATGAAGAAGGGGCCCCGTTCGTTTGGGATCGTAAATGCCAAAACACACTGGACGAAATCAAGCAATATCTGCAGAACCCGCCGGTACTGATCGCTCCGGTCAAGGGAAAGCCCCTCATCCTGTATACAATAGCCCTTGAAGGTTCTTTAGGTGCTCTATGGGCACATGAGAACGATCAAGGAAATGAGAGAGCTCTCTACTATTTAATTCGAGTCCTCCTGGGGGCAGAAAACAACTACTCCCCCATCGAAAAGCATTGCCTGGCACTGATCTTCGTGATAACGAAGCTTCGACATTATGCCTTGGCGCATGAGGTCCATCTCATATCAAAGGTGGATCCTCACAAATATTTAATGTCAAGAGCCATACTAATGGGAAGGCTTGCCAAATGGGCCCTTCTTTTAATGGATTTCTCGATAATCTATCGGCCCCTCAGGGCAGTGAAGGGCCAGGCCATCGCTGACTTCCTCGTTGAACATCCAATACCGGCCGATTCTCCCTTAAATTGCGAATTGCCAGACGAACACGCGTTCGACACAAAGGATGAAGAAAATGACTCTTGATGGGAACTTTACTTTGATGGGCATCTTCCATGAAGAAGTGAAAGCACAACACCCCCATAATCAAAGCTGGGATAGGCCTTATCTTCGTGACCCGGCAAGGAGGGATAATGCGTTTCACCCTTTCCTTAACAGCGCCGAGGACAAACAATGAGGCTGAGTATGAAGTTTTGATAGCGGGTCTTAAGATCGCTGTTGACATGGGAATCGAAAACCTCCTCATATATGGAGACTCTCAGCTAGTCGTTAGCCAAGTGAATGGTGACTATCAGACATGCAAACCAGAGTTGGTAAAATATGGCGAGAGAGTGCAGCAATTGCTGACACAAATCCCCTCTTACATTCTGGAAAGCATTCCGCGTGCAGAGAATAGCAAGGCGGATGCATTAGCCAAACTCGCTAAAGAACCGGCCGACAAAACCTCGATGACGTAAGAATCATTGTGCAAAGCCGTCGGATTCTTGCACCAGCAGAAATATCCCCGGAGTCGTCTGAAGGAAAAGAAGCAACCAAACAAGCAGTCTGCCAAATAGAAGACGAAGAAAAGGCTAAGGATTGGAGAGAAGTATTCATAGACTACTTCAAATCCTATCGAACACCTGAAGACGCGTCGTCAACACATCAGCTCATGAAATGAGCTCTATCCTTCGCTTTCGTTAATGATACTTTATATAAGAAATCGTTCGACAGTTTGTGGCTAAGATGCTTAGGACCGAAGGAAGCAAGGAGGGTCGTCCAAGAAACTCAAGACGGACTCTGCGGTTCTCATCAAGCCGAACCAAAGATGAAGTTGAAAATCAAGAGAATGAGTTACTATTGGCCCACGATGATTCAGGACTGCCTCGAATATGCGAAGCAGTGTCACTCGTGCCAAATTCACGGGGACTTCATCCACCAGCATCCAAATCCTCTACACACAACGTTGGCTAGCTGGCCGTTCGAAATGTGGGGAAACGATATAATCGGGCCTATCGAGCCAGCATCGTCCAAAGGACATCGGTTCATATTGGAAACAACCGATTACTTCTCTAAGTGGCCAGAGGAAGTACCGCTAAAGGAAGTGAAGACGGAGAACATCCTCCATTTCTTCAGGACACACGTCATCTACCGGTTCGGCACTCCGCGACGAATCATCTCGGATAATGGGCCGGCCTACATAAGCCATAAGATCAGCCGCTTCGCACAACAACATAATATAGATTAAAGATACTCTTCAGTCTATAATCCCAGAGCTAACGGTCTAGCTGAGGCTTTCAAAAAGACCTTGACGAAGATCATAAAGAAAACGGTGTCCAGAAATAAAAGGGACTGGCATGAGAGACTGCATGAAGCTCTCTGGGCGTATCGAACCACATTCAAAACGGCCACGAATACAACGCCATTTGCGTTGGTATTCGGCACGGAAGTGGTACTTCCCTTGAAGATAGAGCTACCCTCCCTACGAGTAGCAGTTTGATACGAGCTAACAGATGAAGAAAATGCCCATCTTCGGCTTGAGGAGCTCGATGCCCTCGATGGAACTCGTCTCATAGCGCAACAAAAATTAGAAGCTTACAAAGAAAGGATGACGCGCTCATATGAAAGATTAACTAGGCTACGAACGTTCCGCCAAGATGAACTCGTGCTAGTTGTCAAAAGACCTATGATCCCCAATCGTGCAAAGCGGGGGAAATTCGAGCCAAACTATGAAGGTCCGTACATTATAGACAAGGTCTACCATGGTGGGGCCTACTTGCTCATGGATATGCATGGCGAAAGACCCTTCCGTCCAATAAACGCCTGGTTCCTTAAGAAATACTACGCCTGACAAGTCATAACTCAGGTTAATGATAGATGATGACGCTCGTGTCCGCTCGCTGTCTTCCTAAGTCAAGACTCTATAAGTAGTATCCGGCAAAACTTCACCTCGAAGCTGGCCCTGGACCAAGATGTCCCTAAACTAATAATGGACCGAGATGTCCCTAAACTAAATACTTCGCCTCAAACACGGCGATAGTGGAATTCAAGTCCACAAGTCCCAGCGGCGAAGACTGCAACTCAAGTTTCGTTGGCTACACAGCTGCCCCGGTGCCTAAGTCCTCTATAGGTTCCATTGGCGAACAGAAGGGTGCAATCTCATTGTAAAGAAAAAACGGTATGTCCATACGCGAAATGGGCACGGATGAAAACCCGAAAGGGCACCGTTAGTAAAAACAGCAGGGCTACCGGTAAACTTGTGAAAACCTGAAAGGGCGCAATCTCGTTGTAAAAAAAACGGTACGTCCACAAGCGAAATGAGCACGGATGAAAATCCGAAAGGGTGCTGTGAGTAAAAACAGCAGGGCTATCGGCGAGCTTGTGAAAACCCGAAAGGGCGCAATCTCGTAAAATTTTCACTTACGAGATCCTCTCGACTCGTAAGGAGAACTCCCCCTGTGAGACCCTCACGGCTCATAAGATTCAAAGTCTTAAGCTACAGAGATCCAAACCTATCCTTAAGCCGTCATACTCCCCAAGTTGCCCTACAGAAGGTACAATGCTGGCCCCTGTATACAATCCATGGGCACAAATAAACGTTTCCCCTACCGAGTTCCTCCCCCACCGAGTTCCACTAATCATGAGGAATGTCCTCATATGGTGAACGTCACTTGTAAGTCCTCTTGACTTATAAGGAGAAAACACTCTTGTAAGATCCTTACGACTTATAGGAGAACACACACTTAAGAATCCCTATGATTCCTAAGGAGAAAATACACCTATGAGATCCTCATGACTCGTAGGGAGAAATGACTTTATGAGACCCTTACGACTCATAAAGTTAAAAAGTCTTAGTCGATAGGATCCTAACCCTGTCTACTAAGCTACTTCAAATCAGCCAAGGCAAATGATGATTCGCTCCTGGCAATATTCCAGTCGTAGCGATGCTGATGCCTAAGTTGGTATCAAATGCTAAGTCCTTTTAAGGCAAATGATGATTCGCTCCTGGAAATATTCCAGTCGCAGCGGTGCTGATGCCTGAACATGTGTCAGTTCCAAGTCTTCTCAAGGCAAATGATGATTCGCTCATGGCAATATTCTAGTCATAGCAATGCTGATGCCTAAGTTGGTATCAAATGCTAAGTCCTTTCAAGGCAAATGATATTGCCAGGACCGCTGTTCAGGCAATCCCCACAATCAACAACGGCGTTTCTTCTCACTCCAACAGGATGCAGACGCGACGTCAACAAAATGGAGCCATGGCAAAGTCCCTAGTTCTAAATCTCGACGGTTCACAGACAGCCTAGATATCAACAACGGAGTTTCTTCTCACTTTAACAAGATGCAGATGCGATGTCAACAAAACGGAGCCATAGCAAAGTCCCTAGTTCCAAATCTCGACGGTTCACAGACAGCTTAGAGATCAAAAACGGTGTTTCTTCTCACTCCAGCAGAATGCAGATGCAACGTCAACAAATCGGAGCCATGGAAAAGTCCCTAGTTCCGAGCCTCGACGGTTCACAAACAACCTAGAGACAATCTCGACATTCGTCTCGTTACAGTAGACGCGATGCCAGCAAACGAAGCAAAGGAAAATCCCTAGCTTCAGGGTCTTGACGGCAACTCAAATAAAACCTGAAAGACTATCGGAGATCATCCCACACCAGCGCGGAGTGGTTATGACTCATCGGGGCTCCCAAGCTGAGCCTAACCTCAAGTAAAAAGTGGCATGGAAAATCCCTAACGCTTGCTCTTCCGACGGTAATATGACCTGGGAGATTACTTGAAGATGTCTTGTCCAGCCCTCGAAGGGATCAGAGACACGACATTCGTGGGGCTACTCGAACAGCAAGACTGCATATTGGGGAATGCATCAGCCAACGCGACGGTGCGACAGACAAAACCTTAGTACCACAGACCCTAACGGACTTCTGTCGTAAAGAGCAGGGGTTAACGGTGACGTTAGGACAGATTTGCCTACAAGCCTAAGGGAGGTAAACTAAACAAGCTCCAAAATGAGTTCATAAACTAGAAACTCCGGGATGAGTGAATAAACTACAAGCTCCGAAATGAGTGAATAAATTAGAAAGCTCCGAAATGAGCTCATAAACTACAAACTCCGCAATGAGTATATAAACTACTTTATACCAAGTCAAGACAACAAAAGAAAGAAATGCCTGTATGAAATAAAATATGTCTTTTATTCATGAATTCAAGTGAATACAAGATACATTTCATAAAGGAAGCAAAATGAATACATGTTATTCATGAATCACAAGTTTACAACCGGTATAAGAAAAGAGGTAAAATGACAGTTATTAAGGAGGAGGCGTCTTCAACAAATTGACAAGTCGCTCGCGCGCTCCTCTCAATCCTTTCTCGTGGTCAGCTACCGTGGTCAACTCTACTTCAATTTGAGTCTGTTGCTGCAAACAAGATGAAAGCTTTTCATCAATTTCTAGCATGGTAGCTTCGCAGTCCTGCGTGACCCGCTCGGTGAAGTCAAGCGTTTGCCTTAGCGTCAACCCATTCGAAATACATCGCTAGAGGTTGTCGAAAATAGCTTTTAACCGCGCAGCATTCGCTTCAACCTGGGCGTGCAACCAGACGGATTCGCTGGAGGTCGCCTCATGTTCCTTTCGTCTCAGGGCCGCCTCTTGTTCAAAATGGCGAATGAAAGGAACACTATGCTCCACCCACGCAGCCCGCTGAGAGTTTGAGGCCAACACCTCAGGAGTGAGACGCTTAAGCTCAATCTCGTGCAGGCAAGCCTCGATCTTCCTGCAATAATCAACCCAAGAACCGACGAGATCTTCATTATGGAAGTTTACAAGCGTCGCCAGCATTGGATTGACTTTAATGGCAAAATCCGTAGCAGAAGTGAGGGCCTCAGCATTGAGATCTTCGATAAACTCGCTTAACGTTCGCCGGCTATTCACGGCACCCCTGGAGGATGTACGTTTAGCGAAGGGCCCCGCGGGCATTGAATGCGAGACTCAAAAGGAGCTGGATCCGGTGTAATCGCTGCAAAATGAATTGCGGTCAAATTTTGACTCGGGAGACAAAGAAAACACCTGAGGGATGGAATCTATCGTACCGGCTGTGGCAGGCGGCAAAATAGGGAATATCGGAGGAGCGGCTATTCTTGCGCTTCCTCCTCTGACCCGTGATACTGTGGTCAATAGAAGGAAGGCTTAGCAACAATACGTCTACTCATAAAAAGAGGGGGAGAAATATTAGGTGCAGAATATACTGACCAATTCCAGAAGGCGCAACGATTTCCGACTGAAAGGAAAAGTGTGGGTTTAACACCTGGTACACAACAACAACAACAACAACTGAGCCTTTTATCCCAAGCATATGGGGTAGGCTACATGAACCAACATGAGAATCACGCCGGGTCCAGCACATGAATCCTCTGTCTCCACTCACTTCTATCGAACAATATACTTTCATTGAGTCCTTTGGCAACCATATCGTTTCGTATCACCTCCATCCATGTTTTCTTCGGTCTACCTTTTGCCCTTTTGCCATTGCCCATATCGAGAGTATCTATTCGTCGAACCGGTGCTTCCATAGGTCTGCGTCGCACATGACCAAACCATCTTAGCCGGTTTTCCCGCATCTTCTCCTCCACAGGTGCTACACCAACTTTTGCATGAATATCCTCATTTCGCACCTTATCTTTTCTATTGTTACCACACATCCAACGAAGCATGCACATCTCCGCTACGTGCATCTTCTGTGTATGATGCTTCTTAGGAGCCCAGCATTCTGTACCATATAATAAGGCAGGCCGAATAGCGCTCCGATAAAACTTCCCTTTCAATTTTAACGGAAAGTTACGATCACACAAAATCCCTGTTGCACTCCTCCATTTCAACCAACCAGCTTGGATCCTTTGATTAACATCACTGTCGATCTCCCTATTCTTTTGGATGATGGAACCTAGATATCTAAACTGGTCGCTCGGTGATATCTCTTGCCTTTCCAAAGTTATACCAATATGGTTTTGACTTCTCTGGCTACTAAATTTCCAGTGCATATATGCTGTCTTGGACCTGCTCAATCTGAATTCTCGAGATTCCAATGTTTGCCTCCATAATTCCAATTTGGCATTAACCCCTGCTTTCGTCTCATTTACTAGAACAATATCATCAGCGAATAGCATACACCAAGGTACCTCATCTTGGATAGTTCTAGTAAGCTCATCCATCATGATGGTAAACAGGAATGGACTTAATGCAGATCCTTGATGTAAACCAATAGTAATCGGAAAATCACTCGTTAAGCCGCCGCAAGTTCTGACATTTGCCACTACTCCATCGTACATATCCTTGATTATGTCAATATACTTGACGGGGACCCCCTTCTTCATCATTATCCCCCATAATACCTCTCTAGGTACCTTGTCGTACGCTTTTTCTAAATCAATAAATATCATATGCAAATCTCTTCTCCTCTCTCGAAAACGCTCGACAAGTTGACGAAGCAAATGAATAGCCTCTGTCGTCGATCGTCCAGGCATGAACCCAAACTGGTTCTCTGTTATCTTAATATCCTTCCTTAGCCTGTGTTCAATCACTCTCTCCCAAAGTTTCATGGTGTGACACATCAGTTTTATTCCACGGTAGTTTGAGCAACTTTGAATGTCGCCCTTGTTCTTGTAGATAGGTACAAGGATACTTTTCCTCCATTCATTTGGCATCTTTTTTGTCTGCCAAATCTTATTAAACAGATCTGTCAGCCATTTAACGCCTATTTCTCTTAAGCATCTCCAAATCTCGATAGGAATCCCGTCAGGACCAACCGCTTTTCTTAAACCCATTCTGTTCAAAGCTTCTTTAACCTCAGGAAGTCTTATTTTACGCATGAAATCACGGTTTATATCTTGAGATTGAATGACAAGTCCATCCAAATTCTTAGTAAAGCTCTCATTGAACAATTTGTCAAAATAATCTCTCCATCTTTCCTTGATATCCTCATCTCGAACTAAAACCTTCTGATTTTCATTTTTGACACACTTCACCGCACATAAGTCTCTAGTCTTCCTTTTCCGCATCCGAGCAATCCGGTATATATTATTTGCAGCCTCTTTAGTGTCTAATTTCTCGTACACCTCCTTGTAGACCTTAGATTTAGCTTCCCGAACAGCTTTCTTAACATCCTTTTTAGCCATTTTGTACTTCTCAAATCTCTCCACATCTCTACTTTTCTTCAAATCTTTATAAGAATCCCTTTTAATTTTAATAGCAGCCTTTACATTTTCATTCCACCATGATATGTTCTTAGATGGTGGAGTACCACCTCTCGACTCACCAAGTAGATCTCTAGCTATATTCTTGATACAACTAGCCATTTTGTTCCATGTTTTGTCTGGATCATCTTCCGACTGCTAATCCGCTTCTTGTACTACACGATCTATAAAAGCCTTTTGGTTACCTTCTTTCAATCGCCACCATTTAATTTTAGGCTCTACCTTACGTCTAATCTTCCTAGGTTCTCTTCTAAATCGAAAATCTAAAACTAAAAGTCTATGTTGAGTGGTTACACTCTCACCTGGTACTACCTTACAGTCGATACAACAACCTCTATCTATTCTTCTCGTCAGAAAAAAGTCTATTTGACTAGCACTTGATCCGCTCCTAAAAGTGATAAGGTGGGACTCTCTTTTCCTAAACCAGGTGTTTGCTAAGATCAAGTCATAAGATAAAGCAAAATCTAGAATCGAGTCACCTACTTCATTCCTTTGTCCGAAACCAAAACCTCCATGAATAGTATCAAACCCACTACGACTAGTACCTACATGTCCATTAAGATCACCACCAATAAATAACTTCTCTCCACTAGGTATACTTTGCACCAACTCGTCTAAATCCTCCCAGAATAGACGCTTACTAGCGTCATCAAGACCTATCTGTGGTGCATAAGCACTAATAACATTAAGGGTCTCTCCACCTAGAATAAGCTTAACCAGTAAAATTCTATCACCTTTTCTCCTAATCTCAACTACATCCTCAAGCAACCGTCTATCTATTATTATGCCTACCCCATTACGATTTTTATCTCTACCCGTATACCAAAGCTTATAACCCCAAGGCTCTATGACTCTACTCTTTTCACCTACCCACTTAGTTTCTTGCAAACACATAATACCAACTCTCCTCCTAATCATCACCTCCACTAATTCTATTAGTCTACCCATAAGGGAACCTATGTTCCAGGAAGCTAGACGAATCCTATGAAACCCTTGCTTATTTGTCACTACACCCGGGGTCCGATGTAGCGCGCCGTCTCTGGACGACGACCCTTGCTTATTTGTCACTACACCCGGGGTCCGATGTAGCGCGCCGTCTCTGGACGACGACCCTTGCTTATTTGTCACTACACCCGGGATCCGATGTAGCGCGCCGTTTCTGGACGACGACCCTTGCTTATTTGTCACTACACCCGGGGTCCGATGTAGCGCGCCGCATCTGGACGACGACCTAGAAGCCCTTGCATACTTAACACTACACCCGGGATCCGATGTAGCGCGTCGCTGAGTAGGGGACGCCCCAACGATATTCTTATTATGGTTCATGTCATAGAATGTGACAAAGTTTTACGTTGGCTGTCACAAGCCTACCACAACCCTCACCCTTTCTCATCAGGACTTGGGACCGGCAACGGTGGGTTTGTTTAACACCTGGTACAAATGGTCGAAAAGTACTCCTGCAGAGTTGCAACAATATACAGTCAATACAAGAAAGAATGTATCCACAGTGAAACAAATAAGTGAGAAATCCATACCTTCCAAGATTTGAGGAGGCGCAGAAGAAAGCGAAGGGACAACGACCGTCAAAATAGAGGCTGATGACACTTCTTCAGCCGGCACAGCTTCAGGGTTTACCGCGCCTATGCTCAAGACAAACGAAATATCATTAGAATGGCTTAACAGGATTGAAAAACTCAAAAAAAAAACAACCCAAGGACTACCTGATAGATCAGGGACCGAAACCGCGCCGGAAGCGTCACCAAGTGTAACGGCTTCCTCGCTCTCTCTCGATGGAATATATTCTGCACCCATAGCTTCATCCCCTGACTCGACGAGGGCCGTTGTAATGCTTGCGACACCCGCCGATACCAAGGAGCCACAAGGAGAAAGAGAAGCACTCTGGACAGTTCCAGATTCCCGAGAAAGAGTGGCCATTTCGGTTCTGTAATCATCGGCGTTTCACCTACCATACCATCGTCAGGACCCGGCCCTGTTTAAAAAGAAATACGTATATCATAATTTGAGGATCAAACTCGAATAAAGGACTAGGCATTACGTTACCTTGAAGTAGCTTTCCAGTTTCTTCCCGAGCTGCATGTGCAACCTGTCTATGGGTGGTAGACAGGGCGGAAGGAACATCCGCCGAAGGAAGGTAAGCAGGTGGAATACTGCTTGAGCCTGCACCTGCGGCCAAAACAACATCGCGCTCCCTCACCGCATGTTTCCCGTGCTTCCTTTCAGTCCAAGCAGTGAGAAGTAACCTCCTTAAGACTTCCGACAGGGGGACGTCATCGTCCGAACCGAGCTTTGCATCCGAAGCCGCCACGGCGTCCATCATCGGCTGTTTCAGCAACGCCTCCTGTGGTGACTTTGGGGTGGCTGTGACCGTAGTAGCTGGCTCTAGAAGCCTTGTTGCATCGCCACTTAGGATTGGCACTGCACTTGGAATGACCTGAGTTACGGTAGTTCCTGTAGTGGGGCGAAGAGAAGGGTCAGATCATGAATAAAAAGAGTAAAGGCGCAATGAAACAAATTATACCAAGGCCCAAAGAAGCGCGGAGCCTCTCTTCCTCCTCGAACGTCCTGAGGGAATCCGCAAGAGCCTCTTCGGAAGAAATACCTGTTAAAAAAAGCGTCAATAGAAGCATAATAAAGAGAAAAGGGATAGCCGCAGAAGAATATAACTGAAGTATACATGACTTCACGATAGTGATCAACGCCGCTTCCTTGCGAGCCAGTCGCTCGGAAGCCGCGAGGGCATCCTGTAGATCAGTATCGGTCACAGACGCGTCGAACAAACCCTCATTGGTGCCATATTCGCACAAGCTTTCGCTGTAGGGAGCATGTGGCTCCTGGCCGAATATGACATCGGCAGAAAATAGAGACTTCTTCTTTTTCTGTGAGCGGACACCAGCGTCCGATGACAAGAGCTTGCGCTTGACAGGCATTTTCGGATGGCGGGTCCCGATTTCCGTATCAGCACCAGATTCTGGGGATGCCACGGCTACCGCAGTTACGGGAACATCAGATTGAAGCCTCTCAGGGAAGACTCGAGGGACTACGGCTGTAGTAATTTCCCTCAAGGAAGGACGAACGACAGTCCCTCGCTTTAAGGGGACAGATGGATTACCAACGGGGACTGCATCCTTGTGATTGAGCAATAATCGCCTTTCTTCCCTGATAACAGCACCCGTCGCATGCTGGTACCACGCCACGTAAGCGTTAGAAGCTTTCGAACATAGCTCGGCTCGCTGATGAGAAAATTGGACCCCGTATTTAGTCGCATAAAGTGGTGCAGCGTGCTAAGAATACCTCGAGAGGAACACTCTGATTGTAACCCGACTGTTGAGAGAAGCGGTGCGGGTTATACCTCATGAACAGTGCCGAGGTGTTTTTCCTGAACACTAAAAAGCCCGGCTTAATAGAATACAAGTGCAAGATTTCCTGAGCCTTCAGCGTGGGAGCCCCGTCTTTGAAAGTGTCACGTAGCGGTTGCACCACCTTGGTAGATTCCTTGCCGATATTCAATACTCTATCGACAAAGGTCATACTGTCCCCAACCATGCACGGGCGGAGGACCAGTCGCCGAGCCTCTCGCTGCGACGGGTCTGACGCAGAAGCATCAACCAGATACATGACTTGAGGAAAATTGTAGCTGTCGTAGAAGCGGGGTCGTTTGTGAACACCGAAAGCACCTAGCACATGCATCTCGATCCACGACGTGAATTAGTGCAACGGGAGATGTACGGGCTTTACCCCCGGCTGAGTAGTGTCTGCCGCTAAGCTCAGGCCATGATATAGATGAGCCAGCCCTGCGATCCCAACGGCCACACGCGTCCCTGCAATCATGCGGTGGGCCGGATAAAAGACAAACGGCCTCATATAGCGAGGATGCGTCGGAAGCACAAACCAACTTAACCACAGGTCGATGAACCCCAGAAAGAATGTCTCTTCGTCGATGTCTGGAGCAGCGAGCTCTGCAAAAGGGATGACCGAAACGTCTGGAATAAAAAAATTCTTCAAATTCGCCTCTACCGTCGGCAAGTCATCCAAACCGAAACTGAACGGGTCATCAAGCTTAGCGAACTTCGAGGCTTGTTTTGACAAGACTTTTGGGCGAAGAAAGCGGGCGATGAAATCTGCAAAGCCAACTCCGTGCCCTCCAAACTCTAAGAACAAACTCTCATAAATGTTCAACACCTTGATTAGGCTTAGGAACCGGTGTTGAATATAATTCTCTGGAGTAAGGCCCATCACCACTGATTTGGTAGCAAATATGTACTCATCAAGGGAAAGTATCTCCTCGTAATGTTCTCCTCTGACGGGTAAGCCGGAGAATTCTGCGAACTCCTCTAAGAAAATTGAGACCTCTCGGTCCGATAGAAGAAATTTGTGAGTTGGGATGTTCCACTGTTCTAGAAAAGCCTTAACCCACCATACATGAGGCGCATGATATTGGAAAAGGGACGCATATATGGAAAGATATAGCCTAAGCTTCAGCAACAACGACTTCTTGGCCGACAAGATATACCGGGCCACTGCAGATAGCCGGCTGATTGGCGATGAGTCAACCCTATCATATAAACTTGCCCCCAAGGGCGCGACTCGCCTTGGCATATGCGCCGCCCTAAAATATCCAAAGCTATCGGCGACTGTATGGGTATTGATGCCATAGAGGGCTGAAGGCGACCCTCCGAAGTCTAGTTGACCTCTTCTATGGCATAATTCACTTGAGGCGAATCGGCGTAATGAATCGCTGAAATTGGATCTGAGGGCGCTTCACAAGAAAAACTGCGCCGACCCCTAATGATCTGATTATACCATGACCCCCCACAAGTAAAGAGACTTCTGCTCTGGGTCATGATCTTTAATAAGTGTGAAGACTTCTCGGTCCATGGGCGTGTCGGCGAAGGGGCTTTTTGAATATACGAAAGGGAAGGAAGAGTCGAAGGCCATTGCACCTGTACAAAAGGAGAAAGTTCAGCTATTGGCGTCATGATTCAGGAATCAGAACTTTAACGTTCTTTGAGAATCAAAATTTTTGCACTGCGTTGCAGTGGGAAAAAGATGGGCCCCACAAAATTAAGGTGACACCCCATCATTGATGGGGCAGTCATTTATTAAGAACAGAATCCTAAAAGGATTCTCATTTAATGAGAAATATCATTGGACTAAGGAGTTAAACTACCTCGAGAGCTATGCTCTGTAAACAGATTTCATATCTGTCAGAAAATTAAGAAGGGAATAAAATTCCCTAAGAATTTTTTAGAGCCATGCTCTGTAAAACAATAGGGTAATCTACCCGAACCCTCAAAAGCAAAGCTTTTTTTAACATGATAAAACCCTAAGATCTTTAAAGATCTGAAAGAAAAATTCTAAAAACTCTAAGAGTTCTTCATGAAAGATGAGTAAAGCTCTGTTTAACGGGTTAAAGAAACCCTAAAATACATTTTTAAGATCCACGATCTAAGAAGAGTAAAGCTCTGTTAACTTACCAAATTTTTGGACAAGGCTCTAACTCTAAAAGAGTTTCCTTGGGCAGAGATCTAAGCTTTGAAAAGAGAATTATATTCTCAGAAAGAAGAAGTTTAGGGAAGATGAACAACAGTCATTTCAAGGGCCAAAGGCCCTACTTATAGGCACAAGGAGATGGTTCCACTTCCGAGGAGATCAAACGGTGAAAAAGATGCCACCGCTGCACTCACGTGTGGGCCACGTGAGTGCGGCGGTGGGGGGGGCATTTGTTTCCCCAATAAAAGAGCAAAGCTCTGTTCAAAACTTAAGAGGCAGTGCCTCACGTGTTTGCCACGAGGACGCCGGCGCCAGAGTTAAAAACTCTTAAAAGAGCAAAGCTCTGTTCAAAACTCAAGAGGCAGTGCCTCACGTGTTTGCCACGAGTGCGCCAGCGCCAGAGTTAAAAAATCTTAAAAGAGTAAAGCTCTGTTCAAAACTCAAGAGACAGTGCCTCACGTGTTTGCTATGAGTGTTAGTTATATCTATGCCCTAGAGGCCATTACTGTACATAGGATGTATATTGTAGTGGATGCTGGGACATATATAGGGAGGACTTTCTTGCTCGACATGATAGTATGCTATCTGGTTACCCTTTACCTTAACGTGTACACTGATTGTCTCTCTGTTACATGTTGGTAAAGCCCTTAGGATGTATACTTGACTACCTGGACTATGATGCGGATCATACTAGTGGGGACATGGTAGTCCATAAGTACATCCTTGAAAGTCCCTAGTCGTGGGTGTATCGAGATGGGGCATCGATATACCAGAGTAGACTAGCGTATACCTTCTCGACCCATACAGATGGGCGATGGATGATCCCATATCCATTGGTGTTTGACATCAGAGATGATATACGGGTGCTCAGTAGAGACTGGGTACACTGGACGGACTTGCCGAGAACTCCCAGATGGTATTATACCTCACGTCAGATGGCAGTTCTCTGGTGACACTGGTACATAGTAGTCTGTTGACCCGAGATCGTCATAGAGTCTTGTGTGGTTCCCACTGTGCTTTGATTTCCATCTTACCACGTCCAAGAGGGCGTGCAAAACGGTGGTTTTTGGGTACAGTCCCGAGTCACATGGAGGCAATGAGCGATAGGAGGGGATTCGTCTCTCCCGGTATAGGGGGTTGATGTTGCGCTGTGTTCGATTGGCTATAACAGGAAATCCCTGGCCAGGGTTGCTGAGATATACTGGTAAGTGTTACCAGTAGTTTCTCGAATTGTTATAGACCTCATATCGACACGACTTATCGAGCTATTGGGGTCTGACGTTTACCACCCCTAGGCAAGATATGCGACATATCAGACGATCAGACCGGACTGTACGGTAGTGTTACTGGTTGGATTCACTGGAGTGTGAGCGGGCTTGCTCGTCGATCTTCTGATCGCTCAATACCCGGGTGGCCGTTACGTTTAGCAGACCGCTTGCGGCTTGTGGGTGTTTGATATGATCATCATCTGCTGCCGGCGTATTGACGAGTCTTTAGAGTCCTACACAGAGGTTTCCTGGCTCAAGCGAAACGAAATAGGAGCGCATATGAGATATGTGCGGGACCGAGAATAATGCGTGTATGTGATACCGTATTTCATTCTCGCGATCAATGTGTCGAATGGTTGTATGCGATATAACCTAGTTATCGAATCAAGGTTTGATTCGATAAGCCGATACATTGTATACTAGTCGGTTGTGTGCGACATGACCGGATCATTGAATCAAGTGTTGATTTAATGATTTAATGCATAATTATATATTTGATATATTGCTTTGCATTAACTAGTATTGGTTCACTTTAAATGGATTTTCTCACTTGGTTTGTGCACATTGTATATGTGATATACATTTGTACATTTGATTGTATCATGTTTGATGATACATGCTTATTTGGTTAAGTGTATAGAATTAAACCATGGTTAACTTAATGATTAGGGTTTTGCTTTTTCATTTAATTATTTGTTTATTCATTTTGGATATTAATAAAAGCATAAAAGAAAAGCAAAATGGTTTCTTTATTTTATTTTCTTTCATGAAGCTTTGACCAAAGTGACCACTTTGTCTTTATCTTTAACCCTAATCATTAATCTAACCTTAGTTAATTCTCTACACTTGACCATGGTTGATTATGATAAGTATTCTTTTTATTTTCTATTTTGAAAATAACTTATCATAACTTTATCTTCTTCTTCTTCTTCATCTTCAATGAAGAAACCTCCACTTCATCAATGGTGATTGATGAAGATGAGTGAGAAATCCAATTCTAAAGTCTACCCACTTCCTATTTCTTCATCCTTTACCTCTTGCCAAGTAGTAGAGTGTGTTTCTTTCATAAGTTTTCAAGACTTGGTGAAGGTGGAGCTCGATCTAGTGATGCTTCGACGTAGATCATCTTCGGCACGTCGTCGACGACCTAGCCCGTCCATTCTCCGATGAAGCCGACGCTAGAGCCCGGGAATGCACTAGGACAGCGAGGGGACTTTGTTGCGGAGCTATGGAGGTGGAGCACCGGATCTACAAAGGTTGTATATCCGTATTCTCATACTTAAGTGTTAACTAGTTAGCTTTGTCGCCTAGAAATCTAGCCAACGATCCGTTCTAGGGTTTCCCGGCACCGTTAAAATTTGAATTTGGCATGGTTGATGCCTTGTGAGACCTCTTGAGGATGCCTAGGAACCCTACAGTGGTATCAGAGCCTAGCTAGAGCCTTAGGCGATGCGTAGACGGAATTAGAAGTCCGATCGAACCAAAACCCAAACCCAAGAATGCTCTCTGTACATTTTTGAAATTCGTGGATTTTTGAGAATTAAAAATATGCAGAAAAGTCAGCAGGAAATTCTAAGAATTACGGTGCAAAAAGTAACTAATGATCCCTCAAAAGTGCGGCGGAACCGCGGCATTAGCATGCTAATGCGGCGGTTACGCGGCCGTTTTGTCTTATTAGGCATTCAATTTTGCACAGTAATTCCTATTTTGCAGTGTTGGTTTTCCTGGGAATTTTTTTTATCTGAAATCAAGAGTTGAGTTTTTTTGGGTTGTATTGGGAGTTCGTACATTCGATCGGATTGTCTAATTTTGTCTATGTGTTTTTCGGATATTTTAGAATATGTTAAAATTTCGACCGGACATAAATACCCACCTTTTCCCCTGCCGGGAAATTTCCAAGTGTTGGATTTTTCCGTAGTTTAACGACGTTCTGAGTAGTGCAAGTAACGCGATGGACCCTCTAGAAGACAACAAACCTTAACTCTATTATGTGACCGTCTTGAACTGCCCTTTGAACCTTCGGGTTTGGGGCAGTACGGCGTGCCACATGTGAGGCGTTGGCTTGACCCTTCTACGGCTGGACCGTTGGTACTGAGGCACGAACTGAATATTGTTAGACTTATTTCATGTGTTGAGCTGTATCGGGAAAACTTGGGTGTTCGATTTTTTGATCGGAAAGTTTAACATTTTCTGTTTATCCGGAATGTGATACAATAATTGGAATTCACAAGCAGTTATGAGATAACTGAATGAATGTTATAAACACAGCACTTTAGTCTCACATGATTGGTTGCCACGGAATTTTGATGTGATCAAAAGTCCGTCGCAATCACGTAGCGTACGCGGATACTCGCCGGGTAAACTTAATAGACAACCTCACTCCATAGCCCCGACCAAGTGACTGTAGGAGAACCCCGTCGCCGAAAGCATCCGTCCGGGTGCTCGCGGTAGCGGTGTTCCGCCTTGGTGCACTTCGTCGACGGTATCAGGGGTGCGGCCGCCTACTAAAGTTTGCGACGAGCATTCGATCAGTTTTTCGGGAATCTTGTTGAATTGCCCGACTTGATATTGAAAAGTGTTTTCGATAATGAGACTAAAATGCGGGGTTTATAATTGTTAGGCATGCGATGTCTAAAGAATTCATTTGGTCAGGCATGCGATGTCTGAGATAGTTGCGGATTCCAACTGTTGTAGTTTTACACTTTCTTTTCTGTGACCGTAAGTGTAATATGTGATATCACCGGTTTCGTTGCTATATGTCAACGACAATTGGGATGCGCATATTTACTTACGTTGATGACATGTGATGTTATGTGTTGCTGGATATGTTATATTGGATCGTCGTGTTTGAATAACCGGGGTTTTTTATGTGAGATGAGTGTTTTTCATTTTCATTCATGTAAAAACTTGTATGTAATATTCTTTTATTGGGGCACTTCCAGGTAGCGGAAGTTGTCACCATTTGTATATTATTTACTTTTCCGCACTAGGATAGACCCAAGGAGGAGGACACAAGTAACCGGGTTCTGGAGTCCAGTGGGAGACCGACTCGAGGAGTCGAGGCCGGGTCTCCTAACTCCAGAATTGGTAGGGTTGCTTGCCGCTCTCGTAGGGGTCTAGGGGTGTGGGTTTGGCTATTCATCACGACCGTGGAATCCGTGTTTTATACTGGCTCGTATTGAAAAACACGGACGTCCTAGTATATCCAATATTTCATATGATTCTTCTGCTGCGATATCTGTGATGTGATCATGTGATGTTCTGTGATAGATACAGTATATAGTATATATGATATATTATATAGCCGTTACTTATGTTTTACACCCGCGCTAGCCCTGCCCCGCTCTGTCGTTAGTTACCTAACCTAACGGTGCACGAGGGGACATCGAGGCGAATGCGGATGGCATAAGTGTACGTCGTATTTATCTGTGATGTTTAGGTACTTAAATGATGGGACTTCATTAATATGATTAATGAAAGAAAAGAAACCTAAAGATATTGTAGAATCGAATTTCAAAATAAAACAGGTAGCTACAGTTCTTGCTTTGCACATCGGTATATACGATATATCCTGCACCTTATTCGATGAGGAAAGGACCGAGATCCCTTCACCGGGAGTGACTCCTTTAGCAATAACTGGCAGATGCTACACATTCGGTTTGTCTTTTGATTGCTTTTAAAAGTTTCTGGTTTGCACAGTGATATATATGATATATCCCGCACCTCATTCGACGAGGAAAGGACCGACGATCCCTTCACCGGGAGTGACTCCTTTAGAAAAAACTAGAAAAGCCTCAGAAACACTCTATTTTAAAATCATTCGATCCTACAACGATTTCAAGTTCATTACGCAATAGGTTTTCAGAAAAACCTGTCGTAGCCCTCCGTCATTTCAGATAAGTACTAGTTAGTATTCGTGCTGCGGTTGTTTGGCATGCGTCAAGGCGTAGTGTACGGTAGCTAACTAGTGCTTATCTGCTAGCATACGATGCGATTGGATTAGGGTATTCGTACGACGTTGTTTGGCATGCGTCAAGGGTCGTGTGGGTGGGTCTAATTCAATCAAGAAATGTACGGGTTGAACTTGACTAGCGGACTATGGGTTGTTTGGCATGCGTCAAGGTCATAGCACGCTAGGGGCAAAATATTATCGGGAATTTCAAGTGTTGAAATTCGCAATGAGATTGCATACCTTCTATGAGATAGTTGGATCCCGATACCCGCTGCGAGTAATTGTTACTCCTGGGAGAGTTTTATACATTACAATTAGCCGATCAAGTAGGTGTCTAGAAAGGCGTCAACGGGGTTACGCCTCTGGGAAAACGAGGTTTACATTAATTAGGTTCGTGCGAAAGCACGGGGGACCTCCCTCAAAGTACCGACACTGGCCTGGCTGAAAGATTGGCGAACTTGTAGTGTGTAATTAATCCCGGCTAGTCTTTCCTTTTAGGGTTTGAAGGAAGATTTGATTAAAAGCAGTGGGAGCCATCCTGATTAGATAAAATAAAACCAATCTATTCTTGCAAGAGCGCACGCTGAGTGTTTTCTTCTCTCTCTCTCCTGGTAGCGACCATATCACGCCTTAATCAAGATAATAATACGGAATATTGACCGAACCCGCTTGTTATACTGAGCTGGGGAACGTTGTTCCCGCTCCAACTTATAATTGTTATAAGACAGAGCAGGAAATTGGGGATTACCAGAATTCCCGTGCCGCCCAAACGAAGAGAGTGCATGCTGATGCATCATCTTCGGGTGTGTTCATTATACAGAACTGTTTCTCAGTATCCTCCGCATCCTTGGTATATGATACCGGATCAGGATCCCAGATATGTAATCTGTTACATAGGGCTACAAAAGAATAGAAAAACTGAGAACGGGTGATAAGTTTCACGAGACAGAAAACGGGGCAAGTGTTGCAGCCAAGTCTGTTGGTCACTGTCATCCTGTATTACCAATACATTGATTCTGAACAAATGCTATTAGATACCGAACCTGATATACAAAATCATATCAGTCTCTTTAGTGGTAAAGAAATGATAAAATTCTGTATTGTTGGATAATGTTTTGAACATTTCCTATATCAAAAGTTGATCGGTTCAGGCACGTTATCTAAAAGCATTGATGTTCTAAATCAAACTACAGTTCCTAGTATACAGAACACACACAAGAGGAAGAGTTCAGAAATGAACGGATCCTTCTTGAGGCATTGTAGACTAGGTCATATCAATACGACCCGACTGGCTGAAGTTACATTTAGATGCATATTTAAATCAGTTTGAATTTACATCTTGTGAAAACTTGCCAGTCATGTCACAGAGATAAGATGACCACAGCTCTGTTTATTGGAAACAGAGAAAGAGTTAGTGAACTCTTGGGATGATACATGTTGATGTATGTAGGTCCCCTGTCTACACATACCAAGACAGGTTCTTTGTACTTCATTAAATTCTCTGATGATCTTTCGAGATTCAGACCTATGTTCCTGTTGAAACACAAGTCTGAACCTTTTGAGATATTCACAGAATATAAGTTAGAAGTAGAGAACCAAAATACGGGTATAAGTATTATGTCCTTTGATGTGATCAAGGAGGAGAATACTTGAGCACGGAAATCCTGGTCTATTCTAAAGGAGAATGAGATTCTCTCTCGGCATTACTCCTCCGAAAACAACGTTGTATCGGGGCGGAGCAATCACACCCTATATGATAAGGTGTGCTCTATGATGAGTACTACTGAGTTACCTATTTCTTTTTTGGGTGTTATGCACTTGAGATGTTGCATACCTATTGAATAGGGTTTCAATCAAATCAGTAGCCTACCACTTCATATGTGATATGGAAAGGGAAGAGCCCATCTCTTAAGTCAGTTAAGATTTGGGGTTGTCCGGCCTATGTCTAAAAGCAAAATCCGGACAAGCTCGAGGTAAATACTGTTATGTAGAACTGGAATCGTTCCAGCTGTACAAACTACAGATGATGATTTGAAAGAACCAAAGGATTCAATAGTAACCAAGGAACCTCAGCCTCTCCGCCGATCTAGCAGGGTTCCTCACCCACCTGAGAGATACTTCAGTTTCTCTATGACAGTGGGAGCGAGGATTGCGTCATGAGATGATGACCCAACTAGTTTCGAGCTGGCCATCAAGAGTGGGACTCTGTAAGAATGGCTGGATGCTTAGCGATCTGAGATGGAATCCTTATACACCAACAAAGTATGGACTTTGGTTGCTATATCTGAAGGGTTAAATCCCCATCAGGAGCAAGTATATCTTGAGTAGATTACTTGGTGTAAATGGAAAAGTTGAGACTTTCAAAGCTAGACTTGTTAAAGGTTTTCGTCATTGACCAGGCGTGGATAATGATGAAACCTTTTCCAGTACCTATGCTTAAGTCCATCCAGATCCTACTTGCCACGGCTACATACCATGACTACGATATCTGGCGGTTGGGTGTCATGACTGCTTTTCTAAATGATGTTTTAGAAGAGTGCGTCTATAAGTACACAGCCAGAGGGCCTCGTAGACAGTGGGAGCAGCGGAAACGTGTGCAAGATGCTTTATAGGATAAAGCAGGCATCGCGGAGTTGGAACATCTATTTTGATGAAGTAGTCAAAGAGTTTGACATCATCAAAATGGTAGATGAACCTTGTATATACAAAAAGGTAGTAGGGAGTATGGTGGTGATCCTCGTAGAGTACGTGGATGACATACTCTTGATAGGGAAAGAGTTTCCTATGCTACGCTCGATCAATCTCCGCTTATCACAATGATTCTCCATATAGGATCAAAAAGATGATACCTACTAAATCCTAGATTTTGGATCTATGAGATAGATCTAATTGGATGTTAGGAATCTCACTAGTAGTAGTGAGATGGTATCAATCGATCCTGGGGAGAATCACTGGAAGTGTTCCAGGGTGATAAAGACGACTGAATATCAGTCACATGCATTGTCTTAATCCTCAGTAGAGGGACGGTATGTTGGAAGAGTTTCAAGCTAGATACCGTGACATACTAGACGATAAAGGCAGGATACATCGCTACTTAAGATGCTACCAAAGAGGCTGTTTGGATGTATAATGGTTCATGAGATGAACTATGTTCCTACCATTGTAAGACAATGGAGTTGTAGCTTATACCAAGGAACGCCGGTCCCATCAGTGATCCAGACATATTCTAAGGCAGTATCACTTGATCATGGAGATGGTTGATCTCTAAGGGATCGAGTTTAGGAGAGTAGACTCAGAAGACAACACGGCGGATCCACTCACGAAGGCCTATTCCCAGAGAGAGACTTTTATGGGATGGTTGAGTATGAGATACTTCAACCACTGCTACAGATGGCCCTAGTGCAAGTGGGAGATTGTTAGTTATATGTATGTCCTAGAGGCCATTACTGTACATAGGATGTATATTGTAGTGGATGCTGGGACATATATAGGGAGGACTTTCTTGCTCGACATGATAGTATGCTATCTGGTTACCCTTTACCTTAACGTGTACACTGATTGTCTCTCTGTTACATGTTGGTAAAGCCCTTAGGATGTGTACTTGACTACCTGGACTATGATGCGGATCATACTAGTGGGGACATGGTAGTCCATAAGTACATCCTTGAAAGTCCCTAGTCGTGGGTGTATCGAGATGGGGCATCGATATACCAGAGTAGACTAGCGTATACCTTCTCGACCCATACAGATGGGCGATGGATGATCCCATATCCATTGGTGTTTGACATCAGAGATGATATACGGGTGCTCAGTAGAGACTGGGTACACTGGACGGACTCGCCGAGAACTCCCATATGGTATTATACCTCACGTCAGATGGCAGTTCTCTGGTGACACTGGTACAGAGTAGTCTGTTGACCCGAGATCGTCATAGAGTCTTGTGTGGTTCCCACTGTGCTTTGATTTCCATCTTACAACGTCCAAGAGGGCGTGCAAAACGGTGGTTTTTGGGTACAGTCCCGAGTCATATGGAGGCAATGAGCGATAGGAGGGGATTCGTCTCTCCCGGTATAGGGGGTTGATGTTGCGCTGTGTTCGATTGGCTATAACAGGAAATCCCTGGCCAGGGTTGCTGAGATATACTGGTAAGTGTTACCAGTAGTTTCTCGAATTGTTATAGATCTCATATCGACACGACTTATCGAGCTATTGGGGTCTGACGTTTACCACCCCTAGGCAAGATATGCGACATATCAGACGATCAGACCGGACTGTACGGTAGTATTACTGGTTGGATTCACTGGAGTGTGAGCGGGCTTGCTCGTCGATCTTCTGATCGCTCAATACCCGGGTGGCCGTTACGTTTAGCAGACCGCTTGCGGCTTGTGGGTGTTTGATATGATCATCATCTGCTGCCGGCGTATTGACGAGTCTTTAGAGTCCTACACAGAGGTTTCCTGGCTCAAGCGAAACGATATAGGAGCGCATATGAGATATGTGCGGGACCGAGAATAATGCGTGTATGTGATACCGTATTTCATTATCGCGATCAATGTGTCGAATGGTTGTATGCGATATAACCTTGTTATCGAATCAAGGTTTGATTCGATAAGCCGATACATTGTATACTAGTCGGTTGTGTGCGACATGACCGGATCATTGAATCAAGTGTTGATTTAATGATTTAATGCATAATTATATATTTGATATATTGCTTTGCATTAACTAGTATTGGTTCACTTTAAATGGATTTTCTCACTTGGTTTGTGCACATTGTATATGTGATATACATTTGTACATTTGATTGTATCATGTTTGATGATACATGCTTATTTGGTTAAGTGTATAGAATTAAACCATGGTTAACTTAATGATTAGGGTTTTGCTTTTTCATTTAATTATTTGTTTATTCATTTTGGATATTAATAAAAGCATAAAAGAAAAGCAAAATGGTTTCTTTATTTTATTTTCTTTCATGAAGCTTTTTGAAGCTTCATGAAGCTTTGACCAAAGTGACCACTTTGTCTTTATCTTTAACCCTAATCATTAATCTAACCTTAGTTAATTCTCTACACTTGACCATGGTTGATTATGATAAGTATTCTTTTTATTTTCTATTTTGAAAATAACTTATCATAACTTTATCTTCTTCTTCTTCTTCATCTTCAATGAAGAAACCTCCACTTCATCAATGGTGATTGATGAAGATGAGTGAGAAATCCAATTCTAAAGTCTACCCACTTCCTATTTCTTCATCCTTTACCTCTTGCCAAGTAGTAGAGTGTGTTTCTTTCACAAGTTTTCAAGACTTGGTGAAGGTGGAGCTCGATCTAGTGATGCTTCGACGTAGATCATCTTCGGCACGTCGTCGATGACCTAGCCCGTCCATTCTCCGATGAAGCTGACGCTAGAGCCCGGGAATGCACTAGGACAGTGAGGGGACTTCGTTGCGGAGCTATGGAGGTGGAGCACCGGATCTACAAAGGTTGTATATCCGTATTCTCATAGTTAAGTGTTAACTAGTTAGCTTTGTCGCCTAGAAATCTAGCCAACGATCCATTCTAGGGTTTCCCGGCACCGTTAAAATTTGAATTTGGCATGGTTGATGCCTTGTGAGACCTCTTGAGGATGCCTAGAAACCCTACAATGAGGACGCCAACGCCAGAGTTAAAAACTCTTAAAAGGGCAAAGCTCTGTTCAAAACTCAAGAGGTAGCGCCTTACGTGTTTGCCACGAGGGCGCCAGCGTCAGAGTTAAAAAATCTTATTGACACTGCACGTGCACAACACGTAAACGCCGACACCTGGTAGAATTAAATTATACTCTCTGTCAAACAGAGCCGTTGGATCGAAGATCCAACGGAGATGATAAATCATCAGAATGAAGAATTAAATTCCGTTGAAGAAATATTCCTTAAAATTTTCTAAACAAGAAAGATTACTCTCTGTAAAACAGAATACCGTTGGATTAAAAATCCAATGGTGATTAAAGAATCACCGATCTACAGAATAAATTCTGTGTGGAAAAATATTTTCCTAATCTTGTTAAAAACAAGAAAAATATCTTCTGTAAAACAGAAGTTCTTGGATCAAAGATCCAACAGTGGGTAAAGTCCCCAAATCAATTAGGATTTCTCAATGAGAGATTTCTTCAACTAATCAACAGATTTGCCTCTATTATATAAAGGACCCAAGACTTTTAGTCTAAAAGAGAGGAACCCTCTATAAACTTCAAAAAAAAAAGAGAGAAAGCTTTGAAAGAATAGAGAATTAAATTCTCGAGGAACAAGAATTCTCTTCTTGGAAATTTTAGGTAAACAAAAAGTAGATAAAGATCCAGTGGATCATTCAAAAAAAGAAGAGAAAAATAAGGAGTGCTTAGCACTCAGTGACAGGCGCTCAGCGCCCAGCGCCTCATGTGTCTCTCACATGGGCGCTACAAAATAAGGAGTGCTTAGCACTCAGTGACGGGCGCTCAGCGCCCAGCGCCTCACGTGTCTCTCACGTGGGCGCTAAAAAATAAGGAGTGCTTAGCACTCAGTGACTGGCGCCCGGCGCCTCACGTGTATCTCACGTGGGTGAAACAAAATAAAGGAGTGCTTAGCACTCAGTGAGCAACGCCTAGCGCTCAGCGCCCAACGCCTCACGTGACCCTCATAGGGGCGCTACAGAATATAAGGGTGATTAACACTCATCATTCAGCACCTGGCGCCTTGTGCCTGGTGCCTCGCATGCTTTGCACGTGGGGCGCTTTAAAGAGTGCTCAGCACTCCACATAAAGAGACAAAAAAGGGAGTAAAGTGTCCAACACTTATTGGGCAAATCCCCATGATTGAAAATCCCACATGGTTATGGGTGAGTGTCAGAACTTACATAAGTGCTCAGCATCTTTTTTCAAGAAAAAGGGGACTAAGCCCACACTGGTGCTTAGCACTTCTTTTAAATCAAAGGAAAATTGAGTGGGCCAAGCCCAAGTTGGTTAGGTCTCTAATTCAGATCAACTGAGCCCATGCACTCATCGTTTCCTAAACATGACTCGTGACATAGAAAAAACCAATCGAGCCCCCGACGGCTTGTTTATATTTAAGTCGATCTTGATCTAAAAACAGATCAACGATCCTTAAATCAAGCCAAACCCAAATCTAAGAATATAAGGATTTGGACTAATCCACGCCCTACGGGCGACAACATAAATTAGTCTCCGTATACAATCCACGGGCAACCAAAAATAAAACAAACACACACGACATGAAGTGAACTTCTGGAGCAAGAGAAAGTGGTTATTGCGATGCTGTAACGTAATTAACTGCAGGGAATTGCGCCTGCAGGGAAGAGCGTCCCCACAATCAAAAACCCATTGCAAACGAGGAGGAATCTGATGAAGTCTGCTACAACGGTCGCATCCGTCCAGACCTCCGATACACGGTGCCATAAATCAACTTGGAATCTTCGGAGAGTTGGACGGATAAATCCAAATAGCATATGCCCCAAATTCAGGCAAGACGAACCTACGCGGTTTCGTCTCTGTTTTCGGCGGTGAACAAGCATGTCAAATCAAACACCGACCGTCCAAGTCGCAAAAAGGGCAGTATTGACCTCCACGTCATCAAAACGGGAACCAAATCAAGTCAACCAACAACCTCTGTGTCGGAATCGTGCTTCGTCTCAGAATGTACCCTATGTCGAAATCATGCTTTGCCTTGGAGTATCTACCTTCCCTGTCGGAATTAAGCTTCGCTTTGGAATCAAACTCTACATCGGAATTATACTTTGTTCAGAATGTCTACCCTGCGTCGGAATTATGCTTCGTCTCAGGATATACCCATCCCGCGTTGGTATTGTGTTTCATCCCGGAACCTTGCGTCGAAATCATGCTTCGTCCTGGAACCCTGTGTCGGAATTTTACTTTGTCTCAGGATGTACTTGTCCCGTGTAGGAATCATGCTCCAACCCCTGGAATGATGCTTCGCACCTCGGAATGATGCTCCGACCCCTCCGTTCCTCGGAATGATGCTCCGACCCCCGGAATTATGCTTCGCACCTCGGAATTATGCTCCGATCCCCGGAATGATGCTCCGCCCCCGGAATGATATTTCACCTTGAAGTAAAACTCCCCATGAATAAAATCCATCAATTTCATGCATACAACACATACACGCGGTGTGTATTTATTGATGGGGGGCACTTTGCTGGGGTCAAAAATTACATCCCGGTTGACTAAGTCAAAGTCAAAGTCAACCCCAAACTAAGTGGGCCCATCCCAAGTCGAGCCTGAACATGAATAGGCCGACCACCCATGCCAAGAAGAAAATTATGTGATAAATAAGTTTGATATAATTTTCATGAATGAATGTAAAATAAATGGGCAAAAAGCCAAATTTTTGTAAAGCCCATGGTTCATGTGTAAAAAGAAATAAGCACATGAGATATGTGATGGGCAAAATACCATTTTGAAAAGCCCAAGGGGCTATGTATAAATTTGTAAACCTATATAAGGCAATATTATGATGAAATGAAAAGAATAATTCATTCCTCTAAAAAATTAGGATTCTGTGCCTCCTTCTTCTTCCTCAAGGTTCTGAACCTTTTTTTTTGAATTAAATCAAGAGTTTAACTCTTCATTTTCCAAAAAAGAATAATTTTTCACCATAAAACTCTTGAAGGGGAGCTCAGATCTCCCATCAAATCTCTAAAAGGAGAGATTTTTAAGTCCCACCCTCCTTTTCTCTAAGATCCAGCCAGCAGAAAGGAGGAAGAAGGAGACTGATTAGTCAAAAATATTGCACATTTGTATGGATATTTTCCCTACTATTATTAGCAAATAAAAGATGTTAATTATAAATAAAGAACATATGTGGGTTTATTTGTAAAAATATTATTATCATATGTTTCTTCATTTATAATTAATATAATTAGGGAAAATATATGCATATAATACTTAAATGAAATATTATTAATTAAAATAGGCATATCAAATCAAATATTCCTAATCAATATTCTTAAGATATTATATCATATAAATGGTTAGAATAATATCTCAAAAATAACAAATGCTATTAACAATTTGATTTGAGATATTGTGCATGTATTAGCTCAGGTCTGAAGTACAAGTAGGAGATCCACGTTAAATCGGAATATCAAACCGAATCTGCCAAATATTAGAAGCAAATTGAGGAATTTAGCAACAACAGAGACTAATGACAATATTTTCAGAATCTGTATATCAAGAGGATCTTCAAATATCGAGAGAAAAAGCCAAAAAAAAATCCCAAGTCACCATCCCACCATATGGCAGCGGATCTGCGGTCAATATAGGCCAGGGGCAGCGGTTCCACGGTCTAATATGGGCCGTTGGATCTGGAAATTCAGGGGTATGATCGTAATGTCACCTACTCCCATATGGCATCAAGGATTTTAGTTTCAGAGACTATAAAAAGGACCGAGGGTTGTACTTTCAAGAGAATCTCATAATCTAATCATCTATTCATCTACCCATCGATCAAGAGAGAGATCTAGCGAGCAACTAGATTTTTGTAATTTAGTTTTTTCAGCGAGCAATTTGTAATGCACTAGTTGATCAATAAATGTAGTCTTTTGTTTTAATTCTTTTCGCATTTACTTTACGCATTTACTTTCCGCATTGCTTTTCCGCATTAGATTCAGCATTATTTTCTGATTTCAAATATGGTTTCATTCATCTTCTATCTCTCTTTTACTACGCTAATAACCATGAGCGAGTAATTTCTTACTTGTTAGGATTTGTAGGATAGGGTAGAATAATGAATGAAAAATCTCTTAACTTCTTTTGACGTTTTAATGTTTATAAATCTTAGCAAAATAAATGTTAACCCTCTTATCGGGCGCGCTATCAATTAATGATAATCACAACCACGATTTGAGATTAGTTAATACTTGTTTTGTTAAGGGCTTAAGATAAATAGTGATCATTGGAAGGACAAGGGGTAGTAGTGGGAAACCCTAATTCCCTCCAAGAACCCTATCCACATTCATCGCTATCTCTCTGGTTTTAACCAATTAAAAGATAAAAAAATCATTTATATACCTTCATCCATTAACTACTAAGTCCTATAAACCCTACAAACCTTTTTATTATAAAATTTTCTACTCATCTTAATTTAAAACAATAACAATCCCTTCTTTCTTTTATCAACTCGTCTAAATAAAGAAAAGAAATTCACGTTTCCCTGCGGACGACCCGTACTCATTGCTGCAAGCTATTTGCAACACCGTCTTGATTGCGGTTATTTACAACACACATACACACCTTTTCGCATCCAATCAAATGGCGACGTTGCCGGGAAAACAGTAGTAATTATTTTTCTTGCTATTCAGGTTGATTTCTTATAAAAACCAAAAACATAAAATTAAAAAATCTCACTTTGTATTTGTAACGATTTTTGTGCGAGTTTTGCGAGAAAGCTGGAGCACTTGGAGCGAACCAACAAATATTCAGAGACTTTCAGCTTGGACCAGAGGAGCATTGGAGTGCTCTAAAGAAATTTGGAGAAAAGATCTAGTCAAGAGGCGGCGGAACCGCGGCCAAGAGGTGCATTCGGAGGCTGAACCATGGTCCTATTGAAGAATTAAGCCCCCAATCTTATGTGCTATTCTCCTATCGCCTTTCTCTCTCCTCTAAACCTCCGATAAACTATTTTTACCTGCAGAATTCTTTGCAAATAGCACCGCTAAAAATCTTTTTGTGTGTTTTGGATTTTTTTTTTCAAATTTAAACCGGACTTTAAGGGGCAATAAACCCAAATTCAGATTAGGTGGGGATTTCATCACCCTTCCTAGGCCCCACAAATCACAAACGAGCATACGCATAACCCTACATTAATAAAAAAATATCTAGAACAAGTCTCTAAGGACATTCGCGTTCAATTAGGACAAAGGAGGGTCGTGGGCAATCTATTGCTTATCCGTATTTTTCTTGTGGTGTCTAAGGCAAGTGTAACTAAGGAAAGTGGTTACTTAATTAGGCCCTCTATTTCGGTGATTCGTATAGCGGATATCTTCCACTTACCTGGCACTTACCCGGCCGCAAGATTGATAAGGAGGTGGTAGAGGATTGATCCTACGTCTTGTTCTTTGGAAGTCCAGGAGCGGTCTAGTACTTTGACCTAGGTGGCCCTAGTTCTAGATATTATTTATGCACGTTTGTCGAGTCCCTCTTTCAAAGCAAAACAATTTCCAAAATAAAAAAAAAGAGCTTAAAATTATTACCATTTCACCCTCTTTTCTTTTCATTCTCTTATAATGGGTAACCCAAACCGACAAACTCTTGCCGCGCTTTACTATCCATAGCTGGATATTTCTTGTTTTCGTAATTGCTTTGGTACAAATACCGACCCCACCATTTCTTTAAGGGATAGGATAGAACGCGTTAGAAATAACAGTTGGACACCTCATTCAAGTTCTTATCAACCGCGTCAAAATTCAATACCTTCATATGTTGATAATCCGTATAAGGCTAGTGAGGCAACTTCTAAACGCATATCCATCGCTGAGCATATTGCGAAGGCTCGTAGCCAAAGTTTAATACCTTTTGAAGCGAATACGACAACTTCTAAATGTATGTCCATTGCTGAGTATATTGCGAAGGCCCGTAGCCAAAGTTTTATACCTTTCACTTCTCCAAAACCATTAGGACAACAATTACAATCATTTTCATATGAAAATGTTGATATTCCTTTTGAAGCGAATAGAGCAACTTCTACACCCATGACCATTGCTGAACAAGTTGCAATTGCCAGTCACCAACTAACCAACCAATATCAATATTCATCATATCATAATGTTGATCCTAATCCTGTTTATGAAACTTGGATACACCTTTCTAATTCTTATCAACAGTACCAAACTTTCACATGCTCTCATACTTCTCTTGAGGCTAATGTGGCAAGTCGTAAACACATGTCGAGTGCGGAACACATTGAATTCGTATATAACCAACAATTAAACACTTTCCAACCATACTCAACCTTTTCACCTTATCTAGACAGTGCTTCTGAAAATCAATTAGGAAGTTCCACGGTTCATAGAGAATCTTTCATTAAAACTTCTTCATAAACCATGTCTAGTCTTGAAGTAGAGTTGGAATTGAGAAGAGAGAAAGAACCTGGGATTCCGCAAAGTCAAACCGGAATCAATTCTTTTGATCTTGACGCCTTCCATCATGAACCCCAACCGAATGTATTTGATGATCAACCACTTCATAATCTAAGTGATGAGGTACCCGAGAATAACATGTTTAACTTTTCTAATAGTGAGTATGAAAGAGAGCCTTACACCATTCCAAATTAAACCGATCCTTATTCGACTATACTTGATATTTCAAACCTTCCAATTTCATCAAGTGAACCAAATGATTCATCGATTGAGGAAAGTATAATTGATGAATTTTTAAAGACCTATTCATTTGATTTGACTGAAAGTGTTAGTGAGAGCGGTGATGAGAATATCGTTGAAGATGAACCCGTTATGTTTGATGAGTTGGATTCTCCGACCCATCATGTCCTTTCCATTGAATGTGAACATCTTCCTATACAATTAACCAATCCTATTCTTACCACCGATCTATCCGATGTGCAAAACGATATTCAGCCTTCATCTCCCACATCTGGTTCAACAATACTTGACACCCAAGTTCGTCTACCCATTTCATTACCCAGTTTCTTTAGTCCTTTTTCTCATCTTCTTTCAATTCCATTAAGATTTGATGAACCACACTCTGATATTTTGAGTTCTATAATTCTTGAAAGACCACTTGAGCTAGAATCTTTTGAAAATAAGGTAGACGGTCTTTTTGAGTCTCCTACCTCCATAATTTCTGACGAATCAAGTGTGTTGAATTCTGGCGCGAAACAGATTGACATTGAAACGTTCAACCGTTCTAGTGAATCTGCATATTCTACTAATATAGATATCGATTTCTTTCTTTCTGATGATATTATCACTCGGACCATCGATGGAAGTTTTGAAAATATTTTCACCGAAGAACTCGCGTTCCTTAACGACTTGGATGTTGTAGAGAATCAACCTCCACCGGAAATTCATGCACCTCTGTTTGAGGCTGAAGAAGTTGAACCGCCACCCCTTCTTCTGGTTACATACGAGAATGCGACTATTCTACCTATTCCTTATTTATCAAATTCTCGTTTTTGTTCATACTCACTTTTTTGTCTTTACCAACCGAGACGTAAAACCTTTCGATTACACCTCTTATCTCTTCCCCACTTCTTCACGTCTATCTGTAACATGATCTTCTACCAACCATGGTGTTACATTGATAAAATATTTGAATGGTTGGTTTTAACTTTTGGTCTTTGTAAAGTTTTGTATAGACCAATAATATTTACCCCCCTCTTATGAATTTCAATGCTTAGTATTGAAAACACTGTTTTACTCAAGTTTGGGGGGAGAAGAAAAGTATTTTTAAATGACTCTTGAAAGAAAAGAAATTTTTGCATGATTGTGAGCCAAAAACAAATTTGGGGGAGGATTTCACTGTTATTCACTCTTGACCCCTTTTTTATACTATCTTATTGAACCGTTTCTTCTAGTCTTCAGGTTTTGAGATTACAGGATAACATCAGTGAGGACACTGCTGCTGTAACACCATAGATTTGCAATTAGTGTTAATTAAGCGATGATGCAGTTTTTTATAAAAAGTTAACCAAAATAGTTTTCACATATTTTATAAAAATTAATTAATATTTTATTATTATTTATTTTGGGCTTGCACACACTTGTGCATGTTAACCTAGGGTTAATTAGTGTTAACCATGGTTAAGTAGCCATGGCACCCTAAGTTAATTTCATGCCATGTTAACCTTGCACTTAATTATTTAGTTTTAAAAATAAAAAGGGTTTGAAGTGGGTTGACTTGAGAGAGAGAAGGGTTGAATTGTGAAGGAATGATAAGGAATGGGCATGCATAGGGAGCATTTAATGAGGAGAGAGAATGGGCATGGCTCACTCTCTAACCTCACACCCTCATTTCCTAACTTTCACTCATACACTCCCTCATTTCTCTTCTCATTCTCTCATTCTCACTTATTCCTTCATCTCATTTTCTTCTCCCCTCAAACTGAACCCTAACCAATTCATCACAAAACCAAACCAAATCACCACTAAACCTCACTAAAACCCTTCACAAAGTCAAGATAAGCCAATAGGATGACTTGGAGCATGGAAAGCTAGGGTTTTTGAGCAAGTGTGGAAAGGTAATGATCTCTAACTGTTAATCAGGTGTTTATAGTGTTGTGTTGCTTAGTAGTTGTGGTGTAGAACACTCAAGTTATAGTTTTGTGCACATATCGTATTTTTAGTGTCATTTTAGGGTCACTGTAATCTGCTATCACCACGAATCTTTACTGTAAAATCTAGCAGTGTGGTAGTGTTGTGCTAGAGGCCCCGAGTGTTCACCTGAAACCCGAACCCAATCCCACCTGTTTTGGCCGGCGACATTTGATGATTTTCCGGCGAGCTCAGATTTTTGGGAGACTGGGGAGTTGTGCTTTGTAGGGTAGCTGTCTGTAGGTATTTTGGGGTGTCTGGTACTGCTTGATTTTTAGGTTTTGACAGTAGGTAAAATCTGAGACCACTTAGCTAATTTTAGGCGTTTCGGCAAAGTGCGATACGATTGATCCGACACAGTTTAAGTGTTTCGGGTAGCTTGCAGTCATGGATTTATCTTGATGATATCGCTACACACGTTAGCCGCTAAGCGAACCCTTTTGTAGCTTAAGGGAACTGATTCGTTAATTGGCGTTGTGTTCATTTATTATTGCGTATTTTGCTAAATCCACGCGTTATTGTGTTGTGTGTTAATAGGATCGCAGGCGGGGACTTCAGACGTTACGAAGAAAGGAAAGCAGATGGTTGGATTTACCCAGCTCGAGATCATCGGTGAGTAGATTTAACATCTACGTGGAAATCGCCCGTATGACATTAAGCGTCAGGGCTAGATATGATATTATAGCCACATATTTATATGCATATATGTTGATTGTGCATGAGCATCATTGCATACCATTACTTGTTGTGCCTTGACTTAGTACCTAGTGGACACCATTACTGACGGTTCATGTTGCACGAGTACTAAATTGCATGCTACATCCACACCGTCGGTAATTGCCATGACACGCACAACCTATACACATATGTTGTATTGTATTCGTTATTGACATTGAGTCGTTGATTTTTGTCTATTGTGCATATGAAATGCATCATGCATACATACTTACATGTATACACCCATACCTTGCTATAGCTACATATACACCTTTATATGATGTTGCATTTGATTTTGGAGAATGTGGGAACCGCATGATATTATTTAAAAACTGGATTCATTTAAAAGAGCTGTTTTCCCTCGATATGCTCATATTACTGTTCTATGTTGCATACATCATATTTCATGGATTTACGCATTGAGATACGGATTTCATGTGATTTATGGATTTGAGAACCGTGGGGATATTTCAAGAAATTATGCATTGTTTTGAAAACCCGGTTTCTCTTGATATGATATTTCGATGCGTCCACCATGAGTTTTCTCAGTTCTGAGACTTGTGTTAGAAACCCGATTCGAGGAGATGGATGATCCGTTTGCGGGTTCATGGTGGACCCGGTATGGTACCCCGGGGCAAGAAAGGGATGTTGTGAAGTAGACGATGAGCCTGGCAGAGGGACTACTACCTACCGGTGATTGGTTGGACCTGGCGGTTATCCGGAGGATACCGATCGGAGTCGTGAGATGGATATGGGCCGATCCGGACTGACGGAGCCCGTGGGCCGATTTGGACTGATGGAGCCCGAGTTATATGGATTTACGTGTCGATGTTGGGCACGGGTTTTCATGATGTTTCGAGTGCCGATGTTGGGCACTCAGGTTCCATGAGATTTACGGATATGAGGGCCGATCAGAGTGTCGGCGCCTGAGGTATTGGGATTTAGGGTGTCGTTGATGGACACCGGTTTTTCCACAATGATGATTCATTAATGATGATATGTTTTATCCCATACTCAGTAGTTATTTGATATGCATTGCTTCATGTATTTGTAGTATCTGATGGAGTACCTTGATTATGATTGTTGCATATCCATATTGCCATACTTTTGCTATCAGATTGCATGTTATAGATTATCGCTGTTCGTGCATACCTGCGATTATCTGTATGATGTTACTTACTATTCACGAGTTGGCAACTCACCCCCGTTGTGCCACAGTGTTTTGCAGGCTTGACCCTCAGAGTAGTCGCGACAGGGCTTCTTACTGTATCTTTTTTCAGCGGATACCGCTACGGTTGGCTGTGAGGCCTTTTTGCTGTATGTGGGTTTGCGGTTATCCGATTATATCCATTGTATATCTCATTGTATCTAGTACTCTCCATATACCACTTTCATATATTACTTAGAGACGAGTTGTGAGGATCGATATTGTATATTTTGTGATTCTGGGTGTCGTGCTCGTGTGAGCCGGCCTTTATTTTGTAGTTTTACCTATTTATGCCGTTTTTCATTTATATTTTCTATTTCTTCGCTACGGGGTCGTATATATGCTTGTGGTGGTTGTTTTCGCCTTTGGGCGTGATTTGCTCCCGTTTGGGGATGCTTTATTTATATCCTATATTTGTACCCGTTTCGGGGCTAGTTTTTACAAAGGAGATGCTGCCGAAATTTTTAAGAAAATAAACTTAAGTTTCAAGATTTTTTCTTTAGATTTCCAAATGTTTTTAACAATGTTTTATCACTTACTTCTTTTATGGTTTAGATTTCTGGGTTTTCGGCTTATTTAAATTGCGTTACGCCAATTGACGTTACGCGGTTTAAGTGCCGGTCACATGCCTAAATTTGGGTCGTGACAAAGTTGGTATCAGGGCGCTAGGTTTTACCTTTCGGAGTGTAGGATAACCTTGGTATGATAGAGTAGGTAGCTTAAGCAGAGTGACGTAGCGTGCGTATATTCCGCGGTATACTTACGATACGGTACTCCGCCTATGTGACCTTAGGACTTGTTGGTTGAAATTCCTTCCTTGATTATATACATCCTTGTGATTCGATTGCTATGTTCTTATCGAATCCTGTTTTCATTTCCAGCCATTATGCCGCCGAAGACTACGAGGGCGCAAAGAGTGGCCGCGAGAACCGAGGTCAGGGTAGGCTCGTCGGAGACGAAGACTGACCAGGGCGGTGCACATATTCCACAGGAGCAGACTGATCCACCTTCGATAGATCATATTACTAGGCTAGAGGCCGGTATGCAGGATTTGCACCATATGATGGGATCGTTAATGGAGGCCAGTCGAGCGCAGAGATAGGAGGTTGTCCTGCCTGTCACGGGGACCGCGATGGTGCCTACTGTTCAGGCAGTTGTACCTGCAGCTACGGAGGTTATCACCATATCATTATCTGAGTTCATGAGGCTGAAGCCTTCGGTTTTCACCGGCAATGATACAGCTGAGGATCCCCAGTCGTTTATCGATCGGATGGCCAGGATCTGTCGTTCGCTGAGATGCTCTGACGCGAGATGGGTAGAGTTCGTGAGTTTTCGTCTGGAGGGTCTTGCCCAGACCTGGTGCGAGTCTTTTGAGAGGGGCAGAGCCGCAGGTCTTTCTCCTATGACCTGGGCTTAGTTTGTGACAGTTTTTCTTGCCCGTTTTCTTCCACAGAGCGTCAGGGATGCTTGAGCTCGCAGTTTTGAGTCATTATGCCAGACTCCGGGTATGACGGTGGCAGAGTACGATGTTCAGTTTACCCAGCTATTTGTGTATGCTCCATATTTGGTGGACACTGAGGAGATGCAGGTCAAGAGATTTGTGCAAGGCCTGCTTACCCAGTTGTTCCTCGCTATCAGTGCCCAGCATTGTGACACATATGCAGCAGCAGTGGACGCAACCCTACTAGTTGAGGAGCGCCTTTCCGAGACTTCGGTCATTTCAGAACCGAAAAGGGTTCATACTGGTGTATCAGCCCGGAGACAAATGTTTAGACGCCGCGACAGATTTCGTTCAGGTCATGGGAGTAGCAGAGGCTTGGGACGAGGCCGGTTGTTTAGCTCTTATCCCCAAGAAGGTCAGCAGTCATCGTCTGGATGTTTCCGCTATGGGAGTTTTTATCATCACGTCAGGGGTTGTACTGAGCTACGTGAGGACGAGGCAGCCATACCACATGTTACCTTACCACCTTCTCCATCTCAGAGAGCGTTGCCTCTTACGCCTGTTGTTGCTCCGCGTCAGACTTATGCTCAGAGAGGTCGTGGGCGCAGAGGGTTTGTTCAGAGAGGACGGGGTGGCAGAGGCGGAGGCAGCCAGTCACCGGTAGAGGGCAGGCTCAAGTATTTTCTTTGACTCATCAGGACACGTAGGCGTCCAATGCAGTGGTTTCAGGTACTCTTTAGGTATGTTCTTTTGATGCACACGTTTTGTTTGATCCGGGATCTACGTACTCGTATGTTTCTACACACTTCGTGCTGAGGTTGGGCCAAGAGTCGTGTTTGCTAGATCAGCCGCTTATCGTGACTACTCCTGTTGGCGAGTCTTTTGTTGCGCGACACGTGTTTCGGTCGTGTGCCGTTGGTATTGGAGATAGAGATTCGTCTGTTGACTTGATCCTTCTTGAGATGTTGGACTTCGACGTTCTCCTTGGCATGGACTGGTTAGCTACTTGCTATGTGTTTGTGGACTGCCGCGAGAAGACAGTCAGGTTTTGTTATTCCGGCGAGTCAGTTCTTGTTGTGCAAGGGGACCGTGGTGCCGCCCCTCACAGTTTGATTTCAGCCCTTTGCGCTAGTCGGCTTTTGAGGAGAGGATGTCGGGGATTCTTGGCTTTCATTCGTGATACCGGAGCCATGGTAGATTTGTTGGACCGGGTTCCTATCGTGAGAGAGTTTCCCGACGTTTCTCCCGATGAGTTACCTGGATTGCCGCCAGAGCGTGAGATTGAGTTTTGCATTGATTTGATCCCCGGCATGGGGCCTATTTCTATACCGCCTTACCGGATGGCCCCGGCGGAGCTTAAGGAGCATCTGCAAGAGTTTCTTGATAGGGGACTTGTGCGTCCGAGTGTTTCGCCTTGGGGATCTCCTGTTCTGTTCGTCAAGAAGAAGGACGGTAGTTTGAGCTTGTGCATTGATTATCGTCAATTGAACCGAGTTACGGTGCGAAATAGGCATCTTTTACCTCGTATTGACGATTTGTTTGATCAGCTCCAGGGTGATTGATTTGAGATCAGGTTATCATCAGTTGCGGGTTCGAAATGATGACATTTCGAAGATTGCTTTTCGTACGCGCTACGGGCATTATGAGTTTTTGGTGATGTCGTTCGGACTCACCAATGCCCCAGCAGCGTTCATGGATTTAATGAACCGGATTTTTAGGCCGTTCCTCAACCAGTTTATTATTGTGTTTATTGATGACATTCTGGTTTATTCCAAGACTCGAGAGGAGTATGAGCATCACTTGAGGATGGCTTTGCAGACATTGAGAGAGCACCAGCTGTTTGCTAAATTCTCGAAGTGTGCCTTCTGGCTTGATAGTGTTGACTTCCTAGGTCATGTGGTTATGGGAGACGGTATTCGTATGGACCCGAGGAAGATCGAGGCCGTACAGCTTTGGCCCAGACCTGTATCAGTGATAGAGGTCCGCAGCTTTTTGGGCTTAGCCGGTTACTACCGCCATTTCGTGCAGGACTTCTCAGTATCGCTGCACCGCTAACCGGACTGACCAGGAAGGGGGTTCCTTTTCTTTGGACTGAGGCATGCGAGCTGAGTTTTCAGCAGTTGAAGACTCGGTTGACGACTGCACCAATTTTATCTTTACCTTCTGGATCGGGCGGCTTTTTCGTTTACTGTGATGCTTCTCGAGTGGGGCTCAGTTGTGTGTTAATGCTGTAAGTCCACGTTACCTGTCTCGGTTCTTACGGGAAGGCGGAAACGGTAAAAAACGATTTTTTATGGCAAGGTAACATGGACTAGAAAATAGGATCTTTGCTAAACAAAAACCTAGCAAACTAACTAGAAGTTTAACTACTATGTTAGAGGGTTATACCTAGGTCTTGAACTCCTTCTCTTCTTGCTCCTTGGAGTGGTTGGAACGGCTCCACCTCGTAGTCTCCTTGTTGTCGAAGAAGGATCCACCCGAAAGCCTCTACCTTGAGCTCCTACCTCAACCGAGAGGCAACTAAAGTGCTTGGCTTGCTAGACCTAGAACTCTAGAGTGAGTAGAGAAGAGTTTTGAGGGTTTTATCTCAATAGCTCATGCTTCTCAACACATGAGACATGCGAGCTTTGAGAGAGAGAGGAAGAGGGTGAGCTTTGGATGAGAGAGAATGAGAAAGTGAGAATGATACAATTTTACAACCATATCTCTCATATTAGGAATTATGATAATAATAATAATAATTAAGAAAAGGTGTGATGGTTAGTTATGAATGACCATTATCATTTCATTCATTAAATGCATTTTGCAAAGAACAAGAAGCATCTTTGAAAACAAATGATGATGGTCAACAAGTCCACTTTGGTCAACCGGTGAACAAAGTCAACAAGTCAACAAAAGTCAAAAGTTCAACTCAACCATGGCACAATAATCCTTAATTAATATTATTAACCATAATCCTCATTCTCATTAGGGTTTAGAAAAAGTTAACGGTCAACAACCCTAATGAGAATCCTCTGCCTCTGCCTCTGTCAATTGTGCATACACACCCGCATCCGTGTTCCGAGGAACACAAATACAAAGAGATAAAACCAATCCCAAAACATATACTAGGATCTGGCTTAAACCAAAGCCCTGACTGCCCGGACACCAAACGTGCATAAGTGCGCGGATGTGAACGAACCCTGTCGCAAAACCATGCGACCTCTACTCAGTTTTGCCCAAAGGCGAATAGCCTTCTGTGTGGGACTCTAAAGACTCGACACTACGCTGGCAGTGTGTTTAACCACAGGCCGCAAGCGGTACTAGCTATACGTAACGGTCCCCAGGTAGATGCCGATAAGAAGACTGATGAGGTGAACCCATCCGAACTCCTACTGAGCCTGAATGTGACAATCTCCGTACAGTCCGGTCTGTTCGTCTGAGAGTATCGCATGTCGTGCCTAGGGGCGGTAAACGTCAGTCCCCTAATAGCGGTACAAGTCGTGTCGGAGTGTAGCCCAGAACACCCTGAGATAACACTGGAAACGCTACCAGTATATCTCGCTAGCCCTGGCCAGGGACTTTGTGTAATGGCTCTCCTAGACACAGCACGATATCAACCCCCAATACTGGGAGAGACGAATCCTGTCTAACCGTCACTGCCTCCAAGTGCTTCGGGACTGCACCCAACTACTACCTGTTTGCACGACTCATTTGAGCTGTGGTAGGGTAGTAATCTAAGAACAGTGGGAACACACTCGAGGCGAAGTGACTGTGTCAAGTCAACGGACTATGCTGTACTCATGTCACCTGGGAACTGATAACTGACGATAAGTATAATACCAAACCAACAGTTCCCAGCGAGTCCTGTCCAGTGTACTCGTAACCTAACGAGCACCTGCATACTATCTCCAGTACGACGTACTGATGGCTGTGGGACAGACCATCTCCCCTCCTGGGATGAGAAGCGTATACACTAGTCTACTCTGGAGTATCGATACCCTGTCTCGATAATCCTATGACTAGGGACCTGTATAAGGATGTGCTTGTAGATTACCCAGCCCCCACTAGTGTGACTGCCATCACAACGCTGGTAATCAAGCAAAGATCCTAAGGGCTCCACTAATGTGTATAGGAGATATGCTAAAAGAAACACATGCACACATTAAAGTAGAAACAAACCAAGTAGCATACTACCATTTCGAGCAAGATTGTCTATACAACTGTGAATATCCCAAGCTTCCATCAAGTAATATACAAACTAGTATGATACAGTAATGGCCTCTAGGGCATATACACTAACAATCTCCCACTTGCACTAAGGCCATGTACTGGCGTATCGAATACCTATCATCTCGATCAGCTGCTCGAACTTAGTCTGGGGTATGGCCTTCGTGAATGGATCTGCAGTGTTATCTTCTGTAGCAACCCTCCGAACCTCGATCTCCCGGCGATCCACGATCTCCCTGATCAGGTGATACCGCCTCAAGATGTGTCTGTACTTCTGATGGGACCTGGGTTCCTTCGCTAAAGCTATAGCCCCGTTGTTGTCACAATACAGAGGTATTGGATCAACAATGGACGGAACCACCTGAAGTTCAGTCAAGAACTTCCTCATCCAGACGGCTTCTTTTGCGGCATCAGATGCAGCGATATATTCCGCTTCCATCGTCGAGTCAGCAACGGTTTCCTGTTTGGAACTCTTCCAACACACCGCCTCTCCATTGAGGGTAAAGACATAACCCGACATGGATTTGGAGTCATCCTTGTCACTCTGGAAGCTGGAGTCAGCAAAGGCCTCCATCTGGAGGTCTTTTCCGCCGTAAACCAAGAACATGTCCTTAGTCCTTCTCAGGTACTTCAGAATGTTCTTTACCGCTATCCAGTTCTTCTCCCCAGGGTTTGACTGATACCGGCTTACCACACTCAGTGCATAAGCTACATCTGGTTTGGTACACAACATCGCATACATTATAGAGCCTACCGCAGATGCGTAGGGTATAATAGATATGCGATCCCTTTCCAAATCAGTCTTGGGAGACATCTCTTTGGAGAGGGTGATCCCATGACAAGCCGGTAAATTACCGTGCTTGGAATCTTCCATACTGAATCTTTTCAGTATGGTGTCGATGTACCTGGACTGTGAAAGTCCTAATATCCTCTTGGACCTATCACGATGGATCCAGATCCCCAGAATGTAAGAGGCATCACCCAGGTCTTTCATGGAGAACCTGTGTGATAAGAACCCTTTGACAGATTGTAGCATAGGAATGTCATTTCCTATCAAGAGAATGTCATCCACGTATAAAACGAGGAATACGACAGTTCGTGCTACAACTTTACTATAAATGCATGGTTCATCTGGATTTTTGATAAAGCCAAATTCTTTGACCGTCTCATCAAAACAGATGTTCCAATTCCGCGATGCCTGCTTTAGTCCATAAATGGACTTAAGCAACTTGCACACTTTCCCGCTGCTCCCACTTTGAATGAAACCCTCTGGCTGGTCCATATAGACACACTCCTCCAAATTTCCATTTAGAAAAGCTGTCTTTACGTCCATCTGCCAAATCTCATAATCGTGGAAGGCAGCAATGGCAAGAAGGATCCGAATGGATTTGAGCATAGCCACTAGAGAAAAGGTTTCGTCATAGTCCAAACCAGGTCTTTGACGAAAACCCTTTGCAACAAGTCTAGCCTTATAGGTCTCAACCTGTCCATCTACACCAATCTTCCTTTTGAAGATCCATTTGCAGCCTACGGGTTTTACCCATTCTGGAGCAACGTCCAAAGTCCATACTTTGTTGGTGTACATGGACTCCATTTCGGTCCGCATTGCATCCAGCCATTTTACTGAGTCAACGCTCTGAATGGTCTGCTGGAAGCTAGCCGGCTCATCATTATCAATGATGCAATCTTCTCTATCCCCGTCTATGAGAAAACCGTAGTATCTCTCGGGCGGATGAGACTGCCTACTACTCCTGCGGAGCGGCGCAGGAATGTCCTGTTCTTTCGAACCCTCTGGTTCCACTAAGCTTTCAGTAATAACTTGTGGTTCTGGAATTTCTTCCAGTTATATTGCGCTCCCACTTGTTTCTTTTTCTAAGAACTGATGTTCCAGAAAGTGGGCATTACGAGAGACAAAAACCTTTTGTTCTTCTGCGTAATAAAAAAGATACCCTCCGGAGTTCTTTGGGTATCCCACAAACTTACACTGTACTGAGCGTGCCTCGAGTTTGTCCGCATGCTGCTTTTTGACAAAAGCTGGACATCCCCAAATCTTCAGATATTGAAGATAGGGTTTCTTCCCACTCCACATCTGATATAGTGTGGTACGCACAGTCTTAGTTGGAACTCGGTTCAAAAGATATGCAGCTGATTCTAGTGCATATCCCCAGAAAGATCGCGGCAACTCAGCGTTACTCATCATGGAACGTACCATATCCAATAGGGTTCGGTTCCGTCTCTCCGATACACCATTATGTTGTGGGGTGTATGGAGGAGTAAGTTGAGAGAGAATTCCATTCTCTCTTAGGTAACCCAGGAACTCGGCACTCAAGTATTCACCACCTCGATCAGATCTTAGTGTCTTGATACTTTTTCCTGTTTGTTTTTCTACTTCATTCTTGTATTCCTGGAATTTTTTAAAGGCTTCAGATTTATGCTTCATTAAGAAGACATGCCCGAACCTTGAAAAATCATCCGTAAAAGTAATGAAGTAAGAATAACCACTTCGCGCATGTGTAGACATTGGACCGCATACATCGCTGTGTACGAGTCCTAAGAGCTCGCTCGCTCTTACTCCATGTCCAGTAAACGGAGTCTTTGTCATCTTTCCTTTGAGACAGGATTGACAAGTTGCATATGATTGATATTCGAACGGATCCAAATATCCTTCTTTATGTAATTTCGTCAACCTTCTCTCATTGATGTGACCCAGTCTACAATGCCATAAGAAAGCATGATTTATTTCTGGAGACTTTCTTTTGTGTGTATTCTGGACATTGAAAATCTGTGGTTGGTTCAATACGTATATACCGTTGCTTAATGTACCCGACCCAATCAGAACATGATTAAGGTGAATGTTTACAACATTGCTTACAAATGCAAAATCATAACCTTCTTTAGACATTAAAGATACAGATATGATATTACAAGTCGCACTGGGTACAAAATAACAATCACGTAAAACCAAAACATGTCAATCTGACAATCCCAAGTGATAGTCCCCCACGGACTCAGCATCCATGCTAGCTCCGTTTGCAACTCTGAGGGTCATATCACCTGCCTTCAAAACCCTACGCTTTCTCAGTGCCTGCAAAGAATTACAGATATGAGATCCTGATTCGGTATCCAATACCCAGGAAGTAGAGTTTATTGATAGACAGTTTTTAATAACATACACACCTGAAGCCGAAGCCATAACCTGCTTCGGGTCCTAGTTTCTGGCCTTCCAAGCCCTGCAATCTTTCTTCCAGTGTCCACTCTTATGACACTAAAAGCACTCTTCCTTTCCCATAAGCTTTCCCGCTACCTTTGCCATTTTGGCCTTTCCCTTGACTTCCACTTTACTAACACCGCCCCTTGGTTTGGTAGGGGCTTTCTTCTTCTTTCCTCTGGCTTTCGCCTTGGACCTACCTCCAATAGACAAAGCGGGTGTTTCCCTTACTTTTTTCAGGGTGCTTTCTGCACTCCTCAACATGTTAAGGAGTTCCGGAAGTTCAACTTTCTTTCCTTGCATGTTGAAGTTCAGGATAAACTGGGCGTAAGTGGAAGGAAGGGACTGGAGAATCAAGTCAGTGTAGAGCTCGTTCTCTAACGTGGTCCCAAGGTCCGCGAGCTCTTCAATGTAGCCAATCATCTGAAGCACGTGTTCCGCTACAGGTGATCCGACGGCCAATCTTGCCGAAAATAACTTTTTCGAGACTTCGTATCTGGCGATAGGGGATTGCTCTCCATACAGATCTTTTGTATGAAGAAATATGGATTCTAGGTCCATATCCTCGTGCCTCCTCTGATGTTCATTGTCCATAGAGGCAAGCACGATGCACTTGGCCCTCGCGCAATCAATCTCTCAGGTCTTACGGATTTCCTTATCCGCGACGCTGGATTGAGGTCCTGGGACAGGGGGAGCTTTGGTGGTAAGAAGATACCCCAACTTGTCATAAGTGATTTCCATTTTGACATTTCTGAGCCAATCTTTGTAGTTTGGCTCTGTCAGTATATTTTTTTCTAGTAGTAACTTAAGTCCGGTCATGATGTTTGGTCGCTGCAATTAGGAGAGAGAGAAGAAAAACTTTAGCATGATGCTCTTGCAAGTTTAGAGTGATTTTTAGTTTGTCTAAACAGGATGGCTCCCACTGTTTCTCGAATCCTTCCTCAAACCAAAAAAGAAGAATTAGTCGGGATCAATCTCACCATACAATACTTGCTTAACCGTTCAGCCAGGCCAGTGTTGGTACTTCGAGGGAGGTTTTCCAACGCTTTCGCGAAGTTCCTTAATTAAATAACCTCTTTTCCCTATGGGCGTAGCCCTGCTAACACCTTTCTAGACACCTACTTGGTTTATATCATTGATCGTTAAGTGAGAAAGTTCCCGAGGAGTAGCATATACTCACAGTAGGATCGGGATCCAAATATCATCGTGTGATAAAACTGAAGGAATCCTACCAGAATTATCACACTCCAAATGGTATGCAACACTAGCAAGTTTCAGTTTCTTTAGAAACTCCCGATGTGGATTTTTGCCCCATGCTCTTATGACCTTGACGTAGGCCAAAATATCATAAGTCACATGTCAAGTTCTACCCATCATTTACCAGGTTAATTTGAACCCACCCGTACATACCCTTGACGTAGGCCAAAATGGCAGTACGACTGTCTCAAACCAACGCATCTATCTATGCAACAGATAAATATCCGACAGCTACCAATCACTATGCCTTGGCGTAGGTCAAAATACATAGCTTGAATACTACCGAATATTTAACTGAAATGATGGAGGGCTACGAATGATTTTGGCGAAATCGTGAACGTAGTGAACTTGATATAATCGAAGGAACCTGATAGCTTTTAAAAGGAGTGGTTTAAGCTCCGCGTTTAAAAGTTGTTTTGAAAAGAAACCGAGTGGTTTTGAAATTGTTCCAACGATTTTAACTTTGGTTTATTTTCTGGCATTAATTTAATGCGTCCCATCAATTAATCCTACCATTGCAGAAAACAACGAAAATACGACGTACGCTTATGCCATCCGCATTCGCCACGGGGCCCCGTCATCACCCGTTAGGTTACTTAACTAACGACAGAGCGGGGGTTGGACTAGCGCGGATGCAAAACATAAGCAACGCCTACTAGATATCATATATAGATATATACATTCGTCAGATGCAATGATATCCATTCCAGATCATAGATGAACACATTGGATATGCTAGGAATCCGCGTTTCGTTCGAGCCTGCAACGAAAGACGGATTACACGGTCGCGATGAATAGACAAACCCCCACCCTAGACCCCTACGGGTGCGGCAAACTACCCGCCAAGTACCCGAAGTGAAGCAACCTCCTTCAACAACGTGAGTAGGCCACTCGGCACTTTGAGGTACCCGGTAGTTTGTGCACCCCATCTTGGGTCTATCATAGGAGCAAAAACAGTAAAAGAAATAATATACAATGGCGGCTACAACCTCATCCCGGATGTGCGGCCATAAAATAATATTTCATCAATTTACATATTACATCAAATGAAAGATAAAGAAAACTCTCATCTCACAACCCCCGGCTATTCATCCGCGACAATCCAACAAGTTCATATACACAATCCAACAACATTACAGATCACAGATATGCACAACCCCCACTAATCGACGTATAGCGATTAGTCGACGTTCAGTGCATATATCACATCACAGATATAACCAATTAGCTAAAGTCTACAGAACTTCGATCCAAAATACGGATTTGTAACTACCCCAAACACAACTTTGTTCTCTGGAAATTCTGGGCAGAAACCGAATATTTTAAAAATCACAAAACGTCAAAACAAGAACACTGCAATAAATCTGAGTCGCGACCGAGTTGACTCGGCCGCGGATCCGCGGCGAAACGCATGGTTTCGCCGCGCTTCCGCGGCGGTCTGGTCGAGTCATGTGCTCGTTTTTCTTGTGTGTTCCCAGAAAACCCTGCACGGATTTTTAAGATGTGTGGAATTATTTTTAGAGCAGTTTTAAAAATCGGCAGAAAGTTAAGTTTTAGGACGTGTTTTGCGATTTTTTCTCGGATCGAAATTCTAAATACTTTGCTAACATGCTAGTTGTTGTTTACCTAGGCTCTGATACCACTGTGAGTCCACGTTACCCTTCCCGGTTCTTACGGGAAGGCGGAAACGGTAAAAAACGATTTTTTATGGCAAGGTAACATGGACTAGAAAATAGGATCTTTGCTAAACAAAAACCTAGGAAACTAACTAGAAGTTTAACTACTATGTTAGAGGGTTATACCTAAGTCTTGAACTCCTTCTCTTCTTGCTCCTTGGAGTGGTTGGAACGGCTCCACCTCGTAGTCTCCTTGTTGTCGAAGAAGGATCCACCTGAAAGCCTCTACCTTGAGCTCCTACCTCAACCGAGAGGCAACTAAAGTGCTTGGCTTGCTAGACCTAGAACTCTAGAGTGAGTAGAGAAGAGTTTTGAGGGTTTTATCTCAATAGCTCATGCTTCTCAACATATGAGACATGAGAGCTTTGAGAGAGAGGAAGAGGGTGAGCTTTAGATGAGAGAGAATGAGAAAGTGAGAATGATACAATTTTACAACCATATCTCTCATATTAGGAATTATGATAATAATAATAATAATAATTAAGAAAAGGTATGATGGTTAGTTATGAATGACCATTATCATTTCATTCATTAAATGCATTTTGCAAAGAACAAGAAGCATCTTTGAAAACAAATGATGATGGTCAACAAGTCCATTTTGGTCAACCGGTCAACAAGTCAACAAAAGTCAAAAGTTCAACTCAACCATGGCACAATAATCCTTAATTAATATTATTAATCATAATCCTCATTCTCATTAGGGTTTAGAAAAAGTCAACGGCCAACAACTCTAATGAGAATCCTCTGCCCCTGCCTCTGTCAACTGTGCATACACACCCGCATCCGTGTTCCGAGGAACACGAATACAATGAGATAAAACCAATCCCAAAACATATACTAGGATCTGGCTTAAACTAAAGCCCGCTAGTAATGACTGCCCGGATACCAAACGTGCACAAGTGCGCGGATGTGAACGAACCCTGTCGCAAAACCATGCGACCTCTACTCAGTTTTGCCCAAAGGCGAATAGCCTTCTGTGTGGGACTCTAAAGACTCGACACTACGCTGGCAGTGGGTTTAACCACAGGCCGCAAGCGGTACTAGCTATACGTAACGGTCCCCAGGTATATGCCGATAAGAAGATTGATGAGGTGAACCCATCCGAACTCCTACTGAGCCTGAATGTGACAATCTCCGTACAGTCCGGTTTGTTCGTCTGAGAGTATCGCATGTCGGGCCTAGGGGGCGGTAAACGTCAGTCCCCTAATAGCGGTACAAGTCGTGTCGGAGTGTAGCCCAGAACACCCTGAGATAACACTGGAAACGCTACCAGTATATCTCGCTAGCCCTGGCCAGGGACTTTGTGTAATGGCTCTCCTAGACACAGCGCGATATCAACCCCCAATACCGGGAGAGAAGAATCCTGTCTAACCGTCACTGCCTCCAAGTGCTTCGGGACTGCACCCAACTACTACCTGTTTGCACGACTCATTTGAGCCGTGGTAGGATAGTAATCTAAGAACAGTGGGAACACACTCGAGGCGAAGTGACATTGTCAAGTCAACGGACTATGCTGTACTCATGTCACCTGGGAACTGATAACTGAAGATAGGTATAATACCAAACCAACAGTTCCCAGCGAGTCCTGTCCAGTGTACCCGTAACCTAACGAGCACCTGCATACTATCTCCAGTACGACGTACTGATGGCTGTGGGACAGACCATCTCCCCTCCTGGGATGAGAAGCGTATACACTAGTCTACTCTGGAGTATCGATGCCCTGTCTCGATAATCCTACGACTAGGGACCTGTATAAGGATGTGCTTGTAGATTACCCAGCCCCCACTAGTGTGACTGCCATCACAACGCTGGTAATCAAGCAAAGATCCTAAGGGCTCCACTAATGTGTATAGGCGATATGCTAAAAGAAACACATGCACACATTAAAGTAGAAACAAACCAAGTAGCATACTACCATTTCGAGAAAGATTGTCTATACAACTGTGAATATCCCAAGCTTCCATCAAGTAATATACAAACTAGTATGATACAGTAATGGCCTCTAGGGCATATACACTAATATATGCAGCATGATATAGTTATCGCTTATGCTTCACGGCAGTTAAAGGAGCACGAGCAGAATTGTCCCACTCATGATCTTGAGATGGCCACGGTGGTCTTTGCGCTTAAGATTTGGAGACACTACTTGTACGGGGAGTCGTGTCAGATTTTCACAGACCACCAGAGCTTAAAGTACATCTTCCAGCAGCGGGATCTGAATTTGAGACAACGCTGTTGGATGGAGCTTGTGAAGGATTATGATTATGAGATCCTTTATCACCCGGGTAAGACGAATGTGGTAGCCGATGCTTTGAGTCGTAGGCCCGGGGGTAGCTTGTCCCGGTCGAGCGCAGTTCAGAGACAATCTTCTGCAGATTGGCAGATCTTGTGCGAAGAGTACGGTTTGAGCTCACTTCCACTGGGGGACAGCTTGCTCATGTCCGCGCCCGTCCATTTCTACTTGATCGTATTCATGAGGCACAGCCCGACGATGCCCGTTTGTCTGAGATTCTTGAGCTTGTTCGGCAGGGTAGAGATTCGGAGTTCTTGATTGATGACCAGGGTGTGCTACGTTTTGGGACTCGTTTGTGTGTACCTGATACCGATGGGTTGAGACGCGAGATCCTAGAGCAGGCACATCAGTCAACTTTTAGTGTTCACCCAGGTTCCACCAAGATGTATCGTTACTTGAGAGATATCTACTGGTGGGCAGGGATGAAGAGTGATGTTTTGGATTTCGTTTCGAGGTGCCTAACTTGTCAGCAAGTCAAGGCTGAGCATCAGAGACCGGCAGGAGAATTGCAGCCTTTACCCATTCCGGAGTGGAAATGGGAACAAATCTCCATGGATTTCGTTGTGGGTCTACCCAGGTCCAGTGGAGGGTATGACTCCATTTGGGTGATAGTTGACCGGTTGACGAAAGCGGCTCTTCGGTTATGCTCAGTATGCTCAGTTGTACATTGATGAGATTGTGCGTTTGCACGGCATTCCAACATGCATCGTATCCGACAGAGGCACCCAGTTCACTAGCCGTCTTTGGCAGAAGCTTCAGGAAGGTTTGGGTACCCGATTGAGTTTTAGCACCGCTTTCCATCCGCAGACCGATGGTCAGTCAGAGCGGACTATACAGACTCTGGAGGATATGCTTCTGTAACATTTTTAAAATTTAGAAATAAATAAAATTAAATAATTAAATAATAAAATATTAAATTAAAAAGTTATTAAAACCAAATAAAACAATTTCATAAGATGTATGTAAAACAAATTAAATTAAAATTTTAGTATGCAACATAAACAAATTATAAGGGTTTTAGTGAGAATTTTAGCTTCATTTTAATAAAAATGGTGTTATATAATAACATAAGTTGTGAAGGGTTTCTAGGTAAAGTTTAGTATTTTGTGCAAATGGGAATTTGTTAAGGGTGTAAATGAAAAAGGGGTAGAAAACAATTTAGCTCAAAATTTTATTGCAAATTAAAACAAAAAAATTAAGAGATAATGCAAGGACACCTCTTCCTTGCATGCGCACACACACACACACCAACACCTCCTCCTTGCATGAAAATGGCACCCTTGGCCTTTGACACCTCCTCCTTCATCTCATCCCTTCCTTCTCTCATATATATAGCATATATTCAGTTCAGTAGCAAAATTAAAACCTAAAAATTTAAAGAAAGGAAAATAAAACTAAAGCCAAACAAAGGAGAGCAAGAGAAAGGAGAAGAAAAGCTAAGTTCTAGGATTTCCTCACCATCAAGCTAGGACAAGGAGCTTGTGCATCTTGGAGGGTGTTATTCCAACAAATTAAGTATAGGTAAAATTCTTAACCACAGTAGGAATAGAGATTCTGTAATTAGTTAATTTAAAATGAACAAGTTCAATAATATCGTATTTTAGTAAAAACTAGGCTCTGTTTAAATCTGCTGTAGTTTAGAAAGGAATTTATTTAACTAAACAGGGTCTTAATGATGTATGTTGGACCTAGAACAACTCATAGGAATACGAGCAGGGGATATCGGATTTTGGCCGGCGACCTTAAAGAGAATTCCGGCGTCGCCGGATTTGTAGGGAGTTAGGGAGTTTTTGTTTGTTGGGTAGGTATCTGTGCAGAATTTTGGCCATTTTGGTATTATTTAAACAAGTTAGTTTAACTGTATAGAGAATCTGGAAGCTAATATCGGAAAATATATCTAAAAACCCAAAATACGACACGGTTAAAACGTATCGCGATTTGTTTTCTGTCGCGGTGCAGGGTAGGGTTAAATTCCAGTAAGGTTAAGTGTTAAATAGCTTGATATAGTTGTATACAATATAACTAGTACGTAGGAATGTGTGTTTTTCATATTCGCCGTGTCGGAGTAGCCGTTTCCTTATACAAGTTAATTTTCGATGTTAGATTCAAATACGGGAATTTCGGAGGCCGCGGGGAAAGGAAAAGGATTGGCAATTCCTGAGTAGATACGACGTTTTTTCGGTGAGTAGACTAAACATCTACCGGGGAATTTTGTAGAGATGGCGTGTTACGCCCGTAGTTTATTTAAATAAATGCTCTACTTTGGTATGCTAAATTGATAATATGCACTCATATCTACATATACTTTACTTTAGTTGCTAGAACACTGCACAAGTATCGACGAGTTATGCCACGTGCACATCTTACATGTTACACTATACCTCGTCGATATTACCATGTCACTTTTACACTTAGCAAATTTTCTTGTTAGAAAAAATGATTCATATCATACCTTAAACACCAATCATAGTAATAAATTGCATCATTGACATCATTTTTAGTATTTGAGTATTCTAAGTTGATATAAGAGGTAATTGTATTATTGAGGATTTATGGTTTTGAGTTTTGTATACTATTGCATAAATCCAGTGAATTTCATGATTGATGTGACATGTCCACCATGAGATGTTTTTATGATTTGATTTTATTCCGGACCGAGTGTGGGAGTTATACGGTCGCGAATTTATACGTTATCCAGACTGAGTGGGGGAGATATACAGTTGGATACATAGTGGACCCGGTCGAGACCGAGGGGTAGGATAGTCGCATTTGAGGCGGGGGAGCCTAGCGAGGTTACTCGATATCGGAGATAGTGGTGAAATACGGCGGATATCTAGATGATACCGACCGGTATTTTGATTACAAGATCGTTCGAGGAATGATGTCTGAGAGAAATTGAAGTTTTTTGTCGATGATGGACACGGAAATATGAAATTTATTGAGAATAAATGATGAGATTTCAGATTTTGTTATCTGAATTGTAGTACATATTCATGTTTTCCATATACTATCATACATTATACTTGTTCTCATTTCAGTTAGTATGATCGTCATATTTACATTATTAACCGTTATATGTTAGTTATATTCACTGAGTTGGCAACTCACCCCCGTTGTGCCATAGTTTCTTGCAGGGGTAGAGTGGACGGCTAGCAGCAGTACATCTCCACTTTTCGCAGCTTATTTCACATCTTTTGATAGGCAGGTTATATATGTAGTAACCTTCTCTTTTGGTATTGTATTTTGTATCTAGAAAATCTCCATCAGACTTGTATTATGACTTAGAACGAGAGATGAGTATATGTATATTATTTGACAGGTGAGATCGTGTTATATAGTGGATATCCCTTTTGTTCATATCTGTGATCCTATTAGTTTCATTTAAATTGTAAATTTTTAATTCGCTGTTGTTATTGTTGATCCCAACTAGGGATGTAACTAAATTTAACATCTTATACTTGACTTTATATCGTAAATTATAACAACTGAAATTTTTACTTAAAAAGGCTAAATTTTTATATAAAGAATTCCGCAAAAAGGATTTTGATCTTGGTTTTCGGCTTACTTGGATTGTGTATATATCTTTAGATATTATACAATCTAAGTGCCGGTCACATCCAAACTTTGGGTCGTAACAAAGTTGGTATCAGAGCTTAGGATTAACCTTACGGAGTCGAGTAGTGAGTTAAGATAAGTTGATGTGAGTCCTTGATTTAGGATGACCTTTGGTTTGATGGAGTAGGTGAATTAGGATGAGTGCAGTACAGTACGTATGTTCCGCGGCATATTTACGTTACCACACTCAGCCTAATTAACCTTATGATGTATGTCTTGAATTGTTCTTCTTTTGACTCTCTGTTCCTATTCATAAGCCTTATCAGCTCTCGTTTCTTGTTCCAGTTGCTATGGCTACGCGAGCTAGGCGAGCCGCAGCCAGAGATGGTGCTAGGACGAATCCGCCTGTGACGGCGACTGGTACACCGGATGTTCCGGCGGTGCATGAGCATGTTGATCCTCCTCCTCCAGATCGCATGACTAGGATAGAAGAGGGCATGTTGGGATTGCAGCGAGTGGTAGGACAATTAGCTGAGGCCACTCGAGTACCGAGACAGGATCCGACACCGACCGTGGCAGAGTCCGAGGTACATCCTACACAGACGGTAGCACTTGTAGATACGAGAGTGATGGAGGTATCGCTTGCAGAGTTCATGAGGTTGAGAACTCCGGTATTTACAGGGATCGATGTAGCGGAGGATCCTCAGTCCTTTCTTTATAGGATGGCGAGGATTGGCAGATCATTGTGATGTTCTGATACGAGGTCAGTTGAGTTGACTAGTTTTCGTTTAGATGGACTTGCACATGAGTGGTGTGAGTCGATGGAGAGCAGACGAGCTATGGGTCTTCCTCCGATGTCGTGGACTGAGTTTTCCGAGGTCTTTCTTGCCAGATTTCTTCCACAGAGTGTGAGAGACGCTAGAGCTAGCAGTTTTGAAGCGTTGCGGAAATTGGCGAGTATGTCGGTGGCAGATTATGATTTACGATTCACTCAGTTGTCGCGCTATGCTCCATACTTAGTACCTACGGAGGAGCTTCGGGTGAAGAGGTTCCTAAGGAGTCTGGACACGCGGTTGTATCTAGCTATAGGCTCCCAGCATTTTGATACGTATGCGCAGGCCATGGATGCAGCGATACGAGTGGAGGAGCGTTTGAGCGAGGCAGTGGTTGTTCCAGAGACAAAGAGGAGTAGACCATTTGGGCCGATGACTAGGCAGTTTGGCAGAGGTAGGTACACTCCAGGCCGCAGTTTCGGACGAGGTTGGACCCAAGGACAGATGTTCAGTTCATACCCAGATGATCAGAGGGCCCCATCTATATGTTTTAGTTGCGGACTTCCAGGACATTTTGCGAGGGATTGTAGATCCCAGGGAGGGACCGTTGTTCCACAGGTTGCTTTACCCCCTCTACCTTCTACGCCGATGGCTTTACTTCCTCCCCCAGTTGGCGCTACGCGCTAGGCAGTTGCACCACGAGGTCAAGGCTTTGCAGGACGCTCTCAGAGAGGTCGAGGAGATAGAGGTAGAGGATGACAGGATGCGGGTAGGGACCAGGCACGGGTTTTTGCGCTGACTCCACAGGATGCCCAGGCATCAAATGCAGTCGTGACAGGTACTCTTGCAGTATGTTCCTTAGAGGCACATATTTTATTTGATCCCGGTTCTACACATTCTTATGTATCTTCACGATTTGCACTTTCTTTGGGGAAAGAGTCATCGTTGTTAGAGTTACCATTAGTGGTGATTACCCCGGTGGGAGATTCTTTTATAGCTCGGCACATATTCAGGTCATGTTCTGTACGTATTGGTGATAGAGATTCGCTAGTTGATCTGATTCTCCTGGATATGTTAGATTTTGATATACTTCTTGGTATGGATTGGTTGGCCGCTTGTCATGCCTATGTAGACTGTCGGGGGAAAGCGGTTAGATTTTGTTTTCCAGGTGAACCGTTTTTGTTGTGTAGGGGGACTGTAATATTACTCCTGCCAACATGATTTCTGCTCTTTGTGCGGGGCGACTCTTGAAGAAGGGTTGTCATAGCTTCTTGGCATTTGTTCAGGACTTAGGAGTCGCTGAGATTCCATTGGACCAGGTTCCGATTGCACAAGAATTTCCGGAGGTGTTTCCTGCTGAGTTACCAGGAGTACCGCCCGATCGCGATATTGAATTTTGCATTGACTTGATTCCAGGTGCGGGGCTTATTTCTATACCACCCTATCGGATGGCCCCGACAGAGTTGAAGGAACTCAAAAGCCAGTTGCAAGAGTTGTTAGATAGATGACTTGTTCGTCCCAATGTATCGCCGTGGGGAGCTCCTGTCTTATTCGTAAGGAAGAAGGATGGTAGTATGAGACTGTGCATCGACTACCGACAGCTGAATCGCGTCACTGTGCGAAATAAGTACCCATTACCTCGTATCGATGACTTGTTCGATCAGTTGCAGGGAGCTGGTTACTTCTCGAAGATTGATTTGCGGTCAGGGTATCACCAGTTGAGAGTTCGGAAAGACGATATTCCGAAGACCGCGTTTCGCACAAGATATGGACACTATGAATTTCTGGTGATATCGTTCGGACTCACCAACGCCCCAGCAGCTTTTATGGATATGATGAACCGTATCTTCAGGCCCTTTCTTGATCAGTTTATTATAGTATTCATAGATGATATTCTCGTTTATTCCCGGAGCCGAGAGAAGCATGAGCAACATTTGCGTATCACATTGCAGACCTTGAAGGAGCATCAGCTGTTTGCAAAATTCTCCAAGTGTGCTTTTAGGCTAGACAGTGTGGAGTTCTTGGGTCACGTGGTCACGAGAGAGAGTATACATGTGGACCTAAAGAAGATCGAAGCAGTGCAGCACTGGCCCAGACCTGTGTCAGTTACAGAGATTCGCAGTTTCTTAGGTCTGGCAGGTTATTACTGACGCTTTGTGCAGGATTTTTCTCGGATAGCTGCACCGTTGACCGGATTGACTAGGAAGGAGGTTCCATTTCTGTGGACAGATGCATGTGAGCAGAGTTTCCAGCAGTTGAAGACTCGCTTGACGACTGCACCTGTATTATCATTACTTTCTGGGTCAGGTGGCTTTGTTGTGTATTGTGATGCCTTTAGAGTGGGTTTAGGCTGTGTGTTGATGCAGCACGGCAGGGTTGTAGCTTATGCTTCTCGACAGTTGAAGAGGCACGAGCAGAACTACTCCACTCATGATTTGGAGATGGCTGCTGTAGTTTTCGCACTGAAGATTTGGAGACATTACTTGTATGGAGAGTCATGCCAAATCTTCACAGATCATAAAAGCTTAAAGTATATTTTTCAGCAGAGGGATCTGAACCTAAGGCAGCGTAGATGGATGGAACTGGTGAAAGATTACGATTGTGAGATCTTGTATCATCTAGGAAAAGAGAATGTAGTAGCAGATGCTTTGAGTCGGAGACCTGGAGGTAGCTTATCTCATTTACGCATCTTGCAGAGACAGTCTTCTACAGACTGGCAGATTTTATATGATAGCCGTATACAGTTTGAGTTCACCTCGGCAGGAGGACGCACATGTTTGCACCCAACCTCAGTTATTGGATCGTATTCGAGAGACACAGCCCGCAGATGCTCGTATATCGGAGATTATGGATCAGGTTAGGCAGGGCAGGGTGTCGGAGTTTGTGATTGATGATAATGGGGTATTACGTTTTGGGACCCGTCTTTGTGTACCAGATTCAGATGGATTGAGGCGCGAGATCTTAGAGGAAGCCCATCGATCAACGTATAGTATTCATTCTGGTTCCACCAAGATGTATCATGACTTAAAGGATGTTTATTGGTGGGAAGGAATGAAGAGGGATGTTGCGGAGTTTGTTTCGAGATGCTTGACTTGTCAGCAAGTCAAAGCTGAACACCAGAGGCCGGCAGGAGAGTTGCATCCCTTGCCCATTCCAGAGTGGAAATGGGAACAAATTTCTTTGGATTTTGTGGTGGGTCTACCCAGGACTAGTAGAGGGTATGATTCCATTTGGGTGATTGTAGATAGATTGACAAAGGCAGCTCATTTTCTTCCAGTGAAGACGACGTATGGATTTGCACAGTATGCTCAGACTTATATCGATGAGATTGTACGTTTACATGGAGTTCCGACGTGCATAGTATCAAATCGGGGTACACAGTTTACTAGCAGACTATGGCAGAAACTTCAAGAAGCTCTCGGCACACGATTGAGTTTTAGCACAGCGTTCCACCCACAGACAGATGGTCAGTCAGAGTGGACCATTCAGATTTTAGAAGATATGCTTCGGGCTTGCAGCCTTGATTTCGGTGGCAGTTGGGATCGTCACTTACCTTTGATAGAATTCTCGCACAACAACAGTTTTCAGGAGATGATCCAGATGGCACCCTTTGAAGCTTTGTATGGGAGGAAATTTCGATCACCCGTTTGCTGGACGGAACTGAGCGAGAGTAGCATCTTGGGACCGCAGATAGTACAGGAGACTAAAGAGAAGATTCAATTGATACGGGATGGAATGAGGGCGGCCCAGTGCAGACATAAATTATAGGCAAATCGACGACGTCGTAGACTCGAGTTTGAAGTGGGAGATCATGTGTTCCTTCGAGTGTCTTCGATGAAAGGTATGATGCGTTTCTGGAAGAAGGGGAAGCTCAGCCTCAGATATGTCGGACCTTACGAGATTCTGGAGAGAGCGGGTGCTGTAGCTTATCGTTTAGCACTTCCACCGAGTTTTCCCGATGTGCATCCGATGTTTCACGTTTCGATACTTCGCAAGTATCTTCACGATCCTTCTCACGCAATCCAGCATCAGACCTTACAGCTTGAGTCAGATTTATCCTACACAGTGCAACCAGTCGCTATTCTAGACAGGCAGGCAAAGAAACTAAGATCAAGGGTACTTCCGTCTGTAAAGGTTCTTTGGCAAGGAAAGAACCGCGAGGAGATTACTTGGGAGACAGAGAATGCGTTGCGAAGGAAATTCCCACATCTTTTTGAATGTACGTTTAGTTAGGTTTTAAATTCGGGGACCGAATTTTCTTAAGGGGGGAATATTGTAACATTTTGAAAATTTAGAAATAAATAAAATTAAATAATTAAATAATAAAAGATTAAATTAAAAAGTTATTAAAACCAAATAAGACAATTTCATAAGATGTATGTAAAACAAATTAAATTAAAATTTTAGTATGCAACATAAACAAATTATAAGGGTTTTAGTGAGAATTTTAGCTTCATTTTAATAAAAAAGGTGTTATATAATAACATAAGTTATGAAGGGTTTCTAGGTAAAGTTTAGGATTTTGTGCAAATGGGAATTTGTTAAGGGTGTAAATGAAAAAGGGGTAGAAAACAATTTAGCTCAGAATTTTATTGCAAATTAAAACAAAAAAAAGAGATAATGCAAGGACACCTCTTCCTTGCATGCACACACACACACACCAACACCTCCTCCTTGCATGAAGATGGCACCCTTGGCCTTTGACACCTCCTCCTTCATCTTATCCCTTCCTTCTCTCATATATATAGCATATATTCAGTTCAGTAGCAAAACTAAAACCTAAAAATTTAAAGAAAGGAAAAGAAAACTAAAGCCAAACAAAGGAGAGTAAGAGAAAGGAGAAGAAAAGCTAAGTTCTAGGATTTCCTCACCATCAAGCTAGGACAAGGAGCTTATACATCTTGGAGGGTGTTATTCCAACAAATTAAGTATAGGTAAAATTCTTAACCACAGTAGGAATAGAGATTCTGTAATTAGTTAATTTAAAATGAACAAGTTCAATAATATCGTATTTTAGTAAAAACTAGGCTCTGTTTAAATCTGCTGTAGTTTAGAGAGGAATTTATTTAACTAAACAGGGTCTTAATGATGTATGTTGGACCTAGAACAACTCATAGGAATATGAGCAGGGGATATCGGATTTTGGCCGGCGACTTAAAGAGAATTCCGGCGTCGTCGGATTTGTAGGGAGTTAGGGAGTTTTGGTTTGTTGGGTAGGTATCTGTGCAGAATTTTGGCCATTTTGGTATTATTTAAACAAGTTAGTTTAACTGTATAGAGAATCTGGAAGCTAATATCGGAAAATATATCTAAAAACCCAAAATACGACACGGTTAAAACGTATCGCGATTTGTTTTCTGTCGCGGTGCAGGGTAGGGTTAAATTCCAGTAAGGTTAAGTGTTAAATAGCTTGATATAGTCGTATACAATATAACTAGTACGTATGAACGTGTGTTTTTCATATTCGCCGTGTCGGAGTAGCCGTTTCCTTATACAAGTTACTTTTCGATGTTAGATTCAAATACGAGAATTTCGGAGGCCGCGAGGAAAGGAAAAGGATTGGCAATTCCTGAGTAGATACGACGTTTTTTCGGTGAGTAGACTAAACATCTACCGGGGAATTTTGTAGAGATGGCGCGTTACGCCCGTAGTTTATTTAAATAAATGCTTTACTTTGGTATGCTAAATTGATAATTTGCACTCATATCTACATATACTTTACTTTAGTTGCTAGAACACTGCACAAGTATCGACGAGTTATGCCACGTGCACATCTTACATGTTACACTATATCTCGTCGATATTACCATGTCACTTTTACACTTAGCAAATTTTCTTGTTAGAAAAAATGATTCATATCATACCTTAAACACCAATCATAGTAATAAATTGCATCATTGACATCATTTTTAGTATTTGAGTATTCTAAGTTGATATAAGAGGTAATTGTATTATTGAGGATTTATGGTTTTGAGTTTTGTATACTATTGCATAAATCCAGTGAATTTCATGATTGATGTGACATGTCCACCATGAGATGTTTTTATAATTTAATTTTATTCCGGACCGAGTGGGAGAGTTATACGGTCGTGGATTTATACATTATCCAGAATGAGTGGGGGAGATATACAGTTGGATACATGGTGGACCCGGTCGAGACCGAGGGGCAGGATAGCCGTATTTGAGGCGGGGGAGCCTAGCGAGATTACTCGATACCGGAGATAGTGGTGAAATACAGCGGATATCTAGATGATACTGACCGGTATTTTGATTACAGGATCGTTCGAGGAATGATGCCTGAGAGAAATGGAAGTTTTGTGTCGATGATGGACACGGAAAGATGAAATTTATTGAGAATAAATGATGAGATTTCAGTTTTTGTTATCTGAATTGTAGTACATATTCATGTTTTCCATATACTATCATACATTATACTTGTTCTCATTTCAATTAGTATGATCGTCATATTTACATTATTAACCGTTATATGTTATTTATATTCACTGAGTTGGCAACTCACCCCCGTTGTGCCATAGTTTCTTGCACGGGTAGAGTGGACGGCTAGCAGCAGTACAACTCCACTTTTCGCAGCTTATTTCACATCTTTTGATAGGTGGGTTACATATGTAGTTACCTTCTCTTTTGGTATTGTATTTTGTATCTAGAAAATCTCCATCAGACTTGTATTATGATTTAGAACGAGAGATGAGTATATGTATATTATTTGACAGGTGAGATCGTGTTATATAGTGGATATCCCTTTTGTTCATATCTGTGATCCTATTAGTTTCATTTAAATTGTAATTTTTTAATTCGCTGTTGTTATTGTTGATCCCAACTAGGTATGTAACTAAATTTAACATCTTATACTTGACTTTATATCGTAAATTATAACAACTGAAAATTTTTACTTAAAAAGGCTAAATTTTTATATAAAGAATTCCGCAAAAAGGATTTTGATCTTGGTTTTCGGCTTACTCGGATTGTGTATATATCTTTAGATATTATACAATCTAAGTGCCAGTCACATCCAAACTTTGGGCCGTGACATCTTCGTGCGTGCGTGCTTTATTTTGGTGGCATTTGGGATCGTCACTTGTCATTGATAGAGTTCTCCTATAATAACAGTTATCAGGAGACGATTCAGATGGCACCTTTTGAGGCTTTGTATGATAGAAAGTGTCGATCGCCAGTCTGTTGGACCGAACTCAGCGAGAGCAGGTTTTTGGGATCCCAGCTAGTTCAAGAGACTATGGAGAAAATTCAGTTGATTCAAGATATGATGAGAGTAACCCAGTGCAGACAGAACTCTTATGCCGACCGTTGTCGTCGCAGACTCGAGTTCGCAGTGGAGGATCATGTATTCCTACGGATTTCTCCGATGAAAGACGTGATGAAATTTGGGTAGAAAGGGAAGCTTAGTCTCAGATTTGTAGGTCCTTTTGATATCCTTGAGCGAGTTGGTGCCGTTGCCTATAGTTTGACACTTCCGCTCAGTTTTTCGGATGTTCACCTCGTATTTCATGTATCGATACTTTGCAAGTACCTTCATGACCCTTCCCATATGATTCAGCACCAGACCGTTCAGCTAGAGCGCGATCTTTTATTCACCGAGTAGCCGGTACTTATATTGGATCGACAGGTGAAGAAACTTCGGTCAAAGGTCTTGCCATCTGTGAAGGTTTATTGGCGTGGCCTGAATAGTGAAGAGGTCACTTGGGAGGCCGAGAGCGAGATGCGGAAGAAATTTGCTCATCTCTTTGAAGGTACGCATAGTAAGATTTTTAAATTCGGGGACAAATTTCTTTAAGGGGGGAAGATTGTAACACCTTAGATTTGCGATTAGTGTTAATTAAGCGATAATGCGGTTTTTTTTATAAAAAGTTAACCAAAATAGTTTTCACATATTTTATAAAGATTAATTAATATTTATTTTGGGCTTGCACACACTTGTGCATGTTAACCTGGGGTTACTTAGTGTTAACCATGGTTAAGTAGCCATGACACCCTAAGTTAATTTCATGCCATGTTAACCTTGCACTTAATTATTTAGTTTTAAAAATAAAAAGGGTTTGAATTGGGTTGACTTGAGAGAGAGAAGGGTTGAATTATGAAGGAATGATGAGGAATGGGCAAGCATGGGGAGCATTTAATGAAGAGAGAGAATGGGCATGGTTCACTCTCTAATCTCACACCCTCATTTCCTCATCCCTCACTCATACACTCTCTAATTTCTCTTCTCATTCTCTCATTCTCATTTATTCCTTCATCTCATTTTCCTCTCCCATCAAACTGAACCCTAACCAATTCATCACAAAACCAAACCAAATCACCACTAAACCTCACTAAAAACCTTCACAAAGTCAAGATAAGCCACTAGGATGACTTAGAGCATGGAAAGCTAGGGTTTTTGAGCAAGTGTGGAAAGGTAATGATCTCTAACTGTTAATTAGGTGTTTATAGTGTTGTGTTGCTTAGTAGTTGTGGTTTAGAACACTCAAGTTATAGTTTTGTGCACAAATCGTATTTTTAGTGTCATTTTAGGGTCACTGTAATCTTCTATCACCACGAATCTTTACTGTAAAATCTAGCAGTGTAGTAGTGTTGTATTAGAAGCCCTGAGTGTTCACCTGAAACCCGAACCCAATCCCACCTGTTTTGGCCGGCGACATTTGATGATTTTCCGGCAAGCTCGGATTTTTAGGTGACTGGGGAGTTGTGCTTTGTAAGGTAGCTGTCTGTAGGTATTTTGGGGTGTCTGGTACTGCTTGATTTTTGGGTTTTGACAGTAGGTAAAATCTGAGACCACTTAGCTAATTTTAGGCGTTTCGGCAAAGTGCGATACGATTGATCCGACACAGTTTAAGTGTTTCGGGTAGCTTGCAGTACCTAGTGGACACTGCACCATTACTGACGGTTTATGTTGCACGAGCACTAAATTGTATGCTACACCCACACCGTCGGTAATTTCCATGACACACACAACCTATACACATATGTGGTATTGTATTCGTTATTGACATCGAGACATTGATTTTTGTCTATTGCACATATGAAATGCATCATGCATACATACTTACATATAAACACCCATACCTTGCTATAGCTACATATACACCTTTATATGATGTTGCATTTGATTTTGGAGAATGTGGAAACCGCATGATATTATTTAAAAACTGGATTCATTTAAAAGAGCGGTTTTCCCTCGATATGCTCATATTACTGTTCTATGTTGCATACATCATATTTCATGGATTTACGCATTAAGATACAGATTTCATGTGATTTATGGATTTGAGAACCGTTGGGATATTTCAAGAAATTATGCATTGTTTTGAAAACCCGGTTTCTCTTGATATGATATTTTGATGCATCCACCATGAGTTTTCTCGGTTCTGAGACTTGTGTTAGAAACCCGATTCGAGGAGATGGATGATCCGTTTGCGGGTTCATGGTGGACCCAATATGGTACCCCGAGGCAAGAAATGGATGTTGTGCAGTAGACGATGAGCCTGGTAGATGGACTATTACCTAACGGTGATTGGTTGGACCTGGCGGTTATCCGGAGGATACCGACCGGAGTCGTGAGATGGATATAGGCCGATCCGGACTGACGGAGCCCGAGTTATGTGGATTTACGTATCGATGTTGGGCACGAGTTTTCATGATGTTTCGAGTGTCGATATTGGGCACTCAGGTTCCATGAGATTTACGGATATGAGGGCCGATCAGAGTGACGGTGCCTGCGGTATTGGAATTTGGGGTGTCGTTGATGGACATCGGTTTTTCCACAATGATGATTCATTGATGATGATATGTTTTATCCTATACACAGTAGTTATTTGATATGCATTGCTTCATGTATTTGTAGCACCTGATGGAGTATCTTGATCATGATTGTTGCATATCCATATTGCCACTATCAGATTGCATTTTATAGATTATCGCTGTTCGTGCATACCTGCGATTATCTGTATGATGTTACTTACTATTCACGAGTTGGCAACTCACCCCCGTTGTGCCACGGTGTTTTGCAGGCTTGACCCTCAGAGTAGTCGCGGCGGGGCTTCTTACTGTATCTTTTTCAGCGGATACCGCTACGGTTGGCTGTGAGGCCTTTTTGCTGTAGGTGGGTTTGCGGTTATCCGATTATATTCATTGTATATCTCATTGTATCTAATACTCTCCATCTACCACTTTCATGTATTGAATTAGAGACGAGTTGTGAGGATCGATATTGTATATTTTGTGACTCTGGGTGTCGTGCTTGTGTGAGCCAGCCTTTATTATGTAGTTTTACCTATTTATGCTGTTTTTCATTTATATTGTCTATTTCTTCACTACGGCGTTGTATATATGCTTGTGGTGGTTGTTTCCGCCTTTGGGCGCGATTTGCTCCCGTTTGGAGATGCTTTATTTATATCCTATGTTTATACCCGTTTCGGGCCTAGTTTTTACAAAGGAGATACTGCCGAAATTTTTAAGAAAATAGATTTAAGTTTTAAGATTTTTACTTGAGATTTCCAAATGTTTTTAACAATGTTTTATCACTTACTTCTTTTATGGTTTAGATTTCTGGGTTTTCCGCTTACTTAAATTGCGTTACGCCTGTTGACGTTACGTGGTTTAAGTGCCAGTCACGTTCCTAAATTTGGGTCGTGACAGCTGCAAACAAGTTTGGGTGGATGGTTTATATGGATGGTTTGTATATATCTACGCATCATATGTAAATATTGCATTGCATAATAATTTTTTTTAGAAAATAAAAGTTAGAAAGTGAAAAATACATTTGAAAAAGAGAAAGAGATTTAAGAAAAGCAAGAAAATTAGATATTTTAAAACGAAGCTAGTAATAGGTAGTTATGAGCTGTTGTCCCAATGGTTAGTAAGATGAAGGAAATTACTAATCTGAGGATAGAAATAAGTCTGAAAAATAGTCTCTATTCTTGAGTCCAAACATCTGAACGTTGATACCCTACTATACGCACTTGCACACATCTTGAAATTTAGGATAGTAGAGAATACCTTGAAATGCTCCCGTCTAAAATCCTTAGTATGAAGGAAAAAATATAAATTAACAAAAATATAAATGACACACAAAAAAATAAATGGTGAACAAAAATGAACACTGGTTTTGTAATTACTTAAGGCAACATAAAAAATATAGCGAGGGAGCCTTATCACCTAGTGTCTTAGACCAACTGGTTTGGGAGTCACTGCTAAATCTTAAGTGTTGCAAACCTAGGATATTACTAATTACTCTTTAATAAGTGGACATATTTGGTAATCGGTTGGTTAGTACCTCAAGAAATATTAACGGTCTCATGAAGAATGTGTGAGCAAATCCATCTAAAACATTCACCGATTAAAAAGTACTAAGGTATACGGATAAAGGGTATGATAGCTTGAATTGAATTCTCCAAGTGTAGGGATGTCTTTTATACACACGTAGGGGTGTATGATCGATATTTGGAGGAAAGATAAGGAGGAAAACTAAAGACGATGTTTTATTGAGGGATGATGTGATTTCTGACATCTTTTCATGACTATTAAGATATGGCTCATGACAACTTAAAAGCTAGTGTAGTTTGAAACTCTTATTTTCAAGTTCTTTCTTTTATATGTTCCTTATCTTTGCATGTAATTTTTATATTCTTTCTTTTATTTTGGGATTTTGTGGATGTAATCCGCTGAAAACCCTTAGGAGACAACACTCCTCCAATAAGGGACACCTAGAGGTTTAACGGCTTGTTGTATGAACTAAGTGCAATCATGTTTCATACGAAAGTGTGCTAGTTTTTTTTTTAATAAATAGTTTGCTCGGGATGATCAAAGATAAGTTTGGGGGTATTTGATTAGTTAAAAATATTGCACATTTGTATGGACATTTTCCCTACTATTATTAACAAATAAAATGTGTTAATTGTAAATAAAGAACATATATGGGTTTATTTGTAAAAATATTATTATCATATGTTTCTTCATTTATAATTAATATAATTAGGGAAAATATATGCATATAATATTTAAATGAAATATTATTAATTAAAATATGCATATCAAGTCAAATATTTCTAATCAATATTCTTAAGATATTATATCATATAAATGGTTAGAGTAATATCTTAAAAATAACAAATTGTTGGATATATATGCCCTAGAGGCCTTCATTGTATAAGATACTAGGGATATGTATGTACAAGACAATCTTGCTCGATATGATAGTATACTATTTGGTTTGTCTTTATCTTAACATGTGATGTGTTTTACTTTGTATTTCATATCTTGTATGCATGTTTATAAAACCCGTAGGATATTTTCCTGACTACCAGCGTTGTGATGGCAATCATACTTGTGGGAGCTGGGCAGTCGATATGCACATCCTTAAAATATTCCTAGTCGATGGAGTATCAAGACTGGGCATCGATACTCCAGAGTAGACTAGTGTATACATATCTAGACCCTGACGAGGAGTGATGGATTGGTCCCGCAACCATTGGTGAGGGGAATCTAAGATTGTATACAAAAGCTCACTGGGTGTGAGTTCACCGGACAGGACTTGCCGAAGTCTGACTAGATGGTATTATACCTTGCGTCAGATAGCAGTTCTCTGGTGACATGTGTGTAGATAGTCTGTCGACCTGAGGTCATCATTTGTCTCGTGTGAGTTCCCACTATGCTTTGAATAATACCCTACCACGGCTCTACTGAGTCATGCAAACAGATTTTAGTTGGGTATAGTCCCGAGCCACATGGAGGCAGTGAGCGACTGTTAGGGATTCGTCACTCCCGGTATGGGGAGTTGATGTCGCGCTGTGATCGGTTGGTCATCACCATGAGTCCCTGGCCAGGGTAGATTGAGAATTACTGGTGGGCGGACCGGTAGATTCTTGGATGGTCTTGAGCCACACTGACACGACTTGTTTGGTTATTAGAGGTATGATGTTTTCCACCCCCTTAGACCTTATATGCAATACTCTTAGACGAACAGACCGGACTGCATGGATATTATCACAGACAGGCTCAGTAGGGGTTCAGATGAGTTCACTAGTCGGCCTTCCTTTTCGACAGATACCTGGGTAGTCATTACGTGTAGCTAGTACCGTCGAGTCTTTAGAGTTTCACACAGAGGGTTTCTCTGTTTCGAGCGAAACGATGTAGAGACTATATGGTTTTTAAGGCAGGGTTTCGGTCATATAAGTGTACTTGTGCACGGATCATGATTCGGACGGATAATACTAGTGGGGTTTGGTTTAAGCCGGATCCTCGTATTAGATTATCGGATTATTTTGTCTCTTTGTATTCGTATTGTTCGGAATACGGATATGGGTATGTATATATGGTGAGTGGTATTCTTGTAATTTTGTTAAGAGTGCTTCTAGAAGAAGACACCTCATTAGTTTGATAACCGTTTATTTTAAATGGTTAATGAGGGTGAGGGTGAGGTGTTATTTACAATTAATGAAGCATGGCTACTTGGTGACTCATGTAGTGAGTCATGGATTACTATTGAGACAATAGAAAATATCTAGATATTTTGTGGAAAATATCTTTGCTTAATAGTTATCATAATGGGCCATTCTTCATTCATTCTATCATAAACACTCTCTCTCCTCCAAGCTCTCTTCTTCTTCCTCTAACCCTAACTTGTCTCATGAGTTAAGAATCCTAGGGTTCAAGAGACTAAACAAATCCTAATCACTCTCTACATCACCTAAGCTACCTAGATTGGCACACTAAGTTTTTTAGTTACCTCATATTAGAGGTAGGAGCTCCAAGTAGACACTCTCGGGTGGATCATCTTTGACCCAAGGAAGCTAACGATCAAGCGATCCATACACTCTCTTCTAGGAGCTTAAGAGGAGGAGGAGGACAACGAGAGACAAAGGACTTGTTTCATGGAGGTATAAACTTCTTTTATAGTAGTTATAACCTCTTAGTTGTTTTGTTAGTTAAGGTTTATATAAAGATCCTGTTGATTCAAGTCGTTGTTGTGAAGTTCTAAAATCGTTTTTTGAAAATTCCGCCTCCCCGCGGACACGTGGGGTGCGCGACATTGACTTACATAAATGTTACTAACAATTTGATTTGAGATATTATGCAGGTATTAGCTCAGGTCTGAAGTAGAAGTAGGAGATCCACGTCAAATCGGAATATCAAACCGAATTTGCCAAATATTAGAAGCAAATTGAGGAATCTAGCAACGGCAGAGACTAAGGACAATATTTTCAGAATCTGTATATCAAGAGGATCTCCAAATATCGAGAGAAAAAGCTAGAAAAAATCCCAAGTCACCATCCTACCATATGGCGACGGATCCGCAGTCAATATAGGTCAGGGGCGGCGATTCCGCGGTCTAATATGGGCCGTTGGATCTGGAAATTCACGGGTATGATCGTAATGTCACCTACTCCCATATGGCATCAAGGGTTTTAGTTTTAGAGACTATAAAAAGGACCGAGGGTTGTACATTCAAGAGAATCTCATAATATAATCATCTACCCATCGATCAAGAGAGAGATCTAGTGAGCAACTAGATTTTTGTAATTTAGTTTTTTCAGCGAGCAATTTGTAATGCACTAGTTGATCAATAAAGATAGTCTTTTGTTTTAATTCTTTTCTCATATACTTTACACATTATTTTTCCGCATTACTTTTCTGCATTACATTCAGGATTACTTTTTGATTTCAAATACGGTTTCATTCATCTTCCATCTCTCTTTTACTACGCTAATAATCATGAGCGAGTAATTTCTTGCTTGCTATGGTTTGTAGGATAAGGTAGAATAATGGATAAAAAATCTCTTAACTTCTTTTGACATTTTAATGTTTATAAATCTTAGCAAAATAAATGTTAACCCTCTTATCGGGCACACTATCAATTAATGATAGTCACGACCACGATTTGAGATTAGTTGATACTTGTTTTGTTAAGGGCTTGAGATAAATAGTGATCAATAAAAGGACAAGGGGCAGTAGTGGGAAAACCTAATTCTCTCCAAGAACCCTAATCCACATTTATCGCTATCTCTCTGGTAATAAACAATTAAAAGATAAACAGAATAATTTTTAAACCTTCATCCATTAAGTAATAAGTCTTATAAACCCTATAAATCTTTTTATTATAAAATTTTCTACCCATCTTAATTTAAAACGACAACAATCCCTTTTCTCTTTTATCAACTCGTCTAAAACAAGAAAAGAAATTCATGTTTCCTTGCGGACGACCCATACTCATCGCGTCTAACTATTTACGACACCGTCTTGATTGCGGTTATTTACAACACACATACACACTTTTTTGCATCCAATCAGAGACCCATCTCCAAAAATCAAATTTTGGGAAGATTCAAGGCTCAAAAGAAGATTCAAGGCTCAAAAGAAGATCCAAGGCTCAAAGGAGAAAAAAAGAGTCCCCTTTGATTATCCACGAAGATCTTTGAGGAGTTCAACTCCAAGATCCAAATTCTCAAAACAGTTTAACTCCAAATCTAGATATTTAGGAGTTTAACTCTAAATCTAATTTTTTTGAGAGTTTAACTTTAAATCTACACCCAATTCCTATTCAGGAGTTCAATTCCAAAGCCCTTAGGGAGTTCAACTCCCAGCCCGGGGGTTAAGCCCCTTTTTCCGTTGGTATTTCCAGCGGTCACGTACCGCGGACGTGACCAGTGCCCATGCACCCGGCACGTGACCCGCTGGCGTCCAACGCCCATGCGCCCGGCATGTGACTCGCTGGCGCCCAGTGCCCATGCGTCCGGCACGAGACCCGCTAGCGCCCACGCGCCACTCACGCGCCTTTAGGACGCTCCTCACCTCTTTTTTTCTTACGCTCCCCCACTAAAAATACCTCCCCCGTTAGAAAAAATTTTCTAATAGGGTGCTGTCCCGCACTCTTCAAGGGAGCTACTAGCCTCCTTAACCCCCAGCCCACTATCTGGGTAGCGGGACCCCCGTAAACTCTGTGAGGCCCCCGATATGTCCAAGTCCCTTTCAAAACACAACACACGCACACTACACATTGAGTTCGCATGACTAGTTTTACTCGTCAATCGGAGGTTCCCTCGCTTCAAAAGCGAGGGGTAATTAACGACAGCTTAGTCCGCGGCTGCCGGAGATTCGGATCCCTACAATCAATAAAGCCCAGCCTACCCTAGCCAGGGGGAATTTATATACGCCTGACAAGCGCGCGCATTTCCATCAATGGGGTGACGAAAAACACCCTACAATTAGTTCAGTAATCAATGCAATGTCTATTTCACTAAACTTATCAGTTTATAAGTCTCAAGTTCCATGTCACTAAACCTATCGTCAGTCCGAGTGTAAGCGTTAACCACCGCAGGAGTATTCTCAAATTCAAGCCACTAAACACCTATTCAGGGGCTTAGAAACACGGGCCCGAATCACGATCAGTAAGAGTCAGTAACACGATCAATAACAATATCACGAAATCACGAAATATACCGGTAAAGTGACTCCTGAGATTCCGTTGATCGAACTTACACTCAAACTGCCCCACACCCCGTGGTCTACATTAAGCACCAACCACGAATATAAATATTAGTCGCTCCATGACAAGTCTACGCGAGAATTGGAGACAGGGTCTCCATCAAGTATATCTCGACTGGTATCTAAGATAAGTGAACAATTCTCGATATTTTACATATGACACTAATATAAGTGCTTCCATACCTGTCTCATTCTATTTATAGTTACACATATATGCCCCATAGACGTTGACAATGCAATAACTAAATGGTTCCGCAGATTGTGTACAAGTACGTGTCACTTCCATTATTCAATCACGCTTTTACACTGACGTACCTGCCACAATCCAATCACTAACACTCATCACTCGGTAATGTAAAAACAGTCACTAGGGTATCAATGCAAATGATCACTAATCACTGTGGGTATAACAGTCATGCAATATGATAGCAATGCGGTGAAATATACTACGAGTAAAACATGGGCAACCAATGTCATTCAGGTTAGAAAATTCACAGCAATTCATATGTGTAGAATCAAGCGAAACAATATACAAGTCATAAGCGGTAAACTCAATTATCTAGACATTAAAATTGGTTTCATACCAATCGGGGTACTGGTTAGGGAGATGCGATCGTTTTAAAATATATGTTCACTGCTGGAATTTTAGTTTCTGAACTGGAAGTCCAACTTCGAACGCATTTTGCCACTAGTTATGTTCAGAATTAGGCATCGTTACAGTTCAATGAAATATAGATTTATCAGTTAAGATTCTAACGAAACCAACGGATCAGTAATAGTCATCGTATGCCGGGGGTCATGGTTTGTCTAGTGTCACAATGTATAAACGGTTACTACAGTAATCAGCTAGTCACGTTGACAATATAAATTGTGTTAAAAATATCAAACCGTGATAGAATTTGGTGAAACTAGTTGCATATGAAATTTAACACAATTCTATACGCATATACATAGGACTCCATGCATTTGCATGTTTGAACAGAGAGTTATAGACGTCTAAAAACAGGTATTAGCAGATATTACTGTTCTGGACTGCAGACCAAAGCCGTATCTCGTTTCATTTTTCACTATCGAAACAAAACAATATTCAGGAACCATCTACAGAAGGTTAAGGTTCATTTAGTTGGCTTCAATATGAGCCCTGGAATATTTCATTATGAGTTATATTCAAATAATTATGAATTTTATAGTGTAAGGTATACGATAGTTTTTAGATTTTACGACATATCTTGGGGAAGTCATTTCATATGCGAAACTTCGATAATATCCGTTAAAATGTCTACATGACGTTCATTATCAGTAAACAAATATATTGATTATAAATTCCGATATTTTCAATTGGGTTTTGATTACGATAATCGCGGCTATCATTTAGAATACATGCTTATTTAAATATACATGCTTATTTAAATCAAGATTAACATTTATCAAATCGATTAATATATCTAAATATATATGTATAACATGATTAAGCAAGTGAGAGAGCTCACTTGCTTCGGTCGTTGATATAGAAACGATACCACGTGATGAGTATTCTCCTCGACATACGAGATGGCGTTTACGTGACGCGGAGCGAGTGAGGCTCGAAAGTGACGCGAGCTGCAACGAACATATGCCGGTGTTGCGACGACTAGATGACTGCGACGGCCACAAAGACTGAGACCATAGCTTGAATGGAGACGAAGGCTACTGAATAGCGGGGATCGCGACAAATGTATATGTTCGACGAAATGTCAGGGCTCAAATTGGCTTCGATGATGGTGACGGTTATGGCGACAAAGATGACCACTGCGATGGTGGCTTAGATGGAGGTGGAGGTGGCGAAAGCAATGGCGGTGGCGAGGTGTTCGAGTCGGTGCGGGAAGTTTGGCTTGGGCTTGGAAGGAGAGTGAAGGTGCTTGAGGACGTCGCTGGCGGTGGGCGATCGACGAAGGATAGAGGCACAGTGAAGGAGGGTGTTGCCGGTTCCGGATCGATAGAAGCGGCTGGCGCGGCGGTCGAAGGGGATCGGCTTGAGAAGGCTACGGTTGAGGGAGGTGGTTGTTTCCTTATAAAAAGGGGGGGGGGAAAGAAAAAAGAGGAGAATTCCCCACGTTTTAAGCCTCATGTGTTAAACACGTGAGCCCTTATATGCAAAGCATATAAGCGCTGCAACCAATCAACTAAAGGCTAAACATGCCTCACGTGTTAAACACGTGAGCGCTTATATACAAAACATATAAGCGCTAAATAAACAGATTAAAACCCACATTGGGGTCACGTGTTAAACACATGAGAACACTCTTTTGAAGCATTAACTTCAGATAGAGTTAAACTCTATACATTGAATTAAATTCTATTTTGTATGCAAAGCATATAAGCATTAAGAGTAACTGGCTAAAGGTCAAACTGACCTCACGTGTTAAACACGTGAGCGCCCATATGCAAGGCATATGGGCGCTAAATCGAATAGGCTAAAACCTACGTCGGGGTCACGTATTAAATACGTGAGAGCGCATCCCTATATAGAATTAAATACCATTCTTGGGAAAATAGCACGCTTGATCTTTCTAAAAGGGAAAGATATTCTCTGCTAACATAGAATCGTTAGATCAAAAATCCAATGGTGATTAAAAATCACCAAATATAGAATTGAATTCTATTGGGGGGGAATATCTCCCTAATTTTTCTAAATGAGAAGGATATTTTCTGTTAAATAGAAAGTTGTTGGATGAAAGATCCAATGAAATGGAAGAATATTTCCCTATATTTTTCTAAACAAAGAAAGATATGCTCTGTTAAACAAAGCACCATTGGATTAAAAATCCAATGGTGATTAAAAATCACCATTTGACAGAATTAAATTATGTATAGGGGAAAATATTTCCATAATCTTATTAAAAACAAGAAAACATATTCTGTAAAACAGAAATCACTGGATCAAAGATCCAATGGTGGATAAAATTCCCTAAATAATTTTTAAGACCAATAAATCAATTGGAATCTCTCAATGAGAGATTTTCTCAAAACTAATCAACAATTTGCCTTGCCTATATAAAGCACCTGAGACTTCAAGTCTCACACATATAGATACAGAGACACGTATATACACGGAGACAGAGAGAAGGCACAGGCAAAAAGGAGGAACCCCCCATAAGCTTCTGCAAACAAAAAAGATAGAAACTGCAATTGAGAATTGTCTTTCTCTTTTAAAGAAAATCTTCCACTTTTCAAACCCTAGGTTAAGAAAAGAAGAGATTAAAAATATCTCCTTTTGTTTAGTGCAAGTAAAAAACAAGGGTTTAACTCTTCATATAAGAACTTAGTTCTTTCTCTGGATCTGAGACCCGTAAGAAAAATCTCCCACAAGTTGAGAATTTAATTCTCATCAGGAAGATTCTGTCCTTCAGACTCAAAATCTAGGGGAAACAACTAGGTAAAAAGAAAAGACAGAAAAGAAACATGTTCCAGAAATTTAATTCCTCTGAAAATAGGGTTTAATCTTATAAAGAAACTTAGTTATTATAAAAAAACATAAGAACTTAGTTCTTAAAGAAAACTTGATCCCAGAACTTCAAAATAAAGATCGTGGTGATCATTAATAGTTAAAATGCAATTAACAGAGATTCAATCTCTAAAAGAGAAAAGGAACTCAGCGCCTCACGTGAAAAACACGTCAGCGCTTAAAATATTCCTAAAACAAAGGACTCAGCGCCTCACGTGCTTTCCATGTGGGCGCCCCAAACAAAGGACTCAACGCCTCACGCGCTTCCCACGTGGGCGCTCAAAATAGAAGGCCGGTGCCTCACGTGAGATACACGTGAGTGCTGAGTAAAAGTGCTTAGCACTTCATATTCAGTCAAAATGACTGAGTGCTTAGCACTAATTGGGCAATTGCCCATGTCCTAGCGCCATACGTGCTCTTCACGTGAACGCTATTCCAAGTGCTTAGCACTTCATATTCAGTCAAAATGACTGAGTGCTTAGCACTAATTGGGTAACGCCCATATCTCAGCGCCTCATGTGATTCACACGTGAGCCTCATACAAAAGTGCTTAGCACTATATACATATTCAGTCAAAAGGACTAAAGTGCTTAGCGCTGATTGGGCAGCGCCCATGATCGAGTGCTTCACATGATACACATGTGAGTGCCAGAGCCCCAAATAAGTGCTTAGCACTTCTGCATAAAAGGAAAAAAGGCTGAGCAAATGGAACCCAAATAAGTGCTTAGAACTTTTGAATAAAAGAAAGAAAGAAAAAAGCTTGAGCAGACCAAGCCAAATTGGCTAAAAGTCTCTTTGAAGTTTCTTGCAGCTGAGCCCAAATGCTCTGTTATTGGATCTCAACAAAAATTTGACGATCCCTAAAATATTGCTAAGTTGATATTAGTCTCAAATAGGACTAACGTATCCTTAGTTAAAATAAATTGAGCCCAAATGCTCATATATTTAAGTTGATCTTAATCTCAAACTAGATTAACGGTCCTTAAATGAAATAAAATATTTTTGAACCAAATGAATATATAACCTAAGTTCAAAACCCAAATTCATAAATATACGGATTTGGACTAATCTGCACCCTACAGACGATGACATAAACTAGTCTCCGTATACAATCCACGGGCAACCAAAACAAACAAAATAACACACGACACGAAGTGAACTGCAGGAGAAGGAGAAAGTGGTTATCGCAACGCGATAACTTATTTAACTTCAGGGGCCTGCGCCTGCAGGGAAGAGCGTCCTCACAATCAAAAACCCCTCACAAATGAGGGGGAATCTGAAGAAGTCTGTTACAATGGTCGCATCTATCCAAAGCTCCGATATACGGTGCCATAAATTAACTTGGTATTTTCAGAGAGGTGGATGGATATGTACAAATAGCATCTGCTTCTAAATTCAGGCCAGATGTCCCAACGTCTCGGTCCGGTCTTTCGGCGGTAAACAGATTCTAGCACGCCCGGTGGGACCTTTTCCTCTTTCCACTCCACACTTCGTGTGTCGTGTTTCGCGAACAAAATTGCGGTTCGCTATGGTTGCCCTTGGATTCAAGGTACTAAAACTTGGTATCTTGCTCCTGTCTAGAAAATCAATGGCTTTCTACTGCACCTCATGCAACAGTAACTCCCGCTCCACCCTAACTGAAGGAGTGACTTATGGACCCAGCGCGGCCTTTATTTTCTTGATGCCGGTGGGGCATGTCACACAAGCCACTACCGGACTGTTCTTCGGGACCATGCTCTCACCTGTAAGTTTTGATGTCTCACGCCGCAAGAAGAAGCTCCTAGAAGGTCGGTCTTCGATCGACTGGCAACCACGATAGTCCCCATCAGCAAGCCGTCAAACTCTGGAAACCAACAGGATGAGTAAAAGCTCGAACGGGCCCGTAAAGAAGCCCGTGATTCAATAAGGAGCTACCCCAAAACGGATAGCCTTCTCGATTCCTGCTATAGGTGAAGCTGGCAAAGGTGCTTCCCCTATCAGACGATCAGTCTTCGAAAAATTGGCAGGCTCTTCTAAAACTCCATCAAGGACTTTGGTCTTCAACAAGCTGACGCCGATTGAAACCCCTCAGCAAAGCTGGGGGCATGAAGAAGCCGCTTCCAAAACTAAGGTGGTCCCTTCAGCAAGGCACGCTCGACGCCGCCTCTGGCACCGAGTGAGAGAAGCTAGGGGCAACTCCCTGTTTATAGCCGAAAACGAAGACGGACTGCGTAGGTCGTCTTGCCTGAATTTTGGAGGCAGATACTATTTGGATTTATCCGTCCACTTCTTCGAAGATACCAAGTTGATTTATGGCACCGTATATCAGAGGTTTGAATGGATGCGGCCGTTGTAGCGGACTTCGTCAGATTCTCCCTCGTTTGCGAGGGGTTTTTGATTGTGGGGACGCTCTTCCCTGCAGGCGTAAGCCCCTGCAGTTAATTACGTTACCGCATCGCAACAACCACTTTCTCATGCTCCAGAGGTTCACTTCATGTCGTGTGTGTTTGTTTTATTTTTGGTTAGGTTGCCCGTGGATTGTACACGGAGACTAATTTATATTGTCGCCCGTAGGGCGTGAATTAGTCCAAATCCGTATATCTTAGATTTGGGTTTGGGTTGATTTAAGGATCATTAATCTCGTTTGAGATCAACTTAAATTTTTGTTAAGGATACGTTAGTCCAATTTGAGACTAAGATCTACTTAACAGGGTTTTAGGATCATTCAGATCCAACAAAAGAGCATTTGGGCTCTATTATTTTAGTTTAAGGACGTTACGGTCCGTTGTCGCCATTTTGGAGGCGAAGTTGTAGTTTAAGGACATTTCGGTCTGTAGATCACCATTTTTGAGGTGAGATTTTAGTTTAAGGACGTTACGGTCCGTTGTCGCCATTTTGGAGGCAACGTTTAGTTTAAGGACGTTTCGGTCCGTAGATAGTTTGAGGACATCTCGGTATGTAGATAGTTTGAGGACATCTCGGTCTGTAGATCATCATTTTGGAGGTGAGGTTTTAGTTTAAGTACGTTACGGTCCGTTGTTAGTTTAGGGATATCTCGGTCCATAGATCACCATCTTATGCCCGTGTATTTGTTACGTGACGGGATGTACGACGATGATGTGGGATACACCCATTTAGGGTGTGGTTTGGTTTAAGGTGTGCACGTCAGCTTGGAAAGTGCACCCAAAAGCAGTTGGTTGTCGGGACCCGCCATCTCTCTGAAGACGTTGAGGAATTACAACGACATGCATCAGAGGTATGGAAAGATGTACCCTTGAACCAATTCCCGTATCTGAGGGATGAGATCATGGTGGACCATCTAAGAAAACTTAGCCATTTTTGGGGAACTAAGATTAACTTAGGAAATGTGGGATGAACATCATTTTGGATATCATGAGTCATGTTTGGGAAACAATGAACCTATGGGCTCAGTTGATCTGAAATAGGGACCTTGCCAACTTGAGCTTGGCCCACTCAGTTCTCTTTTATTTGAAAGAAGAGCTAAGCACTTGTTAGGGCTCAGTCCCTCTTTTTCGTGCAAACAGTGCTGAGCACTTATGTAAGTTCTGATGCCCATACTTTACTTTACTTTTTTTTGTCTCTTTATGGAGTGCTGAGCACTCTTTATAGCGCCCACACGAGGCACTAGGCGCTAGGTGCTGAATGATGAGTGTCAAGCACTTTTATGATCTGTGGCGCCCACGTGAGGGTCACGTGAGGAGCCGGGGCACCGGACGCCACACCACTGAGTTCTAAGCACTCCTTATCTTGTAGCGCCCGCGTGAGGAGCATGTGATGCGTTGGGCGCTGAGCGTCAGCCACTGAGTGCTAAGCACTTTCTATTTTGTAGTACCCACGTGAGGGGCACGTGAGGCGCTGGGCGCTGAGCGCCAGCCACCGAGTGCTAAGCACTCCCTATTTTGTAGTACCCACGTGAGGCGCTGGGCGCTGAGCGCTAAGCACTCCTAATTGAGCGGCGCTCATATGAGGGTGTAACATTTTGAAATATTTTAGATAATTAATTAAGTTAATTAGTTAAATAGATAATGTTATTTAATTTTTATTGTAGTAAAGAGGGCTTTTTAAATTAAAGTGGAATTAAATTAGTAAAGAGAATAGTGTTTTTATAATAACATGAGTAATGAGGGGTTTATGTGAGAAAGTTAGTGTCCTTATGCTCATTAGAGTTGTATGAGGGGTTTTGTGAAAAGTTTAAGTAATTGTGAAAATTTGGAATTAGTGAGGGTTTATGTGTAAAGGGGTAAGGTCATGTTTAAACTTAAGTTACTCTCATGGCATAACATATCCTAGATGACACCTCTTGTATACACCTCCTCCTTACATGAAAACCCCACCATCTTCCATGCTACACCTCCTACTTGCATGAAACTACCACATCCTTACTAGGTGACACCTCCCCCTATCACCCTCACTCATTGTCCTTATCTTGTACCATTTTTTCAGTTCATAAAACCAAATTAAAAATCAGAATTTAAAGAAAAGAAAGAGAAATAAAACATTTTAGAACACAACAAGAGAAAAGAAAAGAGAGAAGAGAGGAAGAACTAGGTGCTAAGGATTCTCACCACCATCAAGCTAGGAGCTAAGAGCTTGTGCATCTTGGAGAAAACCTTTTCAGTGATCCTCTGTAGGTATAATCTTTAAACACTGTAGAAATTTAGTTCTGAAATGTTTAAATGTAGAAATCGGATATCGGATATATCATATTTTAGGAAAATTAGGCTCTGTGTTAAATCTGCTGTAGCTTAGATAATAATTAACATAATCAAACAGTGCCTTCATCTTATAAATTGGACTTAGAATAACCCATAGGAAGACGGACCCTTTCCCTCGGATTTTGGCCGGTGACATGAAGGGAAAATCCGATCTCGCCGGATTTTTAAAGGAGTTGGGTGTTGTGGTTTTTAGGGTAGGTCTCTATATATGTATTAAGATGTTTGGTATTGTTTATTTAAGTTATTTTAGCACTATATGAAATATGGAAGCTAATATCTGAAATAGGGGCTAAAATTCTAAAACACCACACGGATGTTTCGTAACACGTTTTTGTTTTCTGTTACGAACAACGATTGGTTAAATTCCAGTTAGTATATGTATTAGATAGTTTAAAATAGTCGTACGTAATATAGTTAATACGTAAAACTTATAATTTCATGTTTTCGCCGTATCGGAGTTTTAGCCGTTTCTTATACAAGTTAATATCGATGTTATATTTGAGAACGGGAACTTCGGAGGCTGCAAGAAAAGGAAAGGGATTAGTGATATCTGAGTAGACTCGACGTATTCCGGTGAGTAGACTAAACATCTACCGGGGGATTTTGTATGGATGGCATGATACGCCCGTAGTTTAAGTTTAAATTACAATTGTTCCTTCGTTTATAAAGTTTGATCGCATGCCTTCATATATATATATATATATATCGTCATGTTAATAATTGTTAGAACACTGCACAATTATCGACGAGTCATGTTGCACATGCACATACCTACATGTTACACCACACCTTATCGATATTAACATGTCACCTAAACACTTAGTATTTATTATATTAAATATGATTCCTAGTATACCTTAAGCATCAATAATGTTAGTTACTTTGCATAAATGTTATCATGTTTTATATTCAAGTGTTGGTAGTTTGATATTAGATGCATTGGATTATTGAGGATTCATGGTTTTGAGTTTTCATATACTATTGAGTAGATTCAGTGATTCTTCATGTTGATGTGAGATGTCCACCATGAGATATTGTTTTTATGATTTGGTTTTATTCCGGACCGAGTGGGGGAGCTATACGGTCGCGGATTTTTACGTTATCCTGACTGAACGGGGGAGCTATACAGTCGGATTCATGGTGGACCCGGTCGAGACCGAGGGACAGGAAAGCCGCATTTGAGGCGGGAAGCCTAGCGAGGATACTCGATACCGGAGACAGTTATGAACACGGCGGATATCTAGGTGATACCGACCGGTGTTATTGGATGACAGGATCGTTCGGGGAACGGTGCCTAATGGAAATAGAAGATTTATGTCAATATTGGACAAGGAAAAATGAACCTTATTGGAAATAATTGATGAGATTTCAGTTTGATTTATATACTTAATAATACATATTCATGCTGTAAACTATTATCATGCATTATATTCATCCTTCTTGATATTAGCTCTAGTTCATCATACTTACATTATCAGCCGACATATGTTAGTTTTATTCACCGAGTTGGCAACTCACCCCCGTTGTGCCATAGTTCCTTGCAGGAGTCGAGTGGACGCGTAGCAGCTGTGCGGATCCACTTATCAGCTTCTATCGCTCTTTTTGCTAGGTGGGTTACCTACGCAGTAACCTCCTATTTTGGTTTTGTATATTGGATCTAGTATTTCTCCATCAGACCATGTATAGTTGACATAGAACGAGATATGGTTGTATGTATCCTATTTTGACTGATGAGATCGTTTAGTTGTGTTAAATTATATTTCTTTTACTTATGCTTGAGATTCTTCATTTTGAGTGCCATATTATTTTTGTGTATTGATTTCCGCTGTTTTGCATCGTTTGCTCCCAACCAGGGATGCAACTTATTCCCACATCCTATAACTGCTTAATTAATAATTAAAAAGGCAGTACTGTCGAAGTTTCAAAACCAGTTGTTTAAACTTCTATTATTTAAAAACCATTCGGCATGCTACTTCATTCTTTTACTTAAAACCTAAAATTTTCTAAATTCCGCAAAAAGGGTTTTGATCTCGGTTTTTGGCTTACTCAGATTGTGTCGACATCTTTAGATATCATACAATCTAAGTGCCGGTCATATCCAAACTTTGGGTCGTGACAGAGGGGCACGTGAGGCGCTGGGCGCTGATTGCTCCTTGTATATTTTATTATGAGGAGTTCAATTTCCTTGTTCTTTTCTGAATCTTTGATCTCGAAGAACAATTTCATCCTAATGAGAATTCAATTCTCAACTTGTGGGAGATTTGTCTTGTGGATCTCAGATCCAGAGAAAGAACTAAGTTATTTGAGAAGGGTTAAACCATTTAGATATGTAAATGAGATATTTTTATCTCTATATGTTTTTTGTTTACCTAAAGTTTTTCTAAAGAAGGAGATCTTCTTCCTCGAGAATTTAATTCTCTGTTCTTTTGAAGCTTTCTGCTTTTTTTTTTTGAAGCTTAGGGGGGGGGGGGAGGTTCCTATGTATTGGAATTGAAGTCTTGGGTCCTTTATATAGTAGAGACAAGTCTGTTGATTAGTTGAAAAAATCTCTCATTGAGAGATCCTAATTGATTGGGGGATTTTACCCACCGTTAGATCTTTGATCCAAGGACTTCTGTTTTACAGATGGTATTTTTCTTGTTTTTAACAAGATTAGGGAGATATTTTCCCATACAGAATTTATTCTGTAGATCGGTGATTCTTTAATCACTATTGGATTTTTAATCTATCGGTACTCTGTTTTACAGAGAATAACCTTTCTTGTTTAGAAAGATTTGAGGAATATTTCCTCAACAGAATTTAATTCTGCATTTTGATGATTTATCATCTCCGTTGGATTTTTGATCCAACGGCTTTATTTAACAGAGAGTAGAATTTAATTCTACTAGGCACCGGCGCTCACGTGCTGTGCACGTGCGGCGCCAATAACAGTTTTTAACTCTGGCGCTGGCGTCCTCGTGGCAGGAACATGAGGCGCTCCCTCTTGAGTTTTGTGTGCTTTGCACACGGGCGCTGCTCATATAAGAGTTTTTAACTCTGGCGCCCTCGTGGCAGGCACGTGAGGCGCTGCCTCTTGAGTTTTGAACAGAGCTTTGCTCTTTTATTGGGGAAACAAATGCCCCCCACTGCTACGCTCACGTGGCTCATACGTGACTGCAGCGGTGGCATATTTTCCTCCGTTGGATCTTCTCGGAAGTGGAACCGTCTCCCAGTTCCTATAAGTAGGGCCTTTGGCCCTTGAGATGACTGCTATTCATCTTCCCTAAACTTCTCCTTTCTGAGAATTTAATTCTCTTTCCAGAGCTTAGATCCCTGCCCAAGGAAATTCTTTTAGAGTCAGAACTTTGCCAAAAACTTGGTAAGGATTATGATCGAACCCATTAACAGAGCTTTGCTCTTCTTAGATCGTAGATCTTAAAAACATGTTTTAGGATTTCTTAACCCGTTAATCAGAGCTTTGCTCATCTTTCATAAAGAACTGTTAGAGTTTTTAGGATTCTTTTTGTAGATCATAAAGATCTTGGGGTTTTACCCTGTCAAAAAGCATTGCTTTTGAGGGTTATGGTATATTACCCCATTGTTTTACAGAGCATGGCTCTAAGAAATTTTGGGGAATTTTATTCCTCTCTTAATTTTCATGACAGATGTGAAATCTGTTTGCAGAGCACAGCTCTCGAGGGAGTTTAACTCCTTAGTCCAATGATATTTCTCATTAAATGAGAATCCTTTTGGATTCTATTCTTAATGAGTGACTGCCCCATCATTGATGGGGCGTTACCTTAATTTTGTGGCCCCCCTTGTCCCTTTCTTTTGCACTGCAATGCAGTACAAAATTTTTAAGTATCAAAGAGCGTTAAAGTTCTGAACATAACGTCGATAGCTGAACCTTCTCCTTTTGTGCAGGTGCTATGGCTTTCAACTCTTCCTTTCCTTTCGTACGTTCAGAGAGTGCTTTTGCCGACGCGCCCGTGGATCGAGAAGTCTTTGCGTTTATTAAAGATCATGACCCGGAGCAAAAATCTCTTCACCTGTGGGGGTCATGGTATAATCAGATTATCCGGGGTCGGCGCGGTTTTTCTTGTGCAGCGCCCTCGGAGCCAATTTCAGCGATTCATTGCACTGATTCGTCTCAAGTGACTTATGCCATAGAAGAGGTCAACTGGACCTCGGAAGGCTGTCTTCAGCCCTTCATGGCATTAATACCCGTACAGCTACTGATGGCCTTGGACATTTTGGGGCGGTGCATATGACAAGGTGAGTCACACCCTTAGGGGCAATTTTATATGATAGGATTGATTCCTTGCCATTCAGCCGGCTACCTGCAGTGGGTTCAGTATATCCTGTCGGCCAAGAAGTCACTGCTGCTGAATCTTAGGCTGTATCCTACAATCTATGCGTCCCTTTTTCAATATCCCGCGCCTCATGTATGGTGGGTTAAGGCTTTTCTGGAACAGTGGAACATTCCAACCCATACATTTCTTCTATCGGACCGGGAGGTCTCAATTTCCTTGGAGGAGTTTGCGGAAATTTCCGGCTTACCCGTCAGAGGGGAACATTACGAGAAGATACTTCCCCCTGATGAGTATATCTTTGTCACCAAATCAGTGGTGATGGGAATCACTCCAGAGAATGCCGTTCAACACCGGTTCCTGAGCCTAATCAAGGTGTTGAACATTTATTAGAGTTTGTTCTTAGAGTCTGGAGGGCACGGAGTCGGCTTTGCAGATTTTTTCGCCCGCTTTCTTCGTCCAGAAGTCTTGTCAAAACAAGCTGCGAAATTCGCCAAGCTTGATGACCCGTTCGGTTTTGGTTTGGATAACTTGCCGACGGCAGAGGCGGATTTAAAGAATTTCTTCATTCTAGTCATTCCGATCATCCCTTTTGCAGAGCTCGCTGCTCCAAACGTTGACGAAGAGACGTTCTTTCTGGGTTCATTGGCCTGTGGTTGAGTTGGTTTGTGCTTCCGACGGACCCTCGCTATATGAGACCGTCTGTCTTTTATCCGACCGACCTCATGGTCGCAGGGACACGTGTGGCCGTTGGCATCGTAGGGCTGGCTCATCTATATCATGGCATGAGCTTAGCGTCAGACACTACTCAGCCGGGGGTAAAGCCCGTACATCTTCCGTTGCACTACTTCACGTCATGGATTGAGATGCACATGCCAGGTGCTTTCGGTGTTCACAAACGACCCCGCTTCTACGAAAGCTACAACTTTCCTCGGGTCATGTATCTGGTCGACGCTTCTGGTCCACCGTCCACACATGGTTGGGGACAACATGACCTTTGTCGATAGAGTCTTTACTATCGGCAATGAATCTACTAAGGTGGTGCAACCGTTGCGTGACACTTTCAAAGACGGGGCTTCCACGTTGAGGGCTCGGGAAATCTTGCACCTGTATTCTATCAGGCCGGGCTTTTTAGTATTTAGACAGAACGCCTCTGTATTGTTTATGAGGTACAATCCGCACCACTTTGCTCAACAGTCGGGTTATAATCAGGGTGTTCCTCACGAGTCATTCTTAGTTGAGCCGGTTGCTACGGAGGAGGGTATTCGCAGCGCGCTGCACCATTTTACGCGATTAAATATGGGGTCCCATTTTCTCATTAGCGAGCCGAGCTATGTGCCGAAAGCATCGAACGCTTACGTGGCGTGGTACCAGCATGCGGTGGGTGCTGTTATCAGGAAGGAAAGGTGGCTATTTCTCGATCATAAGGATGCAGTCCCAGCTGGTGATCCAGCAGTCCCTTTGAAGCGACGGACCGCCGTTCATCCCTCCTTAAGAGAAGTTACTACGGCTGTGGTCTCACGAGCTTTCCTTGAGAAGCTTCAATCGGGTCTTCCCGCAACTGCGGTAGCCGTGGCATCCTCGGAATCTGGCATTGGTTCGGAAATCAGGGCCCGCCGCCCGAAGATGCCTATCAAGCGAAATCTCTTATCTTCGGCCGTTGGTGTCCGTTCGCAGAAAAAGAAGAAGTCTCTATTCTCTGTCGACATCGTATTCGTCCAGGAGCCCCATGCTCCCTACAGTGAGGTTCTGTGCAAATACGACACCAATGAAGGTTTGTTCGATACGCCTGTGACCGATACTGATCTACAGGCTACCCTCGCAGCTTCCGAGCGACTGGCACGCGAGGAAGCGGCGTTGATCTCTATTGCGGAGTCAGGTATACCTCAGTTACATTCTTCTGCGTCTATCCCTTCTCTCCTTAATATGCTTTTATTAACGCTTTCTTCTTCAACAGGTATTTCTGCCGAAGAGGCTCTTGCGGCTTCTTTCAAGACGTTCGAGGAGGAAGAAAGGCTCCGCGCTTCTTTGGGCCTTGGTATAATTCATTTCATTACGCCTTTACTCTTTTTATTCATTCTCTGACTCTTCTCATCGCCCTATTGCAGGAACTACCGCAACCCAGGTTGTTTCAAGTGTAGTGCCAATCCCAAGCGGCGATGCAGCAAAGCTTCCAGAGCCACCAACTATGGCCACGGCCATCCCAAAGTCACCACAGGAGGTGTTGCTAAAGAAGCTGATGATGGACGCCGTAGCGGCTCCAGAGGCAGAGCTTGGTTTGGACAGCGATGTCCCCCTGTCGGAAGTCTTAAGGAGGTCAGTTCTCACTGCTCAGGTTGAGAGGAAGTGCAGGAAGCACACAGCGAGAGAACGTAAGGCTATTTTGGCCGCGGGTGCAGGCTCGAGCAATGTTCCGCCTGTTGACATTCCTTCAGCGGATGTTCCTTCTGCCCTGTCTACTGCCTATAGACAGGTTGTACGTGCAGCTCGGGAAGAAACTGAAAAGAAACTTCAAGGTAACGTAACGCCCGGTCCTTTATTAGAACTTGGTCTTCGAATTTTGACATACGCATTTTCTTTTATGCAGGGCCGAGTCCTGACGATGGTATGACAGGTGAAATGCCGATGATTATAGAGCCCAAAGTGGCCACTCTTTCTCAAGAATCTGGGACTGTCCAGACTGCTTCTCTTTCTCCTTGTGTCTCCTTGGTATCGGAGGGTGTTGCAAGCATTATGACGGCGCTCATTGAGTCAGGGGATGAAGCTATGGGTACAGAATCTACTCCCCTGAGGGAGATTGAGGAAGCCGTTACACTTGGTGATGCTTCCGGCACGGTTTCAGCTTCTGACCTATCAGGTATCCTTGGGTTTTAATCCTTGAGTTTTTATTCTTGTTAAGCCCCTCTAACGATATTTCGTTTATCTTGAGCATAGGCGTGGTAAACTCTGAAGCTGTGCCGGCTGTAGAAGTGCCGCCGGCTGCCACTTTGACGGTCGCGGTCCCTTTTCTTTCTTCTGTGCCTCCTCAAATTTTGGAAGGTATGGGTTCCTCACTTAGTTGCTTTACTGTGGATACAATCCTCTTTGTATTGACTGTATATTGTCGCGACCCTGCATGAGTACTTTTCGACCATTTTTACCAGGTGCTAAACCCGCATTTTTCCTTTCAATCGGAAATCGTTCCACCTTCTGGTGTTGGTCAGCATATTCTTCACCTAGTGTTTCTTTTTTTTATGAATAGACTTATTGTTGCTAAGACTTCCTTATATTGACCACAGTATCATGGCTTGGAGGAGGAAGCGAAAGAATAGCCACGTCTCTGGTACCCCCTGTTCTGCCGCCCACAACAGCCGGTATGATAGATTCCATCCCTCGGGTGTTTTCTTTGTCTTTCGAGTTGAAATTTGACTGTAATTCATTTTGCAGCGATTACACCGGCTCCAGCTCCTTTTGAGTATCACATTCTCATGCCCGCGGGGCCTTTCGCTAAACGTACATCCTCCAGGGGTGCAGCGAATAGCCGGCGAACGTTAGCGAGTTTATCGAAGATCTCGATGACGAGACCCTCACTTTTGCTACGGATTTTGCCGACGAAGTCAATCCAATGCTGGCGACGCTCATGAACTTCCATAATGAAGATCTCATTGGTTCTTGGGTTGATTATTGCAGGAAGATCGAGGCTTGCCTGCACGAGATTGAGCTTAAGCGTCCCGCTCCTAAGGTATTGGCCTCGAACTCTCAGCGGGCTGCGTAGGTTGATCAGAGTGTCTCTTTCATTCGCTATTTTGAACAAGAGGCGGCCTTGAGGTGAAAGGAACATGAGGCGGCTTCCGGTGAATCCATCCAATTGCGTGCCCAGGTTGAAGCGAATGCTGCGTAGCTGAAATCTATTTTCGACAACCTCTAATGATGTATTTCGGATGGGTTGATGCTAAGGCAGAACCTTGACTTTACCGAGCGGGGCTCGTAGGACTGCGAAGCTGCCAAGTAAGAAATCGATGAAAAGCTTTCATCCTGTTTGGAGCAACGGACTCAAATCGAAGCGGAGTTGGCCGCTGTAGCTGAACACGCGAAGGAGTTGAGGGGAGCGCACGAACGGTTCGTCAGTTTGTTGAAGACGCCTCCTCCTTAATAAATGTCATTGTACCCCTTCATTGTACTGATTGTATTCTTCTTATTCATGAATAAGACATATTTTATTTTATACCGGCATTTCTCCCTTTTTTTTGCTGTCTTGATCTGGTGTGAAGTAGTTTATACACTCATTTTGGAGTTTGTAGTTTATTCACTCATCTCGGAGTCTCTAGTTTATGCACTCATTTCGGAGTTTGTTTAGTTTACCTCCTTTGTCTTGTAGGCAAACCTGTCCTAACGTTACAGTTAACCCCTGCTCTTTACGACAGAGGTTCGTTAGGGTCTGTGGTACTAGGGTTTTTATCCGTCGTACCGTCGCGTTGGCTGATGCATTCCCCGATATGCAGACTTTACGCTGCTATTCGAGTAGCCCCGCGACTGTCGTGTCTCTGATCCCTTCAGGGGCTGGACAAGACATCTTCAAGTAATCTCCTTAGGTCATATTACCGTCGAGAGAGCAAGCGGTGGGAATTTTGCCATGCTGCTTTTTACTTGAGGTTAGGCTCAGTTTGGGAGCCCCGATGAGTCATAACCACTCCATGCTGGTGTGGGATGATCTCCGATAGTCTTTCAGGTTTTATTTGAGTTGCCGTCAAGACCCTGAAGCTAGGAATTTGGCCTTCACTTCCTTTATCGACACTGCGTCTGCTGTAATGAGGCGAATGTCGAGGCGATATCTAGGTTGTTTATGAACCATCGAGACTTGAAACTAGGGACTTTGCCATGGCTACATTTTGTTTTGACCCTGGGGTAGCTTGTTGACATCGCGTCTGCATCCTGCTGGAGTGAGAAGAAATGTCGTTGGTGACACTGCGTCTGCTGTAACGAGACGAGTGTCGAGGTGGTCTCTAGGTTTTTTGTGAACTGTCGAGACTTGGAACTAGGGACTTTTCCATGGCTTTGTTTTGTTGACGTCGCGTCTGCATCCTGCTAGAGTGAGAAAAAACGCCGTCGTTGATATTGCGTCTACTTTAATGAGACAAATGTCGAGGCGGTCTTTAGGTTGTTTGTGAACCGTCGAGACTTGGCTCTCTCTGTGACGGAGCTTGGTGGGAAAATATGGTTCCCTTTTTGTTTATTCCCATGGATCGTATACAAGGGTTGGTGTAGACTCACCTGCAGGGCAAAAGTTTCATTTTTTTTTATTTCTTTCCGCGATACTCTATCATTTCAGCTTTTTATACCGCGAGGTTCGCGATTGCCTAATCATTTCGGCTTTTTATCGCGGTGCCCAATCATTTCAGCTATTTTTCTTTACTCGCTGCTCTTTATTGCGAGTCGCCCAAACATTTCGGCTATTTTTATATGCATATATTTTGCTCGCTGATTCTTATTGCGAGTTGCCCCATCATTTTGGCTATTTCATATGCATTTATTTTTGCTCGCTGATTTTTGTTGCGAGTATGGAACTTGAGATCTGATACCAATTTTGGTATCTGATACCAATTTTGGTATCAGCACCGCTGCGACTGGAATATTAACAGGAGCGAATCATCATTTGCCGTGAAAGGACTTGGAATTTGATACCGATTTAGGCATCAGCATTGCTACAACTGGGATATTGCCAGGTGCAAATCATCATTTGCCTTTGTCGATTTGAACAAAGGTGGCTTAGCAAACAGGTTAGGATCCTGTCGACTAAGGCTTTTTGACTTTACGAGCCATAAGGGTCTCATAAAGGTATTTCTCTTTACGAGTCGTGAGGATCTCGTAGGTGTATGTTCTCCTTAGAAGTCGTGCGGACTTCTAAGTGGTATTCTCTCTTATAAGTCGTAAGAATCCCACAAGAGTATTTTCTCCTTATAAGTCGAGAAGACTTACAAGTGTCGTTCACCAAATGAGGACATTCCTCATGATTGGTGGAACTTGTTGGGGGAAACGTTTATTTATGCCCGTGGATTGTATACAAGGGCTAATATCGGACCGCCTGTAGGGTAACTTGGGGAGTATGACGGCTTAAGAACAGGTTCAGGATCCTGTAGCTTAGGGCTTTGAATCCTATGAGCCATGAGGGTCTCATAGGGGAATTTCTCCTTACGAATCGAGAGGATCACATAAGGGAAAATTTTCTGAGATTGCGCCTTTTCGGGTTTTCACAAGCTCGCCGATAGCCCTGCTGTTTTTACTCACGGCGCCCTTTCGGATTTTCATCTGTGCCCATTTCGCTTGTGGATGTACCGTTTTTTTTACCCCTCTGTTTTCCAATGGAACTTTAGGGGGACTTCGCTACCGCGGTAGCTGTGTAGCCAGCGGGACTTGAGTTGCAGTCCTCGCCATTGGGACTTGTGGACTTGAGTTCCATTATTGCCGTGTTTGAGGCGATGCATTAGTTTAAAGACATTACGGTCCATTGTTAGTTTAGGGGCATCTCAGTCCGGGGCCAGCTTCGAGGCAAAGTTTTACCGGATACTACTTATAGAGTCTTGATTCAGGAAGACAGCGAGCAGACATGAGCGTCGTCATCTATTATTAACCTGAGTTGTGACTTGTCAAGTATAGTATTTCTTAAGGAATCGGCCGTTTATTGGCCGGAAGGGTCTTTCACCATGCATATCCATAAGCAAGTAGGCCCCACCTTGGTATACCTTGTCTATGATGTACGAACCCTTATAGTTCGGCTCGAATTTCCCCCACTTTGCACGGTTGGGGATCATAGGTCTTTTTACGACTAACATGAGTTCGCCTTGGCTGAATGTTCTCGGTCTGGTTAGTCTTTCATATGAGCGCGTCATCCTTACTTTGTAAGATTCTAGGTTTTGCTGTGCCATGAGACGAGTTTCATCGAGGGCGTCGAGCTCCTCAAGCCGAAGATGGGCATTTCCTTCATCCGTCAGCTCATATCGAACTGCCACTCGCAGAGAGGGTAGCTCTATCTCCAAGGGAAGTACCGCTTCCGTGCCGAATACCAACGCGAATGGCGTTGTATTCGTGGCCGTTTTGAACATGGTTCGATACGCCGAGAGAGCTTCATGCAATCTCTCGTGCCAATCCTTTTTGTTTCTGGACACCGTTTTCTTTACGATCTTCGTCAAGGTCTTGTTGAAAGCCTCAGCTAAACCATTAGCTCGGGGATTATAGACTGAAGAGTATCTCCAGTCTGTATTATGCTGCTGCGCGAAGCGACTGATCTTATGGCTTCTGTAGGCCTGCCCAATATTTGAGATGATCCGTCACGGAGTGCCGAACCGGTAGATGACATGTGTCCTGAAGAAATGGAGGATGTTCTCCGTCTTCACTTCTTTTAGCGGTACTGCCTCTGCCTACTTAAAGAAGTAATCGGTTGTTGCTAATATGAACCGATGTCCTTTGGATGATGCTGGTTCGATGGGCCCGATTATATCGGTTCCCCACATTTCGAACGGCCAACTAGCCAATGTTGGGTGTAGCGGATTTGGATGCTGGTGGATGAATTCCCCGTGAACCTGGCATGATGACACTGCTTCGCATATCATCATTTGCATTCATATAGAAGTGTTCGGCATTCATATTTTACATATTAGCAAAACTGTCGCAAAATATCAGATTGCATGTATTAGACTCTAAAACCGACACTATAAAGGAAATTGACCGCATTTCATGGCATCGCATCATCCCTATATTGCACAACACTTGTTTTGAGATCTGTGCAGGAAAATCCAGAAGAAGAGCCAAAAATTTACACGGTACCGATCAAACATGACGCCAACCCAATGATTTCAGTTCTGGTATCAATACAAAGGGACAAATACAAATCAACATATCAGATGAAGCCCCAAATAGCAGCCCAAGACCTCTGCAAAAAGACCAAAGCCTAAGACTTCAACATGGCCGCGGAACCGCGGCCGGAGCCTGCTTGAGCCGCGGTTCCGCGGTCAACTTGCCACCTCAGCTCTTCATCTTTGCACCATAATTCCTAGCTAAAGGCCTACAGCTCAGAAAGACACTCCAAGTTTCAGAAGACTCCAGATACTTCTGCCAGATCAACAAGCTTTGGATCAACACTAAACTAGCCTATCATTCTAGAAATTTCTTCCTAAACCCTAGCTTAAACCCTAAGCTAAGCCTAACAAACTCTTTCTAGAAGTTCCTCAACAAACTTTTGGAGGGAACTTCACAAAGGCTTAGGGTTTGGGTGTTCTATAAATAAGACCCTAGGCTCACTTGTAAATCATCTTGGAAAAATCCCTCCATTAGTTCATTTTAGAGCCATTTTATCTCTTTCTTCATCTTCTTCTTCCACAAGTCTAGTGAGAGGACTTGTGTGAAACCCTAACCCTAATTCCAATCAAAAGCCAAGATCCCGAGTACCCATCAAGCAAGAAGCCTTGCAACCTTTTAGGAGCCGAGCCGATCTTCAACGGAGCAAGTGGTCCAAGCCGATCCGCGACTCACGAAGCCGAGCGAAGCCAAGTCGACAATTTAGTTCTTCCTCTTGTAGTTCTTGAGCGACTGTAATCAAATTGTTGATATAAATAAAAGGTGATATTCTTTTATCTTGTTTTCTTTAAATTCTTGCATCATGATTCAATCTAAATTTCTAGTTATAATTCTTGTTGTGATATTTGAGTAATACTCCGCTCGTCGAGGAGTCGAGACGATCAATAGAATGATGATGTAATATATCTTAAATCGATTCTTGAATCCTACGAGTTTTGTAAACCCTAGCAAGATCAAGAATCGATGACCCAATTCGTTGCGATGCTTTCTTGATTGATATCGCTCGAGATTGGGGAGTTACGATCGTTTCTTGAAATTGCTAGAAGCTAGAATGTGAATGATATCGACGAAAGAACAAGGGTTAAATGATGAAACCCTAGTTTCATGAGAAAGCCCTAACTCTCATCGATCATCATCGATCTAGTATCAATTTTTCGAAGGAAAAGAACACGAAATCTTGATATTACATCACGTCTATAGATCCGATCGATTCCTACGAGCCTCATTTAGATTCTTGACATTTGGTTGGAAATATCATCGAAACCCCGATTCTTGATTGTTTATCAGTTTCTTGATTCTTGATTAAACTCGTGACACCTGAATCAATCGATAAATTCTTGAATCATGTTTTCTTTTCTTTTCGATTAACTTTTCAATTCAAACAAATCAAATATAAAAACGAATCGCACAATCCCTGTGGACGATCCGCACTCGCTTACGATCTACAACTGACACCGTAGTTGATTGCGGTCAAATATAATTTTTTGATTGTGAACTTTATTCAATTTTCTAATTACCGACACAAAGAGACTCTTATCGATTTGACTTACTTACACAGTCTCGCATTTTACGATCAATCAAATGGCACCGTTGCCGGGGACTATTTGAATTGATACTTTTACATACACAATCCGGAAAATTCACTCAATCAAAATGGCGCCGTTGCCGGGGATCGTGCGCTAATTTGTTTCATATTAAAGTTTGAATTGAAAGATTTATTCCATTGTTATTTTGAGATCAAAATTCGTGCAAACCTTAAACGATTTGTTGTGGTTCATTGCATGGAAATCTGGAGCTATTGTGCAATTGGAGAATTTTTTTTGGAAATTTCCAGAGAGCTGTAGAAATCAACAGCAGCTTGCTGTTGAAAATTGAAGCAAAGAGCAGCACATACGGCCGCGTTTCCGTGGTGTTGACCACCTTTTTGCGGCGGTTCCGCGCCTCTGTGAGAGGTTCTCAGTGCAAATTTTCCACAGTAAGCTTCTTACCTTCTCCTCTCTCCTCTTTTTAGCTCCAACTAACAGTTTGTGCAGGATTCTTTGCAAAAGAATAGCAGCTCGCAAATTGCAAAATTAAAATTGTGCGTGATTTTGTTTCTTGGTTGTTTGCATTATAAATACGGATATTAAGGGGCACGGCCAAATCCAAATTAGGTGGGGATTTCATTACCCTTCCTAGGCCCCGAAAACCACAAAACTTGCATCCGCATTGACCCACATTAACTAAAAGAAATCTAAAGATGACTCTAAGGACTGTCGCGCTCAATTAGGACAGAAGAAGGCCGTGGGTAATTCATTGCTTATCCGCGTTTTCTTGTGGTGCCTAGAAAAGTGTGTCGAAGGCTAGTGGTTATTAATTAGGCCCACTACTTACGTAGTGGAGTACCTTCCCACTTACCTGGCCACAGGGGAACAAAGAGGCAGTGGAGGATTCTATCCCGCGACTTGTCTTTTGGCAGTTAGGAGCGGTCTAGAGCCGGACCTAGGTGACCATTAGATTCTAGGGTTTGTGTGCTGCATTTGTTGTGTCGCATCATATTTTTCAAAAATCCGTCCCTTTTTCAAAAGCAAAAACCGCATTTATTCATTTACCCCTAATTATAAGCCAACGCTGCCACTTGTACTAACCCTTTTTAGTACAAGATAGGCTGGAAACGGGATTCTAGTGCCCGTTTAGTCCGCATACCCTCTATCGACTCCGAAGTCGATATTTCTCCATTTACTTCTTCTTTACCCACTACCACACCTTCACCGATGGATCCACCTCCATCAAACTTCTTTAACCCTAATCTGCCGCCGTCCGTTGGTGCGCAGAATCCACCCCGCATCTCTCTCCAGGAGAGGTGCTATCCACTTAGAGGTCCTCTTTCGACCTGCTTATCCACACCACCAGCCAATGGGGATAACTTTGAGATTAAACCCCAGTATATCAATCTTTTACCCAAATTCCACGGATTCGAGACTGAGGACGCCTACGTTTTCATTACCAAATTTGAAAACGTATGCGCAATGATGGGTACGTCACAACTTTCAGTGGATGCGATGCGTCTACGACTTCTTCCATTTACATTGTGCGATATAGCCGAGAAGTGGCTATATAACACTACCGCACACTCTATTACGAATTGGGAAGAATTCGTTGCTGCATTCCTTAAGAAATTTTACCCAATCCAAAAGACAGCTCGAATCCGTAGCGAACTAAATCAATTTGCCCAGCTCCCTAACGAACCATTTTCAAAATGCTTTGAACGTTTCAAGGATCTATTGGTTCAGTGTCCTCATCACGGCATCCCGAGATGGGAGCTTTGCCGAATCATTTATGAGGGCATTAACCCAAGCACTAAACAGAGCTTTGAAAACATGTGTCAAGGTACTTTTGTGACCAAGGATGATGGGGAAGCTTGGAAGTACTTAGAAGAGTTCGCTGAAAAATCATTACAGTGGGAGAGTGGAACCCAACCATTGAATAGGGGTGGCGTACACCAAATAGATGTGTCCATAGGTGTTCGAGCTGAGATGGCAGCAATGCAAAAGAAGCTCGACGCTATGGAACACAAATTTTCTGCAGCCTCCTTAAACCCAATGTCGCTCCCCAAAACTGTTTGTGGGTGCTGTTCTGATCCGTCTCATTTAACGGAAGAATGTCCATTAAACTCTGCGTTTCAAGGTCACGAGCATTCTAATGCCGCATTTCAAAGATCTCGAAACGATCCATATTCTTCCACGTACAATCAGGGTTGGAGGAATCACCCGAATTTTGCTTGGAACCAAAACCAATCTCAAAACACGGTTCCAAACACGAATAACTTTCAAAGGGCTCTTCCTCCACCACAACAGCAACCCCTTCAACTCACTCAGCACCCCTACCGGTCACAAAATTTCCAAAACCAGGGCAACACTCCTGCACAGTCTAATCCTATGCAGCTGTCCTGTTCTGACGAATTCTCTCAATTCACTCAAACCATGAAATCACTTTTATCAAATTTCATAGAGGTTTCGACTGAGGTTAGATCTTCCGTCAGTGAGATAAAGAAAAACTCAGCGTCCCAAGCTGAGAGTATCAGATCGATGGAACCTGAAATCGCACGCCTTAAAGCCGAAATGAGTGCGAGAGAAAAAGGGAAACTTCCCTCTCAACCCCTACAGAATCCTGGGCATTACAATGTAAATGCCATCACAACGTTGAGATCGGGAAGAGTGCTGAACAATCATGTCGGGGAAGGTATTGATGATACTGAAAATCATATCAACACCCCGGCTGAGACCTTTCCACACACACACACTTCTCCTTCTGATCTTTCTTCTTCTACCACACCACCTTCTCGCGAGCCTATTCTCCATTTCCCACTAGGCTCGACACCTTCTCCCAACCCTTATAGTTCTCCACAGACGGTCCCCACACCTCTTTTGGGACCTCGTCTACCCCCTCTTCCTTCTCCTATGATGGACCCAGCGCTTATTGCGAAAGCTCCTTACCCGAATCGGTTAAGGGGTAATAGAACGAGTCCTCATATAGAGAAAATTATAGAAATGTTCAAACAGGTTAACATCAATATCCCTCTCCTAAATGCAATTCAACAAGTCCCCGCATATGCGAAAATTCTTAAGGACTTGTGCACTAGGAAGAGGAAGACCTAAGTGCCGAAGAAGGTCTTCATGGCTAATAATATCAGTACTGCTTTTATTCCCCAGCTACCAAAGAAACGAAAGGACCCAGGATTTCCTACAATATCGATTTCTATTGGGGGTAAAAACATAAATCGTGCTCTTTTAGACCTTGGCGCAAGTGTTAACCTACTCCCTTATTCTGTCTATGAGCAACTAGGGATTGGAGAGCTGAAACCTGCTCACTGCACTCTCCAGATGGCAGACCGATCTATCACCAAACCAAGGGGTGAATTAGAGGATGTGTTGATAAAGGTCGGGGAATTTGTTTTCCCTGTAGACTTCATTGTGCTCGACACACATCCTGTAACAAACCCCCGGGGCCAAATTCCGGTGATTCTAGGTCGTCCTTTCCTTGCCACTTCCAACGCTGTTATAAACTGTAGAAACGGTTCAATGAACTTATCATTTGGAAATATGACCATTGAACTAAATATCTACAAAGTTGGAAGTCAGCCATCAGAACCCTCTGGTCATATTTTAGATGTGTGCTCTGTCCATGAGATCGCTCCCGATAGTTGTGGAGCTGAGGAACTTTGCTTTACTGATCTCGATGACATTACCACATCTCTGTTTGATTTTACACAAGATAACAGTGAGGACACTTTACCTACACTTGAGTCCTGCACTTCTGACTTTTCTCCACCCGAGTCTGTATCTTTCACAGGCTCTGAGCTTATTTGTAAATCCAAAAATCACTCAATGATCCCTCCTTCTATCATTTCTCCGCCCGAATTAGATCTCAAAATTTTACCGTCTCATCTGAAATATGCTTATTTAGGTGAGAAGGAATCTTTACCGGTTATAATATCCGCTTCTCTAGCATTAGAGCAAGAGAATGTACTTTTATCGGTATTGAGATCTAACAAAGAGGCGTTTGGTTGGAGTATGGCGGACATCAAAGGGATTAGTCCCTTGATAGTTGAACATCATATACATGTGATGGATGATGCCAGACCAACCCGAGAACCACAGAGACGGTTGAATCCTGTCATGAAGGAAGCGGTCATGAAAGAGATCGTCAAATGCTTAGATAATGGTATTATATACCCCATCTCCGATAGCCAATGGGTGAGTCCTATACATGTCGTTCCTAAGAAATCCGGCATCACTGTTATAACCAATGAGGCGAATGAGTTGATTCAGACACGCGCCCATACTGGGTGGCGTGTATGTATCGATTATAGAAAACTCAATGCTGCCACGAGGAAAGACCATTTTCCTCTACCATTCATTGATCAAATGCTGGAACGCTTAGCGGGACGAGAATATTATTGTTTCATGGACGGATACTCAGGTTATAATCAGGTCCCCATCGCCAAAAAGGATCAAGATAAAACCACTTTTACTTGTCCTTTTGGTACCTTTGCTTACAGTCGCATGCCCTTTGGGTTATGCAATGCTCCCGCTACCTTTCAACGGTGTATGATGGGGATATTCTCTGATATGGTAGAGAATTTTCTGGAGATCTTTATGGACGACTTCTCGATTTTTGGAGACTCTTTTTCCGATTGCCTAGCGAATCTTGACGCTGTTCTTACTCGTTGCAAAGAGAAGAACTTGACTTTGAACTGGGAAAAATGCCATTTTATGGTCCAAGAAGGAATTGTTCTTGGACATGTCATTTCACAGAAAGGCATTGAGGTTGACAAAGCTAAGATAGATGTCATTCAAAACCTCCCTCATCCCAAAAGCGTCAAAGATATTCGCTCTTTCCTTGGCCATGCGGGCTTTTATAGGAGATTCATTAAGGACTTTAGCAAAATTGCTAGACCTTTAACTCTTCTCCTGGCCAAGGATACGACCTTCCATTTTGACTCGGATTGCGAGACAGCTTTCGACTCACTTAAACACTCACTCACTTCAGCCCCCGTTTTATCATCACCAAACTGGGACTACCCTTTTGAGCTGATGTGTGACGCATCTGATTTTGCAGTAGGTGCAGTCTTAGGACAGCACATCGAAAAGATGCCACACGTGATTTACTATGCAAGTAAGACCCTGAATGATGCGCAAATCAATTATACAACCACAGAAAAAGAACTTTTAGCGGTTGTATTTGCATTAGAAAAATTCAGGCCTTACTTAATTGGCTCACCTATAGTTGTGTATACTGACCATTCCGCTTTAAAACATCTTCTGGTGAAGAAAGATGCAAAATGTCGACTAATACGTTGGATCCTTCTGTTACAAGAATTCGATCTTGTTATCAAAGATAAGAAAGGATGTGAAAACGTAGTAGCTGACCACCTTTCATGCATCATTTCTTCTCCTGTGACCCTGCCGATCAATGACTCGTTTCCTGACGAGCAACTCTTGAGCGTATCCAATGAACCATGGTTCAGGAATATTGTGAACTATCATGCCACAAGACTAATACCCAGCGATTGGTCAAAACAGGACAAATACCGTTTTCTATCCCAAGTAAACACTTTTACTGGGACGAGCCCTATTTGTTTAAATATTGTCTTGATCAGATCATTCGCCGGTGTGTCCCGAATGAAGAGTTCAAGAGTGTTCTTTCTTTTTGTCATGATCAGGCCTGTGGAGGTCACTTTGGTCCTAGAAAGACAGCGGAAAAGGTTTTGCAATGTGGATTTTATTGGCCGACCTTATTCAAGGACGCATTTGAGCATTGCAAAACCTGTACACAATGTCAGTATACGGGTAGAATCTCCCAGAGGAATGAAATGCCTCAGCAACCCATCTTGGTTGTTGAAATATTTGATGTTTGGGGCATAGATTTTATGGGTCCTTTGCCCAACTCCTTTGGGAATTTGTACATACTGCTGGCGGTTGATTATGTCTCAAAGTGAGTAGAAGCCATTCCATGTCGCACTAATGACAAGAAAGTTGTCATTAAGTTCTTAAAAGAGAATATCTTTTCGCGATTTGGACACCCACGCGCTATTATTAGCGATAATGGGACACACTTCTGCAACAGATCTTTCGAGACTCTGATGCAGAAATACTCAATCAACCACCGACTTTCTACACCCTATCATCCCCAAACAAGCGGGCAGGCTGAAATCTCAAACAGACAAATCAAACTTATCCTGGAGAAAACTGTTGCTAAGAATAGAAAAGACTGGTCGACCAAACTGACGGATGCTCTTTGGGCATTCCGAACTGCATATAAGACCGACCTAGGGATGTCTCCATATAGGATAGTGTTTGGGAAAGCATGTCACTTACCTGTCGAGATAGAACATAAAGCATTGTGGGCTATTAAGGAAATAAATTTTGATCTAAACCTTGCTTGCAACTTTCGGAAGCTGCAACTTAATGAGCTAAGCGAACTCCGCGATGAAGCTTATGATAACGCTGTAATCACAAAGAATAGGACTAAGGTTTTTCACGATAAAAACATTTTGAGGAAAACATTTTCACCTGGTCAACAAGTCCTTCTTTATGATTCACGATTACACCTTCACGCGGGTAAGCTCCGATCTCGATGGAAGGGACCTTATGTTGTGCGGTCTGTATACCCGCACGGGGCAGTAGAAGTAGAAAATGTTAAAAACGGCACCGTTTTCACAGTAAATGGACATAGATTAAAGCCGTATTTTTCCACTGACCCCACGGAGGAGCTCTTGTTCTTACAAGAGCCAGTTTATTTGGATTAAAATTCCTCCGTCTCACCTTCATGTCCAGTATATCATTGCATCATCTTTTGAATGGAGGTGAGTGAAAAGAGTAAGTTTGGGGGAAGTTCTTCACTTATATATTTTGCCCCCACTAATAATTCCTCCCAGACATACAGGTTTTGTAGATATAACTGTTGGCAACAGTGAGGACACTGTTGAAAACAAGTTTGGGGGAGGTTTGTGCTTATTTTTGCATCATTTGCATATCATCTGCGTAAGCACAAAACATTTCTTTTAAAAATCTATAAAAATTGAAAATTTTTCAAAACCCATAAAAATCTAAAAATTTTCAAGTATAAAAATAATTTTAATATTTACACTTTTTGTATATAAATAAGATAATGAAAGTTTAGATAGTGAAAAATTACATCCATGAGTTTAGAAAAATTTAAGAAAACTAAGAAAATTAGATGTTTTCTTATACGAACTAGTAATAAGTAGTTATGAGCCGTTGTCCCAAGGGTTAGTAAGATGAAAGACGTCACTAATCTGAGGATAAAAATAAGTCTGAAAAATAGTTTCTATTCTGGAAGCCAAACATTTTGAACGTTGCTACCCTGCTATTCGCACTTACACACGTCTTAAAGCCTGGGATAGTAGAGGATACCTTGAAATGCTCTTGTCTTAAAACCGATGTATGAAGGAAATAAAAAAAAAATGAATGAAGAAAATATAAAGTGGTGAGAAAAATGGACACTGGTTTTGTTATCACCAAGGGCAATAAAAAAATGTATAGCGAGAGTGCTTCTTCACCTAGTGCCCTAAGGCCAACTGGTCTGGGAGTCACTGCTATGCCTGAGGTGGTGCAAGACGAGTAAAATACACCAAGTAAGCAAGCACAAGAGTAATCGGTCGGTTAGTACCTCAAGAAGTATTAACGGTCGCATGAAAGTGTGTGGGCAATCTCATCTAAATATTCATTAATTAAAAAGTACTGAGGCTGATGGGCAAGAGTATGATAGCTTGAATTGAATTCTCCGGGTGTAGGGATGTCCTTTACACACACTCAGGGTGATATGATCGATGTTTGGAATAAAGATAGGAATGAAAAATAAGACGATGTTTTATTGAGGGAGGACGTGATTTCTAACATCTTTTCATGACCATTAAGATAGGGCTCATGACAACCGAAAAGCTAGCTTAGTTGGAAACCCTAATTTTCAAGGCTTTTCTTTTACGATTCTTATCTTTAAATGTAATATTCATGATCTTTCTTTTATTATTGGATTTTGTGGGTGCAATCCGCTGAAAACCCTCAGGAGACAACACTCCTCCTATTAGGGACACCTAGAGGTTTAAAGGCTTGTTGCACGTGCTCAGTGCAATCGTGTTGCCTACGAAAGTGTGCTAGTTAGTTTTTTCTCTTTCTTTATTTTCTCCTTCTCTTTTTAATAAAACAGTTCGCTCGAGACGATCGAAATTAAGTTTGGGGGAATTTGATTAGTCGAAAATATTGTATATTTTAGCCGGCAATTTCCTCATCATTTGCATTCATATAGAAGTGTTCGGCATTCATATTTTACATATTAGCAAAACTGTCGCAAAATATCAGATTGCATGTATTAGACTCTAAAACCGACACTATAAAGGAAATTGACCGCATTTCATGGCATCACATCATCCCTATATTGCGCAACACTTGTTTTGAGATCTGTGCAGGAAAATCCAGAAGAAGAGCCAAAAATTTACACGGTACCGATCAAACATGACGCCAACCCAATGATTTCAGTTCTGGTATCAATACAAAGGGACAAATACAAATCAACATATCAGATGAAGCCCCAAATAGCAGCCCAAGACCCCTGCAAAAAGACCAAAGCCCAAGACTTCAACATGGCCGCGGAACCGCGGCCGGAGCCTGCTTGCGCCGCGGTTCCGCGGTCAACTTGCCACCTCAGCTCTTCATCTTTGCACCATAATTCCTAGCTAAAGGCCTACAGCTCAGAAAGACACTCCAAGTTCCAGAAGACTCCAGATACTTCTGCCAGATCAGCAAGCTTTGGATCAACACTAAACTAGCCTATCATTCTAGAAACTTCTTCCTAAACCCTAGCTTAAACCCTAAGCTAAGCCTAACAAACTCTTTCTAGAAGTTCCTCAACAAACTTTTGGAGGGAACTTCACAAAGGCTTAGTGTTTGGGTGTTCTATAAATAAGACCCTAGGCTCACTTGTAAATCATCTTGGAAAAATCCCTCCATTAGTTCATTTTAGAGCCATTCTATCTCTTTCTTCATCTTCTTCTTCCACAAGTCTAGTGAGAGGACTTGTGTGAAACTTTAACCCTAATTCCAATCAAAAGCCAAGATCCCGAGTACCCATCAAGCAAGAAGCCTTGCAACCTTTTAGGAGCCGAGCCGATCTTCAACGGAGCAAGTGGTCCAAGCCGATCCGCGACTCACGAAGCCGAGCGAAGCCAAGTCGACAATTTAGTTCTTCCTCTTGTAGTTCTTGAGCGACTGTAATCAAATTGTTGATATAAATAAAAGGTGATATTCTTTTATCTTGTTTTCTTTAAATTCTTGCATCATGATTCAATCTAAATTTCTAGTTATAATTCTTGTTGTGATGTTTGAGTAATACTCCGCTCGTCGAGGAGTCGAGACGATCAATAGAATGATGATGTAATATATCTTAAATTGATTCTTGAATCCTACGAGTTTTGTAAACCCTAGCAAGATCAAGAATCGATGACCCAATTCGTTGCGATGCTTTCTTGATTGATATCGCTCGAGATTGGGGAGTTACGATCGTTTCTTGAAATTGCTAGAGGCTAGAATGTGAATGATATCGACGAAAGAACAAGGGTTAAATGATGAAACCCTAGTTTCACGAGAAAGCCCTAACTCTCGTCGATCATCATCGATCTAGTATCAATTCTTCGAAGGACAAGAACACGAAATCTTGATATTACATCACGTCTATAGATCCGATCGATTCCTACGAGCCTCATTTAGATTCTTGACATTTAGTTGGAAATATCATCGAAACTCCGATTCTTGATTGTTTATCAGTTTCTTGATTCTTGATTAAACTCGTGACACCTGAATCAATCGATAAATTCTTGAATCATGTTTTCTTTTCTTTTCGATTAACTTTTCAATTCAAACAAATCAAATATAAAAACGAATCGCACAATCCCTGTGGACGACCCGCACTCGCTTACGATCTACAACTGACACCGTAGTTGATTGCGGTCAAATATAATTTTTTGATTGTGAACTTTATTCAATTTTCTAATTACCGACACAAAGAGACTCTTATCGATTTGACTTACTTACACAGTCTCGCATTTTATGATCAATCAAATGGCACCGTTGCCGGGGACTATTTGAATTGATACTTTTACATACACAATCCGGAAAAATCAACCAATCAGCAGTCCTGATTCATTGTGGGCCAATAGTAACCCATTCTTTTGATCTTCAGCTTCATCTTTGGTCCGGCTTGATGAGAACCGTAGAGTCCGTCGTGGGTTTCTTGGACGACTCTCCTTGCTTCTTCTAGTCCCAGACACATTAGCCACAAACTGTCGAATGATCTTTTATATAGAGTATCATTGATGAAGGCAAAAGACAGAGCTCGTTTCATGAGATGATGTCTTGAAGATGCGTTTTCGGGTGTACGATAGGATTTGAAGTAGTCTATGAAGACTTCTCTCCAATCCTTAGCCTTTTCTTCATCCTCTAATTGGAAGGCTGCTTGTTTGGTCACTTCCTTTCTTTCAGACGACTCCAGAGGTATTTCCGCTGGCGTGAGAATCCGACGGCTTTGCATAATGATCCTTATGTCATCGAGGTTTTCGTCGGCCCGTTCTTTAGCGAGCTTAGATAACACATCTGCCTTGCTATTTTCCGCCCACGGTATGCTTTCCAGGATGTAGGAGGGAATTTGAGTCAGTAGTTGCTGCACTCTTTCGCCATATTTTACCAACTCCGGTTTACACGTCTGATAGTCGCCATTTACTTGGCTAACGACTAGCTGGGAGTCTCTATATATGAGGAGGTTTTCGATTCCCATGTCAACAGCAATCTCAAGACCCGCTATCAAAGCTTCATATCCAGCCTCGTTGTTTATTCTTGGCTCTATTAAGGAGAGGGCGAAATGAATTATCCCTCCTTGCGGAGTCATGAAGATTAGGCCCACCCCAGCTTTGATTATGGGGGTGCTTTGCTTTCGCTTCTTCAAGGAAGATGCTCCGTCGAAGTATAGTTCCCATCGGGAATTATTTCCTTCCTTCTCCCCTTCGATTGTGTCGAACGCGTGCTCGTCTGGCAATTTGCAATTTAAGGGAGAATCGGCTGGTATCGGATGCTCTGCGAGAAAGTCGGCGATGGCCTGGCCTTTCACTGCCTGGAGGGGTCGATACGTTATCGAGAACTCTATCAAGTGGAGGGCCCATTTGGCAAGCCTTCCTGTTAGTATGGCTCGTGACATCAAATATTTGAGAGGATCCACCTTTGATATGATATGGACCTAATGTGCCAAGGCATAGTGCCTGAGCTTCGTTATCGTGAAAATCAGTGCCAGGCAATGCTTTTCAATGGGGGGTAGTTGTTTTCTGCCCCTAGGAGAACTCGACTCAAATAGTAGAGAGCTCTTTCCATTCCTTGATCGTTCTCTTATGCCCATAGCGCGCCTAGAGAGCATTCGAGGGCTGTTGTGTATAGGTTGAGGGGTTTTCCCTTGACCGGAGCAGTCAGTACCGGCGGGTTCTGCAGATATTGGTTGATTTCATCCAGTGCATTTTGGCATTTACGATCCCAAATGAACGAGGTCCCCTTCTTCATCAGGTGACTGTAAGGACGACATTTTCCGGAGAGGTTGGCTATGAACCACCAGATATACGCGAGCTTTCCTTGGAGAGACTGCAGTTGTTTAAGAGTTCTTGGCATGGGCATTTCCACAATCGCCTTGATCTTTGATAGGTCTATTTCGACGCCTCGATGTCGTATGATGAATCCTAGGAATTTTCTTGAGGAGACTCCAAATGCGCATTTCAGAGAATTCATCTTCAGATTGTACTTCCGAAGACGCTGGAACACTACGTTCAGATGTTCCTAGTGCTTCTCGTATGATTTGCTTTTCACCACAAGGTCGTTGATATAACATTCGACAATCTCATGTATGAGGTTATCGAAGATCTTCGTCATGGCCCTCTGGTAGGTACCACCAGCGTTCTTCAGACCGAAGGGCATCACCTTATAGAAGAATATGCCTAGCGGAGTTCGGAAGGCAGTGTGCTTTTGGTCTTCAGGATGCATTTTTATTTGATTGTAGCCTGAAGATCCATCCATGAAGGAGAAGACCTCATGAGTGGACGTGTTATCGATCATCAGCTCGGTAACGGGTACTGGGAAGTCATCCTTCGGTCAAGCCTTGTTGGGGTCCCGAAAGTCCACGCAGATGCACACTGTTCCATTTTTCTTCATCACAAGAACAATGTTGTCAATCTAGTCGGGATATTGAACTTCTTGGATGAAGCCGGAGTCAATTAGTTTCTTGACTTCGGCATTGATACTCATCTCAAGTTCGAGCCGCATTCTCCTTGGCTCTTGCTTGACCGGCTTAACGTCCGGCGATATAGCCAATTTATAAACCGCTATTTCTGGATCCAGTCCCGGCATCTCGGAATAGTTCCATGCGGAGCAGTTTTTATATTGTATAAGCATGTCCTTTAGTGTGGCCACCTGTATTTTAGACAACAGCTCGCCGATTTGTTTCTCCCAATCAGAGCAAAGCTCTGTTCAAATTTTGAAATTTGAAATGAAGCGGCTTTTCATAATAGCGCCAGCGCTAAGAGTCAAACACTCTGCTGCAGCGCTCACGTGCAAAGCATGAGAGCGCTAGAGCTAGCAGCGCCAGCACTAAGAGTCAAAGATTCTGATGCAGCGCTCACGTGCAAAGCACGAGAGCGCTAGAGCTAGCAGCGTCAGCGCTAAGAGTCAAAGACTCTGTTGTAGCTAGCATGTGCAAAGCACGAGAGCGCTAGCGCTAGCAGCGCCAGAGCTAAGAGTCAAAGACTCTGTTGCAGCACTCATATGCAAAGCACGAGAGTGCTAGCGCTGGAACTAAATGTTTCCTGCCGTTGGATCAAAGATCCAATGGTGATTAAAAAAAATCACCAAGACACAGAATAAGTTCTGTATGGGAAAAGATTTTCCCAATCTTGTTAAAAACAAGAAGATTTCCTTCTGTAAAACAGAAGCAATGGTGGGGAAACATCCCTAAATCAATCAGAGAAAGATCTCTTTAACTGATTCAACAAATCAGCCTACCCTATAAAAAGGCCCCAAGACTTCAAGTCTTGCAGAGAGGAACCCCCCCACAAGCTTTGAGAAATCTCAAAGAAAAGAGCAAGATCTGAGAAGAAGAACTCTTCTTCAAGATAAAAACAGAGAGATCAAAGCATCTCATCAAAGGAAGAAGAACATAGTTCATTTTTTTAGATCATAGATCTATAAGACAGAGGTCTTTCACAAAAAAAAAATCACAACATCTCATCATAAAAAGGGGGGGAGAAGAATTTCATTCTCTTCAGATCATAAATCTACAAAGACAAAGTCTTTCACAAAAGAAAATAGAAGAGATTGTAACATCTTTTATAAAAATAAGAACTTTGTTCTTCGAACTATGAGACAAAGTCTCTTGTAAGCGAGAACTTATTTCTCAGATAACAAAATTGATGAGAAGCGCTCTGTGCTCATTGTCTGGCGCTCAGCGCCAAGTGTGCCACGTGCTCCTCACGTGTGCGCTACTTAACAGAAGCGCCTTAGCGCTCCAAATATGACGCTCAGCTCCATGCGCGCCACGTGCTCCTCACGTGTGTGCTACTTAACAGAAGCGCTCTGCGCTCATTGGCTGGCGCTCAGCGCCAAGCACGCCACGTGCTCCTCACGTGTGTGCTACTTAACAGAAGCGCCTTAGCGCTCCAAATCTGGCGCTCAGCGCTAAGCACGCCACGTGCTCCTCACGTGTGCGCTACTTAACAGAAGCACTCTGCGCTCATTGACTGGCGCTCAGCACCAAGCGCACCACATGCTTCTCACGTGTGCGCTGAGGGAACATAAACTGTTCTTTAAATAAAGCCCAGAGCCATAATGAAGGCTCATCACTCAATAAAAGACAAAAATAGTTGTCAGAACCCAAACCAATGCTCAGTATTATTAAATGAAAAAGGACTGAGCCTAATTTAATGTCCAACATTTTAACCGAATGGGCCGAGCCCAAGTTGGCCACAGATCCCTAATTCAGATTAATTGAGCCCATATGCTCATAAATCTTTGATCTTAGTCCCAAACTTGATTACAGATCTCCCAAACAATATTGGTTCAAGGGTACATCTCTTCACTCCTCTGATATGTGTCGTTGTAATCCTTCAACGTCTTCAGAGAGGTGATGGGTCCCGACAACCAGATATTCCATGGACTGTGGGGTCCTTAAACTCATAGACTATGATGTCTTTAAACTGGACTATGATGTCCTTAAACTCTACGGACTATGATGTCCTTAAACTTTTGGACCGCAACGTCCCTAAACTAAAACAATAGAGCCCAAATGCTCTTTTGTTGGATCTAAATGATCCTGTTGAGTAGATCTTAGTCTAAAATTAGACTAACGTATCCTCAACAAACGTTTAAGTTGATCTTGATCTCAATGAGATTAACGATCCTTAAAACCAAACCAAACCCAAATCTAAGAAAATACGGATTTGGATTAATCCACGCCCTACGGGCGACAACGTAAATTAGTCTTCGTATACAATCCACAGGCAACCAAAAATAAAACAAACACACACGACACGAAGTGACCATCTAGAGAAGGAGAAAGTGGTTACCGCGATGCGGTAGAGTAATTAACTGCAGGGGCTTGCGCCTGCAGGGAAGAGCGTCCCCACAATCAAAACCCCCTCAAATGAAGGGGAATATGAAGAAGTCTGCTACATCGGCCGCATCCTTCTAAACCTTCGATACATGGTGCCATAAATCAACTTGGCATTTTCGGAGAGATGGACGGATAAAACCAAATAGCATCTGCTCCCAAATTCAGGCAAGACGACCTACGCGGTTTTGTCTCCATTTTCGGTGGTAAACAGATTCTGGCACGCCCGGTGGGACCTTTTCCTCTTTCCACTCCACACTTCGTGTGTAGTGTTTCGCAAACGAATCGCGATTAGCTATGATTGTCCCTGGATTCGAGGTACTAAGATTTGGTGTCTTGCTCCGTGCAGAAAAAAGAAGATCAATGGGTTTCAACTACACAAACTGCAACAACTCCCACTCTGTCCTTACTGGAGGGGTGACTTATGGGCCTCAAGCGGCCTCCGTTTTTAAGATGCTGGTGGAACAGGTGACGCAAGCCACCACTGGGCTGTTCTTTGGGACCATGCTCCCACCCATGAGCTTCAACGCCCTACTACCATCGCAAGAAGCTCCAAAGAAGTCGGTCTTCGATCGGCTTGAAACTATCGTGACCCCTCTCAACGGGTCGCCCAAATCCAACGCCTCGGTCTTTAACAGACTGGGCCAAAGCTCTAATGGGTCCGTGAAAAAGCCTGCAATACCTGAAGGGGTTATCCCGAAACGGATAGCCATCCCTGCTCCAGTAAATGAAGTCATCAGAGAGACTGCTCCTGCTAAGGGGTCGGTCTTCACAAGACTGGACCTTCCAACTCCCACTCCAGGCGAAGTCACCAAGGCTACTATCCCTGCTTGAAAGTCTGCCTTCAACATGTTGACCATCCCTTCGCAGCGGACGTCAGTCTTTGATAGGCTCGCACCAACAGCAACCCTTCACTAAAACGGGGGGCATGAAGAAGCCACCCCCATAACTGAATCAATACCGTCTGCAAGGCATGCTTGACATCGCCACTGGCGCTGAGTGAGGAAAGCTGGGGGCAGTTCCCCTTCTGGACTGACTCCGCCTGCTCCAACGGTGGAAGTTGATGCTGCTATTCCAACTAGGAACAGTTTTGAACCACTCAGGAGAGTCCGCAAGAACTTTCCGACTGCCGTGCTGAAAAGATCTCCTCCACCTGTGGAAAATGTTACAAAGACAAAACTGGAGCAGCCCCCCAAGCGGCTGTCCTCTAAAATTCAAAAGGTCTGGCGACAAGTCCAAGACTCGGTGATCAACCAAGACTACTCCCGCCGACCGAAGAAGTTGAAAGTTTAGAAAGAGAAGGACCACCCTGTCATACAACATAAGGTGCCGTCTACTTGGGTACCCGCTGCAACGGCCCCCTCAACTTCGACCGCTCACAAAAGAAGGTCGGAGAAAATCCCTGTGTCTGCGACAAAGCTCAAAGGCACTGAATCCAAACGCCCCAAGTCTGGGGGCATGGTGGTGCACACTGTTTATATGGCATCCGTGAAAGAGGATAGCCGTATCTCCACGGGTCATCGAACACTCACCCGATCGGTAACAAAAGCTCAGGAGCAACAACAGAAGCTCCAGGAGATGCTAACACAGATGGCCGACTCACTGGGCCAAAAGAAAGTCCGGAGACATCGTCGGAACATCATCAAGAATAAGAAACCGATGCTGAGTTCCTCCGCAGAATCCTCGAGAAGAAAGAAAGAGAGGCCGCGGAACAAGCGGCCAATATAAAACGAATGGTGCTTTTATTCCAAGATATGGTTGGGATGATGATACAGCCGGATCCTCCAGCTGAAGACCCCCCGATTGTCCTTGAAGAAGACAGAGGGGAAACATCGAACCCTCTTCCGGCTCTATCAACGGCCAAAGAGGAGACGATCTCCAAAGCCGTCTTGGATGACTATATAGCTCAACAGATACGAGCTCATCAGGCGAGCGAAGCGATTGGCCAAATCGTTATGACTGGACGACCCTATCCGGGTTAGTACGATCAGATAAAGTACCCTCCAGGATATACGATCCCTAAATTCCACGTATATAAGGGGACGGGAAATCCACACCAGGACGTTGCTCAATTCAGAGCCTTGTGCAGTAATACTGGGGGTGACGACAAACTGCTGCTTCACCAGTTTGTTGGCAGCTTGTCGGAGCATTTGAATGGTATTCCGAGCTCCCGAACGACTCCATTAAGACATTTGCAGAAATGGAGTTACTGTTTACACAGCATTTTGCGAGCGCTAGCGAGCGCACCCCAATCACGACGTTGATCAATGCCAGGGTGAAGCCGGGAGAGATATGGGTGCAGTATGCAATCCGGTGGCGGAACCTATGGTCAAAATGCGAACAATGCATCGAAGAAGCTCCTGCAGTAGGCATGTTCGTGGGTACCCTCGATCCGCATGCGACCATATCACAGTTCATGATGTTCTTTAAGCCGACCACCTTCCAGGCCCTGATAGACAAGCTGGCCCAGATGGACCAGATGGGCCACAAGCCGTCCTCTTCAAAAACGGAGTTCCAAAATGAAAAGTGGAAAGGGAAAGCGACCTGTGTCGCCAATGTTCAGTAACAGCCGAGTGGTCCAAAACTAGCTGATCGCCAAAACGACAGACAACGATTTATCAACAAAAAGTTAAAGCGTCCTTACTCATTCCCTCGGGATAAAACAAGGAGACTGTTCGAACTAGCGGTGCGCAACATGCTCATCATTATACCAGATCCGAGACGCCCATTGCAGTCAGGTGATGTCAACAATCCCAATTACTGCTCCTACCACCGAGTAGTAGGCCATCCAATCGAAGATTGCTTCGTCTTTAAAGGCTGGATTGAGGACCAATACCAACAGGGAAAATTCGCACTGTCCGAGAATTGGAAAGTAACCCCACCCCAGCCGTACGCTCCTAAAAGGGTAGACACACTGGGGGCATCATGCTCATTTATAGAAGAAGCTCCATGGGAGGTCGCTCTTTCAGCCAAAGCAGAAAGAATGCTGAAGGATCTTCAAACATGATCGGCGATCAGGTGGAAAAGTCCGCTGGAGTCCGAAGTCATTGAGGGAATCGTGAAGCCGCGCTCGACGCGAAGAATTGGTAGCGATAGTCAAGATGCCCATACCCAGCCGTCAAAATCTTCAAAGAAGAAGAAGACCAAAAAGCCCGTGAAGCCTGATGACAAGCGCACGGACCTGCAAAAACATATTGACGCGCTAGAGGAATACAACCAGAATGCGCGAACCCCGGTCACACTCCAAGAGTTTCTCAACCACATCCTTGAAACAGAGATGGCAACAAAGATGAGGGAGAAGACTCGTCAGATGAACCTGAGGATTATGTGGCAAGCTGCTACGTGATCTCTCACTCGTCAATAGATGGTGAAGAAACTCCTGATGCAGAGAAATTGGGGGCAGATCCCGAACCGAAACCCTTGGAACCGTCTGATGAGATGATCGATCTGCTACTGAACGCAGCCCGTCAGAAAAGCAAAGCCGATCGGGAGCGCGAAATGGCCATATTCGAAAAAGCCAAACGCTGGCGGCTGGACGAAAGGGTTAAGACACTCCCATCAGATCAAAGCACATCCGCCGCAAACAAAAGCAAACTTAAGACGAGGAAACGGTTTGCCAAAGCCTTTTCCATGGGAATGAAGCTGCCACCGCCCAAAGAAGATATCCCCGAGGATACGCACCTTGACGAAGTAGACGTACATCCTAACTATTGCTTATACCACCAGAGGATTGCACACCCTACTGAAGAGTGCGTGGATTTTAAAATGTGGTGGCAAGGGTACGTCGCTCACCGACAACATGTCAAGCGGATAAAGCGCAAGGCTCATCGGGAACGGAGAATCACGACGGATGAGCATAAAAGAACTGCCGGTAACCGTCACATGGTCAATTTCAGGATATCGCAAGTTCTCACCTTCGGAAGCGATTCTGACAAGGAAATAGCCCTCGGCCCTCTCTTCAAGGAATCTATTTCTGAAGCAGAAGAGACGAAGACCTGCGAGAACATTCAGCTGCGCAATCGCACGTTACCCGAAAAGAATCTCGGACCCACAAACAAGAGATCGAACAAAAAAGATAAGGGAAAAGAAAAAGTCCTTGAAGATATCGCCCTTAATGACCGAGTCGTCGAAAAGCTGGCAACCAAGGACCCGCCTAAGAAAAGCAAGGTAGATTACAACGTTCTGGCACACCCGAGGAAGATACCCTCGCAACTGAGCATTCTCGATGCCCTTCTGCTATCTAAAGAGGCGAGAGATTCTTTGATCAAGGCACTACAAGAGCCCGAGCAGTTTCAAGCTTTCCTTGCCGAAGAAAAGATGAAGGACGAGCTGGAAGAAGTGTACACAGCCAACATCACCTTCAGCGACGAGGACCTCCTCTTCGGGACGTGCGAGCATAATCGTCCCCTCTATGTCTCCGGGTATTGCCATGATATCAAGATAGGGAAGATCCTAATTGACAATGGGTCCTCTGTCAACCTCCTAAATGTAAGGGTGCTAAAAGAAATCTGCATGAGTGTTCAACACCTCGCTCGGGATAAAATCACTATCTCCGGGTTCGACTCCAAGTCATCACGGACGCTCGGGTCTGTGATACTGACGTTACGCTTTGGGTTGCTCGTCACTGATATCAAGTTTCACGTCATTGACGCCAAGACTTGCTACAACGCTTTGCTCGGCAGGCCTTGGTTACATGAGTACAACATCATCCCTTCTACACAACATCAGTGTATGAAGTATTTCAAAGATGGTCTTGAGTACACCGTGACAGGTGAACTGAACCCATTCACCGTGAATGAAGTCCGAAAGTACGAAGATGCAAAATATTTCTTGCCAGACTTTGAAGACACGGAAAGATGCCATAAGCCGGATAATAAGCAGAAAGCTATCACCACTATTCCGGTCTTTGGAAGCGATACCGAAGAGGAGGAAGAGATAGTTTATTCAAGACCACCCCAATGCAACAAGCCGGGACCGTCCACCCCTATTCTGGTCTTCGGCAGCGATTCTGAAGATGAGGTTAATGCAGTATTTTCTGTTCGGCCATCAATACAAGCCTTCACTGGCAATGAACGGAGTTTGCAAATCTCCATGGTTCCTCAAGAACATTACAAAGAGCTCGACGCACTTGATACCTATAGTGTGCAAGAACTGCAGACGTTCTACGTCCTTCCCAGGCGAAAAGATGAAAAGGCGATCCTATTTTATCGATCCGCGGAAACCAAAGTGGAGAAAGAAATCTGGCATGGTGCCAATTCTACGCTTGACAGGCTTCAGCCCATCCGTCTGCCCAGATACTACACAGAAGGATTAAAAAGGCTGTTGAGACGACATGGCGTACCCTTCAAACAGACTGCTCGACAAGCTCAATTCTACAACAGGATCTAGATCGTCCCCGGAACTCAGCGAAAATTGCCCAATGGGAGAATGGAAACGATCGGGATTGGATATGTTCAATCCAAGAAACGGGAGCGATTCCATGGCTGCTACGTTATACATGACTTCGATGAAGAAACAGATGCTCTTTTAAAAGACGTTGATGCTGAGCCAGAACGCGGTTCTGTCATAAAAATGCCAAGTCCATCGTTCGAAGAACAGATGGACAAGCTAATACGGGAAGCGAGTCAAAAGGTCCGGGATGACCACAACCGTGAAATGGCCATTTAAGAGAAAGCCAGGACGCAGCGCCTTCTTCAGCAAGCTACGGAGAATGACGATGTCCTTCGTCGCCAGCCCGTCATACAGAAGACCCGACGCAGAGGCAAAAACAAGTCAAAGAACGAAAAAAACGTTCGGCAATGGCGAAGCGGGTCCAAGAAGCCTCGCGATCAAGGAAAGGTCAGCCGGAATCCATCACTGATGAAGAAGATGGATCAGGAATATTCTTTTCCCCAAGACAAGACAAGACAAGGAAGATATTCGATCTTGTTATGAAACATCAAATGATTACTCTCCCGGAGTCCAAGCACCCCGAACAAGCAAGGGAGGTTCATCACGTAGACTATTGCTCCTATCACCGAGCGATAGGACATCCTTTCGAAGACTGCTTCACATTCAAAGACCGGGTTGAAAACCAATATCAGCAAGGCAGGTTCGCTCTATCTAGCAGTTAGAGGGTAACCCCACCACAGAAGCATGAACCGAAAGCCACATATGCAGCGAGAGTAGAGCCGGATCAACATCGGTCTTGGAAGCGATCTCGTACCAGTCACGCGATAACTCTGTCAGGAGAAGGAGTACGCGAGGATATGGCTGACCTCCCTTGGTGCTTCGAAAATGGTGATGACAAGGTGATCTCAGAGTTTCCACCGGCGCCAAAAGAGCTGGAAGATGGGATACATACTACTGCAGATAACCTCAAAAAAATCGACTTAGGAACGAAAAACCACCCACGGCCGACGTTCGTCAGTGAGCTGTTGTCTGAAGAAAAGGTGGCTACGCTCAAGGACGTGCTCATACAGTATAAAGACTGCTTCGCATGGAACTACTCCGAGATGCCGGGGCTAGATCCAGAGACAGCTGCGTATAAATTGGCGATATCCCCGGACGTCAAGCCAGTCAAGCAAGTACCAAGAAGAATGCGTCTCGAACTTGAAATGAGCATCAACGCCGAAGTTAAGAAGCTAATCGACTCTGGCTTTATCCAAGAAGTTCAATACCCCGACTGGATTGCCAACATTTTCCCAGTAATGAAGAAAAATGGGACGGTGCGAATCTGCGTAGACTTTCGGGACCTCAACAAAGCCTGCCTAAAGGACGAATTCCCCGTACCGGTCACCGAGATGATGACAGACAACATGTCCAGTCATGAAGTCTTCTCCTTCATGGACGGATCATCAGGGTACAATCAAATAAAGATGCATCCCGAAGACCAGAAGCATACCGCTTTCCGGACTCCGCTGGGCATAATCTGCTACAAAGTGATGCCTTTCGGCCTAAAGAACGCCGGAGCTACATATCAGAGGGCCATGACGAAGATTTTCGATGACCTCATACATGAAATCGTCGAATGCTATATTGATGACCTCAGCATTGGGAGCATCTGAAAGTAGTATTCTAACGTCTTCGGAAATACAACCTAAAGATGAACCCTCTCAAATGCGCGTTCGGAGTTTCCTCGGGCAAATTTCTAGGGTTCATCATACGACATCGAGGCATCGAAATAGATCCATCAAAGATCAAGGCGATTATTGAAATACCTCCGCCAAGAACTCTCAAGCAATTGTGGTCTCTCCAAGGAAAGCTCGCATATATCCGACGGTTCATAGCCAACCTCTTCGGCAAATGTCGCCCCTACAGTCATCTAATGAAGAAGGGTACCCCTTTCATCTGGGATCATAAATGCCAGAGTGCACTAGACGAAATCAAGCAATACCTATAGAATCCGCCGGTGCTGACCGCTCCGGTCAAGGGAAAACCTCTCATCCTGTACACAACAGCCCTTGAAGGTTCTTTAGGCGCACTATGGGCACAGAAGAACGACCAAGGGAAAGAGAGAGCCCTCTACTATTTGAGCTGAGTTCTCCTGGGGGTAGAAAACAATTACTCCCCTATCGAAAAACATTGCCTGGCGTTAATCTTCGCAATAACGAAGCTCAGACACTATGCGTTGGCGCATGAGGTCCATCTCTTATCAAAAGTGGATCCTCTCAAATATTTGATGTCAAGAGCCATACTAACAGGGCGTCTCGCTAAATGGGCCCTTCTCTTGTTGGAGTTCTCGATAACTTATCATCCCCTCAAGGCAGTGAAAGGCCAGGCCATCGCCGAGTTCCTCGCTGAGCATCTGATACCTACCGACTCACCCCTAAATTGTGAATTGCCAGACGAGCACGTGTTTGACACGATCGAAAGGGAGAGAAGAGAGAATGATACCCGATGGGAACTCTATTTCGACGGAGCATCTTCCATAAAGAAGCGAAAGCACAACTCCCTATAATCAAATCGGGGGTTGGCCTCATCTTCGTGACTCCGCAAGGAGGGATAATGCTATTTTCCTTCTCCTTAACAGAGCCGAGGACAAACAATGAAGCCGAATATGAAGATTTGATAGAAGGTCTTGAGATCGCTGTCGACATGGGAATCGAAAACCTCCTCATATATGGAGACTCCCAGTTGATCGTTAGTCAAGTAAATGGCGACTATCAAACATGCAAACTAGAGTTGGTAAAGTACGGTGAGAGAGTGCAACAATTGCTGACTCAAATCCCTTCCTACGCCCTGGAAAGCATACCGCGACCGGAAAATAGTAAGGCGGATGCATTAGCCAAACTCGCTAAAGAACTGGCTGACGAAAAACTCGATGACGTGAGGATCGTTGTGCAAAGCCGTCGGGTGCTTGCACCAGCGGAAATATCTCCGGAGTCGTCTGAAGAAAAGGAAGTGACCAAGCAAATGACCCTATAAATAAAAGACCAGGAAAAGTCTAGGGATTGGAGAGAAGTTTTTATAGACTACTTCAAATCCCGCCGGACACCTGAAGATGCATCCTCAAGACATCAGCACATGAAAAGAGCTTTGTCTTTCGCCTTCGTCAATGATACTCTGTATAAGAGATCGTTCGACTCCCTGTGGCTAAGATGCCTAGGACCGGAAGAAGCAAGGAGAGTCATCCAAGAAACTCATGATGGACTCTGCGGTTCTCATCAAGCCAGGCCAAAGATGAAGCTGAAGATCAAAAGAATGGGCTACTATTATTCAGGAGTGCCTTGAATACGCGAAGCAATGCCATTCATGCCAGATTCATGGAGACTTCATCCACCAGCATCCAAACCCGCTACACCCAACGGTGGCGAGCTAGCCGTTCGAAATCTGGGGAACCGACATAATTGGGCCCATCGAACCAGCGTCATCTAGAGGACATCGGTTCATATTGGCAACAACCGATTACTTCTCTAAGTGGGCAGAAGCAGTACCGTTGAGAGAAGTGAAGATGGAGAATATCCTCCATTTTTTCAAGTCACACGTCATCTATCGGTTCGGCACTCCGCGACGGATTATCTGTGATAACGGGCTAGCCTACAGAAGTCACAGAATTAGCTGCTTCGCGCAACAACATAATATAGACTGGAGATACTCTTCGGTCTATAATCCCCGAGCTAATGGTCTAGCTAAGGCTTTCAACAAGACCTTGACGAAGATCATAAAGAAGACGGTGTCTAAAAACAAAAAGGACTGACACGTGAGACTGCAGGAAGCTCTCTGGGCATATCGGACTACGTTCAAAATGGCCACGAATACAACGCCGTATGCATTGGTATTCAACGCTGAAGCAGTACTTTCCTTGGAGATAGAGCTACCCTCTCTACGAGTGGCGGTCCATTACGAGCTAACAGACGAAGAGAATGCTCATCTTTGGCTTGAGGATCTTGATGCCCTCGATGAAACCAGTCTTATGGCGCAGCAAAACTTGGAGGCTTACAAAGAAAAGATGACGTGCTCATACGTGAGATTGATTAGGCCGAGAATATTCCGCTAAGGCAAACTCGTGCTAGTGGTCAAGAGACCTATGATCCCCAATCATGCCAAATGGGAGAAATTCGAGCCGAATTATGAGGGCCTGTACATCATAGACAAGGTCTACCAAGGTGGGGCTTACTTTCTCATGAATATGCATGGCGAAAGACCCTTCAGGCTAATAAACGGCCGGTTCTTGAAAAAATACTACGCCTGACGAGTCACGGCCTAGGTCAATGATAGATGACGACGCTTATGTCCGCTCGCTATCTTCCCAAGCCCAAACTCTATAAGTAGTATCCAGCGAAAACTTGCCTCAAAATCGCTGCGGACTGAAACGTCCCTAAACTAGCAATGGACTGAAATTTCCTAAAACTAACTACTGACCGAAACGTCTTTAAACTACTGCAAACCCGCAGCATCCTAGGGCTGACGTGTTAAAAAAATGGTACGTCCACAAGAAAAATGGGCACGGATGAAAACCCGAAAGGGCTCCGTGAGTAAAAAAAGCAGGGCTACCGGCAAGTTTGTGAAAACCCAAAAAGGTGCAGACTCAGTAAAAAAACAGTACGTCCACAAGAATAATGGGCATGGATGAAAACCCAAAAGGGCTCCGTGAGTAAAAACAGCAGGGCTACCAGCGAGTTTGTGAAAACCCAAAAGGGCGCAATCTCGTTAAAAGACACTTGCAAGGTACTCTCGACCTTGTAAGGAGAAAATACCTACGTGAGATCCTTACGACTCATAAAGGAGTGACACACTTAGGGACCCCCACGATTCCTAAGGAGAAATTACACTTACGAGATTCTCACGACTCGTAAGGAGAACCCTCTTATGAGACCCTCACGGCTCATAAGATTCAAAAGCCTTAAACTACAGGGATCTGAACCTGTTCTTAAGCCATCACCTTTCCCAGACTGCCCTACATGCGGTTCAATGCTGACCCTTGTATATAATCCACGGGCACGAATAAACATTTCCCCAACAGAGTCCCACCAGCGACAAGGGATATCCTCACATGGTGAACGACCCTTATAAGTCCTCTCGACTTATAAGGAGAAAATACTCTTGCAAGATCCTTATGACTTACAAGTAAACATACACTTAGGAATCCTCACGATTCCTAAGGAGAGAATACACCTACGAGATCCTCACGACTCATAGGGAGGAACAACTTTATGAGACCCTTACGGCTCATGAAGTCAAAAGCCTTAGTCAACAGGATCTTAACCCTGTTTGCTAAGCCACCCTTGTTCGAACCGACAAAGGCAGATGATGATTCGCTCCTGGCAGTATCCCAGTTGTAGCGATGATGATGCCTAAATCGGTATCAAATTCCAAGTCCTTTCATGGCAAATGATGATTCGCTCCTGGTAACATTCCAGTCGCAGCGATACTGATGCAAGATTGGAGTGAGACCATGAGTTCCATACTCGAAAAAAATGGAAATGAAATAGCCGAAATATTTAGGCAACTCGCAATAAAAATTAGCGAGTCAAATATATGCATACAAAAATAGCCGAAATGATTGGGCAACTCTCAATAAAAAACAGCGAGTAAAAAAAACAGCCGAAATGATTGGGCACCGCGAAAATAGCCGAAATGATTGGGCAATCGCGACTTTCGCGATATAAAAAGCTGAAATGATAGAGCATCGCGGAAAGAAAAAAATGAAATGAAACTTTTTGCCCTACAGGCGAGTCCATACTGACCCCTGTATACAATCCATAGGCATAAGCGAAAAGGGAAGCACATGTCCCCCACCAGATCCTGTCAAAAGGGAAAGTCAGATCTCAACAGCAACATCTGCATCCCAGAAGACCAACAACGGCATTCCTCCTTATGCCAGCAGAGCACGAACTCAACACCACCAATTGGAGCCACGGTGAAGTCTCCAGTTCCAAGACTTTACGGTTCACGGACAACATAGAGTCAGCCCCGACACCGAAGAAAACGGAGCACGTCATCTAATGACCTCGTCGCGGAAATACGTCAGCACATGACCCCATTACGGAAATACGTCAGCACATGACCCCGTCGCGGAAATATGTCAGCACATGACCCCGTCGCGGAAATACGTTAGCAAATGACCCCGTTGCGGAAATACGTCATCCAATGACCCTTTCACGGAAATACGTCAGCACATGACCCCGTCACGGAAATACGTCATCCAATGACCCCGTCGCGGAAATACGTCAGCAAATGACCCCGTTGCGGAAATACGTTATCCAATGACCCCGTCACGGAAATACGTCAGCAAATGATCCCGTTGCGGAAATATGTTATCCAATGACCCCGTCACGGAAATACGTCAGCAAATGACCCCGTTGCGGAAATACGTCATCCAATGACCCCGTCACGGAAATACGTCAGCAAATGACCCCGTCGCCGAAATACGTCAGCAAATGACTCCGTTGCGGAAATACGTCATCCAATGATCCCGTCACGGAAATACGTCAGCACATGACCCCGTTGCGGAAATACGTCATCCAATGACCCCGTCACGGAAATACGTCAGCACTTGACCTCATCGCGGAAATACGTCATCCAATGACCCCGTTGCGGAAATACATCAGCACATGACCCCGTCGCGGAAATACGTTAGCACATGACCCCGTCGCGGAAATACGTCATCCAATGACCCCGTCACGGAAATACGTCAACCAAATGGCCTCCTCGTCGGAGCAGTGCTTTGACTCGGAAAAAAGGCCAACTCATCTATCACTTACAAGTCCTCTCGACTTGTAAGGGAGAAAGTTCTCTTGTGAGATCTTTATGACTCTCAAGGGAAAGCACACTTAGGAGTTCTCATGACTTCTAAGGAGAAAATACACCTACGAGATCCTCACGACTCATAGGGAGAAATTTTTTTATGAGACCCTCATGGCTCATAAAATTGAAAAGTCTTGGGAGGAAGATCTGAACCTGATTCCTAAGCCATCACTACCCTACAAAGAGTTCAAGATGAACTATTATCTATCACCTACAGGCCAAATTTTCTAAAATCACATGACAGCAAAGAAAAGAAGGCAATAATATAAGATAGAAAAGAAATGTGTCCTTTATTCATAAATTCAATTGGATACGAGGTACATCATATGAAAATGGATGGAATAAAAGAATAAAAAATGAATGAATACATGTTATTCATGAATTACAAATTTACGTCAATACAAAAAATTACAAAGACAGGTACTAAGGAGGAGGCCTTTTCAACAAGCCGCTCGTGCACCCCTTTCAGCTCTTTCTCACAGTCAGCCACCGCTGCCAGCTCCGCTTTAATTCGATCTCGTTGCTGCAAGTAGGATAAAATATCCGTATCGATTTCATGCTTAGCAGCTTCGCAACTTTGCATAACCCGCTCGGTGGAGTCAAGCTTCTTTCTTAGCGCCAACTCGTCTGAGATATACCGTTGGAGACTATCGAAAATAGCCTTCAGCTGTGCAGCGTTCGCGTCGACCTCGGCGCGCAACCGAGCAGACTCGTTAGAAGATGCCTCATGTTCCTTCTGCCGCAGGGTCGCCTCTTGTTCAAAATGGCGAAGGAAAGGAACACTCTGCTCCATCCATGCAACCCGCTGGGAAGTTGAAGCTAACACCTCGGGAGCAATACGGTTGAGCTTGATCTCATGCAAGCAAGCCTCGATCTGTCTGCAGTAGTCAACCTACGACCCGACGACGACCTCAGCATGGAAGTTCACGAGTGTCGCCAGCATCGGATTAACCTGCATAACAAAATTTGTAGCGGAGGTGAAGGCTTCAACATCAAGATCCTCAACGAACTCGCTCAACATTCGTCGACTATTCACGGCGCCTCGAGAAGATGTGAGTTTAACAAGAGGCCCTGCCGGCATCCTAATACGAGTCTCGAAGGGAGATGGAGCCAGTGCGATTGCTGCAGAATGAGTTACGGTCAATTGCCAACTCAGGAAATAAAGAAACGCATAAGGGGTAGAGCCTATCATACCAGCTACAACAGACGGTAGGACGGGGAGTGCAGGGAGTTCGGTTATCTCTTGACCCGCGACGCTATATCCAATATGAAGAAGAGTTAGCAATATGGCTATCCGTAAAAGAAAGGAAAATGCGTCTGTGATAGACTAAATTCACCGACATCAGCAGGTAGGGCAATCTCTGGCTGGAATGAGAAATGCGGGTTTAGCACCTGATACAGATGATCAAAAAGGACTCCTGCAAAGTTATGAAGACATACTGTCAGTACAAAGAGAGTGATACCCATAATGAAGCCGATGAATCACAAACCTATACCTTCCAGCATTTCAGAAGACATGGGAGAAGGTGAGGGAACAATAGCCGTCATTGCGGTGACCCGTGGTGCTTCAGAGGGCACAATTGCAGCGACGGAAGCATCATTGGGTCCCTCCTTCAGCGGAATGGTTTTAGCGCCAGTGGCTTCATCCCCTGATTCTACGAGGGCCGTCGTGACACTCGCAATGCCAGGCGATGGAGGGGAATCACAGAGGGAAAGAGTGGCGGTTTGGACAGTCCCGGACTCCCGAGAGAGAGTAGCAGCTTCAGGCTCGGTAGTTGCCGTCTTCTCACCTGCCACCTTATCGCCAATACTTGGCCCTACAAGATATGGTACATTAGAGTTTGCGAATCGAGTGAAAATGAGAAGACCTGGCATTACATTACCTGATGATGGATTCTGGGTTACCTCCCGAGCCGCGCGCACAGCCTGTCTGTGAGCGGTGGACAAAGCAGCTAAAGCATCCTTCGAAGAAATGGCGATAGATGGGACAATACTTGAACCCGCACCCACAACCAAGCTGGCATCATGATTCCTCGCCGCACGCTTTCGACGCTTCTTGTCGGCCTGGGCAGTGAGAAAAGACCTCCTCAAGACCTCCGTCAAAGTGACATCATCGTCCGAGCCAGGAGCTACCTCTGGAGCCGTTACGGCGTCCGTCATCGGCTGCTTAAGCGAAGCCTCTTTCGGCGATACTGGGGGAGCTGGGACTTCAGCAGCAGACCCTGGAAATGTCGCCGCGCCACCCTGCAGGATTGGAACTACATTCCGGATAACCTGGGTCGATAAGATAAAAAAGGGGTTAGATTACCCATGAAGAAAAAGGGAATGAGGGAACAGTGAACCGAAATATACCGAGGCCCAAAGAAACGCGAAGCCTCTCTTCCTCCTTAAAAGTCCGAAGGGAAGCCGCCAGAGCCTCTTCAGCGTAGATGCCTGACAAAGAAGGATGTATTAATAAATACATAATAAGAGAGAAGGAAAAAGCTCAAAACGACATGACTAGAGCATACCCGTATCCGCAAGTGATAGCAACGCCGCCTCTGCGCGGGCCTGTCGCTTGGAAGCCATAAGGGCGGCTTGAAGATCGATATCATCCGCAGGCTCAATAAATAGACCCTCATTAGTCCCGTACTCACTCAAACCCTCGCTATAGGGAGCATGGGGCTCCTGGCCAAGTACGACGTCGAGAGAAAACATCAACTTCTTCTTCTTTTGCGAACGAGCCCCGAGGGCCGACGATAGGAGCCTACGCTTCACGGGCATTTTTGGGCGACGGGTCCCAATCTCCGCACCAATTCTAGAGTCCGGAGACGCTATAGCTACCGTTTTAGGAACACTGGGCTATGGCTTTGAAGTAAAGGTATGAGGAACCGCAACCGTATCGGTCTCCTTTAATGAAGGACGAACGTCAATTCATCGTTTTAAAGGGACGGACGGGTTACCGGCAGGGATTGCACCCTTACGATCAAGCAGCAGCCGTCGTTCTTCCCTAATCACGGCACCCGTTGTGTGCTGATACCACGCCACATATGCGTTCGAGGCGTTCGGGACGTAACTCGGCTCGCTGATAAGGAAGATGGACCCGGTATTCAGGATCATGAAGTGGTGTAGCGCAGTGCGAATTCCCTCTTCAGTAGCAGTCGGTTCTGTCAGAAAAGCTTCGAGGGGAACATCCTGGTTGTAACCCGACTGTTGGGCAAAGCGGTGCGGATTGTACCTCATAAACAATGCCGACTCGTTCTGCCTGAATACTAAGAAGCCCGGCCTGATCGAGTACAGATGCACGATTTCCCGAGACTTCAACGAGGAAATTCCGTCCTTAGAGGTGTCACGCAGCGGCTGCACCGCCTTAGTTGACTCCTTGCCAATAGTCATGACCCTATCAACGAAGGTCATGCTTTCCCCAACCATGCGCGGGCGGAGGATCACTCCCCGAGCTTCTCGTGACTATGGGTCTGAAGCAGAGGCGTCGATTAGAGACATCACCCGGGGGAAATTGTAGCTATCATAAAAATGGGGACGTTTGTGGATTCTAAAGGCTCCAAGCACGTGCAGCTCGATCCACGAAGTAAAATAGTGCAGCGGGAGATGTACGGGCTCTAAACCCAGCTGAGTAGTGTCCGCCGCCAAGCTCAAGCCATGATACAAATGAGCCAGCCCGGCAATCCCGACAACAACCCGTGTTCCTTCAACCATCCGGTGAGCCGGGTAGAAAACGGATGGCCTCATATGACGAGGGTGCATGGGAAGTATGAACCAACTTAACCATAGGCCGAGAAACCCCAAAAAGAATGTCTCTTCATCGACGTCTGAAGCTGCAAGCTCTGTGAAGGGGACGACCGGAGTGTCCGGGAGAAAGAAATTTCTCTGATTCGCTTCCGCTGCCGGCTGTTTGTCCAAACCAAAGCCGAAGGGATCGGCGAGCTTGACAAATTTCACAGTTTCTTTTGAAAGGAGTTCGGGGAGGAGAAAGCGGGCAATAAAATCTGTGAAGCTGACGTCGTGCCCCCCAGATTCTAAGAACATGCACTCATAAATATTCAACACCTTGATTAAGCTTGGGAATCGGTGGTGAATGGCATTTTCCGGAGTCAGACCCATCACTACAGATCGAGTTGCAAAGACGTATTCTTCAGGGGGAAGTATCTCCTCGTAGTGTTCCCCTCTGACAGGTAGGCCCGAGATCTCCGCAAACTCCTCCAGGGAGATTGAAACCTCCCGATCCGATAAGAGAAAGGTGTGTGTCGGGATGTTCCATTGCTATAAGAAAGCCTTAATCCACCACACCGGAGGCGCCAGATACTGTAAAAGCGACGCATAGATAGAAGGGTACAACCCGAGCTTCAATAACGCCAACTTTTTTGGCGATAAGATGTACCGGGCCCACTGCAGGTATCCGGCCGAATGACGAGGAGTCAGGCCAATCATATACACCTGTCCCCCTGACATATGCGCCGCCCCAGAATATCTAAAGCCATCGGCGGCTGCATAGGTATCGCGGCCATAGAGGGCTGAAGGCGACCCTCTGAGGTCCAGTGGATCTCCTCTACGGCATAGTTAACCTGGGGTAAGTCGGCATAATGAATAGCGGAGATTGGTTCTGAAGGTGTCGCACAAGAGAAGCTGCGTCGACCCTGGATAATCTGGTTGTACCACAACCCCCACAAATGAAGCGACTTCTGCTCCGATTCATGATCCTTGATCAGTGCAAAAACTTCTCGGTCTACGGGCGCGTCGGCGAAAGCGCTCTCCGGACGAATGAATGGGAAAGAAGTGTCGTAAGACATAGTACCTGCACGGGAAGAACGAGGGTTAGCCGTGAATGCTACAGCCCAAAGCCTAGTACTTGGTACTTTAAATTCGTACCGCACTGCAATGTAGTGGAAAGGGACCAAGAGGGACCCACACAATCTATATGATGGCTTATCATTAATAAAACGGTCTCATCATTTGATGAGACAGACATTAAATGAAGAAATCCTAAAAGGATTCTCATTTAATGAGCGTCCCTTGGGTCAAGGAGTAAATCTTCCTTGAGAGCAGTGCTCTGCAACAGAGATATGACATTTGTCATAATTAATCATGAAGGGAATAAAAATTCCCCAAAGAAAAAAATTCTGAAGAGCCATTGCTCTATGAAGACGATGGAATTATCCATCAAAACCCTAAAAGCAAAGCTTTATTGAGTTAAAAATTCTGAGATCTTTAAGATCTGCAAGATGAACTCTAATAGTTCTTCTCTAATGGGTTAAGAAACCCTAAGAAAGATCTCTTTAGATCTATGATTTCAAGAGAGCAAAGCTCTGTTAAGAAAACCCTAAAAGTTTCTTTAGATCTATGATCTGAAAAGAGCAAAGCTCTGTTAATAGGTGAAAGCCTAAATTGTAAAATAATCTCTTTAAAGATTTGATCTTTACCTAGATTTTTGACAGAGTTCTGACTCTAAGAGAGTTAAACAGATAGCTTGGCTCTGAAAGAGAATTAATTCTCAGAAAAACAAACAAGGAGATGAACATGGGTCATCTCAAGGGCCAAAGTCACTATTTATAGGCATAGAGAGCCATTTCAATGTCTGAGTTGATCCAATGGCAGAGATGCTGCCACCGATGCACTCATGTGTAGGCCACGTGAGTGCAACGGTGGGGGGCATTTGTTTCCCCAATCAGAGCAAAGCTCTGTTTAAATTTTGAAATTTGAAATGAAGCAGCGCTTCATAATAGCGCCAGCGCTAAGAGTCAAAGACTCTGCCGTAGTGCTCACGTGCAAAGCACGAGAGCGCTAGCGCTAGCAGCGCCAACGCTAAGAGTCAAAGATTCTGATGCAGCGCTCATGTACAAAGCACGAGAGCGCTGCGCTGCTAAGTGTCAAAGAATCTGTTGCAGCGTTCACGTGCAAAGCACGAGAACGCTAGCGCTAGCAGCGCCAGCGCTAAGAGTCAGACTCTGTTGCAGCGCTCACGTACAAAGCACGAGAGCGCTAGCGCTGGAACTAAATGCTTCCTGCTGTTGGATCAAAGATCCAATGGTGATTAAAAAAATCACCAAGACACAGAATAAGTTCTGTATGGGAAAAGATTTTCCCAATCTTGTTAAAAACAAGAAAATTGCCTTCTGTAAAACAGAAGCAATGGTAGGGAAACATCTCCAAATCAATCAGAGAAAGATCTCTTTAACTGATTCAACAAATCAGCCTACCCTATAAAAAGGCCCCAAGATTGCAAGTCTTGCAGAGAGGAACCCCCCACAAGCTTTGAGAAATCTCAAAGAAAAGAGCAAGATCTGAGAAGAAGAACTATTCTTCAAGGTAAAAACAGAGAGATCAAAGTATCTCATCAAAGGAAGAAGAACATAGTTCTTTTTTTAGATCATAGATCTATAAGACAGAGGTCTTTCACAAAAAGAGATCACAGCATCTCATCATAAAAAGGGGGAGAAGAATTTCATTCTCTTCAGATCATAGATCTACAAAGATAAAGTCTTTCACAAAAGAAAATAGAAGAGTTTGTAACATCTCCTATAAAAATAAGAACTTTATTCTTAGAACTATGAGACAAAACCTCTTGTAAGCGAGAACTTATTTCTCAGATAACAAAATTGATCAGAAGTGCTCTGTGCTCATTGTCTGGCGCTCAGCGCCAAGCGCGCCATGTGCTCCTCATGTGTACGCTACTTAACAGAAGCGCCTCGGCGCTCCAAATCTTACGCTCAGCGCCAAGCACGCCACGTGCTCCTCACGTGTGCGCTACTTAACAAAAGCGCTCTGCGCTCATTGACTGGCGCTCAACGCCAAGCGTGCCACGTGCTCCTCACGTGTGTGCTACTTAACAGAAGCGCCTTAGTGCTCCAAATCTGACGCTCAGCGCCAAGCGCGCCACGTGCTCCTCACGTGTGCGCTACTTAACAGAAGCGCTCTGTGCTCATTGACTGGCGCTCAGCGCCAAGCGCACCACGTGCTTATCACATGTGCGCTGAGCGAACATAAACTATTTTTAAATAAAGCCCAGAGCCATAATGAGTGCTCAGCACTCAATAAAAGACAAAAACGGTTGTCAGAACCCAAACCAATGCTCAGTATTGTTAAATGAAAAAGAACCGAGCCTAATTAAATGTCCAACATTTTAACCGAATGGACCGAGCCCAAGTTGGCCACAGATCCCTAATTCAGATTAATTGAGCCCATATACTCATAAATCTTTGATCTTAGTCCCAAACTTGACTACAGATCTCCCAAACAATATCGGTTCAAGGATACATCTCTTCACTCCTCTGATATGTGTCGTTGTAATCCTTCAACGTCTTCAGAGAGGTGACGGGTCCCGACAACCAGACATTCCACGGACTGTGGGGTCCTTAAACTCATAGACTATGATGTCTTTAAACTGGACTATGATGTCCTTAAACTCTACGGACTATGATGTCCTTAAACTTTTGGACCGCAACGTCCCTAAACTAAAACAATAGAGCCCAAATGCTCTTTTGTTGGATCTAAATGATCCCGTTGAGTAGATCTTAGTCTAAAATTAGACTAACGTATCCTCAACAAACGTTTAAGTTGATCTTGATCTTAATGAGATTAACGATCCTTAAACCCAAACCAAACCCAAATCTAAGAAAATACGGATTTGGACTAATCTACGCCCTACGGGCGACAACATAAATTTGTCTCCGTATACAATCCACGGGCAACCAAAAATAAAACAAACACACACGATATGAAGTGACCATCTAGAGAAGGAGAAAGTGGTTACCGTGATGCGGTAGCGTAACTAACTGCAGGGGTTTGCGCCTGCAGGGAAGAGCGTCCCTACAATTAAAACCTCTCAAATGAGGGGGAATCCGACGAAGTCTGCTACATCGGCTGCATCCGTCTAAACCTTCGATACATGGTGCCATAAATAAACTTGGCATTTTCGAAGAGATGGACGGATAAAACCAAATAGCATCTGCCCCCAAATTCAGGCAAGACGACCTCCTCGGTTTTGTCTCCGTTTTCGGCGGTAAACAACGAACATTGGCCTTGGATCGTTTTCCGTGCCCAAGTCGATTTTCCTTAGATTGTCCGCCGTGATATGTATCCCATCCTCCAGCTCTTTTGGCGCCAGTGGATATTCTGAGAGCATCTCGTCCTCATTCTCATTTGCGAAGCACTGGGAGAGATCATCGATATTCTCATGCTCCCCTTCCTTCGAGAATGTTATCACGTGGCAGGTACGAGTTTGTTTCCAAGACCGATATTGATCTGGTTCTACTCTCGCGATATAGGTTGCTTTTGGTTCATGCTTTCGTGGTGGGGTTACCCTCCAGCTGTCGGATAGAGCAAACTTGCCTTATTGTTACTGGTCTTCGACCCAGTCTTTGAAAGTGAAGCAGTCTTCAAGGGGATGTCCTATTGCTCGATGGTAGGAGCAATAATCCGGGTGATGGACCTCATTTCCTTGTTCGGGGTATCGAGGCTCCGGGAGCGTCATCATTTGATGCTTCATGACAAGGTTGAATATTTTCCTCGTCTTGTCTTGAGGGAAAGAGTATTATCGAGCCATCTTCTTCATAAAAGACGGATTCCAGCTGACTTTTTCTCGATCGCGTGGCTTCTTGGATCCGCTTCGCTGTTTTTGAACGGCATTCCCATTCTTCACCTTATTGTTGCCTCTGCGTCGGGCTTTTTGCTTGCCACGAGAGCGCACAACGGGCTGAGGGTGAAGGGCATCGTAGTCTTCTCTTTCAGTAGATTGATGAGTGAGACGCTGCGTCCTGGATTTCTCATAAATGACCATTTCGCGGCTGTGGTCATCCCGAACCTTTTGACCCGCTTCCCTTATTAGCTTGTCAATCTGTTCTTCAAATGACGGGCTTTTCATTCTTACGGTGGGCTCTCGCCCTGGTTCAATATCAGCGCTATCTGGTAAAGCATTCCCCTCTCTATCGGAGTTATTTATGGCACGACAGCCATAGAATCGCTCCCGTTTCTTGGACCGAACGTATCCAAGCCCAGTCGTCTACATCCTCCCGTTGGGAATATTTCGCTGAGTCCCGGGAACGTCCCAAATTTTGTTGTAGAACTGGGCTTGTCGAGCAGCTTGTTTGGAGGGTACGCCTTGGCATATTAATAGCCTTTTCAGTCCCTTTGCGTAATATCTGGGCAGACGGATTTTTTAAAGCCTGTCAAGCGCAAGTTCGGCACCATGCCAGACTTCTTTCTCCACTTTGGTCTCCGTAGATCGATAGAAAAGGATTGCCTTTTTACCTCTTCTCCAACGAGGGACGTAGAATGTTTGTAACTCTTATATGCTGTATGTATCAAGTGCATCGAGTTCTTTGTAATGCCGTTGCGGGACCATGGTAATTTGTAAATTCTGATCAGCTCCAGTGAAGGTCTGTATTAACGGGCTGTCACGTCCCGCTTTCCAGAGTGCGCTATGATCGGTACGTGACAGAGCCAACCATACTACCTGTGGCTAGGAAATATCTCTCCACAGTCACATTACGGCTGTCTATAATATATCAAGAACAGGAAAAATATAAACTAACTAGTACATGTCCATTTGCCAGAATAAACGAGTCATGAAATATAAATATGCGGAAGCAATAAATCTAATAAACAATAACATCTGGAAAGTACGTCCCAAATACGGGCTCACATCAGGAAATAAAAGTACGGAAAGAAAACTAAACTAAACTAAACATTAACAAGATCCTCACTGCTCGGCCTAACGACGGAAATACTCCTAATCAGCCTGCGAAAGAGACAGAGGATCTGGGCCATGCAAAACCCAGACGTCAGTGCGTCATAATATCAAAATAATAAGTAAACAGGATGTAACGAGATATGCAGACATGAGTATAAACAATAACATGAATAAAACAGGTAAACACGGATATGAAACAGTAAAGTGTATACGTGCAGGTTAAGTGCAGTAAGTAATCTAACTATATTACTGGGTTATCTACTCTACAGTTTGTGAAATCAATTTAATGGAATCATCGATATAACTCAATAGTATCCTGTGCATGCCCGGGACCACAGTCAAGACTCTCGGGCTGAATCCGAGACGTGCCGCTAGGCAGTAAACAGGTAACATGTACAGACGAATGATGTTAGAAGCATCATCCCGTGGCTGGCCTAGCCCATAAAACTGATCAGTATAAGTATCGAACTGTCGAGTTATAAGTCAGGTTTCAGCATTGATTTCCCCTTAACCCCAAGGCTATGTGTTCAAGTTAGGAATTGATAAATATGAAACTAATGCCAACACAGGATCAAGCAAGTACATGTTTTGTCTGAATAGACAATAGGATATGTCCGTTGGGACAACAAGTCAGGATTGTCGGCATTAGTAACAAGATCAGGAATCAAGTCAAGCAGTGGTACATCAGGTCATGTCAGGTGGTGCACAGTATATCAAATCGATGCCCAACAGTAAAATATAGCAAGTATCGAATCATGGAAAAATACATATGCACAAGTGTTTATCAGGGATCACATCTACAACTCCATGACTAAGTAAGATGCACATTATCAAGCATAGGGTGCCAATGTAGCAGTAATATGAAATGATATGATCTGGCATGCAACTAGATATATAATAAATTGTACGGATGCGAATGGATATTGTAAAATTGTAAAACTGTAACACAGGATGCACAATGCAATGAACATGTATTATTATTATTATTATTATTATTATTATTAATATGGAAGTAAAATATGTATCATAGCATGTAGCAAGATAAAATTTCCTGATCGGATCTCATGACGGGGTGCGTACACCACGTACTATGTCGGTAAATGTCACGACGCACACGTAGGCATAAAGAACTGGACCAGGCAAAGCAAGAACATGACCACGCTGGCTGAGGATGTCTACTGGGTCGCCCGGATCGTCGGCGACGGCACGGCTCCGGCGATGACTGGAAACCAAGAAATCAAGAAAGCAAGAGAAGAAGAAGAAGACGAAGAAGAAGAAGGTTGTTCTATGAGGTTTCGTGCTGTGGGGTCAGAGGAGGTGGCAAGGAGATGAGGATGAGGATGAGGATGAGGGTGGAGGCGGTGATGGTGAAGGCAACGAGGCTCGGGTGTGGGTAAGGTTTTCTCGTGGTCGGGGAAGAAGAAGAGAGGAGAGAGAGAGGGACGTAGGTTGTGAAATATGGTTTTAAAATTTTTAAAAGAAAATATATATAGTACGAGAGAGAAGGAGCAGGTGAGATTTTGGGGTGAGGGGATAGTTAGGATAAAGATTAAATAAAATATATTTAGTTAAAGAATATATGAAATCGTATATAAAACAGTTTAAATATTTTTAGAATATTTTATTATATATTTGAGTTTTCTGGCTGATACAAAAATACATCAAAATATGCCCGGGTTGGGTCTAAAATTACGGTTTGAAAATACAGATAATATACGTGTCAGCCAAAACCAAAAAGCGATGTCCAGTTAAAGAAAATGCATACCCACAAGAACGAATACACGTAACGTGCACGTAGCGATCCAAACGAGTCCATTTCACCAAACGGGACGAGAACATGATGAACGGATGCTACCACTGGTCATGGGTATGATGCAGGCCATGCTAGATATTTTTAAAATATATTATTGGATTATATTTGTATTATTAAAAAAATATGCAGATGCCAGATATAATGCAGATATGCAGGATATAAAACATGACAGTGCACAGATTCTCTTAATTAGCCAGGATAAATCATAAACAGGAATCAAGATGGATTTCCAGCAAGCGGGTCAGGTCGGAAGCAAACACAGATACCAATTACACTATTCGCACCCATAACAGCAACAAATCAAGAAATAACCACTCGATATATAAATTAATCAAATCAAGCATGGTATGAACTAGGGTGTTACACGGGCGGACGTAGAACACTGTGTTGGGTTCGTCCTCAGAGTCACTGCTAAAGACCAAAATAGGAGTAGATGGTCCTGGACTGTTGCCTTGGTGTTGCCCCGAGTAGACTATCTTTTCATCTTTCTCGGTATCGCTCCCAAAGATCAGGATAGTGGCGACGGCTTTTTGTTGGTTCTCCGGCTTATGACATCTTTCCGTGTCTTCGAAGTCTGGTAAGAAGTACTTTGCGTCTTCATATTTGCGGACTTCATTTACGGAGAATGGATTTAGCTCCCCCGTAACGGTATACTCGAGGCCGTCTTTGAAATAATTCATACACTGGTGTTGTGTAGAAGGGATGACGTTGTACTCGTGTAACTAATGTTGGCCGAGCAGGGCATTGTAGCAAGTCTTGGCGTCAATGACATGAAATTTGATGTCAGTGACGAGAAGACCAAAGCGTAATGTCAATATCACAGACCCCAGCGTTCACGATGACTGCGAGTTGAACCCAGAGATGGTAATTTTATCCCGAGCCAGGTGCTGAACGTCCATGCAAATCTCCTTCAGCACCTTCACGTTGAGAAGGTTGACAGATGACCCATTGTCGACCAGGATCTTTCCTATCTTGATGTTATGATAGTACCCGGTGACATATAGAGGACGGTTGTGCTCGCACATTCCGAGGAGGAGATATCCATCGCCGAATATAATGTCAGCTGTATGAACCTCTGCTAGCTCGTCCTTCATCTTTTCTTCTGCAAGGAAAGCTTGGAACTGATTTGGTTCTTGTAATGTCTTGATCAAAGAATCTCATGCCTCTTTGGACAGGAGGAGAGCATACAGTATACTCAGTTGTGAGGGTATCTTCCTCAGATGTGCCAGGACATTGTAATCCACCTTGTTTTTCTTAGGCGAATCCTTGGCTGCGGGCTCTTTGACGACCCTATCATCGAGGGCAATTTCCTCAGGGACTTTTTCCTTCCCCTTGTCTCTTTTGCTCGAACCTTTGTTTGTAGGCCCGAGGTTCTTTTTAGGCAACGTACGGTTACACAACTGAATATTCTCGCAGTTCTTCTCTTCTTCTTCTTTTTCAGAGGTGGATTCTTTGAAGAGAGGGCCGAGGGTTATTTCTTCATCAGAATCGCTCCTGAATGTAAGAACTTGAGATTTTCCTTTTGTCGAACTAGTATCAACCATATGACAGTTGCCAGCCGTTCCTTCATGCTCGTCTGTTGCGCTTCTTTGTTGTCGACTGGTTTTGCGCTTCATTTGCTTGAAGTGTTGCCGGTGAGCAACGTATCTTTGCCACCACTTCTTGAAGGAATTGCACTCTTCGGTGGGGTGTGTGACCTTCCGATGGTATAAGCAGTAGTTTAGATGTACATCCGCTTCGTCGAGGCACGTACTCCCAGGAGTGTTTTCTATGAGAGGAGGCAGCTTCATTCCCATTGACAGGGCTTTGGCGAACCGCTTCTCCGCTTTGATCCTGCTCTTGTTTGTGAAAGTCGACCCTAGCACCACTATGAGGTTTTAGTAGCATCAAGCATGCCAAATTTTAATTTTTATTAGGTGCTAAGCTAGACTAACAAGATCTTTACTAGATAATTAGGGTTTTCTTTTGTGATGTGATGAACTAAAGAGAAGAAAAGAGCATACAACCTTTGTAGTTCGAGTCCTTCTCTTCAATAGCTCCGGGTTGAAGTCCACACGACTCTACTAGGCTCTTCTTCGAGTTGAACGAACCTCCTTCGTGATCTTCGCGCTAAGGACGATCCACCCGAAGTCCACTAGCTCAAGCTAACCCTTCACTAATCTCATTAGTGAAGGCAACACTCCACATCAAATTGCTAATCTAATGTGAGATGGTGGAATAGGGGTTTATTTTGCTCACTAGGGTTTTCACAAGTTCAATGATTCACATCACATGTAAGGGTTTGAACTTGGAAGTGAGGTGAAGAAAATTGTAGAGAGCAATAGGAAGCAAGAGCTCATGAAAAAAATGGTTAAGGCATGAAGAATGAAAATGATGAGAGTAAACTCAAAATGGCTCTCTCTTTCCTCACTTATTCAAGCATAGAATAAAATTGCAATTCTAAATTGCAACCATGCTTGAATAGTGAGTCAAGACTAATATACAAATAATAAAACCTATGCCTTGCCCATTCCACAAATATCTCCACAATTTACACCTCATTTTTCTATTTTCTAAAAATAGAAAAACATGTCACGCTTCATATAATAATATATATTTATATATATCATATATACATTAATATATATATATATATATATATATATATATATAAATATAAAGCAATTAGTGAGCTAATGATATTAGTTAAGATATAATTATATCACATATAATATATATCACATTATTAAATCAACACTTGATCTAATAATCCGGTTATATCACATATAACCTGACCGACATCAGATAATTGCCAGATTATCATACGGTATCACATACTCAAATTTAATCAGGCCCACGCACATCAACATATATGCCCTACTTCGTTTCGCTTGAACCAGGAAACTTCTGTGGGACTTTAAAGACCCGTCAATACGGCAGCAGTAGGTGATGATCATATCAGTCACCTACAAGCTGTCGGCAGTACTAACTGGACGAAACGGCTACCCGGGTATTGAGCGATATGAAGATCAACAAGCAAGCTCGTCCATACTCTCCATGAAACCTATCAGTAACACTACCGTACAATCAGTCTCTTTGTCTGATATGTCGCATGTAAAGTCTAGGGATGGTAAACGTCAGACCCCATTAACTTGATAAGTCATGCCGATGTTTGGCTCATAACAGTTTGAGAAACTATTGATAACTCTTATCAGTAAATCTCAGATACCCTGGCCAGGGATTTTCAGTTATAGCCAATCGAGCATAGAACAACATCAACTCCCAATACCGGGAGAGACGAAACCCCTCCTATCGCTCATCGCCTCCATATGACTCGGGACTGTACCCAAAATCCACCTGTTTGCATAACTCCTTTGAGCCGTGGTAGGAAGGAAATCAAAGCACAGTGGGAGCCACACAAGACTCTATGACGATCTCGGGTCTACAAACTAACCTGTACCAATGTCACCAGAGGACTGCTATCTGACGATAGGTATAGTACCAACTAGGAGTCCTCGACGAGTCCTGTTCGGTGTACCCATTCTCCAATGAGCACCTGTATACAATCTTTGATGTTACCCACCAATGGTTGTGGGATCAACCATCGCCCTCTAAGGGAAAAGAAACGTACACACTAGTTTACTCTGGAATATCGATGCCCCAGTCTCGATATTCCCACGACTATGAACTATTTAAAGGATGTACTTTTGGACCACCCTGGCCCCGCTAGTATGATCTCATCATAGTCCTGGTAGTCAAGTACATATCCTAAGGGCTTTATCAACATGTGAGAGCAAGACAGTAAAGAATACTAGTTAACATGTTAAGGTAAAGAGTAACCAGGTAGCATACTATCATGTCGAGCAAGAAAGTCCTTTATATATATGTCCAAGCATCCACTATAATATACATCACATGTACAATAATGTCCTCTAGAGCATACATATTCCTAACAATCTCCCACTTGCACTAAGGCTATGTGTTGTAGTATCTCATACCCAACATCCCAAAAAGTCTCTCAAACTGTATCTGGGGGAGTGTCTTCGTGAGTGGATGCGCTATGTTGTCCTACGTGTCAATTCTTCTGACCTCGATCTCTCGGCGATTTACTATCTCCCTGATCTGGTGATACCACCTCAGAATATGTCTAGATCTCTGATGGGACCGGGTTCCTTGGCCAAAGCCACCGCACCATTGTTATCACAATACACAGGTATTGGATGCTCAATGGATAGAGCCACACCAAGCTCAACAATGAAATTCTTCATCGAGACAGCTTCTTTGGCAGCATCGTTGGCAGCGATGTATTCAGCCTCCATCGTTGAGTCTGCTACAGTGTCTTGCTTGGAACTCTTCCAACACACCGCCCCTCCGTTGAGGGTAAAGACAAAACTCGAGACCGACTTACTGTCGTTCTTATCACTCTGGAAGCTCGAATCAGTAAAGGACTCAACCTGGAGTTCACCGTTACCATACACCAAGAACATTTCTTTAGTCCTTCTCAAGTACTTAAGAATGTTCTTCACAGTTGTCCAGTGGTTTTCCCCAGGATCTGATTGATACCTACTCACTACACCTAGTGAGTAAGCTACATCCGGTCTGGTACATAACATCGCATACATGATAGAGCCTACTGCCGAAGCATAGGGTATCCCTTGCATGCGAGCCCTCTCCAAATCAATCCTGGGAGACATCTCTTTGGAGAGAGTGATTTCTGAACAAGTGAGAAAGTTACCTCGCTTGGAATTTTCCATACTAAACCTCTTTAGTATGGTGTCAATGTACCTGGATTGGGACAATCCAAAAATCCATTTAGATCCATCTCTATAGATCTTTATCCTCGAGATGTAGGAGGCATCACCAAGATCTTTCATAGGGAACTTGAGTGATAAGAAGAGCTTGACCGAGTGTAGTATAGGAACATCGTTTCCTATTAAGAGTATGTTATCCACGTACAATACGAGAAAGACCACCTTACTCTCTACTACTTTCTTATATATACAAGGTTCATCTACATTTTTGATGAAGTTAAACTTTTTGATAGCTTCATCAAAACAGATGTTCTAACTCCGCGACGCTTGCTTTAATCTGTAGATAGATTTAAGCAGCTTGCACACCTTTCCGCTGCTCCCACTGTCTACGAAACCCTCTGGCTATGTCATGTACACATTCTCTTCTAAATCACCATTTAGAAAAGCGGTCTTGACGTCCATCTGCCAGATTTCGTAGTCATGGTATGCAGCAATGAAAAGTAGGATCCTGATGGACTTAAGCATAGCAACAGGAGAAAAGGTTTCATCATAGTCGACGCCAGGTCGTTGACGAAAACCTTTTGCTATAAGTCTCACTTTGAAAGTCTCAACTTTTCTATCTACACCAATCTTCTTTTTGAAGATCCACTTGCTCCCAATGGGTTTTACCCCTTCAGGAGCAACATCCAAAGTCCATACTTTGTTGGTGCATAGATTCCATCTCGGATCGCATAGCATCCAGCCATTTCACAGAGTCTCCACTTGTGATGGCCTGCTCGAAACTAGTACGGTCATCATCTTCCATGATGCAATCCTTGTTCCCACTGTATACGAGAAAACCGTAGTATCTCTCAGGCGGATGGAGAACCCTATTAGATCTGTAGAGTGGCTGGGGTTCGTTAGGCACTATTGGATCCTCTGGTTCCACCAAATCGTCAGTTGTAGTTTGTGCTGCTGAAACTTCTTCCAGTTCTACCCCATTACTACTAATTTCTTTAATAAGAAATTCCTTTTCCAAAAAGGTGGTGTATTGAGAAACAAACACCTTTTGTTCCTTAGTGTGGTAGAAGATATATCCTTATGAATTCTTTGGATATCCTATAAACTTACATAGAACTGATCTTGCCTCGAGCTTGTCCGGATTTTGCCTTTTAACATAGGCTAAACAACCCCATATCTTAACTCGTTTAAGATACTGCCTCTTTCCCCTCCATATCTCATATGGTGTTTTAGGCACAAATTTTGATGGAACTTGATTCAATAGATATGCAGCTGTCTCAAGCACATAACCCCAAAAAAAAGACAACTCAGCAGTACTCATCATAGAGCGCACCATATCTAATAGGGTGCGATTTCTCCGCTCCGACACACCGTTGTGCCGTGGTGTATACGGAGGAGTAAGCTGAGAGAGAATCCCATTCTCTTTTAGATAGTCTCGGAATTCCCCGCTCAAGTATTCTCCTCCCCGATCAGATCGTAGGATTTTAATATTTTTGCCCGTTTGGTTTTGAACTTCGCACTTATATTCCTTGAATTTCTCAAAAGGTTCAGACTTGTGTTTCAACAAGATCACATGTCCGAACCTTGAGAGATCATCGGTGAATGTAATAAAGTACAAAAAACCATTCCTGACATGTGTAGACATAGGACCGCATACATCACTATGTATCAGTCCCAAGAGTTCAGTAGCTCTTTCTCTGTGTCCAGTAAACGGAGTTTGGTCATCTTGCCTTTGAGACATGACTGTCAAGTTTCATAAGATGAAAATTCGAACGGATTCAAATATCTATCTTTATGCAACTTAGTCAGTCTTGTCGCATTGATATGACCTAGTCTACAGTGCCACAAGAAGGCTTCGTTCATTTCTGAACTTTTACTCTTGTTTGTGTTCTGTATGTTAAGAACTGTACTTTGATTAAGAACGTATATACCGTTACATAACATACCAGATCCAATCAACACTTGTTTCTGGAAAATGTTCATAACATTATCCTCTAATGTGAGATTATATCCTTATTTAGTTAGCAAAGAAACCGATATAATGTTGCACATCATCTTTGGTACGTAGTAACAGTCGTTCAGAATCAATGTATTACCAGTTGGTAATACAAGGTGATAATCGCCAATTGCCTTGGCTGCAACAATTGCAATATTCCCTACTGTTAGGGATTTATCACCCTTTTCCAGTTCTCTACCTTTCTTTAGCCCATGTAACTGTTAGTGTATATGCCCTAGAGGCCATTACTGTATCATACTAGTTTGTATATTACTTAATGGAAGCTTGGGATATTCACCTTGTATAAACAATCTTGCTCAATATAGTAGTATGCTACTTGGTTTGTTTCTACTTCAATGTGTACATGTGTTTATTTTAGTATATCACCTATACACATTAGTGGAGCCCTTAGGATCTTTGCTTGATTACCAGCGTTGTGATGGCAGTCACACTAGTGGGGGATGGGTAATCTATAAGCACATCCTTATACAGGTCCCTAGTCGCAGGACTATCGAGACAGGGCATCGATACTCCGGAGTAGACTAGCGTATGCGCTTCTCATCCCAATGTGGGAGATGGTCTGTCCCACAGCCATCAGTACGTCGTACTGGAGATAGTATACGGGTGCTCGTTAGGTTACGAGTACACTGGACAGGACTCGTCGGGAACTGACAGGTTGGTATTATACCTATCGTCAGTTATCAGTTCCCAGGTGACATGAGTACAGCTTAGTCCGCTGACTTGACACTGTCACTTCGCCTCGAGTGTGTTCCCACTGTACTTTGATTACTACCCTACCACGGCTCAAAGGAGTCGTGCAAACAGGTAGTAGTTGGGTACAGTCCCGAAGCACTTGGAGGCAGTGACGGTTAGACAGGATTCGTCTCTCCCGGTATTGGGGGTTGACATCGCGCTGTGTCTAGGAGAGCCATTACACGAGTAGTCCCTGGCCAGGGCAATCGAGATATACTGGTAGGCTTCCAGTGTTATCTCAGGGTGTTTTGGGCTTCACTCCGACACGACTTGTACCGCTATTAGGGGACTGGCGTTTACCGCCCCCTAGGCCCGCCATGCGATGTATCAGACGAACAGACCGGACTGTACGGAGACTGTCACATTCAGACTCAGTAGGAGTTCAGATGGGGTTCACCTCGTCAGTCTTCTTATCGGCATCTACCTGGGGACCGTTACGCACAGCTAGTGCCGCTTGCGGTCTGTGGTTAAACCCACTGCCAGCGTAGTGTCGAGTCTTTAGAGTCCCACACGGAGGGCTATTCGCCTTTGGGCAAAACTGAGTAGAGGTCGCATGGTTTTGCGACAGGGTTCGTTCTTATCCGCGCACTTGTGCACGTTTGGAGTCCGAACGGATATTACTAGCGGGCTCTGGTTTGAGCCAGATACTAGTATATGTTTTGGGGTGAGTTTTATCTCATTGTGTTCATGTTCCTCGGAACAAGAATGCGGGTGTGTATGCACAGTTGGTTGAGGCGGAGGAAGAGGATTTTCATTAGGGTTTCGGAACGGGTGTGTATGCACTGTTGACAGTCGTCTTTTTCCAAACCCTAATGAATTTATGATATATCAATTAATAATATTAATTAAATGAAATTGTGTCATGGTTGGGTTTGTTGACTTCTTGACCAAGGTTGACTTGTTGACCATGGTTGAAACTTTGACTATCATTATTACATATCAAAGATACTCTTTGATTCTAGCAAAACCATTTAATGTGTGTAATGATAATTGTCATTCCAAACCATCCATCAACTGTTTCATTTAGATTATTATTATTAATTTGATAATTCATTTCATATTATGTTATGGTTGTAAAAAGTTATTCATTCTATCATAACATTTCTCTTTCCTCTCTTCTTCTTCCTCCTCCTCTAGTTCAAGGAGACTCACTCTCATGTGTTGAGAAACCCTCTCCTTGAGATAAGAACACCCCAAAACCACTCTCTACTCACTCTAGGGTTAGAGGTCTAGCAAGCCAAAGATCCTAGTTCTCTTAAAGTTCGAGAAAGGAGCCTGAAGGTTGAACCCTCAGGTGGATCCCTCTTTGACGGAAGAAGGAGACGAGGAAAGCACCATCCAAGCTCTACAAAGGTTTCAAGAAGAAGGAGTTCAAGTTAGGTATAACATCTTTTCCGAGTAGCTAACTCTCTTTAGCTTGGTAGCTAGTTTAGTTTAGAAAAGATCCCGACTTTTGTTAGTCCATGTTGCCTAATGCGCTAAAAATTTGTTTTTTATACCGTTTCCGCCTCCCCGCAAGAACCGGGGTTGGCAACGTGGACTTACAGTGGTATCAGAGTCTAACTAAACTTAAACTAGCTAAGTAGTAAAGTGTATGGAAGTTCGATCGGAAAAATCACAAAAACCTAAACATCAAAAACCCTAACTTTCTGTTGAAATTTTTTGTGCTCAAAAGATAAAAAGTTTTACTCCGAAAATCGGCTCAGGGTTTTGTGAAGACACCCACCAAAAACGGTCGCCTGAATCCATCAAACCGCCGCGGTTCCGCGGCAATGAGTATACATTTGCCGTGGAACCGCCGCCGTTTTGGCTCCTCTCACGACCGGGTTTGGTGCAGTGTTCTTCTGGTAGGGTTTTGGGATTTTTAAGATGGTTTATTTGCGCCCAGGTTTTCCAGAAAAGAAATTTGTTTTTGGGGGCCTATAAATCCGTATTTTTGATCGAACTTCACTATACTTTGACTAATCTGTTATACCTGTGATGTTTATATGTATTGAACGTCGGCTAATCGCTATATGTCGATTAGTCGGGGATATACATATCTGTGATCTGTGTTTGATGATGGTATGTGTATATGAATGCGTTGGACTGTCGCGGGTGAATAGCCGGGGTGGATGTGAGATGATTGTTTCTTTTTCTTTCATTCATGTAATATGTAAATTGATGTAATATTATTTGTATGGCCGCACAACCGGGTCGGGGTTGTAGCCGTCATTGTATAATTCTTTTTACTGTTTTTGCTCCTAGGATAGACCCATGGAGGGGTGCACAAATGATTGATTGTTTTTCCGTTGTGTAGTATGAATCAATTCAAAAGGTCTCCTAAAAGGCACCAGTTGATAGAAACTGTTTCTTGTGTCGGTAATCAGAAAGTTTATAAAGAACTTCACAACCAAAAAATATTTTGACCGCAATCAAACTACGGTGTCAGCTGTAGTGTTATGAGTGAGTGCGGATCGTCCACAGGGATTGCACGATTCATTTGTATTATGATATGCTTGAATTGAATAGTTAAGTAACGATAAAAGAAAACATGATTCAAGAATGATTTGTATTCGAGTGTCACTATTCTTTATTCAAGAATCAAGAAACTATAAACAATCAAGAATCAGGGTTTCAATAGTATTTTTCCAGTCAACAATCGAGAATCTAAGAGAGGCTCGTAGGAATCGATCGGGTCGATAGACGTGATGTAATCTGATGATTTCGTGTTCTTGACCTTTGAAGGATTGATACTAGATTGATGACGATCGACGAGAGTTGGGGCTTTCTCGTGAAACTAGGGTTTCATCTCATAACCCTTGTTCTTTCGTCGATATCATTCCTTTTCTAGCCTCTACCAAATTCAAGAAACGATCCAAACTCCCCAATTTCGAACGATGTCAATCAAGAAAGCATCGAAACAAAATGGGTCGTCGTTTCTTGAACTTGCTAGGGTTTACAAAACTCGTAGGACTCAAGAATCGATTAAAGCTATGTTACATCATCATTCTATTGACCGTCTCGACTCCTCGACGAGCGGAGTTTTATTCACACATCACCACACAGAAAAGATTTACTAATTGTAAAGAATTCATGATGCAGAAATTAAAGAAAGCAAGATAAAAGAATATCACCTTTATTTATCTCAACAATTTTGATTACATTTGCTTCAAGAACTACAAGAAGAAGAATCTAGATTGTTGATAGGGCGTCGCTCGGCTTCGTGAGTCGTGGATCGGCTCGGATCGCTTGCTCCGTTGAAGATCGGCTTCGCTCGTAAAGGTTGTCGGGCTTCTTGCTTAATGGGTACTCGGGATTCTTGATCTCAATTGGAATTAGGGTTAGGGTTTCCTACAAGCCTTCTCACTAGACTTGAGGATGAAGGGGATGAAGAAAGAGAATGGCTAAAATGAACTAAGAAATGAATCAAGATTTTTCCAAGATTTCCCAGATTTCCCAAGATTGTTTGATCCTTGAGTTTAGGGTCTATTTATAGAACTCCCAAACCCTAGGTTTAGGTTTGAATTGGAACTTTCCCTCCCAAAGTTTGTTGAGAGAGTTTGTTAGACTTTAGCTTAGGGTTTAAGCTAGGGTTTAGGGAAAGTTCTAGAATGATTAGGCTAGTTTAGTGAAACTCAAGGTGTTTGCTGATCTGGTAGAAGTCTCTGGAGTCTTCTGGAAAATGTCATGCATTTCTGAACTGTAGCCTTTTATGTAGGAGTTGTGGTGCAAATTTGAGGAGCTAACTCCCTGGGCCCACCGCGGATCCGCGGCCTTAGCAAGCCCATGCCGCGGATCCGCGGCCATGTTGAAGGCTTGGACCTTGGTCTTTTAGGTACTGTCTTGTACTGTAGTTTATAGCTTCCTTTGATATGTTGATTTGCAATTGCTCCCTTGTAATGATACCAGATTTGAAATTAGTGAATTTACGTATCTTTCGAGCGGTGTAATGATCGAGCAAGCTTCTCTTTTCCTGCACAGACTTCGAAACACGGGTTGCAAGATATAGAAAATATGCCATGTAATGAAATGAAGTCAATTTCCCTAGAAATGCCGGTTTTAAGGTCGAATACATGTAATCTGATAATCTGTGATAGATTTGCTAATATGTAGAATACGGATACCGAACACTTCTATATGTATGCAAATGATAGGGAAATTGCCGGTTAAAATATGCAATATTTTCGACTGATCAAATACCCCCAAACTTAATTTCGATCGTTTCGAGCGAATGTTTTATTAAAAAGAGAAGGAGAAAATAAAGAAAGAGAAAAACTAACTAGCACACTTTCGTAGGCAACACGATTGCACTGAGCATGTGCAACAAGCCTTTAAACCTCTAGGTGTCCCTAGTAGGAGGAGTGTTGTCTCCTGAGGATTTTCAGCGGATTGCACCCACAAAATCCAATAATAAAAGCAAGATCATGAATATTACATTTAAAGACAAGAATTGTAAAAGAAAAAGCCTTGAAAATTAGGGTTTCCAACTAAGCTAGCTTTTCGGTTGTCATGGGCCCTATCTTAATGGTCATGAAAAGATGTCAGAAATCACGTCCTCCCTCAATAAAACATCGTCTTATTTTTCATTCCTATCTTTCTTCCAAAACATCGATCATATCACCCTGCGTGTGTGTAAAGGACATCTCTACACCCGGAGAATTCAATTCAAGCTATCATACTCTTGCCCATCGGCCTCAGTACTTTTTGATAAACGAGATTGCTCACACACTTTCATGCGACCGTTAATACTTCTTGAGGTACTAACCGACCGATTACTCCTGTGCTTGCATGCTTGGTGTATTTTCCTCGTCTTGCACCACCTCAGGCATAGCAGTGACTCCCAGACCAGTTGGCCTTAGGGCACTAGGTGAAAAAGGCACCCTTGCTATATATTTTTTTTTTATTATTTCCCTTGGTGATAACAAAACCAGTGTCCATTTTTCTCACCACTTTCTTCAAATTTTTTTTTATACATCGGCTTTAAGACAAGAGCATTTCAAGATATCCTCTACTATCCCAGGCTTTAAGACGTGCGTAAGTGCGAATAGAAGGGTATCAACGTTCAAAATGTTTGGCTTCCAGAATAGAAACTATTTTTCAGACTTATTTTTATCCTCAGATTAGTGACGTCCTTCATCTTACTAACCCTTGGGACAACGGCTCATAACTGCTTATTACTAGTTCGTATAAGAAAACTTCTAATTTTCTTAGTTTTCTTAAATTTTTCTAATCTCATGGATGCAATTTTTCACTATCTAAACTTTCATTATCTTATTTATATACAAAAAGAGTGTAAATATTAAAATTATTTTTATATTTGAAAATTTTTAAATTTTTATGGGTTTTGAAAATTTTTCAATTTTTATAGATTTTTAAAAAAAATGTTTTTGTGCTTATGCAGATGATATGCAAATGATGCGAAAATAAGCACAAACCTCCCCCAAACTTGTTTTCAACAGTGTCCCCACTGTTGCCGACAGTTATATCTACAAAAACCTGTAAATCTGGGAGGAATTATTAGTGGGGGCAAAATATATAAGTGAAGAACTTCCCCCAAACTTATCTTTTCACTCACCTTCATTCAAAAAATGATGCAATGATATACCGGATATGAAGGTGAGACGGAGGAATTTATTCCAAATAAACTGGCTCTTGTAAGAACAAGAGCTCCTCCGTGGGGTCAGTGGAAAAATACGGCTTTAATCTATGTCCATTTACTTTGAAAACAGTGCCGTTTTTAACATTTTCAACTTCTACTGCCCCGTGCGGGTATACAGACCGCACAACAAAAGGTCCCTTCCAACGAGATCGGAGCTTACCCGCGTGAAGGTGTAATCGTGAATCATAAAGAAGGACTTGTTGACCAGGTGAAAATGTTTTCCTTAAAATGTTTTTATCGTGAAAAACCTTAGTCCTATTCTTTGTGATTACAGCATTATCATAAGCTTCATCGCGGAGTTCGCTTAGCTCGTTAAGTTGCAGCTTCCGAAAGTTGCAAGTAAGGTTTAAATCAAAATTTATTTCTTTTATAGCCCACAATGCTTTATGTTCTATCTCGACGGGTAAATGACATGCTTTACCAAACACTATCCTATATGGAGACATTCCTAGGTCGGTCTTATATGCAGTCCTGAATGCCCAAAGAGCATCCGTCAATTTGGTCGACCAGTCTTTTCTATTTTTAGCAACAGTTTTCTCCAGGATAAGTTTGATTTGTCTGTTTGAGATTTCAGCCTGCCCGCTTGTTTGGGGGTGATAGGGTGTAGAAAGACGGTGGTTGATTGAGTATTTCCGCATCAGGGTCTCGAAAGATCTGTTGCAGAAGTGTGTCCCATTATCGCTAATAATAGCGCGTGGGTGTCCAAATCGCGAGAAGATATTCTCTTTTAAGAACTTAATGACAACTTTCTTGTCATTAGTGCGACTTGGAATGGCTTCTACCCATTTGGAGACATAATCAACCGCCAGCAATATGTACAAATTCCCAAAGGAGTTGGGAAAAGGACCCATAAAATCAATGCCCCAAACATCGAACATTTCAACAACCAAGATGGGTTGCTGAGGCATTTCATTCCTCTGGGATATTCTACCCGTATACTGACATTGTGTACAGGTTTTGCAATGTTCAAATGCGTCCTTGAATAAGGTCGGCCAATAAAATCCACATTGCAAAACCTTTTCCGCTGTCTTTCTAGGACCAAAGTGACCCCCACAAGCCTGATCATGACAAAAAGAAAGAATACTCTTGAACTCTTCATTTGGGACGCACTGGCGAATGATCTGATCAGGACAATATTTAAACAAATAAGGCTCGTCCCAGTAAAAGTGTTTTACTTGGGAAAGAAAGCGGTATTTGTCCTGTTTTGACCAATCGCTGGGTATCAGTCCCGTGGCATGATAGTTCACGATATCCCTGAACCATGGTTCGGTGGATACGCTCAAGAGTTATTCGTCAGGAAACGAGTCATTGATCGGCAGGGTCACAGGAGAAGAAACGATGCGTGAAAGGTGGTCAGCTACTACGTTTTCACATCCTTTCTTATCTTTGATAACAAGATCGAATTCTTGTAAAAGAAGGATCCAACGTATTAGTCGACCTTTTGCATCTTTCTTCGCCAAAAGATGTTTTAAAGCGGAATGGTCAGTATACACAACTATAGGTGAGCCGATTAAGTAAGGCCTGAATTTTTCTAATGCAAATACAACCGCTAAAAGTTCTTTTTCTGTGGTTGTATAATTGATTTGCGCATCATTCAGGGTCTTACTAGCATAGTAAATCACGTGTGGAATCTTTTCGATGTGCTGTCCTAAGACTGCACCTACTGCAAAATCAGATGCGTCACACATCAGCTCAAAAGGGTAGTCCCAGTTTGGTGATGATAAAACAGGGGCTGAATTGAGTGAGTGTTTAAGTGAGTCGAAAGCTGTCTCGCAATCCGAGTCAAAGTGGAAGGTCGTATCCTTGGCCAGGAGAAGAGTTAAAGGTCTAGCAATTTTGCTAAAGTCCTTAATGAATCTCCTATAAAAGCCCGCATGGCCAAGGAAAGAGCGAATATCTTTGACGCTTTTGGGATGAGAGAGGTTTTGAATGACATCTACTTTAGCTCTGTCAACCTCCATGCCTTTCTGTGAAATGACATGTCCAAGGACTATTCCTTCTTGGACCATAAAGTGGCATTTTTCCCAGTTCAAAGTCAAGTTCTTCTCTTTGCAACGAGTAAGAACAGCGTCTAGATTCGCTAGGCATTCAGAAAAAGAGTCTCCAAAAATCGAAAAGTCGTCCATAAAGATCTCCAGAAAATTCTCTACCATATCAGAGAATATCCCCATCATACACCGCTGAAAGGTAGCGGGAGCATTGCATAACCCAAAGGGCATGCGACTGTAAGCAAAAGTACCAAAAGGGCAAGTAAAAGTGGTTTTATCTTGATCCTTTTTGGCGATGGGGACCTGATTGTAGCCTGAGTATCCGTCCATAAAACAATAGTACTCTCGTCCCGCTAAGCGTTCCAGCATCTGATCAATAAATGGTAGAGGAAAATGATCTTTCCTCGTAGCAGCGTTGAGTTTTCTATAATCGATACATACACGCCACCCAGTTTGTGTGCGTGTCTGAATCAACTCATTCGCCTCATTGGTGATAACTGTGATGCCGGATTTCTTAGGAACGACATGTATAGGACTCACCCACTGGCTATCGGAGATGGGGTATATAATACCACTATCCAAGCATTTGACGATCTCTTTCATGACCGCCTCCTTCATGACGGGATTCAACCGTCTCTGTGGTTCTCGGGTTGGTCTGGCATCATCCATCACATGTATATGATGTTCAACTATCAAGGGACTAATCCCTTTGATGTCCGCCATACTCCAACCAAACGCCTCTTTATTAGATCTTAATACCGATAAAAGTGCATTCTCTTGCTCTGATGCAAGAGAAGCGGATATTATAACCGGTAAAGTCTCCTACTCACTTAGATATGCATATTTAAGGTGAGAGGGTAACATTTTTAGATCTAATTCAGGCGAAGAAATGATAGAAGGAGGTATCATAGATTGATTTTTGGATTTACAAAGAAGCTCAGAGCCTGTGAAAGATATAGACTCGGGTGGAGAAAAGTCAGAAGTGCAGGACTCAAGTGTAGGTAAAGTGTCCTCACTAAGATCTTGTGCAAGGTCAAACAGAGATGTGGTGATGTCATCGAGATCAGTAAAGCAAAGTTCCTCAACTCCACAACTATCGGGAGCGATCTCATGGACAGAGCACACATCTAAAATATGAGCAGAGGGTTCTGATGGCTGACTTCCAACTTTGTAGATATTTAGTTCAATGGTCATATTTCCAAATGATAAGTTCATTGAACCATTTCTATAGTTTATAACAGCGTTGGAAGTGGCAAGGAAAGGACGACCTAGAATCACCGGAATTTGGCCCCGGGGGTTTGCTATAGGATGTGTGTCGAGCACAATGAAGTCTACAGGGAAAACAAATTCCCCGACCTTTATTAACACATCCTCTAATTCACCCCTTGGTTTGGTGATAGATCGGTCTGCCATCTGGAGAGTGCAGTGAGCAGGTTTCAACTCTCCTATCCCTAGTTGCTCATATACAGAATAAGGGAGCAGGTTAACACTCGCGCCAAGGTCTAAAAGAGCACGATTTATGTTTTTACCCCCAATCGAAATCGATATTGTAGGACATCCTGGGTCCTTTCGTTTCTTTGGTAGCTGGGGAATAAAAGCAGTGCTGATATTATTAGACATAAAGACCTTCTTTGGCACTTGAGTCTTCCTCTTCCTAGTGCACAAGTCCTTAAGAATTTTCGCATAAGCGGGGACTTGTTGAATCGCATCTAGGAGAGGGATATTGATGTTAACCTGTTTAAACATTTCTATAATTTTCTCCATATGATGACTCGTTCTGTTACCCCTTAACTGGTTCGGGTAAGGAGCTTTCGCAATAAGCGCAGGGTCCATCATAGGAGAAGGAAAGGGGGGTAAACGAGGTCCCAAAAGAGGTGTGGGGACCGTCTGTGGAGAACTATAAGGGTTGGGTGAAGGTGTTGAGCCTAAAGGGAAATGGAGAATAGGCTCGTGCGAAGGTGGTTTTGTAGAAGAAGAAGGATCAGAAGGAGAAGTGTGTGTGTGTGGAAAGGTCTCAGCTGGGGTTTTGATATGATTTTCAGTATTATCAATATCTTCCCCAACATTATTATTCAGCACTCTTCCCGATCTCAACGTTGTGATGGCATTTACATTGTAATGCCTAGGACTCTGTAGGGGTTGAGAGGGAAGTTTCCCTTTTTCTCTCGCACTCATTTCAGCTTTTAGGCGTGTAATTTCAGCTTCCATTGATCTGATACTCTCAGCTTGTGACGCTGAGTTTTTCTTTATCTCACTAACGGAAGATCTAACCTCAGTTGAAACGTCCATGAAATTTGATAAAAGTGATTTCATGGTTTGAGTGATTTGAGAGAAATCGTCAGCACAGGACAACTGCATAGGATTAGACTGTGCAGGATTGTTGCCCTTGTTTTGGAAATTTTGTGACTGGTAGGGGTGCTGAGTGAGTTGAACGGGTTGCTGTTGTGGTGGAGGAATAACCCTTTGAAAATTATTCGTGTTTGGAACCGTGTTTTGAGATTGGTTTTGGTTCCAAGCAAAATTCGGGTGGTTCCTCCAACCCTGATTGTACGTGGAAGAATATGGATCATTTCGAGGTCTTTGAAATGTGGCATTAGAATGCTCGTGACCTTGAAACGCAGAGTTTAATGACATTCTTCCGTTAAATGTGACGGATCAGAACAGCACCCACAAACAGTTTTGGGGAGCGACATTGGGTTTAGGGAGGCTGCAGAAAATTTGTGTTCCATAGCGTCGAGCTTCTTTTGCATTGCTGCCATCTCAGCTCGAACACCTATGGACACATCTATTTGGTGTACGCCACCCCTATTCAATGGTTGGGTTCCACTCTCCCACTGTAGTGATTTTTCAGCGAACTCTTCTAAGTATCGCCAAACTTCCCCATCATCCTTAGTCATAAATGTACCTTGACACATGTTTTCAAGGCTCTGTTTAGTGCTAGGGTTACTACCCTCATATATGATTCGGCAAAGCTCCCATCTCGGGATGCCGTGATGAGGACATTGAACCAATAGATCCTTGAAACGTTCAAAGTATTTAGAGAATGGTTCAGCAGGGAGCTGGGCAAATTGGTTCAGTTCGCTGCGGATTCGAGCTGTCTTTTGGTGTGGGTAGAATTTCTTAAGGAATGCAGCGACGAATTCTTCCCAATTCGTAATAGAATGTGCGGTAGTGTTATATAGCCACTTCTCGGCTATATCGCACAATGTAAATGGAAGAAGTCGTAGACGCATCGCATCCACTGAAAGTTGTGACGTACCCATCATTGCGCATACGTTTTCAAATTTGGTAATGAAAACGCAAGCGTCCTCAGTCTCGAGTCCGTGGTATTTGGGTAAAAGATTGATATACTGGGGCTTAATTTCAAAGTTATCCCCATTGGCTGGTGGTGTGGATAAGCAGGTCGAAAGAGGACCTCTATGTGGATAGCATCTTTCCTGGAGAGAAATATGGGGAGGATTCTGCGCACCAACGGACGGCGGCAGATTAGGGTTAAAGAAGTTTGATGGATTCGGGTCCATCGGTGTGGGTATGGTAGTAGGTAAAGAAAAGGTAAATGGAGAAGTATCGACTTTGGAGTCGATAAAAGGTACGCGGACTAAACGGGCACTAGAATCCCGTGTCCAGCCTATCTTGTACTAAAAAGGGTTAGTACAAGTGGCAGCGTTGGCTTATAATTAGGGGTAAATGAATGTGGTGTTTGCTTTTGAAAAAGGGACGGATTTTGAAAAAATGATGCGACAAACCAAATGCAGCAACACAACCCTAGAATCTAGTGGTCACCTAGGTCCGGCTCTAGACCGCTCCTAACTGCCAAAAGACAAGTCGCAGGATAAATCCTCCACTGCCTCTTTGTCCCCCTGTGGCCGGATAAGTGCCAGGTAAGTGGGAAGGTACTCCACTACGTAAGTAGTGGGCCTAATTAATAACCACTAGCCTTAGACACACTCGCCTTAGGCACCACAAGAAAACGCGGATAAGCAATGAATTACCCACGGCCTTCTTTTGTCCTAAATGAGCGCGACAGTCCTTAGAGTCATCTCTAGATTTCTTTTAGTTAATGGGGGTCAATGCGGATGCAAGTTTGGTGATTTTCGGGGCCTAGGAAGGATAATGAAATCCCCACCTAATTTGGATTTGGCCGTGCCCCTTATTATCTGTATTTAGAATGCAAAACAACCAAGAAAAACAAAATCACGCACAATTTTAATTTGCTTTTGCGGCGCAGCGATTATTTGCAAAGAATCCTGCAGAAAAGGGTTAATTGGAGCTAATAGAGGAGAGGGGAGAGAAAAAGAAATCACCTGCAGGCAAAATTTTCCAGAGAACCCCCAACCTAGCCGCGGAACCGCCGCATGTACTGGCTCCTGCCGCCCTTCCGCGCTTCAACTGTAGGAACACTGGATCAAAATTCTTCAGGGAGCTTCTGTTGCTTCCCTCTGTTCTCTGGTATTTTCCAAAATTTTTTATCACAGCACAGAATGCTCCAGACCACCTTGCAATTAATCACAACACACGTATAAGAGTTTGTACGAATTTTGATTTCAAGAAGTAAAATGTAATAATTCTTTCAATTCAAACAATAATATGTAAACGAATTAGCGCGTAATCCCCGGCAACGGCGCCATTTTGATTGATCGTTTTTCCGTTGTGTAGTATGAATCAATTCAAAAGGTCTCCTAAAAGGCACCAGTTGATTGAAACTGTTTCTTGTGTCGGTAATCAGAAAGTTTATAAAGAACTTCACAACCAAAAAATATTTTGACCGCAATCAAACTACGGTGTCAGCTGTAGTGTTATGAGTGAGTGCGGATCGTCCACAGGGATTGCACGATTCATTTGTATTATGATATGCTTGAATTGAATAGTTAAGTAACGATAAAAGAAAACATGATTCAAGAATGATTTGTATTCGAGTGTCACTATTCTTTATTCAAGAATCAAGAAACTATAAACAATCAAGAATCAGGGTTTCAATAGTATTTTTCCAGGCAACAATCAAGAATCTAATAGAGGCTCGTAGGAATCGATCGGGTCGATAGACGTGATGTAATCTGATGATTTCGTGTTCTTGTCCTTCGAAGGATTGATACTAGATTGATGATGATCGACGAGAGTTGGGGCTTTCTCATGAAACTAGGGTTTCATCTCATAACCCTTGTTCTTTCGTCGATATCATTCCTTTTCTAGCCTCTACCAAATTCAAGAAACGATCCAAACTCCCCAATTTCGAACGATGTCAATCAAGAAAGCATCGAAACAAAATGGGTCGTCGTTTCTTGAACTTGCTAGGGTTTACAAAACTCGTAGGACTCAAGAATCGATTAAAGCTATGTTACATCATCATTCTATTGACCGTCTCGACTCCTCGACGAGCGGAGTTTTATTCACACATCACCACACAGAAAAGATTTACTAATTGTAAAGAATTCATGATGCAGAAATTAAAGAAAGCAAGATAAAAGAATATCACCTTTATTTATCTCAACAATTTTGATTACATTTGCTTCAAGAACTACAAGAAGAAGAATCTAGATTGTTGATAGGGCGTCGCTCGGCTTCGTGAGTCGTGGATCGGCTCGGATCGCTTGCTCCGTTGAAGATCGGCTTCGCTCGTAAAGGTTGTCGGGCTTCTTGCTTAATGGGTACTCGGGATTCTTGATCTCAATTGGAATTAGGGTTAGGGTTTCCTACAAGCCCTCTCACTAGACTTGAGGATGAAGGGGATAAAGAAAGAGAATGGCTAAAATGAACTAAGAAATGAATCAAGATTTTTCCAAGATTTCTCCAAGATTTCCCAGATTTCCCAAGATTGTTTGATCCTTGAGTTTAGGGTCTATTTATAGAACTCCCAAACCCTAGGTTTAGGTTTGAATTGGAACTTTCCCTCCCAAAGTTTGTTGAGAGAGTTTGTTAGACTTTAGCTTAGGGTTTAAGCTAGGGTTTAGGGAAAGTTCTAGAATGATTAGGCTAGTTTAGTGAAACTCAAGGTGTTTGCTGATCTGGTAGAAGTCTCTGGAGTCTTCTGGAAAATGTCATGCATTTCTGAACTGTAGCCTTTTATGTAGGAGTTGTGGTGCAAATTTGAGGAGCTAACTCCCTGGGCCCACCGCGGATCCGCGGCCTTAGCAAGCCCATGCCGCGGATCCGCGGCCATGTTGAAGGCTTGGACCTTGGTCTTTTAGGTGCTGTCTTGTACTGTAGTTTATAGCTTCCTTTGATATGTTGATTTGCAATTGCTCCCTTGTAATGATACCAGATTTGAAATTAGTGAGTTTACGTATCTTTCGAGCGGTGTAATGATCGAGCAAGCTTCTCTTTTCCTGCACAGACTTCGAAACACGGGTTGCAAGATATAGAAAATATGCCATGTAATGAAATGAAGTCAATTTCCCTAGAAATGCCGGTTTTAAGGTCGAATACATGTAATCTGATAATCTGTGATAGATTTGCTAATATGTAGAATACGGATACCGAACACTTCTATATGTATGCAGATGATAGGGAAATTGCCGGTTAAAATATGCAATATTTTCGACTGATCAACAAACTACCGGGTATCTCGAAGTGCCGAGTGGCCTACTCACGGCGTTGAGGGAGGTTGCTCCACTTCGGGTACTTGGCGGGTAGTTTGCCGCACCCGTAGGGGTCTTGGGTGGGGTTTTGGCTATTCACCGCGACCGTGTAATCCGCTTTTCATTGCAGGCTCGAACGGATTGCGGATTCCTAGTATATCCAATGTATTCATCTGTGATCTGTAATGTCTATCATTGCTATATATTTATAACTATTTAGGCGTTGCTTATGTTTTACAGCCGCGCTAGCCCAGCCCCCGCTCTGTCGTTAGTTAAGTAACCTAACGGGTGATGACGGGGCCCCGTGGCGAATGCGAATGGCATAAGCGTACGCCATATTTTGATTGTTTTCTGCAATGGTAGGATTAAATGATGGGACGCATTAAAAGAACTAATGCAAGAATATCACGCATTAAAAGAACTAATGCAAGATAATAAACCAAGCAAAAGTCGTTGGAACACTTTCGAAAAACCACTCGGTTCTTTTCAAAACTAACTTTTAAATGCGGAGCTTGAGCCACTCCTTTTAAAAGCTATCTCGTTCCATCGATTATATCAAGTTCACTACGTTCACGGTTTTACCAAAACCATTCGTAGCCCTCCGTCGTTTCGCATGAATAGGCAATAGTATTCAAGCTATGTATGTTGGCTAAAGTCAAGGTATAGTGATTGGTAGCTATTGGGTATTCATGTGTAGCATAGATAGATGCGTTGGTTTGGGACAGTCGTACTGCCATTTTGTCCAAAGTCAAGGGTAGGTACGGGTGGATCCAAATTAACCTGGAAAGTGACGGGTGGAACTTGACATGTGACTTATGATATTTTGGCCAAAGTCAAGGTCATAAGAGCATGGGGCAAAAATCCACATCGGGAGTTTCATAAGTACTGAAACTTTCTAGATTTGCATACCATTTGGAGTGTGGTGATTCTGGTAGGATTCCTTCAGTTTCGTCACGCGATGATATTTGGATCCCGATCCTACTGTGAGTATATGCTACTCCTCGGGAAATTTCTCACTAAACGATCAATGCTATAAACCTAGTGGTGTCTAGAAAGGTGTTAGCGGGGCTACGCCCCCAGGGAAAAGAGGTTCTTAAATTAAGGAACTTCGCGAAAGCGTTGGAAAACCTTCCTCGAAGTACCGACACTGGCCTGGCTGAACGGTTAAGCAAGTATTGTGCGGTGGGATTGATCCCGACTAATTCTTCCTTTATGGTTTGAGGAGGGATTCGAGAGACAGTGGGAGCCATCCTGTTTAGAAAAACTAAAAACCATTCTAAACTTGCAAGAGCATCGTGCTGAGTGTTTCTTCTCTCTCTCCTTATTGCAGCGACCAATCGACATGACTGGACTTAAGTTACTTCTAGATAAAAACATACTGACAGGGCCAAACTACAAAGATTGGCTCAGGAATGTCAAAATGGCAATCACTTACGACAATCTGGGGTATCTTCTTACCACCAAAGCTCCCCCCGTCCCAGGTCCCACCTCCAGCGTCGCGGATAAGGAAATCCGTAAGACTTGGGAGATTGATAGCGCGAAGGCCAAGTGCCTCGTACTTGCCTTTATGGACAACGAACATCAGAGGAGGCACGAGAATATGGACCTTGAATCCATATTTCTCCATACAAAAGAACTGTATGGGGAGCAGTCTCGTATCGCAAGATACGAAGTGTCGAAGAAGTTGTTTTCGGCAAGGTTGGCCATCGGATCATCGGTAGCGGAACACGTGCTTAAGATGATTGGCTTCATTGAGGAGCTCGCGGAACTTGGGACCACGTTAGAGAATGAGCTCTATACGGACTTGATTCTCCAGTCCCTTCCTTCCACTTACGCCCAGTTTATACTGAACTTCAACTTATAAGAAAAAGAGGTTGAACTTTCAGAACTCCTCAACATGCTGAGGAGCGCAGAGGGCACCCTACAGAAAGGTAGGGAAACATCCACTTTTTTTGTAGGAGGATCTTCTTCTTCTAGGTCCAAGGCGAAAGCCAAGGGAAAGAAGAGGAAAGCCCCCGCCAAACCAAGGGGCGGTGTTAGTAAAGTGGATACGAAGGGAAAGGCAAAGGCAACAATGATAGCGGGGAAGCTTGTGGGTAAAGAAGAATGCTTCTATTGTCATAAGAGTAGACACTGGAAGAAAGATTGCAGGGCTTGGAAGGCCAGGACACAGGAACTGAAGCAGGTTGCAGCTTCAGCTTCAGGTGTGTATGTTATTGAAAACTGTCTTTCAATAAACTCTACTTCCTGGGTATTGGATACCGGATCAGAATCTCATATCTGTAATTCTTTGCAGGCGTTGAGAAACCGTAGGGTTTTGAAGGCAGGTGACATGACCCTCAGAGTTGCAAACGGAGCTAGCATGGATGCTAAAGCCGTGGGGGACTATCACCTGGGAATGTCAGATGGACATGTTTTGGTTTTGCGTAATTGCTTTTTTGTACCCACGCAACTTGTAATATCATTTCTGTATCTTTGGTTTCTAAAGAAGGTTATGAATTTGCGTTTGTAAGCAATGTTGTAAACATTCACCTTAATCAAGTTCTGATTGGGTCAGGTACATTGAGCAATGGTATATAAGTATTAAACCAACCACAGATTTTCAATGTCTAGAATACACACAAAAGAAAATCTCCGGAAATGAATCAGACTTTCTTATGGCATTGTAGACTAGGTCACATCAATGAGAGAAGGTTGACGAAGTTACATACAGAAGGATATTTGAATCCGTTCGAATATCAATCGTATGCCACTTGTCAATCCTGTCTCAAAGGAAAGATGACAAAGACTCCGTTCACTGGACACGGAGTAAGAGCGAGCGAGCTCTTGGGACTCGTACACAGCGACGTGTGCGGTCCAATGTCTACACATACGCGAAGCGGTTATTCTTACTTCATTACTTTTACGGATGACTTTTCAAGGTACGGTTATGTCTTCTTAATGAAACATAAGTCCGAAGCCTTTGGAAAAATTCCAGGAATATAAGAATGAAGTAGAAAAACAAACCGGCAAAAGTATCAAGATTCTAAGATCGGATCGAGGTGGAGAATACTTAAGTGCCGAGTTCCTGGATTATTTAAAAGAGAACGGAATTCTCTCTCAGCTTACTCCTCCATACACTCCGCAACATAACGGTGTATCGGAGAGACGGAACCGAACCCTATTGGATATGGTACGGTCCATGATGAGTAACGCTGAGTTACCGCGATCATTCTGGGGGTATGCGCTAGAATCAGCTGCATACCTTTTGAACCGAGTTCCCACTAAGACTGTGCCTACTACACCATATGAGATGTGGTGTGGGAAGAGACCCTATCTTAATCACATTAAGACATGGGGAAGTCCAGCTTTTGTCAAAAAGCAGCATGTGGACAAGCTCGAGGAACGCTCAGTACAGTGCAAGTTCGTGGGATATCCAAAGAATTCCAAAGGATATTTCTTCTACTGCGAAGAGGAACAAAAGGTGTTTGTTTCTCGTCATGCCCACTTTCTAGAACACCAGTTCTTAGAAAAGGATATTAGTGGGAGCGCAGTAGAACTGGAAGAAATTCCAGAACCACAGACTATTACTGAAAGCTTAGTGGAACCAGAGGGTTCAAAAGAACAGGACATTCCTACGCCGCTCCGCAGGAGTAGTAGGCAGTCTCATCCGCCCGAGAGATACTACGGTTTTCTCATAGACGGGGATAGAGAGGATTGCATCATAGATTATGATGAGCCTACTAGCTTCCAGCAGGCCGTTCAGAGCGTTGACTCGGTAAAATGGCTGGATGCAATGCGGACCGAAATGGAGTCCATGTACACCAACAAAGTATGGACGTTGGACATTGCTCCAGACGGGGTAAAACCCGTAGGATGCAAGTGGATCTTCAAAAGGAAGATTGGTGTAGATGGACAGGTTGAGACCTATAAAGCTAGACTTGTTGCAAAGGGTTTTCGTCAAAGACCTGTTTTGGACTATGACGAAACCTTTTCTCCAGTGGCTATGCTGAAATCCATTCGGATCCTTCTTGCCATTGCTTCCTTCCACGATTATAAGATTTGGCAGATGGACGTAAAAACCGCTTTTCTAAATGGAAGTTTAGAGGAGTGTGTCTATATGGACCAGCCAGAGGGTTTCATTCAGAGTGGGAGCAGCGGAAAGGTGTGCAAGTTGCTTAAGTCCATCTATGGACTAAAGCAGGCATCGCGGAGTTGGAACATCTGTTTTGATGAGACGGTCAAAGAATTTGGCTTTATCAAAAATCCAGATGAACCATGCATCTATAGTAGATTTGTAGCGAGAACTGTAGTATTCCTCGTTTTATACGTGATGACATTCTCTTAATAGGAAATGACATTCCTATGCTACAATCTGTCAAGGGGTTCTTGTCGCACAGGTTCTCCATGAAAGACCTGGGTGATGCCTCATACATCCTGGGGATCCGGATCCATCGTGATAGATCCAAGAGGATATTAGGACTTTCCCAGTCCAGCTACATCGACACCATACTGAAAAGATTCAGTATGGAAGATTCCAAGTGCGGTAACCTACCGGCTTGTCACGGGATCACCCTCTCTAAAGAGATGTCTCCCAAGACTGATTTGGAGAGGGATCGCATGTCTATTATACCCTACGCTTCTGCGGTAGGCTCTATAATGTATGCGATGTTGTGTACCAGACCGGATGTAGCTTATGCACTGAGTGTGGTAAGCCGGTATCAGTCAAACCCTGGGGAGAAACACTGGATAGCGGTAAAGAACATTCTCAAGTACCTGAGAAGGACTAAGGAGATGTTCTTGGGGTATGGCGGAAAAGACCTCCAGATCGAGGCCTTTGCTGACTCCAGCTTCCAGAGTGACAAGGATGATTCCAAGTCCATGTCGGGTTTTGTCTTTACCCTCAATGGAGGGACGGTGTGTTGGAAGAGTTCCAAACAGGAAACCGTTGCAGACTCGACTATGGAAGCGGAATACATCGCTGCATCTGATGCCGCAAAAGAAGCTGTCTGGATAAGGAAGTTCTTGAAAGAACTTCAGGTGGTTCCGTCCATTGTTGATCTAATACCTCTGTATTGCGACAACAACGGGGCTATTGCTTTAGCGAAGGAACCCAGGTCCCATCAGAAATCCAGACACATCTTGAGGCGGTATCACCTGATCAGGGAGATCATGGATCGCCAGGAGATCAAGGTTCGGAGGGTCGCTTCAGAAGAAAACACTGCAGATCCATTCACCAAGGCCTTGCCCCAGACTCAGTTCGAGCGGCTGATCGAGATGATAGGTCTTCGATACGCCAGTACATGGCCTTAGTGCAAGTGGGAGATTGTTAGTGTATATGCCCTAGAGGCCATTACTGTATCATACTAGTTTGTATATTACTTAATGGAAGCTTGGGATATTCACCTTGTATAAACAATCTTGCTCAATATAGTAGTATGCTACTTGGTTTGTTTCTACTTCAATGTGTACATGTGTTTATTTTAGTATATCACCTATACACATTAGTGGATCCCTTAGGATCTTTGCTTGATTACCAGCGTTGTGATGGCAGTCACACTAGTGGGGGCTGGGTAATCTATAAGCACATCCTTATACAGGTCCCTAGTCGCAGGACTATCGAGACAGGGCATCGATACTCTGGAGTAGACTAGCGTATGCGCTTCTCATTCCAGTGTGGGAGATGGTCTGTCCCACAGCCATCAGTATGTCGTACTGGAGATAGTATACGGGTGCTCGTTAGGTTACGAGTACACTGGACAGGACTCGTCGGGAACTGACAGGTTGGTATTATACCTATCGTCAGTTATCAGTTCCCAGGTGACATGAGTACAGCTTAGTCCGCTGACTTGACACTGTCACTTCACCTCGAGTGTGTTCCCACTGTACTTTAATTACTACCCTACCACGGCTCAAAGGAGTCGTGCAAACAGGTACTAGTTGGGTACAGTCCCGAAGCACTTGGAGGCAGTGACGGTTAGACAGGATTCGTCTCTCCCGGTATTGGGGGTTGACATCGCACCGTGTTTAGGAGAGCCATTACACGAGTAGTCCCTGGCCAGGGCAATCGAGATATACTGGTAGGCTTCCGGTGTTATCTCAGGGTGTTTTGGGCTTCACTCCGACACGACTTTGTTCCCCAAATCAGAGCAAGGCTCTGTTTGAATTTTGAAAATTCAAATTTTGATGCAACGCTTCGGTTCCCGTGCGCTGCGCGCAATGCGCCACGTGTCAGAAGTTGACACGGCAGCATAACGCCCAAGGCGATACGTCCGATCAGAGCAAGGCTCTTTAAAAACATAAGTAACACTTAACTGCGCAAGCGCACGGCAGCGCGACACGTGTCTGCGCAGTTGCGCAAGCATAACTGCGCAAGCGTACGGCAGCGCGACACGTGTCTGCGCAGTTGCGCAAGCGCAACTGCGCAAGCGCACGGCTGCGCGACACGTGTCTGCGCAGGTGCGCAAGCGTTGTTGCGCAAGCGCTTCACTGCGCGACACGTGTCTGCGCAGTTGCGCAATCGCAGCTGCGTAAGCGCCTTACTGCGCGACACGTGTCACGCGCTGGTGAGTTGCGCAACAACAAAATTAAGATTTAAGGAAATCTTTTCTGTTCTTGGTAAAACAAGAAGATTTCTTCTGTAAAACAGGGACCTTTGGATCAAAGATCCAACGGTGGGGAAAATTCCCCGAATCACTCAGAAAAGATCTTTTTAACAAATTTAACTAATCTTTGAGCACTATAAAAGAACCCCAGACCCCATTTCAAAGGGAGAGACATAGAGAATTGGATAAAAAAAAAAGAGAAGAGAACTCTTGAGAATTTCTGGAGAACACAAAAAGAAGGTAAAAACCTTTGAGATAAGAGAAAATTCTCTTAAAGAATAGATCATGGATCTAGAAAACAAGATCAGTGCCTCTTCAATAGATAAATAAATAAATAAGAATAATAAAAATAGTGCCTTGCACTTGCTATGAACCTCTGGTTCTCTGAAACAGAAAGAAAGAAAAGATTTCTTTCTTTTCTTTTCTTTGATCTAAATTTAGATCAAGAAATTAAAAAGTGCTCTGCACTTCTTTTCCTGAATCTAAAAGATTCTTGGTGCTCTGCACAAATGCAATGCAATATTTGAAGGGCTAGGCCCAAATCAAAAAGACTTAGCAGGTCAAAATAGATTGCAAAGCAATAAAAGGGCTGGGCCCAAATAAATTTGATGCTCTGCATCCTTTTTGGGCAAAGCCCAAATAAAAGCAAAAGAAATGCAAAAGCAATGGACTTAGCCCAATCGTGGCCGTAAGTCCTTAAATTAAATTGACTAAGCAAAATGGCTCTCTTAAATCAATTTACATCCGGTTCGAGGGTACATCTCCGAATTCCTTTGACATCCATCGTTGTAATTCCTCAACGACGTCAAAGAGGTGACGAGTCCCAACGACCATACACCCATATGGACTGCGGGGTCCTTAAACTCGTGGACCGAAACGTCCCTAAACTAATATCGGACCGAAACGTCCCTAAACTAATATCGGACCGAGACGTCCCTAAACTAATATCGGACCGGAACGTCCTTAAACTAATGATGGACCGAAACGTCCTTAAACTAATATTGGACCGAAACGTCCCTAAACTAATATTGGACCGAAACGTCCCTAAACTAATATTGGACCGAAACGTCCTTAAACTAATATCGGACCAGAACGTCCCTAAACTAATATTGTACCACCACGTCCCTAAACTGGAATATGGACCACTACGTCCCTAAACTGGCGACGGACCACCACGTCCTTAAACTGGAACAACAGAGCTTCCAAACGCTCTTTTGCCGGATCTAAACGGTCCCGTTTAAGTTGATCTTAGCCCCAAACACGGCTAACGTATCCTTAAACATTCAAATGGATTATAAAACTCCCAATCAACTCTGGTTCGAGGGTACATCTCCGAACTCCTTTGACATCCGTCGTTGTAATTCCTCAACGACGTCAAAGAGGTGACGAGTCCCGATGGCCATACATTAAATTAATCACTACGTTAAGTGGATCTTAGTCTAAAACAGGACTAACGTATCCTTAACGAACGTTTAAGTTGATCTTAGTCGCAACGCGACTAATGCATCCTTAAACTAAAAACACCAAACCCAAATCTTAGTAAATACGGATTTGGACTAATCCACGTCCTATGGGCGACGGCATTACTCAGTCTCCGTATACAATCCACGGGCAACCACAAACAAAACAAACACACGCGACACGAAGTGAAATTCTGGAGAAGGAGAAAGTGGCTACTGCGATGCGGTAGCGTAATTAACTGCAGGGGCTTGCGCCTGCAGGGAAGAGCATCCCCACAATCAAAAACCCCTCAAGCGAGGGGGAATCTGACAAAGTCTGCTACATCGGCCGCATTCGTCTAAACCTTCGATACACGGTGCCATAAATCAACTTGGCATCTTCGGAGAGGTAGACGGATAAAACCAAATAGCATCTGCCCCGAATCTCAGCGCCAGGACATCGCAGTCCTGTGCGGCCACCTTTCGGAGGGGAACAGATTCTGGCACGCCCGGTGGGACCTTTTCCTCTTTCCACTCCACACTTCGTGTGTCGTCTTCGCGAACCAGTCGCGGTTTGGTAAATGGTTGACTTCGGATTTCAAGTTGCTAAGACTTGGTCTTTTGTCTGGCGCAGAACTCAAGCATCCATGGATTCTAACTGCACCAAATGCGCGAAGCACCACTGCAACGGACGCTCCACCTCACCGAGAGGTATAACGTATGGGCCCCAAGCGGCTTCCTTCCTTACTCTGCCGGTAGACCAGGTGACCCAAGCCACCACCGGCTTGTTCTTCGGGACTATGATCCCACCCTCAAGCTTTTCTGCACCAATACCTGCACCGGAAATGGGTAAAAAGTCGGTCTTCAACCGGCTCACTGTTTTGACAGCCCCTGTCAACGGGTCGCCCGCTACTAAACCGACAGCCTCCGTTTTCGCCAGGCTAGGTCAGAACTATAAAGTGGCCGTCCCAAAGAGGGCAACGGCCGCTGCTTTGGAAGTCGTTAAAGCGGCTTCTCCCATCAGAGAGTCGGTCTTCACAAGATTGACGGTTCCCACTCCTCTACCAGCTGGTCAAAAGGCATCAGTCTTCGATAGGCTAACATCGGCAGTTACCCCATACTCGAACAGGGGGCAACAAGAAACCATCTCGATTTCCGAGCCAGTCCCAACGGCTCGTCGTGCGCGACGTCGCCATTGGCGACGAGTGAGGAAAGCAGGGGGCAACTCCCACTCAGGGCTAACTTCACCTGCTCCAGTGGTGGAGGTCAACGCTGCTGTTCCAACTGGGAACAGTTTTGAACTACTGAAGAGGGTGCGTAAGAACTCTCCAACCGCTACCTTGAAAAGATCTCCTCCACCTGCGGAGAGAGTTCCAGAAACGAAACAAGAACAGCCCCCTCAACGGCTGTCGTCAAAAATTTATAAAGTTTGGCGGAGGATTCAAGACTCCGTGATTGACCCAGACCACCTTCATCGCCAGAAAAAGGCAAAGGTGGAAAAGGACAAAAACCGCCCTATTAAACAGCAGGGGGCAACAATTGCTAGGACGCCCACTCCAACGGCTCCTTTGACCTCGATGGCCTACAAAAGAAGGAAGCCAGAGAAAGCTCCCGCGTCAGCGGCAAAGTTTGAAAGCAGTGAACCTAAACGCCCCAAGTCAGGGGGCATAATTGTTCATACGGTTTATATGGCTTCTGGAAAGGAAGAAAGTCGTACTTCTACGGGTCACCGACCGCTTACCCGATCAGTGACCAAGGCTCAGGAGCAGCAACAAAAGCTCCAGGAGATGATGACTACAATGGCTGCACTCACGGAACCAAAAGAGAACCCTGAGACGTCCTTAGATGAACGCCAAGAGGAAGAAACCGACGCCGAGTTCCTCCGCCGAGTACTGGAAAAGAGAGACAAAGAGGCTGCTGAACAAGCAGCCAATATACAGCGTATGGGCCTCCTCTTCCAGGACATGATAGGGATGATGATACAACAAGATCCCCCGACTAAAGAACCCCCGATCGTCCTTGGGGATGATAGGGGAGAGACATCAAACCCTCAGCCCGTTCTATCAACGGCTAAAGAGGATACAATCTCTAAAACTGATCTGGACGAATACATAGCCCAGCAAATAAGGTTTCATCATGCGGCCGAGGCAGCCGGCCATGTCGTAAAAACGGGACGACCATATCCGGGCTGGTATGACCAAATCAAGTACCCGCCGGGTTACACAATTCCCAAGTTCCATGTCTACAAGGGGACCGGCAATCCCCATCAGCATGTTGCCCAGTTCAGGGCGCTTTGCGGTAACACCGGCGGTGATGACAAGCTTTTGCTCCGCCAGTTCGTTGGAAGTCTATCAGATACGGCGTTCGAGTGGTACTCCGAACTCCCTAATGATTCTATTAAAACCTTCGCGGAAATGGAGCTGCTGTTTACACAACGTTTTGCAAGTGCCAGTGAACGTACCCCGATGACGACACTGATTAACGCTAGGGTAAAACCCGGTGAGACATGGGTTCAGTACGCTATACGGTGGCGTAATTTATGGTCGAAGTGTGAACAGCGCATAGAAGAAGCCCCTGCGGTGGGAATGCTTGTTGGAACCCTCGATCCATAAGCAACCATTTCACAGTTTATGATGTTCTTCAAGACGACTTCCTTCCAGGCTTTGATTGACAAACTAGCGCAGATGGACCAGATGGGCCATAAACCCCCTCTCCCAAAGCCAGATTCCGGAAATGACAAAGGAAAGGGAAAAGCGATCGTGGTCGCTAATGCTCAACAACAACCGAGCGACTCGAAGCCGGTTGCTCGTCCAAACAATACGCGCCCGTACGTACCTCTTGAGGATAGGATGGGACGTTCTTATTCCTTCCCCCGCGATAAAACGAGGAGGCTATTCGAGCTGGCGTTGCGCAACAGACTCATAAATCTGCCAGATCCAAAACGCCCGTTGCAACCAAGTGACGTCAACGAGCCTAATTACTGCCCCTATCATCGAGTGCTAGGCCATCCGATTAAGGACTGCTACGTTTTCAAGAATTGGATTGAAAACCAGTATAGACAGGGCAAGTTTGCGTTATCTGACAAATGGAAGGTGAATCCTCCGCAGCCCCACACCGCTAAGGGGACAAATAAGCCGGGGCCAACATGCTCCGTCATCGAAGAAGCCCCTTGGGAGGTTGTATTATCAGCCAAAAACGAGGAGAATGCTAAATGATCTTCGGACGTGTCCAGCGATTAAGTGGAAGAACCCATTAGAACCGCAGGTCGTTGAGGGGATGTTGAAGCCACGTCCAACTTCAAAGGCCAATGATGGGGGTTCAAGGAGTTCAAGCACTAGCGGCCAGTCGTCAAAGTCTTCGAAAAAGAAGAAGAAGTCCAAGAAGCCCGTAGAGCCTAGCGATAAGCGCACGGACTTGCAAAAGCAAATTGACGCGCTGGAAGAATATAACCAAAAGGCGCGGACTCCCATCACGCTCCAAGAGTTCCTCAATCACGTCTTTCAAGAGGAAGATGAAGGAGAAAGTTCATCAGACGAATCTGAGGAAAATGTGGCGAGCTGTCATATGATCTCCCATTCGATCACGAACGATGAAGAGGCTTCTGGCACTAAAACGCTGGGGGCAGATACCGAATCAAGAATTCCGGAGCTATCAGTCGAAATGATTGAAGCGTTCCTTGACGAAGCTCGACTAAAAAGTAAAGCTGATCGAGAACACGAAATGGCTATATTTGAAAGGGCCAAACGCCGACGACTTGATGAAAGAGCTGAGATAATCCCGCTGGAGCGAAATGCCTCCGCCGTTGACAAGAGCCAATTCAAGATGAGGAAAAAGTTTGCTAAAGCCATATCAATGGGCATGAAGCTACCATCCTCCGAAGGAAAAATTACTGGTGAAACGGAAATGCACCCCTCTTATTGCTTATATCATCGGAAGATTTCGCACCCTACTCAAGAGTGCAAAGCTTTCAATAGATGGTGGCAAGGATATGTTACTCACCGGCAACAGTTTAAACGGGAAAAGCGCAAAGCTCGTCGAGAGCAGAGCGGAATGATCAAAGGGCTTGATAAAACTACTGGTGGTTGTTGCATGGTTGACGCCGTAGGATCACAAGTGCCTATATTTGGAAGCGATTCCGATGATGAGCTAGAGCTTGGCCCCCTCTTCAAAGAATCCACTTCGGGAAAAGAAGAAGAACCGAAGGCTTGCGAAAATATACAGCTACGCAATCGAACATTACCCGAAAAGAATCTCGGACCCTTAAACAAGAAAGACAAAGGGAAAGAGAAGGTCTCTGAAGACATCTCTTTGGATGACCGAGTTGCGGAAGAGTTAACCGCCAAGAACCCGCCAAAGAGGAATAAAGTGGATTACAATGTCTTGGCGCATCTGAGAAAGCTACCCTCACAACTCAGCATTCTCGATGCCCTATTACTATCAAAAGAGGCGAGGGATTCTTTGATTAAGGCCCTACAAGATCCGGACCAATTCTAAGCCTTCCTGGCCGAACAAAAGATGAAGGATGAACTGGAAGAGGTGCACACGGCCGATGTTGCTTTCGGCGATGAAGACCTTCTCCTCGGGACGTGCGAACACAATCATCCCCTTTATGTCTCAGGATACTGCCATGACATAAAGATAGGTAAAATCTTGGTCGATAACGGATCATCTGTCAATCTACTCAATGTGCGGGTGTTAAAAGAAATTTGCATGAGCGTCCAACACCTCGCCCGGGACAAGATCACCATCTCCGGTTTCGACTCCCAATCCTCAAAGACTCTTGGATCTGTGATATTGACGCTACGCTTCGGGTTGCTCGTCACAGACATTAAATTCCATGTTATAGACGCCAAGACGTGCTACAATGCTCTGCTCGGCCGACCATGGCTACACGAGTACAATATCATCCCTTCTACACAGCATCAGTGCATGAAGTATTCTAGGGATGGCCTCGAGTACACTGTGGCGGGAGAGTTGAATCCGTTTTCCGTGAATGAAGTTCGCAAGTATGAAGATGCCAAATACTTCTTACCGAGTTTCGAAGACACGGAAAGGTGCCACAAACCGGAGAACAAAACTAACGCAACCATCCCTGTCTTCGGCAGTGACACCGAGGAGGAGGAGGATATAATTTATTCAGGTCCATCCCAATCCACCAGGCCAGGACCATCCGTTCCTTCATTGATCTTCGGCAGTGATTCAGAGGATGAAGTTCATGCTGTATTCCCCGCTCGGGATACGGGTTTCCGCTGATGAAGAGCGAAGTCTGCAGATAACCATGGTGCCGCTTGAACATTACAAAGAACTGGATGCACTCGACACCAACAGTATAGAAGAATTGCAGACATTCTATATTCCTCCCGGACGAAAAGGCGAGAAGGCAATCCTATTCTACCGTTCTGAAGAAAACAAGGTGGAAAAAGAAATTTGGCATGGCGCAGATCTCACGCTCGACAGGCTTCAGCCTATCCGTCTTCCCAGATATTATACCGAAGGTTTGAAGAAACTGCTGAAACGCCAGGGGATATCCTTCACACAGACCGTTAGAAAGGCCAAATTCTATGACAAGGTCTGGAACGTTCCCGGGACTCAACGCAAACTGCCTAACGGGAAAATGGAAACAAAAGGGCTTGGGTACATCCGGTCAAAGAAATGAGAGTTAGTACACAGCTGTTACGTCATGTATGACTTCGATGAAGAGGTGGACGCTCAATGGGAGGACGCTAACCCTAAGCCAGTAAAAGTTCCTGATGAAAAATTGCCCGGTCCATCATTTGAAGAACAAATAGACAGGCTTATAAGGGAGGATGGTCAAAAAGTCCGAGATGACCACATCCGCGAGATGGCCATTTATGAGAAAGCCAAGACACAACGCCTTCTCCAACAAGCCGTGAAGGATCAAAATGCCACTCCTTGTCAACCTGCTACAAAAAAGGTTCGATGCGAAAGCAAAAACAAGTCGAAAGGCAGAAAAGGCGCTCAACAACTACAAAGCAGAGCTAAGAAACCACGTATCCGAGAGTCGAGCGTTATTGACTTAGCCCTCATGAAGAAAATGGGTCGAGCTTACTCATTTCCTCGGAACAAAACAAGGAAGATATTTGATCTTGCTCTAAAACACCAAATGCTTACGCTGCCAGAGTCCAAGCACCCCGAGCACGCAGGCGAGGTCTTCAACCCAAATTATTGCTTTTAGCATCGAGCAATGGGACACCCTCTTGAAGATTGCTTCACCTTCAAGAATTGGGTTGAAGATCAGTATCAGCTTGGCAAATTCGCGTTTTCTGACAACTGGAGGGTAGCGCCACCACAGAAGCACGAGCCCGAGGCCACGAAAGAAAAACCAGTTCCACATTGGGATTGGCAGAAAATTCGCACCTGTCGTATGATAACAATATTAAAAGAAGAGTCTGAGAACATGGACAGCCTTCCTTGGTGCCTCGAAAACAGCAATGATGAGGTAATCTCAGAATTTCCCCCATCTCCGAAGGAACTGGAGGATGGAATACATATCACTGCAGATAACCTCAAGAAAATCGAGTTGGGGACAGTAAATGATCCGCGACCGACATTTGTCAGCGAGCTGCTGTCTGAGGAGAGGGCGGCTGCGTTAAAGGACGTCCTCGTACAGCATAAAGATTGCTTCGCATGGAACTATTCCGAAATGCCGGGACTAGATCCAGAAATTGCTGTGCACAAATTGGCGATATCCCCGGACGTCAAGCCAGTCAAACAGGCACCGAGAAGAATGCGGCTCGAGCTTGAAATGAGCATCAACGCCGAAGTCAAAAAACTGATAGACTCCGGCTTTATCCATGAAGTTCAATACCCTGAATGGATCGCTAACATCGTCCCGGTGATGAAGAAAAATGGGACGGTGCGCATATGCATGGATTTTCGGGATCTTAATAAAGCCTGCCCAAAAGATGATTTCCCAGTGCCAGTCACCGAACTGATGATAGACAACACATCCACTCATGAGGTTTTCTCCTTCATGGACGGCTCATCGGGGTATAATCAAATAAAAATGCATCCTGAAGACCAGAAGCATACGGCTTTCCGGACTCCTTTAGGGATATTCTGTTACAAGGTGATGCCCTTCGGTTTAAAGAACGCCGGTGCTACTTATCAGAGGGCCATGACAAAGATCTTCGACGATCTTATACACGAAATCGTCGAATGCTATATCGACGATCTCGTGGTTAAAAGCAAGTCATACGAAGAGCATCTCGAGCATTTGAAGACCGTATTTCAACGCCTTCGGCAGTACAATTTGAAAATGAATTCTTTAAAATGTGCGTTCGGGGTTTCCTCGGGCAAATTTCTGGGATTCATCGTCCGACACCGAGGTATTGAGATAGATCCGTCTAAAATCAAGGCGATCATGGAAATGCCTCCGCCAAGGACTCTTAAACAGTTGCGATCTCTCCAAGGGAAGCTCGCATACATACGGCGATTTATAGCTAATCTTTCAGGAAAGTGCCGTCCTTACAGTCACCTGATGAAGAAGGGAACCTCATTCGTTTGGGATCACAAATGCCAAGGCGCATTGGATGAGATCAAGCAGTATCTGCAAAACCCTCCGGTGTTGGCTGCTCCAGTTAAGGGAAAGCCTCTTATTCTTTACACGACCGCCCTTGAGGGTTCTTTAGGCGCATTATGGGCACAAGAGAACGATCAAGGGAAAGAAAGAGCACTCTACTACTTAAGTCGAGTCCTGCTGGGGGCAGAAAGCAACTACTCTCCCATTGAAAAACACTGCCTGGCGTTGATCTTCGCAATAACAAAGCTTAGGCACTATGCGTTGGCACACGAAGTCCGTCTTATTTCAAAAGTGGACCCTCTCAAATATCTAATGTCAAAAGCCATATTGACAGGGCGACTCGCTAAATGGGCCCTGCTCTTGATGGAATTTTCGATAACATATCAACCTCTCAGGGCAGTAAAAGGCCAGGCCATCACCGACTTCCTTGCAGAGCATCCCATACCTGCCGATTCTCCCTTAAATTGCGATTTGCCAGACAGGCATGCGTTTGACGCAATCGAAAGTGGTGATACCCGTTGGGAGCTTTATTTCGATGGAGCATCTTCCATGAAAAAGCACAAACAAAGTACGCCAATGATCAAATCGGGGGTAGGACTCATCTTTGTGACTCCACAAGGAGGAATAATGCGCTTCGCCTTCTCCTTAACAGAGCCGAGAACGAATAATGAAGCTGAATATGAAGCTTTGATAGCAGGCCTCGAGATCGCCATTGACATGGGAATTGAAAGCCTCCTCATATATGGGGACTCTCAGCTAGTCGTCAGTCAAGTGAACGGCGATTACCAAACATGCAAACCGGAATTGGTAAAATACGGTGAAAAAGTACAACAACTGCTAACCCAAATTCCCTCCTATACTTTGGAGAGCATACCGCGCGCGGAAAACAGCAAAGCGGACACACTAGCCAAACTTGCTAAAGAACTGGCTGATGAGAACCTCGATGACGTTAGAATCGTGGTACAAAGCCGTCGAGTGCTAACCCCAGCAGAAGTATCTCCAGAATCATCTGAAGAAAAAGGAGCGAACGAGGAGACGACCCTGCAAATAAAAGATTGGGAAAATACCGAGGACTGGAGAGAAGTCTTCATGGATTATTTCAAGTTCCACCGAATGCCTGAAGAAGCGTCCATAAGACATCAGCTCGTGAAACGAGCTCTGTCTTTCGCCTTTGTCAACGAAACCCTGTACAAGAGGTCATTTGATTCTTTGTGGCTGAGATGCTTAGGACCTGACGAAGAGAAAAGAGTCGTCCAGGAAGTTCACGACGGACTCTGCGGTTCTCATCAAGCAGGCCCTAAGATGAAGTTGAAAATAAAACGGATGGGCTACTATTGGCCCACAATGATGCAAGACTGCCTCGAATATGCGAAGCAATGTCACTCATGCCAAATTCATGGGGATTTCATCCATCAGCATCCCAATCCACTACATCCAACGGTGGCTAGCTGGCCATTCGAAATGTGGGGAACTGACATAGTCGGCCCCATCGAACCAGCATCGTCCAAGGGACATCGTTTCATCTTGGCGACGACTGATTACTTCTCCAAATGGGCAGAGGCAGTACCGTTGAGGGAAGTGAAGACGGAGAACATCCTCCATTTCTTCAAAACGCATGTCATATACCGGTTTGGAACCCCAAGAAGGATCATCTCTGACAATGGGCCAGCCTACCGAAGTCATAAAATTAGCCGCTTCGCACAGCAGCACAATATAGACTGGAGATATTCCTCAGTTTATAATCCGCGAGCTAACGGTCTAGCTGAGGCCTTCAACAAGACCTTGACGAAGATCATGAAGAAAACAGTGTCACGAAATAAGAGAGATTGGCACGAAAGATTGCAAGAGCCTCTTTGGGCGTATCGAACTACATTTAAAACGGCCACAAACACAACGCCATACGCGTTGGTATTTGGGACGGAAGCAGTACTCCCTCTCGAGATAGAATTACCCTCTCTACGAGTGGCAGTCCACTACGAGCTGACAGACGAAGAAAATGCTCACCTTCGGTTTGAAGAGCTTGACGCCCTTGATGAAATCCGGCTTCTAGCACAACAAAATCTGGAAGCTTATAAAGCAAAGATGACGCGCTCATACGAAAGATTGACCCGACCGAGGACATTTCGTCAAGGCGAACTCGTGCTAGTGGTCAAAAGGCCTATGATCCCCAATCGCGCCAAGCGGGGAAAATTCGAGCCAAACTATGAAGGCCCGTACGTCATAGATAAGGTTTACCAGGGTGGGGCCTATCTACTCAGGGACCTGCACGGTGAAAGGCCTTTCAGGCCGATAAACGGTCGCTTCCTAAAGAAATATTACGCTTAATGAGCCACAGCCTAGGTCAATGATGGATGACGACGACTAAGTCCGCTCGCTATCTTCCTAAGCTCAAGCTTCATAAAGAATAGCTAACCTTCTCGACAACGGACCGAAATGTCCTTAAACTAATAGCAGACCGAAACGTCTTTAAACTAATACCGCAGCATCCTTAGGCTGACGAGATATAAAAAAAACATATAAAAATAAAATAAAATAAACGGTACGTCCATAAGCAAAATGGGCACGGATGAAAACCCGAAAGGGCTCCGTGAGTAAAAACAGCAGGACTACCGGCGAATGTTTGTGAAAACCCGATAGGGCGCAACTTCGTTAAAGAACCCTTATAGAGTCCTCTCGACCTTGTAAGGAGAAACAACCTGCGTGAGATCCTTACGACTCACAAAGGAGCAACACACTTAGGGATCCCCACGATTCCTAAGGAGAAAATACACTTACGAGATCCTCACGACTCGTAAGGAGAACTCTCTTATTGGACCCTCACGGCTTATAAGAGTTGAAAGTCTTAAGTTACAGAGATCTAAACCTGTGCTTAAGCAACCCCCACAACTTTCGACATTGCCCTACAAGTGACTCAGCATTGACCCTTGTATACAATCCACGGGCGCGAATAAACGTTTCCCTAACCAAGGTCCATCCGTGACTGGGGATATGTTCGCATAACCCTTGTAAGTCCTCTCGATTTACAAGGAGAAAACCCCCCTGTAGGATCCTTACGACATACAGAGGAAACAAACACTTAGGAATCCTCACGATTCCTAAGAAGAAAATACACCTATAAGATCCTCACGACTTGTAGGGAGAAATAACTTCGTGAGACCCTTACGGCTCATGAAGTCAAAAGCCTTAGTCGACAGGACCCTAACCCTGGTCGCTAAGCCTCCTTTGTTCGACAACGACAGAGGCAAATGATGATTCGCTCCTGGTAATATCCCAGTTGCAGCGGTGCTGATGCCGAAATCGGTGTCCAATTTCAGGTTTACGGCGAAAGCCAGTAGGCCGCTCATGCATACGAAATAGCCGAAATGATAGGGCAACTTGCAATAAAAAAGCAGCAAGTAAAATATATGCATGCAAAATAGCCGAAATGATTGGGCAACTCGTAATAAAAAGCAGCGAGTAAAAATAAAAAAAAAACAAAAACAAATAGCCGAAATGATTGGGCACCACGAAAAATAGCCGAAATGATCGGGCAATCGCGACCTTCGCGATATAAGAGCTGAAATGATAGAGTATCGCGGAAATAAAATAAAATAAAAAGAAGAAATGATAAAACCTTGGCCCTACGGTTAAGATCACATCGATCCCTGTATACAATCCAAGGGCGTAAACAAAGAATGAACCATGCCCAGCGGATTCCGTCAGACGACGAACCCCAAACCTCACCGGTTCATTTCAACCGATGAAGCCAGTGATTTCAGCAAAATTCCTCGACTCACGGATACAAACACTCCTTGACGAGAGCCTTCTGATCCGCGTCGACCCGCAGAGCCACCACTGCCTCCGTAGGAACCCTCGACTCGTTTCAAACCCCAAGGAAACAAATAATCCTTGGCGCTTGGGAAACAAATAATCCCAGCAAACTCCTCGACTCACGGATACAAACACTCCTTGACGAGAGCTTCCTGATCCGCGTCGACCCGCAGAGCCACCACTGCCTCCGTAGGAACCCTCGACTCGTTTCAAACCCCAAGGAAACAAATAATCCTTGGCGCTTGGGAAAAAAATAATCCCAGCAAACTCCTCGACTCACGGATACAAACACTCCTTGACGAGAGCTTCCTGATCCGCGTCGACCCGCAGAGCCACCAGTGCCCCCGTGGGAACCCTCGACTCGTTTCAAACCCCAAGGAAACAAATAATCCTTGGCGCTTGGGAAACAAATAATCCCAGCAAACTCCTCGACTCACGGATACAAACACTCCTTGATGAGAGCTTCCTGATCCGCGTCGACCCGCAGAGCCACCAGAGCCCCCGTGGGAACCCTCGACTCGTTTCAAACCCCAAGGAAACAAATAATCCTTGGCGCTTGGGAAAAAAATAATCCCAGCAAACTCCTCGACTCACGGATACAAACACTCCTTGACGAGAGCTTCCTGATCCGCGTCGACCCGCAGAGCCACCAGTGCCCCCGTGGGAACCCTCGACTCGTTTCAAACCCCAAGGAAACAAATACTCCTTGGCGCTTGGGAAACAAATAATCTCTAGCAAACTCCTCGACTCACGGATACAAACACTCCGTGATGAGAGCTTCTTAACTCATGTCAACTGTTCCGCTACAACTGCAGACAGATCCCCGATTCGTCTCAATTTGTAAGAAGAAGTCTTAGACAGCAAGGATTGAAAAGCTTGCTTTTTGAGCAATGGGGCCCTGCAAGTCAATCCAAACTGGTCTCTTGCATACTATTCACGGGTCTCACTCTCCGAAGTCGAATTTCGACGAGGAGGGAAACAACCACTTACGAATCCTCTCGATTCGTAAGAGGGAAAATTCTCTTATAAGATCCTTACGACTTATAAGAGAAAACCACACTTAGGAATCCTCACGATTCCTAAGGAGAAAATCCACCTATGAGATCCTCTCGATCCGTAGGGAGAAAAGCCTCTATGAGACCCTCACGGCTCATAGAATTGAAAAGTCCTAGGCGGCAGATCTGAACCTGCAGTCTAGGCCATCGTTATCTCTGGGAGAAATGAATTTATCTGCCAATAAGGTGCACTAAAGATGTCATGTTGAAAAGAAAGAAAAAGCGAAGAAGTGACACAGGGAATTGCAAAAATGTGCATCTTTTATTCATAAATATTGATCGAGTACAGGATACATTGTGCTAAAGAATAAAAAATATATACATATACTTTACAAAGACAAATGATACAAAGAGAATTATTGGGAAGGAAGCGTCTTGCATAGATGTAGCAATCGCTCGCATATGTCCTTCCATGCCTTCTCTTGATCGGCTACCACTGCCCGCTCTGCCTCCACTTGGGCTCGTTGCTGCAAGACCGACGCAAGCTGCTCCCTGACGACCTGATAGGCAGCTTCCCGACTTGGGATATTGCGCTCAGCTACGTCAAGCTTCCGCTTCAAGTTTAGCCCATGGGAGATGCGCTCCAAGAGACCCTCAAAGATAGTCTTCACTTGGGCAGCATTTGCCTCAACCTCAGCGCGTAGATGGGCCGTTTCGTTCGAGGTCTTCTGGCATTCCCTTAGTCTTAAAGCTGCTTCTTGCTCCAAGTGGCGGGAGTGCGAAGTGCTTTGCTCGAGCCAAGCTGTACGTTGGGTGCTCAGGGCTAAAACTTCGGAAGAAGGGCACGTCGACTCCAGCCGGTATAGACAGGCCTCGATCTCCCTGCAGTGATTAACCCAAGATCCGACGACGCCTTCGTTATGAAAATTTACGAGCGCCGCCAACATTGGATTAACCTCCACAGCGAAATCTACGGCAGAAAGGAGAGCGTCCATGTTGAGCTCTTCGATGTACCCGCTCAGCATGCCCAAACTCATCACAGCACCCTTTGAAGACGGGCGTTTCAAGAAAGGGCCTGCTGGTGGAAGGACGCGAGACTCAAAAGAGACCGGAGCCGGAACAATAGCTGCAAAACAAAACATGGTTAAACAATGGTTCAAGAGATGTTTAAGGGTTACCAAAAAAGGAATTTGCTATACCAGCAGCAACAGACGGCAAAGCCGGAAGGCCGGTAGCGCGGAAGGTCTTGCATCCCCTCCTTCGATTTGTGGCACTGCGATAAAGAAAGGGAAAAGTCAGAAATCATTCAATTACTAGAAAAAAGGGGATGAACAAAGATATTGTAGTGAACGTACACTCACCAGCGCCACTAGAGGGAGAAGCAAGTTCGGATGGGAAGGAGAAGTGTGGGAGCAACACTTGATATAGATGATCAAAGAGCACTCCTGAAAAGATGCGGTGGTATGGCGTTAGTCCATGAACTACACTTTTAAAAGATTAACTTGTGAGTTGCAAATCCATACCTTCCAACATCCGCGATGGCATGAGGGAAGACGGGGAAGTGACCACCGCCAAAGCAGTAGTTGACGGTGCTCCTTCAAGCAATGGAGCGTCGGCACTGGCCGCACCTGCAAAGACAAGCTTGTTAGAAGAGATCACAAGATATATAAAAAAGGGGGAAACGATAGTAACCCGAAACTTACCCGACGAACTGCCAGCCGAAACTGAGGAAATTCCTTCCTCCATTGACATCAGGCCACCACCCGTAGCCTCGTCACCCGACTCGATGGGAACCGTTGTTGTGCTCGCAAGCCCTGGAGACGGCAAGGAACCATACACGGGCAGGGCTATGATTGGAGTATTGCCAGATTCCAGAGAAGGAGCGGCTGGCTCGTCCTCAGGAATCATGGCCACCTCACCCGCTACTCCTTCGTGTCCTGCGGTCACAGTTGTCTCGTCCACCGTCGCCGCTAGGTCTCCAGCCTCAAGCGCCTCCCCCTCTACTGCCTTCGGCTCGGTTAACACAATCATCTCATCTGCCGCCACTTCAGGTGCGGCATCAATGGCCCTCTCGGCGGCGGACCCCTCAACCTCTGTTTCAGGCCCCGTGGCCCCGATGACGTTGCTCACTGTCGGCTCGGGCTCGGCAAGTACCGCTTCCTCCGCTCCCCGGGGTTCGACGGTCTCCGCCTCCCCCTCAGTCGGACTAGGCCCTGCCAAATGAAACGCATATGAGCCAATGGCTTTATAATTCTTACAACAAAGCTCTGAAAGAAGTACTACCTGAAGAAGATTCATCATTTGCACTTCGGGCCGCGCGCGCCGCTCGCCTATAAGCGGTAGATAGGGCGACAGGGGCCTCTTCAGAAGGAGTGTCAGCGCGAGGAATGGTACTAGGACCCGCTCCCGCAGCCAAAGCAGCTCTACGCGCCTTTATTGCACGTCTCAACCGCTTCCGCTCCTCCCGAGCCGTTGAGACGGATGCCACTAGAGCTTCCCTAATTGAGGTGTCCTCGTCCGTGAATAGGGAGGCCTCTAGGTTTTTCAGGGCATCCCTCGTCGTTTTGTCAAGCTGAGGCTCTTGCGGCAACTTCGACGAAGCTGGGACTTCGGTAACAGGCTCAGGAAGGATCCCCGCGTCAAATGATATAACCTCTGCAAAGAAACAAAAGAAGGTTAGGTTGACCATCAGAGAAGATGACAAACTTTCATTATGAAAGGGAAAAGAGTAGGACATACCAACGCCTGCTGGGATACGCTTCTTCTCCTCCTCCTGGAAGGTCTTCAAAGAGGCAGCAATGGCCTCTTCAGTAGAAATGCCTGTTGAGAACGAAGCAAATATTAGCTAAAAGATAATAATGAAAATGCAGTAAAATGACAAATAAAGCGTCTGATGATTACCGGACTCAGCGAGTTTGCTTAACATCGCTTCAAGCCTCGCCGATCGCTCCGAAGCTGCAATGGCGGCAGCTAAATTGGTGTCCTCAGGGTCCACCATAAAGCCCTCATTGCTGCCATACTCACATATGGCCTCGGCAGGAGAAGCCGCAGGCTTTGAGCTGAGGATCGCATCGAGGGAAAGGGCGGACTTCTTCTTCTTCTGCTGTCCACCAGCTTTAGATCCACCCAGAGCGGATTTGCGCTTGGCAGCCACTTTAGGGCGGCAAGTCCCAATCTCTGCCCCTCCGCCAGAGCCTGGCGATACCACATTAACCGTCTTCGTGGGAGCATGGGGCGCCGGCGGTGCATCCACCGTAGTGGGCAATAGCAATCCACGCGGGGGGCTCAACACGCGCGGTCGGTCGACTCTGGCATCTTTTATCGGGGGGATGACCTGGATCCTTGGCTGCATAGGAGCCTTGCGATCACCGCCAGGAGGCGCAGCCTTACGGTCGACCAGCAGGCGTTTCTCCATTAAGATGATTGGGCCCATAGCATGCGCATACCAGGCTACATACGGATGGATTATTTTAGGGACACAGCTAGGCTCACTGATAAAAAAATAGGAGCCTGTATTGAGCCGGGTGAAATGATGCATCGCATTCCTTACCCCCTCTGGGCCGACTGCGGGTGTTTCCAGAAAGGCTTCCAACGGGATCCCTTGATTGTAGCTCGATTGTCGGGCAAATCGATGCGGGTTATACCTCATAAAGAGAGCCGTCTCATTCTGCCTAAATACTAGGTAACCCGGCCGAATGGAGTAAAGATAGAGGATTTCCCGAGCCTTCAGTACAGAAGCCCCGCCTTTAAAGTCATCACGCAGAGGCACCACTGATTTGGTGGTTTCTGAGCCTATGGTTATGACCTTATCCACAAAGGAAACCTTCGCTCCGACCAGATGTGGACGAAGGAGCAACCCTCTAGACTCCCACGGGGCTGGAACCACAATTGAAGCCCCAACCAACCGCATGACTCTCGGGAGTCTGTATTTCTCGAAGAGCGGAGGAGTCTTGTGGGCACCAAACACTCCTCGCACGTGCATCTCCATCCAAGAAATAAAATAGTGCATTGGGAAGTTGGCAGGCTGTACCCCAGGCTCACTAGCGTCCGCCGCTACGCTAAGTCCATTGTAAAGGTAAGCCAATCCGGCGATCCCTACCGATAACTGCAAACCGGCCACCATTCGATGCGCCGGGTAAAAGACAGAGGACCGCATGAGGCGTGGGTGCATGGGAAGCGCGAAGCTGCATAGCCATAGACCCAAGAACCCTATGAAAAAGGTCTCCTCGTCCATGCCAGGAACGGCGATCTCTGAGAAAGGGACACTGGCAGTGCCGGGGAGATAAAAATCCCGCTGCTCATTTTCCGATGAAGGTCGGCGGTCCAAGCCGAAACCAAAGGGGTCAGCAAGCTGAGCAAACCTCTCGCCCTGCTCTGATAGGAACTCTGGGCGGATAAAACGAGCGATGAAATCCGCGAAACTGACGCCCCGGTCGCCCGATTCCAAATGGAGTTCCTCATAAATCTCCAACACCTTCACCAAGCCCGGGTGCTGATGCTGAATGGCATTTTCCGGAGTTAAGTCAAATACAACCTGCTTGGTGGCAAAGACGTACTCATCAGGAGGAAGCAGCTCTTCGTAGTGCTCCCCCCTCACTGGTAGACCTGAAATCTCAACAAATTCTTCCAAAGAGATGGAGACTTCCCTATCCGCTGTCAAGAAGGTGTGGGTGGGGATATTCCATTGTTCAATAAAGGCCTTTATCCACCACGTTGGAGGAGAGGGATACTCGAAAAGCGAAACGTAGACGGCCGAATATAAACCAATCTTCGTTAGATGAGTCCTTTTCGCCGATAAGATGTACCGGGCCCATTGCAGGTATCCGGCAAGCGGTCGTGGGATCAGTCCAATATTATAAGCCTGTCCCCAAGGGCGTGCTTCACCCTGACAGATTCGCCTCCCCAAGATGTCTATCACCGGCGGCGGCTGCACTGGGATGGCACCAATGGCAGGCTGGAGGAGATCGTCAGAATTCCAATTTTTAACCTCCACGGCATACTCCACCGGGGGCTTTTCCGCATAAGGAATCGTAACTATGGGCTCAAAGGGCGAAGCGGAGCTGAAGCTGCGGCGGCCTTGGATGATTTGGCTGTACCACCTTCCCCACAGGTGAAGTCTCTTGCACTCAGGATCGTGATCTCTAATCAAGGCGAACACCACCCGGTCCACTGGTGCATGTGGGAACCCTCCTTCTGAGCGAACAAAAGGGAAAGACAAATCTTCAGACATGTTTCCTGTAGACAAAAAAAAACATAACCGTTAGTGTTCCAATGCTTCACATTTCAAAGGCCTATATCACACTACAATGCAGTGGGTAGGGGACCAAAGGGGGACCCACAAAATCAAGATGACGGCGCATCATTTGATAAGATAGTCCCATCATTGGATGAGACTGTCAGTCAATAAAAAAGACCCCCAAGAGAATATCCTCATTGGGGGGGAATCCCTAGAGACAAGGAGAAAATCTCCTCTTTTTAGAGCAAAGCTCTGTCACAGAGTGACATTTGTCAAACTCTGGTCTCAAAGGAATAAAACTTCTTAAAAAAGAGCCTAGCTCTGTATTAGTAATGAAAAATTATAACTCCTAAGAATTAAAATTTTTGGGATCTTAAAGATCCATGAAAACTTTTAGGAGTTCTCTATTTGATCTATGAGCAGGGCTCTGTTCATGGGTTAAAACCCGGGAACAAGATCTCTATAAATTTTTGAGAGCAAGGCTCTGTGGATGAAACCCCAAAGGGGTCTTCTTTAGATCAAAGATCTATGAGAGCAAGGCTCTGTTGAAGAAACCCCAAAGGGGTTTTTCTTTAGATCAAGGATCTACAAGAGCAAGGCTCTGTTAATTAAAATTAATTAAAATTAATTTAAATTTCTACCTAAGAATGATTCTAAGTCCTAAACTTCAAAGTTCTTGGGAAGAAGCAAGAGCAAGGCTCTAAAAGTTTTAAGCAAGAGCAAGGCTCTAAATCAAAGTTCTTGAAAATGGTAAAAATTTTTAAGGACCAAGGGTCCCATTTATAGACGCCTGCGTCTCCTCACCTGACCTCTATGATCCAATGGTCGGGATCTTGCCACCGCTGCACTCAGGTGCGCGCCACGTGAGCGCAACGGTGGGGGGGCATTTGTTCCCCCAATCAGAGCAAGGCTCTGTTTGAATTTTGAAAATTCAAATTTTGAAGCAACGCTTTGGTTCCCGTGCGCTGCGCGCAATGCGCCACGTGTCAGAAGTTGACACGGCAGCACAACGCCCAAGGCGATACGTCCGATAAGAGCAAGGCTCTTTAAAAACATAAGTAACACTTAACTGCGCAAGCGCACGGCAGCGCGACACGTGTCTGCGCAGTTGCGCAAGCGCACGGCTGCGCGACACGTGTCTGCGCAGGTGCGCAAGCGTTGTTGCGCAAGCGCTTCACTGCGCGATACGTGTCTGCGCAGTTGCGCAATCGCAGCTGCGCAAGCGCCTTACTGCGCGACACGTGTCACGCGCTGGTGAGTTGCGCAACAACAGAATTAAGATTTAAGGAAATCTTTTCTGTTCTTGTTAAAACAAGAAAATTTCTTCTGTAAAACAGGGACCTTTGGATCAAAGATCCAACGGTGGGGAAAATTCCCTGAATCACTCAGAAAAGATCTTTTTAACAAATTTAACTGATCTTTGAGCACTATAAAAGAACCCCAGACCCCATTTCAAAGGGAGAGACATAGAGAATTGGATAAAAAAAAGAGAAGAGAACTCTTGAGAATTTCTGGAGAACACAAAAAGAAGGTAAAAACCTTTGAGATAAGAGAAAATTCTCTTAAAGAATAGATCATGGATCTAGAAAACAAGATCAGTGCCTCTTCAATAGATAAATAAATAAATAAGAATAATAAAAATAGTGCCTTGCACTTGCTATGAACCTCTGGTTCTCTGAAACAGAAAGAAAGAAAAGATTTCTTTCTTTTCTTTTCTTTGATCTAAATTTAGATCAAGAAATTAAAAAGTGCTCTGCACTTCTTTTCCTGAATCTAAAAGATTCTTGGTGCTCTGCACAAATGCAATGCATTATTTGAAGGGCTAGGCCCAAATCAAAAAGACTTAGCAGGTCAAAATAGATTGCAAGGCAATAAAAGGGCTGGGCCCAAATAAAATTGATGCTCTGCATCCTTTTTGGGCAAAGCCCAAATAAAAGCAAAAGAAATGCAAAAGCAATGGACTTAGCCCAATCGTGGCCGTAAGTCCTTAAATTAAATTGACTGAGCAAAATGGCTCTCTTAAATCAATTTACATCCGGTTCGAGGGTACATCTCCGAATTCCTTTGACATCCATCGTTGTAATTCCTCAACGACGTCAAAGAGGTGACGAGTCCCAACGACCATACACCCATATGGACTGCGGGGTCCTTAAACTCGTGGACCGAAACGTCCCTAAACTAATATCGGACCGAAACGTCCCTAAACTAATATCGGACCGAGACGTCCCTAAACTAATGATGGACCGAAACGTCCTTAAACTAATGATGGACCGAAACGTCCCTAAACTAATATTGGACCGAAACGTCCCTAAACTAATATCGGACCGGAACGTCCCTAAACTAATATTGGACCACCACGTCCCTAAACTGGAATATGGACCACTACGTCCCTAAACTGGCGACGGACCACCACGTCCTTGAACTGGAACAACAGAGCTTCCAAACGCTCCTTTGCCGGATCTAAACGGTCCCGTTTAAGTTGATCTTAGCCCCAAACACGGCTAACGTATCCTTAAACATTCAAATGGATTATAAAACTCCCAATCAACTCTGGTTCGAGGGTACATCTCCGAACTCCTTTGACATCCGTCGTTGTAATTCCTCAACGACGTCAAAGAAGTGACGAGTCCCGATGGCCATACATTAAATTAATCACTACGTTAAGTGGATCTTAGTCTAAAACAGGACTAACGTATCCTTAATGAACGTTTAAGTTGATCTTAGTCGCAACGCGACTAATGCATCCTTAAACTAAAAACACCAAACCCAAATCTTAGTAAATACGGATTTGGACTAATCCACGTCCTACGGGCGACGGCATTACTCAGTCTCCGTATACAATCCACGGGCAACCACAAACAAAACAAACACACGCGACACGAAGTGAAATTCTGGAGAAGGAGAAAGTGGCTACTGCGATGCGGTAGCGTAATTAACTGCAGGGGCTTGCGCCTGCAGGGAAGAGCGTCCCCACAATCAAAAACCCCTCAAGCGAGGGGGAATCTGACAAAGTCTGCTACATCGGCCGCATTCGTCTAAAACTTCGATACACGGTGCCATAAATCAACTTGGCATCTTCGGAGAGGTAGACGGATAAAACCAAATAGCATCTGCCCCGAATCTCAGTGCCAGGACATCGCAGTCCTGTGCGGCCGCCTTTCGGAGGGGAACAGACTTGTACCGCTATTAGGGGACTGACGTTTACCGCCCCCAGGCTCGCCATGCGATGTATCAGACGAACAGACCGGACTGTACGGAGACTGTCACATTCAGACTCAGTAGGAGTTCAGATGGGGTTCACCTCGTCAGTCTTCTTATCGGCATCTACCTGGGGACCGTTACACACAGCTAGTGCCGCTTGCGGTCTGTGGTTAAACCCACTGCCAGCGTAGTGTCGAGTCTTTAGAGTCCCACACAGAGGGCTATTCGCCTTTGGGCAAAACTGAGTAGAGGTCGCATGGTTTTGTGGCAGGGTTCGTTCTCATCCGCGCACTTGTGCACGTTTGGAGTCCGGACGGATATTACTAGCGGGCTCTGGTTTGAGCCAGATACTAGTATATGTTTTGGGATTAGTTTTATCTCATTGTGTTCATGTTCCTCGGAACAAGAATGCGGGTGTATATGCACAGTTGGTTGAGACGGAGGAAGAGGATTTTCATTAGGGTTTCGGAACGGGTGTGTATGCACAGTTGACAGTCGTCTTTTTCCAAACCCTAATGAATTTATGATATATCAATTAATAATATTAATTAAATGAAATTGTGTCATGGTTGGGTTTGTTGACTTCTTGACCAAGGTTGACTTGTTGACCATGGTTGAAACTTTGACTATCATCATTACATATCAAAGATGCTCTTTGATTCTAGCAAAACCATTTAATGTGTGTAATGATAATTTTCATTCCAAACCATCCATCAACTATTTCATTTAGATTATTATTATTAATTTGATAATTCATTTCATATTATGTTATGGTTGTAAAAGGTTATTCATTCTATCATAACATTTCTCTCTCCTCTCTTCTTCTTCCTCCTCCTCTAGTTCAAGGAGACTCACTCTCATGTGTTGAGAAACCCTCTCCTTGAGATAAGAACACCCCAAAACCACTCCCTACTCACTCTAGGGTTAGAGGTCTAGCAAGCCAAAGATCCTAGTTCTCTCAAAGTTCGAGAAAGGAGCCCGAAGGTTGAACCCTCAGGTGGATCCATCTTTGACGGAAGAAGGCGACGAGGAAAGCACCATCCAAGCTCTACAAAGGTTTCAAGAAGAAGGAGTTCAAGTTAGGTATAACATCTTTTCCGAGTAGCTAACTCTCTTTAGCTTGGTAGCTAGTTTAGTTTAGAAAAGATCCCGACTTTTGTTAGTCCATGTTGCCTAATGCGCTAAAAATTTGTTTTTTATACCGTTTCCGCCTCCCCGCAAGAACCGGGGTTGGCAACGTGGACTTACAGTAACAAATTACATACGTGGGATCCTGATCCGGTATCCAATACTCAGGACATAAAACAAATTGAGAAACAGTTCTCGGTAACAGACACACCCGAAGAAGATGCATCAACATGCTGTTTCTTCGTACGGGTGGCGCAAGAATCCTGACATTCCCCTATCCCTTGCTCAGAGTTATGACATTCATAAGATAGAGTGGGACCAACATTCCCTAGCCTTGTATAAAAGGAGGGTTCGGTCAATACATCCATATTATTATCTTGATTAAGGCGTGACATTGGTTGCTGCCTAGAGAGAGAGAGAAGGAAACGCGTTAGCGTGCGCTCTTTGCAAGATTAGATTGGTTATTATCTTATCTAATCAGGATGGCTCCCACTGTTTTTTATCAAATCTTCCTTCAAACCCTAAAAGGTAAGATTAGCTGGGATTAATTACACCCTCCAGGTTCGCTAATCGTTCGGCCAGGCATGTATCGGTACTCCGAGGGAGGTTCCCCATGCTTTCGCACAGACCTAATTAAAATAAACCTTGTTTTCCTATAGGCATAACCCCGTTGACACCTTTCTAGACACCTACTGGATTAGCTAATTGTAAAGTGAAAATTCTCCCAGGAGTAACTCTTACTCGCAGTAGGTATCGGGATCCAACTATCATATAGAAGGTATGCAATCTCATTGCAAATTTCAACACTTGAAATTCCCGATAATCGTTTTTACCCCTAGCCACTTATGACCTTAACATAGTCAACAAATCATAAGCATTAGTCAAGTTCAACCCGTCATTTCTTGATTGGATTAAACCCACCCGTACGGCCCTTAACATAGTAAACAAAGCCGTACGACTACCCTAATCCAACCGCATCATATGGTTACAGATAAGCACTAATTAGCTACCGCACACTACGTCTTAACATAGTGAACAAACGTAGCACAAATACTAAAATAGCACTTATCTGAAATGACGGAGGGCTACGCAGGTTTTTAAGAAAACCATGAGCATAATGAACTTGATATCGTTGTAGAATCTAATGATTTTGAAAAGGAGTGTTTTTGAGGCTTTTGCTAGTTTTGCTAAAGAGATCACTCCCGGTGAAGAGATCTCGGCTCTTTCATTATCGAATGAGGTGCAGGATATTCAGGAATACCACTATGCAAAATAAGAACTAGAGAAGCAATCAAAAACAAAACCGAGTGAGTTGTAGCATTTGCTAGTTTTTCTAAAGAGGTCACTCCCGGTGAAGGGATCTTGCTCTTTCCTCATCGAATGAGGTGTTGGATATTCATCAAGGAATACCATTATGCAAAGCAAGAACTAGAGTTATCCTTTTTGAAAATTTGATTATACAACATCTTTTGGTTTCTTTCTTTTCATTAATCTCATTAATGAAGTCCCATCAATTAATGTTTCCTAAACATTACAGAAAAATGAAACGAAAATAGAATGTACGCTTATGTCATCCGCATTCGCCACGGGGCCCCGTCATGCACCGTTAGGTTACTTAACTACCGGAAGAGCGGGGACTGGACTAGCGCGGGTGCAAAACATAAGCAACATTTATTATATATCATATATATAATATTACATTCGTCTTATGCAGTTATATGATCAACATCACAGAATTAAGCAGCGGAAGCAACATATGAAATATTGGATATACTAGGATGTCCGTATTTTAAATTTAGCCAGTAATGTAAAACACGGATTCCACGGTCGTGATGAATAGCCAAACTCACATCCCCAGACCCCTATGAGAGTGGAAAGTAACCCGGCCAATTCTAGAGTTAGGAGACCCGGTCTCAACTCCTTGAGATGGTCTCCCACTGGACTCTAGAACCCGGTTACTTGTGCTCCCCGTCTTGGGTCTATCCTAATGCTGAATAGTAAATAATATACAACAATGGTGACATCATCCTCAAACCGGAAGTGCCCCAATAAAAGAATATTACATACATATTTTACATGAATGAAAATAGAAACTCTCATCTCATATAGAACCCCCAGCTATTCTTTCACGACGATCCAATAAATCATATCAACAACAACACATGATATCACATATTATCAACGTAAGAGAATATGTGTATCCCTAAAACTTGTTGACATATAGCAATGAGATTGGGATACCCTACATATTACACTTACGGTCGCATAAAAGAAAACAGAAAACTACAATAATTAGAATCCGCAATATCCTTAGACAACATAAACCCGGAATATCTCATATTCCGGATTTAATGCCTAACTTATAAAACTTGCATTTTAGTCTCAAATTGAAAACTCTTTTCAACTGGTCGTCAGATAATTCAACAAGATTCCTGACTTAGTGATCGCGTACAATATGCAATTGCAACGGAGTTTTGATCCGAATCAAAACTTCGTGGCAATCGATCAATTGAAACTAAATGGCTAGGTTTACAATATACTAACTAGTTTTCAAAAAACTAATTAATCCGGATTCTAATAATTTTATCACACATCATAAAGCTTGTAAAGTAACCGCGACATTAGAATTCCACACGCAATTAGCAAACTTAACCAATTTTTCGAAGACATGAAAAATCCAGTGAGCTAAAGTTCCAAAACCGATCGTTTTAAGCCAATCTGGGAGTCGAAACGAACTCGAAACCCATCCGAATCCTCGCGGAGGTGAATATCCTAAAATTAACTGTCGAATGGGGGGCTTCGGGGGGGTACCCACCCCCAGAGGCCACAACGTAGTGGCCCCCTAGGGTAGGCAGACCCGAGAGCACCTAGTTGGGGTGCTCTCGGGTCACCCACCCCCAAGGCCACCTTGTGGTGGTCTTGGGGTATGGGTCCGGCCTCTGGTCCTTCCGGGGTGTCCCCGAGGTGTGCACGCTCCACCCCGCGGCTTCTCGGTTCAAACCATGAGCCCGCGGGGTGTGCAAACAACTCAAAACATCAATTTGGACACTGTTTTTATCGGCAGTTTTTGCACGACAAAAACGAGCGATTTCTAACGTCGCTATAAGCTACCCTAATGTTCTAGGTTGGCTCTAATACCATGTAAGTCAGGTAGCCTCCCCATCCAATAGGGTCGCCATGGCACCTACAGGTCCCTCTGCAGCTACTTTTTACGCATGCCCCCTCACAGGACTACAACCCACCAGAACACCTTCTGGTCTCGGGACACCCTGGGGTAAGAGCCTATGCTTAGCCACACTGTCACACAGTGAGAACCCCCCATAGGTCGACATCCAATTCCTGGTAGCTCTGATACCATGAAAGTCGACCCTAGCACCACCATGAGGTTTTAATAGAATCAAGCATGCCAAATTTTAATTTTTATTAGGTGCTAAGATAGACTAACAAGATCTTTACTAGATAATTAGGGTTTGCCTTTGTGATGTGATGAACTAAAGAGAAGAAAAGAGCATACGGCCTTTGTAGTTCGAGTCCTTCTCTTCAATAGCTCCGGGTTGAAGTCCACGCGACTCTACTAGGCTCTTCTTCGAGTTGAACGAACCTCCTTCGTGATCTTCGCTCTAAGGACGATCCACCCGAAGTCAACTAGCTCAAGCTAACCCTTCACTAATCTCATTAGTGAAGGCACCACTCCACATCAAATTGCTAATCTAATGTGAGATGGTGAAATAGGGGTTTATTTTGCTCACTAGGGTTTTCACAAGTTCAATGATTCACATCACATGTGAGGGTTTGAACTTGGAAGTGAGGTGAAGAAAATTGTAGAGAGCAAGAGGAAGCAAGAGCTCATGAAAAAAATGGTTAAGGCATGAAGAATGAAAATGATGAGAGTAAACTCAAAATGGCTCTCTCTTTCCTCACTTATTCAAGCATGGAATAAAATTGCAATTCTAAATTGCAACCATGCTTGAATAGTGAGTCAAGACTAATATACAAATAATAAAACCCATGCCTTGCCCATTCCACAAATATCTCCACAATTTACACCTCATTTTTCTATTTTCTAAAAATAGAAAAACATGCCATGCTTCATATAATAATATATATATTTATATATATCAAATATATATTACATATAACCGACTAATATCATTAATCTGAATATCACATTATCAAACCAACACTTGATTCGATAATCCGGTTATATCACATATAACCTGACCGGCATCAGATAACTGCCAGATTATAATACGGTATCACATACTCATATTTAGTCAGGCCCAGGCACATATCAATATATGTGTCATACTTCGTTTCGCTTGAACCAGGAAACTTCTGTGTGGGACTCTAAAGACTCATCAATACGCCAGCAGTAGGTGATGATCACATCAGTCACCTACAAGCCTTCAGCGGTACTAGCTGGACATAACGGGTACCCGGGTATTGAGCGATATGAAGATCAACAAGCAAGCCCGTCATACTCTCCATGAAGCCTATCGGTAACACTACCGTACAGTCCGGTCTTTTCGTCTGATATGTCGCATATAAAGTCTGGGGGTGGTAAACGTCAGTCCCCATTAATTTGATAATTCATGCCGATGTTTGGCTCATAACAGTTTGAGAAACTACCGATAACTCTTATCAGTAAATCTCAGCAATCCTGGCCAGGAATTTTCAGTTATAGTCAATCGAGTATAGCGCAATACCAACTCCCAATACCGGGAGAGAGGAAACCTTTCCTATCGCTCATTGCCTCCATATGACTCGGGACTATACCCAAAATCCACTTGTTTGCACGACTTCTTTGAGCCGTGGTATGGAGGAAATCAAAGCACAGTGGGAGCTACACAAGACTCTATGACGATCTCGGGTCTACAGACTAACCTGTTCCAATGTCACCAGAGGACTGCTATCTGACGATAGGTATAGTACCAACTAGGAGTCCTCGACGAGTCATGTTCTGTGTACCCATTCTCCAATGAGCACCTGTGTACAATCTTTGATGTCACACACCAATAGTTGTAGGATCAACCATCGCCCTCTAAGGGACAAGAAACGTACACACTAGTCTACTCTGGAATATCGATGCCCTAGTCTTGATATTCCCATGACTAGGAACTGATTAAAGGATGTAGTTTTGGACCACTCCGGTCCCACTAGTATGATCTCATCATAGTCCAGGTAGTCAAGTACATATCCTAAGGGCTTTATCAACATGTGAGAGCAAGACAGTAAAGAATACCGGTCAACATGTTAAGATAAAGAGTAACCAGATAGTATATTATCATGTCGAGCAAGAAAGTCCTCTATATATATGTCCAAATATCCACTATAATATACATCACATGTACAATAATGGCCTCTAGGGTATACATATTCCTAACAGTTTGTAGCTGTTGTGGTTTGGCTTGGGTGGAGTGCTTTACGACTCATCCTTACCGTGGCTTCTTTATCCTGACGCCGACGCTTGACCTTTTCGTATATAGCCGTTTCACGTTCTCGGTCAGCTTTTCTCTTTTGAAGGGCTTCGTTTAGCAGCCTCTCAATTGGGTCTTCTAACAGTTCCAGGGATTCTGGCGCCGGTCCTGCCCCCGGTTCCTCTGTGTTTCTTTCCGACGCCGAGGGAATTTCTTCTTCATTTAACAACGAATGAGAAACCATGTGGCAACTTGCTACATAATCTTCGGTTTCTCCCGATGAGCCATTTCCCTCATCGTCGTCATTATCTCCATTCTCAAGTACATGGTTGAGAAACTCTTCGAATGTGACCAGGGTCCGCACCTTCTGGTTGTATTCTTCCAGCGCGTCGATGTATTTTTGCAGGTCCGTGCGCTTATCGTCAGGCTGCGCAGGCTTCTTGGTTCTTCGAAGACTTCGAAGGCTTGGCCTGGAGGTCTTTCCCATCACTATTAGTTTTCGGTGTTGGGCGTGGTTTAAGCATCCCCTCAATGATCTCGGGCTCCAGCGGGCTTTCCCATTTGATCGCCGGACATGCTTGAAGATCCTTCAGCATTCTTTTAGTTTTAGCTGAAAGGACAACTTTCCACGGACCTTCTTCCACAAACGAGCATGATGCCCCCAGCGTGTCTACCTTTTTAGGAGTGTGCCTCTGTGGCGGGTTCACCCTTATAGTTTTCGGACAGCGCAAACTTCCTTTGACGGTACTGGTCCTCGACCCAGTTCTTGAAGACATAGCAATCCTTGATTGGGTGGCTCACTACTCTGTGATAGGAGCAGTGGTTAGGATTATTGACATCACCGGGCTGTAGTGGACGTCTCGGATCCGACAGTGTGATGAGTTTGTTGCGCATTGCCAGTTCGAACAATCTCCTTGTTTTATCACGGGGGAATGAGTAAGTGCGTCGTAGCTTCTCTTCGTGGGATTGGCACGGGCGCGCGTTGCTTTGGTGAGCAGCCAATTTCTGGTCGCTCGGCTGTTATTGAGTGTTGGCAATAAAGGACACTTTACTTTTGCCCTTTACATTCCGAGGGTTCGTTTTTGAAGAGGACGGCCCATGGCCTATCTTGTTTATTTGGGCCAGCTTGTCGATCAAGGCCTGGAAGGTGGTCGGCTTGAATAACATCATAAATTAAGATACAGTCGCCTAAGGATCGAGGGTCCCTATGAACATGCCCACAGCAGGAGCTTCTTCTATGCGTTGTTCGCATTTTGACCATAGATTCCGCCATCGGATTGCGTATTGAACCCTGGTCTCTCCTGGCTTCTCCCTGGCATTGATTAATATCGTGATCGGGGTGCGCTCGCTTGCGTTGGTGAACCGCTGTGTGAATAGCATCTCAATCTCCGTGAAGGTTTTGATGGAGTTATTTGGGAGCTCCGAGTACCATTCAAACCCATCTCCGACAAGCTTCCAACAAATTGGCGAAGCTGCAATTTGTCGTCGCCTCCAGTATTGCTGCATAAAGCTCTGAACTGAGCGACGTGCTGATGCGTGTTGCCTGTCCCCTTATACACGTGGAACTTAGGGATCGTATATCTCGACGGGTACTTGATTCTATCGTACCAGCCTAGGGTAAGGTCGCCCGGTTCTAACGACTTGGCCAGCCTCTTCGCTCGCCAGATGACCTCGTATTTGCTGAGCTATATAGTCATTAAGGGCAGCTTTGGAGATCGTTTCCTCCCTGGCTGCTGATAAAGCTGGAAGAGGGTTTGATATTTCCCCTTTGTCGTCCTCGATAATTATCGGTGGGTCTTCAGCTGGAGGTTCTGGCTGGATCATCATTCCAACCATGTCTTGGAATAGGAGCGCCATCTGTTTTATATTAGCAGCTTGTTCCACTACCTCCTTATCCTTCCTTTCCAACACCCTTCGCAACAACTCCGTATCAGTCTCCTGCTCTTGGCGCTGGTCGAACACTGCTTCCGGCCTTTCTTTTTGCCCGGTGAGTGCTGCTGTCACGACCCAAAGTTTGGCCCGTAACCGGCACTTAACCACGTAACGTCTACAGGCGTAACGCGGCTAAGTGAACCGAAAACCCAGAACCAAACCAGTAAAAATATAGAGTGTTTTAAGTTTTAAAAGGAAGTATTTAGAAGTGATAAGAAATCTTAAGTAAACAATCTCCAAGATAGCAATATACGACGCCGTAGCGAAGATCAAGATCCACAAGTGGGAACATCACAGATAGAATAAACTGCAAGTATAGTCGGCTCACAACGAGCTCGACACCAGAAAACAAATAATATACATCATCGTCCTCACACTGTCTCTAAGTCAAAAACATACATGGTAGATGGAGAATACTAGATACAACAATATACATAACTGAAAAATAAACAGATACCGCACCAAACCCACCTATCAGCAAAAGAGCTAGTACACCAACTATGGGGGTATCTGTGTCAAAAGATGCAAAACGCAGCCTGCCGCGACTACTCCGAAGGGCAACCTGCAAACACTGTGGCACAACGGGGGTGAGTTGCCAACTCGTGAATAGAGATAACATATAAAGGAAATCGCGAGCATGCACGTACTGCGCTACTCTATCATAAGCTAACAGATGATATCAATGTGCGATAAGCAGTATGTGCAATAATCATGCAAGTGCTATATCAGGTAATATAACTACAGGATGAGATGCAATAATGAATGCTGAGCATGGGAATATAACATCTACACGGAATGTCAATGTGGAATATATATATATATATATGCACCGCAAATCCCAACAACCCAGACGCCGGCACTCCCATCGGCCCTCAAATCATGTACATCCCTGAGAATCACGAGTGCCCAACATCGGCACCCAAATATCATAAATACTCGTGCCTAGCATCGACACGCAAATCCTCCTCTATCAGGCATCCGTCAGTCCGGGTCAGCCCTCTCTCAATATATCGGGCATCCGTCAGTCCGGGTCAGCCCTCTCTCAATATATCGGGCATCCGTCAGTCCGGGTCAGCCCTCTCTCAATATATCGCTCTAGCACCGAGAAAACACATGGTGGGCTCACCGAAATATCATATCAAGGGAACCGGGTTTTTAAATGATTACTTATTTGAAATGGCCACGATTCCCAAATCCAGAAATCACATGTAATCCCAACCAATATGCAAGTAAATGGGATGTGATATGTGCATCAAGTATGAATATCATGTCAAGTCACATAAAAGATGAGCTACAGCATAATGATCCGATGTGATGTATGCATCAAGTATGAATATCATGGCAATTCTAACGGTGTGTGTGTAACATGCAAGGTAGTGCTCGTGCAACATGAACTGTCAGTAAGGGTGCGGTGTTCTATCAATTCTAGTTTATATACATATAGTAGGGAATGCGGTATGCACTAAATAGTAGCCATGAACAGTCAATATATGGAAATGTAGCTATAAGGTCCTATCAGCCCTGACGTAGAACGCCACGCGGGCGATATCCCCGTAGATGTTAAATCTACTCACCATAGTCTCTCGCTAGGTATAGCCGATGACTTGTTTCCCCTTCTTCGCGGCGTCCGTCGCACTCGCCTGCGAACCTAGAATCCCACAGAATATCACGCATAAGCTCAAACCATACAAACACGACATTTAAGGTCAACTAGAAACCCGTGTCGCAAACCAAGCGCGTGTGTACGCGGTACGCTAAAACGTGTGATTACGCGCCTGAAGCCACTCCGACGCGTCGCGATACGCAGAAACCCCAAACCCATTCACACGTATCACGCGTGTCGCGAAAGATTAAAAATACGGGAAATAGGGTATTCCACTCCAGATTTTTCTACAGAATAGATATTATAAAAATAGATATACCAAAATACTACAAATAGCAGCAGACTCCAGTGACCCAAACCCCAACTCCCAACTCACCCATCTGGCCACAATTTGCGGCCAGAATGCATTTTCCGGCGGCCCGTCTGGGGAATTGGGCCCCCAGGTTTGGTGTGTGCACTCTAAACCTCCTGTGTATGCTACAGTAATTCTAATTTCACTCTGAAATATCTCGGGTAGTAGCAGATTCCACAGAGCCCCAATTCTAGTTAAAGAAATCACATGTTTACACTAAAATGATACTTTATGGTATTTTTCTGAAATCTGAAACAAACCCTAGTCTAAAATCACACTAACAACTCATTACCAAGCTATTTAGACCATAAAAATACTAATTTAAACATATCACCACAAAATCCCTTCAATAGCACAAAACAATGCACAAAAAGGTGATATTTGAAACAAAACATGCGAGTTATGGAGATAGGGTGCTAGGAGTGAGATTTATACCTTCAAATGACCTTAGAAAAACTAAAAGTTCCAGCTTTAACCTCAAGTGGGCAGATCTACCACCAAACACCTCAAAAAGCCCCATTTTCCCATGGTTTTGTGAAGGAAAGTGTTGTTTTTGTGTAGGGTATTTGAATAGAGATCAAAGGGACATGAAAAGGAGAAGAAAAGATGAAGAAAAGATAGGGTTTTCTGCTGGAATTCCTGCAGAAAATTCTGAGATGGGGAAAGAGAGAGAGAAGAGAAGAAAATGGGGGTCAAAAGTCCATCCTCTTCACCTAACACCATGCTCTCAATTGTTTATTCTCGTTTTTTTTTTTTGAATTCTAAAAAGGATTTTGTTTTGATTAAAATGAACCATGCAACAAAAGAATGGTTAACATGCTAACACTTTTTACCTAGGTCACAAAAATTGTGCTAAGTGTGCATGTGTGCACTTAACACAAAAATTCCCAATTAGGGTAAACACGACTAATTTATAACTAATAATCCCATGTACACAAATAGTAGCACTCACAATTCTAATTTAACACGAAAAATATTCTAACTAAGATTCAAAGTGTTACAATCTACCCCCCTTAAAGAAATTCGGTCCCCGAATTTAAAAATCTAACTACACGTACCTTCAAAAAGTTAGGGATACCGCCTCCTCATCTCGCTCTCGGTCTCCCAAGTGACCTCCTCGCCGCTCTGGCCACGCCAAAGTACCTTGACTGACGGTATGTCCTTCGATCTCAATTTCTTCACTTGTCGATCCAAGATCATCACCGGCTGCTCTGCATAGGAAAGGTCGCGCTCAAGCTGGATCGTCGAGTGCTGAATCGCATGTGAAGGATCATGAAGATATCCGCGGAGCATCGAAACGTGAAATACGGGGTGCACGTCTGGAAAACTGGGCGGAAGGGCTAACCGATACGCAACTGCACCAACACGCTCGAGGATCTCGAAGGGGCCCACATATCTGGGACTAAGCTTTCCCTTCTTCCCAAACCTCATCACACCTTTCATTAGGGAGACCCTCAAGAAAACATGATCACCAACAGAAAACTCAAGTCTGCGCCGACGACGGTCCGCATAAGATCTCTGCCTACTCTGGGCTGCTCTCATCCTATCGCGAATCAACTGGATCTTCGCGGTCGTCTCCTCAACAATCTGTGGCCCTAAGATATTGCTCTCACTGAGCTCTGTCCAACAGGCGGGCGATCTGCATCTCCTCCCATAAAGAGCCTCAAACGGTGCCATCTGAATGGTCTCCTGGTAGCTGTTGTTGTAGGAGAACTCTACTAAGGGCAAATGATGATCCCAGCTACCTCCGAAGTCTAATACGCATGCTCTGAGCATGTCCTCGAGAGTCTGAATAGTCCGCTCTGACTGTCCGTCGGTCTGTGGATGGAATGCTGTGCTGAAACTCAAGTGAGTACCCAAAGCCTCCTGAAGCCTCTGCCATAGCCGGCTGGTAAACTGGGTGCCTCTGTCGGACACGATACATGTCGGAACTCCGTGCATTCGTACAATCTCATCAATGTAAATCTGGGCATACTGAGCAAATCCGAAAGTCGTCTTCACCGGTAGGAAGTGAGCCGCTTTCGTCAAACGATCCACGATCACCCAGATGGAGTCATACCCTCGACTAGTCCTGGGTAGACCCACAATGAAGTCCATAGATATCTGTTCTCATTTCCACTCCGGAATGGGTAATGGCTGTAGCTCTCCCGCGGGCCTCTGGTGTTCAGCCTTGACTTGCTGACAAGTCAGGCACCTCGACACGAAATCTGCGATGTCCCTCTTCATTCCGTCCCACCAGTAAACACCTCTCATGTCATGGTACATCTTGGTAGAGCCGGGATGAACACTATATACCGATCGATGTGCCTCCTCAAGAATCTCACGCCGCAATCCCTTAGCATCTGGTACGCACAGTCTAGCCCCAAATCGTAGTATCCCCTGATCATCGATCACGAACTCGGAAAATCTGCCCTGTCCCATCTGCGTCCTGATCTCTGAATATCGGTCATCACTGTGCTGTGCCTCATGCATACGGTCAAGCAACTGTGGGCGTGCATGAACATGCGCAATCTGTCCTCCGATTGGCGTAAACTCGAACTGTACCCGGCTGTCGCATAAGATCTTCCAATCTGCCGACGACTGCCTCTGTACTGCGCTCAAACAAGATAGACTACCACCGGGCCTCCTGCTCAAAGCATCCGCCACTACATTCGCCCTGCCCGGGTGATACAAGATCTCACAATCGTAGTCCTTTACTAACTCCATCCATCGGCGCTGTCTAAGGTTCAGGTCTCGCTGCTGGAATATATACTTTAAGCTTTTGTGATCAGTGAATATCTGGCACGACTCTCCAAACAGGTAATGTCGCCAGATCTTAAGTGCAAAGACCACTGCAGCTATCTCCAGATCATGTGTGGGGTAATTCTGTTCATGTTTCTTTAATTGCCGCGAAGCATACGCGATCACCCTGTCATGCTGCATCAAAATGCACCCCAGCCCCACTCGTGAAGCATCACAGTAGACCACAAATCCGCCTGATCCCGAAGGCAATGATAGCACTGGTGTCGTAGTCAGTAGAGCCCGTAGCTGCTGAAAACTGTGCTCACACTCCTCCGTCCAATCGAAACGAACTCCCTTCCGGGTCAACCCGGTCAAGGGTGTAGCATTGCGAGAGAAGTCCTGCACGAATCGCCTGTAGTAGCCTGCCAGCCCTAGAAAGCTGCGAACCTCCGTCACTGACGTGGGTCTAGGCCAACTTCGAACGGCCTCAATCTTCCTCGGGTCTACACATATACCATCTCGTATAATCACGTGCCCCAAGAAATCTACGCTATCCAGCCAGAAAGCACACTTGGAGAATTTAGCGAAAAGCTGATGCTCTCTCAAGGTCTGCAGTGTAATCCGCAGGTGCTGCTCGTGCTCCTCTCTACTCTAAGAATACACCAGAATATCGTCAATGAACACTATGATGAACAGATCAAGATACGGCCGGAAAATACGGTTCATCAAGTCCATGAATGCTGCTGGCGCGTTGGTGAGTCCGAACGACATCACAAAAAACTCATAATGGCCGTAACGCGTGCGGAAGGATGTCCTAGGAATGTCCTCCTGTCGAACCCGCAGCTGATGGTAGCCTGATCGCAAATCGATCCTCGAAAAGTATCCTGCCCCCTGAAGCTGGTCGAACAAATCGTCGATGCGTGGCAAAGGATATCTGTTCCGCACTGTCACCCTGTTCAGCTGGCGGTAGTCGATACACAAACGCATACTGCCGTCCTTCTTCTTGACAAACAGGACTGGAGCACCCCAAGGAGAAACACTGGGTCGAATAAGTCCCTTATCCAGCAAATCTTGCAACTGACCCTTCAATTCTCTAAGTTCCGCCGGGGCCATCCGATAAGGCGGTACAGAAATAGGCCCCGCGCCAGGAACCAAATCAATACAGAAAGAAATATCACGCTCGGGCGGTAGCCCAGGAAGCTCGTCAGGGAACACATCAGGAAACTCGCTAACAACCGGAACCTGATCCAACGGAACCTCTGTAGCTCTAGTATCACAAACATAGGCGAGAAATCCCTGACATCCCTTCCGCAAAAGCTGTCCCGCGCGAAAAGAAGAAATCACACTGTGAGGGGTGGCACCACGGTCCCCCAACACAACAAAAACCGACTCGCCGGGAAAACAAAATCTAACTGTCTTCTCGCGGCAGTCAACAGAAGCATAGCACGTGGCTAACCAATCCATGCCCAAAAGAACGTCGAAGTCCAACATCTCAAGAAGGATCAAATCGACCAGCAACTCTCTCTCGCCAATACGGACGATACAGGATCGGAACACGTGCCTAGCAACAAACGACTCTCCCACAGGAGTAGTCACAACAAGCGGCTGATCAAGCAAACCGGACTCTCTACCCAAACTCGGCACAAAGTGTGTGGATACGTACGAGTGCGTAGATCCGGGATCGAATAATACGTGTGCATCAACCGAACATACTAGAAGGATACCTGAGACCACCGCATTGGACGCCTGCGCGTCCTGATGCGTCAAGGCAAAAACTCTTCCCTCCACCTGTGACTGGCTGTCCCCTGCCGGCAGCTGGCTGTCCTCTACCTCGGTCACCTCGTCCTCTGTGAACAAATCCTCCGCGGCCACGACCTCCCTGTGCATGCGTCTGACGCGTAGTAACAGTAGGTACAATAGGCAACGCCGTCTGGGGCGGTGAAGGTGGTAATGTGACGTGCGGTGATGCTACCTCCTTCCGAGGTAACTCAGGACAATCTCGTACACGATGATAAGAACTCCTGCAGCGAAAACAGCCCGACGATGGCCGCTGACCCTCCTGGGGATAGGAACTGAACAACCGGCCCCGCCCTGAATCTCTGCTACCTGCAATACGTCTATCACGGCGCCGAAAAGGCTGTCTCTGCGCTGATGTATCCGCACGAACTCTCTTCGGCTCTGGAACTGCCGAAGTCTCAGCAAGGCGCTCCTCGACTAATAGGGCTGCATCTATAGCTGCTGCATATGTCTCGTAATGCTGTGCACTGATCGCCAGAAACAGTGGTGTAAGCAAGCCTCGGACAAATCTCTTGACTCGCAACTCCTCAGTAGCCACTAGGTACGGAGCATAAACTGATAGCTCGGTAAACAACACATCGTACTCTGCCACTGACATCTCTGACGTCTGGCGCAAGGACTCAAATCTGCGTGCTCGGGCATCCCTAACACTCTGGGGAAGAAAACGGGCAAGGAATAGCGCCACAAACTCGGTCCAGGTCATAGGAGGAAGACCTGCTGCTCTACCCTTCTCGACTGATTCGCACCATTTCTAAGCTCGCGAACTCAACCCATCTCACATCTGCGCATCTGAGGGAACGACATATCCGAGCCATCCTATCGATGAAGGACTGTGGGTCCTCGGCTGTATCGGTACCTGTGAAGACCGGAGGCTTCAGCCACATAAACTCTGACAGCGATACTGTAATAACCTCTGTAGCCGCAGGTGCAACGCCTGCACTGTGGGTACCACCGCGGTCTCTGCAACGGGTGGAACTACCTCTGGTCGCTGCGCTCGAAGTGTCTCAACTAGAGATCCCATCATCTGGCGCATCTCCTGCATACTGGATCCCATCGTCTGGCGCATCTCCTGCACACCAGCCCCTAACATGGCAATCTGATCTGTCATGGCAGGAACAGCCTGCTCGGGCACAACCGGTGTACTATCCGGATCAGTCCTCGTCTCGGACGAGTCAACTCGAATCTCGGCCCTCGCGGCCGCTCTCTGCGCCCTCGTAGTCTTTGGCGACATAATGGCTGAAAGGAAAAGTAGGATTCGATAACGATACGGAAATCGAATCGCAAGAATGTATGCATTCACGAAGGAATTTAAATCAACAAGTCCTAAGGTCGCCTTGGCGGAGTACCGTGTCGTGAGTATGCCGCGGAACATACACACGCTACGCCACTCTGCTTCAGCTACCTACTCCATCATACCAGGGTCATCCTAGGAACACTCCGAAAGGTAAAACCTACGCTCTGATACCAACTTTGTCACGACCCAAAGTTTGGCCCGTAACCGGCACTTAACCACGTAACGTCTACAGGCGTAACATGGCTAAGTGAACCGAAAACCCAGAAACCAAACCAGTAAAAATATAGAGTGTTTTAAGTTTTAAAAGGAAGCATTTAGAAGTGATAAGAAATCTTAAGTAAACAATCTCCAAGATAGCAATATATGACGTCGTAGCGAAGATCAAGATCCACAAGTGGGAACATCACAGATAGAATAAACTGCAAGTATAGTCGGCTCACAACGAGCTCGACACCAGAAAATAAATAATATACATCATCATCCTCACACTGTCTCTAAGTCAAAAACATACATGGTAGATGGAGAATACTAGATACAACAATATACATAACTGAAAAATAAACAGATACCGCACCAAACCCACCTATCAGCAAAAGAGCTAGTACACCAACTATGGGGGTATCTGTGTCAAAAGATGCAAAACGCAGCCTGCCGCGACTACTCCGAAGGGCAACCTGCAAACACTGTGGCACAACGGGGGTGAGTTGCCAACTCGTGAATAGAGATAACATATAAAGGAAATCGCGAGCATGCACGTACTGCGCTACTCTATCATAAGCTAACAGATGAATCAATGTGCGATAAGCAGTATGTGCAATAATCATGCAAGTGTTATATCAGGTAATATAACTACAGGATGAGATGCAATAATGAATGCTGAGCATGGGAATATAACATCTACACGGAATGTCAATGTGGAATATATATATATATATGCACCGCAAATCCCAACAACCCAGAAGCCGGCACTCCCATCGGCCCTCAAATCCTGTACATCCCTGAGAATCACGAGTGCCCAACATCGGCACCCAAATATCATAAATACTCGTGTCTAGCATCGACACGCAAATCCTCCTCTATCGGGCATCTGTCAGTCCGGGTCAGCCCTCTCTCAATATATCGGGCATCCGTCAATCCGGGTCAGCCCTCTCTCAATATATCGGGCATCCGTCAGTCCGGGTCAGCCCTCTCTCAATATATCGCTCTAGCACCGAGAAAACACATGGTGGGCGCACCGAAATATCATATCAAGGGAACCGGGTTTTTAAATGATTACTTATTTGAAATGGCCACGGTTCCCAAATCCAGAAATCACAAGTAATCCCAACCAATATGCAAGTAAATGGGATGTGATATGTGCATCAAGTATGAATATCATGTCAAGTCACATAAAAGATGAGCTACAGCATAATGATCCGATGTGATGTATGCATCAAGTATGAATATCATGGCAATTCTAACGGTGTGTGTGTAACATACAGGGTAGTGCTCGTGCAACATGAACTGTCAGTAAGGGTGCGGTGTTTTATCAATTCTAGTTTATATACATATAGCAGGGAATGCGGTATGCACTAAATAGTAGCCATGAACAGTCAATGTATGGAAATGTAGCTATAAGGTCCTATCAGCCCGGACGTAGAACGCCATGTGGACGATATCCCCGTAGATGTTAAATCTACTCACCGTAGTCTCTCGCTAGGTATAGCCGATGACTTGTTTCCCCTTCTTCGCGGTGTCCGTCGCACTCGCCTGCGAACCTAGAATCCACAGAATATCACGCATAAGCTCAAACCATACAAACACGACATTTAAGGTCAACTAGAAACCCGTGTCGCAAACCAAGCGCGTGTGTGCGCGGTACGCTAAAACGTGTGATTACGCGCCTGAAGCCACTCCGACGCGTCGCGATATGCATAAACCCCAAACCCATTCACACGTATCACGCGTGTCGCGAAAGATTAAAAATACGGGAAATAGGGTATTCCACTCCAGATTTTGCTACAGAATAGATATTATAAAAATAGATATACCAAAATACTACAAATAGCAGCAGACTCCAGTGACCCAAACCCCAACTCCCAACTCACCCATCTGGCCGCAATTTGCGGCCAGAATGCATTTTCCGGCGGCCCGTCTGGGGAATTGGGCCCCCAGGTTTGGTGTGTGCACTCTAAACATCCTGTGTATGCTACAGTAATTCTAATTTCACTCTGAAATATCTCGGGTAGTAGCAGATTCCACAGAGCCCCAATTCTAGTTAAAAAAATCACATTTTTACACTAAAATGATACTTTATGGTATTTTTCTGAAATCTGAAACAAACCCTAGTCTAAAATCACACTAACAACTCATTACTAAGCTAATTAAACCATAAAAATGCTAATTTAAACATATCACCACAAAATCCCTTCAATAGCACAAAATAATGCACAAAAAGGTGATATTTGAAACAAAACATGCGAGTTATGGAGATAGGGTGCTAGGAGTGAGATTTATACCTTCAAATGACCTTAGAAAAACCAAAAGTTCCAGCTTTAACCTCAAGTGGGCAGATCTACCACCAAACACCTCAAAAAGCCCCATTTTCCCATGGTTTTGTGAAGGAAAGTGTTGTTTTTGTGTAGGGTATTTGAATAGAGATCAAAGGGACATGAAAAGGAGAAGAAAAGATGAAGAAAAGATGGGGTTTTCTGCTGGAATTCCTGCAGAAAATTCTGAGATGGGGAAAGAGAGAGTGAAGAGAAGAAAATGGGGGTCAAAAGTCGATCCTCTTCACCTAACACCATTCTCTCAATTGTTTATTCTCATTTCTTTTTTTTTTTTGAATTCTAAAAAGGATTTTGTTTTGATTAAAATGGTGGGGAATTAAAATGAACCATGCTACAAAAGAATGGTTAACATGCTAACACTTTTTACCTAGGTCACAAAAATTGTGCTAAGTGTGCATGTGTGCACTTAACACAAAAATTCCCAATTAGGGTAAACACGACTAATTTATAACTAATAATCCCATGTACACAAATAGTAACACTCACAATTCTAATTTAACACGAAAAACATTCTAACTAAGATTCAAAGTGTTACAGCTGCCATTTTTGTCAGCATCTCCTGGTGCTTTTGTTGTTGCTCCTGAGCCTTTGTCAACGACCGAGTTTGCAGCCGATGACCCACGGAAACATGGCTCTCCTGTTTTCCAGAAGCCATGTAAACTGTGTGCACGATCATGCCCCCAGACTTGAGGCGTTTGGATCCATCACCCTTGGGATTTGCCGCCGGCGGTGGGAGATTCTCCGGCCTTCTCTTTTTGTGAGAAGTCGAAGGAGCTATTATAACAGGCGCCTGAGAAGTCCCTCGCTGCATGCTAGAGGGATGATTTTCCTCTTGTCGAATCTTCATTTTCTCCGGTTTACTAGAGTAGTTCTTGTTGATCATAGAATCTTGGACTTTGCGCCAGACCCTGTGGATTTAGGAGGAGAGTCGTTGAGGGGACTGCTCCGTCTTTGCCTGCGTCATGTTTTCAGCAGGTGGTGGAGATTTCTTCAGCACTGTGGTTAGGGAGTTCTTCCGCACCCTCCTAAGCGGTTTAAAGTTGTTTCCGGTTGGAACAGCAGCGTCAACTTCCACCATTGGAGCCAGTGGAGGAAGTCCAGAGGGGGAGTTGTCCCCAGCTTTCCTCACTCGGTGCCAGTGGCAACGTCGAGCATGTCTTGCAGACGGGACTGCCTCGGTTGTGGTAGTGGTTTCCTCATGCCCCCTGCTTTGGTGAAGGGCTACTGCTGGTGCCAGCCTGTCGAAGATTGACGTTCGTTGCGAGGGGACGGTCAATCTTTCGAAGGCTGACCTTCTGGTATGGGAAGAACTTTTGATGAATTCGCCAGTCGGAGCTGGAACGGCTATCCGTTTCGAGATAACCCCTTTAGGTATTGCGAGCTTCTTTACGGGCCCACTTGATCTTTGGCTCAGCATGTCAAAGACTGAGGTGGAAGACTTGGATGACCCGTTGAGAGGGGCCATGATGGTTGCAATTCAATCAAAGACCGACTTCTTTGGAGTTTCATGTGATGGCATTGGGGTGCTGAAGCTTGCTGGCGGGAGCATGGTCCCGAAAAACTATCCAGTGGTGGCCTGAGTCACCCGCCCCACCGGCACTGAAAAGATGGAAGCCGCATTGGGCCCGTATGTCACTCTTGCAGCGGGGATGGAGCGGGAGTTTCTGTTGCAGGTACACTTAGAAGCCATTGATCTTCTTTTCTCTGCACTGGAGCAAGACACCAAATCTTAGTACCTCGAATCCAGGGGCAACCATAGTAAACCATGATTTTTTCGTGAAACACGACACACGAAGTGTGGAGTGGAAAGAGGAAAAGGTCCCACCGGGCATGCCAGAATCTGTTTACCGCCGAAAACGGAGATAGGCCGCATAGGTCATCTTGCCTAAATTTTGGGGGCAGATGCTGTTTGAATTTATCCGTCCACCTCTCCGAAGATACCAAGTTGATTTATGGCACCGTATATTAGAGGTTTGGATCGATGTGTCCATTGTAGCGGACTTCGTCAGATTCCCCCTCGTTTGCGAGGGTTTTTTTGATTGTGGGGACACTCTTCACTGCAGGCGCAAGTCCCTGCAGTTAATTACGTTACCGCATCGCGATAACCACTTTCTCCTGCTCCATAGGTTCACTTCATGTCGTGTGTATTTATTTTATTTTTGGTTAGGTTGCCTGTGGATTGTATACGGAGACTAATTTATGTTGTCGCCCTTAGGGCGTGGATTAGTCCAAATCCGTATATCTTAGATTTAGGTTTGGGTTGATTAAAAGATCATTAATCACGTTTGAGATCAACTTAAATTTTTGTTAAGGATACGTTAGTCCAATTTGAGACTAAGATCTACTTAACAGGGTTTTAGGATCATTCAGATCCAACAAAAGAGCATTTGAGCTCTATTATTTTAGTTTAAAGACGTTACGGTCCGTTGTCGCCATTTTGGAGGCGAAGTTGTAGTTTGAAGACATTTTCGTGCAAACAGTGCTGAGCACTTATGTAAGTTTTGACGCCCAAACTTTACTTTACTTTTTTTTGTATCTTTATGGAGTGCTGATCAGTCAAAAATATTGCATTTTTAACACGACAAATTCCCTACCATTTGCACTCATCTAGAGGTGTTCGGTATTAATATAGCACATATTAGCAAAACAGTTGTAAAATACCAAATAACTTGTGTTATATATTAAAACCGACATTTCTGAGGGAAATTGAGTGTTTATCATTGCATCGCATAATCTTTGTGTAGCGCAACACTTGTCTCGAGAATCTGTGCAGGAAATTGCAGGAGAAAAGCCGAAACGGTGAAAAGTGCTGACAAAAATACGCCAAGTCCAAGACTTGAGATCTGGCAGAAATCAATAACGCAAAATGAGATTCCACAAATTTTACAAAGGTCACAAAGTCAGCCCAACAACAGCCCAGAAGTTACATGCCCCAAGGCCACTATAGAGCCGCGGATCCGCGGCCAAAGCCCCATTCCCGCCGCGAATCCGCGGCTTGTTGATGACGTCATCGCTGCATATTTTGACACGTGGCTTCCTGTAACTAACAATGCTTCCAAAAGACTCCAGAATACCGCGTGGCTTCATCCAGAAGGCTCGGCCTAACAATCTTACCCAAGAATATTCCTCATTCTAGAATATTCCCTCCAACAAACTTCTTCTAGAAGCCTCCTTATAACAACCTTCTTCTAGAAGCCTCCTTGTAACAACCTCATTCTAGAATATTCCCTTCAACAAACTTCTTCTAGAAAATTCTTTCTAACAACCTCATTTTGGAGGGAAAATTCAAATGAGGTGATTCATTTTGGAGGGAAAATTCAAATGAGGTGGATCATTTTGGAGGGAAAAGTTGTTCATTTTGGAGGGAAAAGTGGTTTATTTTGGAGGGAAATTTGAATTTGAATTCTAGATCTAGGGTTGAGGTGGTTATAAAAGGAGACCTAGATGTAAGGTTTTGGGTTCGTTGTTCATTAACCACTCATCAATTCCCAACACAAGTTGAGTGACACAACTTGTAAACCCTAATCCCCAATTCAAAATCCAAAGCCAAAAATCAAGAACACCGAGTACCAATTCAAGCGAGAAGCCTTCAATCTTTTAGGAGCGAAGCCGATCTTCATCCGAGCAAGTGATCCAAGACGATCCGCGACTCACGAAGACGAGCGAAGCCAAATCGTCGATCGAGTTCTTTCCTCATTGTAGATCTTGAGAGAATTGTAACAAAATTGTTGATAAATAAAAGGTGAAATTCTTTATCTTGCTTTCTTTACATTCTTGCATCATGATTAGATCTCGATTTGTGATTGTGTTCTTTGATATGATGTTTGAGTAAAACTCCGCTCGTGAAGGAGTCGAGAGAATCAATAGATGATGATGTTATAAATCTTGAAACGATTCTTAATTCCTGTAAGTTTTGTAAACTTTAGTAAATTGAAGAATCGACAACCTAGTTTCGAGCGATGCTTTCTTGATTATGTTTGTTCTTAATTAGTGATCCACGATCGATTCTTGAATTTACTAGAGGCTAGTTTTTGAATGAGATTCATCGAAAGGACAAAGGATGAGATGAAGAAACCCTAGTTTCTTCGAAAGATCCTTAAACCTCGATTAATCGTCATCGATCTAGTATCAAATCATTAATGGATAAGAAAACGTAATCAATAGTTTTCATCACGTTTATAGATTCGATCGATTCCTACGAGCCTCACTTCGATTCTTGATTATTGGATTGGAAATCATCAATTCTTAATTCTTGATTTTTAAATGTTTTCTTGATTTTAGATTTAGATCTAGATAATTCTTGAACTTCAATTTTATAAATCTTGAATTGAATTGTCTTTTCTTTTCTTCTCTATAATTTTTAATTCATCTAATTCAAATTCGAACGGATCTCACTTTCCTTGTGGACGATCCGCACTCGCTAACGCGCTACAATCGACACCGTTATTGATTGCGGTCAAAAATATCTTTAGTTGTGATTTCTATACATTTTCTACATACACACCGAGAATTCATTCAATCAAATGGCGCCGTTGCCGGGGATCGTGTGCTAATTTGTTCGTTTTTGAAATTTGAGTTGAAAAATTTATTCCATCAAAAATTTTAGATCAAAATTCGCGCAAACACTAAACGATTCGTTTTGATTTGTTGCGAGGAAATATGGAATCTGTGGAGCAAGTGGAAAAATATTCAGAGCATTCCAGAGAGCTAAAGAAGTGAACATGAATAGATCCTAAAATTTTTGTGCAGAGATTCCTCGAGACCGCGGCGGATCCGCGGCATTAGCAGCTTCCCGCGGCGGTACTGTAACTACAGTGCACTAAAATTTCTCAAGTGACTTCTTCACTTTCTTATCTCCTTCCTCATCTGCTCCAATAACAAATTTCTACAGGTTTCTTTGCAAAAATTCGCAGCGCCGCAAAAGCAATAAAAATTGTGCGTGTTTGATCTTGGTTGTTTGCATATTAATACGGAATTTAAGGGGCACGACCAAATTCAGATTAGGTGGGGATTTCATTACCCTTCCTAAGCCCCGAAAATCACAAAATTGCATCCGCATTACCCTCATTAACTAAAAGAAATCTAGACTTGACTCTAAGAACCGTCGCGCTCACTTAGGACAAAAGAAGGTCGTGGGTAATCTATTGCTTATCCGCGTTTCTTTTGTGGTGTCTAAGGCCAGTGGGTCTAAGGCAAGTGGTTACTTAATTAGGCCCACTACTTACGTAGTGGAGAAACTCTCACTTACCTGACACTTACCTGGCCAAAGGAGAGACAAAGAGGCAGTGGAGGGTTGATCCTGTAAGTCCATGCTACCCTTCCCCGGTTCTTACGGGGTTGCGGAAGTGGTGATAAACGATTTTCAAGAGGGTGGTAACATGGACTATCAATACGGATCTTTGTTAAACGACTAACTAACAACCTAACAAGAGTTTACCTACTCGGTTAGGGGGCTATACCTTTCTTGAACTCCTTCTTCTTCAACTCCTCCCGGTGTACGGATCGGCTTCACCTCGTCGTCTCCTTGCGCCGAAGATAGATCCACCCGAAAGCTTCTACCTTTGGCTTCTTCTTCGAACTTTGAAGAAACTAGATCACTTGGCTTGCTAGGCCTTGTGAACTAGAATGAGTAGAGGAATATTTTGGTGTCTTTTTATCTCTAAGGCAATGAGTCTCAACACATGAGAATGGTTTTCCTTGAGCTAGAGAGAGCAAGAGGAAGAGGGAGAGCTTGAGAATGAGAGAGCTCAAGAGAGAGAAAGCAAATGAAAGAATGAGCCATTCTTTTCTCATTCTCACCTCTCATAATCCAAAAGCCATCATAACAAAAATAATAATCAAGTATTGTGTGATGGTTTAAGTCAAAATGGCTATATCATTTCATGCACTCATTTTGCATAAATAAACAAGCAAGCAAAAGTCTTTGCCATGGAATGATAGCCATTGTCATGATGATGGTCAACTAGTCCAACCTAGTCAACCGGTCAACAAAGTCAACAAGTCAACAAAGTCAACCCCTCAACAACCATGTCACTATAATACTTAATTAATATTAATGTTACTAATATTTCTTATTCTCATTAGGGTTAAGCAAAAGTCAATGGTCAACGGTCAACAGTCAATAACCCCAATGAGAATCCTCTGCCTCTGTCTCTCAGTCAACTGTGCATACACACCCGCATCCGCGTTCCGAGAAACACGAATACTAACGAGATAAAACCAATCCCAAAACGTACACTAGGATCTGGCTTAAACCAAAGCCCGCTAGTGTCAACTGTCCGGACACTGTACGTGCACAAGTGCACGGATGTGACCGAACCCTGTCGCAAAACCATGCGACCTGTCGCAAAACCATGCGACCCTTAATCTTTTGCCTAAAGGCGAATAGCTTTCTGTGTGGGACTCTAAAGACTCGACACTACGCTGGCAGTGGGTTTAACCACAGACCGCAAGCGGCACTAGCTGTGCGTAACGGTCCCCAGGTAGATGCCGACAAGAAGACTGACGAGGTGAAACCCATCTGAACTCCTACTGAGTCTGAATGTGACAATCTCTCTGTACAGTCCGGTCTGTTCGTCTGATACATCGCATGGCGGGCCTAGGGGGCGGTAAACGTCAGTCCCCTAATAGCGGTACAAGTCGTGTCGGAGTGAAGCCCAGAACACCCTGAGATGACACTGGAAACCTACCAGTATATCTCGCTTGCCCTGGCCAGGGACTACTCGTGTAATGGCTCTCCTAGACACAGCGCGATGTCAACCACCAATACCGGGAGAGACGAATCCTGTCTAACCGTCACTGCCTCCAAGTGCTTCGGGACTGCACCCAACTACTACCTGTTTGCACAACTCCTTTGAGCCGTGGTAGGGTAGTAATCTAAGTACAGTGGGAACACACTCGAGACGAAGTGACGGTGCCAAGTCAGCGGACTAAGCTGTACTCATGTCACCTGGGAACTGATAACTGACGATAGGTATAGTACCAACCAACAGTTCCCAACGAGTCCTGTCCAGTGTACTCGTAACCCAACGAGCACCCGCATACTATCTCAAGTACGACGTACTGACGGCTGTGGGACAGACCGTCTCCCACACTGGGATGAGAAGCGCATACGCTAGTCTACTCCGGAGTATCGATGCCCTGTCTCGATAGTCCTGCGACTAGGGACCTGCATAAGGATGTGCTTATAGATTACCCAACCACCACTAGTGTGACTGCCATCACAACGCTGGTAATCAAGCAAAGATCCTAAGGGCTCCACTAATGTGTAAAGGTGATATACTAAAATAAACACATGTACACATTGAAGTAGAAACAAACCAAGGAGCATACTACTATATTGAGCAAGATTGTCTATACAAGGTGAATATCCCAAGCTTCCATTAAGTAATATACAAACTAGTATGATACAGTAATGGCCTCTAGGGCATATACACAAACAATCTCCCACTTGCACTAAGGCCATGTACTGGCGTATCAAAGACCTATCATCTCGATCAGCCGCTCGAACTGAGTCTGGGGTAAGGCCTTTGTGAGTGGATCGGCAGTGTTATCTTCCGTAGAAACTCTCCGAACCTCGATCTCCTGGCGACCCACGATCTCCCTGATCAGGTGATACCGCCTCAAGATGTGTCTGGACTTCTGATGGGACCTGGATTCCTTCGCTAAAGCTATAGCCTCGTTGTTGTCGCAATACAGAGGTATTGGATCAACAATGGACGGAACCACCTGAAGTTTAGTTAAGAACTTCCTTACCCAGACAGCTTCTTTTGCAGCATCTGCAGCAGCGATATATTCCTCTTCCATCATCGAGTCAGCAACGGTTTCCTGTTTGGAACTCTTCCAACACATCGCCCTTCCATTGAGGGTAAAGACATAACCCGACATGGACTTGGAATCATCCTTGTCACTCTGGAAGCTGGAGTCAGCAAAGGCCTCGATCTGGAGGTCTTTTCCGCTATACACCAAGAACATCTCCTTAGTCCTTCTTAGGTACTTGAGAATGTTCTTTACCGCTATCCAGTGTTTCTCCCCCGGGTTTGACTGATACCGGCTTACCACACTCAGTGTATAAGCTACATCTGGTCTGGTACACAACATCGCATACATTATAGAGCCTACCGCAGAAGCGTAGGGTATAATAGACATGCGATCCCTTTCCAAATCAGTCTTGGGAGACATCTCTTTGGAGAGGGTGATCCTGTGACAAGCCAGTAAATTACCGCGCTTGGAATCTTCCATACTGAATCTTTTCAGTATGGTGTCGATGTACCTGGACTGTGAGAGTCCCAGTATCCTCTTGGATCTGTCACGATAGATCCGGATCCCCAGAATGTATGAGGCATCACCCAGGTCTTTCATGGAGAACCTGTGTGACAAGAACCCCTTGACAGATTGTAGCATAGGAATGTCATTTCCTATTAAGAGAATGTCATCCACGTATAAAACGAGGAATACTGCAGTTCTCGTTACAAATCTACTATAGATGCATGGTTCATCTGGATTTTTGATAAAGCCAAATTCCTTGACCGTCTCATCAAAACAGATGTTCCAACTCCGCGATGCCTGCTTTAGTCCGTAGATGGACTTAAGCAACTTGCACACCTTTCCGCTGCTCTCACTCTGAATGAAACCCTCTGGCTGGTCCATATAAACACACTCCTCTAAATTTCCATTTAGAAAAGCGGTCTTTACGTCCATCTGCCAAATCTCATAATCGTGGAAGGCAGCAATAGCAAGAAGGATCCGAATGGATTTCAGCATAGCTACTGGAGAAAAGGTCTCGTCATAGTCCAAACCAGGTCTTTGACGAAAACCCTTTGCAACCAGTCTAGCTTTATAGGTCTCAACCTGTCCATCTACACCAATCTTCCTTTTGAAGATCCACTTGCATCCTACGGGTTTTACCCCATCTGGAGCAACGTCCAACGTCCATACTTTGTTGGTGTACATGGACTCCATTTCGGTCCGCATTGCATCCAGCCATTTTACCGAGTCAACGCTCTGAATGGCCTGCTGGAAGCTAGTTGGCTCATCATAATCTATGATGCAATCCTCTCTATCCCCGTCTATGAGAAAACCGTAGTATCTCTCGGGCGGATGAGACTGCCTACTACTCCTGCGGAACGGCGTAGGAATGTCATTTTCTTTTGAACCCTCTGGTTCTACTAAGCTTTCAGTAATAGTCTGTGGTTCTGGAATTTCTTCCAGTTCTATTTCGCTCCCACTTGTTTCCTTTTCTAAGAACTGGTGTTCCAGAAAATGGGCATTACGAGAAACAATGATCTTTTGTTCCTCTGCGTAATAGAAGAGATACCCCCTGGAGTTCTTTGGGTATCCCACAAACTTGCACAGTACTGAGCGTGCCTCGAGTTTGTCCGCATGCTGCTTTTTGACAAAAGCTGGACATCCCCAGATCTTCAGATATTGAAGATAGGGTTTCTTCCCACTCCATATCTCATATGGTGTGGTAGGCACAGTCTTAATTGGAACTCGGTTCAAAAGGTATGCAGCTGATTCTAGTGCATATCCCCAGAATGATCGCGGTAACTCAGTATTACTCATTATGGAACGTACCATATCCAATAGGGTCCGGTTCCGTCTCTCCGATACACCGTTATGTTGCGGAGTGTATGGAGGAGTAAGCTGAGAGAGAATTCCATTCTCTTTTAAATAGTCCAGGAACTCGGCACTCAAGTATTCACCACCTCGATCCGATTTTAGTGTCTTGATACTTTTGCCGGTTTGTTTTTCTACTTCATTCTTATATTCCTGGAATTTTCCAAAGGCTTCGGATTTATGTTTCATTAAGAAGACATAACCGTACCTTGAAAAGTCATCCGTAAAAGTAATGAAGTAAGAATAACCGCTTCGCACATGTGTAGACATTGGACCGCACACGTCGCTGTGTACGAGTCCCAAGAGCTCGCTCGCTCTTACTCCGTGTCCAGTGAATGGAGTCTTTGTCATCTTTCCTTTGAGACAGGATTGACAAGTGGCATACGATTGATATTCGAACGGATTCAAATATCCTTCTGCATGTAACTTCGTCAACCTTCTCTCATTGATGTGACCCAGTCTACAATGCCATAAGAAAGTCTGATTTATTTCCGGAGACTTTCTTTTGTGTGTATTCTGGACATTGAAAATTTTTGGTTGGTTTAATACGTATATACCATTGCTTAATGTACCTGACCCAATCAGAACTAGATTAAGGTGAATGTTTACAACATTACTTACAAACGCAAATTCATAACCTTCTTTAGAAGTTAAAGATACAGAAATGATATTACAAGTTGCGTTGTGTAGAAAATAGCAATTACGCAAAACCAAACGTGTCCATCTGACAACCCCAGGTGATAGTCTCCCACGGCCTTAGCATCCATGCTAGCTCCGTTTGCAAATTTGAGGGTCATGTCACCTGCCTTCAAAACCCTACGGTTTCTCAACGCCTGCAAAGAATTACAGATATGAGATCTTGATCCGGTATCCAATACCCAGGAAGTAGAGTTTATTGATAGAAAGTTTTCAATAACATACACACCTGAAGCTGAAGCCGCAACTTGCTTCAGTTCCTGTGTTCTGGCTTTCCAAGCCCTGTAATCTTTCTTCCAGTGCCCACTCTTATGACAGAAAAAGCACTCTTCCTTATCCACAAGCCTTCCCGCTACCTTTGTTGCTTTTGCTTTTCCCTTCGTATCCACTTTACTAACACCGCCCCTTGGTGTGGCGGGGGTTTTCTTCTTCTTTTCCTTGGCTTTCGCCTTGGACCTAGAAGAGGAAGATCCTCCTACAAACAAAGTGGATGTTTCCCTACCTTTCTGTAGGGTGCCCTCTGCACTCCTCAGCATGTTGAGGAGTTCTGAAATTTCAACTTCTTTTTCTTGTAAGTTGAAGTTCAGGATAAACTGGGCGTAAGTGGAAGGAAGGGACTGGAGAATCAAGTCCGTATAGAGCTCGTTCTCTAACGTGGTCCCAAGTTCCGCGAGCTCCTCAATGAAGCCAATCATCTTAAGCACGTGTTCTGCTACCGATGATCCGATGGCCAACCTTGCCGAAAATAACTTCTTCGACGCTTCGTATCTTGCGATACGAGATTGCTCTCCATACAGTTCTTTTGTATGGAGAAATATGGATTCGAGGTCCATATTCTCGTGCCTCCTCTGATGTTCGTTGTCCATAGAGGCAAGCACGAGGCACTTGGCCTTCGCGCTATCGATCTCCCAAGTCTTACGGATTTCCTTATCCGCGACGCTGGAGGTGGGTCCTGGGACAGGGGGAGCTTTGGTGGTAAGGAGATACCCCAACTTGTCATAAGTGATTGCCATTTTGACATTCCTGAGCCAATTTTTGTAGTTTGGCCCTGTCAGTATGTTTTTATCTAGTAATAACTTAAGTCCGGTCATGATGATTGGTCGCTGCAATTAGGAGAGAGAGAAGAAACACTTTAGCATGATGCTCTTGCAAGTTTAGAGTGGTTTTTAATTTGTCTAAACAGGATGGCTCCCACTGTCTCTCGAATCCCTCCTCAAACCAAAAAGGAAGAATTAGTCAGGATCAATCTCACCGTACAATACTTGCTTAACCGTTCGGCCAGGCTGGTGTCGGTACTTCGAGGGAGGTTTTCCAACGCTTTCGCGAAGTTCCTTAATTTAAGAACCTCTTTTCCCTGGGGGCGTAGCCCCGCTAACACCTTTCTAGACACCAACTAGGTTTATAGCATTGATCGTTAAGTGAGAAATTTCCCGAGGAGTAGCATATACTCACAGTAGGATCGGGATCCAAATATCATCGCGTGACGAAACTGAAAGAATCCTACCAGAATCATCACACTCCAAATGGTATGCAGTGCTAGCGAGTTTCAGTTCTTTTGAAACTCCCGATGTGGATTTTTGCCCCATGCTCTTATGACCTTGGCGTGAGGTCAAAATGTCATAAGTCACATGTCAAGTTCTTCCCATCATTATCCAGGTTAATTTGAACCCACCCGTACGTACCCTTGACGTAGGCCAAAATGGCAGTACGACTGTCTCAAACCAACGCATTCTATCTATTCAACAGATAAATATCCGGCAGCTACCAATCACTATGCCTTGGCGTGAGGTCAAAATACATAGCTTGAATACTACCGAATATTTAACTGAAATGATGGAGGGCTACGGATGGTTTTGGTAAAACCTTGAACGTAGTGAACTTGATATGATCGATGGAACGAGATAGCTTTTAAAAGGAGTGGCTTAAGCTCCGCGTTTAAAAGTTATTTTGAAAAGAAACCGAGTGGTTTTTGAAAGTGTTCCAACGACTTTTACTTGGTTTATTTTTTCTTGCATTAGTTCTTTTAATGCGTATTTTTCTTGCATTAGTTCTTTTAATGCGTCCCATCATTTAATCCTATCATTGCAGAAAACAACCAAAATATGACGTACGCTTATGCCATTCGCATTCGCCACGGGGGCCCGTCATTACCCGTTAGGTTACTTAACTAACGACAGAGCGGGGGATGGGCTAGCGCGGCTGCAAAACATAAGCAACGCCTAAATAATATCATATATAGATATATTGCAATGATAGCCATTTCAGATCACAGATGAATACATTGGATATACTAGGAATCCGCAATTCGTACGAGCCTGTAACGAAAAGCGGATTACACGGTCGCGATGAATAGCCAATACCCCACCCTAGACCCCTACGGGTGCGGAAAACTACCCGCCAAATATCCGAAGTGGAGAAACCTCCCTCAACGACGTGAGTAGGCCACTCGGCACTTCGAGATACCCGGTAGCTTGTGCACCCCACCTTGGGTCTATCCTAGGAGCAAAAACAGTAAAAAGAAATTATACAATGACGGCTACAACCCCGACCCGGTTGTGCGGCCAAAAATAATATTACATCAATTTACATATTATATGAATTGAAAGATAAAAGGAAAAACTCTCATCTCACAACCCCCGGCTATTCATCCGCGACAATCCAAAGAATTCATATACACATACCATCAATCATTACAGATCACAGATATGTATAACCACCAGTAATCGACGTATAGCGATTAGCAGACATTCAATACATATAACACATCACAGATATATACCCGTTAGCCTTAGTCTTTAGAAGTTCGATAAAAATACGGATTTTCAAGCCCCAAAAACTAATTTTTCTTTCTGGAAAATCTGGGCAGAAAAGACATATTGTAAAAATCCCAAAATAACCCCAGAAGCACTCTGCAAGAAACTTTTTACCCGACCGAGTCAACTCGGCCGCGGAACCGCGGCGGGAGCATGCTCCCGCCGCGTTTCCGCGGCGCTTTGACCGATTCAGTGGACGAAATTTCTTGGGTGCTTAACAAAAAGCCTGAGCCGATTTTTAAGATAAGATTTATCAATTTTGGACAGAATAAAAATTTGGCAGAAACTTCATTTTCCGGGTTCGTTTCGCGACTTTTTCTTTGATCGAACTTCTACTTACTTTGCTAATATGTTAGATAGCGTTTAACTAGGCTCTGATACTACTGTAAGTCCATGCTACCCTTCCCCGGTTCTTACGAGGTTGCGGAAGTGGTGAAAAACGATTTTCAAGAGGGTGGTAACATGGACTACCAATACGGATCTTTGTTAAACGACTAACTAACAACCTAACAAGAGTTTACCTACTCGGTTAGGGGGCTATACCTTTCTTGAACTCCTTCGTCTTCAACTCCTCCCGGTGTACGGATCGGCTTCACCTCGTTGTCTTCTTGCGCCGAAGATGGATCCACCCGAAAGCTTCTACCTTTGGCTTCTTCTTCGAACTTTGAAGAAACTAGATCACTTGACTTGCTAGGCCTTGTGAACTAGAATGAGTAGAGGAATGTTTTGGTGTCTTTTTATCTCTAAGGAAATGAGTCTCAACACATGAGAATGGTTTGCCTTGAGCTAGAGAGAGCAAGAGGAAGAGGGAGAGCTTGAGAATGAGAGAGCTCAAGAGAGAGAAAACAAATGAAAGAATGAGACATTCTTTTCTCATTCTCACCTCTCATAATCCAAAAGCCATCATAACAAAAATAATAATCAAGTATTGTGTGATAGTTTAAGTCAAAATGGCTATATCATTTCATGCACTCATTTTGCATAAATAAACAAGCAAGCAAAAGTCTTTGCCATGGAATGATAGCCATTGTCATGATGATGGTCAACTAGTCCAACCTAGTCAACCGGTCAACAAAGTCAACAAAGTCAACAAAGTCAACAAAGTCAACCCCTCAACAACCATGTCACTATAATACTTAATTAATATTAATGTTACTAATATTTCTTATTCTCATTAGGGTTAAGCAAAAGTCAATGGTCAACGGTCAACAGTCAATAACCCCAATGAGAATCCTCTGCCTCTGTCTCTCAGTCAACTGTGCATACACACCCGCATCCGCGTTCCGAGAAACACGAATACTAACGAGATAAAACCAATCCCAAAACGTACACTAGGATCTGGCTTAAACCAAAGCCCGCTAGTGTCAACTGTCCGGACACTTTACGTGCACAAGTGCACGGATGTGACCGAACCCTGTCGCAAAACCATTCGACCCCTACTCTTTTGCCTAAAGGCGAATAGCTTTCTGTGTGGGACTCTAAAGACTCGATACTACGCTGGCAGTGGGTTTAACCACAGACCGCAAGCGGCACTAGCTGTGTGTAACGGTCCCCAGGTAGATGCCGACAAGAAGACTGACGAGGTGAAACCCATCTGAACTCCTACTGAGTCTGAATGTGACAATCTCTCTGTACAGTCCGGTCTGTTCGTCTGATACATCGCATGGCGGGCCTAGGGGGCGGTAAACGTCAGTCCCCTAATAGCGGTACAAGTCGTGTCGGAGTGAAGCCCAGAACACCCTGAGATGACACTGGAAACCTACCAGTATATCTCGCTTGCCCTGGCCAGGGACTACTCGTGTAATGGCTCTCCTAGACACAGCGCGATGTCAACCCCCAATACCGGGAGAGACGAATCCTGTCTAATCGTCACTGCCTCCAAGTGCTTCAGGACTGCATCCAACTACTACCTGTTTGCACGACTCCTTTGAGCCGTGGTAGGGTAGTAATCTAAGTACAGTGGGAACACACTCGAGACGAAGTGACAGTGTCAAGTCAGCGGACTAAGCTGTACTCATGTCACCTGGGAACTGATAACTGACGATAGGTATAGTACCATCCAACAGTTCCCGACGAGTCCTGTCCAGTATACTCATAACCCAACGAGCACCCGCATACTATCTCAAGTACGACGTACTGACGGCTGTGGGACAGACCGTCTCCCACACTGGGATGAGAAGCGCATACGCTAGTCTACTCCGGAGTATCGATGCCTTGTCTCGATAGTCCTGCGACTAGGGACCTGCATAAGGATGTGCTTATAGATTACCCAGCCCCCACTACTGTGACTGCCATCACAACGCTGGTAATCAAGCAAAGATCTTAAGGGCTCCACTAATGTGTAAAGGTGATATACTAAAATAAACACATGTACACATTGAAGTAGAAACAAACCAAGTAGCATACTACTATATTGAGCAAGATTGTCTATACAAGGTAAATATCCCAAGCTTCCATTAAGTAATATACAAACTAGTATGATACAGTAATGGCCTCTAGGGCATATACACTAACAGATCCTGCGACTTGTCTTTTGGCAGTTAGGAGCGATCTAGAGCCTTGACCTAGGTGACCATTATACTTAGGGTTTTGCTTGTTGCATTTGTTGTGTTTTGCATCATTTTTTTTAAAATCCGTATCTTTTTCAAAACAAACACCAATCACTTCATTTTTCCCCTAATTATCATAACGCTGCCACTTATGCTAAACCCTTTAGTGCAAGCTCGGCTGGACACGGGATTCTAGTGCCCGTTTTGTCCGTGTTTTCCCCCGATCGACTCCAAAGTCGGTATTTCTACATTTTCTTTTTCCCACCACCACCGCGATGGACGGTTATCCATCAAACTTTTACACCACTATGCCACCGCCCGCAGGTGCGTAGAATCCTCCACGCATTTCTCTCCAAGAGAGATGCTATCCTTCACGTGTTCCCCTTCCCACCTGTCTTTCTATACCACCAGCCAACAGGGAAAATTTTGAAATCAATCCCCAATTCATCAAACTGTTACCCAAATTTCACGATCTTGATTCTGAAGACGCATACGCTTTTATCTCCAAATTTGAAAGCGTATGCGCAATGATTGGAACGTCACAACTGTCTGTGGATGCTCTGCGTTTAGGTTTTCTCCCATTCACTTTGTGCGATTTAGCCGAGAAGTGGCTTTACAATACAACCACACATTCTATTTCAAAATGGGATGTATTTGTAAAAGCATTCCTAAAGAAATTTTATCCCAATCACAAGACCAGCCGTGTTCGGAGCGAAATCTTCAAATTTACCTAACTTCCCAATGAACCATTCTGGAAATGCTTTGAACGGTTCAAGGATCTTCTTATCCAATGTCATCATCACGGAATCTCCAGATGGGATTTGTGTCGAATTATCTATGAGGGTATTGATCTCACTACTAGACAGATGCTTGAAACCATATGTCATTGCCAATTCCTATCTAAAGATGATGGTGAAGCTTGGAAATACCTAGAAGATTTAGCTCAAAACACATCACAATGGGAAAGTGTTAGATCACCACCGCCTAGGGAAGAGTCAATCAGCTCGATGTTTCCGTCATAATAAGAGTCGAAATGGCCACAATACAAAGGAAACTCGACGCTATAGAAAACAAAATCTCTTCAGTCTCCCTAAACCAATACACACTTCCCAAAACCGTGTGTGGCTGCTGTTCAAACCCATCACATTTGACGGAAGAATGTCCTTTGAATGTACCGTTTCAAGGTCACACTAATGCTGCATTTCAGCAAAGACCTGGAAACGATCCTTCTTCTTCCTCATATAATCAAGATTGGAGGAATCACCCTGATTTTTCTTGGATCCAACACCAACCTCAATACACGGATCTAAACCAGAACACTTTCCAAAGGGCCCCTCCACAGCAACAGCAACCACCACAACCGAGTCAGCACCCCTTCCAACCACAAAATTTTCAAAACCCGGCCAACAACTTTGATCCTTTTTCTGCCGGAACCAATAACACCTCTGCACTCGAACAAACCATGAATTTGTTTCTGACAAATTTCATGCAATTTACGGCAAGTTTTCAGTCTTCCATCGATAAAATCCAGAAAAACTCTGACTCCCAAAGTGAGAGTATTAAATCGATGGAAGCTCAAATTGCACAATTAAAAGCCGAAATGAGTGCAAGAGAAAAAGGGAATCTTCCAGCTCAACCCCTACCTGATCCTGGACCTTCACATTACACAAATGTGGATGCACTTACCATGTTGAGATCTGGAAGAGTGCTAGACAATCATGTGGGTAAACAGATTGATGTTAAGGAATCAAGTGAACCCCAGGCTTCCACTTCCACTTCTACTCACACTTCTACTTCTTACCCTATTTCGTCTAATTTACCGTCTTCTTCCGAGCCTGTTCTCCGTTTTCCCAAAGGCTCGAACCCACCACCCACTTCATCCTTCCCACCCCCACAACCTTCTCCACAAATGTTGGACCCAACACTTATTGATAGAGCTCCATTTCCAAATAGGTTGAGGCCCAACAAACCCAATGCCCAAATGGAGAAGCTTGTGGACATGTTTAAGCAAGTTAACATCAACATCCCTCTCCTAGATGCTATCCAACAAGTTCCGTCCTATGCGAAAACTCTTAAGAATTTGTGCACTAGGAAGAGGAAGACTCAAGTGCCCAAGAAGATATTCATGGCAAAGACTGTAGACACGACTTTCCCCCAACAAGTACCACGGAAACGTAAGGACCCTGGTTGTCCTACTATTTCTATTTCTATTGGGGAAAAACACATCAACCGTGCTCTACTTGACCTTGGCGCTAGTGTTAACTTGCTTCCATACTCGGTTTACGAGCAGTTAGGTATCGGAGTGCTAAAGCCCTCGAGCATAACTCTCCAGATGGCTGACCGATCAATCACCAAACCTAGGGATGAACTGGAGGATGTGTTAATAAAAATCGGGGAATTTATATTCCCTGTGGACTTTATTATACTTGATACACAGCCTGTAGCGAACCCACGGAATCAAATTCTGGTGATTTTAGGTCGCCCCTTTTTTGCCACTTCCAATGCTATCATCAACTGTCGTAATGGCTCTATGAACCCATCTTTCGGGAATAGGTCAATTGAGCTGAACATTTACAAGTTAGGAAGTGTACCCTCCGAACCTACTGCTAAGGTTTGTTCTGTCGAATTAATGGATGTTGACAGTAGCGAAATTGATGATCCTCATGATACTGATCTTGACTCTTTTCATATGTTGTTGTTTGACCCAACTATGTATCATACGCATACGGACTCTTCCACCGAGTTGTCCGGGTCAACAACTAACACTGATTATGAATCGTTTTTGGAGTCAGAAGATTACCCCGTGGTTTGTGATGACATTATTCTCCGGGGTATTAATGGGACTTTTGAGGAAATCTTCGCTGATGAACTCGCATTTTTGAATGACACGGGTGTTGAGATGAATCCACCTCAATACAAAGAAATTGAACCTCCACCCCTTCTTCTGGACTGTAAAAAGAATGCGAGTAATTCATCGCATTCACTGCATCGTCTCTTCAAAATGAGACGCACACACATTCTATTCCACCACTTACCCTTTCCCCACTTCTTCTTCCACCAACCTGAGCACTACATTGATAAAATCTTCGAATGGTTGGTGTTGACATTCGGTCTTTGCAAAGCTTGGCATCGACCAATGATTCTTGACCCCCTCATGTGATTTTCAAAGATTAACATGGTCTAACTCAAGTTTGGGAGGGGGGGTATAATCTGGCTCTTGAAAAGAAAATTTTTACACAAAATGACGAGCCAAGAATAAGTTTGGGGGAGGATCTTCACTTAAATATTTTGCCCCCGTTAATAAATTCCCTCCCAGGCTTACAGGTTTTTGTAGATATAGCGGAAGGCAACAGTGATGACATTGTTGAAAATAAGTTTGGGGGAGGTTTGTGCTTATTTTCGCATCATTTGCATCATACATTGCATAAGCACAAAATATTTTGAAAAAAAAAAACCTATAAAAATTTAAAAAAAATTCGAAAAATAAATTTTTTTGTACATAAATAAGATAATAAAAGATTAGAGAGTGAAAAATTACATCCAAAAGATTAGAAAATTTAAGAAAACCAAGAAAATTAGAAGTTTTCTTATACGAACTAGTAATAAGTGGTTATGAGCCGTTGTCCCAAGGGTTAGTAAGATGAAGGAAGTCACTAATCTAAGGGTAAAAATAAGTCTGAAAAATAGTTCCTATTCTGGAAGCCAAACATTTGAATGTTGATACCCTACTATACGCACTTACACACGTCTTGAAGCTCGGGATAGTAGAGGATACCTTGAAATACTCTTGTCTAAAAGCCAAAGTATGAAGGAAATAAAAAATGAAAAAAATAATAAATAAAATGGTGAAAAAAATGAACATTGGTTTTGTTATCGCCAAGGCATCAATAAAAAAATATAGCGAGGGTGCCTCTTCACCTAGTGCCTTAGACCAACTGGTATGGGAGTCACTGCTAATCCTTAGGTGGTGCAAGACGAGGAAAAACACCGTATAAGGAAGCACATGAGTAATCGGTCGGTTAGTAACTCAAGAAATATTAATGGTCGCATGAAAATGTGTGAGCAAATCTAAATATTCATTAATTAAAAAGTACTGAGGCAGATGGACAAGAGTATGATAGCTTGAATTGAATTCTCCGGGTGTAGGGATGTTCTTTACACACACGTTGGGTGATATGATCGATGTTTGGAAGAAAGATAGGAATGAAAAATAAAGACGATGTTTTATTGAGGGATGATGTGATTTCCTATTAGTGTATATGCCCTAGAGGCCATTACTGTATCATACTAGTTTGTATATTACTTAATGGAAGCTTGGGATATTCACCTTGTATAAACAATCTTGCTCAATATAGTAGTATGCTACTTGGTTTGTTTCTACTTCAATGTGTGCATGTGTTTATTTTAGTATATCACCTATACACATTAGTGGAGCCCTTAGGATCTTTGCTTGATTACCAGCGTTGTGATGGCAGTTACACTAGTGGGGGCTGGGTAATCTATAAGCACATCCTTATACAGGTCCCTAGTCGCAGGACTATCGAGACAGGGCATCGATACTCCGGAGTAGACTAGCGTATGCGCTTCTCATCCCAGTATGGGAGATGGTCTGTCCCACAGCCATCAGTACGTCGTACTGGAGATAGTATACGGGTGCTCGTTAGGTTACGAGTACACTGGACAGGACTCGTCGGGAACTGGCCGGTTGGTATTATACCTATCGTTAGTTATCAGTTCCCAGGTGACATGAGTACAGCTTAGTCCGCTGACTTGACACTGTCACTTCGTCTCGAGTGTGTTCCCACTGTACTTTGATTACTACCCTACCACGGCTCAAAGGAGTCGTGCAAACAGGTAGTGGTTGGGTACAGTCCCGAAGCACTTGGAGAAAATGACGGTTAGACAGGATTCGTCTCTCCCGGTATTGGGGGTTGACATCGCGCTGTGTCTAGGAGAGCCATTACACGAGTAGTCCCTGGCCAGGGCAATCGAGATATACTGGTAGGCTTCCAGTATTATCTCAGGGTGTTTTGGGCTTCACTCCGACACGACTTGTACCGCTATTAGGGGACTGACGTTTACCGCCCCCCTAGGCCCGCCATGCGATGTATCAGACGAACAGACTGGACTGTACGGAGAATGTCACATTCAGGCTCAGTAGGAGTTCAGATGGGTTTCGCCTCGTCAGTCTTCTTGTCGGCATCTACCTGGGGACCGTTACGCACAGCTAGTGCCGCTTGCGGTCTGTGTTTAAACCCACTGCCAGCGTAGTGTCGAGTCTTTAGAGTCCCACACAGAAAGTTATTCGCCTTTAGGCAAAAGAGTAGAGGTCGCATGGTTTTGCGGCAGGTCGCATGGTTTTGCGACAGGGTTCGGTCACATCCGTGCACTTGTGCACGTACAGTGTCCGGACAGTTAACACTAGCGGGCTTTGGTTTAAGCCAGATCCTAGTGTACGTATTGGGATTGGATTTATCCAGTTTGTATTCGTGTTCCTCGGAACGCGGATGCGGGTGTGTATGCACAGTTGACGGAGAGACAGAGGCGGAGGATTCTCATTAGGGTTGTTGACCGTTGACAGTTGACTATTGACTTTTTGCTCAACCCTAATGAGAATATGATATGTGATTAACAATTATATTAATTAAGTATTATGGTGACATGGTTGTTGAGGGATTGACTTTGTTGACTTTTGTTGACTTGTTGACTTTGTTGACCGGTTGACTAGGCTTGATTAGTTGACCATCATGATAACTATAGCTATCATTTCATGGCAAAGACTTTTGCTTGCTTGCTCTTTTGTGCAAAATGAGTGCATGAAATGATATGACTATGGTTGCCTAAACCATCACATAATACTTGATTGATATGAGGTGTTATGATTGTTTTGGATTATGAGAGCCAAATGAGAAAAGTCTTCTCTCATTCTTTCATGCTCATTCTCTCTCTTGTTCTTGAGCTCTCATCTCCTCCTCTTGCTCTCCCTCTCTTGACTCTATGGTTCACTTGTCTCATGAGTTGAGAACCAAGAACCATAGATAAAATCCCATACAAACTCTTCTCTACTCACTCTAGTTCACAAGGTTTAGCAAACCGAGTGAACTAGTTTCTTCAAAATTCGAAGAAGGAGCCAAAGGTTGAAGCTTTCAGGTGGATCTATCTTCGGCGCAAGGAGACGACGGGGAGAAGCCGATTCAGACGACCATCGAAGCTTGAAGACGAAGGAGTTCAAGAAAAAGAAAGGTATAACCCCCTAACCGAGTAGTTAGCAACTCGTAGTTAGGTTGTTAGTTATATGTTTAACAAAGATCCGGTTTTGAGTCCATGGTACCACCTCTAAGAAAATTGTTTTTCACCTAATTCCGCATGCCCGGAAAGTACCGGGAGAGGTAGCATGGACTTACAGTGGTATCAGAGCCTAGTTAAACTCTATCTAACATATTAGCAAAGTAGCTAGAAGATCGATCAAAAGAAAAAGTCACGAAACGAACCCGAGTTGCCAAGTTTCTGCCGATTTTTATTCTGTTCAAAAGTTGATAAATTTCATCTTAAAAATCGGCTCAGGCTTTTTATAGAATAACCACCAAATTTGGTCCCACGAACCGTTCAAAGCGTCGCGGAAACGCGGCGGGAGCACGCTCCGAGTTGACTCGGTCGGGGTCCAACTTTGGTGCAGTGTATTTCTGGGGTTGTTTTGGGATTTTTGGAATATGTATTTTCTGCCCAGATTTTCCAGAACGAAAATTTTGTTTTTGGGGCCTATAAATCCGTATTTTTTAATCGAACTTCTAAAAGACTTAAGCTGGCGGGTTTTTCTGTGATGTGATATTTGTATTGAACGTCTACTAATCGCTATATGTCGATTAGTGGGGGTTATACAAATCTGTGATCTGTAATGTTATTGGAATGTGTATATGAATTCATTGGATTGTCGCGGGTGAATAGCCGGGGGTTGTGAGACGAGAGTTTTCTTTTCTTTCAATTCATGTAAATTTGTAAATTGATGTAATAATTATTTGTATGGCCGCACAACCGGGTCGGGGTTGTAGCCGTCATTGTATAATTTCTTTTTACTGTTTTTTCTCCTAGGATAGACCCATGGAGGGGGTGCACAAACTACCGGGTATGCCGAAGTGCCGAGTGGCCTACTCACGGGGATGAGGGAGGTTGCTTCGCTTCGGGTACTTGGCGGGTAGTTTGCCGCACCCGTAGGGGTCTTGGGTGGGGTATTGGCTATTCACCGCGACCGTGTAATCTGCTTTTCGTTACAGGCTCGTACGAATTGCGGGTTCCTAGTATATCCAATGTGTTCATTTGTGATCTGAAATGTCTATCATTGCAATATATCTATATATGATATTATTTAGGCGTTGCATATGTTTTACAGCCGCGCTAGCCCAGCCCCCGCTCTGTCGTTAGTTAAGTAACCTAACGGGTAATGACGGGGCCCCGTGGCGAATGCGAATGGCATAAGCGTACGTCATATTTTGGTTGTTTTCTGCAATGGTAGGATTAAATGATGGGACGCATTAAAAGAACTAATGCAAGAATATCACGCATTAAAAGAACTAATGCAAGAAAATAAACCAAGTTAAAGTCGTTGGAACACTTTCGAAAAACCACTCGGTTCTTTTCAAAATAAACTTTTAAATGCGGAGTTTGAGCCACTTCTTTTAAAAGCTATCTCGTTCCATCGACCATATCAAGTTCACTACGTTCACGGTTTCGCCAAAACCATTCGTAGCCCTCCGTCGTTTCACATAAATAGTCAATAGTATTCAAGCTATGTATGTTGGCCAAAGTCAAGGCATAGTGATTGGTAGCTATTGGGTATTCATGTGTAGCATAGATAGATGCGTTGGTTTGGGACAGTCGTACTGCCATTTTGGCCAAAGTCAAGGGTAGGTACGGGTGGATCCAAATTAACCTGGAGAATGACGGGTAGAACTTGACATATGACTTATGATATTTTGGCCAAAGTCAAGGTCATAAGAGCATGGGGCAAAAATCCACATCGGGAGTTTCAAAAGAACTGAAACTTGCTAGTGTTGCATACCATTTGGAGTGTGATGATTCTGGTAGGATTCCTTCAGTTTCGTCACGCGATGATATTTGGATCCCGATCCTACTGTGAGTATATGCTACTCCTCGGGAAATTTCTCACTTAACGATCAATGCTATAAACCTAGTAGGTGTCTAGAAAGGTGTTAGCGGGGCTACGCCCCCAGGGAAAAGAGGTTCTTAAATTAAGGAACTTCGTGAAAGCGTTGGAAAACCTCCATCGAAGTACCGACACCAGCCTGGCCGAACGGTTAAGCAAGTATTGTACGGTGAGATTGATCCTGACTAATTCTTCCTTTTTAGTTTGAGGAGGGATTCGAGTAACAGTGGGAGCCATCCTGTTTAGACAAATTAAAAACCACTCTAAACTTGCAAGAGCATCATGCTGAGTGTTTCTTCTTCTCTCTCCTAATTGCAGCGACCGATCGACATGACTGGACTTAAGTTACTTCTAGATAAAAACATACTGACAGGGCCAAACTACAAAGATTGGCTCAGGAATGTCAAAATGGCAATCACTTACGACAAGCTGGGGTATCTTCTTACCACCAAAGCTCCCCCTGTCCCAAGTCCCACCTCCAGCGTCGCGGATAAGGAAATCCGTAAGACCTGGGAGATTGATAGCGCGAAGGCCAAGTGCCTCGTACTTGCCTCGATGGACAACGAACATCAGAGGAGGCACGAGAATATAGACCTTGAATCCATATTTCTCCATACAAAAGAACTGTATGGAGAGCAGTCTCGTATCGCAAGATACGAAGTGTCGAAGAAGTTATTTTAGGTAAGGTTGGCCATCGGATCATCGGTAGCGGAACACGTGCTTAAGATGATTGGCTTCATTGAGGAGCTCGCGGAACTTGGAACCACGTTAGAGAATGAGCTCTATACTGACTTGATTCTCCAGTCCCTTCCTTCCACTTACGCCCAGTTTATACTGAACTTCAACTTACAAGAAAAAGAAGTTGAAATTTCAGAACTCCTCAACATGCTGAGGAGTGCAGAGGGCACCCTACAGAAAGGTAGGGAAACATCCACTTTGTTTGTAGGAGGATCTTCCTCTTCTAGGTCCAAGGCGAAAGCCAAGGGAAAGAAGAAGAAAGCCCCCGCCAAACCAAGGGGCGGTGTTAGTAAAGTGGATACGAAGGGAAAAGCAAAAGCAACAAAGAAAGCGGGGCAGCTTGTGGATAAAGAAGAATGCTTCTATTGTCATAAGAAAGGTCACTGGAAGAATGATTGCAGGGCTTGGAAAGCCAGGACACAGGAATTGAAGCAGGTTGCGGCTTCAGCTTCAGGTGTGTATGTTATTGAAAACTGTCTTTCAATAAACTCTACTTCTGGGTATTGGATACCGGATCAGGATCTCATATCTGTAATTCTTTGCAGGCGTTGAGAAACCGTAGGGTTTTGAAGGCAGGTGACATGACCCTCAGAGTTGCAAACAGAGCTAGCATGAATGCTAAGGCCGTGAGGGACTATCACCTGGGAATGTCAGATGGACATGTTTTGGTTTTGCGTAATTGCTTTTTTTGTACCCAACGCAACTTGTAATATCATTTCTGTATCTTTAGTTTCTAAAGAAGGTTATGAATTTGCGTTTGTAAGTAATGTTGTAAACATTCACCTTAATCAAGTTTTGATTGGGTCAGGTACATTGAGCAATGGTATATACGTATTAAATCAACCACAGATTTTCAATGTCCAGAATACACACAAAAGAAAGTCTCCGGAATTAAATCAGACTTTCTTATGGCATTGTAGAATGGGTCACATCAATGAGAGAAGGTTGACGAAGTTACATACAGAAGGATATTTGAATCCGTTCGAATATCAATCGTATGCCACTTGTCAATCCTGTCTCAAAGGAAAGATGACAAAGACTCCGTTCACTGGACACGGAGTAAGGGCGAGCGAGCTCTTGGGACTCGTACACAGCGATGTGTGCGGTCCAATGTATACACATGCGCGAAGCGGTTATTCTTACTTCATTACTTTTACGGATGACTTTTCAAGGTACGGTTATGTCTTCTTAATGAAACATAAGTCCGAAGCCTTTGGAAAGTTCCAGGAATATAAGAATGAAGTAGAAAAACAAACCGGCAAAAGTATTAAGATTCTAAGATCGGATCGAGGTGGAGAATACTTGAGTGCCGAGTTCCTGGATTATTTAAAAGAGAACGGAATTCTCTCTCAGCTTACTCCTCCATACACTCCGCAACATAACGGTGTATAGGAGAAACGGAACCGAACCCTATTGGATATGGTTCGGTCCATGATGAGTAACGCTGAGTTACCGCGATCATTCTGGGGGTATGCGCTAGAATCAGCTGCATACCTTTTGAACCGAGTTCCTACTATGACTGTGCCTACTACACCATATGAGATGTGGTGTGGGAAGAGACCCTATCTTAAGCACATTAAGACATGGGGAAGTCCAGCTTTTGTTAAAAAGCAGCATGCGGACAAGCTCGAGGCGCGCTCAGTACAGTGCAAGTTTGTGGGATATCCAAAGAATTCCAAGGGATATTTCTTCTACTACGAAGAGGAACAAAAAGTTCTTGTTTCTCGTCATGCCCACTTTCTAGAACACCAGTTCTTAGAAAAGGAAATAAGTGGGAGCGCAGTAGAACTGGAAGAAATTCCAGAACCACAGACTATTGCTGAAAGCTTAGTGGAACCAGAGGGTTCAAAAGAACAGGACATTCCTACGCCGCTCCGCAGGAGTAGTAGGCAGTCTCATCCGCCCGAGAGATACTACGGTTTTCTCATAGACGGGGATAGAGAGGATTGCATCATAGATTATGATGAGCCTACTAGCTTCCAGCAAGCCGTTCAGAGCGTCGACTCGGTTAAATGGCTGGATGCAATGCGGACCGAAATGGAGTCCATGTACACCAACAAAGTATGGACGTTGGACATTGCTCCAGACGGGGTAAAACCCGTAGGATGCAAGTGGATCTTCAAAAGGAAGATTGGTGTAGATGGATAGGTTGAGACCTATAAAGCTAAACTGGTTGCAAAAGGTTTTCGTCAAAGACCTGGTTTGGACTATGACGAGACTTTTTCTCCAGTAGCTATGCTGAAATCCATTTGGATCCTTCTTTCCATTGCTGCCTTCCACGATTATGAGATTTGGCAGATGGACGTAAAGACCGCTTTTCTAAATGGAAATTTAGAGGAGTGTGTCTATATGGACCAACCAGAGGGTTTCATTCAGAGTGGGAGCAGCGGAAAGGTGTGCAAGTTACTTAAGTCCATCTATGGACTAAAGCAGGCATCGCGGAGTTGGAACATCTGTTTTGATGAGACGGTCAAGGAATTTGGCTTTATCAAAAATCCAGATGAACCATGCATCTATAGTAGATTTGTAGCGAGAACTGTAGTATTCCTCGTTTTATACGTGGATGACATTCTCTTAATAGGAAATGACATTCCTATGCTACAATCTGTCAAGGGGTTCTTGTCACACAGGTTCTCCATGAAAGACCTGGGTGATGCCTCATACATTCTGGGGATCCGGATCTATCGTGACAGATCCAAGAGGATACTGGGACTCTCACAGTCCAGGTACATCGACACCATACTGAAAAGATTCAGTATGGAAGATTCCAAGCGCGGTAAGCCGGTATCAGTCAAACCCTGGGGAGAAACACTGGATAGCGGTAAAGAACATTCTCAAGTACCTGAGAAGGACTAAGGAGATGTTCTTGGTGTATGGCGGAAAAGACCTCCAGATCGAGGCCTTTGCTGACTCCAGCTTCCAGAGTGACAAGGATGATTCCAAGTCCATGTCGGGTTTTGTCTTTACCCTCAATGGAGGGGCGGTGTGTTGGAAGAGTTCCAAACAAGAAACCGTTGCAGACTCGACGATGGAAGCGGAATACATCGCTGCATCTGATGCCGCAAAAGAAGCTGTCTGGATAAGGAAGTTCTTGAAAGAACTTTAGGTGGTTCCGTCCATTGTTGATCCAATACCTCTGTATTGCGACAACAACGGGGCTATAGCTTTAGCGAAGGAACCCAGGTCCCATCAGAGATCCAGACACATCTTGAGGCGGTATCACCTGATCAGGGAGATCGTGGGTCGCCAGGAGATCGAGGTTCGGAGAGTTTCTACGGAAGATAACACTGCCGATCCACTCACAAAGGCCTTACCCCAGACTCAGTTCGAGCGGCTGATCAAGATGATAGGTCTTCGATACGCCAGTACATGGCCTTAGTGCAAGTGGGAGATTGTTAGTGTATATGCCCTAGAGGCTATTACTGTATCATACTAGTTTGTATATTACTTAATGGAAGCTTGGGATATTCACCTTGTATAAACAATCTTGCTCAATATAGTAGTATGCTACTTGGTTTGTTTCTACTTCAATGTGTGCATGTGTTTATTTTAGTATATCACCTATACACATTAGTGGAGCCCTTAGGATCTTTGCTTGATTACCAGCGTTGTGATGGCAGTCACACTAGTGGGGGCTGGGTAATCTATAAGCACATCCTTATACAGGTCCCTAGTCGCAGGACTATCGAGACAGGGCATCGATACTCCGGAGTAGACTAGCGTATGCGCTTCTCATCCCAGTGTGGGAGATGGTCTGTCCCACAGCCATCAGTACGTCATACTGGAGATAGTATACGGGTGCTCGTTAGGTTACGAGTACACTGGACAGGAATCGTCGGGAACTGGCCTGTTGGTATTATACCTATCGTTAGTTATCAGTTCCCAGGTGACATGAGTACAGCTTAGTCCGCTGACTTGACACTGTCACTTCGTCTTGAGTGTGTTCCCACTGTACTTTGATTACTACCCTACCATGGCTCAAAGGAGTCGTGCAAACAGGTAGTGGTTGGGTACAGTCCCGAAGCACTTGGAGAAAGTGACGGTTAGACAGGATTCGTCTCTCCCGGTATTGGGGGTTGACATCGCGCTGTGTCTAGGAGAGCCATTACACGAGTAGTCCCTGGCCAGGGCAATCGAGATATACTGGTAGGCTTCCAGTGTTATCTCAGGGTGTTTTGGGCTTCACTCCGACACGACTTGTACCGCTATTAGGGGACTGACGTTTACCGCCCCCTAGGCCCGCCATGCGATGTATCAGACGAACAGACTGGACTGTACGGAGAATGTCACATTCAGGCTCAGTAGAAGTTCAGATGGGTTTCGCCTCGTCAGTCTTCTTGTCGGCATCTACCTGGGGACCGTTACGCACAGCTAGTGCCGCTTGCGGTCTGTGTTTAAACCCACTGCCAGCGTAGTGTCGAGTCTTTAGAGTCCCACACAGAAAGCTATTCGCCTTTAGGCAAAAGAGTAGAGGGCGCATGGTTTTGCGGCAGGTCGCATGGTTTTGCGACAGGGTTCGGTCACATCCATGCACTTGTGCACGTACAGTGTCCGGACAGTTAACACTAGCGGGCTTTGGTTTAAGCCAGATCCTAGTGTACGTATTGGGATTGGATTTATCCAGTTTGTATTCGTGTTCCTCGGAACGCGGATGCGGGTGTGTATGCACAGTTGACGGAGAGACAGAGGCGGAGGATTCTCATTAGGGTTGTTGACCGTTGACAGTTGACTATTGACTTTTTGCTCAACCCTAATGAGAATATGATATGTGATTAACAATTATATTAATTAAGTATTATGGTGACATGGTTGTTGAGGGATTGACTTTGTTGACTTGTTGACTTTGTTGACCGGTTGACTAGGCTTGACTAGTTGACCATCATAATAACTATAGCTATCATTTCATGGCAAAGACTTTTGCTTGCTTGCTCTTTTGTGCAAAATGAGTGCATGAAATGATATGGCTATGGTTGCCTAAACCATCACATAATACTTGATTGATATTAGGTGTTATGATTGTTTTGGATTATGAGAGCCAAATGAGAAAAGTCTTCTCTCATTCTTTCATGCTCATTCTCTCTCTTGTTCTTGAGCTCTCATCTCCTCTTCTTGCTCTCCCTCTCTTGACTCTATGGTTCACTTATCTCATGAGTTGAGAACCAAGAACCATAGATAGAATCCCATACAAACTCTTCTCTACTCACTCTAGTTCACAAGGTTTAGCAAACCGAGTGAACTAGTTTCTTCAAAGTTCGAAGAAGGAGCCAAAGGTTGAAGCTTTCAGGTGGATCTATTTTCGACGCAAGGAGACGACGGGGAGAAGCCGATTCGGAAGACCATCGAAGCTTGAAGACGAAGGAGTTCGAGAAAAAGAAAGGTATAACCCCCTAACCGAGTAGTTAGCAACTCGTAGTTAGGTTGTTAGTTAGATGTTTAACAAAGATCCGGTTTTGAGTCCATGGTACCACCTCTAAGAAAATTGTTTTTCACTAAATTCCGCATGCCCGAAAGTACCGGGAGAGGTAGCATGGACTTACATTTCCAACATCTTTTCATGACTATTAAGATAGGGCTCATGACAATCGAAAAGCTAGCATAGTTGGAAACTCTAATTTTCAAAGTCTTTCTTTTACAATTCTTATCTTCAAATGTAATATTCACAGTCTTCCTTTTATTATTGGATTTTGTGGGTGCAATCCGCTGAAAACCCTCAGGAGACAACACTCCTCCTACTAGGGACACCTAGGGTTTAAAGGCTTGTTGCACGTGCTCAGTGCAATCGTGTTGCCTACGAAAGTGTGGTAGTTAGATTTTCTCTTTCTTTATTTTCTCCTTCTCTTTTTAATAAAACAGTTCGCTCGAGACGACCGAAAATAAGTTTGGGGGAATTTGATCAGTCAAAAATATTGCATTTTTAACACGACAATTTCCCTACCATTTGCACTCATCTAGAGGTGTTCGGTATTAATATAGCACATATTAGCAAAATAGTTGTAAAATACCAAATAACTTGTGTTATATATTAAAACCGACATTTCTGAGGGAAATTGAGTGTTTATCATTGCATTGCATAATCTTTGTGTAGCGCAACACTTGTCTCGAGAATCTGTACAGGAAATTGCAGGAGAAAAGCCGAAACGGTGGAAAGTGCTGACAAAAATACGCCAAGTCCAAGACTTGAGATCTGGAAGAAATCAATAACGCAAAATGAGATTCCACATATTTTACAAAGGTCACAAAGTCAGCCCAACAACAGCCCAGAAGTTACATGCCCCAAGGCCACTATAGAGCCGCGGATCCGCGGCCAAAGCCCCATTCCCGCCGTGGATCCGCGGCTTGTTGATGACGTCATCGCTGCATATTTTGACATGTGGCTTCCTGTAACTAACAATGCTTCCAGAAGACTCCAGAATACCACGTGGCTTCATCCAGAAGGCTCAGCCTAACAACCTTACCCAAGAATATTCCTCATTCTAGAATATTCCCTCCAACAAACTTCTTCTAGAAGCCTCCTTATAACAACCTTCTTCTAAAAGCCTCCTTGTAACAACCTCATTCTAGAATATTCCCTTCAACAAACTTCTTCTAAAAGATTCTTTCTAACAACCTCATTTTGGAGAGAAAATTCAAATGAGGTGGTTCATTTTGGAGGGAAAAGTTGTTCATTTTGGAGGGAAATTTGAATTTGAATTCTAGATCTAGGGTTGAGGTGGTTATAAAAGGAGACCTAGATCTAGGGTTTTGGGTTCGTTGTTCATTAACCACTCATCAATTCCCAACACAAGTTGAGTGACACAACTTGTAAACCCTAATCCCCAATTCAAAATCCAAAGCCAAAAATCAAGAACACCGAGTACCAATTCAAGCGAGAAGCCTTCAACCTTTTAGGAGCGAAGCCGATCTTCATCCGAGCAAGTGATCTAAGACGATCCGCGACTCACGAAGATGAGCGAAGCCAAATCGACGATCGAGTTCTTTCCTCATTGTAGATCTTGAGAGAATTGTAACAAAATTGTTGATAAATAAAAGGTGAAATTCTTTATCTTTCTTTCTTTACATTCTTGCATCATGATTAGATCTCGATTTGTGATTGTGTTCTTTGATATGATGTTTGAGTAAAACTCCGCTCGTGAAAGAGTCGAGAGAATCAATAGATGATGATGTTACAAATCTTGAAACGATTCTTAATTCCTATAAGTTTTGTAAACTTTAGTAAATTGAAGAATCGGCAACCTAGTTTCGAGCGATGATTTCTTGATTGTGTTCGCTCTTAATTGGTGATCCATGATCGATTCTTGAATTTACTAGAGGCTAGTTTTTGAATGAGATTCATCGAAAGGACAAAGGATGAGATGAAGAAACCCTAGTTTCTTCGAAAGATCCTTAACCTCGATTAATCGTCATCGATCTAGTATCTAATCATTAATGGATAAGAAAACGTAATCAATAGTTTTCATCACGTTTATAGATTCGATCGATTCCTATGAGCCTCACTTCGATTCTTGATTATTGGATTGGAAATCATCAATTCTTAATTCTTGATTTTTAAATGTTTTCTTGATTTTAGATTTAGATCTAGATAATTCTTGAACTTCAATTTTATAAATCTTGAATTGAATTATCTTTTCTTTTCTTCTCTTTAATTTTCAATTCATCTAATTCAAATTCGAACGGATCTCACTTTCCCTGTGGACGATCCGCACTCGCTAACGCGCTATAATCGACACCGTTATTGATTGCGGTCAAAAATATCTTTGGTTGTGATTTCTATACATTTTCTACATACACACCGAGAATTCATTCAATCAAGTGCTGAGCACTCTTTATAGCGCCTACATGCAAAGCACGCGAGGCACTTGGCGCTCGGCGCTAAATGATGAGTGTCAAACACTTTTATGTTCTGTGGCGCCCACGTGAGGCGCCGGGCGTTGCACCACTGAGTGCTAATCACTCCTTATCTTATAGCGCCCACGTGAGGGGCACATGAGGCGCTGGGCGCTGAGTGTCTGCCACTGAGTGCTAAGCACTCCCTATTGTGTAGCGCCCACGTGAGGGGCACGTGAGGCGCTGGGCGCCAGCCACTGAGCGCTAAGCACTCCTAATTGAGTGGTGCCCACGTGAGGCGCTGGGCGCTGATTGCTCCTTGTATATTTTATTCTGAAGAGTTCAATTTCCTTATTCTTTTCTGAATCTTTGATCTCCAAGAATAAGTTCATCCCAATGAGAATTAAATTCTTAACTTGTGGAAGACTTGTCTTGTGGATCTCAGATCCAGAGAAAGAACTAAGTTCTTTGAGAAGGGTTAAACCCTTTAGATATGTAAATGGGATATTTTTATCTCTATATGTTTTTTGTTTACCTAAAGTTTTTCTAAAGAAGAAGATCTTCTTCCTCGTGAATTTAATTCTATGTTCTTTTGAAGCTTTCTGCTTTGTTCTTTTTTTTGAAGCTTATGGGGGGGGTTCCTCTGTATTGGACTTGAAGTCTTGGGTCCTTTATATAGTAGAGGCAAGTCTGTTGATTAGTTGAAGAAATCTCTCATTAAGAGATCCTAATTGATTTGGAGATTTTACCCACTGTTGGATCTTTGATCCAAGGACTTCTATTTTACAGAAGGTATTTTTCTTGTTTCTAACAAGATTAGGGAAATATTTTCCCACGCAGAATTTATTCTGTAGATCGGTGATTTTTTAATCACCATTGGATTTTTAATCCATCGGTACTCTATTTTACAGAGAGTAATCTTTCTTGTTTAGAAAGATTTGAGGAATATTTCCTGAACATAATTTAATTCTGCATTCTGATGATTTATCATCTCCGTTGGATTTTTGATCCAATGGCTCTGTTTAACAGAGAGTAGAATTTAATTCTACTAGGCGCCGACGCTCACGTGCTGTGCATGTTCGGCGCTAATAAGAGTTTTTAACTCTAGCGCTGGCGTCCTCGTGGCAGGCACGTGAGGCGATGCCTCTTGAGTTTTGTGTGCTTTGCACACGGGCGCAGCTCATATAAGAGTTTTTAACTCTGGCGCTGGCTTTCTCGTGGCAGGCACGTGAGGCGCAGCCTTTTGAGTTTTGTGTGCTTTGCACACAGGCGCTGCTCATATAAGAGTTTTGAAATCTGGCGCTGGCGCCCTCGTGGCAGGTGTTAATGTATATGCCCTAGGGGCCATTATTGTATCATACTAGGTTGTATATTACTTAATGGAAGCTTGGGATATTCACAGTTGTATATAACAGTCTTGCTAAAAATGGTAGTATGCTACTTGGTTTGTGTCTACTTTAATATGTGCATATGTTTCCTGTTAAATATCACTTATACATATTAGTAGAGCCCATAGGATCTTTGCTTGATTACCAACGTTATGATGGCAGTCACACTAGTGGGGGCTGGGTAGTCTGTAAGCAACATCCTATACAGGTCCCTGGTCGTTGGATTATCGAGATAGGGCATCGATATTCCGGAGTAGACTAAGTGTTTACGCTTCTCATCCCAGTTGGGGAGATGGTCTGCCCTACAGCCATCAGTACGTCGTACTGGAGATAGTATACAGGTGCTCGTTAGGTTATGGGTACACCGGACAGGACTCGCCGGGGAACTGATTGGTTGGTATTATACCCATCGTCAGTTAACAGTTCCCAGGTGACATGAGTACAGCATAGTCCGCAGACTAGACACTGCTACTTCGCCTCGAGTGTGTCCCACTGTTCTTAGATTGCTACCCTACCACGGCTCAAAGGAGTCGTGCAAACAGGTAGCAGTTGGGTGCAGTCCCGAGCACTTGGAGGCAGTGGCAGTTAGACAGGATTCGTCTTTCCCGGTATTGGGAGTCGATATCGCGCTATGTCGGAAAGCCATTACGCATAGTCCCTGGCCAGGGCAAGCGAGATTTACTGGTAGGTTCCAGTAGTTTTCTCAGGGTGTAATGGGCTACGCTCCGACATGACTTATACAGCTATTAGGGGACTCGCTTGCCGCCCCTTAGGCTTGATATGCGATAGTCTTAGACGAACAGACCGGACTGTACGGAGATTGTCACATCAGGCTTAGTGGGAGTTCGGATGAGTTTCCTCATCGGCCTTCTTATCGACATCTACCTGGGGACCGTTACGTACAGCTAGTGCCGCTTGCGGTCTGTGGTTAAACCCACTGCCAGCGTAGTGTCGAGTCTTTAGAGTCCCACACAGAGAGTTTCCCTGCTCCAGGCGAAACGATATAGAGGTCGTATGGTTTTACGACAAGGGTTCGGACGCGTACGTGTGTTTACGCACGTACGACTTTTCGGACAGTTTTTACTAGCCGGCTTTGGTTTAAGCCAGATTCTAGTATCGGGTTATTGGATTTATACAGTCTAAAGTTTTTCCGTGTTTTCACGGATTGGAGAGGCGTTCTCGTAATTTTCCGGGAAGCTTCTAGATGAGTGGTGACTAAGGGGTTAAGGTGGCATAAGCATTAATTGCTTAATGACTCATTTGTGTGATTCATCCTTTGTATTAAATGATTCATTAATGAGTTAATGAGTCATATGATGAATCACACAAGATGAATGCATCAACCATGATGATTAATCATATATATTATTTATTTGATTAATTGTTATGGTTGATATATTCTAGTGAGTTCATTTTTCTTCTCATTCTTATGCTCACCTTCTTTCTCCTCAAGCTCATCCTCTCTTGAAACCCTAATCCTCCCCTCTCATGTGTTGAGATCAAGGATTAGATAGACTAATACATCCATAAACTTACTCTATATCCCCTAGGTAGCTTAGATTAGCACTTTGAGCAACCTAGTTATCTCAAGTTAGAGATAAAGCTTAGCGCAGGAGCTCTCGGGTGGATCATCTTTGATTCGAGGAGGCCGTTGAGGTGCCGATGTTCAAGGAGCCTACGAGGAGTGGAGGACTGCGATGAAGACCCGGAGGACAAGTAACGTGAGGTATAACTTCGAATCCGAGTAGTTAAACCTCTAGTAGTTTGTTAGCAATGGTTTAGATACGATTCATGCGCTCAAGTCCGTGTTACGAAGCTTTGATAATCGTTTTTCATATATTCCGCCTCCCCGCGAGTTCGTGGGGTGCGTAACATGGACTTACAGTGGTATCAGAGCCAACTAAACCATCACTAGCTTGTTAGCAACTAGTTAGAAGTTCGATCGACGGAAAACACGAAAACGAAACACCCCGTACCCTAAGTTTCTGTTAATTTTAAAAGTGTTTGAAAAAATATTTGACATACCTTAAAATTCACAGCAGGGTATTTTAAGAATACTGGGAAAATATGAGCCAGTAACTAGGTAGAACGGCCGCGGATCCGCGGCAATAGAGTGCTTGTGCCGCGGATCCGCCGCCGAGTCAACTCCGAGTTTACTCGGATTTGCTATGTAATTCTTGTTTTTTGGTATTTTGGTTCTCTGTTTGTTCTGTTTATACCCAGGTTACTTCAATGCTGCTTTGCTTTTGGGGTAGACACGGAACATGGTAATCGATCGATGTTCTAAGATATTTGCTAATTGGGTTTTTATCTGTAATGTTTAATGTGTTCGTAAACCTCCCCTAACTGCTAGTATGTCGGTTGGCAGGGGGTTGCACATTTCTGTAATGTTTACTGTTTGTGTATATGGACTTGATTGGAATGTTGTGATGATTAGCCGGGGTTTGAGATGGGTTTAATATTCATTCATTCGATGTAAATGTAATATGATGTAATATTCTTTTGCGGGGCACATCCAGGTTGCGGTTGTAGCCACCGTTGTATTATTTCTTTTTACTGTTTTTGCTCCTAGGATAGACCCAAGGCGGGGTACACAAACTATCGGGTACTTTGAAGTGTTTAGTGGCCTACTCACTTTGTTGAGGGAGACCGCTTCACTTCGGGTACTTGGCGGGTAGTTTGCCGTACCCGTAGGGGTCTAGGGTGGGATAATGGCTATTCATCACAACTGTGTAATCCGTCTTTTATTGCAGGCTCAAAGCAAATGCGGATTGCTAGTAAATCCAATAAAGTTCATCAGTGATATGGAATGCTTATTATTGCGTCTGACGAATGTACAATATCTATATATGATAGCTATTAGACGTCACTTATGTTTTACACCCGCGCTAGCCCAGCCCCCGCTCTGTCGTTAGTTAAGTAACCTAACGGGTGATAATGAGACCCCGTGGCGAATGCGGATGGCATAAGAGGACGTGGTATTTTCGTTGTTTTCTTCAATGATAGGTTTAATGATGGGACGCATTATTATAATGCAAAGAAAATAAACCATAGTTTAATCGTTGGAACAAATTTAAAAGAAACCACTCGGTTATTTTAAAATATCAGAATTTTTAATTGCGGAGCTTTAACCACTCCTTTTAAAAAGTATCAGGTTCCTTCGATTATATCAAGTTCACTACGTTCACGGTTTTGCCAAAACCAGTCGTAGCCCTCCGTCATTTCATATGGATAGTCAATAGTATTCAAGCTGTGTTTGTTTGGCCAAAGTCAAGGCACAGTGTTTGGTAGCTGTTGGATATTCATATGCAGCATAGATAGATGCGTTGGTTTGGGACAGTCGTACTGCCTTGTTTGGACAAAGTCAAGGGTATGTGCGGATGGGTTCAAATTAACCTGGATAATGACGGGTAGAACTTGACATGTGACTTATGATTTGTTTGGCCAAAGTCAAGGTCATAAGAGCATGGGGGAAAAATCCATATCGGGAATTTCTAAAGTAACTGAAATTTGCAAAGAGATGCATACCATTTTGGAGTTTGATGAATGTTGGTAGGATTCCTTCAACATTATCATACGATGATATTTTGGATCCCGATCCTACTGTGAGTATATACTACTTATCAGGAGATTCATCACTTAACGATCAATGCTATAAACCAAGTAGGTGCCTAGAAAGGTGTCAGCGGAGTTACGCCCCCAGAGAAAAGAGGTTATTTAATTAAGGAACTTCGCGAAAGCGTTGGAAAACCTCCCTCGAAGTATCGACACTGACCTGGCTGAACGGTTAAGCAAGAATTGTGCGGTGAGAATAGTCCTGGCTAATTCTTCTTTTATGGTTTGAGGAGGGATTCGAGAAACAGTGGGAGCCATCCTGTTTAGATAAATTAAACCACTCTAAACTTGCAAGAGCATCATGCTAATAGTATTTTCTTCTCTCTCTTAAAATTGCAGCGACCTTGTGACCACACATAGGTTACATCTAGATAACAAATTGACTGAATCTGACTTATATGACTGGCAAAGGTCTGTCCAGATGTCCATTACCTATAACAAGCTGGACCACCCTGATACTACTCAAGATCCCGCCGTCCCAGGTCCAATTTCCACTGTCACGGATATGGATATCCGTCAGACAAGGGAAAAAGATAAAGCGAAAGCTAAGTGCCTCGTGTTAGCTTCAGTTGATGGTGTATACCAGAAGCAGCACGAGAAGATGGACTTAGTTTCCATCTTTCTCCATAACAAAGATTTATATAGAGAGCGATCTCATATCGCAAGATATGAGACCTCGAACGAATTAATTCAAGCGAGGTTGGCTCACGGGTCATCTGTAGGGGACAACGTCCTTACAATGACTAGCTGTATTGATAAGCTCCAGGACCTGGAGACCGCGTTGGGAAACGAGTCAGATACTGACTTGATTCTACAGTCTCTGCCTCCTATCCTGAAGGAAACCAGGGAAGTAGAAGGAAAGAGAAGGGCAAAAGTTTCGGGACTGGATATAGTAAAAGAGGGACGTTCCTATTGTTACAGGAATGAACATTGGCAGAATGATTGTAGGGCTAGCAAAGCCAGTAGCCAGGATTTGAAGCATGTTGTGGTTTCAGCCTCAAGTGTATTTGTTATTGAGAACTGTTTGTCAATTAACTCTACTTCCTGGGTACTAGATACCGGAGCAGGATCTCATATCTGTAATTCATTACATGCTTTGAGAAACCGTAGAGTTATAAAGGTAGGTGATTGGTCTCTCAGAGTTGCAAACGGAATGAGCGTGGACGCTGAATCCGTGGGAGAATATCGCCTAGGTTTGACAAGTGGGCATATATTAATTCTATGTAACTGTTTGTATGTACCTAGTTTGACATGTAATATCATATCAGTATCCTCACTTTCAAGAGAGGGATATGATTTTACATTCATAAGCGATGTAGTTAACATCCACCTAAATCAAGTTATGATTGGGTCAGGTGCATTAGATAACGGTATATACGTATTAAGTCAAGCTCAGGTTTTCAATGTCCAGAACGCACTTAAAAGAAAGTCTCCAGAAATAAATCAGGCTTTCTTATGGCATTGTAGACTAGGTCACATCAATGAAACACGATTAACTAAGTTACATAGAGAAGGATATTTGAATCCGTTCGAATATCAATCTTATACTACTTGTGAATCTTGTCTCATGGGAAAGATGACAAAGACTCCGTTTACTGGACACAGAGTAAGAGCGAGCGAGCTCTGGGGACTCATACACAGTGATGTGTGCGGTCCAATGTCTACACATGCGCGACGTGGTTATTCCTACTTCATTACTTTTATGGATGATTTCTCTAGGTATGGATATGTCTTCTTAATGAAACATAAATCCGAGGCCTTTGAGAAATTCTAAGAATACAAGAATGAAGTGGAAAAACAAACAGGCAAAAGTATCAAGACACTGAGATCTGATCGAGGTGGTGAATACTTAAGTGCCGAGTTCCTAGGTTACTTAAAAGAGAATGAAATTCTCTCTCAGCTTACTCCTCCATACACACCACAACATAACGGCGTATCGGAGAGAAGGAACCGAATCCTATTGGATATGGTTCGTTCCATCATAAGTAAAGCTGAGTTACCACGATCATTCTGGGGATATGCACTAGAATCGGCTGCATACCTTTTAAACAGAGTTCCAACTAAGACTGTGCCTACTTCACCATATCAGATGTGGTGTGGAAAGAAACCCTATCTTAAACATATTAAGATATGGGGATGTCCAGCTTTTGTAAAGAAGCAGTATGCGGACAAGCTAGAGGCACGTTCAGTACAGTGTAAGTTTGTGGGATATCCAAAGAACTCCAAAGGATATTATTTCTATTACGCAGAGGAACAAAAGATTTTTGTTTCTCATAATGCTCGCTTCTTGGAAACTGAGTTTTTAGAAAATCAGATAAGTGGGAGCGCAATAGAACTGGAAGAAATTCCAGAACCACAAGCTATTACTGAAAGCTTGGTAGAACCAGAGGTTTCAGAAGAAACGGACATCCCGACGCCACTCCGAAGGAGTAGTAGGCAATCTCATCCGCCCGAGAGATACTACGGTTTTCTCATAGACGGGGATAGAGAGGATTGCACTATTGACTTTGATGAGCCTACTAGCTTCCAGCAAGCCATTCAGAGCGGTGACTCAGTAAAATAGCTGGATGCAATGCGGACCGAAATGGAGTCCATGTACACTAACAAAGTATGGACTTTGGACATTGCTCCAGATGGGGTAAAACCCGTAGGATGCAAATGGATCTTCAAAAAGAAGATTGGTGTAGATAGACAGGTTGAAACCTATAAGGCTAGACTTGTTGCAAAAGGTTTCCGTCAACGACCTGGTTTGGACTATGACGAAACCTTTTCTCCAGTAGCTATGCTTAAATCCATTCGGGTCCTTCTTGCTATTGCTGCCTTCCACGATTATGAAATCTGGCAGATGGACGTAAAGACGGCCTTTCTAAATGGTAATTTGGAAGAGGGCGTCTATATGGATCAGCCAGAAGGATTCATTCAGAGTGGGAGTAGCGGTAAAGTATGCAAGCTGCTTAAGTCCATTTATGGACTAAAGCAGGCATCACGGAGTTAGAACATCTGTTTTGATGATGCTGTCAAAGAATTCGACTTCATCAAAAATCCAGATGAACCTTGCATATACAGTAAGATTGTAGGGAGAGCTGTAGTATTCCTCGTCTTGTACGTGGATGACATTCTCCTAATAGGAAATGATATTCCTATGTTACAGTCAGTCAAAATATTCTTGTCACATAAATTCTCCATGAAAGACCTGGGTGATGCCACCTACATTCTAGGGATCCGGATCTATCGTGATAGATCAAAAAGGATGTTGGGACTTTCGCAGTCCAGGTACATAGACACCATAGTGAAAAGATTCAGTATGGATAATTCTAAGCGCGGTAACCTACCGGCTTGTCACGGAATCACCCTCTCCAAAGAGATGTCTCCCAAGACTGATTTAGAAAGGGATCGCATGTCGATTATACCCTACGCTTCTGCGGTAGGTTCTATAATGTATGCGATGTTATGTACCAGACCAGATGTAGCATACGCATTGAACGTAGTAAGCCGGTATCAAGCAAACCCAGGGGAGAAGCACTGGATAACAGTAAAGAACATCCTCAAGTACCTGAGGCGGACTAAAGATATGTTCTTGGTGTATGGCGGAAAAGACCTCCAGTTTGAGGCCTTTGCCGACTCCGGCTTCCAGAGTGACAAAGATGACTCCAAGTCCATGTCGGGTTATGTCTTTACCCTCAATGGAGGGGCGGTCTGTTGGAAGAGTTCCAAACAGGAGACCGTTGCTGACTCAACGATGGAAGCAGAGTACATAGCTGCTTGCGATGCCGCAAAAGAAGTTGTCTGGATGAAGAAGTTCCTCACAGAACTTCAGGTGGTTCCTACCAGTGTTGATCTAATACCTCTGTATTGTGACAACAACGGCTCTATAGCTTTAGCGAAGGAACCCAGGTCCCATCAGAAGTCCAGACACATCTTAAGGCGGTATCACCTGATCAGGGAGATCGTAGATCGCAGGGTGATCGAGATAAAGAGAGTAGAGACGGAGAATAACATTGCTGATCCATTCACAAAGGCCTTTCCTCAGACGCAGTTCGAGAGGCTATTCGAGATGATAGGTCTACGATATGCCAGCTCATGGACCTAGTGCAAGTGGGAGATTGTTAGTGTATATGCCCTAGGGACCATTATTGTATCATACTAGGTTGTATATTACTTAATGGAAGCTTGGGATATTCACAGTTGTATATAACAGTTTTGCTAAAAATGGTAGTATACTACTTGGTTTGTGTCTACTTTAATATGTGCATATGTTTCCTGTTACATATCACTTATACATATTAGTAGAGCCCATAGGATCTTTGCTTGATTACCAGATGGCAGTCACACTAGTAGGGGCTGGGTAGTCTGTAAGCAACATCCTATACAGGTCCCTGGTCGTTGGATTATCGAGATAGGGCATCGATATTCCGGAGTAGACTAAGTGTATACGCTTCTCATCCCAGTTGGGGAGATGGTATGTCCCACAGCCATCAGTACGTCGTACTGGAGATGGTATACAGGTGCTCGTTAGGTTACGGGTACACCGGACAGGACTCGCCGGGGAACTGATTGGTTGGTATTATACCCATCATCAGTTAACAGTTCCCAGGTGACATGAGTACAGCATAGTCCACAGACTTGACACTGCTACTTCGCCTCGAGTGTGTCCTACTGTTCTTAGATTGCTACCCTACCACGGCTCAAAGGAGTCGTGCAAATAGGTAGCAGTTGGGTGCAGTCCCGAGCACTTGGAGGCAGTGGCAGTTAGACAGGATTCGTCTCTCCCGGTATTGGGAGTCGATATCGCACTATGTCGGAGAGCCATTACGCATAGTCCCTGGCCAGGGCAAGCGAGATTTACTTGTAGGTTCCAGTAGTTTTCTCAGGGTGTAATGGGCTACGCTCCGACATGACTTATACAGCTATTAGGGGACTGACGCTTGCCGCCCCTAGGCTTGATATGCGATAGTCTTAGACGAACAGACCGGACTGTACGGAGATTGTCACATCAGGCTCAGTGGGAGTTCGGATGAGTTTCCTCATCTGCCTTCTTATCGACATCTACCTGGGGACCGTTACGTACAGCTAGTGCCGCTTGCGTTCTGTGGTTAAACCCACTGCCAGCGTAGTGTCGAGTTTTTAGAGTCCCACACAGAGAGTTTCCCTGCTCCAGGCGAAACGATATAGAGGTCGTATGGTTTTACGACAAGGGTTCGGACGCGTACGTGTGTTTACGCACGTAATACTTTTTGGACAGTTTTTACTAGCCGGCTTTGGTTTAAGCCAGATTCTAGTATCGGGTTATTGGATTTATACAGTCTAAAGTTTTTCCGTGTTTTCACGGATTGGAGGGGCGTTCTCGTAATTTTCCGGGAAGCTTCTAGATGAGTGGTGACTAAGGGGTTAAGGTGGCATGAGCATTAATTGCTTAATGACTCATTTGTGTGATTCATCCTTTGTATTAAATCATTCATTAATGAGTCATATGATGAATCACACAAGATGAATGCATCAACCATGATGATTAATCATATATATTATTTATTTGATTAATTGTTATGGTTGATATATTCTAGTGAGTTCATTTTTCTTCTCATTCTTATGCTCACCTTCTTTCTCCTCAAGCTCATCCTCTCTTGAAACCCTAATCTTCCCCTCTCATGTGTTGAGATCAAGGATTAGATAGACTAATACATCCATAACCTTACTCTATATCCCCTAGGTAGCTTAGATTAGCACTTTGAGCAACCTAGTTATCTCAAGTTAGAGATAAAGCTTGGCGCAGGAGCTCTCGGGTGGATCATCTTTGATTCGAGGAGGCCGTTGAGGTGCCGATGTTCCAAGGAGCCTACGAGGAGTGGAGGACCACGATGAAGACCCGGAGGACAAGAAACGTGAGGTATAAATTCGAATCCGAGTAGTTAAACCTCTAGTAGTTTGTTAGCAATGGTTTAGATACGATTCATGCGCTCAAGTCCGTGTTACGAAGCTTTGATAATCGTTTTTCATATATTCCGCCTCCCCGCGAGTTCGTGGGGTGCGTGACATGGACTTACAGAAGGCACGTGAGGCGCTGCCTCTTGAGTTTTGAACAGAGCTTTGCTCTTTTATTGTGGAAACACTCTCCCTCTAGGCTCACCCTACCAACTCTTATGGTGGAGGTCGACACAGCCGTTTCAACTGGGAATTGTTTTGAACTACTTAGGAGGGTGCGTAAAAACTCCCTAACGATGGTGCTAAAGAAATCTCCCCCACCTGTAAAATTTACAGTACAGGAAAAACTGGAGCGACCTTATCAGCGGTTTTCCTCTCAAATTCATAAGGTCTGGCGAAAATTCTAAGACTCTATGATTGACAAAAACCACTCTTGTCAACCAAAGAAATCGAAGGTCCGACAAGAAAAAGACCACCCCTCCTCCATACAACGGGGGACTTCTCCTAAATAAGTGCCTGTCACAACGGCTCCTTCAACTCCAATATCTGATAAAAGAACGAGGCTGGAGAAAACTCTACTGCCCACTGCAAATTCCAAAGGCGATGGATCCAAACGCCCCCAGTCTGGAGGTATAATTGTGCATACGTTCTATATGACCAATAGGAAAGAAGAGAGCCGTGCTTCGGTGAGTCACCGACCGCAAACTCGGTCGCTGACAAAGGGTTAGGTTCAACAACAAAAGCTCTAAGAAATACTGAACAAAATGACATCACTCACTGGACAAAAAGAAAGTCTGGACAAAGAGGCCGAATAGCGCCAAGAGCAGGAGACCGATACAGAGCTTCTGCGAAGGGTGCTGAGAGAAAGGAAAAAAAGGCTGCTGAGCAAGCCGCTAATATAAAGCAGATGGATCTCTTGTTTCAATAAATGGTTGAAATGATGATCCAACCAGAACCCCTGGCTGAATATCTGCCGCTAATCATCGAGGATGACAGAGGGGAAACAGCAAACCCTCTTACGACGTTGTCAGCGGCCAAGGGGAAACGATCTCCAAGGCCATCCTGGATGATTACATTGCTCAACAAATAAGAGCTCACCAAGATAATGAAGCCACTGGCTAAATTGTCAGAACCGGGCGACCATATCCAGGCTGGTATGATCAAATCAAATACCCACCGGGATATACGATCCCCAAGTTCCATGTCTACAAAGGAACAGGCAACCCTCACCAACATGTCGCGCAATTCAGAACTCTGTGCGGCAACACTGGAGGCAATGACAAACTATTGCTTCACCGGTCCGTTGGCAGCCTGTCAGAAACAACTTTCGAATGGTACTTGGAGCTCCCAAATGACTCCGTGAAAACATTCGCAGAAATGGAACTGCTGTTCACACAGCGTTTCGCCAGTGCGAGCGAACGAGCTCCGATCATGGCATTAATCAATGCCAGAGTAAAGCCGGGAGAAACATAGGTCCAGTACGCGATCCGGTGGCGGAACCTTTGGTCTAAGTGCGAACAGCGCATTGAAGAGTCTCCTGCCGTGGGCATGTTCATCGGGACCCTTGATCCTCAAATGACTGTGTCCTAGTTCATAGCGTTCTTCAAGCTCACAACCTTTCAGGCTCTGATAGATAAATTGGCTCAAATGGACCAGATGGGCCATGGGCTTTCATCCTCAAATAAGGACCCTTGAAATGCTAAGGGTAAAGGGAAAACAGCCTTCGTTGCTAACACGCAACAACAGCCAAGCGGCCCAAAACCGGCTGTTCGCCAAAATAACGCGCGTCTGCGTCCGTCCTTGGAAGAAAGGCTTGGACACGCTTACTCGTTTCCCTGCGACAAGACGATGAGACTGTTCGAATTGGCAATGCGTAATAAACTCATATTCGGCACGATTTATTACATTTTAATACCACTCATTTCCTATCATTTTTTCAATAAACTTTGCTATTTAATATGTGTCTGCTTATTAGTACAGATTACAAGTAGACATGCAAAAACACTGGAGACAGTACACAACATGCACAGAAACGACGATTTTCAGCCAGAACTGCAAACGAGACAGAATACAGATCACATTAAATGTTTTTGCAACAAATAAAATTATGTACAAATAATAAATGATTTTTGGTCCAACGTAACCAAGTGTGAGTCATCATGGATCAATTGGGCATGAACCATCATGAGACATCAACTTGCAAACACTATCATGGTGTCTTGTAAGTGGGTACACAAGTGGCTTGGAAAAGTAGGTGTGCAAGTGGATTGTGTGATAAAAAGAATGGATATGAAGTGTGAACACACCCACTTGATCACTTCCCTCTCTGTAGATTACTCCAGATTACACTCATGTGTGAATTAAAAGAAATAGCAATCACAGAGAGATGCTTAAGAGACCAGAAGACCACAGACCAAAGATGGGCCCCACTCTCCAAAATGAGGCTGCAAATAAATTCTTCTTGGTCGCAATTTGCGGCCAAGTTGGAGCCAAGTTGGTTCGTTCAAATATGGTGGGTCCCTGGTGGTCTTTTCAATCCAGTGTCATATGCAACTTTTGATATTTTGTTGCCTATATATAGCAGGTCGCAGATTAAGTTCTAGGAGGCTTTTTGAGTGAGAATAGTGTGTGATACTTGATAGATTCGTCTTCTTCCCTCTTTGAGCTCTCACTTGAGTGCTTCATTAGGGAGGTTGAAGTTGCTATCTACCTTGTAACTCAAGCCCTCCACTTTTGTGAATAAAGAACTTAAACTTCCTTTTGCTTTAACTCTTGTTCTTGTGTTTTATTATGTGTTCTTTCTTTTGTGTTGTTCATTTTCTTTTATATGATGTTTGAGTAATTCTATATGGTTGTGGTGATGGTGAGGATGTGAGATGAATGGCTTTGCCTTCCTCCTCCTCTTGTGAATGTTTAAAGTGCTTAATTATGATTGTAACCTTAAAATTGCTAAATGGATGTGTTTGATGTGGTATGTTGATTTTGATGGTTACTTGTAACCTTTATCACATACCTTATTCTCTCATGATCACCGTTTGCAAGGTTAAGATTATAATCAATTTTGTGTTAAACTTGCTAGGTAGTTTAGATATGGCATGTTGCTTATATTTTTTGACACCTTTCATCAAGCATATACCATATACTCTCACCCGCCTACTTAGCAAGAGTAATGCAAACTTTTACTTCTTATTTGCAAATTGATGTGTGTTGATATTGTATACTTGCTAACCCTTGTGCTTAGTGTTGATACATCATACATGGACATAAAAATGGTAAGTAAGAACGTAACAGAATCGTTTCATATCTTGCGTTGAATATCGGCAATATGATGGTTTGTGCTTCGCAAATGCCTCGACAAACCATGCTTCATGTCAGATCCAACATAAGGAGGAAACAACTCATGATCTAGAGAGCATCGAAGAAATCGCCGCGATTCAACCATCCGAACCAAAACCACGACCACTTTTCTTAACTTTTCTATAATTTAGTATTTTCTTATTTTTGTGACAAAACCCAAATTCTTTCACCTTGAACCTTTAACGACAATTCTTAATCACCAATTTCCTGTGGATCAACCCGTACTTGCCGGCTCGCTACAACGCGCCGTGCACTTGCGGTTTATAAATTTTAAAATGAGACCGAGCTCGCATGCGTCGCATTTATAAAACCTTTTCTTTCAAAACTACAAAAGCGCGCATGGGTAAAGTCCCAACAGCTCATCACATTACCAGACCCGCAGCGTCCACCGCAACCCGGCGACGTCAACAACCCTAACTACTGCTCCTATAACAGAATGGTGAGCCACCCAATTAAAGATTGCTACGTCTTAAAAAATGGGTCGAGAACCAGTATCAACAGGGGAAATTTGCGTTGTCTGATAACTGAAAGGTAAACACTGTAGGGATCCTAGGCACACTCAAGAGGTTCCGCAAGGCATCAACCATGCCAAAATCAAATTTTTCATGTGCCTAAGAATCCTATGTAAGATCATTAACTAGAGATTAGGCGAAAAGCAAGCAAGTAAACAACTTTATTGCTAAGTGAAAGGGACTACAACCTTTGTAGATCCGCTCCACCATTTCTTTAGATCCGTATTGACGTCCCTCCGCTGCGATCATCGGAATCCCGGACTCTAGCGATAGTTTCGTCGGAGAAATGAGCGGGCTAGGTCATTGACTTCGAGGCCGAAGATGATCTACGCCGGGGAGACTCAAACTCAAGTTATTCCTTCACTTGGTCAAAAACTTTGTGAAGAGAACACCCTATACTACATGGCAAGTGGTAGAGGATGAAGAAATAGGAAGTGGGTTCACTTTAGAATTGGATTTCTCACTCTTTTTCTCATGGCACCATTGGAGCTAGCAAGCTTTTGTGAGCTTGATGAAGATGAAGAAGAAGAAAAGAATCATATGAATAGTTATCCAAATGAAACTCCTCCAATAAATAATGGCACCATGGTTGAGTTAAGCCCTCATGCTTAACTCATGTAGAGATTTAACCAAACCATTAGGTTAAAGGTTGGGTTAACTAATATCTTTAAACACATGACAAAAGAGTTGACTTTGTCAATGTTTATCAAGCTTCATGAAGCTTGATAACTTTGACCAAAGTCACACTCTTTTGTTATATGCTTAGAAAAATAGTAAACCCTAATCTAACCTTGATTTGGTTCAAGTCCCATACACACAACTTGTTTGTATCATCAAGCATGATACAAACATGTACACTTGCATATATCACATATAAACAATGAGCACATTCAAGTGAGAAAATCAATCTTAAGTGAACCATTACTAGTCAATGTAAAGTAATATATCAAATATATAATTATACATTAAATCATTAAATCAACACTTGATTTAACGATCCGGTCATATCGCATATAACCGACTAATATCAAGTGTATCAATGTATCGAATCAACACTTGATTCGGTAACCCGGCTATATCACATATAACCGACCGATGATACAAATCGCGAGAATAGAATACAGTATCACATACTGGTATTATTCTCGGTCCCGCACATATCCCATATGCGCTCCTATTTCGTTTCGCTTGAGCCAGGAAACCCCTGTATAGGACTCTAAAGACTCGTCAATACGCCGACAGCAGGTGATGATCATATCAAACACCCACAAGCCGCAAGCGGTCTGCTAAACGTAACGGCCACCCGGGTATTGAGCGATCAGAAGATCAACGAGCAAGACCGCTCACACTCCTGTGAATCCAACCAGTAACACTACCGTACAGTCCGGTCTGTTCGTCTGATATGTCGCATATCTTGTCTAGGGGTGGTAAACGTCAGACCCCAATAACTCGATAAGTCGTGTCGATATGAGGCTCATAACGGGTCGAGAAACTACTGGTAACACTTACCAGTAAATCCCTAAAACAGCCTTGGCCAAGGACTTCCTGTTATAGCCAATCGAGCACAGCGCAACATCAACTCCCTATACCGGGAGAGACGAAACCCCTCCTATCGCTCATTGCCTCCATATGATTCGGGACTGTACCCAAAAACCACCGTTTTGCACGCCCTCTTGGACGTGGTAAGGTGGAAATCAAAGCACAGTGGGAATCACACAAGACTCTATGACGATCTCGGGTCTACAGACTAACCTGTACCAGTGTCACCAGAGAACTGCCATCTGACGTAAGGTATAATACCATCTGGGAGTTCTCGGCGAGTCCGTCCAGTGTACCCAGTCTTCACTGAGCACCCGTATATCATCTCTGATGTCAAACACCAATGGATATGGGATCATCCATCGCCCATCAATATGGGTCGAGAAGCTATACGCTAGTCTACTCTGGTATATCGATGCCCCGTCTCGATACACCCATGACTAGGGACTTTGAAGGATGTACTTATGGACTACCATGTCCCCACTAGTATGATCCGCATCATAGTCCAGGTAGTCAAGTACACATCCTAAGGGCTTTACCAACATGTAACAGAGAGACAACCAGTGTATACGTTAAGGTAAAGAGTAACCAGATAGCATACTATCATATCGAGCAAGAAAGTCATCCCTATATATGTCCAAGCATCCACTAATATACATCTTATGTATAGTAATGGCCTCTAGGGCATACATATAACTAACAATCTCCCACTTGCACTAGGGCCATCTGATAGCAGTGGTTGTAGTATCTCATACTCAACCATCCCATAAAAGTCTCTCTCTGGGAAAAGGCCTTTGTGAGTGGATCCGCCGTGTTGTCCTCTGAGTCTACTCTCCTAACCTCGATCCCCTGGAGATCAACCATCTCCACGATCAGGTGATACTGCCTAAGAATATGTCTGGATCACTGATGGGACTGGCGTTCCTTGGCATAAGACACAACTCCATTGTCACACAATGGGAGGAACGAAGTTCATCTCATGAACTAATATACACCCAGACTTCCTCTTTGGTAGCATCTTTGGTAACGATGTATCTTGTCTTCAATCGTCTAGTATGCCACGGTATCTAGCTTGGAACTCTTCCAACATACCGTCCCTTTACCGAGGGTAAAGACAATGCATGTGACTGACATTCAGTCATCCTTATCACTCTGGAACTTTTCCAGTGATTCTCCCCAGGATCAATTGATACCATCTCACTACAACTAGTGAGTATCCTAATATCCAATTAGATCTATCTCATAGATCCAAACTAAGGATTTAGGAGGTATCATTTTGATCCTATATGGAGAATCCTTTTGATAAGCGGAGATTGACCGAGCGTAGCATAGGAAACTTCTTCCCTATCAAGAGTATGTCATCCACGTACTCTATGAGGATCACCACCATACTCCCTACTACCTTTTTGTATATACAAGGTTCATCTACCATTTTGATGAAGTCAAACTCTTTGACTACCACATCAAAACAGACGTTCCAACTCCGCGATGCCTGCTTTATCACATAAAACATCTTGCACACGTTTCCGCTGCTCCCACTGTCTACGAAGCCCTCTGACTATGTACTTATAGACTCTGTCTTCTAAATCATTATTTAGAAAAGCAGTCATGACACCCAACCGCCAGATATCGTAGTCATGGTATGTAGCCGTGGTAAGTAGGATCTGGATGGACTTAAGCATAGTTACTTAGAAAAGGTTTCATTATACTCCATAGCTGGTCAATGATGAAAACCTTTAACAAGTTTAGCTTTGAAAGTCTCAACTTTTCCATGTACACCAAGTAATCTTCTCAAGATATACTTGCTCCTGATAGGGATTTAACCCTTCAGATAAAGCAACCAAAGTCCATACTTTGTTGGTGTATAAGGATTCCATTTCAGATCGATAAACATCCAGCCATTCTTACAGAGTCACACTCCTGATGGCCAGCTCGAAACTAGTTGGGTCATCATCTCATGATGCAATCCTTGCTCCCACTGTCATAGAGAAACCGAAGTATCTCTCAGGTGGGTGAGGAACCCTACTAGATCGGCGGAGAGGCTGAGGTTCGTTGGTTGCTATTGAATCCTTTGGTTCTACCAAATCATCAGCTGCAGTTTGTATAGCTGGAACTCATTCCAGTTCTACCTCATGTCCACAAATTTCTTCATAAGAAATTCCTTTTCACAAAGGTGGCATGCTGAGTAACAAAACATTTTTGTTCCTCGGTTAGGTAGAAGATATTCCCTTGCGTATGCTTGGGATATCCAACAAACTTCTACAGATCTGACTTTGCCTCGAGCTTGTCCGGATTTTGCTTTTTAGACATAGGCCGGACAACCCCAAATCTTAACAAACTTAAGATATGGGCTTTTCCCTTTCCATATCTCATATGAAGTGGTAGGTAACTGATTTGATCGGAACCCTATTCAATAGGTATGCAACTTCATAAGTGCATAACTCCCTAAAAGGAATTAGGAAACTCAGCAGTACTCATCATAAAGCGCACCATATCATATAGGGTGTGATTGCTCCGCCCCGATATACCATCGTGCTATGGTGTATACGGAGGAGTAATGCTGAGAGAGAATCTCATTCTCCTTTAGAATAATCCAGGAATTCCGTGCTCAAGTATTCTCCTCCTTGATCACATCAAAGGACATAATACTTTTACCCGTATTTTGGTTCTCTACTTCTAACTTATATTCTGTGAATATCTCAAAAATTTCGAACTTGTGTTTCAACAGGAACATATGTCTGAATCTTGAGAGATTATCAGAGAATGTAATGAAGTACAAAGAACCGGTCTTGGCATGTATAGACAGGGGACCTTACATACATCATTATGTATCAATCCCAAGAGTTTACTAACTCTTTCTCTGTTTCCAGTAAACAGAGCTATGGTCATCTTATCTCTGTGACATGACTGGCAAGTTTCACAAGATGTAAATTCAAACTAATTTAAATATGCATCTTAATGTAACTTCAGCTAGTTGGGTCGCATTGATATGACCTGGTCTACAATGCCTCAAGAAGGATTCATTCATTTCTGAACTCTTCCTCTTGTGTGTGTTCTGTATACTAAGAACTGTAGTTTGATTTAGAACGTTAATGCTTTTAGATAACATGCCTGAACCGATCAACTCTTGATATAGGAAATGTTCAAAACATTATCCAACAATACAAAATTATATCCTTCTTTATCTAAATAAAGAGACTGATATGATTTTGTATATCAGGTTCAGTATCTAATAACATTTGTTCAGAATCAATGTATTCTGGTAATACAGGATGACAGTGACCAACAGACTTGGCTGCAACACTTGCACCGTTTTCTGCCTCATGAAACTTATCACCCGTTTTCAGTTCTCTACCTTTCTGTAGCCCATGTAATATATTATATATGTGGGATCCTGATCCGGTATCAGATACCCAGGACGAAGAGGATACTGAGAAACAGTTCTGTATAACGAACACACCCGAAGATGATGCATCAACATGCACTTTCTTCGTTTGGGCGGCACGGGAAATCTGGTATTCCCCAATTTCCTGCTCTGTCTTATAACAATTATAAGCTGGAGCGGGACCAACGTTCCCCAGCTCAGTATAACAAGCGGGTTCGGTCAATATATCCATTTTATTATCTTGATTAAGGTGTGATATGGTCGCTACCAGGAGAGAGAGAGAAGAAAACACTCTGCGTGCACTATTGCAAGATCAGATTGGTTATAATTTTATCTAATCAGGATGGCTCCCACTGTTTTTATCAAATCTTCCTTCAAACCCTAAAAGGAAAGACTAGCCGGGATTAATTACACGCTACAAGTTCGCCAATCTTTCAGCCAGGCCAGTGTCGGTACTTTGAGGGAGGTTCCCCGTGCTTTCGCACGGACCTAATTAAAGTAAATCTCGTTTTCCCAGAGGCGTAACCCCGTTGATACCTTTCTAGACACCTACTTGATCGGCTAATTGTAATGTGTAAAACTCTCCCAGGAGTAACAATTACTCGCAGCAGGTATCGGGATCCAACTATCTCATAGAAGGTATGCAATCTCATTGCAAATTTCAACACTTGAAATTCCCGATAATATTTTACCCCTAGCGTCCTATGACCTTGACGCTGGCCAACAAACCATAGTCCGCTAGTCAAGTTCAACCCGTCATTTCTTGATTGAATTAAACCCACCCGCACGACCCTTGACGCAGGCCAACAAAGTCGCACAACTACCCTAATCCAATCTGCATCATATGCATAAACAGATAAATACTAGTTAGCTACCGCTCACTACGCCTTGACGCAGGCCAACAAACGCAGCACGAATACTAAGTAGGACTTATCTGAAATGACAGAGGGCTACGACAGGTTTTTCTGAAAACCTATTGCGTAATGAACTTGATATCGTTGTAGAATCAAATGATTTTAAAATGGAGTGTTTTTTAGGCTTTTCTAGTTTTGCTAAAGGGGTCACTCCCGGTGAAGGGATCGTCGGCCCTTTCCTCATCGAATAAGGTGCAGGATATATCATATATACCGCTGTGCAAAGCAAGAACTATAGGAGCAATCAAAAGACAAACCGAGGGTTGTAGCATCTGCCAGTTATTGCTAAAGGAGTCACTCCCGGTGAATGGATCTCGGTCCTTTCCTTATCGAATAAGGTGCAGGATGTTCTACAAGGAACACCGCGATGCAAAGCAAGAACTGTAGCTACCTGTTTTTGAAAATTCGATTCCACAACATCTTTTAGGTTTCTTTTCTTTCATTAATCACATTAATGAAGTCCCATCATTTAAATCACCTAAACATCACAGATAAATACGACGTACACTTATGCCATCCACATTCGCCTCGATGTCCCCTCGTGCACCGTTAGGTTAGGTAACAACGGCAGAGCGGGACAGGGCTAGCGCGGGTGTAAAACATAAGTAACGTCTATATAATATATCATATATACTATATACAGTGTTTATCACAGAACATCAAATGATCACATCACAGATATCGTAGCAGAAGAAACATATGAAACATTGGATATACTAGGACGTCCGTGTTTTTAATACGAGCCAGTATAAAACAAGGATTCCACGGTCGTGATGAATAGCCAAACCCACACCCCTAGACCCCTACGAGAGCGGCAAGCAACCATACCAGTTCTAGAGTTAGGAGACCCAGACTCGACTCCTCGAGTTGGTCTCCCACTGGACTCTAGAACCCGGTTACTTGTGCTCCCCTCCTTGGGTCTATCCTAGTACGGAAAAGTAAATAATATACAAATGGTGACATCTTCCGCAACCTGGAAGTGCCCCAATAAAAGAATATTACATACAATAAATTTTACATGAATGAAAATAAAAACTCTCATCTCACATAAAACCCCCGGCTATTCAAAACGCGACGATCCAATATAACATATCCAGCAACACATAACATCACATGTCATCAACGTAAGTAAATGTGCGCATCCCAATTGTCGTTGACATATAGCAACGAAACCGGCGATATCACATATTACACTTACGGTCACAGAAAAGAAAGTGTAAAACTACAACAGTTGGAATTCGCAACCTCCTTAGACATCGCGTGCCTAACCAAATGAATTCCTTAGACATCACATGCCTAACAATTATAAAGCCCGCATTTTAGTCTCTTTATCGAAAACACTTTTCAATATCTAGTCGGGCAATTCAACAAGATTCCCGATAAACTGATCGAATGCCCGTCGCAAACTTTAGCAGACGGCCGCACCCCCGGATGCCGTCGACGAAGTGAACTAAGGCGGAACACCGTTGCCGCGAGCACCCGAACAGATGCTTTTGGCAAAGGGGTTCTCCTACAGTCACTTGGTCGGGGCTATAGGGCATGGCTGTCTATTAAGTTTACCCGGCGAGTATCCTCGTACGCTACGTGATCGCGACGGACTTTTGATCGCATCAAAATTCCGTGGCAACCGATCAAGTGAGACTAAAGTGCTATGTTTATAACATTCATTTTAGTTATCTCATAACTACTTGTGAATTCCAAATATTGTATCAAATTCCAGATAAATAGAAAATGTTAAACTTTCCGATCGAACAATCAAACACCCAAGTTTTCCCGAAACAGCTCAACACTTGAAATAAGTTTAAAAACATTCACTTCATGCCACAGTACCAACGGTCCAGCCGTAGAAGGGTAAAGCCAACGCCTCACATGTGGCACGCCGTACTGCCCCAAACCCTAAGGTTCAAAGGGCAGTTCAAGACGGTCACATAATCGAGTTAAGGTTTGTTGTCTTCTAGAGGGTCCATCGCGTTACTTGCACTACTTAGAACGTTTTCAAACTACGGAAAAATCCAACACTTGGAAATTTCCCGGCAGAGGAAAAATTGGGTATTTATGTCCGGTCAAACTTTTTAACATGTTCTAAAATACCCGGAAAAACACATAGACAAAGTCAAAGATTCCGATCGAATCATCGAACCCCTAAAACACCCCAGAAAACTCAACTCTTGAGTGCAAATTAAAAATTCCCAGAAAAGTCAGGATTAATATAGTGACATTACTGTGCAAACAGTGAACAAAGAGGGCACTATATGGCCGTGGAACCGCCGCGTGACCTAGGGTAGGCCGCGGTTCCGCGGCTCCTTGGAAGAGATGGGGTCACGTGCTGCACAGTAATTCATATACAACCCTGCTGATTTTTCTGCATAATTTTAATTCACAAAATTCCACAGTTACAGAAAATGTACAGAGAAGGTTAATGTTTAGGGTTTCGTGATTCGATCGGATTTCTAACACCGTCTACACTTCGCCTAAAGCTCTAGCTAGGCTCTGATACCACTGTAGGGATCCTAGGCACACTCAAGAGGTTCCGCAAGGCATCAACCATGCCAAAATCAAATTTTTCATGTGTCTAAGAATCCTATGTAAGATCGTTAACTAGAGATTAGGCGAAAAGCAAGCAAGTAAACAACTTTATTGCTAAGTGAAAGGGACTACAACCTTTGTAGATCCGCTCCACCATTTCTTTAGCTCCGTGTTGACGTCCCTCCGCTGCGATCATCGGAATCCCGGACTCTAGCGATGGTTTCGTCGGAGAAATGAGCGGGCTAGGTCATTGACTTCGAGGCCGAAGATGATCTACGTCGGGGAGACTCAAACTCAAGTTATTCCTTCACTTGGTCAAAAACTTTGTGAAGAGAACACCCTATACTACATGGCAAGTGGTAGAGGATGAAAAAATAGGAAGTGGGTTCACTTTAGAATTGGATTTCTCACTCTTTTTCTCATGGCACCATTGGAGCTAGCAAGCTTTTGTGAGCTTGATGAAGATGAAGAAGAAGAAAAGAATCATATGAATAATTATCCAAATGAAACTCCTCCAATAAATAATGGCACCATGGTTGAGTTAAGCCCTCTTTCTTAACTCATGTAGAGATTTAACCAAACCATTAGGTTAAAGGTTGGGTTAACTAATATCTTTAAACGCATGACAAAAGAGTTGACTTTGTCAATATTTATCAAGCTTCATGAAGCTTGATAACTTTGACCAAAGTCACACTCTTTTGTTATATGCTTAGAAAAATAGTAAACCCTAATCTAACCTTGATTTGGTTCAAGTCTCATACACACAACTTGTTTGTATCATCAAGCATGATACAAACATGTACACTTGTATATATCACATATAAACAATGAGCACATTCAAGTGAGAAAATCAATCTTAAGTGAACCATTACTAGTCAATATAAAGTAATATATCAAATATATAATTATACATTAAATCATTAAATCAACACTTGATTTAACGATCCGGTCATATCGCATATAACCGACTAATATCAAGTGTATCAATGTATCGAATCAACACTTGATTCGGTAACCCGGCTATATCACATATAACCGACCGATGATACAAATCGCGAGAATAGAATACAGTATCACATACTGGTATTATTCTCGGTCCCGCACATATCTCATATGCGCTCCTATTTCGTTTCGCTTGAGCCAGGAAACCCCTGTGTAGGACTCTAAAGACTCGTCAATACGCCGACAGCAGGTGATGATCATATCAAACACCCACAAGCCGCAAGCGGTCTGCTAAACGTAACGGCCACCCGGGTATTGAGCGATCAGAAGATCAACGAGCAAGACCGCTCACACTCCTGTGAATCCAACCAGTAACACTACCGTACAGTCCGGTCTGTTCGTCTGATATGTCGCATATCTTGTCTAGGGGTGGTAAACGTCAGACCCCAATAACTCGATAAGTCGTGTCGATATGAGGCTCATAACGGGTCGAGAAACTACTGGTAACACTTACCAGTAAATCCCTAAAACAGCCTTGGCCAAGGACTTCCTGTTATAGCCAATCGAACACAGCGCAACATCAACTCCCTATACCGGGAGAGACGAAACCCCTCCTATCGCTCATTGCCTCCATGTGATTCGGGACTGTACCCAAAAACCACCGTTTTGCACGCCCTCTTGGACGTGGTAAGGTGGAAATCAAAGCACAGTGGGAATCACACAAGACTCTATGACGATCTCGGGTCTACAGACTAACATGTACCAGTGTCACCAGAGAACTGCCATCTGACGTAAGGTATAATACCATCTGGGAGTTCTCGGCGAGTCCGTCCAGTGTACCCAGTCTTCACTGAGCACCCGTATATCATCTCTGATGTCAAACACCAATGGATATGGGATCATCCATCGCCCATCAATATAGGCCGAGAAGCTATACGCTAGTCTACTCTGGTATATCGATGCCCCGTCTCGATACACCCACGACTAGGGACTTTGAAGGATGTACTTATGGACTACCATGTCCCCACTAGTATGATCCGCATCATAGTCCAGGTAGTCAAGTACACATCCTAAGGGCTTTACCAACATGTAACAGAGAGACAATCAGTGTACACGTTAAGGTAAAGAGTAACCAGATAGCATACTATCATATCGAGCAAGAAAGTCATCCCTATATATGTCCAAGCATCCACTAATATACATCCTATGTATAGTAATGGCCTCTAGGGCATACATATAACTAACAAACCCACCCAAGAAGCACACTCCCAAAAAGGTGGATGCGTAGGGGGTATCATGCTCACTCGTGGAAGAAACTCCATAGGAAGTCGTTCTTTCAGCGAAAACCAAAAGAATGTTGAAGGATGTACAAGCATGTCCGGCAGTCAGGTGGAAAAGCCCACTTGAATCCGAAATAATTATAGGGATGTTAAAATCTCGTCTCGCACCAAAAATTGTTGACGAGGAGGAAAACCCCCAAGTTAAGCCTTCGAAGTCTTCAAAGAAAAAGAAGAAGACCAAGAAGCCCGTGCAGCGTGCCGAGTATGATGACAAACGCACAGATTTATAAAAATATATAGATGCGCTGGATGAGTATAACCAGAAGGCGCGAACACCAATCACCCTCAAAGAATTTCTCAAGTATATTCTTGAGGGCGAAGATAGTGACAATGATGAGGGAAGTGGCTCATCAGAAGACACCGAAGACCATGTAGCAAGTTGCCACATAGTCTCCCATTCTTCGTTATATGACGAAGAGGCTCCCTCAGTGTCATAAAAAAACCAGAGGAACTGGGGGCAGCATCGGTGCTAAAATCCCAGGAACTGCTAGAAGAAGACCCGATTGAGAGGCTGCTCTACGAAACCTTTCAAAAAAGCAAAGTTGACCGAGAACGCGAGACAACCATATATGAAAAGGCTAAGCATCAGCATCTGGATAAAGAAGCTGCGGTGAGGACGAGTCGTAAAATACTCTAACCAAACCAAAGCACATATGTAACAAATAAAAGCAGGATGAAAACAGAGAAGTAGTTCGCCAAAGCCCTATCAATGGGGATGAAGCTGCCGCCTTTCATAAAGAACACTCCCGAGATCATATGCCTCGATGGAGAAGAATCACATCCAAACTACTGCCTATATTTGAAGTATGTCTTAGCACCTCAACAATGTTTATACAAGTATCAAGTATGCAATTTAAAAAAATCTAGAGTGCTAAGTTATACTAACCTAAAATCGAACTAGAGAATTAGGGTTTTGAGTAAAGCAAACAAGTTCTACACTAAGTGAAGAGGTTTTACAACCTTTGTAGACCGGTCCTTCACTTCCAAAGCTCCAAGTAGTAGTCCCTAGAACTCTTCCTCGACTCCACTTGAATAAAGGAACGAGCTTTGCTTGTTGTCTTCGAGGCCGAAGATGATCCACCTTGAAGTCTCTCTCACTCAAGCTCACTCTTCACTAATCAAAGTATTAGTGAAGCAAAAAACCTAAACTAATGGGCCAGAAGAGTGTAGGTTGATGAAGTAGGAATTTTGCTCACTTATTTTTCTTTTTTGTCTTTTCTTTTCTGACCTCAAGAAAACTCTAGAGAGGAAGAAGGAAATGGGAGATGTACTTGGATGAGAGAGAATGAACCATGAGGTGAGTGATAAGATGAGATGGTAAAATATCTATGAATAAAACAAAGGATAAATGGTGAGTCATGGCTTCTCAAAGCTTCCACAAGTATCTTTAGAAATGACCAATTTCCCTTTTTCTTTAATTCATAAATCAAACCATTATATACTCATCTCAAATCTCATGTATGATTTTCATACATCCTAGTTCTATGTATCATCAGCCATGATACATAAATAAATCCACACACACACACACACACACACACACACACACACACACACACATATCACACATATATAAATATATATCAAGAGAAGAAAATCTTAAATGAGCTTTAATATTAGTTTATATATATATATATATATATATATATATCAAATATATAAATATATATCAAATTATTAAATCAACACTTGATTCAATAATTCGGTTATATCATAGACAACCGACTAATATCATATATATATGTATATCACATTATTAAATCAACACTTGATTCAATAATCCGGTCATATCACATACAACCGGTTTATATTCAATATTAGTTAATATAACACACACACACACACATCAAATTATTAAATCAATAGTTGATTCAATAATCCGACTATATCAAATATAATCCGGCTAATATCAAATACATATAAACAACATATACATAAACCATTGAATCAATACATAATTCAATAATCCGATTATATCACATATAACCTGTATGATATCAAATATCGTTAGTTTAGAATACAGTATCACATACTCGTATTCAATCAAGATCCCGCACATATCTCCATATGTGCCCCACTTCGTTTCGCTTGGGCTGGAAACCTTTGTGTGGGACTTTAAAGACTCATCAATACGCCAGCAGTAGGTAATGATCACATCAGATACTCACAAGCCGTCAGCGGTACTAGATGAACGTAACGGCTACCCAGGTATTTAATGAATAGAAGATCAACAAGCAAACTTACCCAAACTCCCATAGAGCGTATAAGCAACACTTACCGTACAGTCCGGTCTCTTCGTTTGATATGTCACATATCGAGTCTGGGGGTGGAATCGTCAGACCCCAGTAACTTGATAAGTCATACCGATGTGTGGCCTATAACCTTTCGAGAAACTACTGATAACACTTACCAGTAAATCTCATCACCCATGGCCAGGGACTTGCTATTATAGCCAATCGAGCATAGCGCAACATCAACTCCCAATACTGGGAGAGAAGAAACCCCTCCTATCTCTCACTGCCTCCATGTGACTCGGGACTGTACCCAAAATCCACCTGTTTGCACGACTTCTTTGAGCCGTGGTAGGGAGAAAATCAAAGCACAGTGGGAACCACACAAGACACTATGACGATCTCGGGTTTACAGACTAACCTGTACAAGTGTCATCAGAGAACTGCTATCTGACGATAGGTATGGTACCATTTAGGAGTTCTCGGCGAGTCCTATTCGGTGTACCTATTTTCTAATGAGCACCTATACACAATCTTTGATGTCAAACACCAATGGTTGTGGGATCAACCATCTTCCTATAGAGGGTCAAGAAATGTACACACTAGTTCACTCTGGAATATCGATGCCCTGTCTCGATACTCCCTCGACTAGGAACGGTTAAAGGATGTGCTTGCGGACTACACAAGCCCCACTAGTATGATCTGCATCATAGTCCTAGTAGTCAAGCCAATGTCCTAAGGGCTTTATGAACATGTATCAGAGAGACAGTATAATAATATAAGTGTATATGTTAAGATAAAGAGCAACCAGATAGCATACTATCATGTCGAGCAAGAAAGTCCTATATATATATGTCCAAGCATCCACTATATCATACAATAATGGCATCCACAACATACATATTCCTAACAATCTCCCACTTGCACTAAGGCCAGTTGTAGTATCGCATACCCAACATCCGAAAAAGTCTCTCAAACTGCTTCTGGGAGAGGGCCTCCGTGAGTGGATCCGCCGTGTTGTCCTTCGTATCTACTCTCCTGACCTCGATCTCCCGGCGATCAACTATCTCCCGGATCAGATGATACCACCTCAGAATATGTCTGGATCACTGATGGGACCGGGGTTCCTTGGCCAAAGCCACAGCTCCATTGGTATCACAATACAAGGGTATTGGATCCTCAATGGATGGAATCATACCAAGTTCAGCAATGAATTTCTTCATCCAGATAGCCTCTTTGGTAGCATCGTTAGCAGCGATGTATTCAGCCTCCATCGTCGAGACTGCTACGGTATCTTGCTTGGAACTCTTCCAATATACCGCGTCTTCATTGAGGGTGAAGACAAAACCCGAGACAGACTTGTTGTCGTCTTTATCACTCTGGAAGCTCAAATCGATAAAGGACTCCACCTGGAGTTCTCCGTTTCCATACACCAAGAACATTTCTTTAGTCCTTCTCAAGTACTTAAGAATGTTCTTCACAGCTGTCCAGTGATTCTCCCCTGCGTCTGATTGATACTTACTTACCACACTAAGTGTGTAAGCTACATCCGATCTGGTGCATAACATCGCGTACATGATAGACCCAACTGCGGAAGCATAGGGTATCACTTGCATGCGAGCCCTTTCCAAATTAGTCTTGGGAGATATCTCTTTGGAGAGAGTAATTCCTGAACAAGCGGGTAAATTTCTATGCTTAGAATCTTTCATACTAAACCTCTTTAGTATGGTGTCTATGTACCTGAATTGGGAAAATCCTAGCATCCTTTTAGATCTATCTCTATAGATCTTTATCCCCAGGATGTATGAGGCATCATACAGATCTTTCATAGAGAACTTTTGTGATAGGAAGAGTTTGACCGAGTGCAGCATAGGAACATCATTTCCTATCAAGAGTATGTCATCCACGTACAATACGGGAAAGACAACCTTACTCTCTATAACCTTTTTATATATACAAGATTCATCTTCGTTTTTGATGAAGTCAAACTCTTTGACTGCTACATCAAAATAGATGTTCCAGCTCTGCGACGCCTTCTTTAATCCATAGATTGATTTAAGAAGCTTGCATACCTTTCCGCTGCTTCCACTGTCTATGAAGCTCTCTGGCTATATCATACACACGCTCTCTTCAAATCAGCATTTAGAAAAGCGGAATTGACGTCCATCTGCCAGATTACATAGTCATGGTATGCAACAATGGCAAGTAGGATCCTGATAGACTTAAGCATAGCCACTGAAGAAAATGTTTCATCATAATCGACACCTAGTCGTTGACGAAAACCTTTTGCTACAAGTTTAGCTTTGAAGGTATCAACCTTTCCATCTACACCAAGTTTCTTCTTAAAGACCCACTTGCTTCCAATGGGTTTTACCCCTTCAGGAGCAACTTCCAAAGTCCATACTTTGTTGGTGTACATGGATTCCATCTCAGATCGCATTGCATCCAGCCATTTCAGAGAGTCCCCATTTGTGATGGCCTACTCGAAACTAGTTGGGTCATCATCTTCCATGATGCAATTCTCGCTCCCATCATCTATGAGAAAACCGTAGTATCTCTCAGGTGGATGAGGAACCCTACTAGATCTGCGGAGTGGCTGAGGTTCGTCGGGGACTATTGAATCCTCCGGTTCTACCAAATCATCAGTTGTATTTTGTGTAGCTGGAACTTCTTTCAGCTCTACCTCATTACCACTAATTTCTTTCATAAGAAATTCCTTTTCTAAAAAGGTGGCATGTTGAGCAACAAACACCTTTTGTTTCTCACGGTGGTAGAATAGATATCCATATGAATTCGTTGGATATCCTATAAACTTGCAAAGAACTGATTGTGCTTCGAGTTTGTCCGGATTTTGTTTCTTCATATAGGCCGGACAACCCCATATCTTAACTCGTTTAAGAGATGGTCTCTTCCCATACCATATCTCATATGGAGTGGTAGGCACAGATTTTGTCGGAATCCTATTCAATAGGTATGCAGCTATCTCAAGTGCATAACTCCAAAAGGAAATAGGTAACTCAGCAATACTCATCATAGAGCACACCATATCTAATAGGGTGCGATTCCTCCGCTCCGATACTCCATTGTGCTGTGGTGTATACAGAGGAGTAAGCTGAGAGAGAATCCCATTCTCTTTTAGATAATCTTGGAATTCCGTGCTTAAGTATTCACCTCCTTGATCAGATCGAAGGATTTTAATACTTTTACCTGTCTGGTTCTCTACTTCGCACTTATATTCCTTGAATTTCTTAAAAGCTTCAGATTTGTGTTTCAACAGGAACACATGTTCGAATCTTGAGAGATCATCGGTGAATGTAATGAAGTACAAAGAACCATTCCTGGCATGTGTAGACATAGGACTACATACATCACTATGTATCAGTCCCAAGAGTTCAGTAGCTCTTTCTCCGTGTCCCGTAAACGGAGTTTTGGTCATCTTGCCTTTGAGACGTGACTAGAAAGTTTCATAAGATATAAATTCGAACGGATTCAAATATCCAACTTTATACAACTTAGCTAGTCTGGTTGTATTGATATGACCAAGTTTACAATGCCACAAGAAGGTTTCGTTCATTTATGAACTTTTCCTTTTGTGTGTGTTCTATATATTTGGAACTGTATTTTGATTTAGAACGTATATACCATTACATAACGTACCAAACCCAATAAACACTTGATTTAGGAAAATGTTCATAACATTTTCTTCTAATGCAAAGTTATATCCTTCTTTATGTAATAAAGAAACGGATATTATATTGCACATCATCTTTGGTACGAAATAACAGTCGTTCAGACTCAATGTATTATCACTGGGTAATACTAGGTGATATTCGCCAACTGATTTGGCTGCAATAATTGCTCCATTCCCTACTCTGAGAGACATATCACCCTTCCCAGTTCTCTACTTTTCTTTAACCCATGTAACAGATTACAAATGTGGGATGCTGATCCGATATCTAATACCCAGGATACCCAGGACGTAGAGCTGACTGGGAAACAGTTCTCAATAACTAACACACCCGAAAAAGATGCATCAGAATGCTCTTTCTTCATTCAGGTTCCGTGGAAATCCTTGTATTCCCCTATCTCTTGCTCAGACTTATGAAAGTTGTTATAAGATAGATCGGAACCAACGTTCCGCATCCCAGTATAATAAGCGGGTCCTATCAATATATCCTTATTATTATCTTGATTAAAGCGTGACATGGTCGCTACCTGGAGAGAGAGAAGAAAACACTTTAGCGTGCGCTCTTGCAAGATTAAATTGGTTATTATCTTATCTAATCAGGATGGCTCCTACCGTTTTTATCAAATCTTCCTTCAAACCTTAAAAGGTAAGATTGGTCGGGATTAATTACACATTACAAGTTCGCCAATCGGTCAGCCAGGCAGGTATTGGTACTCCGAGAGAGTCTTCCCATGCTTTCACATGGAACTAATTAAATAACCTCGTTTCCGCAAGGGCATAACCCCATTAACACCTTTCTTAGACACCTATTGAATTAGCTAATTGTAGGTGGAAAACTTGGAGTAACACTTACTCGCAGTGGGTATCAGGATCTAACTATCATATAGAAGGTATGCAATCTCATTGCAAATTTCAACACTTGAAATTCTCGATATTTGTTTTTACCCCTAACGACTTATGACCATAGTTATAGTCAACAAATCATAAGCGCTAGTCAAGTTCAACCCGTCATTTCATGATTAAATTAAACCTGCCCACATGTCCCTTAGCTATGGTCAATAAGGCTGTACGACTACCCTAATCCAATCGCATAATATGCGACAGATAAGCACTAATCAGCTACTGCACACTACACCTTGACTATGGTTAACAAACGTAGCACGAATACTAAATAGCACTTATCTGAAATGACGAAGGGCTACTAGTATATCATATATATAAGTAGCATTCGTCTCACGCAGTTATATGATCGCATCATATCACAGAATCAGCAGAACCAAACATATGAAATATAGGATATACTAGGAGGTCCGTATTTTAAATTAAGCCAGTAATAAAAAAACACGGATTCAACGGTCGTGATCAATAGCCAATCCCACATCCCTAGACCCCTACGAGAGCGGAAAGCAACCCTACTAATTCTAGAGTTAGGCGACCCGGTCTCGACTACTCGAGATGGCATTCCACTGGAATCTAGAACCCGGTTACTTATGCTCCCCGTCTTGGGTCTATCATAATGCGGAAAAGTAAATAATATACATCAATAGACAACAACCTCAACCCGGAAGTGTCCCAATAAAAGAATATTACATAAAAAAATTTACATGAATGAAAATTGAAAAACTCTTATCTCACGCAAAACCCCCTGCTATTCAATGACGACGATCCAATATAACATATCAACCAGCAACAAAATAACATCACATGTCATCAACGTAGGTAAATATGCGTATTCCTAATGTCGTTGATGTATAGCAAGGAGATCGGGGATACTTCCACATATTACACTTACGGCCGCAGAAAAGAAATTAAAACTACAATAATTAGAATCCGCATCATCCTTAGACATCATAAACCCGTATTATCACATATTCCAGATTTCATGCCCAACCCTATAAACCTTACATTTAAGTCTCGAATTGAAAACGCTTTTCAAAAACAAGTCGGGTAATTCAACAAGATTCCCGATTAAATGATCATATGCTCGTCGGGAACTTTAGTAGATGGCTGTACCCCCTCGAGGCCGTCAACGAAGTGCACTTGGGCGGAACACCGTGGCCGCGAGTGTCCAAGTGGATGCTTTTGGCCATGGGGTTCTTCTATAGTCACTTGGTCGGGGCTATGGGGCATGGCTGTCTAGTAGTGTCTCCCGGCGAGTGTTCGCGTACAATACAAGATTGCGACGGAGTTTTGATCCAAATCAAAACTCCATGGCAATCCATCAAATGAGACTAAAACACGAGATTTACAAATCGTTAACTAGTTTTCACAAAACTAATCAATATGGATTCCAAAAATTGTATCACATATCCACAGATATCTAGACTATATTAAACATTTCGATCGATATTTCAAACACCGCCAATTCATAGAGACCTCAACTACTTGAGTCTCATTAAAAATTTCCAGATAACCCAGAATGTTAAAATGAAGTAGTAAAAGAAACATCGACTCCTAACTCTACCAATGAACCGCGGAATCGCAACCAATGCAAGGTAAAGTCGGTGGTTCCGCGGCCATCTAGTTGAGTTAGGGGCTCGTATTTCAGGTACCTCCATAAAAAAGCCTGCATGATTTTCTGAGCATTATTAATGGTGAAAATTCAACGTTTGAAAAAATGGACAGAAACTACAATTATCGAGTTCTAAAATATCGATCGAACACTTTAACGTCGTCTAGACTACACCTAAGTCTCTAGCTTGGCTTTGATACCATGAAAGTATGTCTTAGCATCTTAACAATGTTTATACAAGCATAAAGTATGCAATTTAAAAAAAATCTAGAGTGCTAAGTTATACTAACATAGAATCGAACTAGAGAATTAGGGTTTTGAGTAAAGCAAACAAGTTCTACACTAAGTGAAGATGGTTTACAACCTTTATAGACCGGTCCTTCACTTCTAAAACTCCAAGTAGTAGTCCCTAGAACTCTTCCTCGACTCCACTTGAAGAAAGGAACGAGCTTTGCTTGTTGTCTTCGAGGCCGAAGATGATCCACCTTGAAGTCTCTCTCACTCAAGCTCACTCTTCACTAATCAAAGTATTAGTGAAGCAAACAACCACTACTACAAATAAGGGTTGCCCCTACGGATTTATCCGTAGGGGCAACCCACTGCCCCTACGGATATCTGCGTAGGGGCGAAAAAAATACCCCGTAGGTGCAAAGGCCGCAGGTGCAAGTTGAGGCCCTGAACTTGCCCCTACGGGCAAATTCTTGCCCCTACGGATATATCTGTAGGTGTTATTGCCCCTACGGATTACTCCGTAGGGGTAATCAAATCATATATGTATTTTTTTTTGAATATATTGTATGTACCTACGGATACAACCGTAGGTCCGTGTTCTACCCCTACGGATAACTCCGTAGAGGATAGGCAGTGGCCCCTACGGACATATCCGTAGGGGCACTCCCAACACCCTGCACTGAGATCAGGGGGGGAAATATCAGGAAACCTGATATTTTTCCCCTACGGATAAATCCGTAGGGGATAGACAGTGGCCCCTACGGATATATCCGTAGGGGCACTCCCAACACCCTGCACTGAGATCAGGTGGGAAAATATCAGGTTTCCTGATAGTTTGCCCCTACGGATAACTCCGTAGGGGCAACGTATATACCTACGGCTTAAGCCGTAGGTACATATTGTCTGTATTTTTTTATTAAAAATGGGCTGCTAGATTTTTTCCCGCCCTGTGCACAATACTATATACATCAATCAAATCATATATTGCAGTATTCATAATCACATCTCACGCATATATATAATATACAAAAGAAACCCAAAAACTGAATATGATATAAATACAAACCAATATCAATATCGTTTCAAAATGTAGTACAATGTGATATAAATAAATACATGTTTCAAAAAATAAGAACCAAAAAGCTACCCTAGTTCGGTCCAGCTCCACCTCTGAATAACGTTAGAATAACGCGCGCCTGCTCCTCGGTCAATACACTCTGCAATGCTACAAATAAGGGAGTCTGAGCGGCATGTGGAGCTGGCGATGTGGTCTGCGCAGCCGTCGTCGAGGTAGTCGCTTGCGGAGCCGCGGCTGCGGGAGTCTGAGTGGGCGGTGGAGCTACAGGAGCTGTCTGCGGAACCGCAACCGATGTAGTGGCTTGCGGAGCCGCAGCCGAAGGAGATGCATATGGAGGCTCGGCCGATCTACCCTGTCGCGTCTGGACATAACGTGTGTAAGAAGCGTGTAAGAACTGTGTATTATTCGAATTCGTTTCATTATTAAGTTATTTCGAAACCCTGTTTGGATATCTGGTTTGGAAAAGCGTTGTTTATTTTAATTACATATGTATGTATGATTAATCAAACTTAAGTCTAAAACCAAATAAGCTCAAGCTACGTACTAATTATGGATATGTTGATATGTATATAATATGAAATGATATTTTACTATAAAGTAGTATACATACCAGCATCTCCTTCAACTCCTGAACGGTGGCCCTCAAGCTATCCAGTTCCTGATGGACATGCCGGTCACTGGAGACGGAGGAAGTAACCGCCGGGGTGGAGTCCAACCTCATATGGGCCCTACTAGGGCCCAATCCCCGGCCTCTCTCCCAACCTCCGTGGTGCCCTCCGTGTGCGGCGTCCAGAACTGGGGTCAGCAGTCTCGGATCGTTCTGTCCGGTAAAATCGATCCCCGAGGCCTGGGCCTGCTCAACCACCCGCTCCTACACCCACATTAAGCAGTAAAGTATAAGTATAAAATTTAAACTTGAACCTTCCAAAACTAAAATTTCAAATTTGGGTAGAAAAAATATTAACACTTATGCAGTACTCCTGGGTAGCGACGTCGGGACATCGAAGCTCGCCCGTGGCGGGATCTGTCGAGGTGCCGTGGACGGCAAGATATGCGGACAGCACGCTCGGTGTACCACCTGACGCCACGGTCCGAGATGTCTGCAATATTAGAAAGTAACTCTTAATATTAGAAATATTAGAGAATAACTCTTAATATTGCAGAATATTAGAGAATAACTCTTAATATTGCAGAATATTAGAGAGTAACTCTTAATTTACCGATAACTCCATGGCTCGAGTAATGTTCCTCAAGCCACCTGTGTAAGTGGGGCGACCCCTCTTCGCCGACTTCCTGTTATCCGTATTCTGAGCGGCCTGTTTCTGCACAACGCATTAACATTTAGTTTTCTAATTAAGAAACACAAAGAAATAAATTATATCATAAATAATGAATTAAATTTAAAATACATACTTGTTTGCGTTCGGAGTCGAAATAAGCGCACAATAGAGGCCATGTCTCTACGTCGACTCTCGCAAACGCCGGAGTAGATAGGAGGGCCGCTCTCTCTGCCTCGGGGGTCGCTATCCACAGGAAGTAGCAGTCGGCCTTCAGCTCATTCCTGTTGTATCGGACCTTGGCCTGCATGTTCTTCATCAGGCCATTGTACAGAGCATGAAGGTCGAGCACCCTCCCCGGGTGATCAGGGTCGGCTACAGGCTGAAAATCGTAATCCAACTGAAAATACAAAAAAAAATATTGTTATTAGATTGCAAGTGTTAATAATAAATATATTGGATAGATCAAATGAAAATATATATTAATACATACCCGAGCCTGATCAAAGAAGAGGGCGAATGAGCGCTGGTGCTGCTCGCCCCACTCAACGTGAAGTGGATAGTTCTTCACGATCCGGCTCTCGTCCCCCAAATACCGGCCGAACCTCTCGGCATGAGGACCGGTATAGCGATAGTCAAGGGTAAAAAATAGGGGGAATGCTGCCTCCCCCCTAGCTCTATCAGGCCTCAGCCTATGGGACTGATTCGGGCCTCGAGTCCCCCTCTGGGGATGGAGAGGCCCTGCGTCTGCACGAAATATCAAGACAATCAATAATAAGACAAATTTGTATTAAGAAATCAAGGTTAAACAAAAATTCAAGTGTGATATATACCTCCGGTGACTAGCGCACGAGCCTGGGCCCGAGCAGCAGCACGAGCGGGACGATAGTTCCTCCGGTGAGGAACAACCGGGGTCCCGGACCCGGACGCATCCCCTCCAACTATAAAATAAACATCGACGCTAAATTTCCATGAAGTTCATATTTATTCTATAGAGCATATGTAAAATGAATAAATATTTTAAATTTATTCATACTAACCTGCAGACGATGCGGATGGTATGGAAGCGGCAGGAGTGGCCCCTGTGGAAGGTATGGACGCACCACCTATAATTAGACAATTAAAAATAGATTATATAAGTAATTGCAAAAAGAATGTGTAGATCAATAATATAACGTTCTAAATCAATATGCATGCACTATAGGATATATAAACATACCCGCAGGTGCGGTGGTGTCACCACCTACAGCTAGACAATAATAAAAATTGCTAAGTAAGAGAAAAAGGAATGTGTGTATTTATGATATAGCATTCTAAATCAATATACATACACTATATGATATATAAACATACCTGGAGGAGCGGGGGTGGCCTCTGTCCCAGATGTGGACGAATCACCAACAACTAGACAATCAAACATTGACAATATAAGTAATTTTGACATAAACATGCATGAATATCTGTAATATTACATTCAAAATGGATATGCGTGCAGTATACCTGGAGGTGTGGCCAAATCAACACGGAAGGAGGCATCCGAAGGGGTCTCCGATCTGGGTGCAAGACCGGCCCTCTGAAGCTCCCTACGGAGCTCTCCGGGCGGCAGAACCGCTCTGCCTCTGCCTCTGCCGCGGCTGGAGCTCCTGCCGCCCCTCGCTGCTCCCGACATCGTCATCAAATCTAGATAAACGGTTCGTGGACGCATTAGACAATCATTAAAAGTATTGACTATATATGATCTAGAGCGTAAAATGTGAAGTAATAATATAACATTACTGATAACCTTTTTCGTTTCGTGGGCGCATCATACATATCTACTTGGATTTCATCGTCGATGTCATTTCTAACCCACGTAACTTCATGATCGGTCGAAGACAACCCGTCCTTCGAAATAGACGGTCGGAGCACTTTAAGCCTTCTCTCTTCTTCGTCCTCATCGCTGTCCTCGTATTCTGGGACATCGTAGACATCTCTAGGTTTCCATCGGCATACAACACTCCACCCCGGATGCTTCAAACACTGTGAGTAGTATACTTGGAACGCTTGGTTCGGAAAGATAAACGGATCGTCCTGATCGTAAAATCGAAGTGTGTTCACACTGGTTAATCCATATTCATCTTTCCAAGTCCCAAGACTGCTTCTCCACCTGTCTGTATCGGTTCGCGAATCGTACCAAGTACAGTGGAATATATAAAAGGGTTCTGATCGTCCGGGATAGTGGATGCCGAGTATACAATTTAAGTACCTATAGTAAATCACACCGTCCGATCCTACCGTCGCAATCCCACTATTCTGAGTGGTTCTAGATGTTTCTATGTCCTTAACTTCGAATTTGTATCCAAGGACACCAAATCCTTTGTAATATGCAACCTCCATACTAGGAAATTGAGCTAAACATCTTGAATCACTCTCAAATGATGCAGACAAGTTCGGATCGTAGATCTAACAAAACAAATTTTACGATAAATACATAACGATACAAGTTTAGATTAAAACTGATAGCAATAAAATGTAATTCGAATAACTTACATGCTCTGTGACCCAATCACAAAAATTATCCTGATGGTATTTTTCCAAACGCTCTTCATTCCAATCAGGATGTCCCTCACGTACCTCGTTAAAATGAGTTCTGTTTTCGACAAATAATTGTGACATTAATATTATGTCATTTCATACACACACAAACACAGATATAACAATTAATCCAAAAGAACTTACTCTCTAATTTGTTCAAGACATGCGCAATTAAGCAAGATAAACCGGTATATCTTGTTGATAAACATAGTGTCTACCCTCTTATACTCGGCTTCACCATATGGCCCGTCTTGAATTCTTCGTGGTCGGTTAAGCCTTGTCTCAATGTTCTCGTCCAGATAGCGGGAACAAAATGTGGTTGCTTCATCAAGAAGATAACCTTGCATGATAGAACCCTCTGGTCGATTTTTATTGCGTATATACTTCTCAAGAGTGTAAAGGTACCTAATGAGAATATGTTGAATAAATAAACACGGGCATACAGGACAACAATAAATTTATAAATTGCGCGAAACGAAAAATTACACGTACCTCTCGACGGGATACATCCATCGATATTGTACCGGTCCGGCTAACTTCGCCTCAGTTGCAAGATGAACCGTCAAGTGTATTATGATATCAAAGAATGACGGTGGGAAAATACGCTCAAACTTGCAAAGTATCAACGCAATAAAATTTTCTAGTTTATCCAGCGTCGCAACCTCCAGTGTTTTAGCACACAACTCCCTGAAAAAACAACATAGGTCGTTGATTACTAGACCAACCGAGTCGGGGAGAGAAGTCCTGAGGGCTAATGGAAGAAGGTGCTCCACGATAACATGGTGATCATGACTTTTCAGCCCATTGATCTTGCCCTTCACAATTTTTATTTTCTTGCTGAATGAACCTGAGAAACCTGTGGGGACTTTCAAATCATGCAACACCTGCAGGAATCTTTTCTTCTCCGGTTGTGACATATGATAAGCGGCATTGGGAAGTACAAACTTACCCGGTTTACCCGCTACCGGTTTAGGGTGCAGTTCACTTCTTATTCCCCACTCTTGTAGATCCATCCGGGCATTCATGTTGTCTTTCGATTTCCCGTCTTTACACAGAAGCAAGTTAAGTATGTGCTCTGATACTCCCTTCTCTATATGCATGACGTCCGGACAATGACGCACTGAATTTGTAGACCAGTACGAAAGCTCGAAGAAAATGCTTAACCTGTTCCAATATTGTGGTTTGACCTGTCTCGTCGGATCCATCCCGAAGGTCACGTTATTGTAACCATCCCATTTAGCAGTCACGTCCTCTCCGGACAATGGGGATGGAGGCCCAAGAAGCTCCTGATGACTATCAAAGTGAACCGTGTCTAACCTATAGGGGTGGTCTGGAGGCAGAAAACGTCGATGGCCGCAATAACAAACCTTCCTGCTAAAATTCAAAAAATTTGATGTTGTGTGTTCATGGCAATGAGGACATGCTTTGTGACCATGTACGGACAAACCTGATAGCATTCCATACGCAGGAAAGTCATTAATTGTCCACATTAAAGCCGCACGCAGTATGAAGGTTGTATTTGTGTTTGAATCATATGTCTCTACACCATCAATGAACAAAGTTTTCAGCTCCTCGATCAGAGGTCGGAGATAGACGTCGATATTGTTCCCCGGTGAGTTTGGTCCGTCGATAAGAAGATGCATCATAAAGTATGATTGGTCCATAGCCAACCAAGGCGACAGATTATAAATTATCATTACAACGGGCCATGTACTGTGACTTCCAGCCATATAGTTGAATGGGCAGAAGCCATCGGCAGCCAGTCCGAGCCGGACATTGCGAGGATCGCTACTGAATATTGCGTGCCTCCTATCGAAATCCTTCCATGCCGGTGAATCTCTTGGATGGCTCATTTTTCCATTTTCGCTTGGAGGAGCACGGTGATGCCAAATCATTGCCTCGGCTATTTTCTTGCACCTGAATAGCCTCTGTAGCCTCTGTGTTATGGGAAAATATCGTGCTATCTTCACAGGTATATCAGGCTTCTTATCAGAATCTTTCGGCTTATACCTGGCCTCTCCGCATGTTGGACACTCTTTCAAATCTGAATTCTCTTTCCGGTACAACACGCAATTTTTAGGACATGCTTGAATCTTCTCGCACTTTAGACCCAAATCAGACATCATTTTCTGGGCTTCGTACCAGCTTTCGGGCACATTATTTCCCGGAGGCATAGAATCTTTCAAGAACGAAAGAAGCATTGTGAATGACTTGTTGCTCCATCCATTTAGGCACTTAATTTGGAAAAGTTGGACGAACCATGAGAGGGTGGAATACTTCGCATTCTCATAAATTGGTTTCCTAGCATCATTCATGAAATTTTCATATTTATCCGCACGCGGTCCTTGATCGGAAGGAATGTCATTTTCGGTACGAATAGATTCACCTAGGGCAGCCTCTACCATATCCTCCATTTCTTCTGATGGAAATAAATTTCCGTATCCTGCCGTATTACCGAATTCTTCTTCTTCTCCTGCCGCATTATCGTGTTCTCCTTCTTCTTCTACCGCGGTACTGCATTCTTCTCCTTCCCCGTGATATTTCCAAGTTGAATAAAGTCTAGTAAACCCATGTTTTACAATATGAAGCTCTGCCAATTCTACCTTCTGCCAGTACTTATTGCCACATCTATCGCACGGATAGAGAATCTTCTCTATTATGATCTTATTATGTGCTCGTGCAAATTCAAGGAAAGCAGCAACTCCTGCGACAAACTTAGGTTGCATACGTTGTTTCCAATCCACATACATCCAGTCCTTAACTCTGACGTACTCATGGGCCATGTTAGACTGAATAACATATAAATTGTAGGTTATGCTGACTATATTGAGAAATATAAGAACGGGATAGTTACTGACAAAGGAGAAAATCCGTGTATATGCTTTGTGTGTGCGTTTTTCGTTGAAAAGAATAAATTATCGCACGTTATGTTAACCGATAGACGGGGACTAAGTGGCGCTTTTAGTTTCATATATGGGTATCGATGGGAATATGAAGGTTTCATATTATCATATATTGGTTTTAACCCGAACATCTCGAATCGCTCTCTAATTATGCGTTTGTATGTATGTGTTCCGGCTGTCGGGGGTAGGCTTCTATCCCATTAAGAATGTATAGAGCGAACGCCCATCACTTGTGCTTTCAACCGTTTCGAGTAAATTTCGGCAGCACCTCCCAGCTGTTCTCCGAGTACACTGTAATAGAATAGATAATCATTTCAAAGCTGTGAAACGACGTTGAAATGAACATCTAATCTATCTTTGTACACGGAGAACCAGCGGAAAGATACCGACGAAATATCTTGAAACAGATGAAAACACAAGTGAATGAAGGCGTTTGCTTTATACATTCTTAACTTGTCCACACGGGACAAATCTATGGGTTACCATACGATTGAATTTTCTCGTCGCGTAGACTATACGACGGTTGTTAGTATCGAGCTATACTGTCCGATATTTAACAACCTTCGTATAGTTCTAGGTCACGACGAGCATCGCACGTATGTTAACCGATAGACGGGGACTAAGTGGCGCTTTTAGTTTCATATATGGGTATCGATGGGAATATGAAGGTTTCATATTATCATATATTGGTTTTAACCCGAACATCTCGAATCGCTTTCTAATTATGCGTTTGTATGTAAGTGTTCCGGCTGTCGGGGGTAGGCTTCTATCCCATTAAGAATGTATAGAGCGAACGCCCATCACTTGTGCTTTCAACCGTTTCGAGTAAATTTCGGCAGCACCTCCCCGCTGTTCTCCGAGTACACTGTAATAGAATAGATAATCATTTCAAAGCTGTGAAACGACGTTGAAATGAACATCTAATCTATCTTTGTACACGGAGAACCAGCGGAAAGATACCGACGAAATATCTCGAAACGGATGAAAACACAAGTGAATGAAGGCGTTTGCTTTATACATTCTTAACTTGTCCACACGGGACAAATCTATGGGTTACCATACGATTGAATTTTCTCGTCGCGTAGACTATACGACGGTTGTTAGTATCGAGCTATACTGTCCGATATTTAACAACCTTCGTATAGTTCTAGGTCACGACGAGCATCGCACGTATGTTAACCGATAGACGGGGACTAAGTGGCGCTTTTAGTTTCATATATGGGTATCGATGGGAATATGAAGGTTTTATATTATCATCGAGTATCATATATTGGTTTTAACCTGAATATCTCGAGTCGCTCTCTAATTATGCGTTTGTTGTGCATTCGTGTTGTATGTGTAACATGATTTTAAACCATTGAGATCAAGATTGATAGAACTGATCATCCTACATTGCAATAGCATTCATCAACCAAAAACTATTATTGCAATGGTATACATCTATAACAATCAACAATTAAAACTACAAATATAGGATACTGATATCATAAAGCGTTATGAGACACGTCATCTGCCACGTGTCGTGATCATGGAAATCGCTAATATTGAGCATCATCAAGATTAGATTATGATTTTGAAGTAAGTTATTGAGCATCTTGGATTGATTGTCAAGTGTTGATTTTTATTTCAACACTTGACAGAATGAAAATCATAAATACAGTTGCAAAATGTGTTCCTCACCCCCATAAAGTGGATCTTAACAATCCAGACAAGACCATCATTGTTTAAATTGCCAAGGTAGACATAATCTCAGCAGTTATTTACGGTTGCTAGCTTGTATTGCTTGTTGCTATTCTTTTTTTTCCTTGCCCTTTCTTTCTTTCTTTTTTTTTGGGGGTGGGGGGTTGTGTTTGAAAAGTTTTAACCAACTCACTGCTATTTCTAGGCAATGCAGGAATATAACTAGTTTTATCCCCCAAAAGAAAGAGCTTCAGGCTTCATGCGTCAAGCGATGTGTATAATTATAGGATTTTCTTGCTAGCGGTTCATTTACAACTATTCTTTAGTCTATATACCTAGCATCTGCTACTAGATATTACATCTTGCATCAACACCCCGCATGTTAAAATCAAAATCGATTATTTTTTTCTTGATCTTTTTCTGATTTTCTACCATCTGTGTCGAGTAAATTATGATTAACATTGTATTTGTCAACTAATCAGAAGAGCCATTCAACCAGCCCCACCGTAACCCTAACCCCAGCCCCACCGTAACCCTAACCCCAGCCCCACCCCAGCAGCAGCCGAACCCCAACCCTAACCCTACCCCGACCCCGACCCCGACCGCCACCGCGACCCCTGCCCAACCCCAACTCTCGCGCGCGCAACCCAGACCCAGCCATGAACCCTAAGCCCAAAATAATCCAAAAATGCTTTAATTTACCTCGAGATTTATACCTGAACGGCTGCTGGTGGGCTGGAGCGACGACGGTGGCGATTTGGCGACGAAACCGGCGGTGGCGACGACGGTGGCGACGAAACCGGCGGTGGCGACGACGGTGGCGACGGTGGCAACGACGGCGTGCCGATTTGGGGTTTTTTCTCGCGCGCGATTGAGAGAGAGAGAGAAAGTGAGCGTAGGTGATCGATCTGGCTTTATTTTAAAACGATATTTACTTGCCCCTACGGACATAACCGTAGGTCTTTTGTTTGTGGCTCCGTAGGGGCAAACACCAAATTAAGAATTAATAGTTTTATTCTTGGACGTCTGTGCCCGTAGGGGCAACCTTTTAGCCCTACGGATTAATCCGTAGGGCCAAGTTAAATCTGCCCCTACGGATATTTCCATCCGTAGGGGCAACCTCCTATTTTACTAGTGAACCTAAACTAATGGGCTAGAAAAGTGTAGGTTGATGAAGCAGGAATTTTGCTCACTTATTTTTTTTATTTCTCTTTTCTTTTCTCACCTCAAGAAAACTCTAGAGAGGAAGAAGGAAATGGGAGATGAACTTGGATGAGAGAGAATGAACCATGAGGTGAGTGATAAGATTAGATGGTAAAATATCTATTAATAAAACAAAGGATAAATGGTGAGTCGTGGCTTCTCAAAACTTCCACAAGCATCTTGAGAAATGACCGATTTTCCTTTTTCTTTTATTCATAAATCAAACCATTATCTACTCATCTCAAATCTCATGTGTGATTCTCATACATCCTAGTTCTATGTATCATCAACCATGATACATAAATAAATCCATATATATATATATCAATAGAAGAAAATCTTAAATGAGCTTTAATATTAGTTAATATATATATATATCAAATATATAAATATATATCAAATTATTAAATCAACACTTGATTCAATAATTCGGTTATATCATATACAATAGACTGATATTATATATATATGTATATCACATTATTAAATCAACATTTGATTCAATAATCCGGTCATATCACATACAACCGGCTTATATTTAATATTAGTTTATATATATATATATATCAAATTATTAAATCAACACTTGATTCAATAATCCGGCTATATCAAATATAATCCGGTTAATATCAAATACATATAAACAACATATAAATAAATCATTGAATCAATACTTGATTCAATAATCCGATTATATCACATATAACATGGCTGATATCAAATGTCGCTAGTTTAGAATACAGTATCACATACCCGTATTCAATCAAGCTCCCGCACATATCTCCATATGTGTCCTACTTCGTTTCGCTTGGGCTGGGAAACCTTTGTGTGGGACTCTAAAGACTCGTCGATATGCCAGCAGTTGGTAATGATCACATCAGATACCCACAAGCTGTCAGGGGTACTAGCTGGACGTAACGAATACCCAGGTATTGAACGAATAGAAGATCAACAAGCAAACTTGTCCAAACTCCCGTAGAGCATATAAGCAACACTTACCGTATAGTCCAGTCTCTTCGTCTGATATATCGCATATCGAGTATGGGGGTAGAATCGTCAAACCCCAGTAACTTGATAAGTCATGCCGATGTGTGGATTATAACCTTTCGAGAAACATCTGATAACACTTACCAGTAAATCTCATCACCCCTGGCCAGGGACTTGCTGTTATAGCCAATCGAGCATAGCGCAACATCAACTCCCAATACCGGGAGAGACGAAACCCTCCTATCGCTCACTACCTCCATGTGACTCGGGACTGTACCCAAAATCCACCTATTTGCATGACTTCTTTGAGCCGTTGGAAGAAGGAAATCAAAGCACAGTGGGAACCACACAAGACACTATGACGATCTCGGGTCTACAGACTAACCTGTACAAGTGTCACCAGAGAACTGCTATCTGACGATAGGTATGGTACCATTTAGGAGTTCTCGGCGAGTCCTATTCGGTGTACCCATTCTCTAATGAGCACCTGTACACAATCTTTGATGTCAAACACCAATGGTTGTGGGATCAACCATCGTCCCATAGAGGGTCAAGAAACGTACACACTAGTTTATTCTAGAATATCGATGCCCTGTCTCGATACTCTCTCGACTAGGAACTGTTAAAGGATGTGCTTGCGGACTACACAAGCCCCACTAGTATAATTTGCATCATAGTCCTGATAGTCAAGCCAACATCCTAAGGGCTTTATCAACATGTATCAGAGAGACAGTATAATAATACAAGTGTACATGTCAAGATAAAGAGCAACCAGATAGCATACTATCATGTCGAGCTAGAAAGTCCTATCTCTCTCTCTCTCTCTCTCTCTCTCTATATATATATATATATATATATATATATATATATATATATATATATATAAGCATCCACTATATCATACAATAATGGCCTCTAGGGCATACATATTCCTAACAATATCATCGGAGGGTGACCCACCCCATCGACGAATGCAGTGCCTTCAAGGAGTGGTGGCAAGGATACGTTGCCCATAAAAAACACTTCAAAAGGATGAAGCGCGAAGCTCACGCCCGTCGACGGAAAAATAGTGGGATGAACGCGCATAAAGAAACGACTAGCAACTGTTATATGATTGGTACCAGTTCGGATGGAGGAAAGCCTCCACTTCTCAGCTGTGTAACCGTACGCTACCTGAGAAGAATCTCGGACCTACAAACAAAGGTTTGAACAAAAAAGACAAAGGGAAAAAGAAAATCCCTGAGAAAATTGCCCTTGATGACGGAGTGGTAAAAGAGCTCACCACAGAAGACCCGCTTAAGAAAAATAAGGTGGATTACAACGTCCTAACACATCTAAGAAAAATACCCTCGCAACTGAGCATATTGGATGCTCTCCTCCTGTCCAAAGAGGCACGGGATTCCCTGATCAAGGCATTATAAGAGCCCAATTAGTTCCTAGCTTTCCTAGTGGAAGAAAAGATGAAAAATGAACTGGCAGTGGTCCACACAGCTGATATTACATTCAGCGATGAAGATCTAATCCACGGTACGTGCGAATATAATCGCCCGTTATACTTCACTGAGTACTGCCACGACATCAAGATAGGGAACATCCTTGTTGACAACGAATCCTCCGTGAACCTTCTCAATGTGAGAGTGCTGAAGGAAATTTGCATGAATGTTCAACACCTTGCCCGAGATAAAATTACCATCTCTGGGTTCGACTCACAGTCATCAAAGATGCTTTGCTCCGTAATACTGACACTACGCTTCGGGCTACTCGTCATTGACATCAAATTTCATGTCATTGACGCCAAGAATTTCTATAACGCTTTGCTCGACAGGCTTTAGTTACACGAGTACAACATCATCCTTTCTACACAACATCAGTGTATGAAGTATTTCACGGATGGCTCAGAGTACACCATCACGGGAGAGCTAAATCCATTCTCCGTAAACGAAGTCCGGAAATACGAAGACTGATTAATCATGAAAAGTGTGTCTGTGTGTGTTCTAAATACTGCAATCAATACGGTGTCGCAAATAGCTAGCCGCGATGAGTACGGGTCGTCTACAGGGAAACGGTGAACTGCTTTTCTTGTTTTAGACGAGTTGACAGAAGAAAGGTGGGATTGTTGTCGTTTATTATTAAGAAGCTTTGAAAAGTTTATAATCGAAAGGCTTGTAGGGTTTATAGGATTTAGTAGTTAATGGATGGAAATTTTAAAAATAATTCTTTTTATTTTTTAATTAATTATTACCAGAGAAATAGCGATGAATGTGGATTAGGGTTCTTGGAGGGAATTAGGATTTCCATATATTGACCCTTGTCCTTACATTGATCTCTATTTATCTCAAGCTTTTAATAAAACAATTATTAACGAATCTCAAATCGTGGTTGTGACTATCATGAATTGATAGCACGCCCAATAAGAGAGTTAATATTCATTTTACTAAAATTTATAAAAAATAAAACGTAAAAAGAAGTTAGGGGATTTTTTCATCCATTATTCTACCATATCCTACAAAGCCTAACAAGCAAGAATTTACTCGCTCATGGAGATCAATGAAGTAGAAAAAAGATGGAAGAAAACAGAACCCATAATTAAAATTAAAAACGCAGAAAGTAAATACAAAAAGTAAATGTGGAAAGTAAATGCGACAAAATTAAAGAAAGAACTGCCTTTTATTGATTAACTATTGCATTACAAAAGTTGTTCGCTGAAAAACCAAATTACAAAACCCTAGTTTTCTCTAGATAGCTTGCTTAGTAGATTAGTTGATACTTTGATAGATTTTCGTAGATAGATTTTGGTGATAGATGCTCTCGGTCCTTTTATAGGCTCCTTGGTGGGTTTGTGCTTCCAAATTCTTCGTGTCATTTTCTCTCGATATTTGGAGATCCTTCTGATAAAAATATTTTGAAAATATTTCTCTTAGTCTCTGTCGTTGAGAGATTCTTCAATTTGCTCCTGATATTCGGCAGATATGGTTTGGTGAATCGATTTGTTGTAGATCTCCTACTTATTGTTCAGACCTGAGCTGATCTTATTATAATACCTGCACAATATCTCAAATCACATTGTTAGTAGTATTTGTTTTATTTCAGATATTATTCCAACCAATTAAATGATATGATATCTTAATAATAATGGTTAAGAATATTTGATATGATATGCATATTTTAAATAATCTCATGAATATTTTATTTAAATATGATATTCATATATTTTCCCTAATTATATTAATTAAAAATGAAAAAACATATGACAATAATTTTTTTACAAATAAACCCACATATGTTCTTTATTTACAATTAACACCTTTTAGTAGTTAATAATAATAGGGAAAATATCCATACAAATGTGCAATAAATTTGACTGATCAAATACCCCCAAATTTATTTTTGATCGTCCCGAGCAAACTATTTATTTTCAAAAGAAAAAGAAAAATCTAGCACAATTTCGTAGGCAACACAATTGCACTTAGCTCATGCAACAAGCCTTTAAACCTCTAGGTGTCCCTAGTAGGGGGAGTGCTGTCTCATGAGGGTTTTCAGCGGATTACACCCACAAAATCCAAAAATAAAAGAAAGAAAATAAAAATTACATGCAAAGATAAGAACCTATAAAAGAAAAACTTGAAAATAAGAGTTTCAAACTACACTAGATTTTTAGTTGTCATGAGCCATATCTTAATGATCTTGAAAAGATGTCGGAAATCACATCATCCCTCAATAAAACATCGTCTTCAGTTTTCCTCCCTACCTCTCCTCCAAACATCGATCATATACCACTACGTGTGTGTAAAACACATCCCTACACTTGGAGAATTCAATTCAAGCTATCATACCCTTTGGCAATATTCCTTAGTACTTTTTAGTCGGTGATGTTTTAGATGAATTTGCTCACACATTCGTCATGTAACCGTTAATACTTCTTGAGGTATTAACCAACCGATTACCGAATGTGCTCACTTATTAAAGCGTAATTAGCAATATTCTAGTCTTGCAACATATAAGTCTTAGTAGTGACTCCCAAAACGGTTAGTCTAAGGTACTAGGTGATAAGGCACCCTCGCTATATTTTTTTTATGCTGCCTTAAGTAATTACAAAACCAGTGTTCATTTTTCTGCACCATTTATATTTTTTTTATTATATATATATTTTTCTTCATACTGAGGCTTTTAGACAAGAGTATTTCAAGGTATCCTCTACTATCCCAAGTTTCAAGATGTGTGCAAGTGTGTAAAGTAGGGTATCAACGTTCAGAAGATTGGACTCAAGAATAGGGACTATTTTTCAGACTTATTTCTATCCACAGATTAATGATTTCTTTATCTTACTAACTCTTGGTACAACAGCTCATGACTACGTATTACTAACTTCGCTTTAAAATATCTAATTTTCTTGCATTTCTTAAATCTTCTCCTCTCTTTCATATGTATTTTTCACTTTCTAACTTTTATTTTCAAATTTTTTATACTGCCTAGTGATATGTCAATAAACACATACCTCCTCCCCAAACCTGTTTGCAGCAGTGTCCTCACTGATGTTGTTATTCAAACGCAAGAACCTGTAGACTTGGGTGGAGAATAATAGAGCAAAAGTTAGTCAAATTGAAAGCCACGCCAAACTTGTTCTTAGCACACACAGATATTTATATTTTTTTTATATATACACACACCTCCATTCATAGATGAAATATTGTTACCGATACATGGAGGATGGGGTGGACGAAAGTTAGTCGTGATAAGCGGCTCCTGCAATAGCAAGAGCTCCTCCGATGGTTCAGCGGAAAAGTACGGTTTTAATTTATGCACATTTATTTTGAAAATAGAACCGTTTTTAGCATTTTCTACATCCACTATACCGTGCGGGTATACATACCGCACCACAAAAGGTTCTTTCCAACGAGATCTTAGCTTACTCGGATGAAGATGGAGACGGGAATCGTAAAGAAGGACTTGTTGTCCCGGTGTGAATATATTTTTCAAAAGGTTTTTATCATGGAACACCTTTGTCTGGTTCTTTACTATAACTGCGTTATCGTAAGCTTCATCACGAAACTCGCTTAGCTCATTTAATTGCAGCTTTCGATAGCTGCCTGCTTGGTCAAAATTGAAGTTAAGCACTTTAATTGCGCACATTGCTTTATGTTCGATCTCGACGGCGAGGTGGCAAGCCTTCCCAAACACCAGTCGATAAGGAGACATGCCAAGATCGGTCTTATATGCAGTACGAAATGCCCAAAAAGTATCAGTCAGTTTAGTGGACCAATCTTTACGGTTCTTAGAAACCATTTTCTCCAAAATTTGCTTGATCTGTCTATTCGAGACTTCAGCTTACCCGCTCGTTTGGGGATGATAGGGCGTAGAAAGCTTGTGGTTGATTGAATATTTCCGTATCAAAGCCTCAAAAGACCGATTGCAGAAATGTGTCCCATTGTCACTAATGATAGCACGAGGGTGCCCGAACCGAGAAAGGATATTTTTTAAGGAACTTAACAAGAAGCTTGTTTTCATTAGTACGGCATGGTATTGCTTCCACCCATTTAGAAACATAATCAACCGCTAATAAAATGTATAGTTCCCAAAAGAGTTGGGAAACGGGCCTATGAAATCAATTCCCCATACATCAAATATCTCCACAACCAAGATTGGTTGGAGCGGCATCTCATTTCTCCGTGAAATCCTACCCATGCGTTGACACCGTGAATAAGTTTTGCATTAATCATATGCATCTTTGAATAACGTCGGCCAATAATATCCACATTGCAAAACTTTTTCCGCAGTTTTTCTTGGACCAAAGTGACTGCCACATTCTTGATTATAGCTGAAAGACAATACACTCTTGAACTCTTTATTAGGGACACATCGGCGAATGATCTGATCGGGACAATACTTAAATAAATAAGGTTCGTCCCAGTAGAAGTGTTTTACCTGGGATAAAAATCTGTGATTGTCTTGATTAGACCATTCGCTGGGTAGAAGTCCAGTTGCTAAATAATTCACAATATCAGCGAACGCAAGATATGGTCAAGAGATGTTCGTCCGGAAAAGAATCGTTTATTGGCACGGTCAACGTTGGTAAAGAAGAAAGTCGTGAAAAATGGTCGACTATGACGTTTTCACACCCACTTTTGTCTTTTATGACAAGGTCAAATTCTTTTAATAAGAGGATCTAACGTATTAGCCTGGAGTTAGTATCCTTCTTCAATAAAAGATATGTTAAGGCGGAATGATCGGTGTAAATTATGACCGGAGAGCCAATTAAGTAGGGCCTGAATTTTTCTAATGCAAATACAACAGCCAAGAGTTCTTTCTTGGTGGTTGTATAGTTCATTTGGGCATCATTCAAGGTCCTACTCGTATAATAAATCACATGTGGTATCTTATCGATGTGCTGTCTTAAGATTGCACCAATAGCAAAATCGGATGCATCACATATAAGCTCAAAAGGGTGATTCCAGTCTAGAGATGATAGAACGGGAGCGGTAATGAGGGAATGTTTAAGCAATTCAAATGCATCGAAGCAATCCAAGTCAAAATGAAATGTTGTATCCTTGAATAAGAGAAGAGTTAAGGTTCTAGTAATCTTGCTAAAGTCCTTAATAAATCTGTCACGACCCGGAAAAGGCACGTGACTGGCACTTGAATCATGTGATGTCTTTAGGACTCCACCTAATTCAAGTAAGCCGAAAGCCCAGAAATCTAAACCTTTTTAGGGAAAAATAGTGGAGGTGCAGTTTGAAATAAGGGTACAGTGAAAACAAGTTCTTTCTTTAAATACATAAGTCATAGTATATGAAAACACAATGTTTGTAACTATCTTGGAAACATGTTTCGTCATTTGAAATTTGGGCAGCACCTCTTTTGTATATTTTAACCCGAAAACAAATATAAGTAAATATAATAGAAGGCATCCCCAAGCGGGAGCTAGCTCTTCGCCAATTGGCGGAAACAACCACGCAGGATAGAAATATACAATGCCGAAGGCGAGGATCAAACACAGAAAGAAAATAAAGAAAACAAGCATCATCAAGAAACCATAAATAAGAATAAATACACGTGTGTGACTCTAAGTCCGAAAGAATATACAACTCGAGGTTTCTAAGTCTACAAATATACATAGTCTGGTTGATGGAGCTTAACTAGATACAACTGAAATAAATATACAAGTAGAATGGTGGTCAAGATGCAAATGTATCCCACCTAAACAATGCGATCACCCTGGAGAAAGCAGTGTGCCAGCAAGCCGCAACGAAACCTGTGCGGTCAAACCTGCAAGAAAACTGTGTCACAACGGGGGTGAGTTGCCAACTCGTGAGTAGAAGACATCACTGAGTAGAAACCGAATGTATGACTAACTCCTAGGTCATACAGTACGATACAGTAATAATAGTAACACGATAACATCGAGTAGCAGTAAAGGTAATAAAATAAGCATATGTGTAAAGCCAAGTACTCATGTCCATGTCATAAAGTAACTATATGTCATGTGTATCATGTATAAATGCATAATCCAACATGTGTCCAGCAACGACATACAAAATCATGATAAAACTTGAGTGCCAAGTATCGACACTCGAAAACATAATGAAAACCGTGTCCATCAGCGACACATAATTCTCGTATCTTGGGCTCCGTCAGTCCGGATCAGCTCATATCATCTGAATCTCGGGCTCCGTTAGTCCGGATCGGCCCATACTATCACCAGTCGGTAGTGCTCCCCTGCCGGGCTTAACGTCTATATCTCTCTATATACGTCAATCTTGCCCCGGGGTACCACACCGGGTCCACCATGTACCCGCAGACGGTGTCGCCCTCGCTCTTCGTGGAGGGTAATCATATATGAGATATGCTCCAGAACCGAGAAATCTCATGGTGGACGCCACACATCATATCTAAAGAAAAACGCATTTTCTTTTTAAAAAGAGCATTAGTTTTTAGTTTCACATGCGGTTTCCCAAACTCAGAAATCTCATGAAAATCGGAATCTCATAATCATGAGCTAATAATGAGCAATGCATATCGGCATAGTGCCCAACTGCAATACATAACCAAAATGTATGTATGTGAATGCATATGGCATCTAAGTAAGAAATATAAAGTCTAAGCTAGTATATGATATCATGAATGCAAAACAGCACTACTTAGCTACAATTTATCAGGGTATACGCATGAGTAATGGTTACTAAAGTGTACGTGACATGGCAATTACCAATGCTGATGTGTGTGAGCCAGCAAGTAAGTGTACTGCAACATATGCATCATCGGTAATGGTGCAGGTGTCCTTGCAGACGAGATCATAACAGAAAGTAAACAGTAAAAGCAACAATAAGGTATACAAATCTATATACGAGTTATATTGTTTATCGTGTTTAAAAAGCACAAATCGTTATTTTTAAAAAAGTAGGGACTACGGTGTTTTGAGAAAAGAGATGGCTTTTGAAAATCCATAGTGTCCCTTGGTTTATCCTTTGAAAATATCTATGATTTGTTAGTTTTGAAAATAGGTATGACTCGAGCCTAAGGTAACATCTATCTAAGCAACTAAAGACTAAACTAAGAACCGAGTCGAAATATCTAGTAGTCGGCGATCCTGCCTCATAGCATCACGTACGGTAATATCCATCGTACGACATCCTCGAGTCAAGAGTGCGGATCAATCATCATATATATATCTCGTACGGTATTGTCAGTCGTACGGCATCCTCAAAATCGAGGGTATGGGTCAAATATCATATAATAATCATATAGTTCGTACGGTATCAATCATCGTACAATATCATAATCAGGGTACGGATCTAAGGTCTCGTACAATCTATTATATATCAAGTCACATGTTATCGTATGTATGTATATAACGCCCAACGAACCGCTAATATATCACATCATAAACGATGTCTCATCCCAACTCATATATCAATTATCTCTTGACATCCTGCTCGATCGTATCGACTCAAACCATATAGTACATCATATCCTCATCATACACGTATATGTATAGTGTGTGTGTGTGTGTGTGTGTGTATCATATACCCATATATGTACATATATATATATACATATACATATACATATACATATATATATACACACATATCATAACAAGTGTGTGTGTGCGTGACAAAGTAAACCGACAACTCACGACTAAGGAATTTAACTAAAAGTAAACGATCCTACAAGTATGCTTAATCTAACCTATAGTCTCCTAGTAACCCTATTTGCTAGGTATCCAAGTCTCGCATAAACACACACACACACACACACACACACACACACACACACACACAATATATATATATCCTATTCTACGGTTGCGGGGGTGCTATACGCCATCCACCCGACTTCCCCCGTAGATATATATCTACTCTCCTCGATCCTTGCTTCGCCGAAGTCGATGATGCCTTGCTCTCCCTTGTCGTCCCGAAGTCCACAAAAAGGTACCTACATATCAAAACACATTGTATCGCTTCAAAATTTTATTCGAAAACCGACACGACATGCGATGTGCTCATAGGTTAGAACCTATAGCCTACGCATGCAAAAACAACCAAATAACACTCATCGTTGATGTACAAACGTCCAACGACCAAAACCAAATTCAAATACCAAAAATCAAGTTTTAGAAATGGGAAAAACATTGCCAAAATCAACTCAAAATTCTCCCAGATTTTTGCTCAGGTATATTGGGACTAAACTAACAATACAGGGGCTAGGTTATAAGGAGTAAGAGCTATAGACCAAACCCCAACACCTAACACCAAAAAGTATCCGGTGAGATATGCTACAGGACCCTGCGCCGCCGGTTCAATCTTGGAGTCTTGGTCTCGTTCTTCTGTGGTGGTCTTCTAGTGGTCTATCTAAGTCAATGTAGTTGTTTGATTTTCCTATAAACACTCCAAGTTGCTCCAGATTCTATAATATCACCACAAAATCCACAAAATACGATATCGGAAAATTCTAAGTTCAAGTCCGGGGTTTTGTCTCAGGTTTAGTTCAAAATACTAACACTACAGGAGTTTTGTCACTACCTAATCCTCAATTTCAACTTCACACATCAAAATATCACCTAAACCTCAACTAAATTTTTTCAAAGATCACTAGTCTTCATCGGTTTAACTCTAAACACTATAGGAAATAAGGAAAGCTAAAAGCTTAACTAAAGGTGTGGAAATATATCTCATTTGGCAACTCAAGAAAATTCTTGGGTTGCCCAAAGTCTTCAAAACCTTAACTTGACACCACCATGGTCTTTATGAGGAGCTTGTGCACTTTTTTTTGTGAAGGGGGTATAAGATTTGGTGGTGGTTTTGAGGGTGGCCATGGGGGATAGAGGAGGTGGAGGAAGTGGGGAAATGGGAAAAATGAAAAAGAATGAATTGAAGAAGGGTCATGAGAAGTCTAGAATATTCTCACTCTCTCTCTCTCCTTGCCATACCCCCTTGTCCCCTCTCCCATGCCATGCCATATTTCTTTTATTTTTTATTTTTTTAAAACAAAACTAAATATATGTGCAAACTTGAAGAATTAAGGCCATGGTTCAAAAAAATGTAACAAGTAGTTTGCAACATGATTTGTTGCAGGTCACATGCATAACCAAGATTAATGCGTAATTAATGGAATGTCAATCGAGTTTAGTATTAAACGTGTATAAATATAATTATATAATACTTTACAAAATGCCCAAAACAACTAAACACTTTCAAAATCAATAATTCATAATAATTTTCCAATTATTTTCCGAACTATCGGTATATAGTTTTACCATATCATTAAAACTAATTCTCATGCTTTAATAATATTCATAAAATTTATTATTTTAATTATTTACATTCCCAAAAATAATATTTTATTTTTCTGAAATATTACAGAATCGTCTATAAAACCCGGCATAACCAAGAAAGAATCGTATATTTTTAACGCATTTGGAACGAGAAAGGTTGGAAATGACATCTATTTTAGTTTTTTCTACCTCAATACCTTTTCGTGAAATGATATGCCCTAAGACAATACTTTCTTGAACCATGAAATGAAATTTTTCCCAATTCAAAATTAGATTCTTATCCTTACAGAGGGTAAGAACAGCGTCAAGATGACATAAGCATTCTTCAAAGGAGTACCCAAATATGGAAAAATCCTCCATAAATATCTCCAGAAAATTCTCAACCATGTCCGAGAATATTCCCATCATACACCGCTAAAATATAGCGGGAGCATTGCATAACCCAAAGGGCATGCGTCTATAAGCGAAAGTACCGAAAGGACAAATAAAATGTGTCTTATCTTGATCCTTTTCAGTGATGAGAATCTGGTTATAGCCTGAGTAACCGTCCAAGAAACAGTAGAACTCATACCCAGCTAAATGTTCCAACATCTGGTCAATGAAGGGTAGAAAGAAGTAATCTTTTCTCGTCGCGGTATTGAGTTTTCTATAATCAATACATACTCACCATCCAGTTTGGATGCGAATTTGAATCAACTTATTAACCTTATTAGTTATGACCGTGATGCCAGACTTTTTAGGGACCACATGAATAGGACTTACCCATTGGCTATCAGATATTGGGTAAATTATACCATTATCTAAGTATTTGACGATTTCCTTCTTCACTGCCTCTTTCATGACGGGATTCAACCGTCTTTGTGGGTCACGGGCTGGTTTGGCCTCATCCATCAAATGTATATGGTGTTCAACAATTAAGGGACTAATCCCTTTGATGTCCGCCATTGTCCAACCAAAAACTTGCTGATTCGATCTCAAGACAGACAAAAGAGTTCTCTCTTGCTCTAAGGCTAGAGAAACTGATATGATGACGGGTAAAGACTCATTCTCACCTAAATATGCATACATAAAATGAGACGGCAACGGCTTGAGATCAAGTGTCGGTGCAGAGACGATAGAAGGTAGGGTAAGGGAACGATACTCGGACTTATAGGTAGAATAAGAAATTGACTCGGATAGCTCAACTGACTTGTTCGACAAGTCAAAGGATTCGAATTCGGGGGTGGACTTGTCGACAGAAGGGTCTCGTGAATCAAGATCATTAAGGAAAGTGATCCCTTTGTATTCTCTATTCGTGTAAAGAGTAGCTGGATCAGACCATAACGCACTAGTGGTGTCGAGATCGTTATTGTAGAGCAAAAACTCCTCAACTTCGCAACTGTCGGAAGTTATCTCGTTGACGGAATATATATCAATCATATGAGCAGAAAGTTCGGAGTGTTGACTTCCTACCCTGAAAATATTAAGTTCAATTGTCAACTTCCCAAAGGATAGGTTCATGAAACCATTACGACAATTGATTATCGCATTCGAGGTTGCGAGAAATGGTCGACCAAGAATTACCGGGATTTGGTTCCGCAGGTTTGCCACAGGCTGTGTATCTAAAACTATAAAGTCTACAGGAAATATAAATTCCCCGACTTTTATCAACACATCCTCTAGTTCATCCCTAGGGTGGGCGATATATCGATCGGCCATCTGAAGAGTGCAGTGCGTAGATTTTAACTCTCCGATACCTAATTGCTCATAAACAGAATAAGAGAGCAAGTTAACACTAGTATCAAGATCGAGTAGAGCGCGATTGATGTTTTTACCCTCAATAGTTATAGATATTGTAGGACAACCGGGGTACTTATGTTTCTTGGGCAAATTTTGGGTAAGAGCATCACTTATATTGCTCGCTAAGAAAACATTTTTACGTACTTGAGTTTTCCTTTTCTTAGTGCATAAGTCCTTAAGAATTTTTGTATAGGATGGAACTTATTGGATAGAATCTAAGAGAGGAATATTAATGTTAGCTTGCTTAAATATTTCCACAATCTTCTCCATCTGTGGACTTAGTTTGTTGGGCCTCATCCGGTTTGGAAAAGGAGCTTTATTAACAGGGATTGGGTCCAACTCTTGTAGAGAAGTTTGTGGCGATGGAATGGATTCTAAAATTGGATTTGTGGTGGTCTGAGATGGTAATTCATTCAAGGAAGTGGACTGAGAGTTCGAGCCCAGTGGAGGATGGAGAATAGGCTCGGAAGAAGATGTTTGATTAGACAAAGTAGAAGTAGAAGTAGTAGCCGGGGTGTCATCGAAATCATCAATTTGTTCTCCAACATGGTTGTTCAGCACTCTTCCCGATCTCAACGTAGTTACGGCACTCACATTATGATTTTGTTGGTTAAGGACAGTGTTAACGTTTTGTGGGTGGCCGGGATTTGGTAGAGGTTGAGATGGAGGTTTCCCTTTCTCTCTTTCACTCATTGTGGCATTTAACTGTGCAATTTGTGCTTCGATAGATTTGATGCTTTCACCGTGGGAAGCAGTGTATTGCACTAACGTTTGGATAGAAGACGTTAAATTAGCCGATTTTTGCACGGATTGTTTAATAAACGCTTCTAAGCTTCTTTCGAAAGCGGAGATTTATCGGTACCGGCCGGAGGAATATTATTATGTGGTTGGAAAGAATTGTTATAAGGGGAAAAGTTATTGGTCGGATTTTGGAATGATTGTGGTTGAAAGGGCTGCTGAATTTGTTGTGGTTGTTATTGTTGCTGTAGATGAAGCCTTTGGTAGTTATTTTGACTTTGGAACTGATTTTTATTTTGGTTTTGAGTTTGGTTTTGGTTCCAAGAAAAATTATAATGATTCCTCCATCCCTAGTTATATGTGGAGGAATGAGGATCATTTCTAGGTCATTACTGGAAAGCAGCATTAGTCTATTCTTGACCTTAAGACGGAGGATTCAAAGGACGTTCTTCGGTTAAATGTGACAAATCATAACAGCAACCACACATGGTTTTAGGGAGCGTAACTTGGTTTAGGGAGGCTGAAGAGAATTTTCTTTCAATAGCTTCAAGCTTCTTTTGCATCGCAGTCATTTCGGCTTTCATTGTAATGATGGATACCTGCCCTAGATGAAGATGATGTTGTTGGTCTTCTGCTCTCCCACTGTAATATTTGTTCGGTGAGATCTGCAAGAAATTTCCACGCTTCCTCGTCGGATTTTGACATGAAATGACTTTGACAAATGGTTTCTAGCATTTGTTTTATTGCTGGATTAATACCCTCATACATAATTTGGCAAAATTGCCATTTTTAGACTCCGTGATGAGGGCATTGTACCAGGAGATCTTTAAACCTTTCAAAGCATTTCTAAAAGGGTTCGTTGGGAAGTTGGGAAAACTGGTTAATCTCGCTCCTAATGCGAGCAGTCTTATGATTAGGATAAAATTTCTTAAGTAATGCTTTAACAAATTCATCCCAATTGATAATAGAATGTGAGGAGGTGCTATAAAACCACTTCTCTATGAGATCGCACAAGGAAAAGGGAGAAGACGTAATCATATGGCATCCCTGAAAGTTGGATGGTGCTTATCATTGCACATACGTTTTTGAATTTGGTTATTAAAACTTATGCATCTTCAGATACAAGCCCGTGAAATTTGGGCAACAAGTTGATGAAGTTGGGTTTATTTTTGAAATTATCCCCAGTTGAGGCAGGGCGCGAGTTGCAGCTGCATGTGGTACACTTTGAGCAGGTGAACGCCATTGATTCTTTGCTTTCTGCGCCAAGCAAAACGCCAAATCTTAGTACCTTGAAACCCAAGGGCAACCATTAGCAAACCGCGATTGGTTCGCGAACACGACACACGAAGTGTGGAGTGGAAAGAGGAAAAGGTCCCACCGGGCATGCCAGAATCTGTTCCCCTCCGAAAGACGGAGACACGACCGCGCAGGTCCGTCTTGCCTGAAATTCGGGGCAGATGCTAATTGGTACTATCCGTCCACCTCTCCGAAGATGCCAAGTTGATTTATAGCACCATGTATCGAAGGTTTAAACGGATGCGGCCGATGTAGCAGACTTCGTCAGATTCCCCCTCGTTTGAGGGGGTTTTGATTGTGGGGACGCTCTTCCCTGCAGGCGCAAGCCCCTGCAGTTAATTACGCTACCGCATCGCGGTAACAACTTTCTCCTTCACTAGATAGTCACTTCGTGTCGTGGGTGTTTGTTTTGTGTTCGGTTGCCCGTGGATTGTATACGGAGACTAAGTTATGTTGTCGCCCGTAGGACGTGGACTAGTCCAAATCCGTATCTTTCTTAGATTTGTGTTTGGGGGGTTGTGTTTAAGGATACGTCAGCCTTATTTAAGGCTAAGACCAACTTAAACGTTTGTTAAGGACACATTAGTCTAATTCTAGACTAAGATCAACTTAACGGGATCGTTTAGATCCGACAAGAGAGCAATTGGGCTCTATTGCTTAGTTTAGTGACATTGCGGTCGATAACTAGTTTAAGGACATTACGGTCCAATGTTAGTTTTAAGACATTGCGGTCAAGGTTAAGGACCTCATAGTCCATGAGCTTAAGGACCTCACAGTCCGGTGTTAGTTTTAAGACATCGCGGTCGAGGTTAAGGACGTCATATTCCGTGGATTTAAGGACTCCACAGTCCGACGTTAGTTTTAAGACATCACGGTCGAGGTTAAGGACGTCATAGTCCATGAGTTTAAGGACCCCACAGTCCGTAGCAATGTGTGGTCGTCGGGACCCGTCACCACTCTGACGACGTTGAATGATTACAACGACAGATGTCAGAGGAGTAAAGAGATGTACCCTTGAACCGGGTGTAGATTGATTGGAAGAGCAGTTGGGCTCAGTTCAATTTATATTGAGGACTTATGGCCAGAATTGGGCTAAGTCCAGTTAAAAATGTTTAACATTTTATTCATGTTTGGCATGTTAGGCCTTTATTTGGGCTCTGCCCTTTTAATAATGCATAGCATTGGGCTCTGACATTGGATGCATAGCATTTATCAGGGGCAAAAAAAGTGGTCTGATACTGCGCCACGTGGCTTGTCAGGTGCTTTGCGCCAATCAAAGAGCGCATTGCGCTGGCGCATGCAAAGGTGACACGTGTCACGCTCAGCGCTAAGCGCAAGTCTGTTAGCGCACTGCGCTTTCTGAGTGCGCTGCGCCAGCGAGTGACACGTGGCGCGCTCTGGCGCTGTGCGCCAATCCAAGAGCGCAGTGCGCTATTTTTAGAAGCGCAAAGCGCAAACGGTTCTATGGTTGACACGTGGCGCGTTTTGGCGTTGTGCGTCAGTCCAAGGAGCGCAAAGGCGCAATTCAAGAGTGCAAGGCACTGTCCAATAGCGCAGAGCGCATTTTTGATCAATTTAAGATCAAAGAACAAGTTTATGTTCTCTTAAAAGAGGCTTTGCCTCAAGATTCAAGAACCAAAGTTCTTGCTCTCATCAAAAGGCTCTGCAATTATAGATCAAAAGATCTGTTAATGAAGTAAATTACTTCTTTAATCTTTTATAATTAGATCCTTTTTTTTATCTTTTTCTTTTCTATTGAAGATCTTGATCTTGTTCTTAGATCTCTGATCTTTTAGAAGATGGTTCTTCTTTTTTAATGGGATGATTTCATCTCTGTTCTTATTCAAGAACATAATTCTTTACCTTTAAAGATGAAGAAAATATCTTCTTTCTTCAAAGGCTTGCCTTTCTTTCTTTTTGAGTTTTTCTCTCAAAGTTTGCAGAGGGTTCTCTCCATATGAGACTTGAAGTCTTGGGGCCTTTATATAGGGCCAATTGATTTGTTAAGTTAGTTGAAGAGATCTTTCTCTGATTGATTTGGGGATATTTCCCCACCGTTGGATCTTTGATCCTAGGGCTTTTGTTTTACAGAAGGCAATCTTCTTGTTTTCAACAAGATTGGAAAGATCTTTCCAGAACAGAATTTTAATTCTGGTTATTTAATAATTTATTATTATTATTAGATCTTTTGATCTAACGGTGGGGAATTCTTTAAATTCCAGCGCCGGCGCACCTGCGTTTGACACGTGGCGCGCAAGCGCAGAGCAACTGCGCTAGCGCGCCTGTATTTGACACGTGACGCGCAGCGCAAAGCGCAGCGCAACTACGCTAGCGCACCTGCGTTTGACACGTGGCGCGCAGCACAGAGCGCAAGGGATCTGAAGCGTTGCTTCAATTTTTTGAATTTGAATTCAAAACAGAGCTTTGCTCTGATTGGGGGAAACAAATGTCCCCCCACCGTTGCGCTCACGTGGCGCACACGTGAGTGCAGCGGTGGCAACATCTGAGTCATTGGATCAACTCAGAAGTTGAGGAGGCGCTTCAGCGCCTATAAATAGGACCCTTGGTCCTCAGATGATTATCATCTTCAAGAATTTTTATCTCAGAGCCTTGCTCTCATTTCCAAGAACTTCAAGAGTTAAAACTCTAGAAAATTTTAGGTAAAAATTAGATTAAATTAAATTAATTTTAAAAACTTAGGGGTTTTACCCATTAATCAGAGCCTTGCTCTTATAGATCTTTTGATCTAAAGAAAACCCCTTTAGGGTTTTATAAACAGAGCCTTGCTCTCAAGAACCCATAGATCTAAATAGATCTTTCCTTAGGGTTTTTTAGCCCATAGGTCAGAGCTCTGCTCTTTTGACAATGTATAGATCTTTTGATCTTTTGATGAAGAACTCTTAAGAGTTTTTCATGGATCTTTAAGATCCCAGAATTTTAATTCTCAGGAATTAATTTTCATTAACTTTTGGTGGATTTTCCATCATCATTAAAGAGCTAGGCACTTTAAAGAATTTTATTCCCTCGTGACCAGAGTTTGACAAGTGTCACTCTGTTACAGAGCTTTGCTCTGAAAGGGAGATTTTCTCCTTGTCTCGAGGGATTTCTCATTCAATGAGAATATTCTTTGAGGATTTCCTCCTTAATTGACAGTCTCATCCAATGATGAGGCTGTCTTATTAATTGATGCATTGTCATCTGGATTTTGTGGGTCTCCCTTTGGTCCCCTTTCCACTGCATTGCAGTGTGGTACAAATTTTAAAGTGTTGCTCAGAATTTTAAGATTAAATTATAGTATTGATAATTGAATTCTTTTCTTTTTCTCAGGCGACATGTCTTCTGACCTCTCGTTCCCGTTTTTCCGTTCAGAGGGAGGATTCCCTGAGGCACCGGTAGACCGAGAGGTTCTTGCTCTCATTAGAGACTACGACCCGGAGTACAAAAACCTTCACTTGTGGGGCAGATGGTACGACCAAATAATCAAAGGTCGCCGAAGCTTCTCTTGTGCGACGCCATCGGATCCGATCTCTTCAATCTCATATGCAGATATACCCCCGGTGAACTATGCCGTGGAGGTCGTAGACTGGAATTCGGAGGGTCTTCTTCAACCTTCGATTGCTGCCATACCCATGCAGCTGCCGGCAGCCTTGGATATTCTGGGACGGCGCATATGCCAGGGCGAGTCGCACCCTTGGGGACAGCCTTACAACTTCGGGTTGACCCTTCGACACTTGGCAGGGTGGGCCAGGTACATTTTGTCTGCGAAGAAGGTGCATCTGCTGAAGATTGGTCTATACCTTGCAGTTTACGCCTCGCTGTTCGAGTATTCTGCTCCTCCAACATGGTGGGTTAAGGCGTTCGTAGAGCAATGGAACATCCCCACCCATACTTTTCTTCTGATGGACAGGGAAGTTTCCATCCCTCTGGAAGAATTTGCTGAGATTTTCGGTCTGCCGGTGAGGGAGGAGCACTATGAGGAGCTACTTCCTCCGGACGAATATGTTTATGCCACCAAGCCGTTGGTGATGGACTTAACGCCGAAGAACGCTATTCAGCACCAGTTTCCGAGTCTGGTAAAGGTGCTGAATATGTATGAAAGTCTTTACTTGGAATCGGGAGGCCGGGGAGTTAGTTTCGCAGACTTCATCGCCCGCTTTCTTCGACCGGAGATTCTATCGCAACGAGGCGAAAAATCTGCCAAGCTTGACGACCCCTTCGGCCTTGGCTTAGATCGTCGACCAGCACTGGAAGCTGATCAAAAAGGTTTCTACCTCCCCGAAGATGCAATCATCCCTTTGTCAGAAATTGCTGCTCCGGGCATCGACGAGGAGACTTTCTTTCTCGCGTTTCTGAGGCTATGGCTGTGCTGGTTCGCGCTCCCCATGCACCCTCACTATATGAGGTCGTCCGTCTTCTACCCAGCACATCGAATGGTGGTTGGCATACAATTGGCCATCAGAATTGCCGGGTTGGCCCACCTGTACCATGGTCTTAGCGTGGCGGCGGACGAAACTGAACCGGGGGTGCAACCCGCTAACTTCCCGATGCACTACTTTACTTCGTGGATGGAAATGCACGTGCTCGGGGTGTTTGGTATTCATAAAATACCCTCGTTTTATGAGAAGTACAGATTCCCGAGAGTTATGCGGCTAATCGGTGCTTCTATCGTGAATCCGCCTCCGCGGGAAGCTAGGGGGCTGCTTCTTCGTCTGCGCACGGTCGGAGCAGGTATTTCTTTCACGGACAAGGTCCTGACAATCGGCCCAGAGACCTCCAAGGCAGTGTTGGCGCTGCGCGATAATTTTAAGGACGGGGCCTCCGTATTTAAAGCCCGGGAGATTCTACATCTATACTCCATCCGGCCGGGCTTCCTCGTGTTCAGGCAGAACGAGGCGGCGCTTTTTATGAGGTACAACCCCCATCGTTTCGCCCAACAACTAAGTTATAACCAGGGGGTCCCACTGAAGGCGTTTTTGGAAGAGCCTGCGGCCACCAGAGAGAGGATACAAAGTGCATTACATCACTTTATGCGGCTAAATACGGGCTCCCACTTCTTCATTAGCGAGCCGACTTGCATTCCAAGGGCCCTCAACGTGTACGGGGCCTGGTATCAGCACGCGATGGGCGCTGTTATCAAGGAAGAGAAGCGGCTGCTGCTTGATCGCAAGGGTACGCCCCCCGCCAGCAATCGCAACGTCCCCCTAAAGCGAAGGATCCCTGTCCCTCCTCCACTAAGAGGAGATGCTGGAGTTGAGCCTCCACGTGTGCTAAGCCCCACGCGTGGATTGCCCCTTGATCCTGTGGACGTGCCATCAGCGCCCCGTGCTCCCGTGGAGACGGTGAACGTGGTTTCTCCAAAATCCGGCGTGGGTTCGGACATCGGGACCCACCGTCCCAAGGTGCCCACGAAGCGTAAGCTGATTTTGGGTGCGACCGGAGTTCGCGCGCAGAAGAGGAAGAAGAAGTAGATCCTCTCTGTTGACGTTGCATTCGGTCAGGAACCTCATGCTCCTTACAGCGAGGGCTTGAGTGAGTATGGGACCAACGAGGGCTTATTTATGCCGCCAGACGACACTGATTTGGGGACCGTCATCGCAGCTTCTGAGCGATTGGCAAGGCGCGACGAGTGGTTGGCTAAACTTGCGCAATCAGGTAATCACTAGTTGTATTTTTCGTCATTGCATCGTACCTCTATCATTGTTTTTGACTAACGCTTTTCCTTCTTTAACAGGCATTTCTACCGAAGAAGCCATCGCTGCTTCTCTCAAAACTTTTGAGGAGGAGGAACGACTCAGAGCATCCTTAGCCCTTGGTACATTTCGGCTTACTATGTCTCTCCTTCCATTTTTTATGAGTAATATGACCCTCTTTTTGTCTTATCGCAGGGACCACAAGACCTACATCGCAAACCGATGCGGGAATTCTCCCCGGGCCAGCTACCGAAGTCCCGGCCTCTTCGGGATTGCCGCAGGAGGCCCTACTTAAAAAGCCGATGATGGAAACCTTGACGGCTCTGGAGGCAACCCTGAATGCGGACGACGACGCCTTGCTGAAGGAGGCTTCCAAAAGGTCTGTCACGACGGCCCGGGAGGAAAGGAAACGCCTGAGGCGCGAAGCAAGAGAGCGTAGCGCTGCTTTGGCTGTGGGAGCAGGCTCAAGCGCCGTTACTCCCGCTGCTACTCCTTCAGAGGAGCACCCGGTCGCCTTGTCTACTGCTCATAGACAGGCGGCACGCGCAGCTCGGGAAGCCAACGGTAAATCCGCCTCAGGTAATGTGTTTTTGAGGCTTTGTTGTCAAAGTTTTAAAACTATCGGTTCTTATATATCTTGTCCTGCAGGGCCGAGCCTTACTGAAGGAGTGGCGGCAACCGCCGAGCCTGAGGGGGTAGTGGAGGAGGTAGCTGCGGAACCCGAGGCGACGGCAGGCGATATAACCATAGTTTCCGGGCCCGAGCTAGTGGCTGACGAGACAGTAACGACTGCCATGCCCGAGATGGCTGCCAATGCCGAGCCCGAGGGGGCGGCGGGTGAGACGGCTGCTACGGCCAAGCCTGAGTCAGCAGTGGATGAAATGGCTGCTACGGATGAGCCTATGGCAGCGATGGACGAGACGGCTGCGACCGCTGAGCCCGAGGTGGTAGCGGGTAAGACGGCTGCTATGGTCGCTGAGCAAGAGATGGCCGCTCTTTCTCAAGAGTCGGGCACTGCGTCGATCATCACTCTCCCTGCTTACGGTTCCTTATCGTCTCCGGGCGATAAGGCAACGGGAGGTGAGACCATCCCAATGGAGGAGGGAGACGCCACCGTTGCATCAGGTGACGCCCTCATTAGGGCTCCGGCCGACGACTCTTCAGGTAAATTCTGGGTTACCGTCCTTCTTTTTATTCTGCAATCCTTCCTGACAGGACTTATCTTGTTTCTAACGCAGGTGCAGCTAGTGCTGATGCCGCGTTACCCGAGGGAGGGCCGTCAGTTACCGCTCTGACGGTGACCACTCCTCTGCCTTCTCTTGCACCGTCGCAAATGCTGGAAGGTATGGATTTGTAACCCATTAGTATTATCCCTCGGGCGTATAATTCATGTACTGACGTCGAGTCATCGCGTTTTTGCAGGAGTTCTTCTTGACCACCTGTACCAGGTGTTGCACCCACACTTCTCCTTCTTGTCAAAGATTAGTCCACCTGCTGGTGTCGGTAAGTGTTTTCTCTAAATGATGACCTCTTCTTTAACGGGTAGTCGCATTATTTCTAATCTTTTCTTTATATTTCCTGTAGCCTTACGAATCGAAGGAGGGTACGAGGCCGTCGTTGCGCCACTAGTACTCCCGGCTCTACGTCCTGCTGCAGCCGGTATAGTAGACTCTACTTTTTGCTTGTTTCCTTTATTTCCTGAGCATCTGATTATGATCTATTTTGCAGCAATCACATCGACTCCGGCCCCGTTCGAGTCTCGTATTATAATGCCGGCCGGGCCCTTTTTAAGGCGTCCATCATCCAAAGGTGCTGTGACCAGCCTACGCATGCTAAGCGAGTATATCGAGGACGACGCAGAGGCTCCCACATCTGTCGCGGATTTTGCCGCATAGATTAACCCTATGCTGGCGATGCTCATGAACTTTCATGGTGAGAGGCGTCGTTGAGTCTTGGGTTAATCGCTGCCGGGAGGTCGAGGCTTGCTTGCATGAGTTCGAGCTTAAGCGTCCGGCACCTGAGATTTTGGCCACGAGCACTCAACGGACGGCATGGATCGAGCAAAGCGCTTCTTACTTACGCCATCTTGAACAAGAAGTGGCTTTAAAGCAGAGGGAATGTAAAGAAACTTCAAGCGAGTCTGCTCGACTGCGTGCTGAGGTCGACGCGAACGCTGCCCAGGTGAAAGTTAACTTCGAGGGGCCTTCTGCAATGTATCTCTGATGGGTTTAACATGAAGCAGAAGCTCGATATCGTTGAGCGTGATGCACAAGATCGTGAAGCAGCTCAGCGAGCCATCGAGGAACAACTCTCATCTTACTTGCGGCAGCGAGCCCAGGTCGAAGCGGAGTTGGCCGCGGCAGCCGATCAGGAAGAGGGGCTGAGGGAAGTGCGCGATCGGCTGATTGGACTACTGAAAGCGCTTTCCTCTTAATAAAATTTTTGTACCATTTGTAATTTTGAATAAAATGTATTTGTTCTTTTATTCTTTAATACAATGTATTTTGTACCCGATCGAATTTATGAATAAAAGATACACGTTCTCCATAATGTCTTGTGTCATTTCTCTGCTTTCTCCTTTCTTGTTGTGTTGTTTGCCATGTGATTTTAGCAAGTGCGGTCTGTAGATAGTATATAACTGTCAATCTTGTGCTCTTTGTAAGGTAGTGATGGCTTAGGAGACAGGGTTAGGATCCGTCACCTAAGACTTTTTAACTTTATGAGCCGTGAGGGTCCTCATAAAGAATTTTCTCCCTACCGGTCGAGAGGATCCCGTAGGTGTAATTTTCTCCTTAAGAATTGTGAGGATTCCTAAGTGTGTTTCTCTGAGAGTCGTAAGGATCTCACAAGAGAATTTACTCCCTTACGAGTCGTGAGGACCCGCAAGTGACAGGTGAAGTTGCCCTTATCTGCATTTCACGGAGTCAGGGGTTGCTCTGGATGCTTCCCACGGGTTCACTGCCATGTTTGGCGAGGACCAGGCTCCGCTCTGGACGTTTTCCAGGATACCGTAGTTTAAAGACATCGCGGTCGAGGTTAAGGACATCATAGTCCATGGATTTAAGGACTCCACAGTCCGTTATTAGTTTTAAGACATCACGGTCAAGGTTAAGGACGTCATAGTCCATGAGTTTAAGGACCCCACAGTCGTTATTAGTTTTAAGACATCACGGTCAGGTTAAGGACATCATAGTCCATGAGTTTAAGGACCTCACAGTCCAATGTTAGTTTTAAGACATCACGGTCGAGGTTAAGGACATCATAGTCATGAGTTTAAGGACCTCACAGTCCAATGTTAGTTTTAAGACATCACGGTCGAGGTTAAGGACATCATAGTCCGTGGGTTTAAGGACTCCACAGTCCGGTATTAGTTATAAGACATCACGGTCGAGGTTAAGGACATCAGTAGTCCGTGGATTTAAGGACTCCGCAGTCCACGTTAGTTTTAAGACATCACGGTCGAGGTTAAGGACATCATAGTCCGTGAGTTTAAGGACCTCACAGTCCGCGAAATGTTATGGTTATTGGGACCCGTCACCTCTTTGAAAACGTTGAGGAATTACAACGACAAATATCAAAGGAGTGAAGATATGTACCCTTGAACCAATGTAAAATCAGTTTGAAATCATTAGGGTTGATTGTTAGTTTTAAGACATCACGGTCGAGGTTAAGGACATCATAGTCCGTGAGTTTAAGGACCTCACAGTCCGATGTATGCTCTGGATGCTTCCCACGGGTTCACTGCCGTGTTTGGCGAGGACCGGGCTCCACTGTGGATGCTTCACACGGGTTCACTGCCGTGCTCTGCGAGGACCAGGATCCGCTCTGGACATTTTCCACGGGGTCAGAAGTGACGTTATCCGTGTTCCACGTGACCAGGAATTTTGCTCTAGATGCTTCCTACGGGTTCACTGCCGTGTTCGGCGAGGACTAGGCTCCGCTCTGGATGCTTCACACGGGTTCACTGCCGTGCTCTGCGAGGACCAGGATCCGCTCTGGACGTTTTCCACGGGGTCAGAAGTGACATAATTCGCGTTCCACGTGACCAGGAATTTTGCTCTAGATGCTTCCTACGGGTTCACTGCAGTGTTCGGCGAGGACTAGGCTCCGCTCTAGATACTTCACACGGGTACACTGCCGTGCTCTGCGAGGACCAGAATCCGCTCTGGACATTTTCCACGGGGTCAGAAGTGACATAATCCGCGTTCCACGTGACCAGGAATTTTGCTCTAGATGCTTCCTACGGGTTCACTGCCGTGTTCGGCGAGGACTAGGCTCCGCTCTGGATGCTTCACACGGGTTCACTGCCGTGCTCTGCGAGGACTAGGATCCGCTCTGGACGTTTTCCACGGGGTCAGAAGTGACGTTATCCGTGTTCCACGTGACCAGGAATTTTGCTCTAGATGCTTCCCACGGGTTCACTACCGTGTTCGGCGAGGACTAGGCTCCGCTTTGGATGCTTCACATGGGTTCACTGCTGTGCTCTGTGAGGACCAGGATCCGCTCTGGATGTTTTCCACGGGGTCAGAAGTGACGTTATCCACGTTCCACGTAGCCAGGAATTTTGCTCTAGATGCTTCCCACGGGTTCACTGCCGTGTTCAGCGAGGACTAGGATCCGCTCTGGATGCTTCAAACAGGTTCACTGCCGTGCTCTGCGAGGACCAGGATCCGCTCTGGACGTTTTCCACGGGGTCAGAAGTGACGTTATCCGTGTTCCACGTGACCAGGCATTTTGCTCTAGATGCTTCCCACGGGTTCACTGCCGTGTTTGGCGAGGACTAGGCTCCGCTCTGGATGCTTTACACGGGTTCACTGCCGTGCTCTGCGAGTACCAGGATCCGCTCTGGACGTTTTCCACGGGGTCAGAAGTGACGTTATCCGTGTTCTACGTGACCAGAAATTTTGCTCTAGATGCTTCCCACGGGTTCACTACAGTGTTCGGTGAGGACTGGGCTCCGCTCTGGATGCTTCACACGGGTTCACTGCCGTACTCTGCGAGGACCAGGATCCGCTCTGTGTAAGTCTACGTTGCCAACCCCGGTTCTTGCGGGGAGGCGGAAACGGTATAAAAACAAATTTTTAGCGCATTAGGCAACATGGACTAACAAAAGTCGGGATCTTTTCTAAACTAAACTAGCTACCAAGCTAAAGAGAGTTAGCTACTCGGAAAAGATGTTATACCTAACTTGAACTCCTTCTTCTTGAAACCTTTGTAGAGCTTGGATGGTGCTTTCCTCGTCGCCTTCTTCCGTCAAAGATGGATCCGCCTGAGGGTTCAACCTTCGGGCTCCTTTCTCGAACTTTGAGAGAACTAGGATCTTTGGCTTGCTAAACCTCTAACCCTAGAGTGAGTAGAGAGTGGTTTTGGGGTGTTCTTATCTCAAGGAGAGAGTTTCTCAACACATGAGAGTGAGTCTCCTTGAACTAGAGGAGGAGGAAGAAGAAGAGAGGAGAGAGAATTGTTATGATAGAATGAAATGGCTTTTTACAACCATAACATAATATGAAATGAACTATCAAATTAATAATAATAATCTAAATGAAATAGTTGATGGATGGTTTGGAATGACAATTATCATTACACACATTAAATGGTTTTTCTAGAATCAAAGAGCATCTTTGATATGTAATGATGATAGTCAAAGTTTCAACCATGGTCAACAAGTCAACCTTGGTCAAGAAGTCAACAAACCCAACCATGACACAATTTCATTTAATTAATATTATTAATTGATATATCATAAATTCATTAGGGTTTGGAAAAAGACGACTGTCAACTGTGCATACACACCCGTTCCGAAACCCTAATGAAAATCCTCTTCCTCCGCCTCAACCAACTGTGCATACACACCCGCATTCTTGTTCCAAGGAACATGAACACAATGAGATAAAACTAACCCCAAAACATATACTAGTATCTGGCTCAAACCAGAGCCTGCTAGTAATATCCGTCCGGACTCCAAACGTGCACAAGTGCGCGGATGAGAACGAACCCTGTCGCAAAACCATGCGACCTCTACTCTGTTTTGCCCAATGGTGAATAGCCCTCTGTGTTGGACTCTAAAGACTCGACACTACGCTGGCAGTGGGTTTAACCACAGACCGCAAGCGGCACTAGCTGTGCGTAACGGTCCCCAGGTAGATGCCGATAAGAAGACTGACGAGGTGAACCCCATCTGAACTCCTACTGAGTCTGAATGTGACAATCTCCATACAGTCCGGTCTGTTCGTCTGATACATCGCATGGCGGGCCTAGGGGGCGGTAAACGTCAGTCCCCTAATAGCGGTACAAGTTGTGTCGGAGTGAAGCCCAAAACACCCTGAGATAACACTGGAAACCTACCAGTATATCTCGATTGCCCTGGCCAGGGACTACTCGTGTAATGGCTCTCCTAGACACAGCGCGATGTCAAACCCCAATACCGGGAGAGACGAATCCTGTCTAACCGTCACTGCCTCCAAGTGCTTCGGGACTGTACCCAACTACTACCTGTTTGCACGACTCCTTTGAGCCGTGGTAGGGTAGTAATCAAAGTACAGTGGAAACATACTCGAGGCGAAGTGACAGTGTCAAGTCAGCGGACTAAGCTGTACTCATGTCACCTGGGAACTGATAACTGACGATAGGTATAATACCAACCAGTTAGTTCCCGACGAGTCCTGTCCAGTGTACTCGTAACCTAACGAGCACCCGTATACTATCTCCAGTACGACGTACTGATGGCTGTGGGACAGACCATCTCCCACACTGGGATGAGAAGCGCATACGCTAGTCTACTCCGGAGTATCGATGCCCTGTCTCGATAGTCCTACGACTAGGGACCTGTATAAGGATGTGCTTATAGATTACCCAGCCCCCACTAGTGTGACTGCCATCACAACGCTGGTAATCAAGCAAAGATCCTAAGGGCTCCACTAATGCGTATAGGTGATATCATAAAATAAACACAGGTACACATTGAAGTGGAAACAAACCAAGTAGCATACTACTATATTGAGCAAGATTGTTTATACAAGGTGAATATCCCAAGCTTCCATTAAGTAATATACAAACTAGTATGATACAGTAATGGCCTCTAGGGCATATACACTAACAATCTCCCACTTGCACTAAGGCCATGTACTGGCGTATCGAAGACCTATCATCTCGATCACCCGCTCGAACTGAGTCTGGGGCAAGGCCTTGGTGAATAGATCTGCAGTGTTTTCTTCTGAAGCGACCCTCCGAACCTCGATCTCCTGGCGATCCACGATCTCCCTGATCAGGTGATACCGCCTCAAGATGTGTCTGGATTTCTGATGGGACCTGGGTTCCTTCGCTAAAGCTATAGCCCCGTTGTTGTCGCAATACAGAGGTATTGGATCAACAATGGACGGAACCACCTGAAGGTCTTTCAAGAACTTCCTTATCCAGACAGCTTCTTTTGCGGCATCAGATGCAGCGATGTATTCCGCTTCCATCGTCGAGTCTGCAACAGTTTCCTGTTTGGAACTCTTCCAACACACCGCCCCTCTATTGAGGGTAAAGACAAAACCCGACATGGACTTGGAATCATCCTTGTCACTCTGGAAGCTGGAGTCAGCAAAGGCCTCGATCTGGAGGTCTTTTCCGCCATACACCAAGAACATCTCCTTAGTCCTTCTCAGGTACTTGAGAATGTTCTTTACCGCTATCCAGTGTTTCTCCCCAGGGTTTGACTGATACCGGCTTACCACACTCAGTGCATAAGCTACATCCGGTCTGGTACACAACATCGCATACATTATAGAGCCTACCGCAGAAGCGTAGGGTATAATAGACATGCGATCCCTCTCCAAATCAGTCTTGGGAGACATCTCTTTAAAGAGGGTGATCCCGTGACAAGCCGGTAGGTTACCGCGCTTGGAATCTTCCATACTGAATCTTTTTAGTATGGTGTCGATGTACCTGGACTGAGAAAGTCCTAATATCCTCTTGGATCTATCACGATGGATCCGGATCCCCAGGATGTATGAGGCATCACCCAGGTCTTTCATGGAGAACCTGTGTGACAAGAACCCCTTGACAGATTGTAGCATAGGAATGTCATTTCCTATTAAGAGAATGTCATCCACGTATAAAACGAGGAATATTACAGTTCTCGCTACAAATCTACTATAGATGCATGGTTCATCTGTATTTTTGATAAAGCCAAATTCCTTGACCGTCTCATCAAAACAGATGTTCCAACTCCGCGATGCCTGCTTTAGTCCATAGATGGACTTAAGCAACTTGCACACCTTTCCGCTGCTCCCACTCTGAATGAAACCCTCTGGCTGATCCATATAGACACACTCCTCTAAATTTCCATTTAGAAAAGCGGTCTTTACGTCCATCTGCCAAATCTCATAATCGTGGAAGGCAGCAATGGCAAGAAGGATCCGAATGGATTTCAGCATAGCCACTGGAGAAAAGGTTTCGTCATAGTCCAAACCAGGTCTTTGACGAAAACCCTTTGCAACAAGTCTAGCTTTATAGGTCTCAACCTGTCCATCTACACCAATCTTCCTTTTGAAGATCCACTTGCATCCTACGGGTTTTACCCCGTCTGGAGCAATGTCCAACGTCCATACTTTGTTGGTGTACATGGACTCCATTTCGGTCCGCATTGCATCCAGCCATTTTACTGAGTCAACGCTCTGAACGGCCTGCTGGAAGCTAGTAGGCTCATCATAATCTATGATGCAATCTTCTCTATCCCCGTCTATGAGAAAACCGTAGTATCTCTCGGGCGGATGAGACTGCCTACTACTTCTGCGGAGCGGCATAGGAATGTCCTGTTCTTTTGAACCTACTGGCTCTTCCAAGCTTTCAGTAATAGCTTGTGGTTCTGGAATTTCATCCAGTTCTATTGCGCTCCCACTTATCTGGGTTTCTAAAAACTCAGTTTCCAAGAAGCGAGCATGTTGAGAAACAAGAACTTTTTGTTCCTCTGCGGAATAGAACAGATACCCCCTGGAGTTCTCTGGGTATCCCACAAACTTACACTGTACTGAACGTGCCTTGAGCTTGTCCGCATGCTGCTTTTTTACAAAAGCTGGGCATCCCCATATCTTAAGATACTTAAGGCAGGGTTTCTTCCCACTCCACATCTGATATGGGGTGGTAGGCACAGTCTTGGTTGGAGCCTTGTTCAAGAGATATGCAGCTGCTTCTAGTGCATAACCCCAGAAAGATCGCGGTAACTCAGCCTTGCTCATCATGGAACAAACCATATCCAATAGGGTTCGATTCCGTCTCTCCGATACACCGTTATGTTGCGGAGTGTATGGAGGAGTAAGCTGAGAGAGAATTCCATTCTCTTTTAAGTAATTCAGGAACTCGGCACTTAAGTATTCTCCACCTCGATCCGATCTTAGAATCTTGATACGTTTGCCTGTTTGTTTTTCAACTTCATTCTTGTAATCCCGAAATTTCTCAAAGGCCTCGGATTTGTGCTTCATTAAGAAGACATGTCCATACCTAGAGAAATCATCTGTGAAAGTAATGAAGTATGAATAACCGCTTCGCGCATGTGTAGACATCGGACCACACACGTCACTGTGTATGAGTCCTAAGAGCTCGCTCGCTCTTTCTCCGTGTCCAGTGAACGGAGCCTTTGTCATCTTTCCCATGAGACAAGATTCACAAGTGGCATAAGACTGATACTCGAACGGATCCAAGTATCCTTCTTTATGTAACTTAGTCAATCGTGTCTCATTGATGTGACCCAGTCTACAATGCCATAAGAAAGCCTGATTTATATCTGGAGACTTTCTTTTGTGTGTATTCTGGACATTGAAAATCTGTGGTTGGTTTAACACGTATATACCATTGCTCAGTGTACCTGACCCAATCAGAACTTGATTAAGGTGAATGTTTACAACATTACTTACAAACGCAAATTCATAACCTTCTTTAGAAACCAAAGATACAGAAATGATATTACAAGTTGCGTTGGGTACAAAAAAGCAATTACGCAAAACCAAAACATGTCCATCTGACATTCCAAGGTGATAGTCCCCCACGGCTTTAGCATCCATGCTAGCTCCGTTTGCAACTCTGAGGGTCATGTCACCTGTCTTCAAAACCCTACGGTTTCTCAACGCCTGCAAAGAATTACAGATATAAGATCCTGATCCGGTATCCAATACCCAGGAAGTAGAGTTTATTGAAAGACAGTTTTCAATAACATACACACCTGAAGCTGAAGCCACAACCTGCTTCAGTTCCTGTGTCCTGGCCTTCCAAGCCCTGCAATCTTTCTTCCAGTGTCCACTCTTATGACAATAGAAGCATTCTTCTTTACCCACAAGCTTCCCCGCTATCATTGTTGCCTTTGCCTTTCCCTTCGTATCCACTTTACTAACACCGCCCCTTGGTTTGGCGGGGGCTTTCCTCTTCTTTCCCTTGGCTTTTGCCTTGGACCTAGAAGAAGAAGATCCTCCTACAAACAAAGTGGATGTTTCCCTACTTTTCTGTAGGGTGCCCTCTGCGCTCCTCAGCATGTTGAGGAGTTCTGAAAGTTCAACCACTTTTTCTTGTAAGTTGAAGTTCAGTATAAACTGGGCGTAAGTGGAAGGAAGGGACTGGAGAATCAAGTCTGTATAGAGCTCATTCTCCAACGTGGTTCCAAGTTCCGCGAGCTCCTCAATGAAGCCAATCATCTTAAGCACGTGTTCCGCTACCGATGATCCGATGGCCAACCTTTCCGAAAATAACTTCTTCGACACTTCGTATCTTGCGATACGAGATTGCTCTCCATACAGTTCTTTTGTATGGAGAAATATGGATTCAAGGTCCATATTCTCGTGCCTCCTCTGATGTTCGTTGTCCATCGAGGCAAGTACGAGGCACTTGGCCTTCGCGCTATCAATCTCCCAAGTCTTACGGATTTCCTTATCCGTTACGTTGGAGTTGGGACCTGGGACGGGGGGAGCTTTGGTGGTAAGAAGATACCCCGGCTTGTCGTAAGTGATTGCCATTTTGACATTCCTGAGCCAATCTTTGTAGTTTGGCCCTGTCAGTATGTTTTTATCTAGAAGTAACTTAAGTCCAGTCATGTCGATTGGTCGTTGCAATTAGGAGAGAGAAGAAGAAACACTCAGCACGATGCTCTTGCAAGTTTAGAATGGTTTTTAATTTGTCTAAACAGGATGGCTCCCACTGTCTCTCGAATCCCTCCTCAAACCATAAAGGAAGAATTAGTCGGGATCAATCCCACCGCACAATACTTGCTTAACCGTTCAGCCAGGCCAGTGTCGGTACTTCGAGGGAGGTTTTCCAACGCTTTCGCGAAGTTCCTTAATTAAATAACCTCTTTTCCCTGGGGGCGTAGCCCCGCTAACACCTTTCTAGACACCTACTAGGTTTATAGCATTGATCGTTTAGTGAGAAATTTCCCGAGGAGTAGCATATACTCACAGTAGGATCGGGATCCAAATATCATCGCGTGACGAAACTGAAGGAATCCTACCAGAATCACCACACTCCAAATGGTATGCAAATCTAGCAAGTTTCAGTACTTATGAAACTCCCGATGTGGATTTTTGCACCATGCTCTTATGACCTTGACGAAGGTCAACAAATCATAAGTCACATGTCAAGTTCTGCCAGTCATTTTCCAGGTTAATTTGAACCCACCCGTATATATCCTTGACGAAGGTCAACAAGGCAATACGACTGTCCCAAACCAACGCATCTATCTATGCTACATATGAACACCCAACAGCTACCAATCTCTATGCCTTGACGAAGGTCAACAAACATAGCTTGAATACTATTGAATATTCATACGAAACGACGGAGGGCTACGAATGGTTTTGGCGAAACCGTGAACGTAGTGAACTTGATATAATCGATGGAACGAGATAGCTTTTAAAAGGAGTGGCTCAAGCTCCGCATTTAAAAGTTAGTTTTGAAAAGAACCGAGTGGTTTTTCGAAAGTGTTCCAACGACTTTTGCTTGGTTTATTATCTTGCATTAGTTCTTTTAATGCGTGATATTCTTGCATTAGTTCTTTTAATGCGTCCCATCATTTAATCCTACCATTGCAGAAAACAACCAAACTATGACGTACGCTTATGCCATTCGCATTCGCCACGGGGCCCCGTCATCACCCGTTAGGTTACTTAACTAACGACAGAGCGGGGGCTGGGCTAGCGCGGCTGTAAAACATAAGCAACGCCTAAATAGTTATAAATATAAAGCAATGATAGACATTACAGATCACAGATGAATACATTGGATATACTAGGAATCCGCAATCCGTTCGAGCCTGCAACGAAAAGCGGATTACACGGTCGCGGTGAATAGCCAAAACCCCACCCAAGACCCCTACGGGTGCGGCAAACTACCCGCCAAGTACCCGAAGTGGAGCAACCTCCCTCAACGCCGTGAGTAGGCCATTCGGCACTTCGAGATACCCGGTAGTTTGTGCACCCCCTCCATGGGTCTATCCTAGGAGCAAAAACAGTAAAAAGAATTATACAATGACGGCTACAACCCCGACCCGGTTGTGCGGCCATACAAATAATATTACATCAATTTACATATTACATGAATGAAAGAAAAAGAAAACACTCATCTCACATCCACCCCGGTTATTCACCCGCGACAGTCCAACGCATTCATATACACATACCATCATCAAATACAGATCAAAGATATGTATAACCCCGACTAATCGACATATAGCGATTAGCCGACGTTCAATACATACAAACATCACAGATATAACATATTAGTCAAAGTATAGTGAAGTTCGATCCAAAAATACGGATTTATAGGACCCCAAAAACAAATTTCTTTTCTGGAAAACCTGGGAACATATAAACCATCTTAAAAATCCCAAAACCCTACCAGAAGAACACTGCACCAAACCCGGTCGTGAGAGGAGCCTAAACGGCAGCGGTTCCGCGGAAAATGTATGCCCATTGCTGCGGAACCGCGGCGGTTTGAAGGATTCAGGCGACCGTTTTTTGTGGGTGTCTTCACAAAACCCTGAGCCGATTTTAGGAGTAAAACTTTTTATCTTTTGAGCACAAAAAATTTCAACAGAAAGTTAGGGTTTTTGATGTTTAGGTTTTTGTGATTTTTCCGATCGAACTTCCATACACTTTACTACTTAGCTAGTTTAAGTTTAGTTAGGCTCTGATACCACTGTAAGTCCACGTTGCTAACCCCGGTTCTTGCGGGGAGGCGGAAACGGTATAAAAAACAAATTTTTAGCGCATTAGGCAACATGGACTAACAAAAGTCGGGATCTTTTCTAAACTAAACTAGCTACCAAGCTAAAGAGAGTTAGCTACTCGGAAAAGATGTTATACCTAACTTGAACTCCTTCTTCTTGAAACCTTTGTAGAGCTTGGATGGTGCTTTCCTCGTCGCCTTCTTCCGTCAAAGATGGATCCACCTGAGGGTTCAACCTTCGGGCTCCTTTCTCGAACTTTGAGAGAACTAGGATCTTTGGCTTGCTAAACCTCTAACCCTAGAGTGAGTAGAGAGTGGTTTTGGGGTGTTCTTATCTCAAGGAGAGAGTTTCTCAACACATGAGAGTGAGTCTCCTTGAACTAGAGGAGGAGGAAGAAGAAGAGAGGAGAGAGAAGTGTTATGATAGAATGAAATGGCTTTTTACAACCATAACATAATATGAAATGAACTATCAAATTAATAATAATAATCTAAATGAAATAGTTGATGGATGGTTTGGAATGACAATTATCATTACACACATTAAATGGTTTTGCTAGAATCAAAGAGCATCTTTGATATGTAATGATGATAGTCAAAGTTTCAACCATGGTCAACAAGTCAACCTTGGTCAAGAAGTCAACAAACTCAACCATGACACAATTTCATTTAATTAATATTATTAATTGATATATCATAAATTCATTAGGGTTTGGAAAAAGACGACTGTCAACTGTGCATACACACCCGTTCCGAAACCCTAATGAAAATTCTCTTCCTCCGCCTCAACCTACTGTGCATACACACCCGCATTCTTGTTCCGAGGAACATGAACACAATGAGATAAAACTAACCCCAAAACATATACTAGTATCTGGCTCAAACCAGAGCCTGCTAGTAATATCCGTCCGGACTCCAAACGTGCACAAGTGCGCGGATGAGAACGAACCCTGTCGCAAAACCATGCGACCTCTACTCTGTTTTTCCCAATGGCGAATAACCCTCTGTGTGGGACTCTAAAGACTCGACACTACGCTGGCAGTGGGATTAACCACAGACCGCAAGTGGCACTAGCTGTGCGTAACGGTCCCCAGGTAGATGCCGATAAGAAGACTGACGAGGTGAACCCCATCTGAACTCCTACTGAGTCTGAATGTGACAATCTCCATACAGTCCGGTCTGTTCGTCTGATACATCGCATGGCGGGCCTAGGGGGCGGTAAACGTCAGTCCCCTAATAGCGGTACAAGTCGTGTCGGAGTAAAGCCCAAAACACCCTGAGATAACACTGAAAACCTACCAGTATATCTCGATTGCCCTGGCCAGGGACTACTCGTGTAATGGCTCTCCTAGACACAGCGCGATGTCAACCCCCAATACCGGGAGAGACGAATCCTGTCTAACCGTCACTGCCTCCAAGTGCTTCGGGACTGTACCCAACTACTACATGTTTGCACGACTCCTTTGAGCCGTGGTAGGGTAGTAATCAAAGTACAGTGGGAACACACTCGAGGCGAAGTGACAGTGTCAAGTCAGCGGACTAAGCTGTACTCATGTCACCTGGGAACTGATAACTGACGATAGGTATAATACCAACCTGTCAGTTCCCGACGAGTCCTGTCCAGTGTACTCGTAACCTAACGAGCACCCGTATACTATCTCCAGTACGACGTACTGATGGCTGTGGGACAGACCATCTCCCACACTGGGATGAGAAGCGCATACGCTAGTCTACTCCGGAGTATCGATGCCCTGTCTCGATAGTCCTGCGACTAGGGATCTGTATAAGGATGTGCTTATAGATTACCCAGCCCCCACTAGTGTGACTGCCATCACAACGCTGGTAATCAAGCAAAGATCCTAAGGGCTCCACTAATGCGTATAGGTGATATCACAAAATAAACACAGGTACACATTAAAGTGGAAACAAACCAAGTAGCATACTACTATATTGAGCAAGATTGTTTATACAAGGTGAATATCCCAAGCTTCCATTAAGTAATATACAAGCTAGTATGATACAGTAATGGCCTCTAGGGCATATACACTAACACTCTGGACGTTTTCCACGGGGTCAGAAGTGACGTTATCCGCGTTCCACGTAGCCAGGACTTTTGCTCTAGATGCTTCCCACGGGTTCACTGCTGTGTTCGGCGAGGACTAGGCTCCACTCTGGATGCTTCACACGTGTTCACTGCCGTGCTCTGCGAGGACCAGGATCCGCTCTGGACGTTTTCCACCGGGTCAGAAGTGACGTTATCCGTGTTCCACGTGACCAGGAATTTTGCTCTAGATGCTTCCCACGGGTTCACTGCCGTGTTTGGCGAGGACTAGGCTCTGCTCTGGATGCTTTACACGGGTTCACTGTCGTGCTCTGCGAGGACCAGGATCCGCTCTGGACGTTTTCCACGGGGTCAGAAGTGACGTTATCCGTGTTCCACGTGACCAAGAATTTTGCTCTAGATGCTTCCGACGAGTTCACTGCCGTGTTCGGCGAGGACTAGGCTCCGCTCTGGATGCTTCACACGGGTTCACTGCCGTGCTCTGCAAGGACCAGGATCCGCTTTGGACGTTTTCTATGGAGTCAGAAGTGACGTTATCCGCGTTCCACGTAGCCAGGAATTTTGCTCTAGATACTTCCCACGTGTTCACTGCCGTGTTCAGCGAGGACTAGGCTCCGCTCTGGATGCTTCACACGGGTTCAGGAATGACGTTATCCGCGTTCTACGTGACCAGGAATTTTGTTTGTTGGTTATATCCGCATTTCACGGAGTTGGGATTTGACTCTCGGTCATCTGTACACCGCCGAGTCACGGAACTGGGAGTTGCCGCTGTTCCGCTTTGCTTGATGCTGTGTCTGCTGAGACGAATGTTGAGATGGTCTCCAGGCTATCTGTGACCCATCGAGATTTGTCTTCTTCTTCTGATGAAACCTAGGGGAGGAGGAGTGTGATTCCTTCTTTGTTTGCGCTCCTGGATTGTATACAGGGATTAATGTAATATCACCTGTAGGGAATAAATTTCGTTTTTATTTTTATTTTATTTCTTTCCGCTATGCTCTATCATTTCAGCTTTTATATCGCGAAGGTCGCGATTGCCCAATCATTTCGGCTATTTTTCGCGATGCCCAATCATTTCGGCTATATTTTTTTATTTTTTACTCGCTGTTTTTTATTGTGAGTTGCCCAATCATTTCAGCTATTTTTCATGCATGCATTTTTACTTGCTGATTTTGTCGCAAGTTGCCCCATCATTTCGGCTATTTCGTATGCATGTGTGGCTTGCTGACTTTTCGCTGCAAACTTGGAATTAGACACCGATTTCGGCATCAGCACCACTACAACTGGGATATTGTCAGGAGCGAATCATCATTTGCCTCTGTCGATATCGAACAAAGGTGGCTTAGCGAACAAGGTTAGGATTCTGTCGACTAAGACTTTTAACTTCATGAGCCGTAAGGATCTCACAAAGGTATTTCTACCTACAAGTCGTGAGGATCTCGTAGGTGTGCTTTCTCCTTAGGAATCGTGAGGATTCCTAAGTGCATGTCCTCTTGTAAGTCGTAATGATCTTACAAAAGGGTTTTCTCCTTATAAGTCGAGAGGACTTACAAGGGTTGTTCACCATATAGACATATCCCTAATCACAGATGGGACTTTGTTAGGGAAATGTTTATTCGCGCCCGTGGATTGTATACAAGGGTCAGTATTGAGCCACTTGTAGGACAGTATCGGAGGTTGTGGGGATTGCTTAAGAACAGGTTCAGGTCTCTGTAACTTAAGACTTTCAAATCTTATGAGCCGTGAGGGTCCCATAAGAGAGTTCTCCTTACGAGTCGTGAGGATCTCGCAAGTGTAATTTCTCCTTAGGAATCATGGGGATCCCTAAGTGTGTTTCTCCCTTGTGAGTCATAAGGATCTCACGCGGGTGATTTCTCTTCACAAGGTCGAGAGGACCTTGTAAGTGTCTTTTAACGAGGTTGCGCCCTTTCGAGTTTTCACAAACACTCGCCGGTAGCCCTGCTGTTTTTACTCACGGAGCCCTTTCGGGTTTTCATCCGTGCCCACATTGCTTATGGACATACCGTTTTCCCTCTTTTTTTTATTCTTTTTTTTTTCAAACGAGGTTGCGCTCTTTCGGGTTTTCACAAGACTCGCCGGTAGCCCTGTTTTTTTTACTCACGGAGCCCTTTCGGGTTTTCATCCGTGCCCACTTTGCTTATGGACATACTGTTTTCCTTTTTTGTTTTTCTTTTCTTTTTTTTTGTATCAGCTTTGGGATGCTGCAATCCACCGTAGTTTCTCGACATCTCGGTCAACAGCTAGTTTTAGGACATAGTGGTCCGTTATTAGTTTAAGGACGTTTCGGTCCACTGTTAGTTTAAGGACGTTTCGGTCCGCTGTTAGTTTAAGGACGTTTCGGTCCGCTGGTAGTTTAAGGACGTTTCGGTCCGCTGTTAAGTAAGCCGGTTAGTACTGATAGAGTTTGGGCTTAGGAAGATAGCGAGCGGACATAGTCGTCGTCATCTATCATTGACCTAGGCCATGACTCGTCAAGCGGAGTATTTCTTCAGGAAGCGACCGTTTATTGGCCTGAAAGGTCTTTCACCATGCATGTCCATAAGTAGATAGGTTCCACCCTGGTAGACCTTGTCTATGATGTACGGGCCTTCATAGTTCGGCTCGAATTTTCCCCGCTTGGCGCGATTGGGGATCATAGGTCTTTTGACCACTAGCATGAGTTCGCCTTGGCGGAATTTCCTCGGCCTGGTCAATCTTTCGTAGGAGCGCGTCATCTTTGCTCTATAAGCTTCCAGATTTTGTTGCGCTATGAGCCGGGTTTCATCGAGGGCATCGAGCTCCTCGAGCCGAAGGTGATCATTCTCTTCGTCCGTTAGCTCGTAATGAACTGCCACTCGTAGAGAGGGTAGCTCTATCTCGAGGAGGAGTACCGCCTCTGTACCGAATACCAATGCGTATGGGGTGGTGTTCGTGGCCGTCTTGAACGTAGTTTGATACGCCCAGAGAGCTTCTTGCAGTCTCTCGTGCCAGTCTTTCTTATTTCGAGACACCGTCTTTTTCACGATCTTCGTCAAGGTCTTGTTGAAAGCCTCAGCTAGACCGTTGGCTCGGGGATTATAGACTGATGAATACCTCCAGTCTATGTTATGTTGTTGTGCGAAGCGCCTGATCTTGTGGCTTCTGTAGGCTGGCCCGTTATCGGATATGATCCGTCTCGGAGTTCCAAACCGGTAAATAACGTGTGTTTTGAAGAAATGGAGGATATTCTCCATCTTCACTTCCCTCAGCGGTACTGCTTCTGCCCATTTGGAGAAGTAATCAGTTGTCGCCAAAATGAAACGATGTCCTCTGGACGATACTGGTTCGATGGGGCCGATTATGTCAGTCCCCCACATTTCGAATGGCCAGCTAGCCACCGTTAGATGTAGTGGATTTGGATGTTGATGGATAAAGTCCCTATGAATCTGGCACGAGTGGCATTGCTTCGCATACTCGAGGCAGTCCTGGATCATCGTGGGCCAATAATAACCCATCCTTTTAATCTTCAGCTTCATCTTCGGTCCGGCTTGGTGAGAACCGCAGAGTCCGTCGTGAACTTCTTAGATGACTCTTTTTGCCTCTTCAGGTCCTAGGCATCTTAGCCATAGAGAATCAAATGACCTCTTGTACAGAGTATCATTGACGAAGGCGAAAGATATGGCTCACTTCATGAGCTGATGTTTTGAGGACGCATCTTCAGGCGTTCGATGGGATTTGAAGTAGTCTATAAAGACTTCTCTCCAATCCTCAGTCTTTTCGTGGTCTTTTATTTGCATAGCCATTTGCTCAGTCGCTCCCTTTTCTTTGGACGACTCCGGAGATATTTCTGCCGGTGCAAGAACTCGACGGCTTTGCACAACGATCCTCACGTCATCGAGGTTCTCATCGGCCAATTCTTTAGCAAGCTTTGCTAATGCATCCGCTTTACTATTCTCCGCACGCGGTATGCTTTCCAGGGTATAGGAAGGGATTTGGATTAGCAGTTGTTGTACCCTCTCGTCGTACTTCACCAGTTCCGGTTTGCACGTTTGATATTCGTCGTTTACTTGGCTAACGATCAGCTGGGAATCTCTGTATATGAGGAGGTTTTCAATTCCCATGTCGATGGCGATCTCGAGGCCTGCTATCAAAGCTTCGTATTCGGCTTCATTGTTCGTCCTCGGCTCTGTCAAGGAGAAGGCGAAGCGCATTATCCCTCCTTGTAGGGTCACGAAGATAAGGCCTACCTCTGATTTGATTATAGGCGCATTCTGTTTGCGCTTCTTCATGGAAGACGCTCCATCAAAATAAAGTTCCCACCGGGTACCACCACCGTCGATCGCATCAAGCGCATGTTCGTCTGGCAATTCGCAATTCAAAGGGGAATCGGCCGGTATCGGATGTTCAGCGAGGAAATCGGCGATGACCTGGCCTTTCACTACCTTAAGAGGTTGATAAGTTATCGAGAACTCCATCAAGAGCAGTGCCCATTTAGCGAGCCGCCCTATCAATATGGCTTTTGACATCAAATATTTGAGAGGATCCACCTTCGATATGAGACGGATTTCATGCGCCAACGCATAGTGCCGGAGTTTCGTTATCGCGAAGATCAACGCCAGGCAGTGTTTTTCGATGGGAGAATAATTGCTTTCTGCCCCCAGGAGAACTCGACTCAAGTAATAGAGAGCTCTTTCTTTCCCCTGGTCATTCTCTTATGCCCATAATGCGCCTGAGGAACCTTCAAGGGCTGTTGTGTAAAGAATGAGGGGCTTTCCCTTGACCGGAGCAGCCAGCACTAGCGGGTTCTGCAGATACTGCTTGATTTCATCCAGCGCGCCTTGGCATTTATGATCCCAGACGAATGGGGTCCCTTTCTTCATCAGGTGACTATAAGGACGACACTTTCCGGAAAGATTGGCTATAAATCGCCGGATGTATGCGAGCTTTCCCAGGAGATACCGCAATTGCTTGAGAGTTCTTGGCGGGGGCATCTCCATGATTGCCTTGATCTTTGACGGATCTATCTCGATACCTCGGTGTCGGACGATGAATCCTAGGAATTTGCCCGAGGACACTCCAAACGCGCATTTGAGAGGGTTCATCTTCAAGTTGTATTGCCGAAGGCGTTGAAATACGATCTTCAGATGGTCGAGATGTTCCTCGTATGATTTTCTTTTCACCACGAGATCGTCGATATAGCACTCGACAATTTCATGTATGAGGTCATCAAAGATCTTCGTCATGGCCCTCTGATAGGTGGCACCGGCGTTCTTTAGACCGAAGGGCATCACCTTGTAGCAGAATATACCCAAAGGGGTCCGGAAAGTAGTATGCTTCTGGTCTTCGGGATGCATCTTTATCTGATTGTATCCTGATGAGCCGTCCATGAAGGAGAAAACTTCGTGAGTGGACGTGTTATCTATCATTAGCTCGGTGACCGGTACTGAGAAGTCGTCCTTCGGGCAGGCTTTATTGAGATCCCGAAAGTCTACGCAGATGCGCACCGTCCCATTCTTCTTCATCACCGGGACGATGTTGGCGATCCCGTCAGGATACAGAACCTCTTGGATGAAGCCAGAGTCGATTAGCTTCTTGACCTCGGCGTTGATGCTCATTTCAAGCTCGAGCTGCATTCTTCTCGGTGCTTGTTTGATTGGCTTGACGTCCGAGGATATGGCCAGTTTGTGAACCGCAATCTCTGGGTCTAGTCCTGGCATCTCAGAATAGTTCCATGAAAAGCGATCTTTATGCTACATAAGCACGTCTTTTAACGCAGCCACCCTTTCTTCAGACAATAGCTTACTGACGAATGTCGGCCGTGGGTCATTCGTCGTCCCCAAATCAATTTTCTTGAGGTTATCTGCAGTAGTATTTATTCCATCTTCCAGCTCTTTCGGTGCCGGTGGAAATTCTGAGATCACCTCGTCGTCATCGTTTTCGAAGCACCAGGGGAGGTCATCCATATTCTCGGTCTCTTCCTCTAATAGCGTTATCATATGGCAAGTACAAGCTCGCTTCCAAGATCGATGTGGATCTGGTTCTACTCTCGTGGCTTTGGGTTCATGCTTCTCCGGCGGAGTTATCCTCCAACTATCGGATAGGGCGATCTTGCCGAGCTGATAATGGTCTTCGACCCAGTTCTTGAAGGTGAAGCAGTCTTCGAGAGGGTGTCCTATTGCTCGGTGATAAGAGCAGTAGTCTGGATGAGAGACCTCGTTAGCTTGCTCGGGGTGCTTGGACTCCGGGAGTGTAAGCATTTGATGTCTTATGGCAAGATCGAGTATCTTCTTTGTCTTGTCTTGAGGAAAAGAGTATGCTCGGCTCATCTTCTTCATAAGGGACAAATCCGGACCGCTCGATTCCAGATCGCGTGGCTTCTTGGTCCCGCTTTGTCGTTGTCGAATGTCTTTTCCGCTTTTTGACTTGTTTATGCCTCTGCATCGGGCCTTTTGCACAACGGGTTGACAGGGAGGAGCCTTTTCATCTTTCGCAGCCTGTTGGAGAAGGCGTTGCGTCCTGGCTTTCTCGTAGCTGGCCATTTCGCGGTTATGGTCGTCTCAAACTTTTTAACCAGCTTCCCTTATAAGCTTGTCCATCTGTTCTTCGAACGACGGACTGGGCATTTTCACGTCGGGGGCTCTTTCTGGTTCAGGGTTAGCATTCTCCCATTGAGCATCTTCTTCTTCATCAAAGTCATGTACGGCATAGCAGTCGTGGAGCGGCTCCCGTTTCTTGGACTGAACATATCCAAGCCCGATCGCTTCCATTCTCCCGTTGGGCAACTTGCGCTGAGTTCCGGGAACGTTCCAGACCCTGTCATAGAACTTAGCTTTTCGAGCGGTCTGTTTGAAGGGTATCCCTTGGCGTTTCAACAGCCTTTTCAAGCCTTCTGTATAATATCTAGGCAGACGGATGGGCAGGAGCCTGTCAAGTGTAGAATCCGCGTCGTGCCAAATTTCTTTCTCCACTTTGGTTTCCCCAGAGCGGTAGAATAGGATCGCCTTTTCGCCTTCTCGCCTGAGAGGGACATAGATAGTCTGCAGCTCTTCCACACTGTATGTATCAAGCGCGTCGAGTTCTTTATGATTCTTAGGCGGAACCATGGTAATTTGCAAACTCTGATTATCACCATCGAATGCTTGTACCGAAGGCCGAGCGGAGAATATAGCATGGACCTCATCTTCCGAGTCACTGCCAAAGATCAACATGGGAGCGAATGGTCCCGGCTTTGTGCTGAGGTAGACCTGAATAAACTATCGCTTCCTCTTCTTCAGTATCACTCCCGAAGACTGGAATGGTGGTGATAGCTTTGTTCTCCGGTTTGTGACATCTCTCCGTGTCCTCGAAATCTGGCAAAAAGTATTTTGCATCTTCGTACTTGCGGACTTCGTTCACGGAGAATGGGTTCAGCTCTCCTGTTACGGTATACTCGAGACCATCCTTAAAGTATTTCATACGCTGATGTTGTGTAAAAGGGATGATGTTGTACTCGTGTAACCAAGGCCGACCGAGTAAAGCGTTGTAGCATGTCTTGGCGTCAATGACATGAAATTTAATATCCGTGACAAGTAGCCCGAATCGGAATATCAATATCACTGACCCAAGAGTCCGCGATGACTGGGAGTCAAAACCAGAGATAGTTATTTTATCACGAGCTAGATGCTGAACACTCATGCAGATTTCCTTCAATACTCTCACGTTGAGGAGATTGACGGAAGACCCATTGTCGACCAGGATTTTGCCTATCTTTATATCGTGGCAGTACCCTGAGACATAGAGGGGACGGTTGTGCTCGCACGTCCCAAGGAGGAGGTCTTCGTCACCGAAGGTGATATCGGCTGTGTGTACTTCCTCCAACTCGCCCTTCATCTTTTCTTCGGCGAGAAAAGCTTGGAATTGCTCTGGCTCTTGTAGCGCCTTGATCAACGAATCTCTTGCTTCTTTTGATAGTAAAAGGGCGTCGAGAATACTGAGCTGCGATGGTAACTTCCTCAAGTGCGTCAGAACGTTATAGTCCACCTTACTCTTCTTTGGCGGGTCCTTGGCGGTCAGTTCTCTCATGACTTGGTCGTCCAGGGCGATATCCTCGGAGACCTTTTCTTTTCCCTTATCTTTTCTACTCGTGGGTCCGAGATTCTTTTCTGGAAGCATGCGATTGCGCAGCTGGATGTTTTCACAGGCCTTCGGTTCTTGCTCCTTCCCCAATGCGGATTCTTTAAAGAGGGGGCCAAGAGCCATTTCTTCGTCAGAGTCTCTTCCGAAAGTGAGAATTTGCGATTCCCCGGTGTTGACCATGCGACAGTTACCGGTATCTCTTTTATGCTCCTCAGTCGCACTTCTTTGCTCCCGCTGAGTTTTGCATTTCATCCGCTTAAAATGTTGCTGGTGAGCAACATATCCCTACCACCATCTTTTAAAAGCATTGCACTCCTCGGTGGGGTGCGAAATTTTTCGATGATATGAGCAGTAGCTAGGATGTATCTCTGCTTCACCGGGAGTGTTTCCTTCGGAGGGTGGTAGCTTCATTCTTATTGATATGGCTTTAGCAAACCTTTTCCTCGTCTTGAACTTGATTTTACCTGCGACGGATGTTCCTTGATTCGGCGGGAGTGTCTCGACTCTTTCATCTAGTCGCCGGCGTTTGGCTCTTTCAAATATGGCCGTCTCGCGCTGCCGATCAGCTTTACTTTTCAAAAGAGCCGTGTTCAGGAATGTATCAATTATTTCGTCTGACGGCTCCAGAAGTTCCGGCTTAAGATTTGCCCCCAGCTTCTCAGTGCAAGGAGTTTCTTTATCGTCTATCGCCGAGTGAGAAATCACATGGCAACTTGCCACGTACTCCTCAGATCCATCCGACGAGCCTTCTCCATCATCTTCCTCCTGAAGGACGTGGCTGAGGAACTCTTGGAGCGTGATTGGAGTCCGCGCCTTCTGGTTATACTCTTCTAGCGCGTCGATCTATTTCTGTAGGTCCGTGCGCTTGTCGCCAGGCTTCACGGGCTTTTTGGATTTCTTCTTCTTTTTCGAAGATTTCGACGGCTGGACATGAACGCTTTGGCTATCACCACCAATCTTTGGAGTTGGGCATGGCTTCAGCATCCCTTCGATGATCTGGGGTTCTAACGGGTTCTTCCACCTGATCACCGATCATGCCTGAAGATCATTCAGCATCCTTTTGGTTTTGGCTGAAAGCACGACCTCCCATGGAGCTTCCTCAACAAAAGAGCACGTTGCCCCCGGTGTGTCCGTCTTCTTAGGAGTGTGCGGTTGTGGCAGGTTTACTTTCCACTTCTCAGACAGCGCAAACTTGCCTTGTAGGTACTGATCTTCAATCCATCCTTTAAAGACGAAGCAATTCTCGATCGGATGGCTTATCGTTTGGTGGAAAGGGCAATAATTGGGATTATTCACTTCGTTGGGTTGCGGTGGTCGCCTTGGATTCGGCAAATTGATAAGCCTGTTGCGCATAGCTAGTTCGAAAAGCCTCTTCGTTTTGTCCCGTGGGAATGAATAAGGACGCTTCATTTTCTTATTGTAATAGCGTTGTCTCTCCTCCAGTTGATCCGCTAGCTTTGGGGCACTGGGCTGCTGTTGGGTGTTTGCAACGAAGGCTGCCTTCTCTTTACCCTTGTCGTTCCGCGGTTCCGGCTTCGGGGGAGACGGTCTGTGACCCATTTGATCCATCTAGGCTAGTTTATCAATTAAATCCTGGAACGTGGTCGGTTTAAAGAACATCATGAACTGTGAAATAGTTGCATGAGGGTCTAGGGTGCCCACAAACATGCCCACAGCTGGCGCTTCTTCGATGCGCTGTTCTCACTTCGACCACAGATTTCGCCACCGGATTGCATATTGAACCCAAGTTTCGTCCGGCTTCACCCTTGCATTGATCAACGCCGTTATCGGGGTGCGTTCACTGGCACTCACGAATCGCTGGGTGAACAGCAACTCCATCTCTGCGAAAGTTTTGACGGAGTCGTTTGGAAGCTCGGAGTACCACTCGAACGCCGTCTCCGATAAGCTGCCGACGAATTGACGGAGCAGAAGCTTATCATCGCCCCCGGTGTTGCCACAAAGGGCCCTGAACTGGGCGACGTGCTGATGGGGATTGCATGTCCCCTTGTAGACATGGAATTTCGGGATCGTGTAGCCCGGCGGGTATTTTATCTGATCATACCAGCCCGGATACGGTCTCCCAGTCTTCACGACCTGACCAGCCGCTTCATTTGCCTGGTGAACTCGTATTTGTTGAGCAATATAGTCATCCAGGGCAGCTTTAGAGATTGTTTCCTCTTTGGCTGTTGAAAGAGCCGGAGGTGGATTTGACGTTTCTCCTCTGTCATCTTCGAGGATAACCGGAGGATCTTCAGCTGGAGGATCCGGCTGTATCATCATCCCGACCATGTCTTGGAACAGAAGAGACATTTGCTTTATATTGGCCGCTTGTTCCACAGCCTCCTTGTCCTTCTTTTCGAGCATTCTCCGAAGGAACTCCGCATCAGTCTTGTGTTCGCGACGTTGTTCCGATGACCTCTCCGGACTTTCTTTTGGCCCGGTGAGTGCAGCCATCGCAGTCAGCATCTCTTGGAGCTTCTGCTGCTGCTGTTCCTGGGCTCTTGTGATGGATCGGGTGAGTGGTCGGTGGCCCGTAGAAGCGCGGCTATCCTCCTTCCCGGATGCCATGTAAACGGTATGGACTGTTATGCCCCCAGACTTAGGGCGTTTGGGCTCGACGTTTTTATGGTCTGCCACGTTCACAAGGGCTTTCTCTGGCCTCCTTCTTTTCTGAGTGGTTGACGTTGAGGGGGCCGTCGCGGTGGGCACCCAAATAGCTTTTCGTGGCTTGGCAAGATGGCTTTCTTCTTGTTCAACCTTCGCCCTTTTCTGTCGGCGAGGGTAGTCTTGATCAACCACTGAGTTTCGAACCTGCCGCCAGACTTTGTAGATCTTGGAGGACAGCCGCTGAGGGGACTTTCTGGCTTTTCTTCTGCAATCTTCTCCAGTGGAGGAGGAGATATTTTTAGTACAGCGGTAGGAGAATTCCTACGCACCTTATTTAGCAGCTCAAAGTTGTTCCCAGTTGGAACAGCGGCATTAATTTCCGCCGTCGGGGCTGGTGGAGTTAGCCTAGAAGGGGAGCTGCCTCCGGCCTTCCTCACTCGGAGCCAGTGGCGACGTCGAGCGTGCCGAGCTGATGGAGTAGACTCAGTGACGGGGATGGCCTTGTCTTGCATCCTGTTCAGGTGAGGGGCTGTTGCCGGTGTCAGCCTATTAAAAACTGATGTCCTTTGAGTAGCAGGAGCGGGGGTGGGAGTTGGGACGGTCAGTCTTGTAAAGACCGACCCCTTGGCAGGAGAAGCCGCCTTGACGACTTCGGGAGCAGGGTTGGTCACTCTCTTCAGAATAACCTTCTCCGGGATTGCAGGCTTCATTGTGGGCCCGCGGGAATTTTGACCCAATCTGGAAAAGACCGAGGCGCTGGTGTCGGACGACCCGTTGAGAGGGGCCGCAGTAGCTGTAAGTCGATCGAAGACCGACTTCTTGGGAGCTTCTGGTACGAGCACGGGAGTGGTGAACCTCGTTGGCAGGAGCATGGTCCCGAAAAACTGCCCTGTGGTGGCTTGGGTGATCTACTCTACGGGCATCGTGAAGAGGGAAGCCGCTTGGGGCCCGTAGGCTATGCCCCCAGTTGAGGCAGGGCGCGAGTTGCAGCTGCATGTGGAACACTTTGAGCAGGTGAACGCTATTGATTCTTTGCTTTCTGCGCCAAGCAAAACGCCAAATCTTAGTACCTTGAAACCTAAGGGCAACCATTAGCAAACCGCGATTGGTTCACGAATACGACATACGAAGTGTGGAGTGGAAAGAGGAAAAGGTCCCACCGGGCGTGCCAGAATCTGTTCCCCTCCGAAAGACGGAGACGCGACCGCGCAGGTCCATCTTGCCTGAAATTCGGGGCAGATGCTAATTGGTGCTATCCGTCCACCTCTCCGAAGATGCCAAGTTGATTTATGGCACCATGTATCGAAGGTTTAAACGGATGTGGCCGATGTAGCAGACTTCGTCAGATTCCCCCTCGTTTGAGGGGTTTTTGATTGTGGGGACGCTCTTCCCTGCAGGCGCAAGCCCCTGCAGTTAATTACGCTACCGCATCGCGGTAACAACTTTCTCCTTCTCCAGATGGTCACTTCGTGTCGTGGGTGTTTGTTTTGTGTTCGGTTGCCCGTGGATTGTATACGGAGACTAAGTTATGTTGTCGCCCGTAGGACGTGGACTAGTCCAAATCCGTATCTTTCTTAGATTTGGGTTTGGGGGGGTTGTGTTTGAGGATACGTCAGCCTTATTTGAGGCTAAGACCAACTTAAACGTTTGTTAATGACACGTTAGTCTAATTCTAGACTAAGATCAACTTAACAGGATCGTTTAGATCCGACAAGAGAGCAATTGGGCTCTATTGCTTAGTTTAGTGACATTGCGGTCGATAACTAGTTTAAGAACATTACGGTCCAATGTTAGTTTTAAGACATTGCGGTCAAGGTTAAGGACCTCATAGTCCGTGAGCTTAAGGATCTCACAGTCCGGTGTTAGTTTTAAGACATCGCGGTCGAGGTTAAGGACGTCATAGTCCGTGGATTTAAGGACTCCACAGTCCGACGTTAGTTTTAAGACATCACGGTGGAGGTTAAGGACGTCATAGTCCATGAGTTTAAGGACCCCACAGTCCGTAGAAATGTGTGGTCGTCGGGACCCGTCACCTCTCTGACGACGTTGAAGGATTACAACGACGGATGTCAGACGAGTAAAGAGATGTACCCTCGAACCGGGTGTAGATTGATTGGAAGAGCAGTTAGGCTCAGTTCAATTTATATTGAGGACTTATGGCCAGAACTGGGCTAAGTCCGGTTAAAAATGTTTAACATTTTATTCATGTTTAACCTGTTAGGCCTTTATTTGGGCTCTGCCCTTTTAATAATGCATAGCATTGGGCTCTGACATTGGATGCATAGCATTTATCAGGGGCAAAAAAAAGTGGTCTGATAGTGCGCCACGTGGCTTGTCAGGCTCTTTGCGCCAATCAAAGAGCGCATTGCGCTGGCGCATGCAAAGGTGACACGTGTCACGCTCAGCGCTAAGCGCAAGTCTGTTAGCGTACTGCGCTTTCTGAGTGCGTTGCGCCAGCGAGTGACACGTGGCGCGCTCTGGCGCTGTGCGCTAATCCAATAGCGCAGTGTGCTATTTTTAGAAGCGCAAACGGTTTTGTGGTTGACACGTTGCGCGTTTTGGCGTTGTGCGCCAGTCCAAGGAGCGCAAAGGCGCAATTCAAGAGTGCAAGGCACTGTCCAATAGCGCAGAGCGCATTTTTGATCAATTTAAGATCAAAGAACAAGTTTATATTCTCTTAAAAGAGGCTTTGCCTCAAGATTCAAGAACCAAAGTTCTTGATCTCATCAAAAGGCTCTTCCTTTATAGATGAAAAAAATCTGTTAATGAAGTAAATTACTTCTTTAATCTTTTATATTTAGATCCTTTTTTATCTTTTTCTTTTCTATTGAAGATCTTGATCTTGTTCTTAGATCTCTGATCTTTTTAGAAGATGGTTCTTCTTTTTTAATGGGATGATTTCATCTCTGTTCTTATTCAAGAACATAATTCTTTACCTTTAAAGATGAAGAAAATGATCTTCTATCTTCAAAGGTTTGCCTTTCTTTCTTTTTGAGTTTTTCTCTCAAAGTTTGCAGAGGGTTCTCTCCATGTGAGACTTAAAGTCTTGGGGCCTGTATATAGGGCCAATTGATTTGTTAAGTTAGTTGAAGAGATATTTCTCTGATTGATTTGGGGATATTTCCCCACCGTTGGATCTTTGATCCTAGGGCTTCTATTTTACAGAAGGCAATCTTCTTGTTTTCAACAAGATTGGAAAGATCTTTCCAGAACAGAATTTTAATTCTGGTTATTTAATAATTTATTATTATTATTAGATCTTTTGATCTAACGGTGGGGAATTCTTTAAATTCCAGCGCTGGCGCACCTGCGTTTGACACTTGGCGCGCAAGCGCAGTGCAACTGCGCTAGCGCGCCTGCGTTTGACACGTGGCGCGCAGCGCAAAGCGCAGCGCGCCTGCGTTTGACACGTGGCGCGCAGCGCAGAGCGCAAGGGATCTGAAGCGTTGCTTCAATTTTTTGAATTTGAATTCAAAACAGAGCTTTGCTCTGATTGGGGGAAACAGTATTCAAGCTATGTTTTTTGACCTTCTCCAAGGCATAGTGATTGGTAGCTGCTGGGTATTCATCTGTAGTATAGATAGATATGTTGATTTAGGACAGTCGTACAGCTATTTTGGCCATCGTCAAGGGTTTGTACGGATGGATTCAAATTAACCTGGATAATGACGGGTAGAACTTGACTTGCGTCTTATGATATATTGGCCTTCGTCAAGGTCATAAGCGCCTGGGGAAAAAATCCACATCGAGAGTTTTAAAGGAAAATGCAACTTGCTAGTGTTGCATACCATTTGGGGTGTGATGATTTTGGTAGGATTCCTTCAAGGTTGTCACACGATGGTATTCGGATCCCGATCCTACTGTGAGTATCCACTACTCTTCGGAAGATTTTTTTCACTAAAACAATCAATGCTATAAACCAAGTAGGTGCCCAGAACGGTATTAGCGGGGATACGCCTCCAGAGAAAAGAGGTTATGTAATTAAGGAATTTCGCGAAAACGTTGGAAAACCTCTCTCGAAGTATCGACACTAGCCTGGGCGAAAGGTTAAAGCAAGAATTGTAGGGTGAGATTAATCCTGACTAATTCTTTTTTTATGGTTTGAAGGAGGATTCGAGGAACAGTGGGAGCCATCCTGTTTAGATAAACTAGTAACTAATCTAAACTTGCAAGAGCATCATGCTGAGTGTTTATTCTCTCTCTTCTAATTGCAGTGACCAAAATGACCAGGCTTAAGTTACTGCTAGATAAAAATAAATTGACCGGGCCAAACTATAAAGATTGGCTAAGGAATGTCCAGATGGTCATTACCTATGACAAGCTGGACTACCTCCTTACTACCAAAGCCCCCGCCGTCGCAGGTTCAGATTCCACCATCGCGGATGTTGAAATCCGTAAGATATGGGAAATAGACAGTGCGAGAGCCAAGTGCATCGTGTTGGCCTCAATGGATAATGAACACCAGAGGCGGCACGAGAAAATGGACTTAGCTTTTATCTTCCTCCATACCAAAGATTTATATGGAGAGCAATCTCGTATCGCAAGATATGAAACCTCGAAGAAATTGTTTCAGGCGAGGTTGGCTGTCGGATCATCTGTAGGGGACCACGTCCTTAAGATGATTAGCTATATTGAAGAGCTCACGGACCTTGGGATCACGTTGGAGAATGAGTTATATACTGACTTGATTCTACAGTCCCTCCCCTCTATCTACGCCCAGTTTATCTTGAATTTCAATATTCAAGGGAAGGAAGTTTCACTTCCAGAACTCCTCAATATGTTGAAGAGCACTAAGGACACCCTGCAGAAATCTAGAGAGACACTCGCTCTGCTTATTGGGGAATCTTCCTCTTCTAGATCCAAGACGAAAGCCAAAGGGAAGAAGAAGAAAGCCTCCACCAAGCCAAAAGGCGGTGTCAGTAAGGTAGAAGGAAAAGGCAGGGCAAAAGTTTCGGGGCTGACAGTAAGGAAGGAGGAATGTTTCTATTGTCATGTAAAAGGGCATTGGAAGAAGGACTGCAGGGCTTGGAAAGCCAGAAACCAGGATTCGAAGCACGTTGTGGTTTCGGCATCAGATGTGTTTATGATTAAAAATTGTCTGTCAATTAACTCTACTTCTTGAGTACTAGATACTGGATCAGTATCTTATATCTGTAATTCATTGCAGACTCTTAGAAACCGTAGAGTTATCAAGGAAGCTGATATGACTCTCAGGGTTGCTAACGGAATGAGTGTGGATGCTGTATCCGCAAGGGAATATCACCTAGGATTGACAGGTAGACAGATTTTGATTTTGCGTAACTGTTTGTGTGTACCTAGTTTGGCATGTAATATCATCTCTGTATCTTTACTATCTAAAGAAGGTTATGATTTTACATTTGTAAGCGATATCGTCCATATCCACCTTAATCAAGATTTGATTGGGTCAGGTACACTAGATAACGGTATATACGTATTAAATCAAGCTCAGATTTTCAATGTCCAGAACACACTTAAAAGAAAGTCTCTGGAATTAAATCAGGCTTTCTTATGGCATGCAGATTGGGTCACATCAATGAAACACGGTTGACGAAGTTACATAAAGAAGGATATTTGAATCCGTTTGAATATCAGTCTTATGCCACTTGTTAATCATGTCTCAAAGGAAAGATGACAAAGACTCCATTCACTGGACACGGAGTAAGAGCTAGCGAACTCTTGGGACTCATACACAGCGATGTGTGTAGTCCAATGTCTACACATGCAAGAAGTGGTTATTCCTACTTCATTACTTTTACAGATGATTTCTCAAGGTACGGACATGTATTCTTAATGAAACATAAATCCGAGGCCTTTGAGAAATTATGGGAATACAAGAATGATATGGAAAAACAAACCAGCAAAAGTATCAAGACATTTAGATCTGATTGAGGTGGTGAATACTTAAGTGCCGAGTTTCTGGATTACTTAAAAGAGAATGGAATTCTCTCTCAGCTTACTCCTCCATACACACCTCAATAAAACGGTGTATCGGAAAGGCGAAACCGAAACTTATTGGATATGGTACGTTCCATGATGAGTAATGCTGAGTTATCGTGATCCTTCTGGGGTTATGCACTAGAATCAGCTGCATATCTTTTGAATAAGGTTCCTACTAAGTCTGTGCCTACCACACCATATGAAATGTGGAGTGGGAAGAAACCATAGCTTAAGTATCTTAAGATATGGGGATGTCCAGATTTTGTAAAAAAGCAGCATGCTGACAAGCTCGAAGCACGCTCAGTACTGTGTAAGTTTGTGGGATACCCAAAGAACTCCAGGAGGTATCTTTTCTATTACGCAGAGGAACAAAAAGTCTTTGTTTCTCGGCATGCCCACTTTTTGAAAACTCAATTTCTTGAAAAAGAAATAAGTGGGAGCACAATAGAACTGGAAGAAATTCCAGAACCACAAGCTATTACTGAAAGCATGGAGGAACCAATAGTTTTGAAAGAACCGAACATCCCTGCGCCCAGTTCGCAGGACTAGTAGGCAGTCTCATCCGCCCGAGAGATACTATGGTTTTCTAATAGACGAGGATATAGAGGATTGCATCATCGACGATGATGAGCCAACTAGTTTCCAGCAAGCCATTAGGAGCAGAGACTCGGTAAAATGGCTGGATGCAATGCGGACCGAAATAGAGTCCATGTACACCAACAAAGTATAGACTTTGGACATTGCTCCAGAAGGGGTAAAACTCTTAGGCTGCAAATGGATCTTCAGAAAGAAGATTGGTGTAGATGGACATGTTGAAACCTATAAGGCTAGACTTATTGAAAAAGGTTTTCTTCAAAGACCTGGTTTGGACTGTGATGAAACCTTTTCTCCGGTGGCTATGCTCAAATCCATTCGGATCCTACTTGCCATTGCTGCCTTCTACGATTATGAAATTTAGAAGATGGACGTAAAGACCGCTTTTCTGAATGGAAATTTGGAAGAGTGTGTTTATATAAATCAACCGGAGGGTTTCATAGAGAGTGGGAGCAGCGGAAAAGTGTGCAAGTTGCTTAAATCCATTTATGGATTAAAGCAGGTATCGCGGAGTTGGAACATCTGTTTTGATGAGGCTGTCAAGGAATTCAACTTTATCAAAAATCCAGATGAACCATATATTTATAGTAAGATTGTAGCGAGAACTGTGGTATTTCTCATCTTGTACGTGGATGAAATTCTCCTGATAGGAAATGACATTCCTATGCTACAATCAGTCAAAGGATTCTTTTCACAAAGGTTCTCCATGAAGGACCTGGGTGATGCCTCCTATATTCTGGGGATCCAGATCTATCGTGATAGATTTAAAAGGATATTGGGACTTTCACAGTCAAGATACATCGACACCATACTGAAAAGATTTAGTATGGAAGATTCAAAGCGCGGTAATCTACCGTCTTGTCACAGAATCACCCTCTCCAAAAAGATGTCTCCCAAGACTGATTTGGAAAGGGATCGCATGACTATTATACCCTACGCTTCTACGGTAGGCTCTATAATGTATGCGATATTGTGTACCAGACCAGATGTAGCTTACGCACTGAGTGTTATAAGCAGATATCAGTCAAACCCAAGGGAGAAGCGCTAGACAGCAGTTAAGAACATTCTTAAGTACCTGAGAAGGACTAAGGAGATGCTCTTGGTGTACGGCAGTGAAGACCTCCAGATCAAGACCTTCGCCGAATCAAGCTTCTAGAGTGACAAGGATGACTCCAGGTCCATGTCGGGTTATGTCTTTACCCTCAATGGAGGGGCGGTCTGTTGGAAGAGCTCCAAGCAGGACACCGTTTCTGACTCGACGATGGAAGCAGAGTATATCGTTGTATGTGACGCCGCGAAGGAAGTAGTCTGGATGAAGAAGTTCATTAAAGAACTTCAGGTGGTTCCTTCCATTGTTGATCCAATACCTCTGTATTATGACAACAACGGGGTTATAGCTTTAGCGAAAGAACCAAGGTCCCATCAGAAGTCCAGACATATCTTGAGGCGGTATCACCTGATCAGGGAGATTGTGGATGGCCGGGAGATCAAGATGTGGAGAGTAGACATGGAGAACAACACTGCAGATCCACTCACAAAGGCCATCCCTCAAACACAGTTCGAGAGGCTAATCGAGATGATAGGTCTGCGATATGCCAATACATGGCCTTAGTGCAAGTGGGAGATTGTTAGTGATATATGCCCTAGAAGCCATTATTGTAAAGTACTGGATTGTATATTACATTTTGGAAGCTTGGGATATTCACAGATATAATAACAGTCTTGCTCAAAATAGTAGTATGCTACTTGGTTTGATTCTACCTCAATATGTGTATATGTTTCTTTTAGCATATCGCTAATACATATTGGTAGAGCCCTTAGGATGTTTGCTTGACTACCAGCGTTGTAATGGCAGTCACACTGGTGGGGACTGGGTAGTCTGTAAGCACATCTTTATAAAGGTTCCTAGTTGTAGGATTATCGAGACGAGGTATCGATACTCCAGAGTAGACTAGTGTATATGCTTCTTATCCCAGCAGGGGAGATGGTCTGTCCCCCAGCCATTGGTATGTCATACCGGAGATAGTCTACAGGTGCTCATTGGGTTATGAGTTACATTGGACGGACTCGTTGGGAACTGTCGGTTGGTATTATACCTATCGTCAGGTAGCAGTTCCTGGGTGGCATGAGTACAGGTCAGTCTGTTGACTTGACATCACTATTCGTCTCGAGTGTGTTCCCACTAAACTTAGATTACCATCCTACCACGGCTCAAAAGAGTCATGCAAACAGGTAGTAGTTGGGTGAAGTCCTGAAACACTTGGAGGAAGTAGCGGTTAGATAGGATTCGTCTTTCCCGGTATTGGGGGTTGATATCGCCCTATGTTCAGAAATCCATTACACAAAGTCCCTTGCTAGGGCAAGCAAGATTTACTAGTAGGTACTCAAGTAGTTTTTCAGGGTAGATTGGGCTCTATCCCGGCACGACTTATTGCGCTATTAGGGGTCTGACGGTTACCATCCCCCTAGGCCTGTTATGCGAGTATCTTAGACGAACAAACCGGAATGTATGGAGATTGTCACAGATAGGCTCAGTAGGAGTTCGGATGAATTTGCTCATCGGCCTTCTTATCGACAGATAGCTGGGTAACCGTTACGTGCAGCTAGTACCGCTGACGGACTTATGGTTAAACACACTGCCAGCGTACTGTCGAGTCTTTAGAGTTCCACACAGAAGGTTTCCCTGCTTCGGGCGAAACGATATAGAGGCCGTATGGTTTTACGGCAGGGTTCCGATCATATACATGTACTAGCTACACGGATGTTGTTCGGACGGATAATACTAGTAGGCTTTAGTTTAAGCCGGATTCTAGCATTATATTATTGGATTATTATTATCTTATTGTATTCATATTTTTAAGAATACGAATACGGATATGTATATATGGTGAGGGCATTCTTGTAATTTCACAAGACATGCTTCTAGAAGGGGACACCACATTATTTAGATTTATATATTTTGAGAAAAAGATTAATGAGGTGGAAAATGAAGATATTTGTGGCATGGTTAAGTATGGCTCATTTGCATTTGTTTATTGGTTTGGACTCACTATTCAAGTATGGTTGATATTTTCAATTGGAAAATATTACAAGCTTGAGTGAGATGAGTATAAGATCCATTCTTCACTTGCCATAACCTTAGTTCATTTGCTCATTTTGTTTCTCTCTCCATTTTTTCTCTCCTTCTTCTTCAAGATCCTAATCCCTCACATGAGTTGTGAACCATAGGGTCAAGTAAGATTAAATACTCCATTAGATACTCTACATCTTCTAAGCTACCTAGCTTAGCGAACTAGGTAACTTAATTACCTCGGTTTAGAGGTTGGAGCTTGAAGTATAGACTTTCGGGTGGATCATCTTCGACACGAAGAGGCCGACGATCAAGCGCGATCTGGATTTTCGAGGAGCTCAAGAAGAGGAGGAGAAGAAGACCCGAAGGACAAGTAACAAGAAGGTATAAACACTATCATAGTAGTTAGAACCTCCTAGTAGATATAGCTAGTTAAGGTTTCCGTAAAGATCCTGGAGTTAAAGTCGGTGTTGCGAAGTAAGAAAAATGGTTTTTTTGTAAATTTCGCTCCCCCGCGAACCCGCGGGGTGCGCGACATCGAATTATAATAATTGGCCCTATCGAACCGGTATCATTCGAAGGACATCGGTTCATACTAGCAACAACTGACTACTTCTCTAACTGGGCAGAAGCAGTGCCTCTAAGAGAAGTGAAGTCGGAGAATATCCTCCATTTCTTCAAGACTCATGTCATATGCCGGTTTGGAACTCCGCGACGGATAATTTCAAATAACGGGCCAGCTTACAGAAGCCATAAAATAAGCTACTTTGCACAACAGCATAAAATAGATTGGAGATACTCTTCAGTCTATAATTCTCGAGCCAACGGTCTAGCTGAAGTTTTTAACAAGACCTTAACAAAAATTATAAAAAAGACGATGTCCAGAAACAAAAAGGACTGGCACAAAAGGCTGCATGAGGCTCTCTGGGTGTACCGAACAACGTTCAAGACGGCCATAAATACAATACCATACGCATTGTTGTTCGATACGGAAGTAATGCTCCTATTAGAAATAGAACTCCCCTCTTTATGAGCAGTAGTTCGATACGAGCTGATAGATGAAGAAAATGCTCATGTTAGTCTTGAGGAGCTCGATGCCCTCGACGAAACTCGCCTTATAGCACAGCAAAATCTGGAGGCTTATAAGGCAAGGATGATACGGTCATATGAAAAACTGACCAGGCCGAGAATATTCCGCCAAGGCGAACTTATGGTAGTCGTCAAAAGACCAATGATCCCCAATCGTGCAAAACGGGGGATGTTCGAGCCGAACTATGAAGACCTGTACATCATAGACAAAGTTTACCAAGGTGGTGACTATCTGCTCATGGATATACATGGCGAAAGACCCTTCCGGCCAATAAACAGCCGATTCCTAAAGAAATACTATGCTTGACGAGTCATGACTTAGGTCAATGATAGATAACGATGCTTGTGTCTGCTCGCTATCTTCGTGAGTCAGAACTCTGAGTGTAGTATCCAAAAAGCCCCGTCGCCTCAAAAATGGTAATAATAGACCGAGAAGATCCTAAACTAACATTCCTCCTCAAAAATGGTGATAATGGACCGAAACGTCCCTAAACTAACAATGGACCGAGAAGTCCCTAAACTAACATTCTGCCTCAAAATGGTGATAATGGACCGAAACGTCCATAAACTAATAATGGACTGAAACGTTCCTAAACTAACATTCCGCCTTAAAATGGTGATAATGGATCGAACGTCCTTAAACTAACAATAGACCGAAACGTTCTTAAACTAACAATGGACCGAAACGTTCCTAAACTAATGTGTTCCCCCTAAAAACGGGAATAATGGACCGAAACGTCCTTAAACTAATACTGGACTAAAATGTCCCTAAACTAATGTGTTCCCCTAAAAAACGGGAGTAATGGACTGAAACGTCCTTAAACTAACAATGGACCGAAACGTCCTTAAACTAATATTCGTCCCAAATATGGGAATGTTAGACCGAGGAGTCCTTAAACTAAAATTTGTCCCCAAATGCGGGAATGATGGACCGAAAAGTCACTAAACTAATAATGGACCGTAACGTTCGTAAACTAGCATTTCACCCCAAAATACGGCGATATGTTCTCTTGAGATCTATATTGCAATTGAAACCCCAACGATGAAGATTGCAACTCAAGTACCACCGGCTACACAGCTACTCCGGCAATGAAGTCACCCTCAAGTCCCACCGGCAAACAGATGGGTCACCTGCGACGAAACTACTTTCGAGAGTTTCACCATGCTAAAAAAATTTGGTATGTCCACAAGCAAAATGGGCATGGATGAAAACCCGAAAGCGCGCCGTGAGTAAAAACAGCAGGACTGCCGGCGAGCTTGTAAAAACCCAAAAGGGTGCGAACTCGTTAAAAAACGGTATGTCCACAAGCGAAATGGGCACAGATGAAAACCCGAAAGGGCGTTGTGAGTAAAAACAGCAGGACTACCAGCGAGCATGTAAAAACCCGAAAGGGCGTAAACTCATGAAAATAAAAAATATACGCTTGCAGGATCTTGCGAGGAGAAAATACCTGCGTAAAATCCTTACGACTCACAAAGGAGCAACACACTTAGGAGTTCTCACGATTCCTAAGGAGAAATTACACTTGCGAGATCCTCACGACTCGTAAGGAGAATTCCCCTCTATGACACCCTCATGGCTCATAGGATTCAAAAGCCTTAAGCTACAGGGATCTAAACATGTTCTTAAGCCATAATATTCACCAAGGTGCCCTACAGGCGGTCCAATATTAGCCCTTATGTACAATCCACGGGTATAAATAAATACTCTCCCACCAAGTCCCACCAAGTTCCACCTATGGCGAGAAATGTCCTGTATGGTGAGCGGCACTTGTAAGTCCTCACGACTTACAAGGAGAAAATACTCTTGTAAGATCATTACGACTTACAAGAGAAAACGCACTTAGGAATCCTCACGACTCCTAAGAAGAAAATACACCTACGAGATCCTCTCGACTCGTAGGTAGAAATGCCTTTATGAGACCCTTACGACTCGTAAAGTCGAAAAGCCTTAGTCGACGGGATCCTAACCCTGTTTGCTAAGCTGTAACAACTACAAAATCTCTACACCTTTGAACTATTTTTTTAATAAAATACGCTATTTAATTGTTATTGGTATTTTTCCGTATATTTTATTAAATATATTATTTATTTAATCCCTCCATCTATTTTTCCTATTATTCTCTTTGATCCCAAAAGCCCGTTTCTATTATTTAAATCACTTAGCTATTTAGTCTCCTTCCGTTATCACATAAACAATCATAGTAATCTCATTTCATTTTATTGAATACCCAAATCAGATATCCCATGAACCCTAACCCATATTCTTTTCTTTATTTTTCAAACCCAAACCAAAATTCATCTCTTTTTTCATTTCCTTTTCTTTTCATTTTTCTTTTATTCCCATGTTCAGCCCAAGCCCAAAAAGCTTTTCTTTTTCTTTTTTAGGTTCCTACAGACTAGGCCACTTCTCCTTCTCCTCTCTTTCTTTCTTTTCAATTTCTTTTCCATTAAAAACAGCAGCCACTGCCCTCCTTTTAATTACTTCTCATTTTCCCATTACCTTCTTCTCTCCTTCCATATAATAAACGCCACATATCCTATTCTCTAATCTCCAATTAAAACCCCCTCAACTGTTCTTCTCATTTGAAACCGATCTCTCTACACCTTTTCCCCTCCCTCTTGTAACCGAGCCCCTCTATCTCCCTCTCTCATTCAATTCTATATCTATCCCTTCTCTTCACCTTCTTATTCTCATATATAAACTATCCATCATCGACAAAATTTTTTTTCCATCATCACTTCAATACTACTCTCCTCATAATTACCTACCTCATCACCAACACCCCTCAGCTGACCACCTCCTTGGCCGAACATCCCTAGCTACACCAACCCTAAATCTTCGACGCCTATTAGATGTGACCTCGAGGTGTGAAATGAGGCTCTAAGGATGTGCACGAGTCCGTATGATCATAACGACCATTTCCGCGCCTCCGGATCTTCAATCCGTCGACATTTCAAATTTGCGCCCGGAGGTGTTCGTCGAAATGCCTCCATAAAAAAATTACATTGTTTCCTACGCGTGTAAGTCCCTCTTCCTTCTCTCTCATCACGTAATCTATCAATCTCTTCAATTTCGATTTCACTTTGTTCAAATCTAATTTCGTAGCTTGCTGTGAATTAAACCTCGAGATCATTGAATCCATGGTTTTAGGGTTTTTGCCCCAAATCAAGAGCTTAGAAGTTTAAACCTTAGCTTTCATTGCTTAGACCATTCTGCTTTCTGTTGTTTGAGCTTTTGATTGGGATTTTGAGTGCTAAAGTTGCTCCCTTTGATTACATTCATTGGTTGTAATTTAAAGTTTTTTTTCCTATATTTTGAATATAGGAATCCCTGAAGTAATGCATTTTAGTTCATGCTTTTGTTTTAGATTCATTGCATAGAAATAGCTCATTCCATTTTTGCTTAGTATCTAGTCCCCATCTAAATTTTAGGTTTTATATTTTAAAACTATTAATTCATTGAGGAAATAAGGTTTAGAATCTCAGGTTGTTGTTAAGTATGTTTTTCTTCATTTCATGGTCTTGAGCCTTGTAAATAGGATATTGAATAGATTGTGGTGGTATCAAGCAATTGCTGGTGAGGATATAAAGCAATTAAAATCTAAGATGACAAAATAAGAATAATTATATGATTATTTCAACCAAAACACACAACGACCGGTAGGTTTTCCAGCAAAACTATGATACTTTGACAATTAATTGAAGTTTGAAGGAAATCATCACTTTCTAATACTGTTACATAAATGGCTTCATATATTAGTAATTCGAATCTATAAACTCATATGAATAAACTATTCTGACTTTAAGGTAAGTCCCTTCTTTCCTCCGTCTCTTTCCCTCCGTGCCTCTGTTATGACTTCAATAAACAGATGTCCCCTCGCATCGTAAGTCCCCTGCCCAATCCCTCTACTCTCTTTTTATCTGTTTCTGGTATTTACTGCTTCTAATTTTATTCTGATCACTCTTCAGCTTAATAAGCCTCCCGTTTTTTTTTTGTGTATACATATTATTTTAGTTCTTGTATTTGTAACCTAGTTGTCTTTGTCTGGATCCTACAATTTGCTAAATCATATCTCAACCATTATATTTCTTTTCAAAAAAAAAATTCAACTTGTTATCAGGTTGAAAATTTTGCTTTAAGATTTATACAAAATTCTATGTGTCATACACATAGGCCTTCCATATTGATTAAAAAAACTGTTTTCTTTAACATTTCTATCTTAATTTAAAATCCTACAACATTAATTACTATTGGTTTCTATGATAAGCATTCTAGAAGTCTTCTACTTTGTGCAGATTTACATTATCTGTAATAAAACATGCAGCAGCATTTGGTAGTAGTTTCAGGCTAATGATCTTTATATAATAATTCCATACGATGTAAAATTATTTGATCTGTAAGTAGTACTTATGTACTGGTTTAAGCATAATTTATTTCATTCTTTCTTCTACTTGGCTTATAATTTGGAGATTTTAATTATTACTCTATCCCTTTGATTTCAACTTGTAGACAATATATTATTTTTGGAAATACCTTTTGAGAGAATACTATATATAAATCGAGGAATAGAAGAGGTCCCTTGCTCTTGCTCAAGTTGTAGTACTGCAGCGTTCACAACCTCTTCAATAGTAATGCCTCATGCTACTGCATGATGATGGAGTTTTTATTAAAATGCCCTAAAGTTATTGTTTCACTAAAATACCCAAATTTACCAAAATCATATATTATCAAAACACCCTTAACTTTCCAAATAATATTTTCATTAAAACATTCTTGAGAAGTTAAAATATAATATTTTACATAAAACCCTTCGAGAATTAAATGGCTTATTTTATAAAAATGCCATGAAGTTCTAAATGACCTATATACCCATGTACATGATACCTTATATGACTTAGCAATGGACACTTGAATACTTGATATGTATATATGACCACTGGATATGACTTGTACCAAACCTTCATGCTTTGATCTTGCTTGACTCGAATCATGAATACAATTGGCATGACTTCTTCTTGACATTACTACATGATTCTGGACATGAACTCAATCCTGAAAACTTGATATCATATATCACCTTTTGTATTCATGTATTCGATCAAGACTCACAATATTAATCATAGACTAATATACAAGGAATGTTGGGGTAGTTTGAGTAAGAATTCAACGAAATCTTATGAGTCCCATTATTACAAATCATGTTGCTATGGTACCGGGCTGAAATGGTACAAATCATGTTGCTGTGATACCGGACTGAAACGGTACAAATCATGTTGCTGTGGTACCGGGCTGAAACGGTACAAATCACGAATTCACGAATGAAGGCCCGTGTTTCCAAACCCCTGGATGATAGCATGTTGGGTTTGGAATACTTCAATAACAATTGAAGTCCCGCTATTTTGGGCCCGTGATTCCTTGCCCTTGGACGATAGCCTTGGGTTCGAGAATACTCTTGAAATTGGTTGGCATTCACACTTAAACTTACGTTAGTTAAATTACCTTGTAGAGTCCTATTAAGACACATATTTCATGTTCACTCACACACAATTATTACATATTATGCTATATATGTCATATTCTATTTCATTATGTACTTTTTATGCACCATATATCTTTCTCATCCTTTCTGGGGACTTACCGAGCGCTAGTTCGCTGACGGGCATTCCATCCACTATTCTTTTCTTGGAATGTTCGTCAGGTGGTCTAGAGACTAAAGAGGTGGAACAGGAGTACAACCAGTTCACAGCACAGGTCTATCTCTAGTTTTTTTCAATCTGTATTTCAGTAAGCCATATGTTTAGGCTTTTATGTTTATGTTTTTATTTCAGATGTCTTGTATCAGTTTAAACCTTGTAAAGTTGTGAATGTAATTATATAAAGTGGTTGAATTTTATTTTTCACTTGTCTCTTCTTGTCATTATTATACTGCTTACGTTACGCTTAGCGTATTTATTTTGAGAAATGACCTTCTCGAAATAAATACGTCGCGGACGTGTCACGTACCGTTACCACTCTTTTGGGAAGCGGAGCGTGACATAAGCCATCTTTGTTCAAATCGACAAAGGCAAATGATGATTCACTCCTGGCAATACCCCAGTTGTTCAAATCGACAAAGGCAAATGATGATTCGCGATGCTCTATCTTTTTAGCTTTTATGTCATGAAAGTTGCGATTGCCAAATCATTTCGACTATTTATCACGATGCCCAATCATTTCGGCTGTTTTTGTTTTTACTCGATGCTTTTTATTACGAGTTCCCCTATCATTTTGGCTTTTTTTCCTTCCTTTTTTGAGTTGGGGATTTGAAATCTGATACCGATCAGCATCGCTACCACTGGAATATTTCCAGGAGTGAATCATCATTTTCCGTGAGAGGAATTGAAATTTGATACCTATTTAGGTATCGATATCGCTACGGGAAAAGAAATAAAATAAATAAAAAAGATAAATGAAAATGAAATTTTTCCGCCCAGCAAGTATGTTCATATCGACTCTTGTATACGATCCATAGGCACAAATGAAAAAAGGGAACAATATTTTCCCACCACGCTTCGTCAAAAAGAGAACCGGGTCTTGACGATACATATACAACCCAGAAACTGTCCTGGCGTTCCTTCTCATTCAGGCATTGTGCAGACGCAACGTCATCATTAAAAAATAACCAAGGGTCGAAGAAAAAATAGAGTAATGGCAAAATCCTAAGATCCAAGTCTCGACGGTACATATACAACCTAGAGACTATCCCGGCATTCCTTCTCATTCAGGCAGGATGCAGACGCAACGTCATCATCAAAAAAGAAAAAGAAAGACCAAAGGGTCAAAGAAAAAATGGAGTAATGGAAAAATCCTAAACTCCAAGTCTCGACGGTACATATACAACATAGAGACTATCCCGGCGTTCCTCCCTCATTTCAGCAGAATGCGGATGCAACAATCAAATGAAATTGGAGCAATGGTATATTCCAAGCTCCGGACTTCAATTGCAATACATACAACATAGAGGTCCTACAAATGTCCACCCTACTTCAGCAAAGAATCGGTACGATATCGTCAAAACAAAAATGAAGTGACGACATATTCATAATTTCGGGTCTTGACGGCAGTACATATAAAGCCTAAAGATCGTTGGAGATCATCACATCCCAGAAGGGTGCGGTTATGACTCATCTAGGCTCCAAATTGTGCCTAACCTCAACTAAAAAGCGCCATAACAAATATCTAACGCTTGTTCTTCTGATCGTAATATAAATACTCCAACCTAAGAAGATTACTTGAAGACGTCTTGTCCAGCCTCAGAAAGGATCAGAGACACGACAGTCGCGGGGCTACTCGAACAGCGGCTTAAAAACTGCATATCGAGGAATATATTAGCCAACGCGACGGTACCATGGACTAAAACCCTAGTACCACAAACCTAACAGACCTCTGTCATAAAAGAATGGGGGTTATCTATATACAATGTTAGGACAAGTTCGCCTGTAAACCTAAGAGAGGTAAACTAAAAACACTCCGAAATGATATATAAACTAGAGACTCTGAAATGAGTGAATAAACTATAAACTCCGAAATAAGTACATAAACTAGAGACTCCGAAACGAGTAAATAAACTATAAACTCCGAAATGAGTGAATAAACTACAAGCTCCGAAATGAGTGAATAAACTAATCCGCTCCGAGTCAAGACATCAAAAGATAGAAAGGTGTAAGCATGAAATAAAATATGTTTTTTATTCACAAACCAAAATGAATACAAGATAAAAGGAGAGGAAATACAGCGACAAAAAAATTAAGACGGTAGACGATTCAATAAGCCAGCTAGATCATCATGTTTTCGCCGGACCTCCGCCTCAAGCTCTATCAATGCCGCAAGCTGAGCGTCTGCATGTGCTTGTTGTTGTTGATACAAAAAAAACTGATGCTCAAGCTCTTTCTCAGCAGTCTTGTGAGTCTCAATCATTTCGTGCGTAAAAGTTGCAGCTTTATCAAGAGCCGCCACCTCCGTAATTGCCTCTTGAAGAACTCGCCAAATTTCATAGGCCCGAGTAGTTTAGGTTGCGAGCAGGGCTTGGAGTTCCCCCAAAGCCTTCGAGGCCAGTTCTCTCTCCGAAAATTTACGGTTGAGCATTTTCTCACAAGATCGGAAGTTGGTCGCACACCGATCAATCCATTCATGCAAATTGGCCTTTACAGATAAGATCTCCGAAGGAAAGTGTATGCATTCAACTCCATGAAGAGAAGCCTCCATTCGACGGCAATACTCAACCAAGTATGCACCGATGACTTGTCATGGTAGGTGGCAAGAACGGAAAAAGAAGCATTCGCTTTGACAGCAAATTCCTCTGCAATGACGGAAGTGCCGGTGTAGAGATCTTCGATAAGAGTGGCCAGTGAATGTGTACTCTGCTTCGCCATCCTTTCAGACATACGTCTGGCATAAGGGCCCAGCGGCATGCAAATATAGGACTCAAATAGAGTCAGGGTTGGCAGAACTGTGAATATATATATATATATATATATATATATATATATAGTCACCTTTCCAAAGGGGAGATAAACAAAAGAATACCAAAGTTGGAGCATCACTTACCCATGGCCACATAAGGCAAATCTGAGAAATCTCCAGGCCCGTCAAGAACATCAACTTTATCATCGGCTTGTAGAACTATGGTTCAAAATAAGGGTGTGTCGGTGCCATTACAGAAATATAGTATAGAAGGCAAGAGAATACCAACCATGGCTGGAAGAAAGGATGACACGCTGGGGGGTATCACATCCGGGGCCGCCATATTGAGTAAGCGTAAGGTCTCCTTCGGAGAATGATCTATAATGGAGGACGCCAACTCTCTCAACTCTGGAAACACGAGAAAGGCTCAGACATGAAAAAATCATTAAAACAGAAAGAGAGATTACCTTCAATACTTCGTCCGTTCTAGACCAAAGGGACCACCACCTTAGGAATATCCTCTACATTCTTTAGTGCGCCATTGGTAACATCTACGGAGTCTACAGCTGGTCTAGGAACCTCCTCCGAAGGAATAAAAGTCATCACCGGAGTCTCTAAAGAACGATTTGGGCTCGAAACTGCGCCTGCCACGGAGGGCCCTACAAAAGAAAAATGTGTAAAGACGAATGCAATATGAAAGCAATATAAATCATTTACTGAAAAGGATGTAAAAGGTATAACGATACGCCAAGGAGCCTGAAGTATAGCCTTTTCGAGCCGCTGCTCTTTTCTTGTTAACCACGCTCGTCGGGCTTCGATCGAAGATAGAGCTCTACCCGCTTTCAGAGCAGCTTGTCTTCAGAAGCGGCCGATATTGGTTGTTTAAGAGCTCTTTCTTCTATCGGCGTTAAAGGAACTGCCGGTGACATAGCAGGAGCTGAATCGACATTATGGAACTCGACGGGAGGGAAACCTCCTTTCTTAGGGCGCACGTTTTCGGCATCATCCTGTGACCGCTTAAGGGCTTCGGCCAACTGAGCGGCCCCCTCGACAGATGTACCCGGAAAAATAAGACCATCATCTGGTTCTTGCACAGGCATAAGCTCATCATAAACGAGAGGTTCAGGCTCGAGCAAGGTGTCGATTAAACGCACAGCCGACTTCTTCCTCTTTTTAGAGCCCAAGCTAGCACTCGCAGAAGGACGCTTCCTCCCCTAGGCATCTCTGCACAGCGTTGCCCAATTTCATCTTCGGGATCTGACTTTTATGACGCCACAGCTTGTGCAGTATCAGGAGTCCCTGCGCCGGCTCCAGCGCGAACTGGCATACCAGCAATACGGGGGGTCGATTCTGTTCGAGAAGCTTTCGGAATAATCACTGAATCGTTGTCTCTTAGAGGAGAGAGAACGAACGACCGTGGTCGCAGCGGAACATTGACGGCTTGGGCAGGCGCAGAGACTTTACACATGAAAAGCACACATCACTCCTCTGTAATGATGGGACTAACCCGGTGATGATACCGGCCCTTGAAGGGTCCCACAGGCCTTGGAATGTAATCGGGCTCGGGGACCATGAAGAGAGAACTTGTGTTCAGTCTATAAAGTGATGAATAGCGTCGCGGGCAGTCTCCAGCGAGGGAGTAGGCTCGACCAAGAAAGTTTCGATAGGCACACCCTGGTTATAACCCAACTGTTGGGCAAAACGATATGGATTATACTGCATGAAGAGAGCGACATCATTTAATCGGAACACCAAGTACCCCGGCCTGATCGAATATAAGTGCATGATCTCTTTATGTTTCAAAGTCGGCACTCCGTTCTTCAATAAATCAAATAACTATTGAATAAGTCCCGTTGGTGCATAAAGAACCTGATCATTGAAAACCATGCCACCTTCATTTGAATACGAGTTGAGCAGGACGTGCAAAGCACCCAACTGAGTCGGATCAGGAGTGGAAGCATCAACCAGTCTCATGACTCATGGGAAAGTATAGGACTCGTAGAAATCAGGCTGCCGGTGCACAGCAAACATGCCTAACACATGCATCTCTATCCATGACGTAAAGTAATGGAAGGAGAAGTTCACGGTGTCTGCACCATAATTTGAAGTGTTGGTTGCGGTACTCAAACCATGATATATATGGGATAACCCTGCAACGCCAATGGCCAGTCGTGCTCTTTTGGCTATGCGGCGTGCGGGATAGAAGACGGAGGCTCTCATAGAATGTCGATGCATCGACATTGCAAACCAGCTGAGCTAAAGAATGATGAAGCCTACAAAAAAAGTTTCCTCGTCTACATTAAGAGCAGCAATCTCGTCAAAAGCCACGGTCGATGAACTTGGAATATAAAATTGTGGTAGATCTTCCTCTTTAGCCGGCAGTTTGTCCAGGCCAAATCGGAAGGGATCCTCGACCTTCGCAAATTTCGGAGCTTTCTTGGATAGAGCATCATTACGAAGGAAACGAGCAATGAAATCGTCAAAACTGACACCTTGACCTTCTGATGCCACAAACAGGCTCTCAAAAATGCTTAAGACTTTGATTAAACTTGGATTCTTGTGCTGAACTGCATTCTCGGTTGTCAAGACTTTGCGCATGGCTGACACCGTGGCGAAAACATACTCGTCAGGGGAAAGTAACTTCTCGTAATGTTCTCTCCTGATCGGCAGTCCAGAAATTCCTCGGAATTCCTCCAGCGAAATAGAAACTTCGAGGTCCCCCAGTAGGAATGTATGCGTTGGAAGATTCCATTGGTTTAAAAAGGCCTTAACCCACCAAATGTGGGGAGAATGATAGTAGAACAACGACGCATACACCGTCTGGTACAATCCAACTTTCTGCAACCGTGAGCGTTGGGAGGAGAGAATATACCGGGCCCAAGAAAGGTAGCACACTGGATGCCGTGGGATGATGCCTATCTTATAGATCTGCCTCTAAGGTCGAGCTTCGCCTTGGCATATTCGGCGACCCAGAATATCAATAGCCACCAAGGGTTGATTGGGTGTTTTTGTCGTTGATGGCTCAAGCCGGTCCTCAGGAGTCCAATTAGCCACCTCCATTGCATAAGGAGTACACGGACGCTTCGTATATTGGATGGAGCGGATGGGTTCCGTCGGTACTCCACATGTAGAACTATGACGACCTCTTATAATATGACCATACCAGACTCCCCATAGGAGAAAGCTCTTTTTGTCCTTATCATAATTCCTAATCATAGCCATCACTTTCTCGTCTGATGGTGACTGTGGGAAAGCGACCTCTGAGCAGATATAAGAGAAGTAGGGAAGTGAGGACATTGTACCAAAAAAAAGACAAAAAAAACTATCAACAAAAGGTGTGAGTTTGTCTCATGGGACTACTGACTCCAAAGCTAGCGGGCCTCACGAAATCAAAATGTCGACTCGTCAATGATGAAACAAGTGTCCATTGTGAGAATCTAAAAGGATTCTTATTAAATGAATAGTGGAGTTAAAAACTCCCAATATCTCCGAAAAACGGGTTCTTTTAAAGACAACAACAGATTCAAATATGTGAAAGGGATATTAAAACGCTAAAAAGGAAAATACTTAAGAACGGTAAAGGGAATAAAATTCCCAAAGTTCCAAAAAAAAATCAGAGCTAAGCTCTGCAAAACAAAATGGAATTAAATACCCTAATAATGGGATTAAATCCCAGAAATCCCTATATTGGAAAACAGAAGGGAAATATAATGGAATTAATTCCAAAGACTCTTAAATGTCAGGATCGATGATGGGGTAAAACTTTAAGAAGAGAATCAGTGATTCTCAAGAATGCCCATTGATTCACATCCCTGATATAGACATCAAGACCCACGGTCTACTCAAAAAAAAGTTTTTTTCGAATCTCTAAAAGATCGGTTCAATAAAAGAGCCGAGCTATATTAATGGATTAAATAAAAAAATCCAAAATAAAAAAGGGGGACGTCCAAAAAAGTCTTCTAAGAGCTAAGCTCTGTTCATAATCCTTACCAAAATTTTGGCAGAGAGTTTAACTCTAATCAGAGGAGTTCTGAGGGCAGAGATCTAAGCACTGAAATGAGAATTAAATTCTCAAGAAAAAAAAACCCAAGGAGGAAGATGAAAAAACAGTAATCACTCCAAGGCCAAAGGCATTATTTATAAGACTTAACGCTGGGGGGCATTTGTTCCCTTATTAAAAAAATGGGAGAAAGAAAAAAGAGGAGAATTCCCCACTTTTTAATGCTCACGTGAACGCTTATATGCAAAGCATATAAGCACTGCACCCAAACAACTAAAGGCTAAACAGGTTTCACGATTAAACACGTGAGCGCTTATATGCAAAGCATATAAACGCTAAATAAACAGATTAAAAACCGCATTAGAGTCACGTGTTAAACACATGAGAACATCTATTTTGAAGCATTAGCTTCAGATAGAGTTAAACTCTATACATAGAATTAAATTCTATTTTATATGCAAAGCATATAAACACTAAGAGTAAGTGGTTAAAGGTCAAACTGACCTCACGTGTTAAACACGTGAGTGCCCATATGCAAGGCATATGAGCACTAAATGGCTAAAACACATGACGGGGTCACGTGTTAAACACGTGAGAGCGCCTCCTTATATAGAATTAAATTCTATTCTTGGAAAATTACCACCTTTGATTTTTCTAAAAGAGAAAGATATTCTCTGTTAATAGAGAATCGTTGGATCAAAAATCCAATGGTGGTTAAAAATCACTAAATATATGATTAAATTCTATTGAGGAAATATCTTCTTAATATTTCTAAATGAGAAGAATATTTTCTGTTAAATAGAAAGTTGTTGGATCAAAGATCCAATGAAATGGAAGAATATTTCCTTATATCTTTATAAACAAAGAAAGATATGCTTTGTTAAACAGAGTACTCTTGGATCAAAAATTCAATGGTGATTAAAAATCACCATTTGACAGAATTAAATTTTGTGTATGGAAAAATATTTCCTTAATCTTGTTAAAAACAAGAAAATATATTCTGTAAAACAGAAATCACTGGATCAAAGATCCAATGGTGGATAAAATTCCCCAAATAATTTTTGAGACAAATAAAATCAATTGGATCTCTCAATGAGTGATTTTCTCAAAACTGATCAACAATTTGCCTTGCCTGCATTAAAGACCTGAGACTTCAAGTCTCACACATACAGATACAGAGACACGCATATACACGGAGACAGAGAGAAGACATTGGCAAAAAGGAGGAACCCCTCCATAAGCTTTTGCAAACAAAAAAGATAGAAGCTACAATTGAGAATTGTCTTTCTCTTTCAAAGAAGATCTTCCACTTTCTAAACCCTAGGTAAAGAAAAGAAGATATTAAAAAATATCTCGTTTGCCTAGTGCAAGTAAAACACAAGGGTTTAACCCTTCATAAGGACTTAGTTTTTTCTCTAGATCTGAGATTCGTAAGACAAATCTCCCACAAGTTGAGAATTTAATTCCAGTCGGGAAGATTCTGTCCTTCAGACTCAAAATCTAGTGGAAAGAACTAGATAAAAAGAAAAGACAGAAAAGAAACATGTTTCAGGAATTTAATTCCTCTGAAAACAGGGTTTAACTCTATAAAAAACTTAGTTCTTATAAAAAAAACCATAAGAACTTAGTTCTTAAAGAAAACTTGATCCCAGAACTTCAAAACAAAGATCTTGGTGATCATTAATGGTCAAAATACCATTAACAGAGATTCAATCTCTAAAAAAGAAAAGGAACTCAGCGTCTCACATGAAAACACGTGAGTGCCTAAAAGATTCTCAAAACAAGGGATTCAGCACCTCACGTGGGCGCCCTAAACAAAGGACCCAGCGCTTCACGTGCTTCCCACATGGGCGCTCAAAACAGAAGGCCGATGCCTCATGTGAAATACACGTGAGCGCTGAGTAAAAGTGATTAGCACTTCATATTCAGTCAAAATGACTGAGTGCTTAGCACTAATTGGGCAAACGCCTACATCCTAGCGCCACGCGTACTCCTCATGTGAACGATATACTAAGTGCTTAGCACTCCATATTCAGTCAAAATGACTGAGTGCTTAGCACTAATTGGGCAACGCCCATATCTCAGCGCCTCATGTGATTCGTACGTGAGCGCTATACAAAAGTGCTTAGCAATATATACATATTCAGTCAAAATGACTAAAGTGCTTAGTACTGATTTGGCAACGTCCATGACTGAGTGCTTCACATGATACACATGTGAGCGCCAGAGCCCTAAATAATTGTTTATCACTTCTGCATAAAAGGAAAAACGTTGAGTAAATAGAACCCAAATAAGTGCTTAGCACTTTTGAATAAAAGAAAGAAAGAAAAAAGGCTGAGCAGACCAAGCCCAAATTGGCTAAAAGTCTCTCTGAAGTTTCTTGCAGCTGAGCCTAAATGCTCTATTGTTGGATCTTAACAAAAATTTGACGATTCCTAAAATATTGCTAAGTTGATCTTAGTCTCAAATAGGGCTAATGTATCCTTAGTTAAAATAAATTAAGCCCAAATGCTCATATATTTAAGTTGATCTTAATTCCAAACTAGATTACCGGTTCTTAAATAAAATAAAATATTTTTGAACTAAAAGAATATATAAGCTAAGTTCAAAACCCAAATTCATAAATATACGGATTTGGACTAATCCGCGCCCAACAGGCGACGACATAAACTAGTCTCCGTATACAATCCATGGGCAAGCAAAACAAACAAAATAATACACGACACAAAGTGAACTGCTGGAGAAGGAGAAAGTGGTTATCGCAATTAACTGCAGGGGCTTACGCCTACAGGGAAAAACGTCCCTATAATCAAAAAACCCTCACAAATGAGGGGGAATGATTGATCTGTGCTAAAAAGTGTGTTATAAATAACCGCAATTAAGACGGTGTCGCTAATAGCTAGCCGCGATGAGTACGGATTGTCCGCAGGGAAACGTGAACCTTTTTCTTATTTTAGATGAATTGATAGAAGAAGAATAATTGGTTGTACTTACGGATATACTACGGATGTAAGATTTATGAAGAAGAGGCTTGTAGGATTCATAGGACTTAGTAATAATGGATGAATAGTTAAAAATGACTTCTTTTATTTTTTAATAGTTTAAAACTAGATCGATAGTGATGAATGTAGGTTAGAGTTCCTTTTGGAAGAAACTAGAGTTTCCCCACTCTTAACCCTTGTCCTTGCATTGATCTCTCTTCATGTCTGGCCTTTAACAAAACAAGTGTTGAACATATCTCGAATTGCGGCCGTAACTAGCAATAAATTGGTAGCTCGCCCGATAAGGATGTTAACATTTATTTTGCTAAAATTTATAGACTTTAAAATGTATAAAAGAGGTTAAAGGATTTTATCATTCATTGATCTACCCTACCCTACGAACCCTAGCAAGTAAGGAATTACTCGCTCATGGTTTGAGATAGAAGAAAGGATGAAGAAGAAAATATGATTAAGATGCAAAAATTAAATACAGAAAGTAAATGCTAAAAGACTAATAAAAAGACTACATTTATTAATCAACTATTGCATACAACTCTCCGTATAAAGTAGATTATAAAGAACCCTAGTTTTTGCTCTCGGTCTCTCTCTTGTTGGAGGTAGATGACTAGCTGATGATCACCTGGATCCGTGGATCGCTGTGGACCTCTTGATCTCTTCGGTTTGATGATTTTTGACGTGAAGCTCTCGATCCTATATATAGTCCCAAAACCAGAAACCCTGGATGCCCTGAGTGAATATATGCTGTTAAGATCCATACTACAAAATATCACATCCCAACTCTACCAAACCGCTGCGGATCCGCCACAAATGTCACCTTTTGCCGCTCTTCCACCGCAAAATTGTGGAAATAGGTTTTGAGATTTTTTATGGTGTTTTGGCATCATTTTTGGAGATTCTCTAGATGTCTAGATTATAAAAATAATGCTCTGAGTCTCTGCCATTGTTAGATCTCATGATTTGCTTCAATATTTTGGCAGATTTGATTCCGACATCTCGGATCTCTTGGATTCCTGATCTAATATCTGCACAATATTTCAAATCAAAGTGTTGGTAATATTTGGTATTTTTGAGATATTATCCTAATCATTTTATATGATATTATATGTTAAGAATATTAATTAGAAATATTTGAAATGATATGTATATTTTAATTACTAATATTTTATATAAATATTATATGCATGTATTTTCTCTCATTATGTTAATTATTATATAGAAATATATGATAATAAACTTTTTACATATAAACCCTCATATGTTCTATAATTACAATAAATATCTTTTAGAACTTAACAAATTTTGAGGAAAATAATCATTCAAATGTGCAATATTTCAGACTAATTAGGGAATCTGATGAAGTCTGCTACAATGGTCACATCTATCCAAACCTCCGATATACGGTGGTATAAATCAACTTGGTATTTTCGGAAAGGTGGATGAATCTGTTCAAATAGCATCTGCCCTCAAATTCAGATTAGACGTCCCAACGTCTCAGTCCGGTCTTTTGACGGTAAACGACGGTGATTGGATGATGGTGAGGGGTTAGGGCTCGGTTAAGTTTAGAAGAAGAAGAGATGATGATGATGTGATACAAAGAGATTAGTGTTAGTATGTCCAAGGCTCAAAGGAAATAACCATGGAGCTACTGGAAAAAGAGCTTTGAAAACAGCCCAATAAAGCACATTTAATGATAATTAATTAAAATAAATTAATAACCATCAAAGAAAAATTAATCATTATTAATAAAACCAAAACATGAGGAATACATATGTAAACATGGGATTTGTAAAGAAAAGGAATGGGTTGAAATTTGTTTTTTAAAAACATTTAATAAAAAAATACTAATTAATAACAATTAGAGTCAAATTATTTACCACTAAAAACAATTATGGTAGGGAAAGTGCAGTAAAGAATTTGATAAAATTGCTAAATGAGATGGAGTGTTGATTTAGGAAAATGGGCCAGTGGAAATCAGGTTAATGGGTTGGGCATTGGTTTAGTTTAGGAAAAGAAGAAAATTAGATTAATAGAAAAGGAAAATATTAGGAATTTTTTTTAAAGAAACTTTATTAAAACACGAAATACTTTATACGACAGATATCAGTCATTACAAATAGGATTACCATGAAATAGGGTCTTTTGATTACCATGGTAATCCTGTATTTCTATGAATATTTTTTACATCTAAACAAGCGTGTTAATATTTCATGGTAATTTAGAATTAACATCTAAATTACCTCCTACCAAGCGCATCTTTACAGGGTGAGATGAGGATAAAAAAATTTAAACGGTTTTTTACCGTTTTGTTTTTGCTTTCTATCCTTTTCTATCAGAGAGAACTAGATGCAACCTTGACCGCTGTATCAAAAGATACACTATACGAATTAAATAATCTTGCGTGATGTGTTGTTTTTTTATTTGGAAACATATCCTGCGAATTTTCATTTTTGGTCTGGTTTAAGATTTCGTTCTGTGTATTACCAGCAATGGTGATATAGAAAAATTTGGAGCGTTCGCAAATGATGAGTAGGCCTATTTTCAACCCTATCGAAAGCCGGCGACGTTATTAGATGGTGTAGGATTAAGGCACGTCTGCTTGGCTCATGGTTGGAAATGAGTGGATTATACCGGCATAAAATGCTAAATATTAGAATTTTGGTGTAGATTAATTAATCTTCCTTATTATTTGACTGTTTTGGTGAATTTGGAAATAAATCAAAGATTCCCCGAATAAAGATTTGTCCCATGTATACGATACATCTGTCATTTCTTTTATAAATCATGAATTGCATAGTGTGCTTGAGATTGTCTGTGTTCTTAGGTCAAACGCATAAGAGATCAAGTAATAAAAAGGCTGGAGATGCCATTGTTGTATTCGCATATATGCTGAGAGAGAGAAAGATGAATGTACTTCACTGTGGTAGGTTCTTTTTCATTGGGCCATCACCATTGGGCCACAAATAACTAGTTTCAAATGTTTCAATTCCATAAAATCATCGATAGACGTTAGGTGCGCCATATCATCTTTAACCACAAACCATTTATTAGGTTCATAACAAATTACCACAACAACAACTGAGCCTTTTATCCCAAGCATATGGGATAGGCTACATGAACCAACATTAGAGTCACGCCGGGTCCAGCACATGAATCCTCCGCCCCCACTCACTCCTATCGAACAATATACTTTCATTGAGTCCTTTGGCAACCATATCGTTTTGTATCACCTCCATCCATGTTTCCTTCGGTCTCCCTTTTGCCCTTTTGCCATTGCCCATGTCGAGAGTATCTATTCGTCGAACCGGTACTTCCATAGGTCTGCGTCGTACATTACCAAACCATCTTAGCCGGTTTTCCCGCATCTTCTCCTCTACAGGTGCTACACCAACTTTTGCACGAATATCCTCATTTCGCACCTTATCTTTTCTAGTGTTACCGCACATCCAACGAAGAATGCGCATATCCGCTACGTGCATCTTCTGTGTATGATGTTTCTTAGGAGCCTAACATTCTATACCATATAATAAGGCAGGCCGAATAGCGCTTCGATAAAGCTTCCCTTTCAATTTTAACGGAAAGTTACGATCACACAAAATTCCTGTTGCACTCCTCTATTTCAACCAACCAGTTTGGATCCTTTGATTAACATCACTATCGATCTCCCCATTCTTTTGGATGATGGAACCTAGATATCTAAAATGGTCGCTCGGTGATATCTCTTACCCTTCCAATGTTATACTATGGTTTTGACTTCTCTGGTTACTAAATTTGCAATACATATATGCTGTCTTGGTCCTGCTCAATCTGAATCCCCGAGATTCCAATGTTTGCCTCCATAATTCCAATTTGGCATTAACCCCTGTTTTCGTCTCATTTACTAGAACAATATCATCAGCGAATAGCATACACCAAGGTACCTCATCTTGGATAGTTCTAGTAAGCTCATCCATCACGATGGTAAACAGGAATGGACTTAATGCAGATCCTTGATGTAAACCAATTGTAATCGGAAAATCACTCGTTAAGCCGCTGCAAGTTCTGACATTTGCCACTACTACATCGTACATATCCTTAATTATGTCAATATACTTGACGGGGACCCCCTTCTTCATCATTGTCTCTCATAATACCTCTCCAGGTACCTTATCGTACGCTTTTTCTAAATCAATAAATATCATATGCAAATCTCTTCTCCTCTCTCGAAAACGCTCGACAAGTTGACGAAGCAAATGAATAGACTCTGTCGTCGATCGTCCAGGAATGAACCCAAACCGGTTCTCTGTTATCTTAATATCTTTTCTTAGCATGTGTTCAATCACTCTCTCCCAAAATTTCATGGTGTGACACATAAGTTTTATTCCACGGTAGTTTGAGCAACTTTGAATGTCACCTTGTTCTTCTAGATAGGTACAAGGATACTTTTCCTCTATTCATTTGGCATCTTTTTGTTTGCCAAATCTTATTAAACAGATCCGTCAGCCATTTAACGCCAAAAGTCTTGAAAACAGCCAAACATTGAACTTGAGTTTGCTTGTTTTTTTTACTCGCATGAAAGGTTGCATTTTCCATCACAACAGGCACAAAGAGCGTTCTAGATTACTAAAGGAATCTGAACAAGCTTTTGTTCGAGCTGATCCAAAGGCTTTCCACGCCCATTTCACATGTAAAACTAAAGTTCAAAGAATATTTCATATATGCTTACACATTAAGCAAGTATATATTATTCCTAGACAACAAGCCTTTCAGAGTCCTTTTTAATCCATTGAGACTGTCTTTAGACACTAAGCTTTCTTTATTCCTTGCTATTTAACATCTCCCCTCCCCCATCTCAACTCTGCCAATTCTTCCCTTCACAAACTAGAGATATGGTCACTTTTCGAAGAGCATCGGTACGTCTCTGTCCCTCCTTCTCACTAAGATTTATGTGCGAGTGCCATTATAGCATGGTAGTAAAGTCTCTTACAACAATCTCTGAGTTACAGTCTATTATTCCCCTCTCCTCACAAAAAGAAAAAGAAAATCGAAGATATAAACTAGTATCATGTATGTGCAATTGCACGTCTGAATCTGGATAATTCAATTTGTACAACAGAAACTGGTAAAATTTAATATGCCTTGTTAAATAATTATATGTGATTTTAGAAGCAACTATTTCCATGTGGCAATGTTATGATGTTAAAGATGCTAGGAGTTGTAATTAGTTTCCTACTAACCTGTTTTTCTTGAGTTAGAATAACTAGAACTTTTGCATGTGCCTTGCATGTGTATATGTGTATTATATTACAAAACATATTTAGAAAGATTTTAATAGATTTTTGGGAAAAATAGCACAGCTTTGAAAGTTCGTAAAAGTTTTGCTTAAAGATTTGGGATATATATATATATGAAAGTTTTTTAAATATTATTCTTAACTCAAAGTTGTAAGATAATTTTTTGCTATATGTCATGTAAACAATCAATTAAGATTCGATTTATATTTGTCTTCTACAAATAGATATGAAAATTTATAAGGGCATGAGGAATAAAAAGATTAAATTAAGGAGATAATATAGGACTTCTCTAATTTTGAGATGATCATACTTTGTTAATTTCCATTTGTGTTTTTTTTATATATTGGAGTAATGAATGAGAGAGAAAGAGTTGCTGGTAATGAAGGTGCGTCTGTGTGAGAGAGGGAGGGAGGGAGGGAGAGAATTGGTGACATTTTTAGAATTAAAAAAGGGTGACGTTTTTTATTTAAAAAAAATATGCCACATACCACCCCTTGTAGAGAAAAGAGATCGTTCTAGAACCATATATTTTCCTTGAGCTACATGCCATGGTGTTATGAATTGAAATAGGTTTTCTAAAATAATAGAGATAATATATATTGTATATAATGTCGAGTTCTCATGCTACTAGTTTGTTTTGTTTTCAGTCATGTGCACCAAATTGTGATCCAGCACGCCCATGCTACATACAGGGTTGCCGGAATGCCCGCCAAGGATACCACTCGAACCCTTACTTCAACCGAGGTTTCGGGGGCCGTCCGTATTATAACTCGGGTCCGAACTCATATTACAACTCGGGTCCCAACCCATACTACAACATGAACCCGCCTCCATTCTGGCGCAGGCGGAGCTCCCCACCGCCTCGCCCGCCCTTAGCCCGCCCTCAATGGTACCCGGATTCTAACTATCCTGATAATACAGTCCGGATCGGAGTTGGTAATGTATCCAGCACCGATATCGACATTGAAGTACATGATAATTTGGTGACAGGTGGGCGACGACGGGTCGGTATCGGGTCCGGAAACTATGCTGCGCGGTCCAATATGGGGGTTATCGCAAATAATAAGATAGATGCAGATGATTTGTTGCTAGGAGTGGATAATATTTCGGGTAGGGATAATAATATTCGGGTCACAAATAATGATTTTCGTGGGTTCGAAACTGCACGGATCGGGTCCGGGAATTATGCCCGTGGGAGTAATCGGATTGTGGTTGATGGGTTAGGATCCAATAACGGAGGGTCGGGGGATGGTTGGGGTGGACATAGAAGACCACAACAAGTATTTCAACAAAGAAGGCTTTGGTGGTGGTCTTAAATTTCTTTCCTTTCTCTTATTTATAGGGTTGTCTCATATGATACCCTTCATCTATATCTCATCCACCATTTATAATTGCAACTTTTAAACTAGTTTATCAGCACTTGACAATCTTGCTACGCGTGTTATCCGTTCCATGATATAGAATTTGGCTTGGCTATTGGGAAATCTAAAGATGCTAAACGATGCTACGCCAGCTGAGATATTATATGCGGTGGATGAGATGATGTAGATGGAGTGTGTGTGTGAGAGAGAGATATATATTAAATGCGGTGGATGAGATGTAGATGGAGGGTGTGTACACACACACATATATACATGCATTTTACTTTCTTTCAATGGAAGACTTGCATGCTAATGTAATATATGTAAGTTGAGGTTGTTCTATGAATCAAATGTGAAACAATCTTTAGCACTCTCAATTTCACACAGTGTGTTTTATGTGCCCTTGGTTACAAAAATTTATACTCTCTCAGTTCATACAAATAATTTATATCTATTGGATCAATGCATGTGTCTTGTGTCCCCTTGGTTTACCAATGAATGAGACCTACTAATTCTATTTATGGTTTCTTTAATTTAATTTTCTTTTCCTTGAAGTTTCACAAAAAAACAAAAATGTTAAAAACGCATTAAGTTTAATGAGACCTACTAATTTTCTTTTTCCTGGTTTAATGAATCAAATACGTACTATCTAGGCTATAATCCTTAGCTAATTAAGTTTCATAGAGTCTTCTTCACAAATATTTGGAAATCCACAATTAATTATATATGTATATATATGCATGTCTGCAACTCTAAGGTAATGTGTGCGTGTAAAAACAAATTAAATAGATTTAAGTTGTCTATAATATTGGATGAAACTAAATACATAATATTCTTCCAAAAAAAAAAGAAGGAAAAAGGAAAAATAAACAAAAAAGTGAAAAGGAAAAAAGAATTGAATATATATATATATATATATATATATATATATATATATATTAGTTCATCCATGGCCAATGGTGGATACTAAAGTTTGATATTTTTATTCCCTATTATATGGGTACGTAGCATTTGGATGCTAGATTCGTACAACCTTTCTGGTCATTAAAGATGCTTGGTGAGTGGATAGGGATAATAATAATAATAATAATAATAATAATAATAATGGGTTATATATCAGGACATATGGCATCTTTCTTGAGCTCCCTTTACTTTGGTTGCTTTAAGCTTTATTTGAGCATAAAGGAGCAATTCTAGTGTTGATGGTGAAAGACACTTATCTCGAGTTATGATCTCTACATATTAATTAGTGCTAATGTAACTGTTTTTCTTTCAAAATTTTCTTTTACAGGAAAAATAGCGTTTAGCTGATTTGTCCTAGCAATGAAATACACGATATAAGGATGTAAAAACAACAACACAAACAAGCCTGAAAAAAGCACCAAGCTTCAAAAAAAGACCAAAGAAAAAGAAAAGAAAAAGGGAAACAAAGAAATTAAGAAGTCATATAATGTTATGAAGGTGTCTTGTATATTACGAGACTGTGTTGGCTATAGTGCCCTCAAGACAATTATTGTAATCGCAGGCAAACGATTATGATGATTGATACAAGACCTATATGGGTAGAAGGCATGCGTGAATAGTTCATAGCCATTGGTGTTGGTTAAGTCACCAAAATTTATATACATGTGCTTATTGGTGGGTTATGAGTTACACTAGACCGACTCATCGGAAATATACTAGATGGTATTATACCTATTGTCATATATACTACTAGATGGTATTTTTATGTTGCGTAGGATATCTAAATCATATATACTAGTTGGCATGAACCGCATCAGTGGAAAAAATACGGAAAAAAGCTACCATGCTAGTTAATTCTGCCTTCCACAACCTTCGCCATGGAAAGTGCTAGCTATGTTGTCACCGCTGTCTATGTTGACGCCGTTCATTATGATCACCACCACCCTGCCGCCACTCAAACAAAATGGGACCCATTTTCATGAAAATCTTTTATGAAAATTACATTCTTTCCAATGTAGGATATAAAAAGGTTTCAGATAATTCTCCTTAATACGAGATAAAATACATTTGTCCAGCTTTTTCAGTCACTAAAATAAATAAATACGATCCTGAGCATATGCTTGAATAAATTCAATACTGATCTATAAGCTACGATTCCGGGCAACTTGTACAACAAACACCTGATACACCTATATCTGCCCTTACAACGAAAAGACGAGGGAAAAAACTCAATCCCTTGTTATTATAACCAATAAACCTGTACATGTCCCTACTAAGACCCTAGCTCTCCGCAACCGCGAAGCACGAAGGGCTCGCGCTATCGGACTTCACAACTCCACCCTCAGTATTGACAGTCCTCAAATAGCACACATTCTCATCTCTATACTTATAAAAAGACCTCGTAATTCCATTTCCCCACACAGGCGATCCATCATTCATCAATGCTGAGCCCTCTGCGTCCTGGCGATCTGTGAGGGAGCTCGAGGTGACGACCGGGTTATCGTTGAGATTGAGAACTTGTTGAAGCTGGTGGGACATTCTCGTCTTTTCGAATTGAGCTCCTCCGATGGCATTTATGGAGGAGGATTGGATCTGGAGAGGGGCTTCGGTGAAGAGCTGGACACGGCGGAGGATCTGGTTTCCCCTGGTTACTCCGATCGTCATTCTTTCCTTGTTGATCATCTCGACCTAATGCGATAGCAAAGGCATGCATGAGCAGTTCATATGTTTGAATGGGAAAGAGTGATGTGGATTCTCTCCGGCACCCCCGAACTATCGACCGGTTTTACTATTTTCAGGAACGGCTTACCTGTCGTACGGCTCCTCTGTTATGCACCTCGACCTGGTTCTTGAACTTAATCTTCTGCCTCACCGTCGTCGTCAAGTTCCCCTTCGACGTGCTCACCCACCCCACAAACTTCACCAACCCTTCACCTTCGATATCCGAGCTCCCATCCCTATCCCTCCACTCCGCATGCCTATTCAACCTCACCTCTGGCGCATTGTACACCAACAAACCCCCTTGGACCGCATCCGACCACTCGTCCACCCAAACATGCAAATTCGCCGTCACCAACCAATAACTCAACGCGTCCTTCACCCCGATCCCGATCTCATGCGGCTGTCCATCGAGCATTAGTCCAAGAAACGGAGTTATGTCAAGATCGTAACTCGGCATGTCAAACGCTCCAATGGCGGTGACGGGCGACCAGAAGAAGGGATTGATCGACCCTGGGTACATAACGGGGAACGGAATGTGGCCGCCGACGAATTGACCATCGATCATGGCATACAGTTGACGGAAACCTCCGTTGGCACGGCCTGCACTGAGGCCCCCGTACTCCGAACGTAACGGATTTTTGTACCAGAACTCGTCGTCGCTATGGTACGATGAGAAGATCTCTAGCACCGCACGGTATGCGTTTCTTGGGACGACGACGGATGCGGATGGAGTGTGGGACCCGTTGTCGACCCTAAACCACAGACCGTCGGAGCAGCAGTATCCGTATTCTCGAGATATCGGGATGATCTGATCCGCAGGGTGGCGATAGAAGCCCTTAACAGCAGGCAATGCAGAGTTGGATACGGATTGCGCGCCACGGTAGTAATGCATAGTTAGGTTTATTGAATAGACTCCGTAGAGAGTTGCATTGGAATTCTCAAGCATCATCGTTACAATGCCATCGCCCGCAGCGAGCCTGCGGAGGACGGCGGCGTAACGGGTGATGTCTTTCCGGACCTTCCAAAAGGTTCCGGGAGCCATCGGCCGAGGGGTGGAGGTTCGGAGGACCTCGGCTCCGTTGAGCCAGATAGCCGCCGTTCGCTCTTTCTGGGCGTCGGAAGCACTCGCGGAGAGCTCGAGGACAACCCGGGTCCACGGGCCGGGGCAATCGGGTGGGTGGGTATAACTGGTGGAGGTCGGAGGTAAGCCGATTGTGTGGGCAAAGTCTTGTTGGAGTACGAGGACGGAGCATTTAGGTTTTTGGCCGGTGAGGGGTGAGGGAAAGGTCGGGTCGAGGTATTCGAGGGTTGCATCGGTGGCCGGGACCGACGATGATAACGGAATGTGTAGCATGAGGAGAGAGAGCAGGGAGAGATGAAAATTGAAGGAGGAGGCCATGATTTTTAATTTGGAACTAGTTTGTTAGAGGAATGAGGTTTATGCATGGCATTAGGCTATTTGTAGGGAAATTAATTAGAGGCTTCAGTTCAAATGTGTAACATGTGTGACGGAGAGGTTAAATTTATGTTGCGGGTCAGTTGTGTATGGAAATTTACGGCACTAGAGACCAAGTAGTGAACAGAGGAGGAGCTTTCTTGGTTATTTCTTTGTAGTTTTGTTAGGGTTTGAAGGTAGGCTCATTGTACCGAGATGATTATGGAGCTCTAAAAAGAATCCAAGAAGGATAGACGCATGATGTTACTTTTATCTCCTGTCGGTGCTCTGATAACTGGGGGAAGAAGTTTGAATTGAAGCTACTTTTAACTGCTTAAAATGTGGACAGTACCCACAAAGCTCTACACGCAGGCCGATCCGGTCTAATCTCGTCTCTATCTCCAGCTCAAGTCCCAAACCCTCAAATTTCTAACCCTAACCCCAAATCCCTACCCTTAACCGTCAAATCTCTAACTCTATATCTCTAATTGTAAACACACACACCCCAAACCCTAATTCACCAAAGAGATCATGGGAAGTCGACCAAGAGGCTTAAAATCGATCTCTTCCACAAATGGATTTGATACAACTCTAACAAGCTCGAATCCTCCATCTCTCTAGGTTCAAAGGTAAAGGAACCCTTTCCCCATCTTTTATTTTCCTTTTAATCGAAAGTCTATTCTGCTTTTGCCTGATTTTGGTTTGCTTCAATTCCTGTCGTAATTTGGCTCCAATGGTTTAGTTCTTTTGGATTTTCGCAAATTTTTCAGAGATTAGCAAGTTCTATTGAATCAAGATCGTTAATTAATATCTGCTATATTGTCTACTTTAATTATGCATAGGTTTAAAAGCCATTTTCCCCCTTGAATAATTTGATTAAGAAAAAAATGAAGTCTTTGACCTGGTAGCTAGTTTTTCAAAAAAAATTGTGTGTGTGTGTAATCTTGTAGAAGATATTTAAGATAATCCGAAATGGCTAGCTAATCTAATTGTTCAAGAATTGGTGCTGATTTTGTCAAAATTTTCAAACTCAATCATATATATGAAGTGGCAAAAATTTACAAGTGTTAGAAACAGCAACCAAGATGAAGCTCTTAGGAGCAATCTCTGTGAACCATCTCCTTCAGCTTTGTAATAAGAATGCATGATGGTTGCCTTTTAGAAGTTTCATGCAGATTGAGTGATTGATAATTGAGGAAATACACATGGTTGAAACTGTTGGGAAAATAATGAATAATCCTGTTTTTTTTTTTCTACTATTGTCAGTTCTTGTCTTGTTTCTCTTATTTTTATTACATATATCTATATAGAATTATGCGAGAAGAATGAAAATTGTTTATCGAATTAAAGAAATTAACTTACATATATTTGAATTTGTTGTCTATAACAGTAATAAAAAATGTTTGGATCATCTTCTTTCATGAAAAAATTAAGGGTTTTCTCCATTTTATGTTATCTTCCTTCTTTATAAAAAGAAGATTTATATATTTGGATAACTGGACTATGTTCGACCATAGAGAATTTGTAACGGACAGCAGACTCGACCCATGGATGGGTCCCAGCCCTATTAAACCTGAGAATCCCACTTTCATGTTTTCCACTGTTTTAGTTGTAGCGACCACTGCGAATTATTTGGGATTGGCCTTAGTTACAGCAGACTCTTTTTTATATATAAAAAAAATGAACGAAAAGGAAAATTACTTTTTTTGAAAATAAGCCGACATCAGCAAAATTTGACCTGCAGACAAGTGAAAAGACTAAGCCTCATTGGTGAACTCACATATGAGTTTGCTAAGGGGCTGTTTGGTTGCAAGATCATGAAATTTGGATTCCAAAATAGTACGGTTGAAAATTTCTGGATTTGGTAATTTGTTGTTTGGTTGGTATTGGATTCATAGTATTGAATTTGTAGATCCTTGTTTGGTTGATGGAAAGAAAGTGGGATTTGGATTTGAGGATTTTAGAGAGTGATATATAGAGAGACGGTTATTAAATAAATAAAGTATCTCGGGCCTCATCTAAAGGTACAATGAATACTGCCAAATCCTTGCAAATTCCCTCAATTTCTGAGGATTCAAGAATCTTTTTTGTGATGGCCGCCCTATAAAAAACAGAGAAATCTTACAAATCCAAATTCCATAACCAAACGCAAAATTGTGGAATCCTCTCACTTTTTTGTATTCCACAATCCAATTCTCTTCCAATCGGATTCTATAATTTTGCGTTTAGTCGTGAGATTTGGATTTATGTGGAGGCGGAGGATTCATGTGCTGGACCCGGCGTGATTCTCATGTTGGTTCATGTAGCCTACCTCATATGCTTGGGATAAAAGGCTCGGTTGTTGTTGTTGTTGTTGTTGTTGTGGGATTTGGATTTATAGGATTCGGATTTGTAGGATTTCTTTGTTTTTTAGGGGGGCCCACCACAAAAAAAGAATCTTTCAATCCTAAAAAATTTGGAGAATTTGTAAGGATTTGACACTATTCATTGTACTTTTAGATGGGATCCAGATACTTTATTTATTTAATAATACTCTATCTATCTATCTCCCTCTAAAATCCTCAAATCCAAATCTTACATTTTTTCACCAACCAAATAAAGATTATAAGTATCTACAAATCCAATACTAGGAATTCAATACCAACCAAACAACAAATTACCAAATCCAGAAATTTGCAACCGTACTATTTTGGAATCCAAATTTCATAATCTTGCAATCAAACAGCCCCTAACCACCACAGCTTATATTTTTTGAGTTCATAAAAATAACATTCTTAACTTCAAAGTTGATAAAATCGCCTTTTGATTGATATATATATATAGAAGAGTGATCTATTGCAAACCGGTCCGCGTTTTTTAAAAACAGGAACTCTCAATCCACGACATATTTGAACGTTCCGAACCGTTCAAGTTGATCACCCTACCCTCAAATGTATGTGTATGAAAAATCAAAGGATTTTTAAAGACCTCTATCCCATGTATCGAATGAGTGCAAAATGAACGTCTTTCAATATAGCAACATAAACTCCATCTAATCTTTAAATCCTTTGATTTTTCATACACATACATTTGAGGGTAGGATTTTCAACTTGAACGGTTCGGATCGTTCAAATATGGCGTAGATCGAGAGTTTCTGTTTTTAAAAAACGTGGACCGGTTTGCAATAGAGCGGTCTCCGACACACACACCCCACACACACAGATCTCAGTCGGAATTACCTCAATGGATCAATTCCTGCATCTTCGGTTCTCTTCCTCTCGCTCTCCTGGAATTAACCTTTTTGTTTTCTCTGTTATATTTAATTTGATTTTTTATGCCAATTATAATGAAATTGATATAATTACCTTGAATTTGCAGATCACTTGCTAGAAATCGCATTTCTGGCAGAACCCCAGATGAGCTTGGCAATATTACTATGCCACATACACAGTAATTTCTTCTATTTCTCATTTTATTTTTTTTAAAATAAAAAGTGACAATTTTGATTTTTGAGAAATTGCATGTCATTGGAGAATAACCAGATGGAAGAGCCTACTCCGGCTACGCTTGGAAACCTTACCAACTTGAATTCGCTGTGAGTTGAATCTTCTCATTGAACAACTTCTAATTAATGTACTTTGACAAATTGTCTGAAAGGGATCAAAGATTTGGATATTTTCTTTGCTTTTGAGTTTATGTTTGTATAAATGCAGGTTTCCTACAGTTAACATTTTCTCTGGTTAGTTGCCAAAGTCCCTTGGCAATCTAAAGAACACGATGGACTCGTGAGTTTAGATTCTCTTGATTTTACATTTTTAATTAGATTTCTGGTTACGGGTCTAATTAATTTTGTTTAATGGGTTATATTACTTTTTCTTTAGTCCAAATTACTGTGATAGGCTTCTAGGGTAATTGAAAATTACTGTACTTATACATCAATTTTATTAAAATGTAAGGGGTTGACCGTTGACCGCCGACTTTCCATGCTAGCTTCTCAAGGATATACAGATAATTAATAAAAATACTAATCATTTCACTCATTATTTTTAAATCTTATCATGCCAATGATGCCATGTCTCACGGTATCTAAATTTGTTCCTTCAGGTTTATATTCAGGAAGGCCAAATTATATTGTTTGTTTGCAAGTAAATATATGGAGTCACAAAGCAAATTGCTTTAAATTTCATTATTTAGAGTTAAACAATATTATTCGTCCTTTCTTGGTTTTTTAATTTTCGAGTGAATCTGAACCAAATGTTTTTTCCCCGCATTCTACTTAGTAAATCTCAGTTAATCTGAACCAAATGTTGAGGAAGACGTTGAAATTTTTGACCTATTAGACTTCAGATCATACAAACATATATAATCAGTTTGTACACAGCACATTTAGTTGAGTATCAGATATAGACAAATGAAAATCACTTGTAAAATGGATGCAACACAAATGGCAGCAAGGGATATTCTTGTATTAAAATTTATTTCTTTTTTCTCTCTCAAAAAACTAGTGGAGTAAACCTTAAATTTATAAGTTAAATCCCACTCAGTAAACAAATACAAACTGTAACTTCGTTACATTCCCACTCCTGTTTGCATGAGAATAGATGGAAACCTAATCTCAGGGAAAATCACTGACTTCACTGGCAACTGGACTCAACTCCAAAGACTCAGTAGTACCCTAGCATTCAATTTTTAATATATTATTTTGTGGAGATGAATTGGGGTCTTCTGATGCCTGAACTAATTACAGAGATATGCCAGGAACATCGTTAATTAGAATGCCGTTTTCTCAAGCTTTGCCAACTTTGCCAACTTGATCTGTATAACTGGGCTGTAAGTGTCACTTAAACCTTCCACTTATCAAATACTCACTTGGTTTATTGCTATTTGTTTGTTATATAATTATGACTTTGTGTGTGTGTGTTGGGGGGGGGGGGGGGGTGGTTGGGGGGGGGGAGAGCTATAGCTTGAAGGAGAATAACAACGATAGAGAACAACCTGTGCTAGGATCTACATGTTAAATTGGATGTTTTGGGAATTTTTTTTGCTGTTGGTTCATTTCCTATTTGGTTCTGATTACAATTTTTTTGTTGTTGTTGGAGTATGAGAGGCAGGGCGGAGAGAGTAGAGAATGAGGATTTGTTTCTAGCTTTGTTTGTTGATAAATTTGCTGAGTAATTGTTGTTTTGCTAAAATGTTTATTGTATCACATGTAACAGAATTACTACAAGTTTGTCGATGAGGATGGAAGCACCTTCATGGACGAGGAAAAGGCATTGGCGAAGATCAAGCATTGGCACTATTGCAGTATAATGCCATTCATATACTCTAGAATTGTAGTATTTTGATATATTATATATTGTGTTTTATGTTTTGGGATGTTGATAGTGTAGTCATGTATTATTATGGTAATTTGATTGTTTTGTTATATTTGGTGATGACTCTGTTAGATTATATATGTTGAATGTGATATATTGTTGCCTGTGATTGGTACTATTTTAATAAGTTTTGTAGCAGGCAGCAAACGCAATAAATAAACAAAAAAAAACAAACAAATATACTTACACCGACGGAGGTCTGTAGGTAAAAATCAGATGTAGAGTCTAAAATGCTTTGCCAATCAGGGCTGGTACCTATGGATACCCTGTGGGTACTGAAAATTTAGCACCGACGGTGGTCCATGGGTACAAACTTTACCAATGCTGTTTTTACCAATGGATTGCTTCCTTTGTACCCATGGTCTCCTGCGGGTGCTGACAGTTGTTACTAGGGGGGCCCATTGGTAGGTTATAGGTGTACTAGTGTTTATGCTCTGGGGAGGATTCGAAACCTGTTCGGATCGTAGTATATATGGATCTCCAAGAATCGGTCAGTTTGATACATTTTCCCGTGTTTGTCTTCGATAGTAAGAGATTCTGCGGCATCTTTTATATCTCGAGCTATAAACTCTTGAAACATCTCGGTAGAAGTTTTGATGCGAATATTCTCTAGCCACTACGATCCTTCAGGTTTCCATTGTGAGGTAGTGACCTCAATAGCAGTCCAAGCTATATGGAGAGAGTTGCTAACAGATCGAAAACTCGAAATGAAACTAAAAAACAGGAAAAGGTGGTTGTGCATGTGGAAATCTGGCAAAATCGTCCATCGTCTTGAAATTCTTATCGTGTATGTATCTTTACAAATTTTGGGTCGAACGCTGGTAGGCCGTCAAACAACTCCAGCTACGAGCAAGCATTTGGATAAGAGGACTAAATAGATAACTTCAGAATGGCAACCAAAGCACGGCTAAAGCCCTCTGTTACTTCCTTAGGATAGATACCAAACAGCAATTAGAAAATAGAATTCTGGTCTCCGCTTTGCATATGCAAACCTGGCAACTATGCATGCCCTTTCCAGTTATATAGGCGATCAGAAGCTGATAGTGCTCGATATTGGCGATCCCCAAGATCATGACACGTGGTAGGTGATGTGTCCCAGAACTCAGAAGAAAGGGCCCGCATGGGCCGTTCGGGCCACCCCGTGCCCGACCAGCAAGCACAAGCTGGCCCCCCTGCAAATTGGCCTCCTCTGCCTCTCAGCTCGTCCCCGAGCTACCACAGGACCAAGACTCCTCGGCCTCCTTGCTCGTCCCCGAGCTCCCGTCGAGGACGTCTTCCTCGGCCCTCCGACCTATTCCCAGGCGTAACCGCCGCTCCGCGAATCTCGCCACGCGCGGATTTTACACCAGCAACGTCCCACGTTCCACGCCATCACGATCCCCATTAATGGGCGATCCGCCCTCTACGCGGGCGTGACGTCGGGAGCGTAACTGCCGGCGAGATTCTCGCGCCGGCTGCTGCGTGCTCCATAGCTATATAAACCCCCATCACAGAGGGGTCAAGTAAGCCATTCTTCACACTTTTATGCCGTTACTCTGCTCGGATTTCCCCTCTAACTTGATCGTCGGAGGGTCCTCGGTGGTACCAAACCATCCCGGGACTTCTTTGCACGTACTCGGCAATAGCTTCCTCACCTCACCTCTTCCTCCAAAAACCCATTGAGACCCACACGCAATGAAGGATAATCAGTTAAGTTCACCGCGAGATCAACGGAAGACAACATCTGACGGAGGCCCGAAAAGGAGCTCCATCAGTTGGCGCCGTCTGTGAGAAAATAACTCCACAAAATACAAAGTTGTCCTTCCTATCTCCACTATCATGGCAGATGACCATCCTAGGGATCCCGGTACCAGCCGCCATCCTCCACTCACTGAAGGCGGGGATGAACCTCCTCCCATGACGGTCATCAACGCCCTCGCAGGCCGGATAGATCGCCTGCAATCCCTCGTGGAGGCCCTCGTCCGCGCCCGGGCCCCAGATCGCCGTTCCACCGCCTCCAGAAGGCTCTGTCCCTGTCTGGACGGCCGATCACCAACAGGCCACGTCCCCTGGCCGCCGGTCTCTCGAACCGGTGCTGCCTGGGGCCCGTTGGGCGCCCCAAGGCTCGACACCGAGATCCGCCGCCAGGGCGCCTCGCCTCGAGCCTCCTCGTGACCCATATCCCCCTGAGGAGATGTCAGTCGCCTCGCTTGTCCACGGGCATGGTCGACCCCACCACCATTGGCGGGGCCGCACAGAAGAGGTCCGCCTAGGTGGCTCAAGAGCTACCTCACCCCGGGACCTGAGGCACCTCATTGAGAAGAACCGTGGATGCTCCCAGACGCACGTCACCCACAGCGGGGGCCAGATATCCCGAGGCACCGACTCCCCGGGGTACCACGGTCGGCTCGACGCCCTCCAGAAGAAGATCGAGGGCATGCGCCGAGAAGCTCACCTCTCGAGCGACGGAGCTAAGTACGCCTCCGACTCGCTCACGAAGCCGTTCACCGAGGAACTGCTCGCCGTCCACGTCTCCTCGCACAACAAGCCCCCAAAGGTCTCTCTGTTTGACGGGAAAACCGACCCGAAGGACCACTTGGACGCTTTCACCACGGGGATGAGCTTCCAGGATCACTCCGACGCTGCCCAGTGCAGAGCCTTCCCGGCCACCCTCATCCCCGCAGGTCAGGATTGGTTCCGGGGGCTCGAACTCCGCTCGATTTCGACCTTCGACGAGCTGGCTACTCAGTTCCTCGGCCATTTCGTGGGGAACCGTCGACAGAAGCGCACGGTCGACTACCTCTCCACGGTTAAGAGTGGGGACAAGGAAACGTTCAAGGCATACATTACCCGTTTCTACAACGCCCTTCTCGAGGTGCCCGAGCACCGAGACGAAACCGTCATAACGACACTCAGATCTGGTCTGAGGCACAAGGAATGGTTGCGCTCCTTCGCGCTGGTGCAACCTAAGACCATGGCCGAGGTAAGGCGTGGACCGAGCGCGAGATCCAGCTGGAATCCGAGGTGAATGCTAACCTTCCCCGGGCAGAACGGCCCGACCAGAAGAAGAGGGCTCGGGAGGAGAGGATGGAGCATCAGCAGCCCTACCACCCGAAGTTCCAGGACTATACCCCCCTCAACGTCTCCCTCACGGTGTTGCTGGAGGAGGCCCAGAACGAGGGGTTCTTCAAGTTCCCTCCGGTCCCGCGTCAGGCCGCAAAGCGAACTCGGGGCCCCTACTGCGCTTTCCACCGGGTACTGGGCCACGCCACGGAGGACTGCAAACAACTGAGGGACTACATCGAAGAGCTCATCCGGTCTGGGCACCTCGCCGCCTACCTGAGGGATAAACGGCAGACCGACCGCGAGCAGGAGCAGCATCGCCCTCCCGCCGACCTGACCATCGGTCAGATCATGCTTGCTTCAGCGGACGGCCAGCCCGGAGCTCAGGGAGCCCCATGCCCTATACCAAGCGCGGGGGCAGACAACCCTTCATGGAGCTCGACCCCAGCCAATAAAGTCATCTTCTAGCCTGTACCCTTCTTTTAAAGCAATGTAAATTCTTCCTAGGATCTATTGTTAATTTAACAAAGATCAATGGAGCGTTGCGAAAAAAAAAGAAAAGCTTTGTTTATTCAAAGGGTATTATTGTAACACCCAAGTTCATTTATACCAATCCCAGTTCTCATATTTCTTATTTGTGATATTTCTTGATTTATCGTGTTTGGGTATGAATGGTAGTTTACTTTTTACATTGCATTCGATCCGACCCACTTGCTTGAACCTGTTTGATTCTTATCTATAGATTACTTTGACTTGTTGCATGGACACGTGCATCTCATGTTTAGTATATACTAGTATTTTATCTAGTATCGCATCTTTTTTCATATAACAATTTAAATCACGTAAAATAAATTAAAATTACATTTCATGGCCTGCATGATACCCCTAACCCCGTGGTAGCATCCGCATATCTTGTTCTCATCCCGTTCAGTGAAACGGGCGTGTTTGGATGGCTACGCGCACGTACGTGTATCCATTCTTGGGGGTATGCTTTTTCGTTACATAATCCTTCATTTTAAATTTTGGAGCTTGCATAAAATTCTCGTATTTCAAATCTAAAATTTTGGACCCGACCCGGGCGCATTTCTGAATTATTTTGTATCCCGCCAAATTCTAATTATTTTAAATTTCTTTAATCCGTTTAAAATATTTTTTTAACAGCATACGAGATTTTTACAGCCAACAAAATTATTCTTTAAACTGTTAAAATCTTTTTTAAATTTTCCTAAAACCCTTCCTCATATCTTTTCCCCCTGAGCCAATCAAAACCCTCCTTTCTTTTTTTACTGGGCCCAGCGAGAGCTCTCTCTCTCTCTCTTTCTCTCTCTCTGTTTCTCTTTTTCCCTTTCTATTTCTCCTCTCCGCAGCTCTCTTTCTCTCTCCCCTTTCTCTCTCATCTCGCTCTTTCTCTCACCTCTCGGAATCACTGTGCATTCCTCGACTCTGGTCACCTCCTCCCCACTATGGTTACCTCCCTTCATTCCTCCTCCTCCTCTTCTTCTTCTTCTTCTGAAAAGTGAGCGTCCACGAGATCCTCCAAGAACCCTAACCCTAGCTTGCCACCGCCGCCGACACCCTCATCCTCAACCCCTCGTGCTCGCCTCCTTCACCTCATCGCCCTCTCCCTCATCTTCTTCTTTTCATTTTGTTTTCCCCACCTCGTCTTCGCCAGAACCCACGTCTGCAACCTTCGTCGCCGACCCTATATCCACCGCCGCCTATCTCCTCGACCTCGCCTCGCCGTCGTCTCCTTTCTCCTCTCTCTTTCCTCCTTCAACCCTTCCCTGCACACCCCAACACCTTGAATCTGCGAGCCTACAAACCCACAGAACCATCACCGCCACCCTCACCTCCGTCGCCGCCAATCACGGCGTCATCGCCAGCACCTCTTTCTCTCCTCATCTCCATCATCTCCTTCTTCTTCTCTTCTCCCTTCCTCACCCGAGCACCACCTGCAGCCAACCCGATCAAGAAAACCCTAACCTAACCCTATATCCTCAACTTCCCTCCATCGCCGGCGACCCCACGACCAGCCGTCACCATCCCCGTCGCAACCATCACCTCTCCTTCCATATCACCTCCCTCTTTCTCTCACCTACGCCGAGCAATCCCGACTCCTGCACCCCGACGAGAACTCAAGAGAACCACTGTTTCGCCGTGAAACCTCGCCGGAAAACCCACGACTCATCGTCGTCATCCCATCGCCTTCTTCTCTACCCCAGAACCCAAACCCAGAGCCACACCAAACCCCAGCCCTTCCTTCTCTTCTTCTTCTTCTTCTTTCTTCTCTTACTTCTTATATTCGCGTTTCCGATCGTCGCCGGAGTCGTGACCGCCGTTGTCATTCCGGACGCCCCTGGGGACGTACCTTACCTGCGTGATCACCTTATTGCATTGCTTAGACCCGTCCTGTGTGCGTGCGCGCGTTGCGACTTTTCTGCCGACGTGTGACGTTCCGTACACCCCGTCCTGAGATCCAATCGAGGCAAGTGAAACTTGCTACATGCTATTTATAGTATTCCATATTTATTTGCATATATATATATATATATATATATATATATATATATATATATATTAAGCATGAAGTTTGAATTTGGTGCCCTATATCACATTTTACCATCCGATGTCTGTTTATATCATTTTGAGTTAATTGTGAAAACACACCCGGTTGCATGTTAGATTACAATATTGTATGCCCATGCCTATATTTATAACATAGTTCTTGGTCGCATAGCCATAGTACCCTTTAAATAGTGTATAACTGTTCAACACCCGTTTGCATCCATCTAACCTGTTATATATATAATGGCATCCCTAGGCCATTTAATACATGTTAATGTGATTTTAATATTCCATATTCATTTAAGTGTAAGATACTTAATGTTGGAACCATAACCCTGACTCTAATCTATAACCGTATATCCATATAGTTTAATCTGTACCTATGTGCATATCATATTACATATTCCAGTTTATTGAGCTATTAGTACCCATGTTTGTTTTGTATACCCATACTTATGCTAGTTGATTATGAGCACCCACATGATATCTTGTACACCCTGGCATGACTTGTTACACCCATTACTTGATACGACATGGTACTGTGCAACTCTTGACATGACATGACACCTTTATACATTACCTGGCTTGACCTGATGTACCATGGTCTTACCTGTTACCTGATCTTGTGTCTAATGCCAACAAACCTGACATGTTGTCCTTACGGACCGTTCCTGTTGTCTATCTAGACAAACCTGTACCTGCCTGATCCTGGGTTGGCATTAGCTCCGGATTATTTAATACCTGACCTGAACATATATAACTTAGGGGTATGGGGAAATCAATGATGAAACCTGACTTGTAACTCGACAGTTTACTACCTTTACCGACCAGTTTTAGAGGCTAGGCCAGCCTTGGGATGATGCTGCTGATATCATCCATCGTTATCCATTACCTTTTTAGAGCCTATGCCAGCCTTGGGATGATGCCATGGACATCATTCATCGTTACCCTTTTCCTTTTAGTGCCTAGCGGCATGTCTCGGTTTCAGCCCGAGAATCTTCACCGTGATCCCGGGCACGCACGGGATACTACTGAGTTACATCGATGATTCATCAAATTGATTTCAAGGACTTGAGAGTAGTTAACCCAATAGACCAGTTTAGATTAATCACTGCACATTACCTTTCACTGCCCTGATTTATATTGCTGTTACATCTGCTTTACCATTTATGATCATACTTGCATATTTCGCTACCCTGTTTATATTATTGCTTGATGTTGTGACGCGCTGACGTCTGGGTTTTGCATGGCCCAGATCCCCTACCTTTGTTGTAGAATGATCAGGAGTATTGCCGCTGTTAGACCGAGCGGTGAAGATCCTGTTGGTATGCAGTTTTACTTTCCTGGTGTTTCATTTATTGTATATTTTGCTTCCGCATATTATCATTTCTTGACTCATGGACATGTACTAGATAGTTTAGTCTACTTTCCTGTTCTGGATATCTCTACAGCCGTAATGTGACTGTGGAAGGATTTTCCTATCCACAGGTAGCATGGTTGGCTATGTCACGTGCCTATTTTAGTGTACTCTGGGAAGCGGGGCGTGACATGGTTCTTTTGGTATCAGAGCCATAGGATATAGGTTAATCGGGTTTGATTCTTTTGTACTTGGGTATTGGACCCAATACATGAATCAGAATACTCGTGATTAGGAACATGTCCTGCCACATTGTTATCACGATTCTTGAATCATATCTTTCTCTTATCCTTCGCCTTAGCGATATGTAAACCACTTTGCATCTCGACTTGAAACCTTTTGGTTCTCTATTGTTTCTCCCCGTTCCTTGATTCTGATACTAGGATTTGGGCGACTTGAGTCGAGTTATGTAATTGTACCCATGAACTGCAGCATGGTTACAATGCGGTACTCTATTTAAGTAACTTGGAGTCCTGGTCTTGATTCACTTCCTTGTTTCATGGTTGTTATATTACCTTGCTTCTCTCGGTTTCATTGCTTACCAGTTCTTGTTTTATCGCCAGCGTGAATCGTGGTTACCGTGCTTAATCCTCTTCAGTATCTTGACTTCGGATGAAGTCATCTCGGTATTTTACTTGTTCTTGTTTTCCCCGCATTAGGATTATTCAATTCTGGTGCATCCCTTTGTTTGTTGTTGCCTTGGGAATGGATTTTCGCGGCACTTTCCATGCTCATATTGAATGTAAGGAAAGGAAAGTGATGCTCCAGATTCCCGGACATCCGGAGTTTGTTTTGCTGGAGGAAGTTGTTCTGTCGGGCCAGTCGAGTTTAGGGCTAGGCCGACAAATAGCGTTCTTCCGTCGATGGAAGTTATTAAGGATGAAGCGCTAGCTATAGTTCGAGAATTAATGGACGTGTTCGAAGACATCTCGGGTTTATCGCCAAAACGAGATGTGGAGGTTGCGATTAATCTTGTTCTTGGTGCAGCACCAATCTCAAAGGCGTATTATCCAATGGCACCAGTAGAGTTGGAAGAAGTCAAGAAGCAGGTTGCTGAATTACTTGAGAAGGGTTGGATTTGCAGCAGTAACTCACCTTGGGGAGCTCCAGTTCTTCTAGTAAGATGATGGCACAAGGAGGATGTGCATCGATTATCGAGAATTAAACTGGGTGACTATTAAGAACAAGTACCCGATCCCTCGCATTGGCGAGTTATTTGAGCAGCTTAGTGGCGCGAGGGTATTCTCTGTTAGTGGATATGCCCTAGAGGCCATTACTGTATCATACTAGTATGTATATTACTTGATGGAAGCTTGGGATATTCACAGTTGTACAGACAATCTTGCTCGATATAGTAGTATGCTACTTGGTTTGTCTCTGCTTTAATGTGTACATGTGTGTTTATTTATTATATCACCTATACGCATTAGTAGAGCCCTTAGGATCTTTGCTTGATTACCGGCGTTGTGATGGCGATCACACTCGTGGGGACTGGGTAATCTACAAGCACATCCTTATACACGTCCCTAGTCGTGGGAGTATCGAGATAGGGCATCGATACTCCGGAGTAGACTAGCGTATGCGCTTCTCATCCCAGCACGGGAGACGGTCTGTCCCACAGCCGTCGGTACGTCGTACTTGAGATAGTATGCGGGTGCTCGTTAGGTTACGAGTACACTGGACAGGACTCGTCGGGAACTGATGGTTGGTATTATACCTATCGTCAGTTATCAGTTCCCAGGTGACATGAGTACAGCTTAGTCTGCTGACTTGACACTGTCACTTCGCCTCAAGTGTGTTCCCACTGTTCTTTGATTACTACCCTACCACAGCTCGACTGAGTCGTGCAAACAGGTAGTAGTTGGGTGCAGTCCCGAAGCACTTGGAGGCAGTGACGGTTAGACAGGATTCGTCTCTCCCGGTATTGGGGGTTGACATCGCGCTGTGTCTAGGAGAGCCATTACACGAGTAGTCCCTGGCCAGGGCAAGCGAGATATACTGGTAGGTTTCCATTGTTATCTCAGGGTGTACTGGGCTTCACTCCGACACGACTTGTACCGCTATTAGGGGAATGACGTTTACCGCCCCCTAAACCCGCCATGCGATGTATCAGACGAACAGACCGGACTGTACGGAGATTGTCACATACAGGCTCAGTAGGAGTTTGGATGGGTTTACCTCATCGGCCTTCTTATCGACATCTACCTGGGGACCGTTACGTACAGCTAGTGCCGCTTGCGGTCTGTGGTTAAACCCACTGCCAGCGTAGTGTCGAGTCTTTAGAGTCCCACACAGAGAGTTTCCCTGCACTGAGCGAAACGTGTAGAGGCCGTATGGTTTTACGGCAGGGCTGCGATCACTTACGTACACTAGTGTGCGTATGGTGTTCGGGCAGGCAGTACTAGTGGGTTTTGGTTTAAGCCAGATCCTAGTATTGCACGGATGGATTTGTTTTGTCTTCTGCGCATCCGCATTCTACAGAATGCGGATGCAGGTGTGTATGCACAGTTTTCCGGAGCGATGAAGGAGGAGGTGCCTCATTAGGGTTTTGGCAGTTGGTTCGGCCAAAACCGTTATGTGGCAGGCTCATTAGGGTTTTGACAGTTGATTCGGTCAAAACCATTTTGAGGCGGTCTCATTAGGGTTTTGACAGTTCGTTTTGGTCAAAACCATTATGAGCCGCGGGCATCATTTACTAATCCTTTTAGTGATAATTTTATGATGGCTAATTGCATTGACCATTTGACCCCGTTGACTTCTCTTGACTTTGTTGACCGGTTGACCGTGTTGACCATTGACTTTCAAGAGGGATCTACACTCTTCTTTTCTTTTTCTTTTTCCTTTTGGATTATGATAATGGTCATTTCAATGTAGCCATCAAACTTTATCTTGATGGGATTAGCAATGATGTTGTTTTTGCATTATTGCAACCATGGTTACTTTTCTTTAGTTCATAATTTCTTTCTCATTCTCTCTCTTGTTTTTTCAAGTGAGAAGAAAAAGAAATAAACCATGGTTGCTAGATCCTCCTTCTTCTTCCTCATCTTGATTCATCTTTTGATCTCATGTGTTGAGAGATAAAGATCCCACAAAGACAAAACCATCCCTTTATCACTTCTACACAACCTAGGGCTTCTAGATTAGCAATCTCTTTGCCCTAGTTACCTCGGCTCGAGGTGGAGCTCGGTGTACATCTCTCGGGTGGATCGTCTTTGACTCAAGGAGGCCGCGGAGGTGACCTAAGTCCGGATCAATCATCGGAGCAAGCTGTAGGGTTCCTAGGCACTCTTGTGAAGGTTCAAAAGGCATCAAACATGCCAGGATAAAAATTTAGACGTGCCGAACAACCTAAAGCCGGGATCTTTGCTAGATTATTAGGGTTTAACATGCAAGATGATAACTTTTATCTAAGTGTGAGGGATTACAACCTTTGTAGTCCGCTCCTTCGCTTCACAAGCTCCGAGTAGAAGTCCCTTTGCCGCGATCCATGATCTCCCGGACTCATGAGAGGCTCCACGACTCGAACGATCCATGCTAGCTTGAAGTGTTCCAAATCTCCGATGATCTACGTCGAAGTTGCAAAGACTCAAGCTTTCTCACTCTAAAGAGATGAACACACTAATCTCATGGGCTAGATGAGATGAGGATGAGAGAGTAGTATTTTTGCTTTCTTTTTAAATCATTTTCTCATATTTATTCATCACATAAAGAAAATCAAGTAAGCTTTTTTTCAAGAGAGAAGAAGAAGATGATAATGGAAAAGATCATGATAAATCCTTTTGTGATAAATAGAAATAAAAGCTATATGATTGATATATCAACCATGGTCAAGGATGAGTGGATAAGAATGAGTAGAGAATAAACTAGAGTTAGGGTTTGGTTGGGTTAAAAATGTGTCATCCAAAAATATCTTTACAATGACAAAAGAAAAATGCTTCTAGAAGGTGCATGAAGCATCTAACCCTAATCAAACCCTAACCTCAATTAATCATCCTTAAACATGTTTAACAATTAATCATATCATGTCACAATAATATATATCACATATATATTATATATTTGCAACAAAAGAAAATAATACAATTAACATATATCGCATATATATCAATGTATCATCCAATGAGAAAATGAAATAATAAAGCGAGCCAATATTAGATAATGTAATAATATATCATATATATATTATTATACATTAAATCATCGAATCAACACTTGATCCGACGATCCGGCTATATCGAATATTACCGACTAATATATCATTTACCGATTCATCGAATCAACACTTGATCCGATGAACCGGTTCATATCTAAATATCGCGAGAATATAATACGGTATCTCATATCGCATTATTCTCGGTCCTGCACATATCACATATGTGCCTCTACTCCGTTTCGCCTGAGCCAAGAAACCTCTGTGTAGGACTCTAAAGAATCGCCAATACGCCGGTAGCAGGTGATGATCATATCAAACACCCACAAGCTGCAAGCGGTCAGCTAAACGTAACAGCCACCCAGGTATTGAGCGATCAGAAGATCAACAAGCTAGCCTGTGCGTTCTCCTGTGAATCCAATCAGTAACACTCCCGTACAGTCCGGTCTGTTCGTCTGATATGTCGCATATCAAGTCTAGGGGTGGTATACGTCAGACTCCAGTAACCGATAAGTCGTGTCGATGTATGGCTTATAACGGGTCGAGAAACTACTAGTAACACTTACCGGTAAATCTCTATATGAGCCCTAGCCAGGGACTTCCAGTCATAGCCAATCGAACACAGCGCAACATCAACTCCCTATACCGGGAGAGACGAATCCCCTCCTATCGCTCATTGCCTCCATGTGATTCGGGACTGTACCCAAAAGCCACCGTTTTGCACGCCCTCTTGGACGTGGTAAGGTGGAAATCAAAGCACAGTGGGAATCACACAAGACTCTATGACGATCTCAGGTCTACAGACTACCCTGTACCAGTGTCACCGGAGAACTGCCATCTGACGTGTGGTATATCACCATCTGGGAGTTCTCGGCGAGTCCGTCCAGTGTACCCAGTCTCCACTGAGCACCCGTACACCATCTCTGATGTTAAACACCGATGGATATGGGATCATCCATCGCCCATCATATGGGTCAAGATGCGTATACGCTAGTCTACTCTGGTGTATCGATGCCCTGTCTCGATATACCCTCGACTAGGAACAGTTATAGGATGTACTCATCGACTACTGTGGCCCCACTAGTATGATCTCATCATAGTCGCAATAGTCGAGTACTGATCCTAAGGGCTTTATCAACATGTGAGAGAAAAACAGTAAACCAATACAAGTCAACATGTTAAGATAAAGTGAAACCAAATAGCATACTATCATGACGAGCAAGAAAGTCCTCTCTGTATATATCTAAGCATCCATCATAATATGCATCATATGTACAACAATGGCCTCTAGGGAATATACATAACTAACAATCTCCCACTTGCACTAAGGCCAACTGCTGTAGTATCTCATACCTAGCATCCCGAATAATCTCTCAAACTGTATATGGGGAATAGCCTTCGTGAATGGATCCGCAGTGTTGTCCTTCGTATCTACTCTCCTGACCTCGATCTCTCGGCGATCAACTATCTCCCTGATCAGGTGATACCGCCTCAGAATATGTCTGGACTTTTGATGGGATCTGGGTTCCTTGGCCAAAGCCACAGCTGCATTGTTATCGCAATACAAAGGTATTGGATGCTCAATGGATGGAACCACACCAAGTTCACTAATGAACTTCTTTATCCAGACAGCCTCTTTGGCAGCATCGTTGGCAGCGATGTATTCAGCCTCCATCGTTGAGTCTGCAACGGTATCCTGTTTGGAACTCTTCCAACATACCGCCCCTCCATTGAGGGTAAAGACAAATCCCGAATGCGACTTAGAGTCGTCCTTATCACTTTGGAAGCTGGAATCGGTAAAGGACTCCACCTGGAGTTCTCCGTTACCATACACCAAGAACATCTCCTTAGTCCTTCGTATGTACTTGAGAATATTCTTCACAGCTGTCCTGTGACTCTCTCCAGGATCTGCTTGATACCGACTCACTACACTTAGTGAGTATGCTACATCGGGTCTGGTTCATAGCATCGCATACATGATAGAGCACACTGCCGAAGCATAGGGTATCCCTTGCATGCGAGCTCTCTCCAAATCAGTCTTGGGAGACATCTCTTTGGAGAGAGTGAGTCCAGAGATCGTGGGTTGGTTCCTACGCTTGGATTCTTCCATACTAAACCTCTTTAGTATGGTGTCAATGTACCTGGATTGGGACAATCCCAATATCCGTTTAGATCTATCTCTATAGATCATGATTCCCAATATGCAGGAGGCATCACCTAGATCTTTCATTGAGAATCTCTGTGATAAGAAGATCTTGACTGATTGCAGCATAGGAATATCATTTCCTATCAAGAGTATATCATCTACGTACAATACGAGGAAGACAACCTTACCCTCTGCTACCTTCTTATAGATACAAGGTTCATCTATATTTTTGATGAAGTCAAACTCTTTGACTACAACATCAAAACAGATGTTCCAACTCCGCGATGCTTGCTTTAACCCATAAATGGATTTAAGCAGCTTGCACACCTTTCCGCTGCTCCCACTATCTACGAAGCCCTCTGGCTGAGTCATGTACACGCTCTCTTCTAAATCACCGTTTAGAAAGGCGGTCTTAACATCCATTTGCCAGATTTCGTAGTCATGGTATGCAGCAATGGCAAGTAAGATCCGGATGGACTTAACATAGCCACTGGAGAAAAGGTTTCGTCATAATCCACACCTGGTCGTTGACGAAAACCCTTTGCTACAAGTCTAGCTTTGAAAGTCTCAACTTTTCCATCTACACCAAATTTCTTTTTAAAAATCCACTTGCTCCCAATAGGTTTTACCCCTTCAGGAGCATTTTCCAAAATCCATACTTTGTTGGTGTACATGGAATCCATCTCAGATCGCATTGCATCCAGCCATTTCACAGAGTCACCACTCTTGATGGCCTGCTCGAAACTAGTCGGTTCATCATCATCCATGATGCAGTCCTCGCTTCCACCATCAATGAGAAAACCGTAGTATCTCTCAGGTGAATGAGAAACCCTACTAGATCGGCGGAGAGGCTGGGGTTCGTCGGGTACTACTGAATCCTCTGGTTCCATTAAATCATCTGCCGTAGTTTGTGTTGCTGGAACCTCTTCCAGTTCTACCTCAAAGCCACTAATCTCTTTTGCAAGAAATTCCTTTTCTAAAAAGGTGGCGTGTTGAGCAACAAACACCCTTTGTTCCTCACTGTGGTAGAAAATATACCCTCGCGAATGCTTGGGATATCCAATAAACTTACATAAAACAGATCTTGCCTCGAGTTTGTCCGGGTTTCGTCTTTTGACATAAGCCGGGCAACCCCATATCTTAACAAAATTAAGATATGGTCTCTTCCCTTCCCATATCTCATATGGGGTGGTAGGCACAGATTTGGTAGGAACTTTATTCAGTATGTATGCTGCTGTCTCAAGCGCATACCCCCAGAAGGAAATAGGTAACTCGGCTGTACTCATCATGGAGCACACCATATCTAATAGGGTGCGATTCCTCCGTTCCGATACACCGTTATGCTGTGGTGTATAAGGAGGAGTAAGCTGAGAGAGAATCCCATTCTCTTTTAGATAATCTAGGAACTCATTGCTTAAGTATTCACCTCCTCGATCAGATCGAAGAATCTTAATACTTTTGCCCGTTTGGTTCTCTACTTCGTGCTTATATTCTCTGAATTTCTCAAAAGCTTCAGACTTGTGTTTCATCAGAAACACATGTCCGTATCTAGAGAGATCGTCAGTGAATGTAATGAAGTAGGAAGAACCGTTCCTGGCATGCGTAGACATGGGACCACATACATTACTATGTATTAGTCCTAAGAGTTCAGTAACTCTTTCTCCGTGTCCATTAAACGGGGCTTTGGTCATTTTTCCTTTGAGACATGAATGGCAAGTATCATAAGATGATAATTCGAACGGATTAACCATCCTTATGTAACTTAGCCAGTCGTGTCACATTGATATGACCAAGTCTACAATGCCACAAGTAGGATTCGTTCATATATGAACTTTTCCTCTTGTGTGTGTTTTGTATATTCAGGACTGTATTCTGATTCAGAATGAATATGCCATTATGTAACGAGCCTGATGCAATCAACTTTTGATCTAGGAATATGTTCATAACATTATTCTTTACTACAAAATTATATCTTTCTTTACTTAATAAAGAAACTGATATAATATTGCACATCATGTTCGGTATATAATAGCACTCATTTAGAATCAGTGTATTACGACTCGGCAATACAAGGTGATATTCGCCAACTGCCTTGGCTACAATACTTGCACCGTTCCCTACTTGAACGGAATGATCACCTTTTCCCAGTTCTCTACCTTTTCGTAGCCCATGTAACAATTTACATATGTGGGATCCTGATCCGGTATCTAATACCCAGGACGTAGGGTGAACTGAGAAACAGTTCTCAATAACTAACACACCCGAAGAAGATGCATCAACATGCATGTTCTTTTGGACGGCTTGAGAATCCAGATATTCTCCTGTTTCCTGTTCAGTCTTATAACTCTTATAAGAAAGAACGGGTTCAACGTTCCCTTGCTCAGTACAATAATCGGATTTAGTCAATACATCAATATTATTATCTTGATTATGGCCTGACATGGTCACTACCTGGAGAGAGAGAGAAGAAAACACTTTAGCGTATGCTCTTGGAAGATTAGATTGGTTATTATCTTATCTAATCAGGATGTCTCCCACTGTTTTTATCAAATCTACCTTAAAACCCTAAAAGGTAAGATTAGCCGGGATTAATTACACCCTATAATTTCGTCAATCTTTCAGCCAGATCAGTGTCGGTAGTTTGAGGGAGGTTTCCCGTGCTTTCGCACGGACCTAATTAAAGTAAACCTCGTTTTCCCAGAGGCGTAACCCCGTTAACACTTTTCTAGACACCTACTTGATCGGCTAATTGTCCTATGTAAAACTCTCCCAGGAGCAACTCTTACTCGCAGTGGGTATCGGGATCCAACTATCTCATAGAAGGTATGCAATCTCATTGCAAATTTCAACACTTGAAATTCCCGATAATATTTTGCCCCTAGTGTCCTATGACCTTGACGGAGGTCAACAAACCATAGGCTACTAGTCAAGTTCAACCCGTCATTTCTTGATTGAATTAAACCCACCCGCACGACCCTTGACGGAGGTCAACAAGGCCGTACGACTATCCTAATCCAATCTGCATCAAATGCATAAGCAGATAAAAATCTAGTCAGCTACCGTACACTACGCCTTGACGGAGGTCAACAAACGTAGCACGAATACTAAAAAGGACTTATCTGAAATAACGGAGGGCTACGCAGGTTTTTCAGAAAACCCTGAGCGTAATGAACTTGATATCGTCGTAGAATCGAGTAGTTTTTGAAAAGGAGTGTTTTTGAGGCTTTTCTTAGTTTCGCTAAAGGGGTCACTCCCGGTGAAGGGATCGTCGGCCCTTTCCTCATCGAATAAGGTGCAGGATATATCATATATACCGCTGTGCAAAACAAAACACTAAAAGCATTCAAAAGACAAACCGCATTTTGTAGCATCTGCCAGTTTTGCTAAAGGAGTCACTCCTGGTGAAGGGATCTCAGTCCTTTCCTCATCGAATAAGGTGCAGGACATATTATATATATCGCTGTGCAAAGCAAAACTGTAGCTACCCTTTTTATAAAGTTTTGATTCTACAACATCTTTAGGTTTCTTTTCTTTTATTAATCTCATTAATAAAAATCCCATCAGCTTATGCTTCCTAAGCATCACAGAAGTAACGAAAGCAGTAATATTTATATATCAGCATATATATATAGTATAAGCATTCGTCTCAGGCAGTAATATGATCTCATCACAGAACATTGCAGCAGAAGAACATATATGAAATATTGGATATACTAGGACGTCCGTGTTTTTAATACGAGCCTGTATAAAACACGGATTCCACGGTCGCGACGAATAGCCAAACCCACATCCCAAGACCCCTACGAGAGCGGCAAGTAACACTGCCAATTCTAGGGTTAGGAGACCCGGTCTCGACTCCTCGAGATGGCCTCCCACTGGACCCTAGAACCCGGTTACTTGTGCTCCCCTCCTTGGGTCTACCTAATGCGGAAAAGTAAATAATATACACTGGTGACATCAACCGCAACCTGGAAGTGCCCCAAATAAAAGAATATTACATTACAAATGAATTTTACATAAATGAAAATGAAAACCCTCATCTCACATAAAACCCCCGGCTATTCAGAACGCGACGATCCAATATAACATATCACAGCAACACATAATATCTCATATCATCAACGTAAGTAAATATGCACATCCCAATTGTCGTTGACATATAGCAACAAAACCGGCGATATCACATATTACACTTACGGTCACAGAAAAGAAAGTGTAAAACTACAATATTTGGAATCCACAATCACTTTAGACATCGTAAATCCGAAATATCACATACTTCGCATTTCATGCCTAACTCTATGAATTCCACATATTGTATCACATTCCTGATAAATAGACAGTATTAAACTTTCCGAACAGATAATCAAACACCCAAGATTTCCCAAAGTGCTCAACTCTTGAGCGAAGTTCAAATAATCCCAGAATATGTCACAGTACCGGTGATCCAGCCGTAGAAGGGTCAAGCCAACGCCTCACATGTGGCACGCCGTACTGCCCCAAACCCGAAGGTTCAAAAGGCAGTTCAAGACGGTCACATAATCGAGTTAAGGTTTGTTGTCTTCTAGAGGGTCCACCGCTTAACTTGTACAATTTTTCCGAAAGATTTAAACCCGAAAAAATTTCAACACTTGAAAGTTTGCCGTACCGGGAAACAGTGAGTTAATGATATCCGTTCAAATAGTTTAATAGTTTCTAAATATCCGGAAAGAAATACGAATTTAAATATTCCGATCGAATCTATGATTACAAAATAAACCCCAGATTTAAACAACACTGGAATCACTTTTAAAAATATCCAGAAGCATCAACAAGCACCTACGGATATTACCAGAAAAGCCACGTGTCTCCAATCGATGAATCCGCCGCGGAACCGCCGCGCAAGCTTGCTTACGCCGCGGTTCCGCCGCCGTTTGGTCGAATTGGGGGCTCGGGTTTTATGGTAATTCTTATAATTCCCTGCTGATTTTTTTACATATTTTTAATTCAGAAAAATCCCAAATTTTAAAAAATTTCCAGAGAGGGGTCTAGTTTTGTCGTTTCGGGTTCGATCGGAGTTTTAACTTCGTAAACACATCGCCTAATGCTCTAACTAGGCTTTGATACCACTGTAGGGTTCCTAGGCACTCTTGTGAAGGTTCAAAAGGCATCAAACATGCCCGGATAAAAATTTAGACGTGCCGAACAACCCAAAGCCAGGATCTTTGCTAGATTATTAGGGTTTAACATGCAAGATGATAACTTTTATCTAAGTGTGAGGGATTACAACCTTTGTAGTCCGCTCCTTCGCTTCACAAGCTCCGAGTAGAAGTCCCTTTGCCGCGATCCACGATCTCCCGGACTCATGAAAGGCTCCACGACTCGAACGATCCATGCTAGCTTGAAGTGTTCCAAATCTCCGATGATCTACGTCGAAATTGCAAAGACTCAAGCTTTCTCACTCTAAAGAGATGAACACACTAATCTCATGGGCTAGATAAGATGAGGATGAGAGAGTAGTATTTTTTCTTTCTTTTTAAATCATTTTCTCATATTTATTCATCACATAAAGAAAATCAAGTAAGCTTTTTTTCAAGAGAGAAGAAAAAGATGATAATGGAAAAGATCATGATAAATCCTTTTGTGATGAATAGAAATAAAAGCTATATGATTGATATATCAACCATGGTCAAGGATGAGTGGATAAGAATGAGTAGAGAATAAACTAGAGTTAGGGTTTGGTTGGGTTAAAAATGTGTCATCCAAAAATATCTTTACAATGACAAAAGAAAAATGCTTCTAGAAGGTGCATGAAGCATCTAACCCTAATCAAATCCTAACCTCAATTAATCATCCTTAAACATGTTTAACAATTAATCATATCATGTCACAATAATATATATCACATATATATTATATATTTGCAACAAAAGAAAATAATACAATTAACATATATCGCATATATATCAATGTATCATCCAATGAGAAAATGAAATAATAATGCGAGCCAATATTAGATAATGTAATAATATATCATATATATTATTATACATTAAATCATCGAATCAACACTTGATCCGACGATCCGGCTATATCGAATATTACCGACTAATATATCATTTACCGATTCATCGAATCAACACTTGATCCGATGACCCGGTTCATATCTAAATATCGCGAGAATATAATACGGTATCTCATATCGCATTATTCTCGGTCCTGCACATATCACATATGTGCCTCTACTCCGTTTCGCCTGAGCCAAGAAACCTCTGTGTAGGACTCTAAAGAATCGTCAATACGCCGGTAGCAGGTGATGATCATATCAAACACCCACAAGCTGCAAGCGGTCAGCTAAACGTAACAGCCACCCAGGTATTGAGCGATCAGAAGATCAACAAGCTAGCCTGTGCGTTCTCCTGTGAATCCAATCAGTAACACTCACGTACAGTCCGGTCTGTTCGTCTGATATGTCGCATATCAAGTCTAGGGGTGGTATACGTCAGACTCCAGTAACCGATAAGTCGTGTCGATGTATGGCTCATAACGGGTCGAGAAACCACTAGTAACACTTACTAGTAAATCTCTATATCAGCCCTGGCCAGGGACTTCCAGTTATAGCCAATCGAACACAGCGCAACATCAACTCCCTATACCGGGAGAGACGAATCCCCTCCTATCGCTCATTGCCTCCATGTGATTCGGGACTGTACCCAAAAGCCACCGTTTTGCACGCCCTCTTGGACGTGGTAAGGTGGAAATCAAAGCACAGTGGGAATCACACAAGACTCTATGATGATCTCGGGTCTACAGACTACCCTGTACCAGTGTCACCGGAGAACTGCCATCTGACGTGTGGTATATCACCATCTGGGAGTTCTCGGCGAGTCCGTCCAGTGTACCCAGTCTCCACTGAGCACCCGTACACCATCTCTGATGTCAAACACCGATGGATATGGGATCATCCATCGCCCATCATATGGGTCAAGATGCGTATACGCTAGTCTACTCTGGTGTATCGATGCCCTGTCTCGATATACCCTCGACTAGGAACAGTTATAGGATGTACTCATCGACTACTGTGGCCCCACTAGTATGATCTCATCATAGTCCCAATAGTCGAGTACTGATCCTAAGGGCTTTATCAACATGTGAGAGAAAAACAGTAAACCAATACAAGTCAACATGTTAAGATAAAGTGAAACCAAATAGCATACTATCATGACGAGCAAGAAAGTCCTCTCTGTATATATCTAAGCATCCATCATAATATACATCATATGTACAATAATGGCCTTTAGGGCATATACATAACTAACACAAGCAAAGAGAAGAACAACAAGAAGAGAAGGAGTTCAAGTTGAGGTATAACCCCTAACCGAGTAGATAAATCTCTAGTTAGGATGCTAGTGTGTTGTTTAGTAAAGATCCGGCTTTTACGGTCCATGTTGCCAAGTCCAGAAATTTTTTTGTTTTACCGTTTCCGCAACCCCGAAAGTACCGGGAGAGGTAACGTGGACCTAACAGTGGTATCAGAGCCAGGTTAAACACACCCTAGCATATTAGCAAAGTATTTAGAATTTCGACCGGACGAAAAACCGCAAAATACCCCGGAAATTTCAAGTTTCTGCCGATTTTAGATCTGTTCCAAAATCAATAAATCGTGCACTAAAAATCGGCTCAGGCTTTTGTTAGAATACTGAAGAAAAATGATCACCCAACTCGACTAAAGCGCCGCGGTTCCACGGCATAAGCTTGCTTATGCCGCGGAACCGCGGCCGAGTTAACTCGGTTGGTGATCCTGTTTGCTGCAGTGTTCTTATATGGGTATTTTGGGATTTTTACAATATGAATTTTCTGCCCAGATTTTCCAGAAAGAAAAATTAGTTTTTGGGGCTTAAAAATCCGTATTTTTGGTCGATGTTTTGTAGACTTTAGCTAATGGTTATATCTGTAATGTTATATGTGTATTGAACGTCTACTAATCGCTATACGTCGATTAGTGGGGGTTATACATATCTGTGATCTTTGTTGTTGATGGTTTGTGTATATGAACTCGTTGGATTGTCGCGGATGAATAGCCGGGATGGATGTGAGATGAGAGTTTCTTTTTCTTTCATTCATGTAATAAATTTGTAAATTGATGTAATATTATTTGTATGGCCGCACAACCGGGTCGGGGTTGTAGCCGTCATTGTATAATTCTTTTTACTGTTTTTGCTCTTAGGATAGACCCATGGAGGGCGTGCACAAACTACCGGGTATCTCGAAGTGCCGAGTAGCCTACTCACGGCGTTGAGGGAGGTTGCTTCGCTTCGGGTACTTGGCAGGTAGTTTGCCGCACCCGTAGGGGTCTTGGGTGGGGTTTTGGGTATTCATCGCGACCGTGTAATCCGCTTTTCGTTGCAGGCTCGAACGAATCACGGGTTCCTAGTATATCCAAAGTGTTCATCTGTGATCTGGATTGGCTATCATTGCAATATATCTATATATAATAACTATTTAGGCGTTGCTTATGTTTTACAGCCGCGCTAGCCCAGCCCCCGCTCTGTCGTTAGTTAAGTAACCTAACGGGTGATGACGGGGCCCCGTGGCGAATGCGAATGGCATAAGCATACATCATATTTTGGTTGTTTTCTGCAATGGTAGGATTTAAATGATGGGACGCATTAAAAGAACTAATGCATGAAAATAAACCTAAAAGACGTTGTTGGAACAAGTTTTTCAAAAGCTGTTATTGCAAGGACGTTCAATTTTTGTTTTGCATCGCGGTATTCGGTTATGAATGCCCAGCATCTCAGTCGACGAGGCAAGGGCCGAGATCCCTTCATCGGGAGTGACCCCTTGGACAAAAGTTTGCGTCAGGGTAATAACTTCACTATAGTCGATTATTCTTGCTTTGCATCGAGGTATTCAGTTTGGAATATCATGCACCTCATTCGACGAGAAAAGAGCCGAGATCCCTTCACAGGGAATGACCTCTTTAGCAAAAGTTTTCGCCACTATATTTTCAAAAAGATTACCAGGTTCCTTCAACGATATCAAGTTCATTACGTTAACGGGTTTTTCGCCAAAAACCCAGCCGTAGCCCTTCGTCATTTCTTACAAGTAACACTTAGTATTCGTGCTGCGTTTGTTGACTCCGTCAAGGCGTAGTGTACGGTAGCTAAGTGCTGCTTGTTTGTATCGGTATATGGGATTGATTAGGACAGTCGTATAACCTTGTTGACTCCGTCAAGGGTTATGCGGGTGGGTTTAATGCAATCCAGATAATGACAGGTTGAACTTGACTAGGACTCTTTGATTTGTTGACTCCGTCAAGATCACTTGGGTCCTAGGGGCAAAAACCACATCGGGGGTTTCAAAAGTACTGAAACTTGCAGATTTAGAATACCTTATGGAGTGTGGTGACTAGAGTGGATTCCATCTAGGTTATCACACAATGACAGTTGGATCCCGATCCCACTGATGAGTTGGATTACTCTCGGGAGATTATTTCACTTAACGATCAATGCTATAAACCTAGTTGGTGTCTAGAAAGGTGTTAGCGGGGCTACGCCCCCAGGTAAAAGAGGTTCTTAAATTAAGGAACTTCGCGAAAGCGTTGGAAAACCTCCCTCGAAGTACCGACACTAGCCTGGCTGAAAGGTTAAGCAAGTATTGTGACGTGAATTAAATCCCGGCTAGTTATTCTTTTAAAAGGTTTTAAGAAAGAATTTGAGGAAACAGTGGGAGACATCCTGGTTAGATAAACTAATAAACCAATCTAATCTTGCAAGAGCGCACGCTGAGTGTTTCTTTTCTCTCTCTCCAGGTAGCAACCTTTTCACGCCCTAATCAAGATAATAAAATGTATCGCTTGACCGATCCGAATTCTTATTCGGGGCTGGGGAACGTTGGTTCAGCTCTAACTTGTGACAACAGTCATAAGTATGAGCAAGGGAAAGGGGATTGTATGGATTCCCAGGATACCCAGTTGAAGAAGAAGCATGGTTTTGCATCTACTTCAGGTGTTCTTGTAATTGAGAACTGTTTTACGGTCAGCCCTACCTCCTGGGTACTTGATACCGGATCAGGATCTCATATCTGTAATTTATTGCAAGGACTAAGAAAAAGTAGGAAAGTTGCACCGGGTGATATGTCGCTCAGAGTAGCGAACGGAGCACAAGTTAATGCAGCAGCCGTCGGTGAATATCACCTAGTATTGCCAAATGGCAAGACTATGATTTTGAACGATTGCTACTATGTACTCTCCATGGTTTGCAACATCATATCAGTTTCTTTACTCGATAAAGATGGATATAATTTTGTTCTTGATAAAAATATCATGAACATTTACCTTCATAAGGTACTAGTTGCAGAGGGTACACTGTGTAATGGTATCTACGTTCTAAATCAGAATACAGTTCTCAATATACAAAACATACGCAAGAGGAAGAATTCAGATACGAATGAATCCTACTTGTGGCATTGTAGACTTGGTCATATCGGAGAGAAAAGACTGAGTAAGTTGCATAAAGATGGACTCTTGAATGCGTTCGAGTTTTCATCTTATGAAACTTGTCAGTCCTGTCTCAAACGGAAGATGACCAAATCTCCGTTCACCGGACATGGAGAAAGAGCTGCAGAGCTCTTGGGACTCATACACAGTGATGTATGTGGTCCGATGTCTACACATGCAAGGGGTGGGTTCTCCTACTTCATCACATTCACTGACGATCTCTCTAGGTTCGGATATGTGTATCTGATGAAACACAAATCTGAAGCTTTTAAGAAATTCAAGGAATTCAGAAAGGAAGTAGAGAACCAGATTGGCAAAAGTATCAAGATCCTCCGGTCTGATAGAGGAGGGGAGTACTTAAGCACGGAATTCCTAGATTACTTAAAAGAGAATGGTATTCTCTCTCAGCTTACTCCTCCTTATACACCACAGCACAACGGTGTATCGGAACGGAGGAATCGTACCCTATTGGATATGGTTCGCTCCATGATGAGTAGTGCTGAGTTACCTCTTTCATTCTGGGGACATGCGCTTCAGACAGCGGCATACCTATTGAATTATGTTCCATCCAAATCAGTGCCTAAGACTCCATATGAAATATGGAGTGGAAGAAATCCGTATCTTAAGCGATTTAAGATATGGGGTTGTCCGGCCTATGTGAAAACACAGAAACCGGACAAGCTAGAGGCACGGTCAGTTCTGTGTAAATTTGTGGGATATCCTAAAGACTCACTAGGATATCTGTTCTACCACACTGAGGAACAGAAGGTGTTTGTATCTCGCCACGCTACCTTTTTAGAAAGGGAGTTTCTTGCAAAAGAAACTAGTGGAAGTTCGGTAGAACTGAAAGAAATTCAGCGACCACAAAATGTAATTGAAAATTTGGAGGAACCGCTAGATTCAATAACCCCAGACGAACCTCAGCCACTCCGCAGATCTGGTAGGATTTCTCATCCACCCGAGAGATACTACGGTTTTCTCATAGACGGGGATCGAAAGGATTGCATCTTGGAAGAAGATGACCCTACCAGTTTCAGGCAGGCCATTATCAGTAGGGACTCTGATAAGTGGCAGGAAGCAATGCAATCCGAAATGGAGTCCAAGTATGCCAATAAAGTGTGGACCTTGGATATTTCTCCACCTGGGGTAAAACCTGTTGGATGCAAATGGATCTACAAAAGGAAACTTGGTGTAGATGGGCATGTGGAAACCTATAAGGCTAGACTCGTTTCAAAAGGTTTTCGTCAAAGACCTGGTTTGGACTATGACGAAACTTTTTCTCCGGTGGCTATGCTCAAATCCATTCGGATCCTACTTGCCATTGCTGCCTTCCATGATTATGAAATCTGGCAGATGGATGTTAAAACGGCTTTCCTGAACGGTTGTTTGGAAGAGTGCGTTTACATGGATCAACCAGAAGGTTTCGTAGACAGTGGGAGCAGCGGAAAGGTGTGCAAGTTGCTTAAATCCATTTATGGATTAAAGCAGGCATCGCGGAGCTGGAACATCTGTTTTGATGAGGCAATCAAGGAATTTGATTTCATCAAGAACGAAGATGAACCTTGTGTTTATAAGAAGATTGTAGGACGAACTGTCGTATTCCTAGTCTTGTACGTGGACAGCATTCTTTTGATAGGAAATGATATTCCTATGCTACAATCGGTCAAGCTATTTTTGTCACAAAGGTTCTCCATGAAGGACCTGGGTGATGCCTCGTACATTCTGGGGATTAAGATCTATAGAGATAGATCCAAGAGACTACTGGGACTTTCGCAGTCCAGGTACATAGAGACCGTACTAAAGAGATTTAGTATGGAGGGTTCCAAGCGCGGTAACATACCCGCATTGCACGGAATTACCCTCTCCAAGAAGATGTCTCCTAAGACTGACGATGAGAGGGTTCGCATGAGCACTATACCCTACTCTTCGGCGGTAGGATCTATAATGTATGCGATGCTATGTACAAGACCAGATGTAGCTTACGCGCTGAGCGCGGTAAGCCGGTATCAGTCAGACCCAGTGGAGGACCACTGGACAGCAGTGAAGAACATTCTCAAGTACCTAAGAAGGACTAAGGAGATGTTCCTGGTTTACGGTAATGGAGACCTCAGGGTCGAGTCCTTTACCGATTCAAGCTTCCAGAGTGACAAAGATGACAACAAGTCTGTCTCGGGTTTTGTGTTTACCCTCAACGGAGGGGCGGTATGTTGGAGGAGTTCCAAACAGGATACCGTCGCAGACTCGACGATGGAGGCTGAATACATTGCTGCAAGCGATGCCGCAAAAGAGGCGGTCTTGATAAAGAAGTTCATTAGTGAACTTCAGGTGGTTCCGTCCATTGTTGATCCAATACCTTTGTATTGCGATAACAATGGGGCTATAGCTTTAGCGAAGGAACCAAGGTCCTATCAGAAATCCAGGCACATCTTAAGGCGGTATCACCTGATCAGGGAGATCATTGATCGCCAGGAGATCGAGGTGCGGAGAGTGGACACAAAGGACAACACAGCGGACCCATTCACGAAGGCCTTACCCCAGACTCAGTTCGAGCGGCTGATCGAGATGATAGGTCTTCGATACGCCAGTACATGGCCTTAGTGCAAGTGGGAGATTGTTAGTGTATATGCCCTAGAGGCCATTACTGTATCATACTAGTATGTATATTACTTGATGGAAGCTTGGGATATTCACAGTTGTACAGAAAATCTTGCTCGATATAGTAGTATGCTACTTGGTTTGTCTCTGCTTTAATGTGTACATGTGTGTTTATTTATTATATCACCTATACGCATTAGTAGAGCCCATAGGATCTTTGCTTGATTACCGGCGTTGTGATGGCGATCACACTCGTGGGGGCTGGGTAATCTACAAGCACATCCTTATACACGTCCCTAGTCGTGGGAGTATCGAGATAGGGCATCGATACTCCGGAGTAGACTAGCGTATGCGCTTCTCATCCCAGCACGGGAGACGGTCTGTCCCACAGCCGTCGGTACGTCGTACTTGAGATAGTATGCGGGTGCTCGTTAGGTTACGAGTACACTGGACAGGACTCGTCGGGAACTGATGGTTGGTATTATACCTATCGTCAGTTATCAGTTCTCAGGTGACATGAGTACAGCTTAGTCTGCTGACTTGACACTGTCACTTCGCCTCAAGTGTGTTCCCACTGTTCTTTGATTACTACCCTACCACAGCTCTACTGAGTCGTGCAAACAGGTAGTAGTTGGCTGCAATCCCGAAGCACTTGGAGGCAGTGACGGTTAGACAGGATTCGTCTCTCCCGGTATTGGGGGTTGACATCGCGCTGTGTCTAGGAGAGCCATTACACGAGTAGTCCCTGGCCAGGGCAAGCGAGATATACTGGTAGGTTTCCATTGTTATTTCAGGGTGTACTGGGCTTCACTCCGACACGACTTGTACCGCTATTACGGGACTGACGTTTACCGCCCCCTAGGCCCGCCATGCGATGTATCAGACGAACAGACCGGACTGTACGGAGATTGTCACATACAGGCTCAGTAGGAGTTCGGATGGGTTTACCTCATCGGCCTTCTTATCGACATCTACCTGGGGACCGTTACGTACAGCTAGTGCCGCTTGCGGTCTGTGGTTAAACCCACTGCCAGCGTAGTGTCGAGTCTTTAGAGTCCCACACAGAGAGTTTCCCTGCACTGAGCGAAACGTGTAGAGGCCGTATGGTTTTACGGCAGGGCTGCGATCACTTACGTACACTAGTGTGCGTATGGTGTTCGGGCAGGCAGTACTAGTGGGCTTTGGTTTAAGCCGGATCCAAGTATTGCACGGATGGATTTGTTTTGTCTTCTGCGCATCCGCATTCTACAGAATGCGGATGCAGGTGTGTATGCACAGTTTTCCGGAGCGATGAAGGAGGAGGTGCCTCATTAGGGTTTTGGCAGTTGGTTCGGCCAAAACCGTTATGTGGCAGGCTCATTAGGGTTTTGACAGTTGATTCGGTCAAAACCATTTTGAGGCGGTCTCATTAGGGTTTTGACAGTTCGTTTTGGTCAAAACCATTATGAGCCGCGGGCATCATTTACTAATCCTTTTAGTGATAATTTTATGATGGCTAATTGCATTGACCATTTGACCCCGTTGACTTCTCTTGACTTTGTTGACCGGTTGACCGTGTTGACCATTGACTTTCAAGAGGGATCTACACTCTTCTTTTCTTTTTCTTTTTCCTTTTGGATTATGATAATGGTCATTTCAATGTAGCCATCAAACTTTATCTTGATGGGATTAGCAATGATGTTGTTTTTGCATTATTGCAACCATGGTTACTTTTCTTTAGTTCATAATTTCTTTCTCATTCTGTCTCTTGTTTTTTCAAGTGAGAAGAAAAAGAAATAAACCATGGTTGCTAGATCCTCCTTCTTCTTCCTCATCTTGATTCATCTTTTGATCTCATGTGTTGAGAGATAAAGATCCCACAAAGACAAAACCATCCCTTTATCACTTCTACACAACCTAGGGCTTCTAGATTAGCAATCTCTTTGCCCTAGTTACCTCGGCTCGAGGTGGAGCTCGGTGTACATCTCTCGGGTTGATCGTCTTCGACTCAAGGAGGCCGCGGAGGTGACCTAAGTCCGGAGCAAGTAAAGAGAAGAACAACAAGAAGAGAAGGAGTTCAAGTTGAGGTATAACCCCTAACCGAGTAGATAAATCTCTAGTTAGGATGCTAGTGTGTTGTTTAGTAAAGATCCGGCTTTTACGGTCCATGTTGCCAAGTCCAGAAAAAATTTTGTTTTACCGTTTCCGCAACCCCGAAAGTACCGGGAGAGGTAACGTGGACCTAACATTCTCAAAGCTGGATTTGTGATCCGGATATCATCGGGTCCGAGTTAAATCAGAAGATATTTGCAAGACTGTGTTCCGAACTCGGTATGGACATTACAAGTATTTAGTGATGCCCTTCGGAGTAACGAATGCACCGACGATATTTATGGACCCAATGAACCGAATCTTTCACCGTTCCTGGACCAGTTTATAGTGGTGTTCATCGATGATATTCTGGTCTACTCAGGGAGCAAGGAAGAACCTGTAGAACACTTGAAGATCGCACTGCAGACATTGAGGCAAGAAAGATTGTATGCAAGGAGGAGCAAGTGCGAGTTTTGGCTTGAAGAAGTAAAGTTTTGGGGCATATCGTAGCTAGATATGGAATCGCCGTTTATCCAGGGAAGATTGCAGCAGTTCAAGACTGGCCGATTCCGGAGAATGTTGTAGAGATCAGGAGTTTTCTTGGACTTGCAAGATACTATAGAAGGTTCGTGGAGAATTTTGCTCGTTTGGCTTGTTCCCCTCCGAACGGCGGCCTGGACGTTAGGACGTCTGGCCTGAGATTCGGGGCAGATGCTAATAGGTGCTATCCGTTCACCTCTCCGAAGATGCCGAGTTGATTTACGGTACCGTGTATCGGAGGTTTAGGCGGATGCGGCCGATGTAGCAGACTTCGTCAGATTCCCCCTCAGGGTGAGGGGTTTTTGATTGTGGGGACGCTCTTCCCTGCAGGCGCAAGCCCCTGCAGTTAATTACGCTACCGCATCGCGGTAACAACTTTCTCCTTCTCCAGAATTTCACTTCGTGTCGTGTGTGTTTGTTTTGTTTGTGGTTGCCCGTGGATTGTATACGGAGACTGAGTAGTGTCGTCGCCCGTAGGACGTGGATTGGTCCAAATCCGTGTTTACTTAGATTTGGGTTTGGTGTTTTAGTTTAAGGATACATTAGTCACGTTGCGGCTAAGATCAATTTAAATGTTCGTCAAGGATACGTTAGTCCTGTTTTGGACTAAGATCGGCTTGACGTAGTGATCGATTTAATATCTGGCCATCGGGACTCATCACCTCTCTGACGTCGTTGAGGGATTACAACGACAGGCGTCAGAGGAGTTCAGAGATGTACCCTTGAACCAAAGTTGATTTGGAGTTTTATCGTTTATTTAAATATCTAAGGACACGTTAACCGTATTTGGGGGCTAAGATCAACTTAGACGGGACCGTTTAGATTCGACAAAAGAGCGTTTGGGCCTATTGTGCCAGTCTGGGGACGTGGTGATCCATGTTTCAGTTTAGGGACGTGGTGGTCCATGTTCCAATTTAGGGACGTGGTGGTCTGTCGCCAGTTTAGGGACGTAGTGGTCCATATTCCAGTTTAGGGACGTGGTGGTCCGATATTAGTTTAGGGACGTTTCGGTCCGACATTAGTTTAGGGACGTTTCGGTCCGATGTTAGTTTAGGGACGTTTCGGTCCGATATTAGTTTAGGGACGTTTTGGTCCGATGTTAGTTTAAGGACGTCTCAGTCCAATGTTAGTTTAAGGACGTCTCGGTCCACGAGTTTAAGGACCCCGCAGTCCATATGGGTGTGTGGTCGTTGGGACTCGTCGCCTCTTTGACGTCGTTGAGGAATTACAACGATGGATGTCAAAGGAGTTCGGAGATGTACCCTCGAACCGGATGTAGATTGATTTAGGAGAGCCATTTTGCTCAGTCAATTTAATTTAAGGACTTACGGCCACGATTGGGCTAAGTCCATTGCTTTTGCATTTCTTTTGCTTTTATTTGGGCTTTGCCCAAAAGGGATGCAGAGTATCAATTTTATTTGGGCCCAGCCCTTTTATTGCTTTGCAATTTATTTTGACCTGCTAGGTCTTTTTGATTTGGGCCTAGCCCTTCAAATAATGCATTGCATTTGTGCAAAGCACCAAGAATCTTTTAGATTCAGGAAAAGAAGTGCAGAGCACTTTTTAATTTCTTGATCTAAATTTAGATCAAAGAAAAGAAAGAAATCTTTTCTTTCTTTCTGTTTCAGAGAACCAGAAGTTCATAGCAAGTGCAAGGCACTATTTTTATTATTTTTATTTATTTATTTATTTATTTATTTATCTATTTATTGAAGATCACTGATCTTGTTTTCTAGATCAATGATCTATTCTTTAAGAGAATTTTCTCTTATCTCAAAGGTTTTTACCTTCTTTTTTGTGTTCTCCAGAAATTCTCAAGAGTTCTCTTCTTTTTTTTTTCAATTGTCTATATATTTTTGAAATGGGGTCTGGGGTCCTTTTTATAGTGCTCAAAATTAGTTAAATTTGTTCAATAAATCTTTTCATGAGTGATTTGGGGAATTTTCTCCACCGTTGGATCTTTGATCCAAAGGCCCCTATTTTACAGAAGAAATCTTCTTGTTTTAACAAGAACAGAAAAGATTTCCTTAAATCTTCATTCTGTTGTTACGCAACTCACCAGCGCGTGACACGTGTCGCGCAGTGAAGCGCTTGCGCAACTGCGCAGACACGTGTCGCTCAACAGTGCACTTGCGCAACAGCGTTTGCGTAACTGCGCAGACACGTGTCGCGCAGAGGTGCGTTTGCGCAGTTGTGCTTGCGCAACTGCGCAGACCAACTGCGCAGACACATGCCACGCTGTGGTGCACTTGCGCAAATGCGCAGACACGTGTCGCACAGCGGTGCGCTTGCGCAGTTGTGCTTGCGCAACTGCGCAGACACGTGGCGTGCTGTGGTACACTTGCGTAACAGCGTTTGCGCAACTGCGCAGACACGTGTCGCGCAGCGGTGCGCTTGCGCAGTTGTGCTTGCGCAACTGCGCAGACACGTGGCGCGCTGTGGTGCACTTGCGCAACAGCGTTTGCGCAATTGCGCAGACACGTGTCGCACAGCGGTGCGCTTACGCAGTTGTGCTTGCGCAACTTCGCAGACACGTGGCGCGCTGTGGTGCACTTGTGCAACAGCGTTTGCGCAACTGCGCAAACACGTGTCGCGCAGCGGTGTGCTTGCGCAGTTGAGCGTTGCTTTTGCTTTTTAAAGAGCCTTGCTCTGATTGGACGCACTGTCTTGGGCGTTGTGCTGCCGAGTCAACTTCTGACACGTAGCAAATTGCGCGCAGCGCACGGGATCTGAAGCGTTGCTTCAAAATTTTGAATTTTCAAAATTCAAACAGAGGCTTGCTCTGATTGGGGGAACAAATGCCCCCCACCGTTGCGCTCACGTGGCGCGCACATAAGTGCAGCGGTAGCAAGATCCCGACCATTGGATCATAGAGGTCAGGTGAAGAGACGCAGGCGTCTATAAATAGGACCCTTGGTCCTTAAATTTTTTTTACCGTTTCAAGAACTTTGATTCAGAGCCTTGCTCTTGCTTAAAAACTCTTAGAGCCTTGCTCTTGCTTCTTCCCAAGAACTTTGAAGTTCAGAACTTAGAATCACTCTTAGGTAAAAATTTAAATTAATTTTAATTAACAGAGCCTTGCTCTTATAGATCTTTGATCTAAAGAAAACCCCTTTGGGGTTTCTTCAACAGAGCCTTGCTCTTATAGATCTTTGATCTAAAGAAGACCCCTTTGGGGTTTCATCCACAGAGCCTTGCTCTCAAAAATTTACAGAAATCTTGTTCCTGGGTTTTAACCCATGAACAGAGCCCTGCTCATAGATCAAATAGAGAACTCCTAAAAGTTTTCATGGATCTTTAAGATCCCAAAAATTTTAATTCTTAGGAGTTATAATTTTTTATTACTACTACAGAGCTAGGCTCTTTTTTAAGAAGTTTTATTCCTTTGAGACCAGAGTTTGACAAATGTCACTCTGTGACAGAGCTTTGCTCTAAAAAGAGGAGATTTTCTCCTTGTCTCTAGGGATTTCCCCCCCAATGAGGATATTCTCTTGGGGGTCTTTTTTATTGACTGACAGTCTCATCCAATGATGGGACTGTCTTATCAAATGATGCGCCATCATCTTGATTTTCTGGGTTCCCCTTTGGTCCCCTACCCACTGCATTGTAGTGTGATGTAGGACTTTGAAATGTGAAGCATTGGAACACTAACGATTATATTATTTTATTTTTCTTTCTTTTCTATAGGAAACATGTCTGAAGATCTGTCTTTCCCTTTCGTTCGCTCAGAAGGAGGGTTCCCACATTCACCAGTGGACCGGGTGGTGTTCGCCTTGATTAAAGATCACGATCCTGAGTACAAGAGACTTCACCTATGGGGAAGGTGGTACAGCCAAATCATCCAAGGCCGTTGCAGCTTTAGCTCCGCCTCGCCCTCTGAGCCCATAGCCGCGATCCCTTATGCGGACCAGCCCCCGGTAGAGTATGCCGTGGAGGTTAAAAATTGGAATTCCGACGACCTCCTTCAGCCTGCAATCGGTGCCATTCCGGTGCAGCCGCCGTCAGCTATAGATATCTTGTGGAGGCGAATCTGTCAGGGTGAAGCACGCCCTTGGGGACAGGCTTATAACATTGGACTGATCCCGCGATCGCTTGCTGGATATTTGCCCTGGGCCCGCTACATATTAGCGGCGAAAAGGACTCATCTGATGAAGATTGGTTTATACTCGGCCGTTTACGTTTCACTTTTCGAATATCCCTCTCCTCCAACATGGTGGATAAAGGCCTTTGTTGAACAATGGAATATCCCCACCCACACCTTCTTGACAGCGGATAGGGAAGTCTCCGTCTCTTTGGAAGAATTTGTTGAGATTTCAGGTCTACCAGCGAGGGGGGAGCACTACGAGGAGCTGCTTCCTCCTGACGAGTACGTCTTTGCCACCAAGCAGTTGGTATTTGACTTAACTCCGGAAAATGCCATCCAGCATCAGCATCCGGGCTTGGTGAAGGTGTTGGAGATTTATGAGGAACTGCATTTGGAATCAGGCGACCGGGGCGTCAGTTTCACGGATTTCATTGCTCGTTTTATCCGCCCGGAGTTCCTATCAGAGCAGGGCGATAAGTTTGCTCAGCTTGCTGACCCCTTTGGTTTCGGCTTGGACCGCCGACCTTCATCGGAAAATGACCAGCGGGATTTTTATCTCCCCGGCACTGCTAGCGTCCCTTTCTCAGAGATCGCCGTTCCTGGCATGGACGAGGAGACTTTTTTCATAGGGTTCTTGGGTCTATGGCTATGCAGCTTCACTCTTCCCATGCATCCACGCCTCATGCGGTCCTCCGTCTTTTACCCGGCGCATCGAATGGCGGCTGGTTTGCAGCTATCGGTAGGGATTGCCGGGCTGGCTTACCTTTATAATGGACTTAGCGTAGCGGCGGACGCTAATGAGCCTGGGGCACAGCCTGCTAACTTTCCGATGCACTACTTCACTTCTTGGATGGAGCTGCATGTGCGAGGGGTGTTTGGTGCCCATAAGACTCCTCCGTTCTTTGAGAAATACAGACTCCCAAGAATCATGCGGTTGGTCGGGGCTTCAATTGTGGTTGCACCTCCGCGGGAGTCTAGGGGACTGCTCCTGCGTTCACATCTAGTCGGAGCGAAGACCTCTTTTGTGGATAAGGTCATCACCATAGGTTCAGAGACCACTAAGTCAGTGGTGCCGCTGCATGATGACTTTAAAGGCGGGGCTTCTGTACTGAAGGCTCGGGAAATCCTCCATCTTTACTCCATTCGGCCGGGCTACCTAGTATTTAGGCAGAATGCGACGGCTCTCTTTATGAGGTATAACCCACATCGATTTGCCCGACAATCGAGCTACAATCAAGGGATCCCGATGGAAGCCTTTCTGGAAACACCCGCGGCCGACCAAGGGGGAATAAGGAATGCTATGCATCATTTCACCCGGCTCAATACAGGCTCCTATTTTTTTATCAGTGAGCCTAGCTGTGCCCCTAAAATAATCCATCCGTATGTAGCCTGGTATGCGCATGCTATGGGCCCAATCATCTTAATGGAGAAACGTCTGCTGGTTGACCGTAGGGCTGCGCCTCTGGCGGTGATCGCAAGGCTCCCTTGCAGCCAAGGATCCAGGTCACCCTCCCGATAAAAGATGCCAGAGCTGACCGACCGCGCGTGTTGAGCCCCCCGCGTGGATTGCCATTGCCCACTACGGTGGATGCACCGCCGGCGCCCCGCGCTCCCACGAAGACGGTTAATGTGGTATCACCAGGATCTGGCGGAGGGGCAGAGATCGGGACTCGCCGCCCTAAAGTGACTGCCAAGCGCAAATCCGCTCCGGGTGGATCTAAAGCTGGTGGACAGCAGAAAAAGAAGAAGTTCGCCCTTTCCCTTGATGCGATCCTCAGCTCAAAGCCTGCGGCTCCTCCTGCCGAGGCCATACGTGAGTATGGCAGCAATGAGGGCTTTGTGGTGGACCCTGAGGACACTAATTTAGCTGCCGCCATTGCAGCTTCAGAGCGATCGGCAAGGCTCGAAGCAATGTTAAGCAGACTTGCTGAGTCAGGTAATCATCAGCCGCTTTATTTGTCATTTTACTGCATTTTTATTATTATCTTTAGCTAATATTTGCTTCATTCTCAACAGGTATTTCTACTGAAGAGGCCATTGCTGCCTCTTTGAAGACCTTCCAGGAGGAGGAGAAGAAGCGTGTCCCAGCAGGCATTGGTATGTCCCACCCTTTTCCCTTTCATAAGGAAAGTTTGTCATCTTCTCTGATGGTCAACCTAACCTTCTTTTGTTTCTTTGCAGAAGTTATATCAGTTGACGCGGGGATCCTTCCTGAGCCTGTTACCGAAGTCCCAGCTTCGTCGAAGTTGCCGCAAGAGCCTCAGCTTGACAAAACGACGAGGGATGCCCTGAAAAACCTAGAGGCCTCCTTATTCACGGACGAGGACACCTCAATTAGGGAAGCTCTAGTGGCATCCGTCTCAACGGCTCGGGAGGGGCGGAAGCTGTTGAGACGTGCAGCAAAGGCGCGTAGAGCTGCTTTGGCTGCGGGAGCGGGTCCCAGTACCATTCCTCGCGCTGACACTCCTTCTGAAGAGGCCCCTGTCGCCCTATCTACTGCTTATAGGCGAGCGGCGCGCGCGGCCCGAAGTGCAAATGATAAATCTTCTTCAGGTAGTACTTCTTTCAGAGCTTTGTTGTAAGAATTATAAAGCCATTGGCTCATATGCGTTTCATCTGGCAGGGCCTAGTCCGACTGAGGGGGAGGCGGAGACCGTTGGACCCCAGGAAACGGCGGAAGCGGCGCCTACCGAACCTGAGCCGACAGTGAGGCGCGTCATTGGGGCCACGGGATCTGTCATAGAGGTTGAGGAGTCCACCGCCGAGAGGGTCATTGATACCGCTCCTGACGTGGCGGTAGATGAGATGATTGTCTTAACCGAGGCGAAGGCGGTAGAAGGCGAAGCGCTCGAGGCTGGAGACCTCGCGGTGACGGTGGATGAGACAACCGTGACCGCAGGATCCGTAGGAGTAGCGGCTGAGGTCGTCATGATTCCTGAGGACGAGCCAGCTGCTCTTTCTCGGGAATCTGGCAACGCTCCAATCATGACCCTCTCCGCCTATATTCCCCCGCCTTCTCCAGGTCCTGCAAGTGTAACAACGGTCCCTATTGAGTCGGGTGACGAGGCTACGGGTGGTGGCCTGATGTCAATGGAGGAAGGAATTGCCTCAGTCTCGGCTGGCAGTTCGTCGGGTAAGTTTCGGGCTACTATCGTTTCCTCCCTTTTTTATATATCTTGCGATCTATTCTAACAAGCTTGTCTTTGCAGGTGCGGCCAGTGCCGACGCTCCATTGCTTGAAGGAGCACCGTCGACTACTGCTTTGGCGGTGGTCACTTCCCCATCTTCCCTCGTGCCATCGCGGATGTTGGAAGGTATGGATTTGCAACTCACAAGTTAATCTTTTAAACGTGTAGTTCATGGACTAACGCCATACCACCGCATCTTTTCAGGAGTGCTCTTTGATCATCTATATCAAGTGTTGCTCCCACACTTCTCCTTCCCATCCGAACTTGCTTCTCCCTCTAGTGGCGCTGGTGAGTGTACGTTCACTACAATATCTTTGTTCATCCCCTTTTTTCTAGCAATTGAATGATTTCTGACTTTTCCCTTTCTTTATTGCAGTGCCACAAATCGAAGGAGGGGATGCAAGACCTGCCGCGCTACCGGCCCTTCCGGCTTTGCCGTCTGTTGCTGCTGGTATAGCAAATTCCTTTTTTGGTAAACCTTAAACATCTCTTGAACCATCGTTTAACCATGTTTTGTTTTGCAGCTATTGTTCCGGCTCCGGTCCCTTTTGAGTCTCGCGTCCTTCCACCGGCAGGCCCTTTCTTGAAACGCCCGTCTTCAAAGGGTGCTGTGATGAGTTTGGGCATGCTGAGCGGGTACATCGAAGAGCTCAACATGGACGCTCTCCCTTCTGCCGTAGATTTCGCTGTGGAGGTTAATCCAATGTTGGCGGCGCTCGTAAATTTTCATAACGAAGGCGTCGTCGGATCTTGGGTTAATCACTGCAGGGAGATCGAGGCCTGTCTATACCGGCTGGAGTCGACGCGCCCTTCTTCCGAAGTTTTAGCCCTGAGCACCCAACGTACAACTTGGCTCGAGCAAAGCACTTCGCACTCCCGCCACTTGGAGCAAGAAGCAGCTTTAAGACTAAGGGAATGCCAAAAGACCTCGAACGAAACGGCCCATCTGCACGCTGAGGTTGAGGCAAATGCTGCCCAAGTGAAGACTATCTTTGAGGGTCTCTTGGAGCGCATCTCCCGTGGGCTAAACTTGAAGCGGAAGCTTGACGTAGCTGAGCGCAATATCCCAAGTCGGGAAGCTGCCTATCAGGTCGTCAGGGAGCAGCTTGCGTCGGTCATGCAGCAACGAGCCCAAGTGGAGGCAGAGCTGGCGGTGGTAGCTGACCAAGAGAAGGCATGGAAGGACATATGCGAGAAATTGCTACACCTATGCAAGACGCTTCCTTCCCAATAATTCTCCTTGTATCACTTGTCTTTGTAAAGTATATGTATATATTTTTTATTCTTTAGCACAATGTATCCTGTACTCGATCAATATTTATGAATAAAAGATGCACATTTTTGTAATGTCTTGTGTCATTTTTCCGTCTTTTCTTTCTTTTATTATCAGTATGCCACCTTAGTAACCATGATTGACGGATGATTTGGACGAGTATCCCTGACCTTCTTAAGAAATAGCGATGGCTTAGGCCGCGGGTTCAGATCTGCTGCCTAAGACTTTTCAACTCTATAAGCCGTGAGGGTTTCATAGAGACTTTTCTCCCTACGGATCGAGAGGATCTCGTAGGTGGATTTTCTCCTTAGGAATCGTGAGGATTCCTGAGTGTGGTTTTCTCTCATAGGTCGTAAGGATCCTATAAGAGAATTTTTCCCTCTTATCGAATCGAGAGGATCCGTAAGTGGTTGTTTCCCTCCTCGTCGAAATTCGACTTCGGAGAGTGAGACCCGTGAATAGTATGCAAGAGACCAGTTTGGATTGACTTGCAGGGCCCCATTGCTCAAAAAGCAAGCTTTTCAATCCTTGTTGTCTGAGACCTCTTCTTACAAATTGAGACGAATCGGGGATCTGTTTGCAGTTGTAGCGGAACAGTTGACATGAGTTAGGAAGCTCTCGTCACGGAGTGTTTGTATCCGTGAGTCGAGGAGTTTGCTAGGGATTATTTGTTTCCCAAGCGCCAAGGATTATTTGTTTCCTTGGGGTTTGAAACGAGTCGAGGGTTCCCACGGGGGCTCTGGTAGCTCTGCGGGTCGACGCGGATCAGGAAATTCTTGTCAAGGAGTGTTTGTATCCGTGGGTCGAGGAGTTTGCTGGGATTATTTGTTTCCCAAGCGCCAAGGATTATTTGTTTCCTTGGGGTTTGAAACGAGTCGAGGGTTCCCACGGGGGCTCTGGTGGCTCTGCGGGTCGACGCGGATCAGAAGGCTCTCATCAAGGAGTGTTTGTATCCGTGAGTCGAGGAATTTGTTAGGGATTATTTGTTTCCCGAGCGCCAAGGATTATTTGTTTCCTTGGGGTTTGAAACGAGTCGAGGATTCCTATGGAGGCACTGGTGGCTCTGCGGGTCGACGCGGATCAGAAGGCTCTCGTCAAAGAGTGTTTGTATCCGTGAGTCGAGGAATTTGCTAGGGATTATTTGTTTCCCGAGCGCCAAGGATTATTTGTTTCCTTGGGGTTTGAAACGAGTCGAGGATTCCTACGGAGGCACTGGTGGCTCTGCGGGTCGACGCGGATCAGAAGGCTCTCGTCAAGGAGTGTTTGTATCCGTGAGTCGAGGAATTTGCTAGGGATTATTTGTTTCCCGAGCGCCAAGGATTATTTGTTTCCTTGGGGTTTGAAACGAATCGAGGATTCCTACGGAGGCACTGGTGGCTCTGCGGGTCGACGCGGATCAGAAGGCTCTCGTCAAGGAGTGTTTGTATCCGTGAGTCGAGGAATTTGCTAGGGATTATTTGTTTCCCGAGCTCCAAGGATTATTTGTTTCCTTGGGGTTTGAAACGAGTCGAGGATTCCTACGGAGGCACTGGTGGCTCTGCGGGTTGACGCGGATCAGAAGGCTCTCGTCAAGGAGTGTTTGTATCCGTGAGTCGAGGAATTTGCTAGGGATTATTTGTTTCCTGAGCGCCAAGGATTATTTGTTTCCTTGGGGTTTGAAACGAGTCGAGGATTCCTATGGAGGCACTGGTGGCTCTGCGGGTCGACGCGGATCAGAAGGCTCTCGTCAAGGAGTGTTTGTATCCGTGAGTCGAGGAATTTGCTAGGGATTATTTGTTTCCCGAGCGCCAAGGATTATTTGTTTCCTTGGGGTTTGAAACGAGTCGACGATTCCTACGGAGGCACTGGTGGCTCTGCGGGTCGACGCGGATCAGAAGGCTCTCGTCAAGGAGTGTTTGTATCCGTGAGTCGAGGAATTTGCTGAAGATAATGGTTTCTTCGGAGTTGGACTGAACCGTCGATATTTGGCTCCGTCTTCTGGCGAAGCCTGTTGGGAAAGTATGGTTCCTTCTTTGTTTACGCCCTTGGATTGTATATAGGGATCGATGTGATCTTAACTGTAGGGCCAAAGTTTTATCATTTCTTCTTTTTATTTTATTTTATTTCCGCGATGCTCTATCATTTCAGCTTTTACATCGCGAAGGTCGCGACTGCCCAATCATTTCGGCTATTTTTCGCGGTGCCCAATCATTTCGGCTATTTGTTTCATTTTTACCCGTCGCTTTTTATTACGGGTTGCCCAATCATTTCGGCTATTTGTTTCTTTTTTACCCGTCGCTTTTTATTACGGGTTGCCCAATCATTTCGGCTATTTGCATGCATACATTTTACCTGCTGCTTTTTATTGCAAGCTGCCCCATCATTTCGGCTATTTTGCATGCATGTGCGGCCTACTGGCTTTTTTCGCCGTAAACCTGAAATTAGACACCGATTTCGGCATCAGTACCGCTACAACTGGGATATTGCCAGGAGCGAATCATCATTTGCCTCTGTCGTTGTCGAACAAAGGAGGCTTAGCGACCAGGGTTAGGATCCTGTCGGCTAAGGCTTTTGACTTCATGAGCCGTAAGGGTCTCGTGAAGGTATTCCTTCCTACAAGTCGTGGGGATCTTGTAGATGTATTTTATCCTTAGGAGTCATGAGGATCCCTAAGTGTTTGTTTCTCTGTAAGTCGTAAGGATCCTACAGGAGGGCTTTCTCCTTGTAAGTCGAGAGGATTTACAAGGGTTGTTTACCATGCAAACATATCCCTAGTTTCAGATGGGACTTAGTTAGGGAAATGTTTATTCGCGCCCGTGGATTGTATACAAGGGTCAATATTGAGCCACTTGTAGGGCAATATTGGGAGTTTGTGGGGGTTTGCTTAAGCACAGGTTTAGGTCTCTGTAACTTAAGACTTTCAAATCTTATGGGCCGTGGGGGTCCCATAAGAGAGTTCTCCTTACGAGTCGTGAGGATCTCGCAAGTGTATTTTCTCCTTAGGAATCGTGGGGATCCCTAAGTGTGTTTCTCCTTTGTGAGTCGTAAGGATCTCACGCAGGCGGTTTCTCCTTACAAGGTCGAGAGGACCCTATAAGCGTCCTTAACGAGGTTGCGCCCTTTTGGGTTTTCACGAACACTCGCCGGTAGCCCTGCTGTTTTTACTCACGGAGCCCTTTCGGGTTTTCATCCGCGCCCATTGTGCTTATGGACATACCGTTTTTTTAATCTTTTTATTTTATTTTATTTTTTATTTTATTTTATTTTTTTTACGAGGTCGCGCCCTTTCGGGTTTTCACGAACACTTGCCGGTAGTCCCTGCTGTTTTTACTCACGGAGCCCTTTCGGGTTTTCATCCGTGCCCTTTTTTGCTTATGGACATACCGTTTTATTTACTATATATATATTTTTTTATTTATTTTTATTCATCTCGTCAGCCCAAGGATGCTGTGGTAGTAGCTTAAAGACGTTTTTGTCTGCCATTAGTTTTAGGACATTTCGGTCCATCACTTGAGAAGGCGGGCTACTGCTGCTAGAGTTTGAGCTTAGGAAGATAGCGAGCGGACATAGTCGTCGTCATCTACCATTGACCTAGGCTGTGGCTCATTAAGCATAGTATTTCTTTAGGAAGCAATCGTTTATTGGTCTGAAAGGCCTTTCGCCGTGCATGTCGATGAGTAGATAGGCTCCACCTTGGTAGACTTTATCTATGATGTACGGGCCTTCATAGTTGGGCTCAAATTTTCCCCGCTTGGCGCGATTGGGGATCATAGGCCCTTTGACCACTAGCACGAGTTCGCCTTGACGGAATGTCCTCGGTTGGGTCAATCTTTCGTATGAGCACGTCATCTTTGCTTTATAAGCTTCCAGATTTTGCTGTGCTAGGAGCTGGATTTCATCAAGGGCATCAAGCTCTTCAAACCGAAGGTGAGCATTTTCTTCGTTTGTCAGTTCGTAGTGGACTGCCACTCGTAGAGAGGATAATTCTATCTCGAGAGGGAGTACTGCTTCCGTCCCAAATACCAACGCGTACGGCGTTGTGTTTGTGGCCGTTTAAATGTAGTTCGATACGCCCAAAGAGCCTCTTGCAATCTTTCGTGCCAATCTCTCTTATTTCGTGACACCGTTTTCTTCACGATCTTCGTCATGGTCTTATTGAAGGCCTCAGCTAGACCATTAGCTCGCGGATTATAAACTGAGGAATATCTCCAGTCTATATTATGCTGTTGCGCAAAGCGACTAATCTTGTGGCTTCTGTAGGCTGGCCCGTTATCGGAGATGATCCGTCGCGGAGTTCCAAACCGATATATGACGTGCGTTTTGAAGAAGTGGAGGATATTTTCTGTCTTCACTTCTCTTAACGGTATTGCTTCTGCCCACTTAGAGAAGTAGTCAGTCGCCGCTAGGATGAAACGATGTCCCTTAGACGATTCTGGTTCGATAGGGCCAACTATATCAGCCCCCCACATTTCGAATGGCCAGCTAGCCACTGTTGGGTGTAGCGGATTTGGATGTTGATGGATGAAGTCCCCATGAATTTGGCATGAGTGGCATTGCTTCGCATATTCGATGCAGTCCTGAATCATCGTGGGCCAGTAGTAGCCCATCCGTTTTATTTTCGACTTCATCTTAGGGCCTGCTTGACGAGAACCGCAGAGTCCATCGTGAACTTCCTGAACGACTCTTTTCGCTTCGTCAGGTCCTAAGCATCTCAGCCACAAAGAATCAAATGACCTTTTGTACAGGGTATCATTGACAAAGGCGAAAGACAGGGCTCGTTTCGCGAGCTGATGTCTTGTGGACGCTTCTTCGGGCACTTGGTGGGTCTTAAAGTAGTCTATAAAGACTTCCCTCCAGTCCTCGGCCTTCTCATGGTCTTTTATTTGTAGGGTCGTCTGCTCAGTCGCTCCCTTTTCTTTATACGATTCTGGAGGTATTTCTGCCGGGGCGAGTACTCGACGGCTTTGTACCACGATTCTAACGTCATCGAGGTTCTCGTCGGCCAATTCTTTAGCCAGTTTGGCCAGTGCGTCCGCTTTGCTGTTTTCCGCACGCGGTATGCTTTCCAAAATATAGGAGGGAATTTGGGTTAGCAGTTGTTGCACCTTTTCACCGTATTTTATCAATTCCGGTTTGCATGTTTGGTAATCGCCGTTCACTTGACTGACGACTAGCTGGGAGTCCCCATATATGAGGAGGCTTTCAATTCCCATGTCAATGGCGATCTCGAGGCCTACTATCAAAGCTTCGTATTCAGCTTCATTATTCATTCTCGGCTCTGTTAAGGAGAAGGCGAAGCGCATTATTCCTCCTTGTGGGGTCACAAAGATGAGTCCTACCCCCGATTTGATCATTAGTGTACTTTGTTTGTGCTTTTTCATGGAAGATGCTCCATCGAAATAAAGCTCCCAACGGGTATCACTACTGTCGATTGCGTCAAACGCATGTCTGTCTGGCAAATCGCAATTTAAAGGAGAATCGGCAGATATGGGATGCTCAGCAAGGAAGTCGGCGATGGCCTGGCCTTTTACTGCCCTGAGAGGTTGATATGTTATCGAAAATTCCATCAAGAGCAGGGCCCATTTAGCGAGTCGCTCTGTCAATATGGCTTTTGACATTAGATATTTGAGAGGGTCCACTTTTGAAATAAGACGGACTTCGTGCGCCAACGCATAGTGCCTAAGCTTTGTTATTGCGAAGATCAACGCCAGGCAGTGTTTTTCAATGGGAGAGTAGTTGCTTTCTGCCCCCAGCAGAACTCGACTTAAGTAGTAGATTGCTCTTTCTTTCCCTTGATCGTTCTCTTGTGCCCATAATGCGCCTAAGGAACCTTCGAGGGCGGTTGTATAAAGAATGAGAGGTTTTCCCTTGACCGGAGCGGCCAACACCGGCGGGTTCTGCAGGTATTGCTTGATCTCGTCTAGTGCGCTTTGGCATTTTTGATCCCAGACGAACGGGGTTCCCTTCTTCATCAGGTGACTGTAAGGACGGCACTTTCCTGAAAGGTTGGCTATAAATCGCCGTATGTATGCGAGCTTCCCTTGGAGAGACCGCAGCTGTTTGAGAGTCCTCGGTGGAGGCATTTCCATGATCGCTTTGATTTTTGACGGATCTATTTCAATACCTCGGTGTCGAACAACGAATCCCAGGAATTTGCCTGAGGAAACTCCGAATGCACACTTAAGAGGGTTCATCTTCAAGTTGTATTGTCGAAGGAGTTGAAATACAGTCTTCAGATGCTCGAGATGCTCTTCGTATGACTTGCTTTTAACCACGAGATCGTAGATATAGCATTCGACGATTTCGTGTATAAGGTCGTCGAAGATCTTTGTCATGGCCCTCTAATAAGTAGCACCGGCGTTCTTCAAACCGAAGGGCATTACTTTATAACAAAATATTCCTAAAGGAGTCCGGAAAGCCGTATGTTTCTGATCTTCAGGATGCATTTTTATTTGATTATACCCCGATGAGCCGTCCATGAAGGAGAAAACCTCATGAGTGGATGTATTGTCTATCATCAGTTCAGTGACTGGCACTGGGAAATCATCCTTCGGGCAAGCTTTATTAAGATCCCGGAAGTCTACGCATATGCGCACTGTCCCATTTTTCTTCATCACTGGGACGATGTTGGCGATCCATTCAGGGTACTGAACTTCCTGGATGAAGCCAGAGTCGATTAACTTTTTGACTTCGGTATTTATGCTCATCTTAAGCTCTAGTCGCATTCTTCTCGGTGCCTGTTTGACTGGTTTGACGTTTGGGGATATTGCTAGTCTATGTACAGCGACTCCTGGATCTAGTCCTGGCATCTCGGAATAGTTCCATGCGAAGCAATCTTTATGCTGCACAAGGACGTCTTTTAACGCAGCCACCCTCTCTTCAGACAGCAGTTCGCTTACGAATGTCGGTCGCGGATCATTTACCGTCCCCAACTCGATTTTCCTGAGGTTATCTGCGGTGGTATGTATTCCATCCTCCAGTTCTTTCGGAGCTGGGGGAAATTCTGAGATTACCTCATCATTACTGTTTTCGAGGCACCAAGGGAGGCTGTCCAGGTTCTTGGGTTCTTCTTTTAATATTGTGATCATATGGCAGGTGCAAATTCGCTCCCAGTCCCAATGTGGAACTGTTTTTTCTTTCGTGGCCTTGGGCTCGTGCTTTTGTGGTGACATTACCCTCCAGTTGTCAGACAGAGCAAACTTGCCGAGCTGGTACTGATCTTCGACCCAATTCTTAAAGGTGAAGCAATCTTCAAGAGGATGCCCTATCACTCGGTGGTAAGAGCAATAGTTTGGATCAGAGACTTCACCTGCTTGTTCTGGGTGCTTGGACTCCGGCAATGTAAGCATTTGATGTTTCAGAGAAAGCTCAAGTATCTTCTTCATCTTGTCTCGAGGAAACGAGTATGCTCGACCCATTTTCTTCATGAGGGATTGGTCAACAACGCTCGATTCTCGCTTGCGTGGCTTCTTAGCCCTGCTTTGTTGCTGTTGAGCGCCTCTTCGGCCTTTCGACTCGTTTCTGCCTTCGCGTCGAGCCCTTTTTGTATCAGGTTGACATGGGGCAGCATCTTCGTTCTTTACTGCCTGTTGAAAGAGGCGCTGTATCTTGGCTTTCTCATAGATTGCCATTTCACGATTGTGATCATCTCGGGCTTTTTGACTCGCATCCCTTATAAGTTTGCTCATCTGGTCTTCAAATGATGGACTGGGCGGTTTTGTATCAGGAACTTTTGCTGGTTCAGGATTAGCGTTTTCCTCTTGAGCATCTGCTTCTTCATCAGAATTGTGCACGATGTAACAGCCGCGGAGTAGCTCTCGTTTCCTGGAGCGAATGTATCCGAGCTCGATCGTCTCCAGCCTCCCATTAGGTAGCTTACGCTGAGTTCCGGGGACGTTCCAAACCCTGTCATAGAATTTTGCCTTTCTAACGGTTTGTTCGAAAGGTATTCCCTGGCGCCTCAACAGTTTCTTCAAACCTTCGGTATAATATCTGGGAAGACGGATAGGCTGAAGCCTGTCGAGCGTGGGATCCGCGCCATGCCAAATTTCTTTTTCCACCCTGTTTTTTTCAGAACAGTAGAATAGGATTGCCTTCTCGCCTTTTCGTCCGGGAGGGATATAGAATGTCTGCAATTCTTCTACGCTGTTGGTGTCGAGTGCATCCAGTTCTTTGTAATGTTCAAGCGGCACCATGGTTATCTGCAGCCTTCGCTCTTCATCAGCGGAAACCCGTATTGAAGGCCGAGCAGGGAATACAGCTTGAACTTCATCCTCTGAATCACTGCCGAAGATCAACGAAGGAACGGATGGTCCTGGCCTGGTGGATTGTGATGGACCTGAATAAATTATATCCTCCTCCTCCTCGGTGTCACTGCCGAAGACAGGGATGGTGGCGTTAGTTTTGTTCTCCGGTTTGTGACACCTTTCCGTGTCTTCGAAACTCGGTAAGAAGTATTTGGCATCTTCATACTTGCGAACTTCGTTCACGGAAAACGGATTCAACTCTCCCGCCACAGTGTACTCGAGGCCATCCCTAGAATACTTCATGAACTGATGCTGTGTAGAAGGGATGATATTGTACTCGTGTAGCCATGGTCGGCCGAGCAGAGCATTGTAGCACGTCTTGGCGTCTATAACATGGAATTTGATGTCTGTGACGAGCAACCCGAAGCGTAACGTCAATATCACAGATCCAAGAGTTTTTGATGATTGGGAGTCGAATCCGGAGATGGTGATCTTGTCTCGGGCGAGGTGTTGGACACTCATGCAAATCTCCTTTAACACTCGCACATTGAGTAAATTGACAGACGATCCGTTATCGACCAAGATTTTACCTATCTTTATGTCATGGCAGTATCCTGAGACATAAAGGGGGCGATTGTGTTCACACGTCCCTAGGAGAAGGTCTTCATCACCAAAAGCAACGTCGGCTGTGTGCACTTCTTCTAATTCGTCTTTCATCTTTTCTTCGGCTAAGAAGGCTTGGAACTGGTCCGGATCTTATAGCGCCTTAATCAAAGAGTCTCTCGCCTCCTTTGATAGTAACAAGGCATCAAGGATGCTGAGCTGAGAGGGCAGTTTCCTCAGATGTGCCAGAACGTTGTAATCCACCTTACTTCTCTTCGGCGGGTTTTCGGCGTTTAGCTTTTCCAGAACTTGGTCATCTAAGACGATGTCTTCAGAGACCTTTTCTTTCCCTTTATCTTTTCTGTTCGAGGGTCCGAGGTTCTTTTCAGGCAGTGTCCGATTCCGCAGCCGGATATTTTCGCAAACCACTGGCTCTTCTTCTTTTCCCGAAGTTGACTCTTTAAAGAGAGGGGCAAGTTCTAGCTCCTCATCAGAGTCGCTCCCAAATGTCGGCACTTGTGACCCGGCAGTGTTAACCATGTGACAATTGCCGGCAGTTCTTTCAATCTCTTTGGTCGTGTTTCTTTGCTCCCGAAGAATTTTACGCTTTTCCCGTTTAAAGCGTTGTTGATTAGCGACGTATCCTTGCCACCATCTATCGAAAGCCTTGCACTCTTGAGTGGGATGCGAGACCTTCTGATGATATAAGCAATAAGAAGGGTGCATTTCTACCACACCAGTCATTTTTCCTTCAGAGGATGGTAGCTTCATGCCCATTGATATGGCCTTAGCAAACCTCTTTTTTATCTTGAATTATCTTTTGTCAGCGGTGGAGGCATTTTGCTCCAGCGGGATCATCTCAGCTCTTTCCTCAAGTCGCTGGCGCTTGGCCCTTTCGAATATAGCCGTCTCGCGTTCTCGATCAGCTTTACTTTTCAATCGAGCTTCACTAAGAAACGCGTCAATCCTTTCGATTGATAACCCTGGAGCTCTTGATTCGGCATTTGCCCCCAGCGTTTCAGTGCCAAAAGTCTCTTCATCGTTCGTGACCGAATGGGAGATCATATGACAGCTCTCTACATATTCCTCGGATTCATCCGATGAACTTTCTCCCTCACCTTCTTCTTGAAAGACGTGATTGAGGAACTCTTGAAGCGTAATGGGAGTCCGTGCCTTTTGGTTGTATTCATCCAGCGCGTCGATTTGCTTTTGTAAGTCCGTGCGCTTGTCGCCAGGCTTCACGGGCTTCTTAGATTTCTTCTTCTTTTTTTTCGAAGATTTTGACGGCTGGCTATGAACGCTTGAACTACCCCCATCGGTCTTCGGAGTCAGACGTGGCTTCAACATCCCCTCAATAACCTGCGGTTCAAAGGGGTTCTTTCACTTGACCGCTGGACAGGTCTGAAGATCGTTTAGCATCCTCTTTGTCTTGGCTGACAATACGACCTCCCAAGGAGCTTCCTCAATGACGGAGCATGTTGCCCCCGGCGTGTTCGTCCCCTTAGAGGTGTGGGGCTGCGGAGGATTCACCTTCCATTTGTCAGATAACGCAAATTTGCCCTGGTGGTACTGGTTCTCAAGCCAATTTTTGAAAACGTAGCAATCCTCGATAGGATGGCCTAGTACTCGATGGTAAGGGCAGTAATTGGGCTCGTTGACGTCGTTCGGTTGCAACGGACGTTTTTGATCTGGCAGATTTATGAGTCTGTTGCGCAATGCCAGCTCGAATAGCCTTCTCGTTTTATCGCGGGGGAAGGAGTAAGGACGTCCCATCCTGTCCTCAAGGGGTACGTATGGGCATGTATTGTTTGGACGAGCAACCGGCTTCGAGTCGCTCGGTTGTTGTTGGGCATTAGCGACAATGATCGCTTTTCCCTTTCCTTTGTCGTTTCGGGAGTCCGGCTTCGGGAGAGGGGGTTTATGGCCCATCTGGTCCATCTGCGCTAGTTTGTCGATCAAAGCCTGGAAGGTAGTCGGCTTGAAGAACATCATGAATTGCGAGATGGTTGCCTGTGGATCAAGGGTTCCAACAAACATTCCCACCGCTGGAGCTTCTTCTATGCGATGTTCGCACTTCGACAATAGATTACACCATCGTATAGCGTACTGAACCCATGTCTCGCCGGGTTTTACCCTGGCATTAATCAGTGTCGTCATCGGGGTACGCTCACTGGCACTTGCAAAACGTTGGGTGAAGAGCAGCTCCATCTCCGCAAAGGTTTTAATAGAGTCGTTGGGGAGCTCAGAATACCACTCGAACGCCGTATCTGATAAGCTTCCAACAAACTGGCGAAGCAAAAGCTTGTCGTCGCCGCCGGTGTTACCGCAAAGCGCCCTGAACTGGGCAACATGTTGATGGGGATTGCCGGTCCCTTTGTAGACATGAAACTTGGGAATTGTGTAACCCGGCGGGTACTTGATTTGGTCATACCAGCCTGGATACGGCCGCCCCGTTTTTACGACGTGGCCGGCTGCTTCGGCCGCGTGATGAACCTTTATTTGCTGGGCTATGTATTCGTCCAGATCAGTTTTAGAGATTGTATCCTCTTTAGCCGTTGATAGAACAGGCTGAGGATTTGATGTCTCTCCCCTATCGTCTTCAAGAATGATCGGGGGATCTTCAGCAGGTGGATCTTGTTGAATCATCATACCCACCATATCCTGGAACAGGAGGGCCATTTTCTTTATGTTGGATGCCTGCTCCGCAGCTTCTTTGTCTTTCTTCTCTAGTACGCGCCGAAGGAATTCGGCGTCCGTTTCTTGTTCTTGATGTTCTTCTGAGGATGTTTCCGGGGTTTCTTTCGGCCCTGTAAGTGCGGCCATAGCGTTCATCATTTCCTGGAGCTTCTGTTGCTGCTCCTGAGCCTTGGTCACTGAGCGGGTGAGCGGTCGGTGACCCGTAGAAGTGCGGCTTTCTTCCTTTCCAGAAGCCATATAAACCGTATGAACTGTTATGCCCCCTGACTTGGGGCGTTTAGGTTCACCGCTTTTAAACTTTGTCAGTGTCACGGGAGTGTTTCGCCCAATCAGAGCAAAGCTCTGTTTGAATTCAAAATTCAAATTTTGAAGCAAAGCTTCAAGTCTTGGGCGCAACGCGCCGAGCGCAGCGCCCAAGAAAGCGCACCCAATCAGAGCAAAGCTCTGATTGAAGGAAGCAACGCTTCAACTGCACTGCACACTGCGCTGCGTGACACGTGTCAGCGCAGATGCGCTAGCGCAGTTGCGCTGCGCTCTGCGCTGCGCGACACGTGTCAGCGCAGATGCGCTAGCGCACTTGCGCTGCGCTCTGCGCTACGCGACACGTGTCATGCGCTGGGGCATCTGCGCCAAACTAAATTAAGATTTTTATGAAATCTTTTATGTTCTTTCCAGAACTAGAAGATTTTCTTCTGCCTTTGGATCAAAGATCCAGCGGTGGGAAAATTCCCAAAATCACTCAGGAAAGATCTTGTTAACAAATTCAACAGATTTGTGGTCACTATAAATAGGACCCTAAGCCTCGATTCAAAAAAAAAGAAGGAACAATTTTCTCAAAAAAAAAATCAAGAACTCTAAGCAGAGAAAACTCTGAGAAGATCTCAAGAAAAAGGTAAAGAACCTTCATGAAGTAGAAGAAAGGCCTTCTAATAGATCATTCATCTAAAAATAAAATGGATGATCTTTATATAAAAAGAAAACAGTGCTTTGCACTTCTGGTGAACCTTCGGTTCTCTAAAAAACAATAAAAAATAATAAAATAATAAAAGAATAGTGCTTTGCACTTTTAAGAACCTCTGGTTCTTCGAATAAAGAAAAATTTATTTTTCTTTGATCTAATTTAGACGAAGAAATTAAACAGTGCTTTGCACTTCCCTTCTTGAATCTAAAAGATTCTTAGTGCTTTGCACTTCCAAGTTGCGCCGTTGCGCTCTTAAGAGAGCGCCACGTGCCGGCTATAAAACCACTTGCGCTAAGCGCCCTTAAGATAGAGCTTTGCTCTCTGGAATTGGCGCAACTCGCTGAGAGCGCGCCACGTGTCAACAGCGCAATAGCGCAGCGCAACTGCGCAGCGCACTGCGCTAGTGCGCTTGCGCTCATCAGAGCACGACACGTGTCATCACCATATGGACTTGCGCTCATTACTTAGCGCAAAGCGCAGATGCATTAAAAAGGGCCAAGCCCAATTAAGAGAAGGCCTAACAGGCTCAATAAAGCGCAAATGCATTGTTTTAAGGAGCAGAGCCCAAACAAGAACAGATGCTTCGCATCATTTATAAATGGGCAGAGCCCAAACAAAATATTCAGAATGCTATGCATTTTAAAAGGGGCAAAGCCCAAACAAGGTAGATACTTTGTGCCATCTACAAAGGGGCATAGCCCAAAATAAATTGATACTCTGTATCTTTTGTGGGTAGAGCCTAAATAAAAAATGCAATGCAAAAGCAAATAAAATGTTGAACTGGACTTAGCCCAATCGTGGCCATAAGTCCTTAAATTAAATTGACTGAGCAAAATGGCTCTCCTAAATCAATCTACGTCCGGTTCGGAGGTACATCTCCGAACTCCTTTGACATCCATCGTTGTAATTCCTCAACGACGTCAAAGAGGTGACGGGTCCCAACGACCACACATCCATATGGACTGCGGGGTCCTTAAACTCGTGGACCGAGACGTCCTTAAAACTAATATCGGACCGGAACGTCCTTAAACTAATATCGGACTGAAACGTCCCTAAACTAATATCAGACCACCACGTCCCTAAACTGGAATATGGACCACTACGTCTTTAAACTGGCGACGGACCGAAACGTCCCTAAACTAATAATGGACCACTACGTCTTTAAACTGGCGACGGACCGAAACGTCCCTAAACTAATAATGGACCACTACGTCCTTAAACTGACGACGGACCGAAACGTCCCTAAACTAATAATGGACCGCCACGTCCTTAAAACTGGCGATGGACCGCCACGTCCTTAAAACTGGCGCAATCGAGCCCGAACGCTCTTTTGCCGGATCTAAACGGTCCCGTCTAAGTTGATCTTAGCCCCAAATACGGTTAATGTGTCCTTAGATCTTTAAATAAACAATAAAACTCCGAATCAACTTTGGTGCAAGGGTACATCTCTGAACTCCTCTGACGCCTGTCGTTGTAATCCCTCAACGATGTCAGAGAGGTGACGAGTCCCGACGGCCAGATAATTAAATCAATCACCACGTTAAGTTGATCTTAGTCTCAAACAGGACTAACGTATCCCTAACGAACGTTTAAGTTGATCTTAGCCGCAACGCGACTAACGTATCCTTAAACTAAAAACACCAAACCCAATTCTAAGTAAATACGGATTTGGACTAATCCACGTCCTACGGGCGACGGCATTACTCAGTCTCCGTATACAATCCACGGGCAACCACAAACAAAACAAACACACACGACACGAAGTGAAATTCTGGAGAAGGAGAAAGTTGTTACCGTGATGCGGTAGCGTAATTAACTGCAGGGGCTTGCGCCTGCAGGGAAGAGCGTCCCCACAATCAAAAACCCCTCACCCTGAGGGGGAATCTGACGAAGTCTGCTACATCGGCCGCATCCGTCTAAACCTCCGATACACGGTGCCATAAATCAACTTGGCATCTTCGGAGAGGTAGACGGATAAAACCAATTAGCATCTGCCCCGAATCTCAGGCACAGAAAGTCCATGCCTTGGCCGCCTTTCGGAGGGGAACAGGGAGCTTTCTATGGCCTTTTTCTTTTGTGGACCATTGAGGTTGAAGGAGCCGTTGAAGTGGGCATCCTAGCAATTGTTGCCCCCTGCTGTTTAATGGGACGGCTTTTGTCCTTTTCCACCTTTGCCTTTTTCTGGCGACGAAAGTGGTCTGGGTCACTCACGGAGTCTTGAACCCTCCGCCAGACTTTATAAATCTTTGAAGACAGCCGTTGAGGGGGCTATTCTCGTTTTGTTTCAGGAGCTTTCTCCACAGGCGGAGATCTTTTCAATGTAGCTATTGGAGAGTCCTTTCTTACCTTCCTCAGTAATTCAAAGATGTTCCCGGTTGGAACAGCAGCGTTGACCTCCACCATCGGAGCAGGTGGAGTCAGCCCTGAGGGAGAACTGCCCCCTGCTTTCCTCACTCGTCGCCAATGGCGACGTCGCGCACGATGAGCCGTTGGGACTGGCTCGGAAATCGAGATAGTTTCTTGTTGTCCCCTGTTTGAGCGTGGGGTAACTGCCGATGTCAGCCTATCGAAGACTGATGCCTTTTGACTAGCTGGGGGAGGAGTGGGAACTGTCAATCTTGTGAAGACCGACTCTCTGACGGGAGAAGCCGCTTTAACGACTTCCGGAGCAGCGACCGTTGCCCTCTTTGGGGCGGCCACTTCATGGTTCTGACCTAGCCTGCTGAAAACGGAGGCTGTCGGTTTATCGACGGGCGACCCATTGACAGGGGCTGTCGAAACAGTGAGCCGGTTGAAGACCGACTTTTTACCCACTCCCGGTGCAGGTATTGGTGCAGAAAAGCTTGCAGGTGGGATCATAGTTCCGAAGAACAAGCCGGTGGTGGCTTGGGTCACTTGGTCTACCGGCAGAGTAAAGAAAGAAGCCGCTTGGGGCCCATATGCTACACCTCCGGGAGAGGTGGAGTGTCCATTGCAGTGGCACTTCGAGCAGTTGGTGCAGCTGGAGGCCATTGAATCTTGAGTTCTACGCCAGACAAAAGACCAAATCTTAGTAATTTGAAATCCGAAGGCAACCATTTAACAAACCACGATTGGTTCGCGAGGATGACAAACGAAGTGTGGAGTGGAAAGAGGAAAAGGTCCCACCGGGCGTGCTAGAATCTGTTCCCCTCCGAACGGCGGCCTGGACGTTAGGACGTCTGGCCTGAGATTCGGGGCAGATGCTAATAGGTGCTATCCGTTCACCTCTCCGAAGATGCCGAGTTGATTTACGGCACCGTGTATCGGAGGTTTAGGCGGATACGGCCGATGTAGCAGACTTCGTCAGATTCCCCCTCAGGGTGAGGGGTTTTTGATTGTGGGGACGCTCTTCCCTGCAGGCGCAAGCCCCTGCAGTTAATTACGCTACCGCATCGCGGTAACAACTTTCTCCCTCTCCAGAATTTCACTTCGTGTCGTGTGTGTTTGTTTTGTTTGTGGTTGCCCGTGGGTTGTATACGGAGACTGAGTAGTGTCGTCGCCCGTAGGACGTGGATTGGTCCAAATCCGTGTTTACTTAGATTTGGCTTTGGTGTTTTAGTTTAAGGATACATTAGTCACGTTGCGGCTAAGATCAAATTAAACGTTCGTCAAGGATACGTTAGTCCTGTTTTGGACTAAGATCGGCTTGACGTAGTGATCAATTTAATATCTGGCCGTCGGGACTCATCACCTCTCTGACGTCGTTGAGGGATTACAACGACAGGCGTCAGAGAAGTTCAGAGATGTACCCTTGAACCAAAGTTGATTTGGAGTTTTATCGTTTATTTAAATATCTAAGGACACGTTAACCGTATTTGGGGGCTAAGATCAACTTAGACGGGACCGTTTAGATCCGACAAAAGAGCGTTTGGGCCTATTGTGCCAGTCTGGGGACGTGGTGGTCCATGTTCCAGTTTAGGGACGTGGTGGTCCATGTTCCAGTTTAGGGACGTGGTGGTCCGTCGCCAGTTTAGGGACGTAGTGGTCCATATTCCAGTTTAGGGACGTGGTGGTCCGATATTAGTTTAGGGACGTTTTGGTCCGACATTAGTTTAGGGACGTTTCGGTCCATCATTAGTTTAAGGACGTTTCGGTCCGATGTTAGTTTAGGGACGTTTCGGTCCGATATTAGTTTAGGGACGTCTCGGTCCGATGTTAGTTTAAGGACGTCTCCGTCCACGAGTTTAAGGACCCCGCAGTCCATATAGGTGTGTAGTCGTTGGGACTCGTCGCCTCTTTGACGTCGTTGAGGAATTACAACGATGGATGTCAAAGGAGTTCGGAGATGTACCCTCGAACCGGATGTAGATTGATTTAGGAGAGCCATTTTGCTCAGTCAATTTAATTTAAGGACTTACGGCCACGATTGGGCTAAGTCCATTGCTTTTGCATTTCTTTTGCTTTTATTTGGGCTTTGCCCAAAAGGGATGCAGAGTATCAATTTTATTTGGGCCCAGCCCTTTTATTGCTTTGCAATTTATTTTGACCTGCTAGGTCTTTTTGATTTGGGCCTAGCCCTTCAAATAATGCATTGCATTTGTGCAAAGCATCAAGAATCTTTTAGATTCACGAAAAGAAGTGCAGAGCACTTTTTAATTTCTTGATCTAAATTTAGATCAAAGAAAAGAAAGAAATCTTTTCTTTCTTTCTGTTTCAGAGAACCAGAGGTTCATAGCAAGTGCAAGGCACTATTTTTATTATTTTTATTTATTTATTTATCTATTTATTGAAGATCACTGATCTTGTTTTCTAGATCAATGATCTATTCTTTAAGAGAATTTTCTCTTATCTCAAAGGTTTTTACCTTCTTTTTTGTGTTCTCCAGAAATTCTCAAGAGTTCTCTTCTTTTTTTTTTCAATTGTCTATATATTTTTGAAATGGGGTCTAGGGTCCTTTTTATAGTGCTCAAAATTAGTTAAATTTGTTCAATAAATCTTTTCCTGAGTGATTTGGGGAATTTTCTCCACCGTTGGATCTTTGATCCAAAAGCCCCTATTTTACAGAAGAAATCTTCTTGTTTTAACAAGAACAGAAAAGATTTCCTTAAATCTTCATTCTGTTGTTACGCAACTCACCAGCGCATGACACGTGTCGCGCAGTGAAGCGCTTGCGCAACTGAGCTTGCGCAACTGCGCAGACACGTGTCGCTCAACAGTGCACTTGCGCAACAGTGTTGCGCAACTGCGCAGACACGTGTCGCGCTGTGGTGCGTTTGCGCAACAGCGTTTGCGCAACTGCGCAGACACGTGTCACGCTGTGGTGCACTTGCGCAACAGCGTTTGCGCAACTGCGCAAACACGTGTCGCGCAGCGGTGCGCTTGCGCAGTTGTGCTTGCGCAACTGCCCAGACATGTGGCGCGCTGTGATACACTTGCGCAACAGCGTTTGCGCAACTGTGCAGACATGTGTCGCACAGCGGTGCACTTGCGCAGTTGTGCTTGCGCAACTGCCCAGACACGTGGCGCGCTGTGGTGCACTTGCCCAACAGCGTTTGCGCAACTGCGCAAACACGTGTCGCGCAGCGGTGTGCTTGCGCAGTTGAGCGTTGCTTTTGCTTTTTAAAGAGCCTTGCTCTGATTGGACGCACTGCCTTGGGCGTTGTGCTGCCGAGTCAACTTCTGACACGTGGCAAATTGCGCGCAACGCACGGGATCTGAAGCGTTGCTTCAAAATTTTGAATTTTCAAAATTCAAACAGAGCCTTGCTCTGATTGGGGGAACATGGCTGAGCCTTAACTAAGCTTACGCGCAAGGATGTACCGTTTGTATGGACGGATAAGTGTGCGTCAGCTTTTGAGGCGTTGAAGCAGAGGTTGATAACCGCACCTGTTTTAACCGTACCAGACGGTTCCGGAGAATTGGTGATTCGCAGCGACGCACCTGGGAAAGGTTTCGGATGTGTTGATGCAGCATGGGAAGGTTATAGCTTATGCATCGAGACAGTTGAAGACCCATGAGAAGAATTACCCAACTCCTGACTTGGAGCTAGCAGCTGTGATGTTCGTTTTGAAGATTTGGGGACACTACTTATTGGGCGAAATGGCCAAAGTATTCATCGATCACAAAAGCCTAAAGTACGTGTTCATTCAGAGGGAGCTAAATATGAGACATCAAAGATGATTGAAGCCAATGGCTGACTACGATCTTGGTCTTAAGAACCATCCAGGGAAAGTTAATGTCGTGCCAGATGCGCTTAGTCGGTTACCAGCAATTCAGATGCTGACTGCGCGGAAGGAACTTATTGAAGACTCTCGAAAATTTGATTTGGAGATTGTGCTACCGCATTCTTCGGGACAGTTGATGCAGCTGCAAGTACAGTCGTCGTTGATCGAGAATATTAAAGCAGCGCAGTTACAGGACCCAAGATTGCAAAAGTTTCGAGAACAGGTTGAAGCTAGACTTCGAACGGACTTGTTGATGAAGATTGTTCGTTGCGATATGGTAGCCGTTTGTGTGTGCCAAAAGGAGACATTCGTGAAGAAGTTATGAAGGAGACACACAGTTCCGCATATACCGTACATCCAGGAGGCACAAAGATGTACCGAGAGCTACGACAGCATTTCTGGTGGGAAGACATGAAACGGGAGATTGCCCGCTTTGTAGCAAAGTGCTTGGTGTGTCAGCAAGTTAAGGCTGTACATCAACGGGTTGCTGGTTTATTGCAACCACTTCCGATTTCTCAATGAAAGTGGAAACATATAACCATGGATTTCGTGACGGCTCTACCGAGGAGTCCGAAAGGCAACAATGCAGTTGGGTGATTGACCAAGGCAGCTCATTTCATACCATTTCGAATTGGTCAATCAACAGAAGCTTTGGCAGAACGGCACATGCAGGAGATTGTAAGATTGCATGGAGTACCGGTGAGCATCGTGTCCGACCGTGACACCCGTTTCTTATCACACTTTTGGAAGAGCTTACAGGAAAGTTTGGGGACGCGATTGAAGTTTAGCACAACCTATTATCCTCAGACAGATGGCCAGTCGGAGAGAACGATCCAAACTCTCGAAGACATGTTGAGAGCTTGCATTTTAGACTTCAAGAGTTCATGGGAGGATCAGCTACACTTGGTGGAGTTTCGTACGACAACAGTTTCCAGGCGACTATTCTGATGGCTCCATTCGAAGCTTTATATGGTCACAAGTGTCGTTCACCTGTTTGTTGGGACAATGTCGGTGAACGAAGATTGTGGGGATCAGATTTGGTTATGCAGGCAGTTGAGAAGGTTAATACTATCCAGAATCATATGAAAGCAGCACAAGACCGACAGAAGAGTTGAGCAGATACATCGAGGAGATATCTGAAGTTCGTGGTTAGTGATTTGGAAATTTGAAGATGTCACCAACTAGAGTAGTGATTCGTTTTGGGAGTCGAGGAAAGCTTAGTCCTCGATTCGTTGGACCATTGAGATTTTGGAGCGTGTTGGAGTAGTGGCGTAACGATTGGCGTTACCGCATCCTTGGCGAATGTTCGTGACGTGTTTCACACATCTCAACTCCGTAGGTATGTTCGAGATAAAACACGTGTGTGGGATCATTCGGAGCTGACTGTACGTGAAGGCTTGACTTTTGAGGAGCAACCCATGTCGATTATGGATCGAAGGGAAAAAGTTCTTAAGAATAAAGTTATCCCTCTTGTACTTAGGGTAATCGCTCGCATGGAGAATCAACTTGAGGAACGAGAAGATGAAATCCGACAGAAGTTTCCACATCTAATCTTGTAGTTTCTTGATTGGTTACCTTTTCTTTTTCTTGGAATTTCGAGGACGAAATTCTTTTGTAGTTGGGTATAATGTAACACCCGAGTTCATTTATACCAATCCCAGTTCTCATATTTCTTATTCGTGATATTTCTTGATTTATCGTGTTTGGGTGCGAATGGTAGTTTACTTTTTACATTGCATTCGACCCGACCCACTTGCTCGAACCTGTTTGATTCTTATCTACAGATTACCTTGACTTGTTGCATGGACACGTGCATCTCATGTTTAGTATATACTGGTATTTTATCTAGTATCGCATCTTTTTGCATATAACAATTTAAATCACGTAAAATAAATAAAAATTGCATTTTATGGCCTGCATGATACCCCTAACCCCGTGGTAGCATCCGCACATCTTGTTCTCGTCCCGTTCAGTGAAACGGACGTGTTTGGATGGCTACGCGCACGTACGTGCATCCATTCTTGGGGATATGCTTTTTCGTTACATAATCCTTCATTTTAAATTTTGGAGCTTGCATAAAATTATCGTGTTTCAAATCTAAAATTTTGGACCCGACCCGGGCGCATTTCTGAATTATTTTGTATCCCGCCATATTCTAATTATTTTAAATTTCTTTAATCCGTTTAAAATAATTTTTTAACAGCATACGAGATTTTTACAGCCAACAAAATTATTCTTTAAACTGTTAAAATCTTTTTTAAATTTTCCTAAAACCCTTCCCCATATCTTTTCCCCCTGAGCCAATCAAAACCCTCCTTTCTTTTTTTACTGGGCTCCGCGAGAGCTCTCTCTCTCTCTGTTTCTCTTTTTCCCTTTCTCTTTCTCTCTCCCCTTTCTCTCTCATCTCGCTCTTTCTCTCACCTCTCGGAATCACTGTGCATTCCTCGACTTTGGTCACCGCCTCCTCACTATGGTTACCTCCCTTCATTCCTCTTCTTCTTCTTCTTCTGAAAAGTGAGCGCCCACGAGATCTTCCAAGAACCCTAACCCTATCTTGCCACCGCCGTCGACACCCTCATCCTCAACCCCTCATGCTCGCCTCCTTCACCTCATCGCCCTCTCCCTCATCTTCTTCTTTTCATTTTGTTTTCCCCGCCTCGTCTTCGCCAGAACCCACGCCTGCAACCCTCGGCGCCGACCCTGTCTCCACCGCCGCCTATCTCCTCGACCTCGCCTCGCCGTCGTCTCCTTTCTCCTCTCTCTTTCCTCCTTCAACCCTTCCCTGCACACCCCAACACCTTGAATCTGCGAGCCTGCAAACCTACAGAACCATCACCGCCACCCTCACCTCCGTCGCCGCCAATCACGTCGTCATCGCCAGCACCTCTTTCTCTCCTCATCTCCATCATCTCCTTCTTCTTCTCTTCTCCCTTCCTCACCCGAGCACCACCTGCAGCTAACCCGATCAAGAAAACCCTAACCTAACCCTAGCTCCTTAACTTCCCTCCATCGCCGGCGACCCCACGACCAGCCGTCACCATCCCCGTCGCAACCATCACCTCTCCTTCCATATCACATCCCTCTTTCTCTCACCTATGCCGAGCAATCCCGACTCCTGCACCCCGACGAGAACTCAAGAGAACCACTGTTTCGCCGTGAAACCTCGCCGGAAAACCCACAACCCATCGTCGTCATCCCCTCGCCTTCTTCTCTACCCCAGAACCCAAACCCAGAGCCACACCAAACCCCAGCCCTTCCTTCTCTTCTTCTTCTTCTTCTTCTTCTTTCTTCTCTTACTTCTTGTATTCGCGTTTCCGATCGTCGCCGGAGTCGTGACCGCCGTTGCCATTCCGTACGACCCTGGGGACGTACCTTACCTGTGTGATCACCCTATTGCATTGCTTAGACCCGTCCCGTGTGCGTGCGCGCGTCGCGACTTTTCTGCCGACGTGTGACGTTCCGTACACCCCGTCCTGAGATCCAATCGAGGCAAGTGAAACTTGCTACATGCTATTTATAGTATTCCATATTTATTTGCATATATATATATATTTTAAGCATGAAGTTTGAATTTGGTGCCCTATATCACATTTTACCATCCGATGTCCGTTTATATCATTTTGAGTTGATTGTGAAAACACACCCGGTTGCATGTTAGATTACAATATTGTATGCCCATGCCTATATTTATAACATAGTTCTTGGTCGCATAGCCATAGTACCCTTTAAATAGTGTATAACTGTTCAACATCCGTTTGCATCCATCTAACCTGTTTTATATATATAATGGCATCCCTAGGCCATTTAATACATGTTAATATGATTTTAATATTCCATATTCATTTAAGTGTAAGATACTTAATGTTGGAACCATAACCCTGACTCTAATCGATAACCGTACATCCATATAGTTTAATCTGTACCTATGTGCATATCATATTACATGTTCCAGTTTATTGAGCTATTAGTACCCATGTTTGTTTTGTATACCCATGCTTATGCTAGTTGATTATGAGCACCCACATGATATCTTGTACACCCTGGCATGACTTGTTACACCCATTACTTGACACGACATGGTACCATGCAACTCTTGACATGACATGACAGCTTTATACATTACCTGGCTTGACCTGATGTACCATGGTCTTACATGTTACCTGATCTTGTGTCTAATGCCAACAAACCTGATCTGTTGTTCTTACGGACCGTTCCTGTTGTCTATCTAGACAAACCTGTACCTGCCTGATCCTGGGTTGGCATTAGCACCAGATTATTTAATACCTGACCTGAACATATATAACTTGGGGGTATGGGGAAATCAATGATGAAACCTGACTTGTAACTCGACAGTTTACTACCTTTACCGACCAGTTTTAGAGGCTAGGCCAGCCTTGGGATGCTGCTGCTGACATCATCCATCGTTATCCATTACCTTTTTAGAGGCTAGGCCAGCCTTGGGATGATGCCATGGACATAATTCATCGTTACCCTTTTCCTTTTAGTGCCTAGCGGCATGTCTCGGTTTCAGCCCGAGAATCTTCACCGTGATCTCGGGCACACATGGGATACTACTGAGTTATATCGATGATTCATCAAATTGATTTCAAGGACTTGAGAGTAGTTAATCCAATAGACCAGTTTAGATTACTCACTGCACACTACCTTTCACTGCCCTGATTTATATTGCTGTTACACCTGCTTTACCATTTATGATCATACTTGCATATTTCGCTACCCTGTTTATATTATTGCTTGATGTTGTGACGCGCTGACGTCTGGGTTTTGCATGGCCCAGATCCCCTACCTTTGTTGTAGACTGATCAGAAGTATTGCCACTGTTAGACCGAGCGGTGAAGATCTTGTTGGTATGCAGTTTTACTTTCCTGGTGTTTCATTTATTGTATCTTTTGCTTCCGCATATTATCATTTCTTGACTCATTTATTCTGGCTCATGGACATATACTAGATAGTTTAGTCTACTTTCCTGTTCTGGATATCTCTACAGCCGTAATGTGACTGTGGAAGGATTTTTCCTATCCACAGGTAGCATGGTTGGCTATGTCACGTGCCTATTTTAGCGTACTCTGGGAAGCGGGGCGTGACAATTATGGGCTCCTCAACCATACATGAAAAAAAAGAGGAAAATTACAATAGTGGGGGAAGGGGGTGCAGCGAGCACTGCTCGTGGTACTCGGTAAAAATCTCCGCCAAACGGGGCCTCGCCAGTTCCAGCCTCTGTCCCCAGTTCCCCCCCACGGGCATCGACCCCGAGCCTCAGCTCGTAGCACTCGCGGACGAGCGCCTCCGAGCGGGCCAGCCGATTCACGGAGATTAAGCCGAAGTGCCTCAGAGACCGCAGCTTGCCCACGGCCTCGTCAAAGAGCAGCTCAGACAGGGAGTTGTAAAGCCCCGGCGATGCCCTCTAGATGGAGTACATCAGCTGCTGCAGCAGGGAGGAGCGTCGGGGGAGCAGCCGACCAAAATGGTCCTCGATGCTCCCGTAGACCAGCTGCACCGTGTCCTCGGTGCAGTACGGGTCGTAGAGGTACACGTCTTCAAAGCGGACGATGTCGGGGATGGTGAACGGGAAGTCCAGCATTCTCGGCGACCTGTTTATGAAGGATGAAAAGACCAGTACTCCTTCAGCCTTATATAGCCCACTGTGCAGCCCAACCGTCGCACGCTTTCGCCCAAGGAGTCGCTGCTACGCGGCAGCCATCAAGCCTTCTCCGGTGGAATCAAAGCGACGCGCCCCTAGCGCTTCGCCTTCCCCCGCATTCGATAGGCTAGCTACGCGCGCCGTTGCCCTGACCGTTCCCATTCCCCATGCCTGCAGCTGAACGGTCGGGATACACCATGACAAGATTCAGCCCAGCAGCTTCCCTGCTCGGTCGTCCCCGGCGGGCAGCCTCCCTGCCGCGACGCCGGGGATCAAAAAGCCCTCCCAGAGGAGCCCGAGGTCTCCCCGCTCGGCTATCCCCAGCTGGCAGCTTCCCTGCCCTAACACCGGGGATCAAAAAGCCCTCCCAGAGACAGTCGAGCCCGAGGTATCCTCGCTCGGCTATCCCCAGCGGGCAGCTTCCCTGCCACAACGCCGGGGATCATAAAGCCCTCTCAGAGGCAGTTGAGCCCGAGGTTCCCTCACTTGGCTATCCCCAGCGGGCAGCTTCCCTGCCACAACGCCGGGGATCAAAAACCCCTCCAAGAGGCAGTCGAGCCCGAGGTCCCCTCGTTCGGCTATCCCCAGCGGGCAGCTTCCCTACCATAATGCCGGGGATCAAAAGCCCTCTCAGAGACAATCGAGCTCGAGGTTCCCTCGCCCGGCTGTCTTTCAGGACAAAAGCCCTCGCCAAGAGGCACTGGGCGGTAACCCTACCCGGCCAAGGGTCCTTGGTAGGCTTCTTACAGCCTTATAGCTCTCCCCACACCAAGGACCCAAGTCCTCCCAGAGGCAGTCGGGCCCTCGCTCGGCTATCCCCGGCTGGTAGCTTCCTACCACAACCGACAGGGATCAAAGTCCTCGCCAAGAGGCACTGGGCAGTAACCCTGCTCAGTCCCCGTCCTGAAGGATCAAAGCCCTCGCAAGAGGCAACCGAGCAGCTACCCTGCTCGGTAAAAACTCCGGCTGGTAGCTCCTTACCCGCGACGCCGGGACAGAAACGGCTGTCCCGCTCATTCATCCCAAGCCGGTGGTTGCCTACCCACGACGCCAGAGGCCAAAGCCCTCGCCAAGAGGCAGCCGCGCGGCTTTGCTGCCCGGACATCCCTAGTGGGCTTCTTACAGCCCCTCAAACGCTAAAGACCCAAGCCCTCGCAAGAGGCAACCGAGCAGCCACCCTGCTCGGCCATCCCTAGCGGGAGACTCCCCTGCCACCACGCCAGGAAGCTTGAAGCCTTTGCAGGGGGGACAGGGCAGCTGCCCTGCCCAGTCACCCCCGGATGGTAGCCAATGCTCTAAATCAGAGATGCTCTGTGACCCGCGGAGAAACCGAGACCCCGGTGAGGGACGTCCATTCTGTCCAGGTCCAAACGATCTCCCCTCGACTCCGGGGCCCAGGGAGATACCTCCTCGGAATCACTCGTCGGTCGGCAAGTGATTGCAGTCAACTCGACGGGCAATCATTAGACAGATAGCCGACCTGACGTAAAAGCACAACGGTACAAGCAAAAAATATCTCAAGAACATTCTTCAACAGATGGCAGAGCGCAATTATATGGAACTGAAGAAAAACTTTATTACTACTGCCAAAGACAAAAGTTTTTCTTTACAAAGGGTATTTTTTGGGCTCCCCAGCCTTACAAAATTCAAAAGAAAAACAAATTGAAGATGGGAGAACGGGGGCTCTACACCTCGGGGCCGGGCGCGACCTCGGGATCCTCGACCTCCACCACTTGGGGCACTGGGTCTTTGGCCGCCTCCTCACCGGGAACTTCTTCCTCTTGTTCGTCGGCGCCTACGAGGGGGAACTCAGCCCGGAGATCCGCGTTGTCGAACCCGGGCATCCGGGACTTAACGGCATCAAGGGCGTCGTACCAAATGCGGGTCGTGTCCACGACTAGGTCGTTATAAAAATCCTTCGACCCCTTATAACTCGCCACGGCCCTCGATTCAGCCGACTTAAACGCCTCTGCCGCCAGCCCCAGCTCCTTTCGGAGGGCCTTCACCGTCCTCTTCAGGTTGCTGGCAAGCACCTGGGAGTCCTCGAGCTTGCCCTCGGCGATCACGGCGGCCTCGCGATGCCGGGCGACCTCCTTTTTCCCGGCTACCACCTCGCCCTCCAGGGCAGCGATCTTCGCTGACATCGCCTCCTGCTCTCGCCTGGAGCTCTCTTGCAACGAGGCGAGCTGACCCGTGGCCTCCAACGTCGGGGCTACCACATCGGTCTCCATGCGGAGGGCGAGGGCCACGTGCTGGAGAACCTAGGAAGACACGAAGAGGTCAGAAAACAGAAAAGGGCACCAAATCTCACGATGAACTGGGGGCTTACTTGCACAGACTCCTGGGCGATCGACGCAAGCTGGGCCCTGAGGGTCCCTCCAGGAACTCGACCCCCGGCCGAGGTCTCTATTTCATGCAGGAGGCTGTCCGCGACCGACAGCCCCGACGGCACCGCGAACCGGAGCCCCCTTCCTCCACTACGGTCGGCAAGGACCGGCCCCGGGAGGGTCTCCGGGAACTCTTCTTGAGCGGCTCCGAGGGAGAGCCGATCTCCTCTTCCGAAGCCGTGTCCTCCAGAATCAGGGCTCGCTTCCGACCCGATGCTTTGCTGGGGCCCGGGGCAGGATCCGCCACCGAGTGTCCTCGAGGCGCCGCCTCCGGGCCAGTAGGGGCCGGAGCGGGCTGCGCCCGAGAAGAGCTGGCGCCCCCAGCCCTAGTAGGCTGCCTCGACTGGCGCACATCATCTCGGAGAGAGCCGAAGTCCATGGATCCTGCATGAAACGAACACCCAACAGATCAGCAACACGAGTAAAATGTAAACCCGAAAAGCAAGCCTAACTTACCAACGAACTCGACGGAGCTAAGCCCGGCCCAGCTCAAAATCCTCTTGGACAGCAGCACATCATGTCGAGGGACAGGCTCCCATGACGCCACTCTCACCGCGGCGGGGTCATCGGACAGGTTCCCTGGCAGACACTTCTCCCTCGACCATTTGGTGGGCACCGGCCAGTCCTCGCCCTCGGGAGGGGAAACGAAGAAAAATTTCTTTTTCCAATCATGAATGGAGGAGTGCAAGGCCACGACCCCGGTCCCGGCAGGGACCCTGGGCCGCTTCCTAAAAGTAAAGTAAACCCATCTCGGGTCGCCAGCTCGACCGCCAGGGTGACTCTTGAAAGCGAGGGAGGAATCAAGAAGGGAGAGACTGAAAGGAACTGCCTGCAGTCTCAGGCGGATCAAGAACCCAAGGAGGATCCTCCACGCGTTCGGCATTAACTGGCCGGGGGCCAAACCGAAGAAATTCAGAGTGGCGATGATCTCAGGAGAGAAGGGCAGGCGTATTCCTCCCCAAAAAGTTTCCAAATACAGGGCAATCTCCCTGCCCCGTACCTGGTCTGCCCTTTCTCCCTCCTCGGCTAGACGGAGCGTGTAGCGCGGGGAATGTGGAAGCGAGCCCGAGCGCTGGCGAGCTCGTCCTCATGCTTCACCCAGCACGAGGTGCTGGGGGCCACATCTGCCGCCTCCTCCCTGGAGGCGGCCCCGCCTCACGGCCCCGGGAAGAGGGCCTAGCCCCTGCTCCCCGAGAAGACTCAGAAACATCTAAAGGGACCCTAACATATACTCCTACAACGTCTACTGATTCTACAGAGGAAGACATCTAACCTGGGAAAGAAATTCTCCAAAGGTTGGAAACGAAAGGGGGAAGACGAGCGCCGAGCAGCTAAGGCTTGAGAGAGGAAAATATGAAAGAGTAAGGGCCTTAGGACGGACCCCACCCATATTTATTGCCGCATACGGCCTCATCCAACGACGCCCATCGTCTCCCGCTGAAACGGCTCCTCGCGCCCAGCGGCTCTGATCGTTCCAGGTGGTAGCCCAGCGCTGGACCGTGTCCCATCAGACGCCGCAGACCTGCACACGTCGCATCAGCTAATCGACGCTCGACACGTGGACCGTCGCTTCGACTGCAGAGTGCACAAACCGGCGCGCCTCCTTTAAATGCAAAGGTCTCGCCTTGATTCTCTAGCGGAAAAGACAACCGACGACCCGAGGGCTCGCCCCGACGAAACCATAAAAGGGATCTCACCTCGGGAGGCCCGGCAGTCCACTCCTGACCCGACCACTAGCTGGTCGGGACAAGAGTGGGGGGCTAATGATAGTGCTCGATATTGGCGATCCCCAAGATCATGACACGTGGCAGGTGACGTGTCCCATAACTCAGAAGAAAGGGCCCGCAGGGGCCGTTCGGGCCACCCCGTGCCCCACCAGCAAGCACAAGCTGGCCCCCCTTGGGGCCCCTACAAATTGGCCTCTTCGGCCCCTCAGCTCGTCCCCGAGCTACCACAGGACCAAGACTCCTCGGCCTCCTTGCTCGTCCCCGAGCTCCCGCCGAGGACGTCTTCCTCGGCCCTCCGACCTACTCCCAGGCGTAACCGCCGCTCCGCGAATCTCGCCACACGCGGATTTTACGCCAGCAACGTCCCACGTTCTACGCCATCACGATTCCCATTAATGGGCGATCCGCCCTCTACGCGGGCGTGACGTCGGAAGCGTAGCTGCCGGCGAGATTCTCGCGCCCGCTGCTGCGTGATCCACAGCTATATAAACCCCCATCACAGAGGGGTCAAGTAAGCCATTCTTCACACTTTTATGCCGTTACTCTGCTTGGATTTCCCCTCTAACTTGATCGTCGGAGGGTTCTCGGTGGTACCAAACCATCCCGGGACTTCTTTGCAGGTACTCGGCAACTGCTTTCTCACCTCACCTCTTCTTCCAAAAACCCATTGAGACCCACACGCAACGAAGGATAATCAGTTAAGTTCACCACGAGATCAACGGAAGACAACATCTGACGGAGGCCCGAAAATGAGCTCCATCAGAAGCTATCCTGACATCTCCGAAGATCTCCTAATTGGATATCGGGTATAAAAGATTTGATTTCATTGCTAGGAAGTAAAGCGTTTGAAAAGCATGTCACAAATGAATATTAGCGGTCATGATAAGTCCCTACACAAGTTGAGTCATCATCCTAGTTGACCTGTTATATTTTTCAATATGAATCAAACTGCAATCTAGCTTTCTAATTTAATTTGGAAAAAAAGTTTTTAAAATTTGTAAATTATTCTCTACTCTATCAAAGCCCATGTTCTCCATTAGGTTAACAGTAACAGCTACAATCACATTAATAAACGTGGAAACCTAAATAAAAGTTTGATACAATACAAACATATTATACATGCCATAGCTAACACAAGGATTATACTAGGAACAAGGTATCATCTGTAATTAATCTAACCTAAAAACCTGCATCATCATCAGATCAAGAATCCTCAACTGATATAAAAGAAGCAGTCTGCATATCATCCTTCAACTGACCCCAACCATCACCAAACTCCTCAAATAACAAGCCTTGTCATCTCTATACTTATAAGTAGACTTCGTATCACCACTACCCCACGTTGCCCTCCCATTTTCCATCAACACCGACCCCTCCGAGTCCCGACGGTTCCCTACCGCCATGAATGCCACCGCTTTATGAACAGCCACGCTCGTCGTCTGCTGCAGGCCGTGGAACATTTTTGTTTTCTCAAATTCGGAGCCTCCGCCGCCGTTGGACCTCATGGTTTGGATGTAGAGGGGGGATTCGATGTTGATTTCTACCCGGCCGATCACCGCGTGGTCGTTTTTGATGCGGATGTTGGTTCTTTGCTTCACCTTGAGCTCTAATTGCTTGATGCTCCCTTTCACTTGTACCTGTTTTGGTAAGTGAATAGTAGAAGAAGATTATCAACCGTTAAATTGTTTTTTTACAGAACGGTAAAATAGACAATGAGAGTAATACCTCTACTTGGCTCTTGAATTTGAGTCTTTGTCGAATCGCCGTAGTAATATTTCCCTTTGACGAGCACACCCAGCCCGTGAACCTCTGAATAACCTGCCCATCGACCGATGATTTCCTGGCCGGCCTATTTGTTCATCCTTAGTATGGCCTTGTACCGAACCAACTGAGCCTTGATGACATTCGACCATGGATCCAATGTTAGAATTGTGGAGAATCTTCTTCAGACGTTTGAACAAGGAGGTTCAGACATTTGATCATGCATGAAGCATCAAGCAAAAACCAGAGTAAAGCCAGACATCTGCAGGCAAAAGTGGCAGACGTCTGATGAGGAGTCGAAGCCAAACCCTGAGTGTCGGCAGACGTCTGACCAAGGAGTGGCAGACGTCTGACCAATATTTGTAGCCAATACAGAGAGACGACAGACATCTGAGGAAGTCATCATTAGACGTCTGCGCATGGGTTTTTAGTGCGAATAGAATATTTACCATATTCTATTAAATCCTAATTTAAAGAGGATTAGGGTTTGGTTATAAATAGGTCTCTCATATGAGATAAAATTTAAGGGCCATTAAATTGTATAGAGAGAGGGTGACGGTTAAGAGAGATTTGAAAGAAATCTTTTATGGTTTGCTCTTGGTGTATCTTGACTAAAAAATTAGTGGAAGTTTTGCAAATTCCGCTCTGCCAGAGACTAGGTATATGATGGGTGTACCTCGTTAACAAATATTGTATCTCTCTCTGGTTTGATTTTCTTGTTCTTGCATTATTTTATCTTTCGCTATTTTATTACGTTTTGCGTGGTTGACCGTTTAGTATAGTTCCGTGTGTATACCTTCTCCCTCCTCCCAACATAGTGATATCAGAGAATAGAAAACCGAAGGGTCTTCGATTCTACGATCTAAGTTTACGGTAGATGACAATACTTGTATTTGCTCCCTATCTTTTTAGATTGTAATTTTGAAGGCATTGGTTCAAAGATCGGAGAGAAAAGGTTAAGTTTGCTATGTCGGTAAATGAAAGATGGCTGAGGATAAGATTAGAACCGAGAAATTTAGTAGCCATAATAGTTGGTGGCGCATGCAGATGAGGACTACCTATATCAGAAAGATTTGTATATTCCGTTATTGGGTGACAGGCCCGAGAAGATGTCCAATGAGACTTGGAATCTACTGGATAAGAAAGTCCTGACGATAATTAGATTATTGTTGACTTCGCAAGTAGCCTTTAATATCTCGAAAGAGAAAACAACCATGAGGCTAATGACGACATTAGTAAAATTGTATGAGAAGCCTTCAACGTCAAATAAGATATTTCTGATGAAGAAGCTTTTCAATATGAAAATGACAGAAAACTGTTTGGTGACAGAGTTTCTGAACGAATTCAACAGTGTGACAAGCCAACTCGAATCAGTCTCAATCACGTTTGAAGATGGGATCCGAGCCCTATTGTTTCTATGTTCGTTACCGGAGAGTTGGAAAAATCTGGTTATGGCAGTCATCAACTCAATCTCAGGGACTCTCACATTTAATGATATAGTGAGTTGCATATTAAATGATGAGATGAGGAGAAAGGCTGTGAGTAGAAGTTTGGGAACTTCTGCACTCTCAGTAGAGAATCGTGGCAGGACAATGGAAAGGGAAAAAGGGAAAAAAAGGTAAGTCAAAGAGCCAGGAAAGTCAAAAGGAAACATCCAAGGTAAATGTTGGAACTGTGGAAAGAATGGTCATTTGAAAATGGACTGCAGACTCTTGAAGAAAGAGAAAGGCTCAGATGAGAAGTCAGATAAAAAAGAAGCTAATTTGGTGTCTACACATGAACAAGGGGAACAAAGATTTTGTCTTTCGGCGAGCGAGAGAACAAATGAAGATTCCTGGTTTCTAGATTCGGAAGCATCCTTTCACTGCACTTTAGGTCAGCATCACTTTAGCGATTATGTTCAAGAGGATCTTGAGTATGTGACGGTGGGAAATGGCCAGCCGTGCAAAATCGTTGGTAAAGCGACGATTATATTGCATCCGTCAGAAAGAGGACAGATAAACCTGAAGAACGTCAGACACATACTAGATCTGAAGAAGAGATTAATATCTACAAGTCAGCTTGACAACGAAGCATATATTACGATATTTGGAAATTCTCAGTGGAAGATTTCCAAAGGATCGTTAGTGGTTGCAAGGGGTAAATTGATTGGTTCATTATATTCCTTCGGTGGGAGTAGTGACGATTCAATTGCATTAACGACAGGTTCAGATGCTGAGACTTCATTGTAACACAAGAGATTGGGACACCTTAGCGACAAGAATATGAAGATTCTTCAGGATAAGAGGCTTTTGTCTGGACTAAAAAAGATAGAGTTGGGACTTTGTGAGAATGATATTTGTGGAAAGCAAAACGCTCTCAGGTTTCAGATTAGCGTGGTAGCAAAGAAGGCCAAGAAGCTAGAGTTGGTGGATATGGATATATAGCGACCGGCATCAGTAGAGTCTTATGGTAGAAATCGGTACTTCATTTCTCTCGTTGATGATGCAAGTAGAAAGACCTGCGTGTATGCAATGAAAAAGAAGTCTGATGTGTTTGGTCACTTCAAACACCGGATTATACATGCGGAGTACCAAACAGAGACAAAGGTTAAGTGTCGGAAGTCCGACAATGGCAGGGAATATTGCACACAAGAGTTCAAGGGATTTTGCTCACAGAAGGGATATGTTGGTTAAAGACGGCACCGGGGACACCGCAACAGAACGATACGCTTAAAGATGAACATGGAGATTATAGAGCGGGTAAAGAGCATGACCTTTGATGCAGATGTGTCCAAATTACTATGGGCAGTAGCTGTCGATACTGCTGTGTATCTGATCAATCGAAGTCCGGCAAGTGCACTCGATAGAGAAATTCTGGAAGAAATTTGGTCAGGTAAACCAGTAAATTACTCGCACCTTAAAGCTTTTGGTTGGATTACTTATTCGCAGATAGATAAGATAGAAAAGAGTGAACTTGACTCCAAGTCCAGGAAGTGTGCATTCTTTGGTTATGGAGAAGATGAGTCGGATATTGGCTGTGAGATTATTCAAGCAAGAAGATAATACGAATCTGGAATGTCGTCTTTGATGAGCAACACGTGCACAAAGAAGTAAAGCAAACCAATGTTAACAACGGTGCAATATTTGAGTTCGTTGAGTTAGATGAAATTCAGGAGAATGGTCAGGTGCCTACGAGTGCATATCAGAATATGGAGGAAACAACCACTACAGTGCAGGATTAGGTTTATGAACCTGTTGAAGACCAGGTTCAGCAATAAGATGTTCCAATTCTGAGAAGATCTATACAAAATAGGAGACCACCTGAAAGGTTAGTTACCGACTTCATATTGTATATTGATTTGGGAGAGCCCGAAGCGACGCAGGACAATGCTAGCAAGCGGTGGGAGCAAGCTATGGATGAAGAGATGGATTCATTGAAAAAGAATCGTACATGGGATCTAGTGAAGCTACCCAAGGGTCGTAAGGCGTTGCTAAATAGGTGGGTGTACAGAATCAAGGATGAGGTCGATGGTATGAAGTGGTATAAAGCTTGCTTAATAGTCAAAGGATATGCACAATAGCATGGAATAGACTATCAGGAAATATTTCCCTCAGTGGTGAAGATGACTTCAATTCGGATTATACTCAGTATGGTAGCAGTGGAAGATTTGCATTTAGAATATCTAGACCCGCGTTCCTTCATAGAGATTTGGAAGAGGGAATCTATATGATGCAGCAACCAGAATGCAAGGTTAAGGAGAAGGAAAATATGGTTTGTAAACTGCGAAAGAGTTTGTATAGTTTTAAGCAAGCTCCAAGTTAATGGTATCTCAAGTTTGATTGATTCATGCTGGAGTCAGGATTTGTGAGATACGATTCAGATCACTATGTTTATGTTCAGACATTTAAAGATGGCGGCTATATTATTTTATCACTCTATATGGATGATATGTTGGTAGAGGGTCCGAATTTCAAGAAAATTCAATGTCTGAAGAAGCTGATAGCTAAACAATTCTTCATGAAGGATTTAAGAGCAGCCAAGCAAATTCTGAGTATGAAGATCATTAGAGATAGGCAGCAATGAAAGCTATGGCTGTCGCAAAAGGACTACGGGAGAAGGTTTTGAAACGGTTCGATATGGACAAAGCAAAACCGGTAAGTACGCCTTTAGTGAAGCATTTCAAACTTAGTAAAGAGTTGTGCCCGACAACTCAAGAGCAGAAGGATGATATGACACGAGTGCCAAATGCATCGGCGGTTGGGAGTTTGATGTATGCAATGGTGAATACACGACCAGATATTGCACAAGTAGTGAGAGTTGTAAGCAGGTACATGTAAAACCCGGGAAAGAAGTATTAGGATGCAGTGAAGTGGATATTGAGATATCTCAAGGGAACATCCACTAATTGCTTATGTTTCGGGGGGTGATTCTCTCAATAAACAAGGTTATGTTGATACTGACTACTCAAGTGATCGAGATAGTAGGAAAAGCATAACAGGGTACACATTCATGGTTGGGAGAACATCAGTTAGTTGGATTTACCAGTTGCAAAAGATTGTTGGATTGTCAACGATAGAGGACGAATATATGGCCATCACGGAAGCTAGCAAAGAGATGATATGGATATAAGGGTTACTCGAAGAATTGGGTAAGAAACGGGATTTCAATACCTTGTGGAGCGATAGTCAAAGTGCAATATACTTGGCCAAGGAAGTTGCATATCACTCCAGGACAAAGCACATCAAGGTGCGGTATCATTTCATACGCATAGCGTTGGAAGATGATGAGTTGATATTGTAGAAGATCACGGGAGAGAAGAATCCTGCAGATATGTTTATTGAGCTTGTAGTTAGAGATAAGCTGGATCTGTGATACAGATTGGTGAACCTCTTTGAGAGATTTGAACAGGAGAGAGCAGATAGCAGAATCGTGTGAAGTCTCCTAGCTTTTTTGGAAGTCATGACGGAAAAATTTCCAAGTGGGAGAATGTTAGAATTGTGGAGAATCTTCCTCAGACGTCTGAATAAGGAGGTTCAGACATTTGACTATGCACGAAGTATCAAGAAAAAGTCCAGATCGAAGCCAGCCGTATGCAGGAAAAAGTGGCAGACGTTTAATAAAGAGTCGAAACCAGATCCAATCGGCAGACATCTGACCAAGGAGTGGTAGACGTCTGCCCAATGTTTGTAGCCAATACAGAAAGGTGGCAGACGTCTGAAGAAGTCATCATCAGACTTCTACACGCAGGTTTTCTGTACGAATAGAATATTTACCATATTCTATTTAATCCTAATTTGAAGAGGACTAAAATTATGCTATAAATAGGGTCTCTCATATGATAAAATTTAAGGGCCATTAAATTGTATAGAGAGAGGGTGACGGCGAAGAGAGATTAGAGAGATTTGAAAGAAATCTCCTAAGATTTGCTCTTGGTGTATCTTGATTAAAAGATTAGTGAAAGTTTTGCAGATTTCATATTGCTACGGATTAGCCATAAGCTGGGTGAATCTCGTTAACAAATCTTGTCTCTCTCTGATTTGATGCTTTTGTTCTTGCATTGTTTTATTTTTCATTATTTTATTGCGTTTTGTGTGGTTGGTCGTTCAGTATAGTTTCGTGTATGTACCTTATTCCTCCTCCCAACATCCAACCATAGGTGTAAGTTAGCAGAGACCAGCCAATACGGTTGGCTCTCTTTAACTGTTAATTCAAAGACATGATCTCGACCATCGACCAAGTATCCTATAAAAGGAGTTAGATCAATGTCATATGATGGTTGATCGAACGCGCCAATGCTTGCTACGAGCGCCCAAAAGAACGGAATGATCGAGCCTGGGTATATAGCAGGGAACGGAACAACTGCACCCGGTGGTAAATATATAAAAAGTTTCATTATAAATTTGCTCTTTAATGATACAAACTGGATAAGGACTAAATTAAGTACTCTATAACTCCATGAATTTTTGATATTTTATCTTTACTATCATAATGCAAAGAGGATAGGCACTCTTTCACTTTTATTTTAGATTAATCCTATATTTTTAGATAGTTCATATCATCTATTTTTTGCACGCGTGACGCACGTTGATACATATTAATATTAAACAGCCAAGATTTAAGAAGATTTTTAAAAGACTTTTAGTTAAAGATAATAGATCTTTTTAGTTAAAAATAACAAAATATTTTAAAAATTCTTATACTTTTGGGTGAAAAAAATCCACAATGAAAATATTCACATCATGCATGCTTTTATTTTAATAAAGACATGTATCGCATGTGGGGATTACTAGTATGATTAATGTAAAGGAATGTCACATATTCTGCAAATTGCAAACAAATACCATGAAATAAAACATTTCCGATATAAGTGTGTATATTAAAGTTGATACAATGAAGAATTATATTAAGATAAACGATCTCACCATTAACGATATTTAGATTACTCCAAAACAATATTTTGGTATTTAGATAACTTCAGTATAAGTGCGTCGCCCATTCAAGATGAAACAACGCAAATATTTGGAAAAAAAACATCCTTTTTGAAGTTTAGATAAGTCTAAAGTCTAAATAAAATTATGGAGTTCAGATAACTGCAAACCTGAACAAGGTATTTACTATCAAAGTTAAATTTTAAGTAGAGATAGGCCTTGTAACCTAAAGTTTGCATATCCCTTACCACCACTAAACACCATATCCAATCAGGGTCTTAAATGGTTGTGGAATTTATTTCCAACCTACTTAATTCATTATAATGAATTCCAGTTTACAAACTTTATCATATTTATCTTGTTCATAGTATCTATTAAAATTTAGCCCAAAAAAAACGAAAAAGAAAAAGGAAAAATCACACCTGCATATTTCTTATCAATTGTTATCATGACCTGTCGGAACCCTCCATTTGCCTTGGCCCCTGCCGATGACAATGCGGTTCTTGAAACACCGGTTGATCTCAAAGGGTTCGCGTACCAGTACTCATCATCACCATGATGCGCAGCGTAAATTTCCAATACAGCTCTATACGTATTTCTTGGAATTTGAATGGTCGAAACCTGCACATTACTCTCATTAATTCTGCACCTGAAACCAGTATCCATGCTTACAGTCACGCATCTCATACGATGTCGGTATGATCAAGTCTGCAGGCTCACGGTACAACCCCTTCATAGTCGAGTGCCCACACAGCGCACCGCGATAGAAATGCAACGACACGTTAACACTAAAAACCCCAGGAAAAGTTTCGTTCGAGTTCTTAAACATCATCGAAAAGTAAGTCTTGGTACACAGAAGTGAAGTGTATCTCATGACTTCTTTTCTTATTTCGCAGAACATGCCAGGGCCCATAGAGTATGCAGTTGAGGTTCGGAGGATTTCTGCGCCTTCGATCCAAATTGCGGCAATGCGGGCTTTTTGGATGTTGGAGGAGGTTCCGGAGAGCTCGAGGACGACGCGAGACCAAGGAGGATAGCAGCCGGGCAGAGGAGTGTAGTTGACGGAGTCGGGAGGGAGGCCAGCAGAGTTGGCGAAGGCATGGCGGAGGATTTGGAGGGAGCATTTCGGGATTTGGTTCGGTTTGGTTCGGTAGGAGTGGGGGGAGTGTGGGGTCCATATATTCGAGTTCAGTTATATTTATGGAGAAATTATTTCATATTACAGGTGTAACATAGATAGAGGTAGAACCATTTAGAGTGCCTCCGGGAAGTATTGTGTACTCCGCTGTTTTGTTTCTTTCTTTCTCATGATTAGTGTATTCGAGGGTTGAGTTTGATCGGAAATCCAGTGGCAGCGCAATTACCGGAGAATAGGAGTAGGAGGAGGAAGAGGAGGTTCATTGTGGTGGAGAAGTTTGATTGTGTTTAGAGTTCATATGTGATATAAGATAAGATGTGCATGTTTAAAATGTTGGCAAGGATGAGTGGTTCTTGGATAGTTCTTTTGATCTTTGGTTGCTTCATTTGTAGAATCAGTTCTAGTTCTCTGCTTCCTTGAGGTTTACAGGATTAATGGTACCCAAAGGACAAAGGGAAGTTGTATATGTTTTTCTAAGTGCTTTCATACGTTGGATTTTCTTGTGTAAAAGTATAGAATTAGGAGGAATTACAAGGAAGTAGTTGAGAAGGGAGGATGAGTGTGTGGGAAAATTTCCCTCTTTGTTGTTCGAGCACGCAAGATAACGATCTAAAGATAGAAGTAATCAACACAGAATTTTAACGTGGTTCAACCACCCGGCCTACTCCACGGGAGCAAATACGACGATTTCATTGATATAAGAAAAAGATTACACTCGACCCCTTATCTTCTCCTTGATCCGATCATCTAAAATATTAGCACCTCTCAAATCTAGATTAGAATCCTAATCACTCAATGAAGATAAAGCTTATAAGATCTCGGACATCTCAACTCTCTCCCACATCCCATCTCATCTCCCCTCTAAAGACTACATCTCTCTTGCTTTAACTTTAACCTTAGCGCTTGTTGCGTTCTTTGTTGTGCCTCTTCGTCTTTACCCTTTGTCAAATCTCTTTGATGAAAGCTTCTCCTTATTCATAGTATAGAATAAAACTTCTACTATTTATATTAGGATTAACATAAATTTTCTTTATCCTTATCAAATAGAATATTTTCTTTTGTCTAAATCTATATTTAAATAACATATTTATCTTAAATCTGTTTATAATAATAATTAACTATTTAAAATTAAACTAATATGGATGAACGGGGATGGACAAAGATGGATATGTTCCAACTGTGAGTATTAGGTTTCACACCTTGAGATGCGTGGAGGTTGAACCCTGAGCTTGTTTAAATCAATTGACAGGTTAGTGACGTTGCATAACTCGGAGCTGCGCAGCCCCATGCAATATCATCAAACATGGGGTGGGCAGTGGGTCCCACCATAAATGTGTGGGCCCTGCTCCCTCTTCAGGTGTGGTTGTGTAGCGGTGCACATGTTCCAGCCGTGCCTTGCTACTTTTCCCATCAATTTAAACTTCAGTTTGTACAATCAAATCTCTGATATTTAATATTATTTTAATCACTTGGTCTAGCAAAAGTTTCTATCCGTCAAAGTTTACGCATCATAAACAATTTCATTTCAACTCTACTATTATAACCACAAAACTTATGGGATCTCTAATTGACTTCTAATTTCAACTAACACCACTTAAAAAAAAAAACACGCATCTCTCCCTTTTTTAATTAGAAAAACAGAAAAAGATTGATAAATTTAGGTGGGTCTTTTCAAATTCATGGAAAGCAAATATTTGGTTATGAAAACTAATCCTACTCCTTTAACCTAACTGCCTCTTATGACTTCCACACATCAAAACCCAATAGAAGATACAGAAGTTTTCGTAACTTGCTTTCTTTTCAGACTTTCGTAACTTCTTTTTCAGACTTCCGTAACTTACTTTCAACCTGATGGAGGTTACGATCTCCCTCAGATGTTGTCCTCCATCGATCTGGTAGCGAGCGTCTTGGACTGTTGAGATTTGATATGGTTGTTGTTGAGCGTGTGGATCTCAATAGGTTGATTGGAGTTGAAGCCGAGCTACCTGCAAGTGAAGTCCCGGGGTGGGTGACCACCATAGGACCCTCCGACGATCAAGTTAGTGCCTAGGAATATGAGCACAGTAGCGATATATTGGAATGAATTTGAGTTACCTGAGTCGTCTGAGAGAGGGGTTTATACAGTGGTCGCGTGGAGCGAGCGGGTGCGAGATCGTTGTCGTCGGTTATGCCCATATGTTATCCTCGCATTAATGGCAGGATCGCCCATTAATGGGGGGACGCTCCAGCATGGGACGCAGAACGTGGGGAGGCGGATATCTCACCCAAGCGAGATACGCGGAGCCGTTGCGGGGGCGCTAGGGTTCCGCGCTCTCGGTTAATCGAGGAAGCCAAGGAAGCTCGGCCTGACAGATGGCTCGGAGGCGAGCAAGGAGACCGAGGAAGCTCGTCATGTCAGATGGCTCGGAAACGAGCAAGGAGACCGAGGAAGCTCGACCTGACAGATGGCTCGGAGACGTGCAAGGAGATCGAGGAAGCTCGGAGACGAGCCATTGGTTGTTTGCCAGGTGAAGGTGGAAAGCACTTAGGGAGGTCTCCTGAAAGGTCGGACACTTTCTCGAGACGAGGTCCTGAGAAATGCCCCTAATGCAACTCATTTATTCCACCTCCGTAGCCTTTGGGACACGTCATCTGCTACGTGTCGTAATCTGAGGAAATACCACCTGTGAGCATCATTATTAGCCCCCACTTTCGTTCCGACCTATTTATGGGTCGGGTCGAGGATGACCTGCTCGGTTTTTCTTCGGCTCAGTTTGGCGCCAAGAATTAGAATGTGGATCGCCCGAGAACGACATGGCGTTTGGCGGGTGCATCGTTTCGATCTTTGGGTCTATGTGTCGTCTCAGCATGCGCCTAAATTTTCGTGCGCATCACCGATGGCATCAGCGGATCAGTGAAATGATTGTGCTTTAAAGAGGGGCGCCGTTTCAGTCGATTCGCCAGTCGGGATACAGGCCACGTGTCGGACGTCGGTTGGCGGAAGCGATAGGCGGTCTCTGACTCCTGCAGTTGAAGAGACGTGACCAATGGCCGGTCGCCACGTGGAGCTTCGACTGCCGCTTGGGCGCGACGTTTCATTTTGGCGGGAATTAATCTGGGCTGTGGGATGTTCTCATTTGGGGTGTATAAATAGGAGGGGACCATCCCAGGGCCGACACTTTGCTCTAATTCTCTTTCATTGCTGAAGATTGCCCGTCGCTCCACTTCTTAGATCGGATCCTCTGTTCATTTTTCATCGGTGAGTCCCTTCCTTTGAATCAGATTAGATGTCTTCATCCGAGGAGTCTGTAGAGGTAGTAACAATAGAGTCGGACGATGAGGCCTTAGTTGCTAGGGCCGAGTCCAGTGGGTCTTCCTCCTCTTCGGCTTCAGATAGCCAAGAGGGTTCCTCTTCTGATACGTCTTCTATATCGGGTTCGCCCCTAGAGTCAGGGCCGCCCTTGTCACTCGCCGTTGGACGGCGACTAGGGCTCCCAAGGTGTGTATCGGGAACACTCACGATGCACCCTCAGTTTTGAAGATTCTGGACAAGCTTTTCGAAATTCGGACTCGATTCCATATCCCCTCTAACTATTCCATCCGTTTAGCTAGACAGGGTGAGCGGGAAGACCAGGTGTAGGGCAAGGAGATTGCCCTGTATTTGGAAGCATTCCGGGCAGGAATGCGTCTGCCTTTCCCAACCGAGGTTTGTGGGGTGCTTCGCTGATTTCGTATTGCCCTGGGCCAGCTAGCACCGAACTCGTGGAGAATCCTTCTCGAGTTTTTGGTCCGGTTAAAACTTGATCAGATCCCTTTCAGTTTGACCATCCTTGTGTCCTTCCTTTGTTATAAGAATCATCCCGACACCAGCAAGGAAGAGCCGAGCTGGGTGAACTTTTCGTATAAAAAACGTAAGGGTGGGGGGACCGGGTCGGGAGTAGTAGTCGTCCCTTTTTCCATCCATGAATGGACGGAGAAGTTTGTATTCGTCGGGCCACCCGAGGGCGAGGATTGGTCTGTGCCTACACAGTGGCACAGGGCCGACTACCCGAGGGCAAAGCAGTCGACTTCCCCTGAGGCGAGGGTGGTGTTCCAGTGGGAGCCAATCCAGCGGGTGGATGTCCTGCTATCCGAAAAGACACCGAGCTGGGCTGGGCTCAGTCCTGCGCGTTTCTTGGGTAAGTTAGGGTTTTCGACGACCTGTTTAGACCTCGTTAACTTCCTTTGCCTTTTCATTGTCGCTGACCCCCTTTTGTTTGTATGCTCTTTTTCACAGAGCCAATGGACCGATCAAAGATCATAGATGCTATGGCCGCCAAGAACCAAGGAAGGAAGGCCGGGGGCGTAAGCTCGTCCCGACCCGGTCCGAGTTCGGCCCCGAGGTCAAATCCACCGTCCAAGCCTTCTGCCGCTTCCCGAGCCCCAGAAGAACACCGCATGGGGGTCATAAGCATGCGTGGGACCCGGCACCCCGGGTAGGAGGAAGAGGCTGAGCCCGCCGAGATCCTCCTAAAAAGGCTGAAGCGGACGGTCTCTCGACCACCTTCTACCGGAATCCCCGTGCAGGAGGGAGACATCTGCATTGAGGTTCCCTCGGGGCTCTCCGTCGCCGACAGCTTGCTTTCAGACATGGAGCAAGCAGTCGGGGGCAAGAATCCCCCGGGGACCATGAAGGCCAAGGTGGCTTCCATAGCGCAGGAGGCAGTTCAGGTCGGTAATTGACATTTCTTAAAATTTCTTAAGTCTTGTTTCCTCGGTTTGAGCTTTCTAACCTGTTTGCTGCTTTCCTCGGGTCCTTCATCACTGCGGTCTTCTCGTCGCCATGGAATCCGAGGAGGTAGCCCCTGTTGGGGTAAAAATTTACACCCCGGTTGACCAAGTCAAAATCAAAGTCAACCCCAAGCCAAGTGGGCCCAAGCCCAGATACAGTGGGCCCATGCCCGGGTCGAGCCCGAACATGAAGCGGCCGGCCTCCCCCCATGCCAAGATAAAAATTTTGTAATAAATAATTTTGTTGCATTTTCTTTTAGTTTATTTTATGGATAAATGTAAGAAAAATAGGCATAAAGCCAAATTTTTGTAAAGCCCATGGCTTATGTGCAAAAAGAAATGGCACATGAGCCATGAGATAGGCAAAATGCCATTTTGTGAAACCCAAGGGGCTATGTGCAAAGTGTATAGCCTATAAAGGCAAAAGATAATGGAAATATCCAAACAACTTTTTCTCTCTCCAAAAAAGTTTCAGATCTGAGATCTTTCTTCCTTCTTCAAGGTTCCAAAACCTTCTTCTTTCTTTTGAATTAAATCAAGAGTTCTACTCTCCTTTTTATAAAATAAATTAGTTTTTCACCACAAAACCCATCAAGGGGAACTCAGATCTTCCATTAGATCTCAAAAAGGAGTGATTTTTAAAATTCCATATCTCTTGATCTTCAAGATCCACCCAACAGAGGAGGAAGAAGAAGAACCCATTTCCCCAACCAAAACATTTTTCTTTTTTCAGGAGTTCAACTCCACTAATTTCTCTTTCGAGAGTTTTTGGGGCTAAAAGCCCTCTTTTCCTCCAGCGCGCAGCGCTCGTGCGCAAAGCGACCACGTGCCGACACGTGGCGCGCGCGCTTGCGCACCAGCGCGATGCGCAAAGCGCCCACGTGCCGACACGTGGCGTGCGCACCAGCGCACCAGCACGCTTGCGCTCCCGCGCGCAGCGCTCGTGAGCAAAGCAACCACGCGCCGACACGTGGCGCGCGCGCTTGCGCACCAGCGCAATGCGCAAAGCGCCCACGTGCCGACACGTGGCACGCGCACTTGCGCACCAGCATGCTTGCACTCCAGCGCGCAACGCTCATGCGCAAAGCGCCCACGTGCCGACACGTGGCGCGCGCGCTTGCGCGCAGCGCTCATGCGCAAAGCGCCCACGTGCCGACACATGGCGCGCGCGCTTGCGCTCCTGCGCGCAGCGCTCATGCGGAAAGCGCCCACGTGCCGACACGTGGCGCGCTTGTGCCTGAGCGCATAACACCTAAGCGCACAGCGCCCAAGGTGCTGCCCCACGCATCCTTTGGATGCCTTTTCCCCTTTATTTATATATATATGTATATATATACATTTGTATACAAATGTACACATACACATACTCCGCAACATTCTCCCCCTCCAAAAAAATTTCGGGCCGGGGCGCTGCCCCGAACCCCGCAAGGGGGCTGCTAGCCCCCTTGACCCCCAGTCCGCTATCCGGGTAGCGGGACCCCCGTAAAAACTCTGCGTAGCTCCCGATATATCCAAAAACCCCCCTTTCAAAACAGAACACACGCACACCGCACATTGGGTTCGCATGACCAGTTTAACCAGTTAATCGGAGGTTCCCTCGCCCCAAAGGCGAGGGGTAATTAACTGCAGTTTAGTCCGCGGCTGCCGGAGATTCGGATCCCCATAATCATTAAACCCCGGCCTACCCTAGACAGGGGGAATCTGTAGTACGCCTGACAAGCGCGCGCGTATTCCCATCTCTCTGGGGTGACGAAAAACACCCTACAACCCCGGCCATGAAAAAGGAGGGTGTATCCTCCTCGCGGGAGGAGGAACTCCATTTCCAACTGCGGCAGACGGAGAAGAAGGCGGCTCTCCTCGACACTCGACTGGTCGCCGAGCGGTTGACGAACTCCAAGTTGAAGGAGTCTCATCGGCTCCTGGATGAGTCCAACCGGGCCATCCAGGCTAAGTTGAAGGAGGTGAACAACCTCTACAACTTGATGAAGAAGTCGATGGATGCCCTCAAGAGGGATATCCGGGTGGCCATAGACGCGGTGAAGTTTGCCGAAACCCGGACGACGAAGGCCATGGAGAGATATAAGACGTCCAACCAATTTTACGCTGATCTCGTCAAATCCGCGGCCGTCGTGTGTCACAGCACCCTCGACGCCATCAAGGAGTCTATGCCGGGGTTCGATGACCGCGAGCTCCACGCCAAGTACCTCCTGACCGAGGAAGCGCTGCAAAGGGACGTCATCGAGGCTGCAGTTGGAGGCGAGGTGACGATCGCGCATCGAGTCTGAACCGATTGATAGGCCAAGCAAGAATCTCCTCGGCGGCCTCATGAGGAGGGATTTTTGATTCGCTTCATTGATGGGCAGGAAGCTACCCACTGCGGATGGACCGAGCAGGAATCTACTCGGTGGCCTCATAAGGAAGGCTTTTAGATCCACAGCGTTGTCGGGCAGGAAGCTACCCACTAGGGATGGACCAGGCAGGAAGCTACTCGGTTGCCTCGACGTCGAGGACTTTATATATACAGCATTGATGGGCAGGAAGCTACCCACTGTAGATGGACCGAGCAGAAAGTTACTCGGTCGCCTCTTGGTGAGGGCTTTAGATCCTCAGTGTTATTGGGTAGGAAACTACCCACTAGGGATGGACCGAGCAGGAAGCTACTCGGTAACCTCTTGATGAGGACTTTAGATCCTTAGCGCCGTTGGGTAGGAAGCTATCCGCTAGGGATGGACCGGACATGAAGCTACTCGGCCGCTTCGGGATGAAGGATTTGATCCTTAGTGTTGTTGGGTATCCACTAGGGATGGACCGAGCAGAAAGCTACTCAGTCGCTTCTTGGTGAGGGCTTTAGATCCTTAGCGTCGTTGGGTAGGAAACTACCCGCTAGGGATGGACTGGGCAGGAAGCTACTCGGCTGTCTCGGGATGAGGGCTTTGATCTTTAGTATTGTTGGGTAGGAAACTACCCACTAGAGATGGACCGAGCAGAAAGCTACTCGGTCGCCTCTTGGTGAGGGCTTTAGATCCTTAGCGTCGTTGGGTAGGAAGCTACCCGCTAGGGATGGACCAGGCAGAAAGCTACTCGGCCGCATCGGGATGAGAGCTTTTGATCCTTGGTAGCGTCTACTTAGGGCATCGTTCAATCTTCCATGACCCGTAAACCTAGGAATGGCAACTGCCGTAGATGGCACATGGCAGGACCATATCGGGAAAGTGCGATACTCCGTGATTTGCGCCGTTACGCGAGTAAATATCGGCCGTTGGAAGATTTTTCTTGAGGCTATAAATACCGAAGGAATATTGGTTTTCTTCCTAGTCTCATGTTTCTGAAGATGACCGGCCATGCGTACACCACCAAGGAGATCGTTTCTCGTGATGACGTATACTTGTATAACCTCGATTGTTCGGAGGAGACGTACGAGGCGGTGATAAGCCACTTGGAGGGCCTCTGTGGGCGTCTACTTCCCCGACGATCTCCTCTTCTTCAGGTGCTACTTTATGCAATTTGGAGGACTTCCCCGGGTTTGTACAACACTTTGTCGCCGCAGTTGATGGACGAGGCCTTTGACAAAATGCACACGGTTCACGGGCTTGGTTTGATCTCAAAGAACAGGCAGGATCGACCGGTGGACCTGCTGCTCGAGAGCTTTCAGCAAAGGTTGGTCGTCGCATCTTTCTCGGCGGACGAGGATCTTGGGGAGTCCGTGGATTTTAGGGTCTGCTAGTACCGTCGAAGGGAGCGGGTCAAGTCTGCATAGGACCGGTTGGAGGAGCTTTCCTCGGAGTATCATTGATAATGCTTCCTTAATCTCCGGCCTCCTTTGTTGTAATTGTTGTAACGCTGGGGCGCCCCTAATACCTCTTTAATAAATAAATTTATCCTTTTGTTGATTTGTATTGTCTCTTTTATTCCCTCAGTATATTTTATACATTTTCTTGAAAAGAACTTCGGAACTGAGAAAAGAAATAAAAGTTGTGCAAAAGGTCTCTTCGGTGAGAGGACCTAGCTCAGGAAGCTTAACTTAATGCCAATAGAAATTACATTGTTTCAAAAGAAGAAAGCATGTTTATCTATACAACTTGAGTTTTTCAGCGTTATAAGGCCGAAGAAACTTACGCCCCCCGGCGTCTTGCAAGCGGTACGCTCTACCGAGCAATGCTTCTGCTACGAGAAATGGTCCATCCTATTTCGGAGAGAATTGATGCAATCTCGCTTGATCTACGAACTCGTTTCTTCGTAAGACCAGATCATGCTTAACTTGGGTGTTTTAGTAGCGATCGGTTTGTTGCTGATAGGCGGCTGCTCTGATTTGCGCTCGATCTTTCTTTTCCAATAAGACGTCCAAGTTGGTTCGGAGCGGTGAGGTGTTAGCTTTATCGTCGAAGTGTTCGACTCTGTAACTGGGCAGTCCGATCTCCGCAGAGACCATCGCCTCGGTACCGTAGCAGAAGCTGAATGGGGTCTCTCCTGTGGGTGTTTTCTTTGACGTTCGCAATGCTCATAGCACCCGCGACAGTTTCTCGACCCAGCTGCCCTGTCTTCCTTCCAAGCGGGCTCTGAGACCGTGGATTACTCCTCGGTTTTATACCTTGTCTCGTCCATTACATTGTGAATGCGTGATTGCGGCAAACTTCATCAATATGTGGTAGTCGCTGCAAAATTCTTTGACTTTGTCGTTTTCGAAGTTGGTCCCATGGTTGGTAACGATGCACCTCGGGATTCCAAATCGAGAGATTATGTTGTTTTGCATGAACTTTATAGTAGAGGAGGCGTCTGGTTTTCTGATGGGCACGGCCTCTATCCATTTCGTGATGTAGTCCACAGCAACAAGGATGTATCTGTGTCCGCCCGTGACGGTGGGGAGTTGGCCTACCATATCCATCCCCCGTTGTGCAAACGGCCAAGGGGAACTGAGCGGCATTAGTTCGGTAGCGGGGAGACGATGTATGCTGCCGAAGAGTTAGCAGTTCTTGCATCTCCTGACTAGCTTCTCGGCGTCCTGGTGTATCCTCGGCTAATAGTATCCTTGGAGCAGCGTCTTCTGGACCAAGGTGCGGGCCCCTTGATGCGCTCCGCTGACCCCCTCATGTATCTCTCGTAGAACATAGTCTACCTCGTGGGGGTCTAGGCATCGGAGCAAGGGCTGAGTGAACGACTTCTTGTATAGGTTTCTGTTGCTCCAGAAGAAATGGCATGCTTTTTCCCGTAGTCGGGGAGATTCACCTCGGTCTTCGGGGAGCACGTCGTCCTTAAGGAACTCTACGATGGGCTTTCTCCAATCTTGGACTTCTTCCTGAGTTGTGTATACCTGGAGTGTTACCGTCCCGTCTTCCACGCTAGGCCGTAGCAAGACTTCGAAGAGGATATTCCTTTTATGGTTGGCCGAATAGAAAGAAGCGAGCTTGCTCAAGACGTCGGCTTGGGTGTTCAAGTTCCTGGGAATATGTTCCACCTGGACTTTGTCGAAATTTCTCCGAAGCCTTTTTACCTCGGCCAAGTATTTTATCATGGTGGTTCGCGGGCTTCGAAACGCCCAGTTACTTGGCCGACGACCAGTGCGGAGTCGCTGCGAATTCTAATGCTCTTCAGTCCTACCCCGGAGGTGATTCGCAGCCCCGCCAACAAAGCGTCATATTCTGCGGCATTGTTTGACGCTTTGAACCCGAGCTTTAAAGAGTATTCTATTTCCACTTCGTCCGGGCCTCAAATGATCAGGCCAGCCCCGCTCCCCTCCTCGGTAGAGGATCTGTCCATATAGAGTACCTAGTCAGGGACGAAGTCGGGTACTTCCTCGACCGAGGGACGTGGTTTGGGGTCCTGCGCTACCGTTCCTTCTTTAGTAGGAATGGTACATTCGACCACGAAATCTGCTAGGATATGTGCTTTGATGGCTTTCCTGGGGCAGTACTTAATGTCTAACTGGGATAATTCCCACCTCCATTTTTCCAGATGACCCGACGATTCAGGGGAAGCGAGGATAGTGCCTATAGGTTGTTCAGTGAGGACGAGGATTGTGTGCGCCTGGAAATAGCATCGTAGTTTTCTTGAGGCGACGACAAGTGCCAAGACTATCTTTTCTATGGTCGGGTATCTTGTTTCCGCGTCCTTGAAGACATGGCTCACGTAGTAGACCGGCTTCTGTATACCTTCGAATTCCCTGATGAGCACTGAGCACACCGCTTGATCGGAGACTGCAAGGTATAGTAATAGCTCGTCGCCCTCGACTGGTCGGGTGAGTAGTGGTGGAGTTGCTAGGTGCGACTTGAGTTGTTCAAAAGCGTTCTGACACTCCTCCGACCATTCGAACTTAGGAATTTTTCTTAAGGCCTTGAAGAACGGGAGGTACCTTTCTTCGGATCTGGACATAAAATGACTCAGTGCAGCCACTCTCCTTGTGAGCCTCATAATCTCAACATTGCTCTTGGGCGTTGTCATGTTGAGAATGGCATTGATATTTTCTGGGTTCGCTTCGATTCCTCGGTGGATAACCATGAACCCGAGGAACTTCCCACTGGTGACTCCGAATGTGCACTTAGCTGGATTTAGCTTCATTTTGTACTTGTGCAGGACGTCGAACGTCTCGCCGAGGTCTTTAGTGTGCCCAGTTGACGAGATGGATTTCACGAGCATGTTGTCAACGTAGACTTTCATGTTTCTACCGATCTGAGATTTGAACAGCTTATTGACCAAGCGCTGATATGTGGCCCCGTCGTTTTTGAGTCCGAAGGGCATCACTTTGTAGCAGTATACCCCTCGATCAGTGGTGAAGGCGGTAATTTTTTCGTCGGCCGGGTTCATCCTGATCTGATTGTAACCGGAGAAGGCATCCATGAAGCTCAATAATTCGTGGCCGGTCGAGCTGTCTACTAGCTGGTCTATCCGAGGGAGGGGAGAGTTGTCTTTAGGGCAGTCCTTGTTCAGATCCGTGAAATCGACACACATGCGCCATTTCCCGTTTGCCTTCTTGACCATGATCACGTTCGCCAGCCAATCTGAGCAGTCCAGGTTTCTGATAAAGTTAGCGGCAAGCAGTCGATCCACTTCGTCTTCTATCGCCTTTTGCTTGGCCGGCGCAAAGCTTCTCTTCTTTTGTCGGACGGGTTTTGCTTTCGGGTCGACCCCGAGCTTGTAGGAGATCACTTTACGGTCGATTCCGGGCATGTCCGTTGGCGCCCAAGCGAATATGTCTGAGTTATCTCGGAGGAACCGGATTAGGTCTTCGCAAGAGTCTCCAGTCAGGAGTGAGCCGATCTAGACTGTCCAGCCATCGACCCCTTCTTCGAGGAGGACTTCCACTAATGCTTTTACCGGGGCACCTCTAACATCCCTTTGCTCGTCGCGTGTATCCAAAGACCCTTGGAAGTCAGGTGTGCACTCTAATCCATCACCCTGCTCTCCGGTGGCGGACATCGAGGTGAGGCAAACCTTAGCGGTTTGCTGGTCTCCATAGGCCCGACCTATTCCCTCTTGCTCCAAAGGTCGCAAGGTGGGCCGCGGAAACGCTTTCCCGCTCTTTGGGTGACTGGCAGGAGCTTGAAGAACCTCTCATCTTTAGCTTCCTCCAGCAACTCGGTCTGAGAGATGTTTAGAGGAGTGTACTCCTGAAATCTCGGGGAGTAAGGCTTCGGATGATCGACTTTCTATTTATCCTCCCTATCCCTATTCTTTCTATCCGCCTGGTCGGCTCGGGGCAGGTTTGAGTTTACCTCGGACTCAAGTTGGATTTCTCGCTCGGTCCAGGTTTTTACTTCGGCTATGGTCTTAGGTTGCGCTAATGCAAAAGAGCGGAGCCACTCTTTGTGCCTAAGACCCGACCTCAACGCAGCGATGACTGTTTTATCGAGGTGCTCGGAGACCTCGAGGAGGGTGTTGTAGAAGCAAGTGACATATCCTTTGAAGGATTCTTTGTCTCTGCTCTTGATGGTGAACAGGTAGTCGACCGTCCTTTTTTGTCGTCGATTCCCAACGAAGTGACCGAGGAATTGGAGGTCCAGTTCGTTGAAGGTCAAGATGGAGCGTGGCCTAAGTCCTCGAAACCAGTCCCGGCCAGCCTGGATGAGGGTGGTAGGGAAAGGTCGGTATTGAGCCACGTCCGAGTTATCTTGGAAGCTCATGCCTGCCGTAAATGCGTCTAGGTGGTCCTTCGAGTCGGATTTCCTGTCGAAAATGTCCACTTTTGGCGGCTTGTTCCTGGACGAGACGTGCTCGGCCAACAACTCTTCTGTAAAGGGCTTTGTTAATGAGTCAACGGAGTACCTGCCCCCTTCGCCGGACGCATAGCCATCCCGTCGTATGCCTTAGATTTTCTTTTCAAGGGCTTCAAGTTGGGGGTGGTACCCCGAGGATTCCCCGCAGTCGGAGTGTTATCTACTCTGCTCCGGGTCTGTATAACGGTGCGGCTTCGATTCCGCTCTATCAAATTTCTCAAATCATCGGGCGAGGTTCTTCTCGAATAGTCCCGATGTTCGCCGTACGCGCAGCCCCAGTGAGTGTACGGGCGTCGGTCATGCCTGCTAGCAGGCGAGCTGACTGACACCTCCTCAGGGGGCGAGAACGTGTGGCGGGCATCGGAGTGACAGCCTAGTCTTCCCTGGGATCGGGGCGTGGAGCTGTCCAGCGCCCAGCGGGTCGTGGAATCAATCACCGCATGCCGGTCATAGTGGCCGGAGTTGGCACGCTGGCACTCGGTGACGCTGAGACGAGCGTGAGTGAGATTGAGGGCCTGAGAATGGCCATCTGTCCTTCTTCGGACGTTATCATCCCTGGGAGAGGGAACTGCAGTTTTGTGGGTAAAGCCCGTTGTTTGAACGCGGACGAGGGCATCCACCACTGATGTGAGCCTGTCTATCCGAGAGAATAAGGCGTTGATGACGTTAGGAGGGGGAGAAGAGCCACTCCCTCCTCCGTTGTGGCTTCTTGTATTTGGATCGTCACGGTTGTCGCTCGCCATTGAGTTGAGGGTGAAAGATCAGCTTTGATGAGTGTAGAAACTTTAGAGAGTTCCCACAGACGGTGCCAACTGGCGGAGGTTGCGATCTACCTCAGATGTTGTCCTCCATCGATCTGGTAGCGAGTGTCTTGGACTATTGAGATTTGATGTGGTTGTTGTTGAGCGTGTGTATCTCAATGGGTTAATGTTGGAGTTGAAGCCGAGCTACCTGCAAGTGAAGTCCTGGGGTGGATGACCACCGTAGAACCCTCCAAAGATCAAGTTAGTGCAGAGGAATATGAGCAGAGTAGCGGCGCATTGGATTGAATTCGAGTTGCTTGAGTCGACTGAGAAAGGGGTTTATATAGTGGTCACGTGGAGCGAGCGGGCGCGAGATCGTCGCCGTCAGTTACGCCCCTGTATTATCCTCGCATTAATGGCGGGATACACCTATTAATGGGGGGACACGCCAGCGTGGGACACAGAACGTGGGGAGGCGGATATCTCGCCCTAGTGAGATACGCAGAGCCGTTGTAGGGACGCTTGGGTTCCACGCACTCAGTTGATCGGGGAAGCCAAGGAAGCTCGGCCTGACAGATGGCTCGGAGACGATCAAGGAGACCGAGGAAGTTCGGCCTGTCAGATGGCTCGGAAACGATCAGTGAGACCGAGAAAGCTCGGCCTGACATATGACTTGGAGACGAGCAAAGAGACCGAGGAAGCTCGGAGACGAGCCATTGGTAGTTTGCTAGGTGAAGGTGGAAAGTACTCAGGAAGGTATCCTGAAAGGTCGAACACTTTCTCGAGATGAGGTCCCGAAGAATGCCCCCAATGCAACTCATTTATTTCACCTCCGTAACCTTCAGGACACGTCATTCGTCACATGTCGTAATCTGAGAAAATACCACTTATGAGTATCATCACATCCCATTTAAATTTAAATGAAGATATAGAAGAGGAGATAAAGAAATAGAGGAGGCCAACGATACCATAATTGGAGTTAAGCCTAACGTTTCCATTATGCAAAACTATTTGTTGAAAATTTTGTTAGATTTCATGTTAACAGGATGTAGTTCACATCAAAATCTATTCTATTTTCAACTAAATTAAAATTAGAGATCCAAGTTCCATTTTATACTCTTCTTGCTACGTGGATCATAATCAGACTCTATTGTTATGTGACCACAAATCTATCAAAAAGATTTTAAATATATCTCATTTTTAATTTCATTTTTGTTTAAAGAAATAAATTATAACATACACGTGCATCGCACATGCAATTTACCTGTTAATATAAAAACAAAGATGAAGACTTTTCTAAACGAAACATGAAAGTATTTAGATCCCTAAATGATAATCAAAAGAAGAAAAGTGTATGATCATCATGTCCTGCTTCAAAAAAACGAGAAACGGAAGCGACGAGCACGCAACGTATTACTATCGAGAAGCACTCTTTCTCAACATGACTACGCTAAACATCTATATAATCAGTAAAGAAAATCATGGTACAAGAATTTAAAAATATATAAAATATCCAACGATATTTATAATAGTTCAAAGATGATAACTAAACACAGTACAAAAATTCAAGAAACTAGAAATGAAAGATGGTCTTGAAAAAAATACATGCTTACTGAAAAGGAAACTAAAACTCGGTCTGACTTGAAAGATATTGACTGTCCTTCTCGGTTGGTACCACTTCATACTTAGCATATTCACCGGCTCCAATGTCGTCTGACGACATTCTTTAGAAAAGAAAACAGGAATGCCGTCAACGAACTAAAATTCGATAAGCCCCCATTTTATTAAAGAAACAATGTTTTTCTATATTAATAGTATTTACAATTAAACATGATATTTTGGTACAATTTAGTTATTAGTGTATATAATCTAATAGATTTAAAACATGATTTCAATCAGTTGGAACAAATGTAACACAATAATAATATTTGTTTAATTAATAAAAAATAGTAATAATAAAGTTTTGTAATTTAGGAATAACAATATGTACATGGTTACTATTAATATCATCAAAAGTTAACAAGATACAAAATTTCATGATTATAAAAATATATAAGGTATAGTTTATTTTAGAATTATTTGATAATAAATTAGTTCAGTAAAATATCATGTCATACTAAAAAGAATATAGTGTTTAATTATTTTTGGTATACTAGTTAAATTATGGTATATTAATATAATCATTAAACGATATTTGACACGAACACGAAATATGATATACTTAATAATAGGCATGAGAATAACTGTGAACAGTAAACGGTAGTGTGCATGTCAAATAAATAGCATGTATCAATCAGTGCAATGTAAATAGAGTATCACGATATTCGATATTTCAATACTAGTAACTATAAGTATAAAGTTGATTGTGAGAGTTTTATTATGTAATCAGGATATTCCGTAATACTATGGAACAACAGCAACACGAGTTTCAAGATATATATAATGCAATGTACCGTTTTTCTCCGATGCCACGAGGAACAAGACATGATCCTCCATTACAAATAAATACCCCCATTTTCGAGCTATCACATCCCTATATATATATATATATATATATATATATATATATATATATATATATATAGTGTACATATCATGTTCACGAGATTCATTAGATTTACAAGATTCAAGATTTATGGATTCATGTCGGGTTTATGTCAAGATAGTATAATCTAACGCTAGTTCTGTAAGAGTATTCACAGATCTAAGACTATCATTCAGAGGCAAGAAAACTTGGGTCCGCTCATGTAATGGGACTCCAACCATTATAGGAGTATTCACAGACCTAAGGTTATTATCCACTGGTTAAAAAACATGGGCTCATTCAAGAGTTGGTCATGAGACTTCTGAGATACTGTTAATCAAATTCATTACAAATAGAACAGGTATCTAATGTGATACTAAATAAATTTAAGGTTTGAATGTTGTTATAGATTACTAGGCTTATTTTTACTACAAATAGTATCAGGATAGTTGTGTTTATGTAATTTAGATCTGAATTATGAAACATTTAAACAATAATAAAACTGATGAGTATATGCATACTGTATATTGCTAAAACTGTAAGGACTCTAGTACTCATGCTGCAGGACTTACGGCGAAAGCGGAAGCGAAAGCAAAAATTTAAAAGCAAGTATTAACGACGTATACCCTAGACTCGATAGCAAACACTAACTAGATAACTTAAATATATAAGGTTAGAGAGCTAGTTACCTTTGTAGCGTGTCCGCACAATTGCGGAAGACCCCTACTATAACATTTCAGAAAATAGAAAATACTATTTTTGAATTTAAATAATAAAATAACAAATTTCACGGATATTATACGAATATAGATTTGAGTTTTCATAGAATGGTATAATTATATACCTCTATTTTGGAAAATAATTGAAATTTAAAATGAATTATCATTTATGAAAGTATTTATTTAAATTGGGCTTTTCATAAATTAATATATAATTATTTACATACAAGTTTAATATTAAATTTGATTAGTATTTCACTAATTATGCATTAAACCAAAATTATTTTGTTAAACCATGTTTAATTTGTCATGACATGTTGATATTTCATTTGTTGTATTGGTTTCATTTGTTTTCAAAAGAATAAGAAAAAAGAAAAAGAAAATGAAGAGATAAGAAAAGAAAAAAGAAAATGAAAATAGAATGAGACATGAGAGAAAACATGGGGGATAAAGGAGGTATGGGTGAGAGGGTGTGTGTGTGTGTGTGTCTATATATATATATATATATATATATATATATTGCATACCCATTTTTTCCCCTATTCATTCTTCATCTTCTTCATCTTCATCTACCTCCTCTACCACCACAAAACACCCTCCCAAAATCTACTCAAAACCCAATGTAACCTTCACTAAAAATACTCATAATCTCATTCTAAGCTACATGGTGGGATCAAGTTTTCGTTTTGAGGATCGTTTGCCATCTAGGAAAATTCTTGAGTTGTTTCTAGAGGTAAAACGCTCACCTTTCATCAAGTCTTTAGTTTTCCTAACCTCACAAAATAGTTAGAATTAGTTTTAGAGCTTTTATGTGCATGTTTTACAAAATTGAAATTCTAAAGTAAGCTTTGATAGATTATATGCAGTGGTGGTGTGGTTGAGGCTTAGTTAGTGACTACAACCTCATAAAGTGATAGATAAGGGCCTACTTGTACAAGTAACCTTGGTCAAGATGAGTTTAGAATTTTCCGATATCGGTTTTGATTGAGTTTTGAGGATCAAATGGAATCTAGGATAACTTGGATGAAAGTTCCTTGTGCCCTCGCCACTAACCCGTGGCCAATGCGGAATCCAAAAAAAAAATTTTATGGCACTAAAAATCCTAAACCAAGAATCTAACCAAACACCTAAACTAGCAAACACATAAAGATAGAAATCACAACCTTTGTACCGTCTTCATTGCTCCAATTGGGTTGGACTCTAGTGTAAGTCGATATCGCGCACCCCATGCGTTCGCGGGGAGGCGAAATTTGCAAAAAATGATTTTTACGAGCTTCGCAACACCGACCAGAACCAAGGATCGTCCATAAACCCTAGCTAGCAAACAACATGAGATTTAACTACTCGGAAAGAATGTTATACATCATGATACAAGTCCTTCGGGTCTTCTCCACTGTCCTCCTCGTCATCGTAGTCTCCAAGAATCGATCCGGATCATAGCAACCTCGACGACCTCCTCGAGTCAAAGACGATCCACCCGAAAGTCTATAGTCTGAGCTCCAACTTCAAAACCGAGGTAACTAGGGCAACAAGCTTGCTAAACTTGATGGCCTAGGTGATTTAGAGAATGAAGATGGATTTATTTGTCTCTTGAAACCCCAGTTTACTCAACTCATGAGACCTTAAGGGTTTTTGATGTGAGGAAGAAGAAGAGAGATAACATGAGAAAAGAGAAATGATTTTTGATAATGATGATAAAATGAGATGGCTCCCTTGACTTGAATACAAGCATGGCAAGAAAATATCTCATCAAAAAATATCTAATGCCACAAAATATCTCACAAGAAATATCTAGTCAAAGAGTCAAACCAAGTCAAATGGTCAAACCAAGTCAAGTAGTCAAAACAAGTAGCCATGCCTCAATTATCATTTATAAAAATAAAAAATATTTTCCTCCACCTCATAATTGTTTTAATCAAGTCAATGGTCAAAACCCTAATGAGGTGTCTCCTTCTATGCCCCTCTCATCCGTATATACATACCCGCATCCGTATTCTGAGAAACACAAATACAAAGAGACGAAACTGATCCATCAATATAATACTACGATCCGTCTTAAACCAAAACCCATTATTATTATCTGCCCGAACATCATACGCGCACAAGTGCACGTACGTGATCGAAGCCCTGCCGTAAAACCATACGACCTCTACACCTTTTGCCCGATGCAGGGAAACTCTCTATGTGGGACTCCAAAGACTTGACACTACGCTGGCAGTGGGTTTAACCACAGGCCGGAAGCGGTACTAGCTGCACATAACGGTCCCCAGGTAGATGTCGATAAGAAGGCCGATGAGCTAATTCATTCAAACTCCCACTGAGCCTGAATGTGACAATCTCTGTACAGTCCGGTCTGTTCGTCTAAAAGTATCGCATATCGGGCCTCGGGGGGCGGTAATCGTCAGACCCCTAATAGCGCAATAAGTCGTGTCGGAGAGTAGCCCAATACACCCTGAGAAACTACTGGAATACCTACCAGTAAATCTCGCTTGCCTTGGCCAAGGACTTTATGTAATGGCTTTCCGAACACAGCGCGATATCAACCCCCAATACCGGGAGAGACGAATCCTATCTAACCGCCACTGCCTCCAAGTGCTTTGGGACTGCACCCAACTACTACCTGTTTGCACGACTCTTTTGAGCCATGGTAGGGTAGTAATTAAAGTACAGTAGGAACACACTCGAGGCGAAGTAGCAGTGTCAAGTCGACGGACTAAGCTGCACTCATGTCACCTGGGAACTGCTACCCGACGATAGGTATAATACCCACCAACAGTTCCCGACGAGTCCTGTCCAGTGTACTCATAACCTAATGAGCACCTGCATACTATCTCCGGTACGACGCACTAATGGTTGTGAGACAGACCATCTCCCCTGCTGGGATGAGAAGCGTATACACTAGTCTATTGTGGAGTATCGATGCCTTGTCTCGATAATCCTACGACTAGGGACCTGTACATGATGTGCTTATAGACTACCTAGCCCTCACTAGTGTGTCTGCCATCACAACGTTAGTAATCAAGCAAAGATCCTAAGGGCTCTACCTATATGTATAAGCGACATGCTAAGAAAACACATGCACATATTGAGGTAGAAACAAACCAGGTAGCATACTACCATTTTGAGCAAGAATGTTACTATATCAGTGTATATCCCAAGCTCCCATTAAGTAATATACAATCCAGTATGATACAATAATGGCCTCTACGGCATATATCACTAACAAACTCCCACTTTCACTAAGGCCATATACTGGCATATCGAAGACCGAAGGTCTCGAATAACCTCTCGAACACTGTCTGAAGGATGGCCTCTGTGAGTGGATCTGCAGTGTTGTTCTCCGTATCTACTCGCCTCACCTCGATCCTCTGGGGATCAACGATCTCCCTGATCAGGTGGTAGCGCCTCAAGATATGTCTGGATCTCTGATGGGACCTGGGTTCCTTCCCTAAAGCTATCGCGCCGTATGTTGTCACGATACTAAAGTATTGGACTGACAAATGGAAGGAACCGCCTGAAGTTCAGTTAAGAATTTCCATATCCAGACTGCCTCTTTTGCGGCGTCTCATGCAGCGAACTACTCTGTTTCCATCGTCGAGTTTGCAACAGTGTCCTGCTTGGAGCTCTTCCAACAGACCGCCCCTCCACTGAGAGTAAAGCCATATCCAATATGGACTTGGAGTCATTCTTATCATTCTGAAAGCTGGAGTTAGCAAAGGCCTCGATCTAGAGGTCATTTTCCGCCATACACCAAGAACATCTCCTTAGTCCTTCTTAGATACTTGAGAATATTCTTTACTGCTTCCTAGTGCTTCTCCCGTGGATTTGATTGATACCAGATTACTACGCTCAGTGCGTAAGCTACATCTGGTCTGGTACACAATATCGCATACATTATAGAGCCTATCGCAGAAGCGTAGGGTATAATCGACATGCGAACCCTTTCCAAATCAGTCTTGGAAGACATCTCTTTGGAGAGGGTGATTCTGTGACAAGCCGGTAGACTACCGCGCTTAGAATCGTCTATACTAAATATTTTCAGTATGGTGTTGTTGTACCTTGACTATAAAAATCCCACCATCATCTTTGATCTATCACGATAGATCTGGATCCCCAGAATATAGTTGGTATCACCCAGGTTTTTCATGGAGAACCTCTGTGACAAGAATCCTTTGACTGATTGTAGTATAGGAATGTCATTTCCTATCAAGAGAATGTCATCCACATACTCAACGAGAAATTCCACATTTTTTGCTACAATCTTACTATAAATGCATGGTTCATCTGGATTTTTGATAAAGTCGAATTCTTTGACTGTCTCAATAAAAACAGATGTTCCAATTCTGCAATGCCTGCTTTAGTCCATAAATGGACTTAAGCAACTTGCACATTGTCCCGCTGGTCCCACTCTGATTGAAACCCTCTGGCTGATCCATATAGACACACTATTCCAAATTAGCATTTAGAAAAGCCGTCTCTACGTCCATCTGCCGGATCTCAAAATCTTGGAAGGCAGCAATGGCAAGAAGGATCCGAATGGATTTGAGCATAGACACCGGAGAATAGGTTTCATCATGGTCCAAACCAGGTCTTTGATGAATACCTTTTGCAACAAGTCTAGCCTTATAGATTTCAACCTATCCATCTACACCAATCTTCTTTCTGAAGATCCATTTTCAACCTACGGGTTTCACCCATTCTGGAGAAATGTTCAAAGTGCATATTTTGTTGGTGTAGATGGACTCCATTTCGGTCCGTATTGCATCCAACCATTTTACTGAGTCGCCGCTCTCAATGGCTTACTGGAAGCTAGTTGGCTCTTCATTGTCAATAATGCAATCCTCTCGATCCCCGTCTATGAGAAAACCGTGGTATCTCTCGGGCGGATGAGACTGCCTACCAGTCCCGCGAATTGGCGTAGGGATGTCCGGTTCTTTTGAAACCTCTGGTTCTACCATACTTTCAGTAATAGTTTGTGGTTTTGGAATTTATTCCAGTTCTATTGCACTCCCACTATTTCCTCTTACAAAAAATTGATTTTCTAAAAGGTGGGCATGACGAGGAATAAAAACCTTTTGTTCCTCTGCGTAATAGGAAAGGTACCCCCTGGAGTTCTTTGGGTATCACACAAACTTACACAGTACTGAGCATGCTTAGAGCTGGTCCGCATACTGCTTTTCAACAAAAGCTGGGCATCCCTATATCTTCAGATACTGAAGATATGGTTTCACCCCACTCCACATCTGATATGGTGTGGTAGGCACAGTCTTGGTAGGAACCTTATTCAAAAGATATGCAGCAGATTCTAGTGCATAATTTTAGAAGGATCGCGGCAACTCAGCGTTACTCATCATGGAACGAACAATATCCAATAGGATTCTGTTCCGCCTTTCCTATACACCGTTGTGTTATGGTGTGTATGGAGGAGTAAGCTGAGAGATAATTCTATTATCTTTTAGGTAATCCAGGAACTCGGCAATTAAGTATTCATCACATCGATCAGATCTCAGTGTCTTGATACTTTTGCCTGTTTGTTTTTCTACATCATTCTTATATATTCAGAATTTTTCAAAGGGTCTTGGATTTGTGCTTCATCAAGAAGACATGTCCTAACCTACAGAAATTATCCGTAAAAGTAATGAAATAAGAATAACCACTTCGTGCATCTGTAGATTTTGGACTACACATGCCGCTGTGTATGAGTCCTAAGAGCTCGCTTGCTCTTACTCCGTGCCCAGTGAACGGAGTCTTTGTCATCTATCCTATGAGACAAGATTGACAAGTTGCATAAGACTGATATTCGAACAGATCCAAATATCCCTCTCTATGTAACTTCGACAACCGTGTTTTATTGATGTGACCCTGTCTACAATGCCATAAGAAAATTTTATTTATTTCTGGAGACTTTCTTTTAAGTGTGTTCTGGACGTTGGAAACCTGAGCTTGAATAAACACGTATATACTGTTCTCTAGTGTACCTGACCCAATCAAACTTTGATTTAGGTGGATGTGAACCACATCGCTTACAAACTAGACTTGGTACACACAAAAAAATACGTAGAATCAATATCTGCCCACTTGTCAATCCTAGGTGATATACCCTACGGATACAGCGTCCACGCTCATTCCGTTAGTAAACCTGAGAGTTATATCTCCTGCCCTGATAACTCTACGGTTTCTCAAAACCTGTAATGAATTACAGATTTGAGATCCTGATCCGGTATCTTGTACCTAGGAAGTAGAATTAATTGACCTACTATTTTCAATCACTAACACACCCGAAGTCGAAGCCACAACATGGTTCGGATCCTGGATTCTGGCTTTCCAAGCCCTGCATCCCTTCTGCCAATGCCCTTTCCCGTAACAATATAAACATCCCTCCTTCCCTACCGTTAACCCAGAAACTTTTGCCTTTCCCTATCCTTCTACCTTACTAACACCGCATATCGGATTTGTGGAGGTCTTCTTCTTCTCACCCTTTGCTTTCGCCTTGGATGCAGAAGAGGAAGATTCTCCAATAAGCTAAGTGGGTGTCACCCTGATTTCCTTCAGGGTGCCCTCAACTGGAAGTATAACTTTCTTTCCCTGGGCGTAAGTAGGAGGTAGGGACTGTAGAATCAAGTCAGCATATGACTCGTTCTCCAACGTGGTCTCCAGGTCTGTGAGCTTTTTAATATAGCTAATCATTGTAGGGACGTGGTCCCCTACAGATGATCCGACAGCCAACCTCGCTTAAAGCAATTCCTTCGAGGTATTATATCTTTCGATACGAGATTGCTCTCCATATAAAACATTGTTATGGAGGAAGATGGAAACTAAGTCCATCTTCTCGTGCTGCCTCTAGTATACACCATCAACTGAGGCCAACATGAGGCACTTGGCATTCGCACTGTCCTTTTTCCCTTGTCTTACGAATATCTTTATCCGCGACGGTGGAACATGTGAGCTTTTTAATATAGCTAAACATTGTAGGGTGTTTTTCGTCACCCCATTAAGATGGAAATACGCGCGCGCTTGTCAGGCGTACTACAGATTCCCCCTGCCTAGGGTAGGCGGGGGTTTATTGATTGTGGGGATCCGAATCTCCGGCAGTCGCTGACTAAGCTGCCGTTAATTACCCCTCGTTTTCGGGGTGCGGGAACCTCCGATTAACGAGTTAAACCGGTCATGCGAACTCAATATGCAGTGTACGTGTGTTTTGTTTTGGAGGGGGGGTTTGGATATATCGGGAGCTACGCAGAGTTTTTACGGGGGTCCCGCAACCCGGATAGCGGGCTGGGGTCAAGAGGGCTAGCAGCCCCCTTGCGGGGTGCGGGGCAGCGCCCCGGCCTAAATTTTTTTTGGGAGGGACAGTGTTGTGGAGTGTGTGTGTATCTATATATATATACATGTATACATATATAAAAAAAAGGGAAAAAGCGCCCAAAGGACGTGTGGGGCCAGCGCCTTGAGCGTTGTGCGCTTAGGTGCTGTGCGCTTAGGCGCTAGCGCACCACGTGTCGGCACGTGGACGCTTGGTGCTTGAGTGCTGGAGCGCTAGGCGCTCGAGCGCTCGCGCGCTACGTGTCGGCACGTGGGCGCTTGGCGCTTGAGCGTTGAGCGCTAGCGTGCCACGTGTCGGCACGTGGGCGCTTGGCGCTTGAGCGCTAGGTGCTCGAGCGCTAGCGTGCCACGTGTCAGCACGTGGGCGTTTGAGCGCTAGGTGCTCGAGCGCTAGCGTGCCACGTGTCAGCACGTGGGCGCTGGCGCTCGAGCGCTAGGCGCTCGAGCGCAGGCGTGCCACGTGTCAGCACATGGGCGCTGGGCACTTCAGCGCGAGCGCGCCACGTGGCGGCACGTGGCGCTGGTCGCTTGAGCGCTAGCGCGCCACGTGGCAGCACGTGGGCGCTGAGCGCTTGAGCGCAAGGCGCTCGGGCGCCGGTGCGAAAGAGGGGATTTTTAGCCCCAGAAATAGGATTTAAAATCCCGAAAGAGGATTTACGGTGGAGTTAAACTCCTAAGATGTTTTGGAGTTGATGAAAGGGGTTCTTCTTTGGAGCCCTGGGTCTTCCCAAAAATGGGGTTTTCGGAGATGGGCCCCCTTCTTCCTCCTCTGTTGGCAGGATCTTGAAGATCAGGAGATGTGAGATTTTAAAAATCTGTTCTTTTTGAGATCTAATGGAAGATCTGAGTTCCCCTTTATGGGTTTTGTGGTGAAAAACTATTTAGTTTTGTAAAATGAAGAGTAAAACTCTTGATTTAATTCAAAAGAAAGGAGAAGGTTTTAGAACCTTGAGGAAGGAGAAAGATCTCAGATTTAAAATTTTTTGGAGAGAGAAAAAGTTGTTGGGATATTTTCATTATCCTTGCCTTTATAGGCTATTCACTTTACACATAGCCCCTTGGGCTTCACAAAATGGCATTTTGCCTATCCCATGGCTCATATGCCATTTCTTTTTGCATATAAGCCATGGGCTTTACAAAAATTTGGCTTTATGCCCATTTCTCTTACATTCATTCGTAAAATAAAATAAAAGAAATACAATAAAATTATTTATTATAAAATTTTTATCTTGGCATGGGGGAGGGGGCGCTTCATGTTCGGACTCGACCCGGGCATGGGCCCACTTGATCTGGGCTTGGGCCCACTTGGCTTGGGGTTGACTTTGATTTTGACTTGGCCAACCGGGGTGTAAATTTTTACCCCAACACATTCGCCTTTCTATTTTCCGCACGTGGTATGCTTTCCAAGGTGTAGGAAGGTATTTGGGTCAGCAGTTGCTGTACCCTCTCGCCGTACTTCACCAGTTCTGGTTTGCACGTTTGATAGTCTCCGTTTACCTGACTAACGACCAGTTGGGAATCTCCGTATATGAAGTGGTTTTCAATCCCCATGTCAATAGCGATCTCGAGACCTGCTATCAAAGCTTCGTATTCGGCTTCATTGTTTGTCCTCGGCTCTGTTAAGGAGAAGGCAAAGCGCATTATCCCTCCTTGTGGAGTTGCGAAAATGAGGCCTACCCTTGATTTGATTATGGGGGCGCTTTGCTTGCGCTTCTTCATGGAAGACGCTCCATCGAAGTAAAGTTCCCATCGGGTATCACTTCCGTCGATCGTGTCAAACGCATGTTCGTCTGGCAATTCGCAGTTCAAGGGAGAATCGGCAGGTATTAGATGCTCAGCGAGGAAGTCGGCAATGGCCTGTCCCTTCACTGCCTTAAGAGGCTGTTACGTTATTGAGAATTACATCAAGAGCAAGGTCCATTTAACGAGCCGCCCCGTCAATATGGCCTTTGACATCAAATATTTGAGAGGATCCACCTTTGATAAGAGACGGACGCCATGCGCCAATACACAGTGCCTGAGCTTCGTTATTGCGAAGATTAATGTCAGGCAGTGTTTTTCGATGGGAGAATAATTTCTTTCTGCCCCCAGCAGAACTCGAATCAAATAGTAGAGCGCTCTCTCCTTCCCTTGGTCGTTCTCTTGTGCCCATAATGCGCCTAAGGAACCTTCAAGGGCGGTTGTATACAGAATGAGAGGCTTTCCCTTGACCGGAGCGGCCAGTACTGGCGGATTCTGTAGGTATTGCTTGATTTCGTCCAGCGCGCTTTGGCATTTGTGATCCCAGACGAACGGGGTTCCCTTCTTCATCAGGTGACTGTAAGGACGACACTTGCCTGAGAGATTGGCTATAAATCGCCGAATATATGCAAGCTTCCCTTGGAGAGACCGCAATTGCTTGAGAGTCCTTGGCAGGGGCATCTCCATAATTGCCTTGATCTTTGATGGAACTATCTCGATGCCTCGGTGTCGGACGATGAATCCTAGGAACTTGCCTGAGGAAACTCCGAACGCGCATTTGAGAGGGTTCATCTTCAAGTTGTATTGACGAAGGCGTTGAAACACGATCTTCAGATGCTCTAAACGTTCCTCGTATGATTTGATTTTCACCACGAGGTCGTCGATATAGCATTCGACGATTTCATATATGAGATCATCGAAGATCTTCGTCATGGCTCTCTGATAGGTGGCGCCAGCGTTCTTTAGACCGAAGGGAATCACCTTGTAGCAGAATATACCCAAAGGGGTCCGGAAAGCGGTGTGCTTCTGGTCTTCGGGATGCATTTTTATCTGATTGTATCTTGACGAGCCGTCCATGAAGGAGAAAACCTCGTGGGTGGATGTATTGTCAATCATTAGCTCGGTGACCGGTACTGGGAAGTCATCTTTCGGACAGGCTTTATTGAGATCCCGAAAATCCACACATATGCGTACTGTCCCGTTTTTCTTCATCACTGGGACAATGTTGGCGATCCAATCAGGATACTGAACCTCTTGGATGAAACCAGAGTCGATTAGCTTCTTGACTTCGGCGTTGATGCTCATCTCAAGCTCGAGCCGCATTCTTCTCGGCGCTTGTTTAATTGGCTTGACGTCCGGGGATATGGCCAGTTTATGAGCCGCAATCTCTGGGTCTAGTCCTGGCATCTCGGAATAATTCCATGCGAAGCAATGTTTATGCTGCATGAGCACGTCCTTTAGTGTAGCCACCCTTCCTTCAGACAGCAATTCGCTGACGAACGTCGGCCGTGGGTCGCTTGCCGTCCCCAAATCAATTTTCTTGAGGTTATCTGCAGTGGTATGTATTCCATCTTCCAGCTCTTTCGGCACCGGTGGAAACTCTGAGATCACCTCGTCATCATTGTTTTCGAAGCACCAGGGGAGATTATCCATACCGTCGGGGTCTTCTTCTGATAGCGTTATCACGTGGCAGGTACGAGCTCGCTTCTAAGACCGATGTTGATCTGGTTCTACCCTCGTGGATTTGGGTTCATGCTTCTGCGGCGGGGTTACCCTCCAGCTGCTGGATAGAGTGAATCTGCCTTGTCGATATTGATCTTCGACCTAGTTCTTGAAGGTGAAGCAGTCTTCAATAGGATGTCCTATTGCCCTATGATAGGAGCAATAGTCCAGATGAGAGACTTCGCCTGCTTGCTCGGGGTGCTTGGATTCCGGGAGCGTAATCATTTGATGTCTTATGGCGAGATCAAGTATCTTCCGTGTTTTGTTCTGAGGAAAAGAGTATGCTCGACTCATCTTTTTTATAAGAGACGAATCTGGATTACTTGATTCCCGATCGTGTGGCTTATTTGTCCCGCTTTGTCGCTCTCGAATGCCTTTCCCGTTCTTTGGTTTGTTTCTGCCTCTGCGTTGTGCCTTTTGTACAACGGGTTGACAGGGAGGAGCATTTTCATGCTTCGCAACCTGTTGAAGAAGGCGTTGCGTCCTGGCTTTCTCGTAGATGGCCATTTCGCGATTGTGGTCGTCTCGAACCTTTTGACTCGCTTCCCTTATAAGATTGTCCATTTGTTCTTCAAACGACGGACTGGGCATTTTTACATCGGGAGCTCTTTCTGATTCAGGGTAAGCATTTTCCCAAAAAGCATCTCCCTTTTCATCAAAGTCATGTATGACGTAGCAGTCGCGGAGTAACTCCCGTTTCTTAGATTGAACATATCCAAGCCCGATCGTTTCCATTTTCCAATTCGGCAACTTTCGCTGAGTTCCAGGGACGTTCCAGATCCTGTTATAGAACCGTGCTTGTCGAGCAGTTTGTTTAAGGGGTACACCTTGGCGTCTCAAGAGTCTCCTTAGTCCGTCCGTGTAATATCTGGGCAAACGGATGGGCTGGAGCCTATCGAGTGTGGAATCCGCGCCGTGCCAGATTTCTTTCTCCACTTTAGTTTCCCCTGATCGGTAGAATAGGATCACCTTTTCACCTTCTCGCCTGACAGGGACATAGAACGTCTGCAGCTCTTCCACACTGTAGGTATCAAGCGCGTCTAGTTCTTTATGATGCTTGAGAGGAACCATGGCAACTTGCAAACTTTGCTCTTCATCAGTGAATGTTTGTATTGAAGGCCGAGCGGAGAATATAGCATGGACCTCATCTTCCGAGTCGCTGCCAAAGATCAACATAGGAGTTGTTCCCCTCCGAACGGCGGCGCAGACTTCGCGTCTATGCCTGAGATTCGGGGAAGATGCTATGTGGTTTTATCCGTCTACCTCTCCGAAGATACCAAGTTGATTTATGGCACCGTGTATCGGAGGTTTAGACGGATGCGGCCGATGTAGCAGACTTCGTCAGATTCCCCCTCAGGGTGAGGGGTTTTTGATTGTGGGGACGCTCTTCCCTGCAGGCGCAAGCCCCTGCAGTTAATTACGCTACCGCATCGCGGTAACAACTTTCTCCTTCTCCAGAATTTCACTTCGTGTCGTGTGTGTTTGTTTTGTTTGTGGTTGCCCGTGGATTGTATACGGAGACTGAGTAATGCCGTCGCCCGTAGGACGTGGATTAGTTCAAATCCGTATTTACTTAGATTTGGGTTTGGTGTTTTTAGTTTAAGGATGCATTAGTCGTGTTGCGGCTAAGATCAACTTAAACGTTCGTTAAGGATACATTAGTCCTGTTTTAGACTAAGATCAACTTAACATAGTGATTCATCTAATATATGGGCGTCAGGACTCGTCACCTCTCTGACGTCGTTGAAGGATTACAACGACATGTGTCAGAGGAGTTCAGAGATGTACCCTTTAGCCGAAGTTGATTTGGAGTTTTATCATTCATTTTAAATGTCTAAGGATACGTTAGCCGTATTTGGGGCTAAAATCAACTTAAACGGGACCGTTTAGATCCAGCAAAAGAGCATTTGGAGGCTCTATTGTTCCAGTTTAGGGACGTAGTGGTCCATTTTCCAGTTTTGGGACGTGGTGGTCCATCGCCAGTTTAGGGACGTGGTGGTCCATATTCCAGTTTAGGGACGTGGTGGTCCATGATTAGTTTAAGGACGTTTCGGTCCAACATTAGTTTACGGACGTTTCGGTCCAATATTAGTTTAAGGACGTTTCGGTCCAATATTGAAGGGTGTGGTCGTCGGGACCCGTCACCTCTCTGACGACGTTGAATGATTACAACGACGTGTGTCAGAGGAGTTCGGAGATGTACCCTCGAACCGGATATAAATTGATTTAAGAGAGAGCTGTGCTCAGTCAATTTAATTTGAGGACTTACGGCCAAAATTGGGCTAAGTCCAGTTGAAAATGTTCAACACTTTTATTAAATAATGCATTGCATTGCTTCCATTTTTTTTTGTTTGGGCTCTGCCCATAAAGATGCAGAGCATCAATTTATTCTGGGCTCTGCTCATTTATGAATGATGCAAGGCATCTATTTTGTTTGGGCTCTGCCCCTTTTATTATGATGCAGATCATTTGTTTTGGTCCATTGGACCTTTCAATTGGGCTCTGCCCTTTCAAATAATGCACAGCATTTTTTTATTAGGCCTGTTAAGACTTTTAATTGGGCTTGGCTCTTCAGGAAGTGAAATGCATTGCATTTGTTAGGCGCTTTGTGCCAATTACTGAGCGCAAGCGCTTGTGGTGAGGACACGTGTCACGCTCCGGTGAGCGCAAGCACAACAGCGCAGCGCACTGCGCTAGTGCGCTGCGCTGTTGCGCTGCTGACACGTGGCGCACCCTGGCGAGTTGCGCCAATTCCAGAGATCAAAGCTCTATTTCAAGAGCGCGTAGCGCAAGTTGTTCTGTGGCTGACACGTGGCGCTCTCTTAAGAGCGCAACAGCGCAGTTTGGAAGTGCAGAGCACTAAGAATCTTCTAGATTCAAGAACAGAAGTGCAAAACACTATTTGATTTCTTGATCTAAATTAGATCAAAGAAAAATAAATTTTTCTTTTTGTTTCAAGAACCAGAGGTTCATAAAAGTGCAAAGCACTATTTTTATTTTATCGTTTTCTTGTTTTAAAGAACCAGAGGTTCATAAAAAGTGCAAAGCACTGTTTATTATGTAAAGATCATTGATCTTGTTTTTAGATCAATGATCTATTAGAAGAAATTTCTTCTTCTATTTTATGAAGGTTCTTTACCTTTTTCTTGGAATTTTCTCAGAGTTCTCTCTATTTGAAGCTCTTGACTTTTTTAAGAAAAATGTTGATCCTCTAGAATTGAGGCCTAGGGTCCTTTTTATAGTGCCCATAAATTAGTTAAATTTGTTAAATAGATCCTTCTCTGAGTGATTTGGGAAATTTTCCCCACCGTTGGATCTTTGATCCTAGGGCTTCTGCTTTGCAGAAGAAAATCTTCTTGTTTTGACAAGAACAGAAAAGATTTCTTAGAAATTTAATTCTGTTTGGCGCAGATGCCCCAGCGCGTGACACGTGTCGCGCAGCGCAACTGCGCTAGCGCATCTGCGCTGACACGTGTCGCGCAGCGCGAAGCGCAGCGCAACTGCGCTAGCGCCTCTGCGCTGACACGTGTCGCGCAGCGCAGAGCGCAGCGCAACTGCGCTAGCGCCTCTGCGCTGACACGTGTCGCGCAGCGCAGTGCTTGCGCAGCTGAAGCGTTGCTTCAAAAAAAATAGAGCTTTGCTCTGATTGGGTGCTGCGCTGACATATCAGCGCCGGACACGTGGCGCGTTGCGCCCGGGATTTGAAGCGTTGCTTCAAAATTTGAATTTTGAATTTCCAGCAAAGCTTTGCTCTGATTGGGGGAAACAAATGCCCCCCCCACCATTGCGCTCACGTGGCGCGCACGTGAGTGCAGCGGTGGCAAGCCCCTGATCGTTGGATCAAGGGGTGAGCTGAAGGGGCGCAAGCGCCTTATAAATAGGACCCATAGCCGTTTAGAAAACTTCACCATTTTCTAGATTTTGATTTCAGAGCTTTGCTCTTGCTTAGAACTTCAGAGCTTTGCTCGTTTCCACAGTTAGAACACTTTTAGGTAAAATTAATTTAAATCAGATTAATTTAAATCAATCTTAACCAAAAGAGCTTTGCTCTTATAGATCTTTTGATCTAAAGAAATTCCCTTTGGGGTTTCACCAACAGAGTTTTGCTCTCATGAATCCATAGATCTATAGAGATCTTGTTCATGGGTTTTAACCCATGAGCAGAGCTTTGCTCATGGATCCAAAAATAGATCTTTTTGATCTAAAAATGAAGAACTTCTAATAGTCTTCAAAAGATTTTAATTTCTTTAGGAGTTTTAAATAAATTTTCTCATCATCATCACAGAGCTAGGCTCTTTTAAGGAATCTTATTCCCCTGAGACCAGAGTTTGACAAGTGTCACTCTGTGACAGAGCTTTGCTCTGAAGGAGGAGATTTTCTCCTTGTCTCTAGGGATTCTTTATTAATGGGAATGTTTTCCTGGGGACCAACTGACAATCTCATCCAATGATGAGATTGTCCTATTAACTGACGTACTGTCATCCAGATTTTGTGGGTCCCCCTTTGTTCCCTTACTCACTGCACTGTTGTGTGGTGTAATTAATTAATTTTGATTTTAATTTAATTAATTCATTTTCTTCTTTAAACGCCAAACGTTGGGATTACAAAACTAACGGCTAAATTGTTCTTTTGCAGCGATCATGTCTTTAGACACTTCATTCCCGTTCGTTCGCTCAGAGGAGGGGTTTCCCGAGGCGCCCCTGGACCGTGAAGTCCTGGCTATGATCAAGGAGTACGACCCAGAATACAATAGTCTCCATCTTTGGGGGTCGTGGTACAATCAGATCATCATGGGCCGACGGAGCTTCACCTGCGCGGTGCCGTCAGAACCCATCACGGCAATTCACTACGCTATCCCACCTTCAGTGCAGTATGCCGTGGAGATGATAGACTGGACCGCGAACAGCTTTCTTCATCCCGCTATGGATGCGGTTCCGGTTCAGCGTTCCATGGTCTTGGATATCCTAGGACGCCGTATTTGTCAGGGAGAAGCACGGCCCTGGGGGCAATCATATAACCTGGGTTTGATTCCCCGACACCCGATTGGCTATCTTTTGTGGGCCCGGTACATCCTGTCGACGAAGAAGTCGCAGTTGGTAAGACTAGGACTGTACACCGCGGTCTACGTCTCTCTCTTCCATTATCCTACGCTCCCCACTTGGTGGTTCAAGGCTTTCTTGGAGCAATGGAATATTCCCACCCACACTTTCCTTGCTATGGATCGGGAAGTGTCCATCTCTTTGGAGGAATTCGCGGAGGTATCCGGTCTACCGGTCATGGGAGAACATTACGAGGAGCTGCTCCCGATAGATGTCTACGTCTTTGGTGCTAGGCCAGTGGTCAGGGGGGTCACGCCGGAGAATGCCGTTCAACATCAATTCCCGAGCTTGATTAAGGTGTTAAACATCTATGAATCTCTCTTTATCGAACGCGAGAGTCGTGGAGTTAATTTTGAGGATTTCATTGCTCGGTTTCTTCATCCAAACGTTCTCTCGGCAGAAGCTACCAAGTTTGCCACTCTTGAGGACCCTTTCGGTTTAGGTTTGGATAACCTGCCAGCCAGAGATATAGACCAAAAGGACTTCTTTCTTCCTAACTCCCCAACTACGTCCTTTGCAGAAATTGCGGCCCCCGGAATGGATGAGGAGGCCTTTTTCGTAGGATTTCTCGGACTGTGGCTGAGTTGGTTCGCGATCACAATGCATTCTCATCGCATGCGGCCTTCTGTCTTCTACCCAGCCCACCGAATGGTCATCGGGGTAAAAGTGGCTGTGGGGATCGCTGGCCTGGCGCACCTATATCATGGCCTCAGCCGAGCAGCGGATGCCAACGAGCCCGGAGTATTGCACGTGGTCTTCCCGATGCACTACTTTGCATCGTGGTTCGAGCTACACACGGCGGGTATCTTCAGCATGCATAAAAAGCCTTCATTCTTTGACAAGTGCGGTTTTCCTCGCATTTTACAGTTGATTGGCTCATCAATCGTGACCCCTTCACCACTGGACGCCAGGGGTTTACTGCTTCGCCCTCACACCGTTGGAGTCGGGATGTCCTTTATTGATAAGGTATTAACCATTGGAAAAGCGTCCACCACTGCGGTGCGACCATTACAGGACTCCTTCAAGGATGGAGCTTCAGTGTTAACGGCCCGGGAGATCCTCCATTTGTATTCTATTAGACCGGGTTTCCTAGTCTTCAGGCAGGGCGGTGCAGCAGTCTTTATGAGATATAACCCGCATCGTTTTGCCCGACAACTGGGTTACGATCAAGGGGTACCCTTGGAAGCTTTCTTACTGGAACCTGCTGTCAATGAAGAAGGGATGGAGAACGTGTTACATCACTTCATGCGCCTGAACACAGGTTCTCGTTTTTTCATCAGCACGCCGGCCTGTGCTCCATGACTCCTTAATGTATATAAAGAGTGGTACGATCATGCGACGGGGGCTGTTATAAAGGAAGAGAGGCGAGTGTTGATCGATCGTAAATAAGTACCCCCCGGCACCAACCGTAACGCTCTCTTAGCGCCAAGGATCCTGGTGGCTCCCCCTCTAAAAGATGCCGGGGGCAGACCATCACGTGCGCAAAGTCCTCCACGTGGGCTGCCGCTCCCTAATATCGCAGACGCACCTCCGGCACCCGGTGCTCCAGTGGAGACAGTGGTTGTACCCTCGTCGGAGTCTGGCGTGGGTGCGGACATCGGGACCCGTCGTCCCAAAGTGGCTGCTAAGCGGAAGTCGATCCCCCGCGAGCCTAGGGTCGGAGGGCAAAAGAAAAAGAAGTCGCTCTTCGCTGCGGACGTCGTGTTCGGCCAGGAACCCCATGCTCCCTATGCTGAAGGTCTGCTCGAATATGGGACTAACGCAGGACTAGTGATGCCGCCGCCGGACGATACAGACTTGGAGGCTGCTCTCAAAGCTTCGGCATGGTTGGCGAGGCGTGACGCGTGGTTAGCTAAGCTTGCGCAGTCAGGTAACTACTAGTCACATTTTCCTTATTACATCATATCTTCCTTATCGCCCTTGATTAACGCTTTTCTCTCCTTTCTTTCAACAGGCATCACTGATGAAGAAGCCATTGCCGCTTCTTTGAAGACTTTCCAAGAGGAGGAACGTCTTAGAGCGTCTATGGGCCTTAGTAAGTTTTAATTCATCAAGTCTCCATCTCCCTCGTGTTATGGTCGATCTAACCTCTCTCTTTTTATTGCAGAAACCTCAATGCCGTTCCCACCAAGCGACATAAATGTTCTGCCAGCCGCCGATATTCCTGCTTCCTCTGGGCCACCGCAGGAGGTTCGTCTTGAAGAGCCAATGAGAGATGCCTTAAAGGCTCTGGAGGCATCCCTGAACGAGGATGACGACGCCTTGAAGGAGGCGTCACAAAGGTCTATCGCGACAGCCCGGGAGGAAAGGAAGAGGCTGAGGCGTGAGGCGAAGGCACGCAGGGCTCCCTTGGCTATGGGAGCGGGTCCCAGCACTGTTCCTCGCGCTGATACTCCATCCGAAGAGGCCCCTGTCGCCCTATCCACTGCCCGCAGAGAGGTGGTCGCGCAGTTCGGAGCGCAAACGGCAAATCCACTTCAGGTAATGTTTCTCTCAGAGTTTTTGTTATAAGGATTTTAATGTCGTTGGTCCTTATATCTCTTATCTTGCAGGGCCAAGTCCGATCGAGGGGGAGGCAGAAACCGTTGATCCCAGGGGAACAGAGGAGGCGGTGCCTGCCGAACTCGAGCCGACAGTGGGAAACATCGTTGAGGCCATGGAGCCTGAAGTGGAGGTCGAGGGGCCTACCGCCGAGAAGGTCATTGATGCCGAACCTGAAGTGGTAGTAGATGATATGATCATTATAACTGAGTCCAGGGTGGTGGCGGATGAGGCGCTCGAGGCCGGCGATCCCCCGGCGACGGTGGACGATACAACCGCAACTACTGAACCTGAGAGAGCAGTGGGTGAGGTGGCCATGATTCCCGAGGACGAGCCAACCGCTCCTTCTCTAGAATCTGGCAATACTCCAATCATAGCCCTTCCCGTCTATGGCCCTCCGCCATCTCCAGGTCTTGTGAGCACGACGACGGTCCCTATCGAGTCGGGTGACGAGGCCACGGGCGGTGGTCTGATGTCGATAGAGGAGGGAGTCGCCTCCGTTTCAGCCGGGAGCTCCTCAGGTAAACCCCAAGTGGCTGCTTTTCTTTACTTTACAATCTTTTCTGACAAGTTCACCTTTTCGAATACAGGTGCAGCCAGTGCCGATGCCCCACTGCTCGAGGGAGCGCCTTCAACGACTGCCTTGGCGGTGGTCACCTCTCAACCCTCTCTCATACCCTCGAAGATGTTGGAAGGTATGTGTTTACGATTTATTAATCTTGTTTTCCATCCATATAATTCGTGTACTAAAGTCACGCTGTTGTGTTTTCAGGAGTGCTTTTTGATCATGTATATCAGATGTTACTCCCACACTTTTCCTTCCCATCTGAGCTTGCTTCTTCCTCTGGTGGCGTTGGTGAGTATGATTTCCGTTGACATCCTTCTTCTCTTTTTTCTTATTGATGGAATTACCTCTAAACTCTTTTTCTCATCTCAACTGCAGTGCTACAGATTGAAGGAGGGGATAAAAGATCAGCTGCGCCACCAGTCCTTCCGACCTTGCCATCTGTCTCAACTGGTACAGTGACCATCACATTGGTAACTTTCCTCTCTTTATTTTCCGTACTGTTATCTGATCGCATCCTGTTTCTTTTCAGCTATCGCTCTGGCTTCGGCGCCCTTCGAGCCTCGCATTACAATGATGGCGGATCCTTATCTGAGGAGTCTGTCTTCAAAGGGCGCTGCGAATAGTCTGCGCATGTTGAGTGACTACGTCGAGGAACTCGACGTTGAAACTCCTACATCTGCCGCAGACTTCGCTATGGTGGTTAACCCGATGCTAGCAATACTCGTGAACTTTCATGATGAGGGCATCATTGCATCCTGGGTTAAGCATTGTAAGGAGATCGAGGGTCGCCTATATCAGTTGGAGTCACTGCGTCCCGCTCCCGAGACCGTGGCTGCCAGTAATCAAAGGACAACGTGGATTGAGCAGAGCGCTCCTTACTTCCGCCATCTCGAACAAGAAGTCATTTCAAGGCGTAAGGAGCGTGGTGAGACTTCGAGCAAGTCTGCTCAACTGCATGCTCGGGTGGAGGCCAACGCCGCACGGCTGAAGGTTATCTTTGAGGGCCTTCTGCAATGTCTCTCCGAAGGGTTATCATTGAGGAAAAAACTTGACGTTGTCGAGCGAGCTGAACCCAGCCAGGAAGCAGCCCAGAAGGCGGCGGAGGAGCAACTTTCATCCTTCTTGCAGCAGCGGGCCCAGGTGGAGGCGGAGGTGGCCGCGGCTGTCACTCGAGAGGAAGCGCTGAAGGAAGTGCGAGAGCAGCTTGTGAACTTACTAAAGACACTTCCTCCTCAGTAGCTATCCATTTTTGTATCGTTTGTACTTATAGATAAAAGAATGAATATATATATATATATATATATATTTTATTCTTTGACATAATGTATCCTGTATCCAATCAAGTTTATGAATAAAAGATACACCTTTTTTGTAATGTGTCATTTTTTGGTCTTTTCCTTCTTTTATTATCAGCATATCACCTTAGCGAACATGGTTGACGGATAGTAGGGCACGCATCTTGACTTTCCTAAGAATCAGCGATGGCTTAGGCCGCAGGTTCAGATCTGCTGTCTAAGACTTTTCAACTCCATAAACCGTGAGGGTCTCATAGAGAATTTTCTCCATACGGATCGAGAGGATCTTGTAGATGGGATTTCTCCTTAGGAATCATGAGGATTCCTAAGTGTGGTTTTCTCTTATAAGTCATAAGGATCCTACAAGAGAGTTTTTCCCTCTTACGAGTCGAGAGGACTCGCAAGCGGTTGTTTCCCTCCTCGTCGAAATTCGACTTTGGAGAGTGAGACCCGTGAATAGTATGCAAGAGACCATTTTGGATTGACTTGCAGGGTCCCATGGTTCAGGAAGCAAGTTTTTTTTTAGTCCCTGCTGCCTGAGGCTTCATTTGCAAGTTGAGACGAATCGGGAGTTTCCCGCGGAGACAATGGTTTCTCTGCGAGCCGACGCGAATAAGGAGGCTCTCGTCAAGGAGTGTTTGTATCCGTGAGTCGAGGAGTTTGCTAGGGATTATTTGTTTCCCAAGCGCCAAGGATTATTTGTTTCCTTGGGGTTTGAAATGAGTCGAGGATCCCCACGGAGGCACTGGTGGCTCTGCGAGTCGACGCGGATCAGGAGGCTCTCGTCAAGGAGTGTTTGTATCCGTGAGTCGAGGAGTTTGCTAGGGATTATTTGTTTCCTAAGCGCCAAGGATTATTTGTTTCCCTGGGGTTTGAAACGAGTCGAGGATTTCCACGGAGGCACTGGTGGCTCTGCGAGCCGACGCGGATCAGGAGGCTCTCGTCAAGGAGTGTTTGTATCCATGAGTCGAGGAGTTTGCTAGGGATTATTTGTTTCCCAAGCGCCAAGGATTATTTGTTTCCTTGGGGTTTGAAACGAGTCGAGGATTCCCACGGAGGCACTGGTGGTTCTACGAGTCGACGCGGATCAGGAGGCTCTCGTCAAGGAGTGTTTGTATCCGTGAGTCGAGGAGTTTGCTAGAGATTATTTGTTTCCCAAGCGCCAAGGATTATTTGTTTCCTTGGGGTTTGAAACGAGTCGAGGATTCCCACGGAGGCACTGGTGGCTCTGCGAGTCGACGCGGATCAGGAGGCTCTCGTCAAGGAGTGTTTGTATCCGTGAGCCGAGGAGTTTGCTAGGGATTATTTATTTCCCAAGCGCCAAGGATTATTTGTTTCCTTGGGGTTTTAAACGAGTCGAGGATTCCCACGGAGGCACTGGTGGCTCTGCGAGTCGACGCGGATCAGGAGGCTCTCGTCAAGGAGTGTTTGTATCCGTGAGTCGAGGAGTTTGCTAGGGATTATTTGTTTCCCAACCGCCAAGGATTATTTGTTTCCTTGGGGTTTGAAACGAGTCGAGGATTCCCACGGAGGCACTGGTGGCTCTGCGAGTCGACGCGGATCAAGAGGCTCTCGTCAAGGAGTGTTTGTATCCGTGAGTCGAGGAGTTTGCTAGGGATTATTTGTTTCCCAAGCGCCAAGGATTATTTGTTTCCTTGGGGTTTGAAACGAGTCGAGAATTCCCACGGAGGCACTGGTGGCTCTGCGAGTCGACGCGGATCAGGAGGCTCTCGTCAAGGAGTGTTTGTATCCGTGAGTCGAGGAGTTTGCTAGGGATTATTTGTTTCCCAAGCGCCAAGGATTATTTGTTTCCTTGGGGTTTGAAACGAGTCGAGGATTCCCACGGAGGCACTGGTGGCTCTGCGAGTCGATGCGGATCAGGAGGCTCTCGTCAAGGAGTGTTTGTATCCGTGAGTCGAGGAATTTTCTAAAGACGCTAGTTTCTTCGGAGTTGGACTGAACCGTCGAGATTTGGCTTCGTCTTCTGGCGGAGCCTGTTGGGAAAGTATGGTTCCCTCTTTGTTTACGCCCTTGGATTGTATACAGGGATCGATGTGATCTTAACTGTAGGGCCAAAGTTTTATCATTTCTTCTTTTTATTTTATTTTATTTCCGCGATGCTCTATCATTTCAGCTTTTATATCGCGAAGGTCGCGATTGCCCAATCATTTCGGCTATTTTTCGCCGTGCCCAATCATTTCGGCTATTTATTTTATTTTTACTCGCTGCTTTTTTTTGCGAGTTGCCCAATCATTTCGGCTATTTTCCATGCATACATTTTCTTTACTTGCTGTTTTTTATTGCAAGTTGCCCTATCATTTCGGCTATTTTCCATGCATACATTTTCTTTACTTGCTGTTTTTTATTGCAAGTTGCCCTGCCATTTCGGCTATTTATTTTATTCTTACTCGCTGCTTTTTATTGCGAGTTGCCCAATCATTTCGGCTATTTTGCATGCATACATTTTTACTTGCTGCTTTTTATTGCAAGTTGCCCCATCATTTCGGCTATTTCGTATGCATGTGCGGCCTACTGGTTTTTCGCCGTAAACCTGGAATCAGACGCCGATTTCGGCATCAGCACCGCTACAACTGGGATATTGCCAGGAGCGAATCATCATTTGCCTCTGTCGATGTCGAACAAAGGTGGCTTAGCGACCAGGGTTAAGGTCCTGTCGACTAAGGCTTTTTGACTTCATGAGCCGCAAGGGTCTCACAAAGGTATTTCTTCCTACAAGTCGTGAGGATCTTGTAGGTGCATTTTCTCCTTAAGAATCGTGCGGATTCCTAAGTGTATGTTCCTCTGTAAGTCGTAAGGATCCTACAGGAGGGTCTTCTCCTCATAAATCGAGAGGATTTACAAGGGTTGTCTATCATGCGAACATATCCCCAATCACGGATGAGACTTGGTTAGGGAAATGTTTATTCGCGCCCGTGGATTGTATACAAGGGTCAATATTGAGCCACTTGTAGGGCAATGTCAAAATTTGTGGGGGTTGCTTAAGCACAGGTTTAGGTCTCTGTAACTTAAGACTTTCAAATCTTATGAGCCGTGAGTGTCCCATAAGAGAGTTCTCCTTACGAGTCGTGGGGATCTCGCAAGTGTATTTTCTCCTTAGGAATCGTAGGGATCCCTAAGCGTGTTGCTCCCTTGTGAGTCGTAAGGATCTCACGCGGGTGGTTTCTCCTTACAAGGTCGAGAGGACCCTATAAGTGTCCTTTAACGAGGTTGCGCCCTTTCAGGTTTTCACAAACACTCGTCGGTAGCCCTGCTGTTTTTACTCACGGAGCCCTTTCGGGTTTTCATCCGTGCCCATTTTGCTTATGGACATACCGTTCTTTTTTTATTCTTTTTATTTTCTTTTTCTCCTTTTTTTTACGAGGTCGCGCCCTTTCGGGTTTTCACGAACACTCGCCGGTAGCCCTGCTGTTTTTACTCACGGAGCCCTTTCGGGTTTTCATCCGTGCCCTTTTTGCTTATGGACATACCGTTTTCATTTATTTATTTATTTTATTTTTATATATATATATATTTTTTGTCAGCCTAAAGATGCTGCGGTTGTAGTTTAAAGACATTTCGGTCTGCTATTAGTTTAAGGACATTTCGGTCCGTCGTTAGTTTAAGGACGTTTCGGTCCGTCATGGAGAAGGCCGGCTACTTTTTATAAAGCTTGAGCTTAGGAAGATAGCGAGCGGACATAGTCGTCGTCATCTATCATTGACCTAGGCTGTGGCTCATTAAGCATAATATTTCTTTAGGAAGCGACCGTTTATTGGCCTAAAAGGCCTTTCACCATGCATGTCCATGAGTAGATAGGCCCCACCCTGGTAAACTTTATCTATGATGTACGGGCCTTCATAGTTTGGCTCGAATTTTCCCCGCTTGGCGCGATTGGGGATCATAGGCCTTTTGACCACTAGCATAAGTTCGCCTTGGCGGAATGTCCTCGGTCGGGTCAATCTTTCATATGAGCGCGTCATCTTTGCTTTATAAGCTTCCAGATTTTGCTGTGCTATGAGCCGGATTTCGTCAAGGGCGTCAAGCTCCTCAAGCCGAAGGTGAGCATTTTCTTCGTCCGTTAGCTCGTGGTGAACTGCCATTCGTAGAGAGGGTAACTCTATCTCGAGGGGGAGTACTGCTTCCGTCCCAAATACTAACGCATACGGCGTTGTGTTTGTGGCCATCTTGAACGTAGTTCGATACGCCCAGAGAGCTTCTTGCAGTCTTTCGTGTCAGTCCTTCTTATTTCGGGCAACCGTTTTCTTTATGATCTTTGTTAAGGTCTTGTTAAAGGCCTCAGCTAGACCGTTAGCTCGCGGATTATAAACCGAGGAATATCTCCAGTCTATATTGTGTTGTTGCGCAAAGCGACTGATTTTGTGACTTCTGTACGCTGGCCCGTTATCGGAGATGATTCGCCTTGGCGTTCCAAACCGATATATGACATGCGTCTTGAAGAAGTAGAGGATATTTTCCGTCTTCACTTCTCTTAACGGTACTGCTTCTGCCCATTTAGAGAAGTAGTCAGTCGTTGCTAGGATGAAACGATGTCCTCTAGACGATGCTGGTTCGATGGGGCCGACTATATCAGTCCCCCACATTTCGAATGGCCAGCTAGCTATCGTTGGATGTAGTGGATTTGGGTGCTGGTGGATGAAGTCCCCATGGATCTGACACGGGTGACACTGTTTCGCATATTCGAGGCAGTCTTGAATCATCGTGGGCCAATAGTAGCCCATCCGTTTTATCTTCAACTTCATCTTTGGGCCCGCTTGGTGGGAACCGCAGAGTCCGTCGTGAACTTCTTGGACGACCCTTTTCGCTTCGTCAGGTCCTAAGCATCTCAGCCACAGAGAATCGAATGACCTCTTGTATAAAGTATCGTTGATGAAGGCGAAAGACAGAGCTCGTTTCACGAGCTGATGTCTTGTGGACGCTTCTTCAGGCATTCGGTGGAACTTGAAGTAATCTATGAAGACTTCTCTCCAGTCCTCGGCATTTTCCCAATCTTTTACTTGCAGGGTTGTCTGCTCGCTCGCTCCTTTTTCTTCGGATGATTCCGGAGATATTTCTGCTGGGGAAAGCACCCGACGGCTTTGCACCACGATTCTAACGTCATCGAGGTTTTCGTCAGCCAGTTCTTTAGCAAGTTTAGCCAACACATCTGCTTTGCTGTTGTCCGCACGCGGTATGTTCTCCAAAGTATAGGAGGGAATTTGGGTCAACAGTTGTTGCACCTTTTCGCCGTACTTTACCAATTCTGGCTTGCACGTTTGGTAGTCGCCGTTTACTTGACTAACGACCAGTTGAGAATCCCCGTATATGAGGAGGTCTTCAATTCCCATGTCAATGGCGATCTCGAGGCCTGCTATCAGAGCTTCGTATTCAGCTTCGTTGTTTGTCCTCGGCTCCGTCAGGGAGAACGCATAGCGCATCATCCCTCCTTGTGGAGTTACAAAGATGAGTCCTACCCCCGATTTGATTATAGGGGTACTCTGTTTGCGCTTTTTCATGGAAGATGCTCCATCGAAATAAAGTTCCCATTGGGTATCACCACCGTCGATCGCATCGAACGCATGTTCGTCTGGCAAATCGCAATTTAGAGGAGAATCGGCGGGAATGGGATGATCAGCGAGGAAGTCGGCGATGGCCTGGCCTTTCACTGCCTTGAGAGGTTGATACGTTATCGAAAATTCCATCAAGAGTAGGGCCCATTTAGCGAGTCGTCCCGTCAATATGGCCTTTGACATCAAGAATTTAAGGGGGTCCACCTTTGAAATGAGACGGACCTCATGCGCCAACGCATAGTGCCTAAGCTTTGTTATCGCGAAGATCAACGCCAGGCAATGTTTTTCAATGGGGGAGTAGTTGCTTTCTGCCCCCAGTAGAACTCGACTTAAGTAGTAGAGTGCTCTTTCTTTCCCTTGATCGTTCTCTTGTGCCCATAATGCGCCTAAAGAACCTTCGAGGGCGGTTGTATAAAGAATGAGAGGCTTTCCCTTAACCGGAGCAGCCAACACTGGAGGGTTTTGCAGGTACTGCTTGATCTCGTCTAGTGCGCTTTGGCACTTTTGATCCCAGACGAACGCGGTTCCCTTCTTCATCAGGTGGCTATAGGGACGGCACTTGCCTGAAAGATTGGCTATAAATCGCCGTATGTATGCGAGCTTCCCTTGGAGAGACCGCAGTTGTTTGAGAGTTCTCGGCGGAGGCATTTCCATGATCGCTTTAATCTTTGACGGATCTATTTCAATACCTCGGTGTCGAACAATGAATCCCAGGAATTTGCCTGAGGAAACTCCAAATGCACACTTGAGCGGGTTCATTTTCAAGTTGTATTGTCGAAGGCGTTGAAATACGGTCTTCAGATGCTTGAGATGTTCCTCATATGATTTGCTTTTAACCACGAGATCGTCGATATAGCATTCGACGATTTCGTGTATAAGGTCATCGAAGATTTTTGTCATGGCCCTTTGGTAGGTGGCACCGGCGTTCTTTAAACCGAAGGGCATCACCTTGTAACAGAATATTCCTAAAGGGGTCCTGAAGGCTGTGTGCTTCTGGTCTTCTGGATGCATCTTTATCTGGTTATACCCTGACGAGCCGTCCTTAAAGGAGAAAACCTCATGAGTAGACGTGTTGTCTATCATCAGTTCGGTGACTGGCACTGGGAAATCGTCTTTCGGGCAGGCTTTATTGAGATCCCGGAAGTCCACGCATATGCGCACTGTCCCATTTTTCTTCATCACCGGGACGATGTTGACAATCCATTCAGGGTATTGAACTTCCTGGATAAAGCCAGAGTCGATCAGCTTTTTGACTTCAGCATTGATACTCATTTCAAGCTCGAGTCGCATTCTTCTTGGCCCCTGTTGACTGGCTTGATGCTTGGGGATATTGCCAATTTATGCACAGCGATTTCTGGATCTAGTCCCGGCATTTCGGAATAGTTCCACGCAAAGCAATCTCTATGCTGCAGAAGCACATCCTTTAACACAGCTACCCTTTCTTCAGATAGTAACTCGCTGATGAATGTCGGTCGTGGATCGTTTACCGTCCCCAACTCAATCTTCTTGAGGTTATCTGCAGTGGTATGGATTCCATCTTCCAGTTCTTTTGGCGCTGGTGGGAATTCTGAGATTATCTCGTCGCTGCTGTTTTCGAAGCACCAAGGGAGCTCATCTATGTCCTCGGGCTCTTCTTTTAATATTGTGATCATGTGACAGGTGCGAATTCGCTTCCAATCCCAATGTGGAACTGGTTTTTCTTCCGTGGCCTTGGGCTCGTGCTTTTGTGGTGGCGTTACCCTCCAGTTGTCAGACAGAGCGAATTTGCCAAGCTGGTACTGATCTTCGACCCAATTCTTGAAGGTGAAGCAATCTTCGAGAGGATGTCCTATTACTCGGTGATAAGAGCAATAGTCTGGGTGTGAGACTTCGCCTGCTTGTTCGGGGTGTTTGGACTCCGGCAGTGTAAGCATCTGATGTTTTAGAGCGAGGTCAAGTATCTTCTTCGTCTTGTCCCGAGGAAATGATTACGCTCGACCCATTTTCTTCATAAGGGATAGATCAATAGCGCTCGACTCCCGTTTGCGTGGCTTCTTAGCCCTGCTTTGTTGTTGTTGAGCGCCTTTTTGGCCTTTCGACTTATTTCTGCTTTTGCGCTGAACCTTCTTTATAACAGGTTGACAGGGAGCAGCCTTTTCATCTTTCACGGCTTGTTGGAGAAGGCGTTGCGTTCTGGCTTTCTCGTAGATGACCATTTCGCGGTTATGCTCGTCTCGGACCTTTTGACCCGCTTTTCTTATAAGCTTGTCCATTTGTTCTTCGAACGATGGACTGGATTCCTTTGCATCTGGCACTTTTATTGGCTCAGGATTAGCGTCCTCCCATTGAGCATCCGCTTCTTCATCGAAGTCATATATGACATAGCAGCTGTTTAATAGCTGTCGTTTCTTTGAACGGATGTATCCGAGCCCGATCGTCTCCATCCTCCCATTAGGTAGCTTGTGTTGAGTCCCGGGGACGTTCCAAACCCTGTCATAGAATTTGGCCTTCCTAACAGTCTGTTCGAAGGGTATCCCTTGGCGCTTCAGCAGCTTTTTCAAACCTTCCGTATAATATCTGGGTAGACGAATGGGTTGAAGCCTGTCCAGCGTTGGATCTACTCCATACCAGATCCCTTTCTCCACTTTATTTTCTTCAGAGCGGTAAAGCAAAATTGCTTTCTCTCTCTTTCTCCTGGTAGGGATATAGAATGTCCGCAACTCTTCTACACTGTAGATATTAAGTGCATCCAGTTCTTTATGGTGTCTAGGCGGCACCATGGCTATCTGCAGACTTCGCTCTTCATCAGCAAAAGCTCGTATTGAAAGCCGAGCAGGGAATACAGCATGAACTTCATCCTCCGAATCACTACCGAAGATCAATGAAGGAACGGACGGTCCCGGCTTGGTGTATTGGGGCGGACCTGAATAAGTTATATCCTCTTCTTCCTCGGTATCGCTGCCGAAGACAGGGATGATGGCATCAGTTTTGTTCTCAGGCTTGTGACATCTTTCCGTGTCTTCGAAACTCGGCAAGAAGTATTTGGCATCTTCATACTTACGAACTTCATTCACGGAAAACGGATTCAATTCTCCTGCCATAGTGTACTCGAGACCATCCTTACAATATTTCATACACTGATGCTGTGTAGAAGGGATAATATTGTACTTGTGTAACCATGGTCGACCGAGCAGAGCATTGTAGCATGTCTTGGCGTCTATGACATGGAATTTAACATCTGTGATGAGCAACCCGAAGCGTAACGTCAATATCACAGATCCAAGAGTCTTTGACGATTGGGAGTCGAACCCGGAGATGGTGATCTTGTCCCGCGCAAGGTGCTGGACGCTCATGCAGATTTCCTTCAACACTCGCACGTTGAGGAGATTAACAGACGATCCATTATCGATCAGGATTTTGCCTATCTTTATATCATGGCAGTATCCTGAGACATAGAGAGGGCGATTGTGTTCGCGCGTCCCAAGGAGAAGGTCTTCATCGCCAAAAGCAACGTCGGTCGTGTGCACCTCTTCCAACTCATCCCTCATCTTTTCTTCGCCCAGGAAGGCTTGGAACTGGTCCGGATCTTGTAGCGCTTTAATCAAAGAATCCCTCGCTTCTTTTGATAGTAACAGGGCATCAAGAATGCTGAGTTGTGAGGGCAGCTTCCTCAGATGCGCCAAGACATTGTAATCCACCTTATTTCTTTTCGGCGGATTCTTGGCGGTTAGCTCTTCCGTAATTTGGTCATCTAGAGTAATATCCTCAGAGACCTTTTCTTTCCCTTTATTTTTTTTGTTTAAGGGTCCGAGATTCTTTTCAGGTAACGTCCGATTGCGTAGCTGGATATTTTCGCAAACCTTTGGCTCTTCTTCTTTTCCCGAAGTTGACTCTTTAAAGAGAGGGGCGAGTTCCAGCTCTTCATCAGAATCGCTCCCGAACGTAGGTACTTGTGACCCGCCAGTGTTAACCATGCGACAATCGCCGGTAGTTCTTTCAAGCCCTTCGGTCGTATCTCTTTGCTCTCGACGGGTTTTACGCTTTTCCCGCTTGAAGCGTTGTTGACGAGCAACATATCCTTGCCACCATTTATCGAAAGCTTTGCATCCTTGAGTGGGGTGCGAAACCTTCTGATGATATAAGCAAAAGGAGGGGTGAATTTCTATTTCACCAGTAATTTTTCCTTCAGAGGATGGTAGCTTCATGCCCATTGATGTGGCCTTAGCAAACCTTTTCTTTATCTTGAATTGGCTTTTGTCGGTAGCGAAGGTGTTTTGCTCCAGCGGGATCGCCTCAGCTCTTTCATCAAGTCACTGGCGCTTGGCCCTTTCAAATATAGCCATCTCGCGTTCTCAATCAGCTTTACTTTTCAGTCGAGCTTCGTTAAGGAACGCATCAATCATTTCAACTGATAGCTCCAGAATTTTTGATTCAGTATCTGCCCCCAGCGTTTTAGTGCCAGAAGTCTCTTCATCGTTCGTGATCGAATGGGAGATCATATGACAGCTCGCTACATATTCCTCGGATTCATCTGATGAACTTTCTCCCTCATCTTCTTTTTGAAAGACGTGATCGAGGAACTCTTGGAGCGTAATGGGAGTCCGCGCCTTTTGGTTGTATTCATCCAGCGCGTCAATTTGCTTTTGTAAGTCCGTGCGCTTGTCGCCAGGCTTCACGGGTTTCTTAGATTTCTTCCTCTTCTTTTTCGAAGATTTTGACGGCTGGTTGCGAGTGTTTGAGCCACCACCATCAGTCTTTGGAGTTGTACACAGTTTCAACATTCCTTCAATGACCTGGTGGTTCTAACGGGTTCTTCCACTTGATTGCTGGACATGCCTGAAGATCGTTTAGCATTCTCTTTGTCTTGGCTGATAATACAACCTCCCAAGGAGCCTCTTCAATGACGGAGCATGTTGCCCCCGGCGTATTCGTCCCCTTAGAGGTGTGGGGCTGCGGGGGATTCACCTTCCATTTGTCAGATAACGCGAACTTGCCCTGTCGGTACTGGTTTTCAAGCCAATTCTTGAAAACGTAGCAATCTTCGATCGGATGGCCTAGTACTCTATGATAAGGACAGTAGTTGGGCTCGTTGACGTCACTTGGTTGCAACAGACGTTTTGGATCCGGAAGATTTATGAGTCTGTTGCTCAACGCCAGCTCGAATAACCTCTTCGTTTTATCGCGGGGAAAGGAATAAGGACGTCCCATCCTATCCTCAAGGGGTACGTACGGGCGCATATTATTTTGACGAGCCACTGGCTTCAGGTCGCTTGGTTGTTGTTGAGCATTAGCGACGACGATCGCTTTTCCCTTCCCTTTGTCATTTCGGGAGTCCGACCTTGGAAGAGGAGGTTTATGGCCCATCTGATCCATCTGTGCTAATTTGTCGATCAAGGCCTGGAAGGTAGTTGGCTTGAAAAACATCATGAATTGTGAGATGGTTGCTTGTGGATCGAGGGTTCTCACAAACATACCAACTGCGGGAGCTTTTTCAATGCGCTGCTCACACTTTGACCATAAATTCCGCCATCGTATAGCGTACTGAACCCACGTTTCGCCGGGTTTTACCCTGGCATTAATCAGGGCCGTCATCGGGGTACGCTCACTGGCACTTGCAAAACGCTGAGTGAACAGCAGCTCCATCTCCGCGAAGGTTTTAATAGAGTCGTTGGGGAGTTCAGAATACCACTCGAACGCCGTATCTGATAAGCTTCCAACAAACTGGCGAAGCAACAGCTTGTCGTCACCGCCGGTGTTGCCGCAGAGCGCCCTGAACTGGGCAACATGCTGATGAGGATTGCCCGTCCCCTTGTAGACATGGAACTTAGGAATTGTATAACCTAGCGGGTACTTAATCTGATCGTACCAACCCGGATATGGCCGCCCCGTCTTTACGATCTGACCCGCTGCTTCAGTCGCCTGATGCACCCGTATTTGCTGGGCGATGTATTCATCCAAATTAGCTTTTGATATGGTATCCTCTTTAGCTGTGGATAGAGCCGGTGGAGGATTCGATGTCTCTCCCCTATCGTCTTCAAGAATGATCGGGGGATCTTCAGCAGGTGGATCTTGTTGAATCATCATACCCACCATATCCTGGAATAGGAGGGCCATTTTCTTTATGTTGGCTGCCTGCTCAGCAGCTTCTTTATCTTTCTTCTCTAGCACGCGCCGAAGGAATTCAGCATCGGTTTCTTGTTCTTGACGCTCGTCTGAGGATGTTTCTGGGGCTTCTTTTGGCCCTGTAAGTGCGGCCATAGCGTTCATCATTTCTTGGAGCTTCTGCTGCTGCTCCTGAGCCTTGGTCACTGACCTCGTGTGCGGTCTATGACCTGTTGATATGCGGCTATCTTCTTTTCCTGATGCCATGTAAACCGTATGAACTGTTATGCCCCCTGACTTGGGGCGTTTAGGTTCATCACCTCTGATGTTTGTCGCCGGTGCGGGGGTTTTCTCCGGCCTTCTTCTTTTATGGGCCGTTGAAGTGGAAGGGGCCATTGCAGTGGGCACCCTAGCGATTGTTGTCCTCTGCTGTTTAATTGGACGATCTTTTTCTTTTTGTACCTTCATCTTCTTTCGTTGACAGGAGTGATCCGGGTCGATCACGGAGTCTTGAACCCTTCACCAAACTTTATAAATTCTTGAGGACAACCGTTGAGGGGGCTGTTCTTGCTTCGTTTCTGGAGCTCTCTCCGCAGGTGGAGGAGATCTCTTCAGTGTAGTGGTTGGAGAATTCTTGCGTACCCTCCTCAGCAGTTCAAACCTGTTCCCAGTTGGAACAGCAGCGTTGACTTCCACTGCTGGAGCCGGTGGAGTTATCCCTGAGGGGGAGTTGCCCCCTGCCTTCCTCACTCGTTGCCAATGGCGACGTCGAGCACGACGAGCCGTTGGGATTGGCTCAGAGATAGAGATAACTTCTTTTTTCCCCCTGTCTGAATGAGGCGCCGCCGGTGTTAACCTCTTAAAGACTGAGGTTGTTCCTTGCGGGGTAATATCCAATCTGTCAAAGACAGATCTTCGTGCAGGGGCAGGAATCATCAGTCTTGAAAAGACTGACTCTTTGGCGGGAGAAGCCGCCTTAACGACTTCCGGAACAGCGGCCGTTGCCCTCTTTGGGACAGCCAATTTAGAGTTCTGATTTAGCCTGGTAAAAACAGAGGCTGTCGGTTTGGTAGCGGGCGACCCGTTGACAGGGGCCGTCGTAGCAGTGAGCCGGTCGAAGACCGACTTTTTGTTCACTTCCGGTGCAGGTATTGGCGTAGGAAAGCTTGTAGGTGGGATCATGGTACCGAAGAACAGGCCAGTGGTGGCTTGGGTCACCTGGTCTACCGGCAGAGCGAGGAAGGAAGCCGCTTGGGGCCCATATGCTACACCTCCCAGTGAGGTGGAGCGTCCGTTGCAGCGGCATTTCGAGCAGTTAAAGGCCATTGAATCTTGAGTTCTGCGCCAGGCAAAAGACCAAATCTTAGTAACTTGAAATCCGAAGGCAACCATTTAACAAACCGCGATTGGTTCGCGAGGACGACACACGAAGTGTGGAGTGGAAAGAGGAAAAGGTCCCACCGGGCGTGCCAGAATCTGTTCCCCTCCGAACGGCGGCGCAGACTTCGCGTCTATGCCTGAGATTCGGGGAAGATGCTATGTGGTTTTATCCGTCTACCTCTCCGAAGATACCAAGTTGATTTATGGCACCGTGTATCGGAGGTTTAGACGGATGCAGCCGATGTAGCAGACTTCGTCAGATTCCCTCTCAGGGTGAGGGGTTTTTGATTGTGGGGACGCTCTTCCCTGCAGGCGCAAGCCCTTGCAGTTAATTACGCTACCGCATCGCGGTAACAACTTTCTCCTTCTCCAGAATTTCACTTCGTGTCGTGTGTGTTTGTTTTGTTTGTGGTTGCCCGTGGATTGTATACGGAGACTGAGTAATGCCGTCGCCCGTAGGACGTGGATTAGTTCAAATCCGTATTTACTTAGATTTGGGTTTGGTGTTTTTAGTTTAAGGATGCATTAGTCGCGTTGCGGCTAAGATCAACTTAAACGTTCGTTAAGGATACGTTAGTCCTGTTTTAGACTAAGATCAACTTAACGTAGTGATTCATCTAATATATGGCCGTCAGGACTCGTCACCTCTCTGACGTCGTTGAAGGATTACAACGACAGGTGTCAGAGGAGTTCAGAGATGTACCCTTTAGCCGAAGTTGATTTGGAGTTTTATCATTCATTTTAAATGTCTAAGGATACGTTAGCCGTATTTGGGGCTAAGATCAACTTAAACGGGACCGTTTAGATCCAGCAAAAGAGCATTTGGAGGCTCTATTGTTCCAGTTTAGGGACGTAGTGGTCCATTTTCAAGTTTTGGGACGTGGTGGTCCATCGCCAGTTTAGGGACGTGGTGGTCCATATTCCAGTTTAGGGACGTGGGGGTCCATCGCCAGTTTAGGGACGTGGTGGTCCATATTCCAGTTTAGGGACGTGGTGGTTCATGATTAGTTTAAGGACGTTTCGGTCCAACATTAGTTTAAGGACGTTTCGGTCCAATATTGAAGGGTGTGGTCGTCGGGACCCGTCACCTCTCTGACGACGTTGAACGATTACAACGACGTGTGTCAGAGGAGTTCGGAGATGTACCCTCGAACCGGATATAAATTGATTTAAGAGAGAGCTGTGCTCAGTCAATTTAATTTGAGGACTTAAGGCCAAAATTGGGCTAAGTCCAGTTGAAAATGTTCAACACTTTTATTAAATAATGCATTGCATTGCATCCATTTTTTTTTTGTTTGGGCTCTGCCCATAAAGATTCAGAGCATCAATTTATTCTGGGCTCTGCTCATTTATGAATGATGCAAGGCATCTATTTTGTTTGGGCTCTGCCCCTTTTATTATGATGCAGATCATTTGTTTTGGTCCATTGGACCTTTCAATTGGGCTCTGCCCTTTCAAATAATGCACAGCATTTTTTTATTAGGCCTGTTAAGACTTTTAATTGGGCTTGGCCCTTCAGGAAGTGAAATGCATTGCATTTGTTAGGCGCTTTGTGCCAATTACTGAGCGCAAGCGCTTGTGGTGAGGACACGTGTCACGCTTCGGTGAGCGCAAGCGCAACAGCGCAGCGCACTGCGCTAGTCCGCTGCGCTGTTGCGCTGCTGACACGTGGCGCTCCCTGGCGAGTTGCGCCAATTCCAGAGAGCAAAGCTCTATTTCAAGAGCGCGTAGCGCAAGTTGTTCTGTGGCTGACACGTGGCGCTCTCTTAAGAGCGCAACAGCGCAGTTTGGAAGTGCAGAGCACTAAGAATCTTCTAGATTCAAGAACAGAAGTGCAAAGCACTATTTGATTTCTTGATCTAAATTAGATCAAAGAAAAATAAATTTTTCTTTTTGTTTCAAGAACCAGAGGTTCATAAAAGTGCAAAGCACTATTTTTATTTTATCGTTTTCTTGTTTTAAAGAACCAGAGGTTCATAAAAAATGCAAAGCACTGTTTATTATGTAAAGATCATTGATCTTGTTTTTAGATCAATGATCTATTAGAAGAAATTTCTTCTTCTATTTTATGAAGGTTCTTTACCTTTTTCTTGGAATTTTCTCAGAGTTCTCTCTGTTTGAAGCTCTTGACTTTTTTTAAGAAAAATGTTGATCCTCTTGAATTGAGGACTAGGGTCCTTTTTATAGTGCCCATAAATTAGTTAAATTTGTTAAAGAGATCCTTCTCTGAGTGATTTGGGGAATTTTCCCCACCGTTGGATCTTTGATCCTAGGGCTTCTGCTTTGCAGAAGAAAATCTTCTTGTTTTGACAAGAACAGAAAAGATTTCTTAGAAATTTAATTCTGTTTGGCGCAGATGCCCCAGCGCGTGACACGTGTCGCGCATTGCAACTGCGCTAGCGCAACTGCGCTAGCGCATCTGCGCGGACACGTGTCGCGCAGCGCGGAGCGCAGCGCAACTGCGCTAGCGCCTCTGCGCTGACACGTGTCGCGCAGCGCGGAGCGCAGCGCAACTGCGCTAGCGCCTCTGCGCTGACACGTGTCGCGCAGCGCAGAGCACAGCGCAGCGCAACTGCGCTAGCGCCTCTGCGCTGATACGTGTCGCGCAGCGCAGTGCTTGAGCAGCTGAAGCGTTGCTTCAAAAAAATAGAGCTTTGCTCTGATTGGGCACGCCTTCTTGGGCGCTGCGCTGACGTATCAGCTACGGACACGTGGCGCGTTGCGCCCGGGATTTGAAGCGTTGCTTCAAAATTTAAATTTTGAATTTCCAGCAGAGCTTTGCTCTGATTGGGGGAAACAGGAGCGGACGGTCCTGGTTTGTTGCACTGGGGCGGACCTAAGTAAACTATCTCTTCTTCTTCCTCGGTATCACTCCCGAAGACCGGAATGGTAGGGATAGCTTTGTTCTCCGGTTTATGACATCTCTCCGTGTCCTCGAAATCTGGCAAGAAGTATTTTGCATCTTCGTATTTTCGGACTTCGTTCACGGAGAATGGGTTCAGCTCTCCTGTTATGGTATACTCGAGACCATCCTTGAAGTATTTCATACACTGATGTTGTGTAGAAGGGATGATGTTTTACTCGTGTAACCAAGGCCGGCCGAGCAAAGCATTATAGCAGGTCTTGGCGTCAATGACGTGAAATTTAATATCCGTGACGAGTAGTCCGAAGTGTAACGTCAGTATCACAGACCCGAGAGTCCGTGATGACTGAGAGTCAAAACCGGAGATGGTGATTTTATCACGAGCGAGGTGCTGAACACTCATGCAAATTTCCTTTAACACTCGCACGTTGAGGAGATTGACGGAAGACCCATTGTCGACCAGGATTTTGCCTATTTTGATATCGTGACAGTATCCTGAGACATAGAGGGGACGGTTGTGCTCGCACATCCCGAGGAGGAGATCTTCATCGCCGAAGGTGATATCGGCTGTGTACGCTTCTTCCAGCTCGTCCTTCATCTTTTCTTCGGCGAGAAAAGCTTGGAATTGCTCTGGCTCATGCAGTGCCTTGATCAACGAATCTCTTTCTTCTTTTGATAGTAAAAGGGCCTCGAGAATGCTGAGCTGCGAGGGTAACTTCCTCAAGTGCGCCAGAATGTTGTAGTCCACCTTACTTTTCTTTGGCGGGTCCTTGGCGGTCAGCTCTTTTATGACTTGGTCATCTAAGGCGATATCCTCAGAGACCTTTTCTTTTCCCTTATCTTTTCTGTTTATGGGTCCGAGATTCTTTTCTGGAAGTGTACGATTGCGCAGCTGGATATTTTTGCAAGTCTTCGACTCTTCCTCTTTCCCCGAGGTGGATTCTTTAAAAAGAGGGTCAAGAGTCATTTCCTCGTCAGAGTCACTTCCGAAGGTGAGCACTTGCGATCCCCCGGCGTTGACCGTGCGACAGTTACCGATAGTTCTTTTATGATCCTCTGTCGTACTTCTTCGCTCCCGACGAGTTTTGCGTTTCATCCGTTTAAAATGTTGCCGGTGAGCAACATACTCCTGCCACCATCTTTTAAAAGCGTTGCACTCTTCGGTGGGGTGTTCCATCTTTCGATGATATAAGCAGTAGCTAGGATGCATCTCTACTTCACTAAGAGTGTTTCCTTCGGAGGATGGTAGCTTCATTCCCATTGATATGGCTTTAGCAAACCTTTTCCTCATCTTGAACTTGTTTTTATTCACAATGGATGTCTCTTGATTTGGCGGGAGTGTCTCGACTCTTTCATCCAGTCGCCGGCATTTGGCCTTTTCAAATATGGCCATCTCACGCTCCCGATCAGCTTTACTTTTCAGGAGAGCTTCGTTTAGGAATGCGTCGATCATTTCGTCTAATGGCCTTAGAAGCTCCGGTTCGGGATTTTCCCCCAGTCTTTCGGTGGAAGGAGCTTCTTTATTGTCTGTAGACGAATGAGAGATCATATGGCAACTTGCTACGTAATCCTCAGACTCATCCGACGAGTCTTCTCCATCATCTCCGTCTTCAAGGACGTGGCCGAGGAACTCTTGGAGCGTGATTGGAGTCCGCGCCTTCTGGTTATATTCTTCCAGCGCGTCGATCTGTTTTTGCAGGTCCGTGCGCTTATCTCCAGGCTTCATGGACTTTCTGGATTTCTTCTTCTTTTTCGAAGATTTCGACGGCTGGGTGTGTGTGCTTTGGCTATCACCACCAATCCTTGGTGTCAGGCACGGTTTTAGCATTCCTTCGATGATCTGGGGTTCCAGCAGATTCTTCCACCTGATCGCCGGGCATGTCTGGAGATCATTCAGCATCCTTTTGGTTTTGGCCGAAAGAGCTACCTCCCATGGGGCTTCTTCAACAAAAGAGCACGTTGCCCCCGGTGTATCCATCTTCTTAGGAGTGTGCGGTTGTGGTGGGTTTACTTTCCACTTCTCCGACAGCGCAAACTTACCTTGTAGGTACCGATCCTCGATCCATCCCTTAAAGACGAAGCAATCTTCGATCGGATGGCTTACCGTTTGGTGGTAAGGGCAATAATTGGGATTATTCACTTCGCTGGGTTGCGATGGTCGTCTTGGATTCGGCAGATTGATAAGCTTGTTGCGCATCGCCAGCTCGAACAGTCTCTTCGTTTTGTCCCGAGGGAATGAATAAGGACGCTTCATTTTCTCATTATAATAGCGCCGTCTCTCTTCCAGTTGATCCGTTAGTTTTGGGGCACTGGGTTGCTGTTGGGTATTTGCAACGATGGTCGCCTTCCCATTACCCTTTTCGTTCCGCGGCTCCGGTTTCGGAGGAGACGGTCTATGACCCATCTGATCCATCTGGGCTAGCTTATCGATTAAAGCCTGAAACGTGGTCGGTTTGAAGAACATCATGAACTGTGAAATAGTTGCATGAGGGTCTAGGGTGCCCACGAACATGCCCACTGCTGGTGCTTCTTCGATGCGCTGTTCGCATTTCGACCACAGATTCTGCCATCGGATCGCGTACTGAACCCACGTCTCGCCCGGCTTCACCCTGGCATTGATCAATGCCGTTATTGGGGTGCGTTCACTGGCACTTGCGAATTGCTGGGTGAACAACAACTCCATTTCCGCGAAAGTTTTGACAGAGTCATTTGGAAGTTCGGAGTACCACTCGAACGCCGTCTCCGATATGCTGCCGACGAATTAGCGAAGCAAGAGCTTATCATCGCCACCAGTATTGCCATAGAGGGCCCTGAACTGAGCAACATGTCGATGGGGATTGCTTGTCCCCTTGTACACATGGAATTTCGGGATCGTGTAGCCTAGCGGGTACTTTATCTGATCATACCAGCCTGGATACGGTTGCCCAGTTCTAACAACTTGGTCGGCCGCTTCATTTGCCTGGTGAACTCTTATTTGCTGAGTAATATAGTCATCCAGTGCAGCTTTGGAGATTGTCTCTTCTTTGGCTGTCGACAGAGCCGGCAGAGGGTTTGATGTTTCTCTTCTGTCATCTTCAATTATTACTGGAGGATCTTCGGCTGGGGGATCAGGCTGGATCATCATGCCCACCATATCCTGGAATAGAAGGGCCATTTGCTTTATATTGGCCGCTTGTTCCGCGGCCTCTTTGTCCTTCTTTTCAAGCACTCCGAAGGAATTCAGCATCACTTTCCTGCTCATGACGTTGCTCCGAGGATGCCTCTGGGCTTGCTTTCGGTCCTGTGAGCGCGACCATCGCAGTCATCATCTCCTGAAGCCTCTGCTGCTGCTATTGGGCTTTTTTCATGGATCGCGTAAGCGGTCGATGACCTATGGAGATACGGCTATCCTCTTTTCCGGATGCCATATAGACGGTATGCACCACCATGCCCCCAGACTTAGGGCGTTTAGGCTCAGTGCCTTTGACATTTGTCGAAGGCATGGGGATTTTCTCCGGCATTCTCCTCTTATGAGCGGTCGAAGTTGAGGGGGCCGCTGCAGTGGGCACCCAAGTAGCCGTCGTCTTTTGTGGCTTAACAGGACGGTTTTCTTCCTGTCGAACCTTCAACTTCTTCTGCCGGCGGGGATAGTCTTGATCAACCACCGACTCTCGGACTTGTCGCCAGATTTTGTAAACTTTAGAAGACAATCGTTGAGGGGACTGTTCCGGCTTCATTTCTATGAAGGTCTCCACCGGCGGCGGAGATCTTTTTAGTACGGCGGTAGGTGAATTCCTGCGCACCTTGTTTACCAGCTCAAAGCTGTTCCCGGTTGGAACAGCAGCATTAATTTCCACCGTTGGAGCTGGTGGAGTTAGCCCAGAGGGGGAGTTTCCCCCGGCCTTCCTTACTCGGCGCCAGTGGCGACATCGAGCGTGTCGAACTGTTGGGGCTGGTTCGGCGATAGGGATGGCTTTGTCTTTCCCCTTGTCCAGATGAGGCGCCGCTAGTGCCAGCCTCTTGAAGACTGACGACTTTTGAGTAGCGGTATCTAATCTGTCAAAGAAAGACCTTCGAGCAGGAACGGGAGCCGGAATAGTCAGTCTTGTAAAGACCGACTCTTTGGCAGGAGAATCCGCCTTGACGACTTCAGGAGCAGGGGTGGCTATCTTCTTTGGGATGGCCACTTCAGGTGTCATGGGCTTCTTGGCAGGCCCATCGGAGTTCAGGCTCAATCTGACGAAGACCGAGGAGCTGGAGCTGGACGACCCGTTGAGAGGGGCCGTGGTAGTAGCAAGCCGATTGAAGACCGACTTCTTGGGAGCTTCCGGTTATGTCATAGGAGCGCTGAAGCTCGTTGGCGGGAGCATGGTCCCGAAAAACAATCCTGTGGTGGCTTGGGTGACCTGTTCCACCGGCATCTTGAACATGGAAGCCGTCTGAGGCCCGTAAGCTATGCCCCCTGTTGAGGCAGAACGTGGGTTGCAGTTGCATATGGAACACTTCGAGCAGGTGAACGCCATTGATCTTTGCTTTCTGCACCAAGCAAAACGCCTAATCTCAGTATCTCGAACCCAAGGGCAACCATTAGCAAACCGCGATTCGTTCGCGAACATGACACACGAAGTGTGGAGTGGAAAGAGGAAAAGGTCCCACCGGGCATTCCAGAATCTGTTCCCCTCCGAAAGACGCGGCGGAGACGCGGCGGAGACGCGGCGGACGTCTTGCCTGAATTTCGGGGCAGATGCTAATTGGTGCTATCCGTCCACCTCTCCGAAGATACCAAGTTGATTTATGGCACCATGTATCGAAGGTTTAAACGGATGCGGCCAATGTAGTAGACTTCGTCAGATTCCCCCTCATCTGAGGGTTTTTTGATTGTGGGGACGCTCTTCCATGCAGGCGCAAGCCCCTGCAGTTAATTACGCTACCGCATCGCGATAACAACTTTCTCCTTCTCCAGATGGTTACTTCGTGTCGTGGGTGTTTGTTTTGTTTTTGGTTGCCCGTGGATTGTATACGGAGACTAAGTTATGTTGTCGCTCGTAGGGCGTGGACTAGTCCAAATCCGTATCTTTCTTAGATTTGGGTTTGGGGGGTTCGGTTTAAGGATACATTAGCCTCATTTGAGACTAAGATCAACTTAAACGTTTGTTAAGGATGCGTTTGTCTGATTTCAGACTAAGATCAACTTAACGAGATCGTTTAGATCCAACAAGAGGGCAATTAGGCTCTATTGTTTAGTTTAATGACATTGCGGTCGATAATTAGTTTAAGGACATTACGGTCCAATGTTAGTTTAAGGACATCTCGATCCAATTTTAGTTTAAAGACATCACGGTCGAGGTTAAGGACATCATAGTCCGTGGGTTTAAGGACCCCACAGTCCAATGTTAGTTTAAAGACATCACGGTCGAGGTTAAGGACATCATAGTCCGTGAGTTTAAGGACCTCACAGTCCGATGTTAGTTTAAAGACATCACGGTCGAGGTTAAGGACATCATAGTCCGTGAGTTTAAGGACCCCCCAGTCCGATGTTAGTTTAAATACATCACGGTCGAGGTTAAGGACATCATAGTCCATGAGTTTAAGGACCCCACAGTCCAATGTTAGTTTTAAGACATCACGGTCAAGGTTAATGACATCATAGTCCATGAGTTTAAGGACCTCACAGTCCGATGTTAGATTAAAGACATCACGGTCAAGGTTAAGGACATCATAGTCCGTGAGTTTAAGGACCTCACAGTCCGATGTTAGTTTAAAGACATCACGGTCGAGGTTAAGGACATCATAGTTCGTGAGTTTAAAGACCCCACTGTCCGATGTTAGTTCAAAGACATCACGATCGAGATTAAGTACATCATAGTCCATGAGTTTAAGGACCTCACAGTCCGATCTTAGTTTAAAGACATCACGGTCGAGGTTAAGGACGTCATAGTCCATGAGTTTAAGGACCTCACAGTCCGATGTTAGTTTAAAGACATCACGGTCAAGGTTAAGGATGTCATAGTCCATGAGTTTAAGGACCCCACAGTCCAATGTTAGTTTAAAGACATCACGGTCAAGGTTAAGGACATCATAGTCCATGAGTTTAAGGACCTCACAGTCCGATGTTAGTTTAAAGACATCACGGTCAAGGTTAAGGACATCATAGTCCATGAGTTTAAGGACCCCACAGTTCAGTTTAAAGATGTCATAGTCTGTGAAATGTGTGGTTGTCGGGACCCGTCACCTTTTTGAAGACGTTGAGGAATTACAACGACGAATATCAAAGGAGTGAAGAGATGTACCCTTGAACCAAGATGAGTTGGTTGAAAGAGCAGATGTGCTCAATTCAAAACAAGTTGAGGACTTATGACCAAAATTGGGCTAAGTTCAATTAAAATGTTTTAACATTTTATTTTTTGTTATGGCTATTAAGTCTTTATTTGGGCTCAGCCCTTTTAATAATGCTAGGCATTGGGCTCTGACATTTTTGTCTTGTATTGAATGCATAGCATTTATCATAAACAAAGTTTGTTCTGACAGTGCGCCACGTGGCGCGCCAGGCCCATTGCGCCAGTCAAAGAGCGCACTGCGCTACTGTCGGGTAGAGCACACGAAGAGGACACGTATCGCGTTTAGCACTAAGCGCTAGTTTGTTAGAGTATTGCGCTTTTAATTTATGAGCGCATTGCGCTAGTCTGTTAGCGCACCAGTGAGTGACACGTAGCGCGCTTGGTGCTGAGCGCCAGCCAATGAGCGCAGTGCTCTGTTTTAGAAGCGCAAAGCGCTGATTGTGTCTCTGGTTGACACGTGGAAGGTTTTGGCGCTGAGCGCCGGTCCAATGAGCGCAAGGGCGCAATTCATGAGTGCAAGGAACTTTTCAATAGCGCAAAGCGCATTTGATCAATTTTAAGATCAAAGAACAAATTTATGTTCATCAAATGATTCTTTTTCCTCAAGATCTAAGAACAAAAGTTCTTGTTTTTATAAAAGGCTCTGCCTTTATAGATCAAAAGATCTATGAATGAAGTAAAATGCTTTTTTTTAGTCTTTTTATGATTAGATCTTTTTTATCTTTTCTTTTTTTATTAAAGACCTTAGTCTTTTTATAGATCTAAGATCTTTTTAGAAGTTATTTTTTCTTTTTACGAGATGGATTCATCTCTGTTATTCAAGAACATGGTTCTTTTTTTTCTTTTTACCTTGAAGATGAAGAAAAATCTTCTTTTTTCTAAGAGCTTTCTCTTCTTTTGCAGAGAGTTTTTCTCTCTCCTTTCTGTCTATTCTGTATCTCTATATATGTTTAGACTTGAAGTCTAGGGTCTTTTATATAGGGCCAAATGATTTGTTAAATCAGTTTTAAGAGATCTTTCTCTGCTTGATTTGGGAATATTTCCCACCATTGGATCTTTGATCCTAAGGCTTCTTTTTTACAGAAGATAATCTTGTTCTTTTAATAAGATTGATAAATCTTTCCATAACAGAATTTTAGTTCTGATTAATTAATAATTTATTATTAGTAGATCTTTTGATCTGACGGTGGGTGAATTTTTAATTCCAGCGCTGGCGCACATTGTGCTAGCACACCTACGCTCGACACGTGGCGTGCAGCACAGCGCAACTGCGCTCGTGCATCCGTGTTTGATACGTGGCACGCAGCGCAGAGCGCAGCGCAACTGCGCTAGCGCACCCGTGTTTGACACGTGGCATGCAGCGCAGAGCGCAGCGCAACTACGCTAGCGCTGGATCTCGGTCAGTCATCCAACTATACAATCAATACAATTTACAATACAACAATACAATCAAGATAACACGGAGTTTAAGGGGTAGATTGGTACGGAAGGTGATAAAAGTGGCACGAGACTGCAAGATTAAGACCTGTGCCTAGTTTGTGGCAAGAGAGATGGACATTTGATAAAGGACTGTAGGCGCGCAAAAGGCCCGTGTCTAGTTTGTGGCGCGTCCAATCACAGAATTGAGACCTGTCCATATAGATACAACTCAGCTCACACACCTACCAACTACCCACAGCGGCCAGCTATCCAGGCTCCTGCAACTCGTCCTGCACTCCCACCACCACCTCCACACAGAACTCCTGCACAGCCTACTTGCCAATTCCAACAGACAATGAGGAACATGCCTCGAGGGCAAAGAAACAAGCCCGAAGGACAGAATGTGCCTCCAGCTAGAAGGAAGGTACCACGGCGACATACTTTCACATTAGCAGCCGTAGAAGCCAAGATTGTAGGTCAAGGTAACATCGGTAAGCCTTTTCATATTTTTAAAACCCTTGCACCACTTTGTTATTTTTTTCACACACTGTCAGTACTTCAGTCACTAAACTTTCTTGAATCTGTTACACTTTCCTTTTACAAATGTCGAGGACGAAATTTTTATAAGGAGGGTAGAATGTAACAACCCCAAATTTCCAATACAAGTTTTTACAAAAAAAATTCAAAAAATCCATAAAGGGGTATTTTAGCCTGAGCACAAGTTATAAGTAATTATTTTTCTTTTTAATTACAAGTTAAAAGAATGTAACAACTCTATTTTTAGTGTACAAAAATTTGCTTTAAAATTAATGTATACTTGGGGTATTTACATTTACTGTTATTACTTTAAGTAATTAATTAGCTCCATAATTACAAGAAAGAGCTTTTAGCTTATTGGTAATACCTTGCACTGCTGAACTAAACCACCAGAGTTCAAATTCTATACCCCACATTATTTTTAATATTGTTTTTATTTTGAACCTTTAGAATACCAAGAGTTTACACGTGCATATCTCACAAAAACCCTACTACACCCAAAGATGTAACATTGCCAGAGGGTATATGAACTGTCGGGGGGGATCTCGGCGGCCTGACTCGGCCGGGAATCGGCCAAATCGGCCCCGACTCGGCCGACTGAGTCCTCCAACCGAGTCACGGCCGAGTCGGCCGATTCCGGCGACGACCCCAACATGAAAGTTGTGACTTTTCACATTCCCTATGCACCTGCAAATTTTAGCCTCTGACCATTTCCAGAGCTCTTTTAGAACCCCAATTACACCACTTTTAATACATTTTTAATACTTTTTATCACATTTTTCATTTTAACCTTTCATCTACCCTAACCCTAGCCTAACCCAATAAATACCATCCCTACCCTCTACCCTCTCACCCCAAATTCTGAGCCAACTCTCTAAAAATTTCCAAAAATCTTGTGCACTTTGAAAACGAGCTCGAAGCGAAGCAACGACGAATTCCCGGCGGAACTTCTGGCGATCGTTCTAGGAACTCCTGGTGATGACGCAACACATCGGTGATTCCACTACTCCCTCTCACCCTCTTGTGTGTCCTAAAACCCGTAAGTCCCATTTTCTATCTATCTCTTCTATCTAAAAATACGGTTTTACAAACCCGACGGAATCGGAACAAATCCGATTTCCGATTCGGTTTCCTATAAAATTCCACTTCTCACTAATACAATCATACTTAAACTTCCTCATGTTGACTATTAAATACTAATCAACCAAATTGATCAAGTTTTATCACATGAAATGATGGCTATTTCAATTTATCGTATTTTTCACTAAAATACCACATTGTTTCAATTCTACATTTAACCCCATTAAACTTACTATACTTTTAAAGTAGATCACGAGGTAACCACCTACCTTCTCACACACTCATATACAATCTAACACGATACCCTCGAGAACTCAGAATACCTAAAAACAAACATTTTCATTTAAATACCCTTTACTAAATAAAGTCATTTCTAAAAGATTTAGTATTGATACACTTTTTAAATAAATACCACTTATTATGAAAATAGGATAAGTTGTGAACATCAGTCATTTATCTAAACCTGACTTTGTGGTGTCTAGGATAGGCAAGTGAGAAAGATAACTTTAAAAGGCCCGTCTCACGGAGATTCGTGAGCGGATCCCTCCTTTCTTCACTTGTACTTATCCGGCCATAATTGGCGGTGAAGAGGAGATTTGAGATATCTCACAACTTGTCGTTTTGGACCAGTTAGGAGCAGTCTAGTTGACTTAGGAGACCCTAGAACATAGAATATGGGAAATTTGACAACTTTACAAATAAATACCATTACTTAATAAAACCGTTTTCAAAAGAATTTAGTACTTATACAAATCTTTGCAAAGCGCTGCTACAACTCATTTTGAGGAACCTGTTTGGGATGGTTTGGATTATCGCACATCCTCGGGCTTAGTAGTGCGAGATTCAGACCTCCGCAAGGAGCATTTGGTCTCGAAAGATTTAAAATACGATATCTTAAGAAAATGAGATTTTTATAATATAAAAAAATATATTAAAATTATTTTTGTATAAATATATGTATATTTATCATTAAAATGCCTATTTTGTTATGATATAAATATTCCACCTTTTTCTAAAAATCACAAGAATCAATTTTACACTAAAATACCATGAATTCCATATAAATCAATATTACAAATAAATACCTTTATTTCTAAATTTAGAATATTTTCATTACAACTATCACAATATAAAATCCACATTCATTACAACCCTAAAAACGAATAATAAATGCTTGGGGTGTATTTTGAAAAATATATAAAAGTATTTTTACATAAAACCCCCTCAAGTTCTATAAATTACCCTAAGGACCCTAGTAAACATAGGTTTAAGCGGAACCAATCTCTTGAGCCTCAGGGAGCCGGAGAAGTGGGTGCTTGCCTATCTAAGGTAGACAAATTAATAATGGTATTATCAATACGGTAATCGTCTTTGAAAAAGACACAAATCCTGCCGTCCATGTGCAACGGTTACCAATAACATAAAAAACAATCAGGATATCAATTTACTTTTCTGACTCAAAGTGAGTCTCATTATAATCTGACTTGAATATGATTCAAATACAATCTACAATCTACAAATTTTCAATATTACAATTCAACCTGAATCCATGAATCCAATTGTCAATCTATACAACTTGACCGAACCGAACCATGGATATACATTCCATTTACATGGTTCTCCAGTTATTCTATTTTCATGATTCTACGGTTACATCCGTTTACTGATATCATGGTTTCGGTCAGTCAACTAATTATACAATCAATACAATTTACAAGACAAACAATACAATCAAAATACTACGGGGTTTAAGGGGTAGATTGGTACGGAAGGTTTTAAAAGTGGCACGAGACGGTAAAATTAAGACACCTAATCTATATTCCGTTGCCGTTGTACCGTGGACCAACGATTCCCTGAGTTCCTGATACTTTAGTCTCCGGGGCAAGTGAGACTCCTCTCGTATACGCTGGCATCCTTCTGTACCAAGCTACAAACAACAGCGTTAACACTAAATAAAACAATATAACAATATAATACAACTGTAAAAGCTACTCTCTCTCTCTTACTCTCTGTCTATTCTATTTCTCCTCTAATCTTTGGGACTTACCGAGCGATCTATTCACTGACAACATTCTATTTCTTTCTTCTTTGAATGTCGTCAGGTGATTTGGATCCGTCAGAGATCGAACCAACTGCAGAAGATTTGGATCAGCACAGCGAAGACCCTGAGCTCTAGACATTGTACGTTTTCTATTCAGTACCTTTAATTTCCTGTCATGCCACTGTTTAGGAATCGCTTTTATTTCAGTTGTATTTCTTTTTCATGCATTGTACAAAAGAATGTTAATAAATAAAGTTTTTGTTTTTAGTATACCTTGTCTCTTGTGTATATTTTCTTTTATATTACTTAGTTACGCTTAGCGTATTTGCTTCTGAGTAAATACGTAGCGGAACGGTCGCGTTCCCTTCGCCGTATACTGGGAAGCGGGGCGTGACAGGTTTTGTTGGTGGCCCATGCAGGTCAGAGCTGTATAGAACCATACTATGCAGTTCTTTTCTGTGTGAACAAACCTAAGCAATATAACACAAGAACCAGCAACTAAAACATTCTTTACAATTCATGTTCCTTGAACTTTACAATTTCATATTCCTTGAATCTTATCATTTCATGTACTTGAATCTGTCCTAACCCAAATTTTTCTTCAAGGTTATGGATTCCCCGAACAACACCAGCACCAATGTCAGCAACACATGTAACACCCTAGTTCATCTATACCAATTCCAGTTCTCGTATTTCCATAATTATGGTATTTTCCTGATTTATCGTGTTTTGGGTGCGAATAGTATTTTACATTTTACATTACATTCGACCCGACCCGCTTGCTTGAACCTGTTTGATTCATATTTATAGATTACCCTGACTTGTTACATAGACACGTGCATCTCATGTATACTGCATACTGACATTTTACCTGGTATTGCATCTTTTACCATATAACATTTTAGGTCATGTAAAATAATTTAAAAATACATTTCATAGCCTGCATGATACCCCTAACCCCGTGGTAGCATCCGCGCATCTTGTTCTCGTCCCGTTCAGTGAAACGGACATGTTTGGATAGCTACGCGCATGTACGTGCATCCTTTCTTGGGGGTATGCATTTTCGTTACCTGAGCATTTTGAATTTTGAATTTTGAAAGTCGCACATATTTTTCGTATTTTAAATCTGAATTTTTACACCCGACCCGGGCGCGTTTTGAAATATTTTTGTATCCCGCCAAAATTCAATTTATTTAATTTTAAAAATTTAGTTTAAATATTTTCATACGATATCTTTAACAAACTGAAACCTCTTATCTAAAATTTTAAATCTAAAAATCTTTTAAAATTTTAAATCTAATTTCCTAACAAACTAACAACTCCTTTCTCTCTCTATCTCTCCTATGCATATATATATTTATATATTCTTTAATTCTTTAATTTTTCTTTTCTTATTTAATACACAACCTCTTCTTCTTACTTCTTCTTCTTACTTCTTTCTTATTCTTGATCTTATTTCTTGATTCCGGTGATCACCGCCGGAGCCGTGCACGTCGCTGACGATTCGAGTGATCCAGTGAACGTACCTGACTTGCGTGATCACCCTCGTGCGTTTTTTGGAACCGTTCCGTGTACCGTGCGCGCGTCACGACATTTCGCCGACGAAGGACGTTCCGTACACATCCGTTCTTGTTCCGTCTAGGCAAGTTAATCTTGCTACATGCTATATAATTCATTTTATACCTATTTAAATAAATACCATACCTATAGTTTAAATATAGTACCCCATGTTTAATTTTATAACGTTTCGATATTCCGTTTGCATCCGTTTATATCATTTTAAATCTAGATCATGAAAACTTATGTTGTGACATACTAGATTATATTATACTGTATCCATATCATTTAAAATATATATCGTCGTAATATTTCTTATTATTATCTTTAATTAGTTTATAATCTGCATTTTATAATGTTATACATTTGAAAATATTATAGTTTATACATGAAATGTCGTTGAAAAAGCGGATACGACAAATCTGAAATTTACTGTACACCTTACATTATAAAATTCATTATAAATCATAGAAAAATCATTAGTATACGTTCTTTAGTTCGTTACGAAGCTAACTCAGAATACTATAACTCTATGAAATATTTACTTGCAAAATAAATTGTTTAAATAACGTAAAATGCAAATAAAAATGTCTCTAAACTGCTGTCCAGGGAAATTCCAGCAGCAAACTTTCAATTTCGAATGTTCATAGATTTTTGTAGGGACAACCTGAGATGCTTATACTTATAAAAATGAAAATCTTATTGAATTATCTTTGTTTTGGTACAAGACACGTCCTTTTTGGAGAACGTTTGTTATTTTTAAGCTATTTTACAAATCAGGGTGACTCTGAATTTCTGAACGGAACTTTCTTATGCATGGTGTCACGCCCCGCTTCCCAGAATACGCAAGATTGGGCACGTGACATAGCCAACCATGCTACCTATGGGTAGGAAGTATCCATCCACAGTCACATTACGGTTGTAAGGATATCAAGAACAAGATAATAAACTAATCTAATACATGTCCAAATCCATAATGACAAGAATCAATAAACAATAAGTGCGGAAGCAAATGATCCAATACAATAAATAAACAGTACGTCCCATAATGCGGGCTCACATCTGGAAATGGAATGAAAATAAATAAACTAAACCCTAAGGAACTCACAGTTCAGCCTGCTGGCTGACGTACTCCTGCTCGGTCGTCGATAGTGGTAAGGAATCTGGGCCATGCAAAACCCAGACGTCAGCGCGTCATGTCAACCAAATAATATAATATAAACATGATAATAAGCAATGCAGGTATGAACATGAATAAAGCAGTACTAAGAAATAACAGAGCAGGGTAATGTGCAGTGGTGACTAAACTGTCCTATCAGGTTTCTACTCTATAGTCTTTGAAATCAATTGATGAATCGTCGATGTAACTCAATAGTATCCCGTGCGTGCCCGGGACCACGGTCAAGGTTCTCGAGGCTGAATCCGAGACGTGCCGCTAGGCAGTAAAAATAGGTAGTAGGATGGACGAGTGATGTCAGCATCATCACTCCCGGACTGGCCAAGCCCGTAAGACTGATCAGAACAAGTATCGAACTGTTGAGTTACAAGTCGGTTTCACCTTTGATTTCCCCATACCCCCAAGTTATGTATGTCAGGTCAGGTATTCAATAATCAAGGATTAATGTCAACACAGAATCAGGTAAAAGCAGGTATGTCTAGATAGACAACAGGAATGGTCCATGAGGACCCCAAGTCAGGTTGTAGTCCAATAGGTTGAGTCAGTATGTATAGGGTGTCATGTCCGGTGTATCAGTACATGTGTCAGGTGTATCAAGATCGGACAATATGTAATGCAATCAAATGTATGCTGATAACAGGTATAGTAACGAATAAGGAACAACAGCAGGAACAACAAATAACAATATTATTCCATGTAAACACAGTGATGCTTTGTATTCTCTTATTAACAGGTTCAAGCACCCTTGGGGTGCAATAATCACAGTGTAGCGCAATATTAATAACAGCAGGCAATAAAGATATAAGTGTGCGACTATTTCCTCTAAATAGTAAAATGATTAGCAGGTAGTTGTTATTAAGGTTACGGTGGCAAAATACGATTTAGGTGGCAGTATTATAATGTACCCCATATTTCTTCCAATGAGACAAGTAGAAATACTTAGTTAATATAGCAAGTTTGTGAGTCAAACATTTAATTAGTTTAACGTAGCATGTAGCAAGAAATCTTGCCTCGACGGTTTCGCAAACCGGAAAGCACGGATGCAAAGTCGGCAGAAAACACGGGACGTGTGCATGGGTCACGGATCGAGTCCCAACAGCGAACAGCGGGACCACACGGACCAGGGTACTTCGCTGGAGCGTCGGGTCAAACGACGGCACGGTCGGAATCCGGCAAAAGTCAAAAGCAACGAAGTTAGCAACACGATATACGTAATAAGATCAGCGGGGGGGAATTCGCACAAAAGGAAAGATAAGGGATGCTTACAGGGAGACACCAGGGGCAACCACGCGGGCTCGACGGCGCTGGGATGCCGGCGAGGCAGCGACGGCGGCTGCGAAGGCTGGACAGCCTCTGGGTTCGCTGGAGAGGGTGGTGCGACGAGTAGAGGAGGGTGGTGGTCTGCTCTGGTGATCGAGGGGGAAAGGAGGTGGTCGGAGGCAATAACGGCGATGATGGACGGCGAGTTTCCCGGCGACCCAGGGGTTGGTGCTAGGGTCGGGCTCGGGTTCAGGTGGTCCGGCGAGGGGAGGAGGAAGGCGACGACGAGGTCGGGACGAGGAGGAAGAGAGGGAGTCTCAGGCGTCGTTGGTGACGGAAGGTGGCATCGACGGCGAGATCTGCGGCCGAGTGATGTCATCGGGGGTTGGGTTGCAGGCTCGGGAGAGAATGGAGGAAGGAGGTAGGAGGGTGCGGCTAGGCTGAGGAGGCGATGACGGCGACGGCGAGGTCGCGGGGAGGCCGGCGGCGCAAGCACGAGGAGGCTAGGGTTAAGGTTCGGTGAGTTCTCGTGGGGAGGAAGATGAATAGGAGGTTGAGAAAATATATAGGAAGAGAGAGAGAGAGATTGGAGAGAGGGTGAGAGATTTAGAGAGAGAGAGAGAAAGAGGTTAGAGAGAGATAGAGCGAGGCAGAGAGAGAGAGATGGGATGCGGGGCCCATGAGGGTACAGCCCCTCGCGATGATTGGCTGGGAAGAAATTAAAAGGAAAATTTGAAATGATTTAATCGGTTAAAGAAGATATATTCGTATATTTTTAGTTTTATGATATTTAATTAAATGGGCATTTTCGGCGCTAAATGAAACATTTCCAAATCGCGCCCGGTTTGCGCCCAAATGTTTCAAATTCAAATTATAGGATTTTAAGCTAGTTCCAAATTTTGAAAAGGGGTGTTCAATGATTAAAATGCATGCCCCCAAGTCGGACACTTGCACGCGCGCGTAGCCGTCCAAACTTGCCCGTTTAACCGAACGGGAAGAAATCTCGACACGCGGATGCTACCACGCGACTAGTGGCGACGAGTAGGCCAACATGGATATTTTTAATTTCATTTTATCTGTTAAAATTTGTTATGTGCCAAAATGACTTAACCGGTTAAAATTTAGCAATAAGCACCAAACAATCTAAATAATTGAAATGAGTAATGTACAACACTCAACTAGTAGTAGAAATAGTATTATTGGGCTCGGGTGTTACATCATACCCAACTACAAAAGAATTTCGTCCTCGAAATTCCAAGAATACAAGATAGCTAACTACAGGAAAAGGTGAGGAAATCTCTGCCGGATCTCGTCTTCTCGCTCCCAAGTGGTTTCTCCATGCAATCGATTACCCCAAGAAACTAACACAAGAGGGATAACCTTGTTCTTAAGAACCTTTTCTCTTCGATCCTTGATTTCAACTGGTCGTTCCTCAGAAGTTAGGTCCTCCCGTACGGTCAACTCCGAATGATCCAAGACTTGGGTCTCATCTCGAACATACCTCCGTAGTTGAGACACATGAAACACATCGTGCACTCCTGCCAATGACTGTGGTAACGCCAAACGGTACGCTACCTCTCCAACAAGCTCCAATATCTCGAAGGGTCCAACGAATCGAGGACTAAGCTTTCCCCGACTTCCCAAGCGAATCACCCCTCTAGTCGGTGATATCTTCAGGAATACCAAATCACCCACGGCGAACTCTAGAGGTCTTCTTGACGTGTCTGCCCAACTTTTCTGTCTGTCTTGAGCTGTCTTCATATGCTTCCTGATTGTGTTCACCTTCTCGACTGTCTGTACCACCAAATCTGGTCCTAGTAACCTTCGTTCACCAACATCATCCCAACAAACAGGTAAACGGCACTTACGACCATACAACGCTTCAAACGGAGCCATCTGAAAAGTCGCTTGGAAACTATTGTTGTACGAAAACTCCACCAGGTGTAGATGATCCTCCCAAGAACCTTTGAAGTCTAACATGCAAGCCCTCAACATATCTTCAAGGGTCTGGATCGTTCTCTCCGATTGTCCATCAGTTTGAGGATGATAAGCTGTGCTAAACTTCAATCGAGTCCCCAAACTTTCTTGTAAACTCCTCCAGAAGTGCGACAAGAACCGAGTGTCCCGATCGGACACGATGCTTACCGGTACTCCATGAAATCTCACAATCTCCTGCATGTACCGCTCTGCCAAAGTCTCTGTCGATTGACCAACCCGAAAAGGAATAAAGTGAGCCGCCTTGGTCAACCGATCGACAATCACCCATACTGCATTGTTGCCCTTTGGACTCCGCGGTAAAGCCGTCACAAAATCCATGGTTATATGTTTCCACTTCCACTGAGGAATCGGAAGTGGTTGCAACAAACCAGCAACCCTTTGGTGTTCAGCCTTGACTTGCTGACACACCAAGCACTTAGCCACGAAGCGAGCAATTTCCCGTTTCATACCTTCCCACCAGAAGTGCTGTCGAATATCTCGGTACATCTTTGTCCCTCCTGGATGTACAGAGTAAGCTGAACTGTGTGCCTCCTTCATAAGCTCTTCACGCACATCTCCTTTTGGCACACACACACGGCTACCATATCTCAACGAACCGTCTTCATGGATCAGTAAATCGGTTCGTAGTCCGGCTTCAACCTGCTCTCGAAACTTTTGCAGCCTAGGATCCTGCGATTGCGCCACTTTAATCTTCTCAACTAAGGACGACTGTACTTGCAACTGCATCAACTGTCCCGTAGCATGTGGTAGCACAACCTCCAAGTCAAATCTCCGAAAATCCGCAATGATCTCCCTCTGTGCAGTCAATATCTGAATTGCTGGTGACCGACTTAGCGCATCTGGCACGACGTTAACTTTTCCCGGATGGTACTTAAGGTCAAGGTCGTAGTCGGCCATCAGTTCCAACCATCTGCGTTGCCTCATGTTCAACTCCTTCTGAGTGAATACATACTTCAAACTCTTGTGATCTGTAAAGACTTCGACTCTCTCGCCCAAAAGGTAGTGTCTCCAAATTTTCAGGGCGAAGATCATGGCTGCCAGCTCCAAGTCATGAGTCGGATAATTCTTCTCATGAGTCTTCAGTTGTCTCGATGCGTAAGCGACGACTTTCCCATTCTGCATCAGAACACATCCCAATCCTTTTCCGGATGCGTCGCTGTGTATCACTAGTCCTCCTGAATTATCTGGTACGGTCAGGATCGGGGCGGTTATCAACTTTTGCTTCAACGTCTCGAAGGCCAATGCACATCCATCCGTCCAAACAAACGGTACCTCCTTGCGCGTAAGCTTGGTTAACGGCTCAGCTACACGAGCGAAGTTCTCCACAAATCTTCTGTAGTATCCGGCGAGTCCAAGAAAACTTCTTATCTCCGCAACATTCTTTGGAATAGGCCAATCTCGAACTGCTGCAATCTTTTCGGGATCAACGGCGATTCCATTGCCCGACACAACATGCCCCAGAAACTTCACTTCTTCCAGCCAGAATTCGCACTTACTCATCTTCACGAATAATTTCTCCTGTCTCAGCGTCTGCAGTGCGATCTTTAAATGCTCAGCATGCTCCTCCGGACTCTTCGAGTATACCAGAATATCGTCAATGAATACCACAATAAACTGGTCCAAGAATGGTGAAAAGATCATGTTCATCAAATCCATGAATATTGCCGGCGCATTCGTTACTCCGAAGGGCATCACCAAATACTCGAAATGTCCATATCGAGTTCGAAACGCCGTCTTGCAAATGTCTTCTGCTTTCACTCGGACCTGATGGTATCCTGATCGCAAATCCAGTTTCGAGAATACCCTCGCGCCACTAAGCTGCTCAAAGAGTTCTCCAATGCGAGGGATCGGGTACTTATTCTTAACAGTCACCCGGTTCAATTCTCGATAATCAATGCACATCCTTCTCGTGCCGTCCTTCTTCTTTACTAAAAGAACTGGAGCTCCCCAAGGCGAATTGTTGCTTCGAATCCAACCTTTCTCGAGTAATTCACCAACTTGTTTCTTAACTTCTTCCAATTCCACCGGTGCCATCGGATAATAAGATTTTGATACTGGCGCTGCACCAGGAATAAGTCAATCGCAAACTCTACAACTCGTCTCGGCGGTAAGCCTGATATATCTTCAAACACATCCATAAAGTCGCGAACAACTGCCGGCTCTTCCTTACTATAAACTTCTATAGTCGCAAGAACACTGTTTGTCGGCCTAGCCCTAAACTCGACTGGCCCGACAGAGCTGCTTCCTCCAGTGAAAGTAAACTCAGGGTGTCCGGGAATCTGGAAAATTACTTTCCTTGCCCTACAATCAATGTGTGCGTGGAAAGTGTCAAAAATCCATTCCCAAGACTACTTCATAACTGCCCGTATCTATCACTAAGAAATCTGCAAAGAGCTCCCGTCCGCAAACAACAACTGTACAATCTCTACACTCCTTACTAGCTATGATTGTCCCATTCCCAGTGTGTATGTCCCAAAAACTAGACAGGGTCGTGCAGGTAATCGAGTGTATAGTTATAAATTTGGATGACATAAGACAGTGGGATGCTCCGAAATTAAATAATGCCAATGCGGGAAAACCATGAACGAGTAAATTACCTGAAACCACTTCTCCTGATGCCTTAGCTTCCTCAGCTGTCAGCGTGAATGCTCGGGCCTGATTTGGTCCTTGAGTAAGCTGTTCCTGCCTTTGGAACGGTCTCTGTGGAGGCTTCTGTGTATCATCTCTCGTGCGAAGCTTCGACGGACAAGCACCAACTGCGTGATCTGCCGCCCCACATCTAAAACAGAGTCCCAGCCTCTTACGACACTCCTTTCGCACATGTCCGGGTACATGGCAGTAGTTACAAATCACGCTCCCTTTCCGATCACCCACACTTGTTTTCTTCATTGGTGCTACGCTGCGCCTGTTCACCGGAATACTTCTACGTACAGACGTTTGTTTCAGTGCATATGCTGGTTCCAGCTCGGTCTGTTCCTTTAGATTCTCCAGCAATCCCCTTATCACTCTACGCCTGGCGGCTATGACCGCACGTCTTTGGTCCATCTTCAAATTCGTACCGGCCATATTCCTGGAAATCAAAGTACCCAACATTAGCATGATGATAGATTCTGGGTATAGATCAAGGCTAGAACTCCAAGATACTTAAATAGAGTACTGCATTGTAGCTATGCCGCGGTATCATAGCCCCAATTACTTAACTCCACCCAAGTCGCCTAAGTCCTAGAGATAACAAGAAATTAGGTTTTCGAGTTGACAATGCAAAGTAAGTTTGCATGTCGACATGATCCGGAAGACTGATTCAAGGATGGTAAAACGGTCAAGGTGGCAGGACATGTTTCCTAAACACGGGTATTCCGATTCGTGTATTGGGTACAATACCCAACTACAAAAGAATCAACCCGACTATCCTATGGGTCTGATACCAAACGAACCATGTCACGCCCCGCTTCCCAGAGTACGCAAGATTGGGCACGTGACATAGCCAACCATGCTACCTGTGGGTAGGAAGTATCCATCCACAGTCACATTACGGTTGTAAGGATATCAAGAACAAGATAATAAACTAATCTAATACATGTCCAAATCCAAAATGACAAGAATCAATAAACAATAAGTGCGGAAGCAAATGATCCAATACAATAAATAAACAGTACGTCCCATAATACGGGCTCACATCTGGAAATGGAATGAAAATAAATAAACTAAACCCTAAGGAACTCACAGTTCAGCCTGCTGGCTGACGTACTCCTGCTCGGTCGTCGATAGTGGTAAGGAATCTGGGCCATGCAAAACCCAGACGTCAGCGCGTCATGTCAACCAAATAATATAATATAAACATGATAATAAGCAATACAGGTATGAACATGAATAAAGCAGTACTAAGAAATAACAGAGCAGGGTAATGTGCAGTGGTGACTAAACTGTCCTATCAAGTTTCTACTCTATAGTCTTTGAAATCAATTGATGAATCGTCGATGTAACTCAATAGTATCCCGTGCGTGCCCGGGACCACGGTCAAGGTTCTCGAGGCTGAATCCGAGACGTGCCGCTAGGCAGTAAAAATAGGTAGTAGGATGGACGAGTGATGTCAGCATCATCACTCCCGGACTGGCCAAGCCCGTAAGACTGATCAGAACAAGTATCGAACTGTTGAGTTACAAGTCGGTTTCACCTTTGATTTCCCCATACCCCCAAGTTATGTATATCAGGTCAGGTATTCAATAATCAAGGATTAATGTCAACACAGAATTAGGTAAAAGCAGGTATGTCTGGATAGACAACAGGAATGGTCCATGAGGACCCCAAGTCAGGTTGTAGTCCAATAGGTTGAGTCAGTATGTATAGGGTGTCATGTCCGGTGTATCAGTACATGTGTCAGGTGTATCAAGATCGATCAATATGTAATGCAATCAAATGTATGCTGATAACAGGTATAGTAACGAATAAGGAACAACAGCAGGAACAGCAAATAACAATATTATTCCATGTAAACACAGTGATGCTTTGTATTCTCTTATTAACAGGTTCAAGCACCCTTAGGGTGCAATAATCACAGTGTAGCGCAATATTAATAACAGCAGGCAATAAAGATATAAGTGTGCGACTATTTCCTCTAAATAGTAAAATGATTAGCAGGTAGTTGTTATTAAGGTTACGGTGGCAAAATACGATTTAGGTGGCAGTATTATAATGTACCCCATATTTCGTCCAATGAGACAAGTAGAAATACTTAGTTAATATAGCAAGTTTGTGAGTCAAACATTTAATTAGTTTAACGTAGCATGTAGCAAGAAATCTTGCCTCGACGGTTTCGCAAACCAGAAAGCACGGATGCAAAGTCGGCAGAAAACACGGGACGGGTGCACGGGCCACGGATCGAGTCCCAACAGCGAACAGCGGGACCACACGGACCAGGGTACTTCGCTGGAGCGTCGGGTCAAACGACGGCACGGTCGGAATCCGGCAAAAGTCAAAAGCAACGAAGTTAGCAACACGATATACGTAATAAGATCAGCGAGGGGGAATTCGCACAAAAGGAAAGATAAGGGATGCTTACAGGGAGACACCAGGGGCAACCACGCGGGCTCGACGGCGCTGGGACGCCGGCGAGGCAGCGACGGCGGCTGCGAAGGCTGGACAGCCTCTGGGTTCGCTGGAGAGGGTGGTGCGACGAGTAGAGGAGGGTGGTGGTCTTCTCTGGTGATCGAGGGGGAAAGGAGGTGGTCGGAGGCAATAACGGCGATGATGGACGGCGAGTTTCCCGGCGACCCAGGGGTTGGTGCTAGGGTCGGGCTCGGGTTCAGGTGGTCCGGCGAGGGGAGGAGGAAGGCAACGATGAGGTCGGGACGAGGAGGAAGAGAGGGAGTCTCAGGCGTCGTTGGTGACGGAAGGTGGAGTCGACGGCGAGATCTGCGGCCGAGTGATGTCGTCGGGGGTTGGGTTGCAGGCTCGGGAGAGAACGGAGGAAGGAGGTAGGAGGGTGCGGCTAGGCTGAGGAGGCGATGACGGCGACGGCGAGGTCGTGGGGAGGCCGGCGGGCAAGCACGAGGAGGCTAGGGTTAATGTTCGGTGAGTTCTCGTGGGGAGGAAGATGAATAGGAGGTTGAGAAAATATATAGGAAGAGAGAGAGAGAGATTGGAGAGAGGGTGAGAGATTTAGAGAGAGAGAGAGAAAGAGGTTAGAGAGAGATAGAGCGAGGCGGAGAGAGAGAGTGATGGGATGCGGGGCCCACGAGGGTACAGCCCCTCGCGATGATTGGCTGGGAAGAAATTAAAAGGAAAATTTGAAATGATTTAATCGGTTAAAGAAGATATATTCGTATATTTTTAGTTTTATGATATTTAATTAAATGGGCATTTTCGGCGCTAAATGAAACATTTCCAAATCGCGCCCGGTTTGCGCCCAAATGTTTCAAATTCAAATTATAGGATTTTAAGCTAGTTCCAAATTTTGAAAAGGGGTGTTCAATGATTAAAATGCATGCCCCCAAGTCGGACACTTGCACGCGCGCGTAGCCGTCCAAACTTGCCCGTTTAACCGAACGGGAAGAAATCTCGACACGCGGATGCTACCACGCGACTAGTGGCGACGAGTAGGCCAACATGGATATTTTTAATTTCATTTTAGGTGTTAAAATTTGTTATGTGCCAAAATGACTTAACCGGTTAAAATTTAGCAATAAGCACCAAACAATCTAAATAATTGAAATGAGTAATGTACAACACTCAACTAGTAGTAGAAATAGTATTATTGGGCTCGGGTGTTACATCATACCCAACTACAAAAGAATTTCGTCCTCGAAATTCCAAGAATACAAGATAGCTAACTACAGGAAAAGGTGAGGAAATCTCTGCCGGATCTCGTCTTCTCGCTCCCAAGTGGTTTCTCCATGCAATCGATTACCCCAAGAAACTAACACAAGAGGGATAACCTTGTTCTTAAGAACCTTTTCTCTTCGATCCTTGATTTCAACTGGTCGTTCCTCAGAAGTTAGGTCCTCCCGTACGGTCAACTCCGAATGATCCAAGACTTGGGTCTCATCTCGAACATACCTCCGTAGTTGAGACACATGAAACACATCGTGCACTCCTGCCAATGACTGTAGTAACGCCAAACGGTACGCTACCTCTCCAACAAGCTCCAATATCTCGAAGGGTCCAACGAATCGAGGACTAAGCTTTCCCCGACTTCCCAAGCGAATCACCCCTCTAGTCGGTGATATCTTCAGGAATACCAAATCACCCACGGCGAACTCTAGAGGTCTTCTTGACGTGTCTGCCCAACTTTTCTGTCTGTCTTGAGCTGTCTTCATATGCTTCCTGATTGTGTTCACCTTCTCGACTGTCTGTACCACCAAATCTGGTCCTAGTAACCTTCGTTCACCAACATCATCCCAACAAACAGGTAAACGGCACTTACGACCATACAACGCTTCAAACGGAGCCATCTGAAAAGTCGCTTGGAAACTATTGTTGTACGAAAACTCCACCAGGTGTAGATGATCCTCCCAAGAACCTTTGAAGTCTAACATGCAAGCCCTCAACATATCTTCAAGGGTCTGGATCGTTCTCTCCGATTGTCCATCAGTTTGAGGATGATAAGCTGTGCTAAACTTCAATCGAGTCCCCAAACTTTCTTGTAAACTCCTCCAGAAGTGCGACAAGAACCGAGTGTCCCGATCGGACACGATGCTTACCGGTACTCCATGAAATCTCACAATCTCCTGCATGTACCGCTCTGCCAAAGTCTCTGTCGATTGACCAACCCGAAAAGGAATAAAGTGAGCCGCCTTGGTCAACCGATCGACAATCACCCATACTGCATTGTTGCCCTTTGGACTCCGCGGTAAAGCCGTCACAAAATCCATGGTTATATGTTTCCACTTCCACTGAGGAATCGGAAGTGGTTGCAACAAACCAGCAACCCTTTGGTGTTCAGCCTTGACTTGCTGACACACCAAGCACTTAGCCACGAAGCGAGCAATTTCCCGTTTCATACCTTCCCACCAGAAGTGCTGTCGAATATCTCGGTACATCTTTGTCCCTCCTGGATGTACAGAGTAAGCTGAACTGTGTGCCTCCTTCATAAGCTCTTCACGCACATCTCCTTTTGGCACACACACACGGCTACCATATCTCAACGAACCGTCTTCATGGATCAGTAAATCGGTTCGTAGTCCGGCTTCAACCTGCTCTCGAAACTTTTGCAGCCTAGGATCCTGCGATTGCGCCACTTTAATCTTCTCAACTAAGGACGACTGTACTTGCAACTGCATCAACTGTCCCGTAGCATGTGGTAGCACAACCTCCAAGTCAAATCTCCGAAAATCCGCAATGATCTCCCTCTGTGCAGTCAATATCTGAATTGCTGGTGACCGACTTAGCGCATCTGGCACGACGTTAACTTTTCCCGGATGGTACTTAAGGTCAAGGTCGTAGTCGGCCATCAGTTCCAACCATCTGCGTTGCCTCATGTTCAACTCCTTCTGAGTGAATACATACTTCAAACTCTTGTGATCTGTAAAGACTTCGACTCTCTCGCCCAAAAGGTAGTGTCTCCAAATTTTCAGGGCGAAGATCATGGCTGCCAGCTCCAAGTCATGAGTCGGATAATTCTTCTCATGAGTCTTCAGTTGTCTCGATGCGTAAGCGACGACTTTCCCATTCTGCATCAGAACACATCCCAATCCTTTTCCGGATGCGTCGCTGTGTATCACTAGTCCTCCTGAATTATCTGGTACGGTCAGGATCGGGGCGGTTATCAACTTTTGCTTCAACGTCTCGAAGGCCAATGCACATCCATCCGTCCAAACAAACGGTACCTCCTTGCGCGTGAGCTTGGTTAACGGCTCAGCTACACGAGCGAAGTTCTCCACAAATCTTCTGTAGTATCCGGCGAGTCCAAGAAAACTTCTTATCTCCGCAACATTCTTTGGAATAGGCCAATCTCGAACTGCTGCAATCTTTTCGGGATCAACGGCGATTCCATTGCCCGACACAACATGCCCCAGAAACTTCACTTCTTCCAGCCAGAATTCGCACTTACTCATCTTCACGAATAATTTCTCCTGTCTCAGCGTCTGCAGTGCGATCTTTAAATGCTCAGCATGCTCCTCCGGACTCTTCGAGTATACCAGAATATCGTCAATGAATACCACAATAAACTGGTCCAAGAATGGTGAAAAGATCATGTTCATCAAATCCATGAATATTGCCGGCGCATTCGTTACTCCGAAGGGCATCACCAAATACTCGAAATGTCCATATCGAGTTCGAAACGCCGTCTTGCAAATGTCTTCTGCTTTCACTCGGACCTGATGGTATCCTGATCGCAAATCCAGTTTCGAGAATACCCTCGCGCCACTAAGCTGCTCAAAGAGTTCTCCAATGCGAGGGATCGGGTACTTATTCTTAACAGTCACCCGGTTCAATTCTCGATAATCAATGCACATCCTTCTCGTGCCGTCCTTCTTCTTTACTAAAAGAACTGGAGCTCCCCAAGGCGAATTGTTGCTTCGAATCCAACCTTTCTCGAGTAATTCACCAACTTGTTTCTTAACTTCTTCCAATTCCACCGGTGCCATCGGATAATAAGATTTTGATACTGGCGCTGCACCAGGAATAAGTCAATCGCAAACTCTACAACTCGTCTCGGCGGTAAGCCTGATATATCTTCAAACACATCCATAAAGTCGCGAACAACTGCCGGCTCTTCCTTACTATAAACTTCTATAGTCGCAAGAACACTGTTTGTCGGCCTAGCCCTAAACTCGACTGGCCCGACAGAGCTGCTTCCTCCAGTGAAAGTAAACTCAGGGTGTCCGGGAATCTGGAAAATTACTTTCCTTGCCCTACAATCAATGTGTGCGTGGAAAGTGTCAAAAATCCATTCCCAAGACTACTTCATAACTGCCCGTATCTATCACTAAGAAATCTGCAAAGAGCTCCCGTCCGCAAACAACAACTGTACAATCTCTACACTCCTTACTAGCTATGATTGTCCCATTCCCAGTGTGTATGTCCCAAAAACTAGACAGGGTCGTGCAGGTAATCGAGTGTATAGTTATAAATTTGGATGACATAAGACAGTGGGATGCTCCGAAATTAAATAATGCCAATGCGGGAAAACCATGAACGAGTAAATTACCTGAAACCACTTCTCCTGATGCCTTAGCTTCCTCAGCTGTCAGCGTGAATGCTCGGGCCTGATTTGGTCCTTGAGTAAGCTGTTCCTGCCTTTGGAACGGTCTCTGTGGAGGCTTCTGTGTATCATCTCTCGTGCGAAGCTTCGACGGACAAGCACCAACTGCGTGATCTGCCGCCCCACATCTAAAACAGAGTCCCAGCCTCTTACGACACTCCTTTCGCACATGTCCGGGTACATGGCAGTAGTTACAAATCACGCTCCCTTTCCGATCACCCACACTTGTTTTCTTCATTGGTGCTACGCTGCGCCTGTTCACCGGAATACTTCTACGTACAGACGTTTGTTTCAGTGCATATGCTGGTTCCAGCTCGGTCTGTTCCTTTAGATTCTCCAGCAATCCCCTTATCACTCTACGCCTGGCGGCTATGACCGCACGTCTTTGGTCCATCTTCAAATTCGTACCGGCCATATTCCTGGAAATCAAAGTACCCAACATTAGCATGATGATAGATTCTGGGTATAGATCAAGGCTAGAACTCCAAGATACTTAAATAGAGTACTGCATTGTAGCTATGCCGCGGTATCATAGCCCCAATTACTTAACTCCACCCAAGTCGCCTAAGTCCTAGAGATAACAAGAAATTAGGTTTTCGAGTTGACAATGCAAAGTAAGTTTGCATGTCGACATGATCCGGAAGACTGATTCAAGGATGGTAAAACGGTCAAGGTGGCAGGACATGTTTCCTAAACACGGGTATTCCGATTCGTGTATTGGGTACAATACCCAACTACAAAAGAATCAACCCGACTATCCTATGGGTCTGATACCAAACGAACCATGTCACGCCCCGCTTCCCAGAGTACGCAAGATTGGGCACGTGACATAGCCAACCATGCTACCTGTGGGTAGGAAGTATCCATCCACAGTCACATTACGGTTGTAAGGATATCAAGAACAAGATAATAAACTAATCTAATACATGTCCAAATCCAAAATGACAAGAATCAATAAACAATAAGTGCGGAAGCAAATGATCCAATACAATAAATAAACAGTACGTCCCATAATACGGGCTCACATCTGGAAATGGAATGAAAATAAATAAACTAAACCCTAAGGAACTCACAGTTCAGCCTGCTGGCTGACGTACTCCTGCTCGGTCGTCGATAGTGGTAAGGAATCTGGGCCATGCAAAACCCAGACGTCAGCGCGTCATGTCAACCAAATAATATAATATAAACATGATAATAAGCAATACAGGTATGAACATGAATAAAGCAGTACTAAGAAATAACAGAGCAGGGTAATGTGCAGTGGTGACTAAACTGTCCTATCAAGTTTCTACTCTATAGTCTTTGAAATCAATTGATGAATCGTCGATGTAACTCAATAGTATCCCGTGCGTGCCCGGGACCACGGTCAAGGTTCTCGAGGCTGAATCCGAGACGTGCCGCTAGGCAGTAAAAATAGGTAGTAGGATGGACGAGTGATGTCAGCATCATCACTCCCGGACTGGCCAAGCCCGTAAGACTGATCAGAACAAGTATCGAACTGTTGAGTTACAAGTCGGTTTCACCTTTGATTTCCCCATACCCCCAAGTTATGTATATCAGGTCAGGTATTCAATAATCAAGGATTAATGTCAACACAGAATTAGGTAAAAGCAGGTATGTCTGGATAGACAACAGGAATGGTCCATGAGGACCCCAAGTCAGGTTGTAGTCCAATAGGTTGAGTCAGTATGTATAGGGTGTCATGTCCGGTGTATCAGTACATGTGTCAGGTGTATCAAGATCGATCAATATGTAATGCAATCAAATGTATGCTGATAACAGGTATAGTAACGAATAAGGAACAACAGCAGGAACAGCAAATAACAATATTATTCCATGTAAACACAGTGATGCTTTGTATTCTCTTATTAACAGGTTCAAGCACCCTTAAGGTGCAATAATCACAGTGTAGCGCAATATTAATAACAGCAGGCAATAAAGATATAAGTGTGCGACTATTTCCTCTAAATAGTAAAATGATTAGCAGGTAGTTGTTATTAAGGTTACGGTGGCAAAATACGATTTAGGTGGCAGTATTATAATGTACCCCATATTTCGTCCAATGAGACAAGTAGAAATACTTAGTTAATATAGCAAGTTTGTGAGTCAAACATTTAATTAGTTTAACATAGCATGTAGCAAGAAATCTTGCCTCGACGGTTTCGCAAACCAGAAAGCACGGATGCAAAGTCGGCAGAAAACACGGGACGGGTGCACGGGCCACGGATCGAGTCCCAACAGCGAACAGCGGGACCACACGGACCAGGGTACTTCGCTGGAGCGTCGGGTCAAACGACGGCACGGTCGGAATCCGGCAAAAGTCAAAAGCAACGAAGTTAGCAACACGATATACGTAATAAGATCAGCGAGGGGGAATTCGCACAAAAGGAAAGATAAGGGATGCTTACAGGGAGACACCAGGGGCAACCACGCGGGCTCGACGGCGCTGGGACGCCGGCGAGGCAGCGACGGCGGCTGCGAAGGCTGGACAGCCTCTGGGTTCGCTGGAGAGGGTGGTGCGACGAGTAGAGGAGGGTGGTGGTCTGCTCTGGTGATCGAGGGGGAAAGGAGGTGGTCGGAGGCAATAACGGCGATGATGGACGGCGAGTTTCCCGGCGACCCAGGGGTTGGTGCTAGGGTCGGGCTCGGGTTCAGGTGGTCCGGCGAGGGGAGGAGGAAGGCAACGATGAGGTCGGGACGAGGAGGAAGAGAGGGAGTCTCAGGCGTCGTTGGTGACGGAAGGTGGAGTCGACGGCGAGATCTGCGGCCGAGTGATGTCGTCGGGGGTTGGGTTGCAGGCTCGGGAGAGAACGGAGGAAGGAGGTAGGAGGGTGCGGCTAGGCTGAGGAGGCGATGACGGCGACGGCGAGGTCGTGGGGAGGCCGGCGGTGCAAGCACGAGGAGGCTAGGGTTAATGTTCGGTGAGTTCTCGTGGGGAGGAAGATGAATAGGAGGTTGAGAAAATATATAGGAAGAGAGAGAGAGAGATTGGAGAGAGGGTGAGAGATTTAGAGAGAGAGAGAGAAAGAGGTTAGAGAGAGATAGAGCGAGGCGGAGAGAGAGAGTGATGGGATGCGGGGCCCACGAGGGTACAGCCCCTCGCGATGATTGGCTGGGAAGAAATTAAAAGGAAAATTTGAAATGATTTAATCGGTTAAAGAAGATATATTCGTATATTTTTAGTTTTATGATATTTAATTAAATGGGCATTTTCGGCGCTAAATGAAACATTTCCAAATCGCGCCCGGTTTGCGCCCAAATGTTTCAAATTCAAATTATAGGATTTTAAGCGAGTTCCAAATTTTGAAAAGGGGTGTTCAATGATTAAAATGCATGCCCCCAAGTCGGACACTTGCACGCGCGCGTAGCCGTCCAAACTTGCCCGTTTAACCGAACGGGAAGAAATCTCGACACGCGGACGCTACCACGCGACTAGTGGCGACGAGTAGGCCAACATGGATATTTTTAATTTCATTTTAGGTGTTAAAATTTGTTATGTGCCAAAATGACTTAACCGGTTAAAATTTAGCAATAATCACCAAACAATCAAAATAATTGAAATGAGTAATGTACAACACTCAACTAGTAGTAGAAATAGTATTATTGGGCTCGGGTGTTACACATGGTTAATCAATACCGCTTTTATAGTTATTAATCGTTTTGAATATGTTATCCATATTAATATTATTATATCAATATTTATATCACATATTGCTTAGTTGTACATCCCACATTACCATTTTATAGTTTTATAAATTTTCGGATACCCGTTTGCATCCACCGCATTTAAGATACATATAATTGCATCCATAGATCACATTACTACATACTACTGTGATATTAACACTCCATATTTAATAAATTGCATTCTAATTAATATTGGAACTATAAATATAACCCTAATCGATAACTGTGCATCCATATCCTTGAAATTATATCTATTTGCATACCATATCACATTATTCCATTTTATTGTTATATTAGTACACATGCTTTTTCTGTATGCCCATGATTATGCTAGGTTGATTTATAAGCACGCACATGATATCTTGTACACTCTGACATGACTTGCTACACCTACTACTTGACACGACATGGTACCGTACACACTTGACATGACATGACACCTTTATACATTACCTGGCTTGACCTGATGTACCATGGCCTTACCTGTTACCTGATCTTGTGACTAATGCCAAAAAACCTGACCTGTTGTCCTTACGGACATTTCCTGTTGTCTATCCAGAAAAACCTGTACCTGCCTGATCTTGTGTTGGCATTAGCTCTAGATTATTTAATACTTGACTTGAACATATATAACTTGGGGGTATGGGAAAATCAGTATTGTAACCGAACGTAACTCAAAGGGCCATCCCATTGTTTGTCGTTTTTCCGGGCGTTACGGAATACCCATTGTTTGCCGTTTTTCCGGGCGTTACGGAATACCCATTGTTTGCCGTTTTCCGGGCGTTATGGAATACCTATTGTTTGCCGTTTTTTCCGGGCGTTACGGAATAATCACCGATGGGTTACGATGAGTATTACACTACTTGGTTTCGAAGACTTTAGAATAGATAACCACGTAGCACAGTTTAGATATCTCTGCACGTCACTTATACTGACACATTCACTGTTATATATTCTCATTATATTCTTGCTCATACTCATACCTGCATGTCTTACTACCCCTGTTTATACTATTGCTTGATGTTATGACGTGCTGACGTCTGGGTTTTGCATGGCCCAGATTCCTCTACCTTTGTTGCAGACTGATCAGGAGTTTTGCCGCTGTTAGACCGAGCGGTAAGGATCCTGTTGGTATGCAGTTTTACTTTCCAGGTGTTTCATTTATTGTATTCTTTTGCTTCCGCATATTATTATTTCTTGACTCATTCATTCTGGCTCACGGACATGTACTAGATAGTTAGTTTACTTTCCTGTTCTTGATATCTCTACAGCCGTAATGTGACTGTGAAAGTATTTTTCCTATCCACAGGTAGCATGGTTAGCTATGTCACGTGCCCATCTTAGTGTACTCTGGGAAGCGGGGCGTGACATGGTTTCTTTGGTATCATAGCCATAGGATATAATTTAATCGGGTTGATTCTTTTGTAGTTGGGTATTAGACCCAATACATGAATCGGAATACTCGAGATTAGGAACATGTCCTGCCACCTTGTTCTCGTGATTCTTGAATCTTATCTTTCTCTTGATCGTCGTCTTGATGATATGCAAACCGCTTTGCATCTCAACTTGAAACCTTTTGGTTCCCTATTGTTTCTCCTTGTCCCTTGTGTTATGATACTAGGATTTGGGCGACTTGAGTGGAGTTATGTGATTGTAACTATGAACTGCAGCATGGTTACAATGCGGTACTCTATTTAAGTAACTTGGAGTCCTAGTCTTGATTCACTTCCTTGTTTCATGGTCGTTATATTACCTTGCTTATCTTGCTTTCTAGTTCATGTTTTATCGCAAGCTTGAATTCTGTTTACCGTGCATATCTTCTTCAGTGTTTGGATTCAGGTGAAATCGTTTCAGGTATCTTACTTGATCATGTCTTCCCCGTATTAGAATTATTCAATTCTGGTGCATCCCTTTGTTTGTTGTTGTCTTGGGAATGGATTTTCTCGGCACTTTCCACACACATATTGATTGTAAGGAAAGTAAGGTGATTTTCCAGATTCCCGGACATCCAGAGTTTGTTTTGCTGGAGGAAGCGGTTCTGTCGGGCCAGTCGAGTTTAGGGCTAGGCCGACAAACAATGTTCTTTCGTCGATGGAAGTTGGTAAGGAAGAAGTACCGGCTATAGTTCGAGAATTCATGGACGTGTTCGAGGACATCTCGGGTTTACCACAAAACGAGATGTGGAGTTTACGATTAATCTTGTTCCTGGTGCAGCGCCAATCTCAAAGGCGTATTACCCGATGGCACCAGTGGAGTTGGAAGAAGTATAGAAGTTGGTTGCCGAATTACTTGAGAAGGGTTGGATTCACAACAGTAACTCATCTTAGGGATCTCCAGTGCTTCTAGTAAAGAAGATGATGTCACAAGTAGAATGTGCATCGATTATCGAGAATTAAACCGGGTGACTATTAAGAACAAGTACCCGATCCCTCGCATTGGTGAATTATTTGAGCAGCTTAGTGGCGCGAGGGTATTCTCGAAGCTGGATTTACGATCCGGATATCATCAGGTCCGAGTTAAATCAGAAGATAATTGCAAGACTGTGTTCCAAACTTGGTATGGACATTACAAGTATTTAGTGATGCCATTCGGAGTCACGAATGCACCGGCGATATTTATGGACTTGATGAACCGAATCTTTCGCCGATCTTGGACCAGTTTATAGTAGTGTTCATCGATGATATTCTGGTCTACTCGAGGAGCATTGAAGAGCATGCGGAACACTTGAAGATCACACTGCAGACATTGAGGCAAGAAAGATTATATGCAAAGATGAGCCAGTGCAAGTTTTGGCTTGAAGAAGTGAAGTTTTGAGGCACGTCGTATCCGGAGATGGAATCGCCGTTGGCCCCGAAAGATTGCAGCAGTTCGAGATTGGCCGATTCCGAAGAACGTTGCTGAGATCAGAAGCTTTCTTGGACTTGCCGGGTATTACAGAAGGTTCGTGGAGAATTTTGCTCGTTTGGCCAAGCCTCTGACCAAGCTTACGTGCAAGGAAGTACCATTGGTGTGGACGGATAAGTGTGCATCAGCCTTTGAGGCATTGAGGCAAGGATGGATAACCGTTCTTATTTTGACCGTATCATACGGTTCCGGAGAATTGGTGTTTCATAGCGACGTATCAGGGAAAAAAAAGATTTGGATGTGTTTGATGCAGCATGGGAAGGTTATAGCCTACGTATCGAGACAGTTGAAGACCCATGAGAAGAATTACCCAATTCATGATTTGGAGCTAGCAGTTATGATTTTCGCTTTAAAGATTTGGAGACACTACTTATTGGGCGAAAGGGTTGAAGTTTTCACTAATCACAAAACCTTGAAGTATGTGTGCATGGAGAAGGAGCTTAATATGAGGCATCGTAGATAGTTGGAGCTGATGGCTGACTACGATCTCGATCTTAAGTACCATCCGGGGAAAGTTAATGTTGTAGCGCATGCGCTTAGTCAGGTGCAAGCAATTCAGATGTTGACTGCACAGAAGGAGATTATGGAAGATTTTCGGAGATTTGAGTTGGAGATCATGCTACCGCATTCTTCGGGACAGTTGTTGCAACTGCAAGTACAGTCGTCGTTGATCGAGAATTTTAAAGCAGTGAAACTGCAGGACCCAAGATTGCAGAAGCTTCGAGAACAGGTTGAAGCTGGACTTCGAACGGACTTATTGATTCATGAAGGTGATTCGTTGCGGTATGGTAGCCATTTGTGTGTGCCAAAAAGAGATATCCATGAAGAAGTTGTGAGGGAGGCGCACAGTTCCGCGTATTCCGTACATCCAGGAGACACAAAGATGTACCGAGATTTACGACGGCATTTCTGGTGGGAAGGCATGAAACAGGAGATTGGACGCTTTGTGGCAAAGTGCTTAGTGTGTCAGCAAGTTAAGGCTGAATATCAAAGGGTTGCTGGTTTATTGCAACCACTTCCGATTCCTCAATGGAAGTGGGAACATATAACCATGGATTTCGTGACAGTTTTACCGCGGAGTCCAAAGGGCAACAATGCAGTTTGGGTGATTATTGATCGATTGACCAAGGCAGCTCACTTCATACCGTTTCTAGTTGGTCAGTCAACGGAAGCGTTGGCAGAACGGTACATGCAGGAGATTGTGAGATTGCATGGAGTACCAGTGAGCATCGTGTCCGACCATGACACCTGATTCTTATCACACTTCTGGAGGAGCTTACAGGAAAGTTTGGGGACTCGATGGAAGTTTAACACAGCTTATCATCCTCAAACAGATGGCCAGTCGGAGAGAACGATCCAAACTCTTGAAGACATGTTGAGAGCTTGCATGTTAGACTTCAAGGGTTCATGGGAGGATCATCTACACTTGGTGGAGTTTCGTACAACAACAGCTTTCAGGCGACTATTCAGATGGCTCCATTCGAAGCATTATATGGTCGCAGGTGTCGTTCATATATTTGTTGGGACGATGTTGGAGAACGAAGATTGTTCGGACCGGATTTGATCGTGCAGACCGCTGAGAAGGTTAATACTATCCGGAATCATATAAAAGCAACACAAGACCGACAGAAGAGTTGGGCAGATACATCGAGAAGACCTCTAGAGTTCGACGTTGGTGATTTGGTATTCTTGAAGATATCACCGACTAGAGGGGTGATTCGTTTCGGAAGTCGAGGAAAGCTAAGTCCTCGATTCGTTGGACCTTTTGAGATCTTGGAACGTGTTGGAGAAGTGGCGTATCGTTTGGCGTTACCGCAACCCTTGGGGAATGTTCATGACATGTTTCACGTATCTCAACTCCGTAAGTATGATCGAGATGAAACATATGTGTTGGATCAATCGGAGCTAACCGTACGTGAAGATTGTACTTTTGAGGAACGACCGATGTCGATTGTGGATCGAAGGGAAAATGTTCTTAAGAACAAGGTTATCCCTCTCGTACTTATTTCTTGGGGAAATCGCTCGCATGGAGAATCAACTTGGGAACGAGAAGATGAAATCCGACAGAAGTTTCCACATTTATTCTTGTATTTTGTTGATTGTTTATCCTCTCTTATTCTTGGAATTTCGAGGACGAAATTCTTTTGTAGTTGGGTATAATATAACACCCTAGTTCATTTATACCAATTCCAGTTCTCGTATTTCCATAATTGTGGTATTTTCCTGATTTATCGTGTTTTGGGTGCGAATAGTATTTTACATTTTACATTGCATTCGACCCGACCCGCTTGCTTGAACCTGTTTGATTCATATTTATAGATTATCCTGACTTGTTACATAGACACGTGCATCTCATGTATACTGCATACTGACATTTTACCTGGTATTGCATCTTTTACCATATAACATTTTAGGTCATGTAAAATAATTTAAAATTGCATTTCATAGCCTGCATGATACCCCTAACCCCATGGTAGCATCCGCGCATCTTGTTCTCGTCCCGTTCAGTGAAACAGACGTGTTTGGATAGCTACGCGCATGTACGTGCATCCTTTCTTGGGGGTATGCATTTTCGTTACCTGAGCATTTTGAATTTTGAATTTTGAAAGTCGCACATATTTTTCGTATTTTAAATCTGAATTTTTACACCCGACCCGGGCGCGTTTTGAAATATTTTTGTATCCCGCCAAAATTCAATTTATTTAATTTTAAAAATTTAGTTTAAATATTTTCATACGATTTCTTTAACAAACTGAAACCTCTTATCTAAAATTTTAAATCTAAAAATCTTTTAAAATTTTAAATCTAATTTCCTAACAAACTAACAACTCCTTTCTCTCTCTCTCTCCTATGCATATATATATTTATATATTCTTTAATTCTTTAATTTTTCTTTCCTTATTTAGTACACAACCTCTTCTTCTTACTTCTTCTTCTTTTTACTTCTTTCTTTTTCTTGATCTTGTTTCTTGATTCCGGTGATCACCGCCAGAGCCGTGCATGTCGCTGACGATCCGAGTGATCCAGTGAATGTACCTGACTTGCGTGATCACCCTCGTGCGTTTTTTAGAACCGTTCCGTGTACCGTGCGCGCGTCACGACATTTCGCCGACGAAGGACGTTCCGTACACATCCGTTCTTGTTCCGTCTAGGCAAGTTAATCTTGCTACATGCTATATAATTCATTTTATACCTATTTAAATAAATACCATACCTATAGTTTAAATCTAATACCCCATGTTTAATTTTATAACGTTTCGATGTTCCATTTGCATCCGTTTATATCATTTTAAATCTAGATCATGAAAACTTATCTTGTGACATACTAGATTACATTATACTGTATCCATATCATTTAAAATATATATCGTCGTAATATTTCTTATTATTATCTTTAATTAGTTTATAATCTGCATTTTATAATGTTATAAATTTGAAAATATTATAGTTTATATATGAAACGTCGTTGAAAAAGCGGATACGACAAATCTGAAATTTACTGTACACCTTACATTATAAAATTCATTATAAATCATAGAAAAATCATTAGTATACGTTCTTTAGTTCGTTACGAAGCTAACTCAGAATAATATAACTCTATGAAATATTTACTTGCAAAATAAATTCTTTAAATAACGTAAAATGCAAATGAAAATGTCTCTAAACTGCTGTCCAGGGAAATTCCAGCAGCAAACTTTCAATTTCGAATGTTCATAGTTTTTTGTAGGGACAACCTGAGATGCTTATACTTATAAAAATGAAAACCTTATTGAATTATCTTTGTTTTGGTATAATACACGTCCCTTTTGGAGAACGTTTGTTATTTTTAAGGTATTTTACAAATCAGGGTGACTCTGAATTTCTGAACGGAACTTTCCTGTGCATGGTTAATCAATACCGCTTTTATAGTTATTAATCGTTTTGAATATGCTATCCATATTAATATTATTATATCAATATTTATATCACATATTGCTTAGTTGTACATCCCACATTACCATTTTATAGTTTTATAGCTTTTCGGATACCCGTTTGCATCCACCGCATTTAAGATACATATAATTGCATCCATAGATCACATTACTACATACTACTGTGATATTAACACTCCATATTTAATAAATTGCATCCTAATTAATATTGGAACTATAAATGTAACCCTAATCGATAACTGTGCATCCATATCCTTGAAATTATATCTATTTGCATACCATATCACATTATTCCATTTTATTGTTATATTAGTACACATGCTTTTTCTGTATGCCCATGATTATGCTAGGTTGATTTATAAGCACGCACATGATATCTTGTACACCCTGACATGACTTGCTACACCTACTACTTGACACGACATGGTACCGTACACACTTGACATGACATGACACCTTTATACATTACCTGGCTTGACCTGATGTACCATGGCCTTACCTGTTACCTGATCTTGTGACTAATGCCAACAAACCTGACCTGTTGTCCTTACGGACATTTCCTGTTGTCTATCCAGACAAACCTGTACCTGCCTGATCTTGTGTTGGCATTAGCTCTAGATTATTTAATACTTGACTTGAACATATATAACTTGGGGTTATGGGGAAATCAGTATTGTAACCGAACGTAACTCAAAGGGCCATCCCATTGTTTGCCGTTTTTCCGGGCGTTACGGAATACCCATTGTTTGCCATTTTTCCGGGCGTTACGGAATACCCATTGTTTGCCGTTTTTCCGGGAGTTACGGAATACCTATTGTTTGCCGTTTTTCCGGGCGTTACGGAATAATCACCGATGGGTTACGATGAGGATTACACTACTTGGTTTCGAAGACTTTAGAATAGATAACCACGTAGCACAGTTTAGATATCTCTGCACGTCACTTATACTGACACATTCACTGTTATATATTCTCATTATATTCTTGCTCATACTCATACCTGCATGTCTTACTACCCCTGTTTATACTATTGCTTGATGTTATGACGTGCTGACGTCTGGGTTTTGCATGGCCCAGATTCCTCTACCTTTGTTGCAGACTGATCAAGAGTTTTGCTGCTGTTAGACCGAGCGGTAAGGATCCTATTGCTATGCAGTTTTACTTTCCAGGTGTTTCATTTATTGTATTCTTTTGCTTCCGCATATTATTATTTCTTGACTCATTCATTCTGGCTCATGGACATGTACTAGATAGTTAGTTTACTTTCCTGTTCTTGATATCTCTACAGCCGTAATGTGACTGTGGAAGGATTTTTCATATCCACAGGTAGCATGGTTGGCTATGTCACGTGCCCATCTTAGCGTAATCTGGGAAGCGGGGCGTGACAACACACCTCCACCACTACCTCTCACACATGCTGTTCCTGCGCCACCCACCGAGCAAACGGTGCTACTTGAGGCGATCCACAGCCTCCTTGAGGGACAACAACAACTCCTGAACCGTCCCGAGACTGACGCACCTGGGGTAAAGTAATTCAGGGCTTTATATCCCAAGCAATTCTCAGGAAAGGGAAGCCCACTAGAAGCTGAGGAATGGGCTCAAAGCATAGAGGATGATATGGCGTCAGCACAAGTGCCAGAAATAGCTTGGGTCCGAGTTGCAAAGCTGCAACTCACGGACAATGCACGGAACTGGTGGAAGGCAGAAGAAAGCCGTCTTGATCAGCCCATTGAATGGAAGACTTTTCGCGATAAGTTCAACGCGAAGTACTTCCCTGTGACTGCCAGGTTTTCCATGGAACAACAGTTTATTCATTTACAACAAGGTTCGATGTGGGACAAGTAAGTAGATAAGTATGACGCTGAATTCACCATGCTCAGTCGATTTGCGTCACACGTAATACCGACGGATGAGATCAGAGCCCATCGATTTCAACAAGGTTTGGACACCGAAATTCAGGCTGCACTAGTCACAGGGAAATTTCTGACTCATGAGGATGCTCTGGAAGCTGCCCACAGTTATGAGGCAGTGATAAAAGCAAGGGGCAAACCTCAATTTGCCGGTTTGAAACACTCTGCAACTCAAATGGCAGGAGGAGCCTCATCCAGGCCAACGTTCGAACCCAGGAGAACTGAAGAACCCAATAACCAGCCAAGACCGCATTTCTGTTTCCATTGCAAGAGAGATGGACATTTGATAAAGGACTGTAGGCGCGCAAAAGGCCTGTGCCTAGTTTGTGGCACGTCCAATCACAGAATTGAGACCTGTTCATATAGATACAACTCAGCCCACACACCTACCAACTACCCGCAGCGGCCAGCTATCCAGGCTCCTGCAACTCGTCCTGCACTCCCAGCACCACCTCCACACAGAACTCCTGCACATCCTACTTGCCAATTCCAACAGACAATGAGGAACATGCCTCGAGGGCAGAGAAACAATCCCCAAGGATAGAATGAGCCTCCAGCTAGAAGGAAGATATCACGGCGACATACTTTCACATTAGCAGCCGTAGAAGCCGAGACTGTAGGTCAAGGTAACATCGGTAAGCCTTTTTCACATTTTTAAAACCCTTGCACCACTTTTTTATTTTTTTCACACACTGTCAGTACTTCAGTCACTAAACTTTCTTGAATCTGTTATACTTTCCTTTTACAAGTTTCGAGGACGAAATTTTTATAAGGAGGGTAGAATGTAACAACCCCAAATTTCCAATACAAGTTTTTACAAAAACAATTCAAAAAATCCATAAAGGGGTATTTTAGCCTGAGCACAAGTTATAAGTAATTATTTTGCTTTTTAATTATAAGTTAAAAGAATGTAACAACTCCATTTTTAGTGTACAAAAATTTGCTTTAAAATTAATGTATACTTGGGGTATTTATATTTACTGTTATTACTTTAAGTAATTAATTAGCTCCATAATTACAAGAAGGAGCTTGTAGCTTATTGGTAATACCTTGCACTGTTGAATCAAGCCACCAGAGTTCAAATCCCATACCCCACATTATTTTTAATATTGTTTTTATTTTGAACCTTTAGAATACCAAGAGTTTACACGTGGATATCTCACAAAAACCCCCCACTACACCCAAAGATGTAACCTTGCCAGAGGGTAGATGAACCGTCGGGGGGGATCCCGGCGGCCTGACTCGGCCGGAAATCGGCCAAATCGGCCCCGACTCGGCCGACTCGGTCCTCCGACCGAGTCACGGCCGAGTCGGCCGATTCCGGCGACGACCCCAACATGAAAGTTGTGTCTTTTCACATTCCCTATGCACCTGCAAAAGTTTTGCCTCAGACCATTTCCGAAGCTCTTTTAAAACCCTAATTACTCCACTTTTAATACATTTTTAATACATTTTATCACATTTTTCATTTTAACCTTTCATCTACCCTAACCCTAGCCTAACCCTATAAATACCATCCCTACCCTCTATCCTCTCATCCTAAATTCTGAGCCAACTCTCTAAAAATTTCCAAGAATCTTGTGTACTTTGAAAACGAGCTCGAAGCGAAGCAACGACGAATTCCCGGCGGAACTTCCGGCGATCGTTCTAGGAACTCCCGGCGACGACGCAACACATCGGTGATTCCACTACTTCCCTCTCACCCTCTTGTATGTCCTAAAACCCGTAAGTCCCATTTTCTATCTATCTCTTCTATATAAAAAATACGGTTTTACAAATCCGACGGAATCGGAACAAATCCGATTTCCGATTCGGTTTCCTATAAAATTCCACTTCTCACTAATACAATCATACTTAAACTTCCTCATGTTGACTATTAAACACTAATCAACCAAATGGATCAAGTTTCATCACATGAAATGATGGCTATTTCAATTTATCGTATTTTTCACTAAAATACCACATTGTTTCAATTCTACATTTATCCCCATTAAACTTGTTATACCTTTAAAGTAGATCACGAGGTAACGACCTACCTCCTCACACACTCATATACAACCTAACATGATACCCTCGAGAAATCAGAATACCGGAAAAACAAACATTTTCATTTAAATACCCTTTACTAAATAAAGACAATTCTAAAAGATTTAGTATTGATACACTTTTTAAATAAATACCACTTATTATGAAAATAGAATGAGTTTTGGACATCGGTAGTTTATCTAAACCTGATTTTGTGGTGTCTAGGCTAGGCAAGTGAGAAAGGTAACATTAAAAGACCCGTCTCACGGTGATTCGTGAGCGGATCCCTCCTTTCTTCACTTGTACTTACCTGCCCACAATTGGCGGTGAAGAGGCGATTTGAGGTATCTCACAACTTGTCGCTTTGGACCAGTTAGGAGCAGTCTAGTTGACTTAGAAGACCCTAGAACATAGAATACGGGAAATTTGACAACTTTACAAATAAATACCATTACTTAATAAAACCGTTTTCTAAAGGATTTAGTATTTATACAAATCTTTGCAAAGCGCCGCTACAACTCATTTTGGGGAACCCGTTCGGGATGGTGTGGATTATCGCACATCCTCGGGCTTAGTAGTGCGAGATTCAGACCTCCGCAAGTAGCATTCGGTCTCGAAAAATTTAAAATACGACATCTTAAGAAAATGAGATTTTTAGAATATAAAAAATATATTAAAATTATTTTTGTATAAATATATGTATATTTATTATTAAAATACCTATTTTGTTATGATATAAATATTCCACCTTTTTCTAAAAATCACAAGAATCAATTTTACACTAAAATACCACGAATTCAATATAAATCAATATTACAAATAAATACATTTATTTCTGAATTTAGGATATTTTCATTAGAAATATCACAATATAAAATCCACATTCATTACAACCCTAAAGACGAATAATAAATGCTTGGGGTGTATTTTGAAAAATATATAAAAGTATTTTTACATAAAACCCTCTCAAGTTCTATAAATTACCCTAAGGACCCTAGTAAACATAGGTTTAAGCGGAACCAATCTCTTGAGCCTCAGGGAGCCGGAGAAGTGGGTGCTTGCCTATCTAAGGTAGACAAATTAATAATGGTGTTATCAATACGGTAATCGTCTTTGAAAAAGACACAAATCCTGCCGTCCATGTGCAGCGGTTACCGATAACATCAAAAACAATCAGGACATCAATTTACTTTTCTGACTCAGAGTGAGTCTCATTATAATCTGACTTGAATATGATTCAAGTACAATCTATAATCTACAATTTACAAATCTTCAATATTACAATTCAACCTGAATCCATGAATCCAATTGTCAATCTATACAACTTGACCGAACCGAACCATGGATATACATTCCATTTACATGGTTCTCCAGTTATTCCATTTTCATGATTATACGGTTACATCCATTTACTGATATCATGGTTTCGGTTAGTCAACCAATTATACAATCAATACAATTTACAAGACAAACAATACAATCAAAACACTACGGGGTTTAAGAGGTAGATTGGTACAGAAGGTGTTAAAAGTGGCACGAGAGGGTAAGATTAAGACACCTAACCTATATTCCGTTGATGTTGTACCGTGGCCCAACGGTTCCTTAAGTTCCTGATACCTTAGTCTCTGGGGCAAGTGAGACTCCTCTCGTATACACTGGTATCCTTCTGTACCAAGCTACAAACAACAGCGTTAACACTAAATATAACAATATAATACAACTGTAAAAGCTACTCTCTCTCTCTTACTCTCTGTCTATTCTATTTCTCCTCTTATCTTTGGGACTTACCGAGCGATCTGTTCGCTGACGACATTCTATTTCTTTCTTCTTTGAATGTCGTCAGGTGATTTGGACCCGTTAGAGATCGAGCCAACTGCAGAAGATTTGGATCAGTACAACGAAGACCCTGAGCGTTAGACATTGTACATTTTCTATTCGGTACCTTTAATTTCCTGTCATGCCATTGTTTAGGCATCGTTTTTATTTCAGTTGTATTTCCTTTTCATGCATTGTACAAAAGAATGTTAATAAATAAAGTTGTTGTTTTTAGTATACCTTGTCTCTTGTGTATATTTTCTTTTATATTGCTTAGTTACGCTTAGCGTATTTGCTTCTGAGTAAATACGTAGCGGACCGGTCGCGTCCCCTTCGCCGTATACTGGGAAGCGGGGCGTGACAGGTTTTGTTGGTGGCCCATGCAGGTCAGAGCTGTATAGAACCATACTATGCAGTTCTTTTATGCGTGAACAAACCTAAGCAATATAACACAAGAACCAGCAACTAAAACATTCTTTACAATTCATGTTCCTTGAACCTTACAATTTCATATTCCTTGAATTTTATCATTTTATGTACTTGAATCTGTCCTAACCCAAATTTTTCTTCAAGGTTATGGATTCCCCGAACAACACCAGCACCAATGTCAACAACACACCTCCACCACTACCTCTCACACCTGCTGTTCCTGCGCCACCCACCGAGCAAACGGTGCTACTTGAGGCGATCTGCAGCCTCCTTGAGGGACAACAACAACTCCTGAACCGTCCCGAGACTGACACACCTGGGGTAAAGTAATTCAAGGCTTTACATCCCAAGCAATTCTCAGGAAAGGGAATCCCACTGGAAGCTGAGGAATGGGCTCAAAGCATAGAGGATGATCTGGCGGCAGCACAAGTGCCAGAAATAGCTTGGGTCCGAGTTGCAAAGCTGCAACTCACGGACAATGCACGGAACTGGTGGAAGGCGAAAGAAAGATGTCTTGATCAGCCCATTGAATGGAAGACTTTTCGCGATAAGTTCGACGCGAAGTACTTCCCTGTGACTGCCAGGTTTTCCATGGAATAACAGTTCATTCATTTACAACAAGGTTCGATGTGGGACAAGTCAGTAGATGAGTATGACGATGAATTCACCATGCTCAGTCAATTTGTGGTACACCTAATACCGACGGATGAGATCAGAGCTCGTCGATTTCAACAAGGTTTGGACACCGAAATTCAGGCTGCACTATCCACAGGGAAATTTCTGACTCATGAGGATGCTCTGGAAGCTGCCCGCAGTTACGAGGCAGTGATAAAAGCAAGGGGTAGACCTCAATCTGCCGGTTTGAAACGTCCTTGTTGGGGTAAAAATTTACACCCCGGTTGACCAAGTCAAAATCAAAATCAACTCCAAGCCAAGTAGGCCCATGCCCGGGTCGAGCCCGAACATGAAGCGGCCGGCCTCCCCCCATGACAAGATAAAAATTTTGTAATAAATAATTTTGTTGTATTTCTTTTATTTTATTTTCGGATAAATGTAAGAAAAATAGGCATAAAGCCAAATTTTTGTAAAGCCCATGACTTATGTGCAAAAAGAAATGGCACATGAGCCATGGGATAGGCAAAATGCCATTTTGTGAAGCCCAAGGGGCTATGTGTAAAGTGTATAGCCTATAAAGGCAAGGATAATGAAATATCCCAACAACTTTTTTTCTCCCTCAAAAAAAAAAAAAAAAAAAGAAGAAAAACACATTCAGGAGTCCAACTCCTCTCTGATTTCTCTTCTGAGAAATTTTTTTAGGCTAAAAGCCTCTTGTGCCTCTCCGGCGCGCAGCGCAAGTGCGCAAGGCGCCAGCGTGCCGACACGTGGCGCGCGCGCGCTTGCGCACCTGCGCGCTTACGCAAGTGCGCAAGGCGCCCGCGTGCCGACACGTGGCGCGCGCGCTTGCGCACCTGCGCGCTTGCGCAAGTGCGCAAGGCGCCCGCGCGCCGACACGTGGCGCGCGCGCTTGCGCAACTGCGCAAGTGCGCAAGGCGCCCGTGTGCCGACATGTGGCCGCCACACATCCCTTGGATGCCTTTTCCCTCTCTTTTTATGTACATACATATACACATACATATGTATACAAATTCACACATATACATCCCGTAAAAACTCTGCGTGGCTCCCGATATATCCAAAAACCCCTTTCAAAACACACGCACACTGCACATTGAGTTCGCATGACCAGTTTAACCCGTTAATCGGAGGTTCCCTCGCCCCAAAGACGATGGTTAATTAACGGCAGCTTAGTCCGCGGCTGCAGGAGATTCGGATCCCCACAATCATTAAACCCCGGCCTACCCTAGGCAGGGGGAATCTGGAGTACGCCTGACAAGCGCTCGCGTATTCCCATCTCACTGGGGTGACGAAAAACACCCTACAGACTCTGGCACGCCCGGTGGGACGAATCTCTCCTCCCATATTTCGGGTTAAACGTTCATGCGAACTCAATCAATATACATATCGATTGCTTATACTAAAATGATGTTTTTTTTTCCGTGCAGCAATCAACCTTCGACGACAATGTCTTCCCAGACGAATTCAACTTCCAAAGCGACCCCGATTCCGTACGTGGTCAAGATCAACGCTCGTGTGGTTCTCCCCGCAAGCCTCAGTCGACAATGGGAGGAACCGCCCCGCCAGTTTGGCTCTATCATCATCTACCCTGCCGGAAGCACTCGTCTGGCAGAGATCCCAGCGGAACAGGTGGCCAAGCCGGTCTCAAGGGGTAAGAGGCCGAATGTCGTGATCGCCAAGGCACCACAACCGAAACTTAAGATGGTGTCTGAACGAGTCCCTGGCGCTCTAGCTGGGGGCAAGACTTCCGATGTGAAGGGCAACATTAAAAGTTGCGGACGAGCTCAGGCGATAACTCCAACAAATGCACAATCGAGCGTATCTCCAAGGCCCTCCATCGCCCGGTCTGCGGCGTCTTCCCAAAGAGCCGAAGTCCGCCAGGTGCTTAGAACAGAAAAGTTAAGGCAGAAGCGGCTCAGGTATCGAGCCAACAAAAGGGCCAAGGCTTCGGCCAAATGGAATCGTATGAAGTTCCAAGTGCAGGGTTGCCCAGCGACGACGGCCGAGTCGGACGTAAGAATCAGCAATTCCTTCGAGCCTCTGAAGTGGGTTCAGAAAAACGCCATGACCGCCAGAATCAAGAAGACAGCGGTCCGAACAGTGCCACAAAGAGACGTGTCCCGGCCCCAACAGAAAAAGTACGACACTATCTCTTCAAGAGTCTATCAAGCGCTCTGTGCCGCACGAAAGCAGCGGGGCAAACCCAGAAAGGATGCGCCAGCACCATTTAAGAACCTGGTTAGGCCGGCCGCCTTCAATCGACTACCATCTACCGAAACAAGGGGGTCAAGACAGCGAGCCGTGAAATCAGCTGCCAATGATAGAGAGACGGCCGGATATATCATCCATACGGTCTATATGGCGGGCGGGCGCCCCAGCGACAACCTTCGCAGCAAAAACAAGGACGGGGCCACCACATCCCAAGCCCAATCTAGCCTGAATGTGGTTGCCGCCGCCCAAGAACAGCCGCCCCTGCTGGATGAAGAAAACCCTCTCGATGAGGATGATAGGCAGATAGACCCCTCGGTCCATGTAGGGTCAAGCTCGGACAGCGAGGAAGAGCCGACTTTCCGCCCTAGGACTGCGGAGCAAGAGCTGCTTCAAGAACTTCGAAAACAGCTCAGGAGCAAAGATAAAGAGATGGCCAAGCTCTATTCAAAGATTGATGACTTAACGAACGTGGTGATGCAGCTTACGGCTCAAATTGCTCGAGCGCCTCCCAATCAAGCACAAGCTGCTGCTAATCAGCCGGGTGATGACAATCCGAGGCAGCCAATGCCTGTTCCTTTGGGACCAAGACTGGTCGAGCCAAATGAAAGCCGACTACATTCCGCTTCTGGGGACGCCTTGGCCCCAGATAGCGCTATCCCGCTAACACAGGATCGGATAATGGATTTGGTCACCAGCAAGGTTAAAACATTGGTGGCCGAAGCTGAAGCTCAGAAAGAAATCGGCAGTAGTGGGCGGCCATATCCCGCGCAGTACGATCTGATTGAGTTCCCGAGCGGCTACGTCATTCCTAAGTTCGGAAGATTTGATGGAACGGGGAATGCAAATCAGCACGTTGCCCACTTCAAAGCATCGTGCGGAAATACAGGGGGCAATGACGCGCTCCTTCTTCGTCAATTTGTCAACAGCCTGACCGGTGTCGCTTTCGATTGGTACGCGGGCATACCAGACGGGTCCGTCATTACCTTTGCCCAAATGGAGTCTCTGTTCCGGCAAAGATTCATGAGCGTCAGTGATAAAATCTCCATTGCCGACCTTGTGAGGACCAAGCCGGGGAAGAATGAAAGCAACACTGACTTTATCGCCCGGTGGCGTAATCTCACAGTTAAGTGCGAACCGCCGCTGGAGCAGGACCAGTCCGTCAGCCTTCTCATTGGGAACCTCAGCAATTGGATGGTCCCATTCTTGTGTACAGCAGGCCTCAAGACATTTCAGGAGCTAACCAAGAAAGTTCAAATGCCGGAACGCTCGAAGCAAGAGTCCCCGCCGGACTCTCAGAGAGACAAAACCTGGAAAAGCAAGCGGGACGACAACCGTAGAAGCGGGAGTTCCAGCAGTACCAATGTCTTCAATGCCTCCGACAATGAAGAAAAGCGAAGGGCGGGTGAATCCAAAACCAACCGGTCTCGAAAGCCATTGCTGGGAGGAGATGGGCCTTCCCTAGAGGAAAAGAAGAACAAGGTTTACTCTTTCAGAAGGGACAAGGTCCGCAAGATATTTAAAGATGCCTTGAACAACGGCCTACAATTGCCGGAGTCGAAAAGACCCCAAGAAGCAAAAATGACCGACAATCCTCTGTATTGCCCGCACCACCGAGTAGTGTGCCATGCGATCGAGGATTGCTATATCTTCAAAGACTGGGTAGAGAAGCAGTACAAGGCTGGAGAGATCGAGCTGTCCAAAAGCGTGTTGGTGAACAATCAAGTTGCAACCGCCAACTTTATACAGACGGAAGCTGAAGCCTTCTGGGAGCAGACAGCCGAACCCGCTGCCCTGACAAACGAAACTGACTCATCGCGGCCTCCGTGGAGTACGCACATATCTAATAAGACGAAGAAGATGCTAAAGCTACTTCAGAAAGAGCCCAGGATGGAATGGGAAGGACAGAAGAAGCCTACCAGTCCAGCTACCAATGCGGCTCCATCAGGCTCAAAATCCAAGAAGCTCAAGAAGAAGAAAAGTGCAGCTCGGCGCGAAAAAGAGTCTGCAGGGAGATCGACCATTCAAAAATATATCGATTCCCTCGAAGAATATGAACAAAAGGAAAGAACATTGATTCAATTGAAGGAGTTCTTCCCTGTACAAGCGGCTGAAATTCTGGAGGAGTTAGAAGAAGACTCCTATGAAGAGATCCCAGTAGTGACCTGCTACGCCATCCATCTTGGCAGCGACTCCGAGGATGATCTCTGTTTTCCGGAAGAGGACGAGGAGCTCACCACGACGACCAATCAAATCCAGCTCAGAAGCGGCAGGGCTCTACCGCCAAATCAGGGCAACGCCCCAAGAGGGAAGGAAAAACAAGTCACTAATGAAGAAGATGGCAGAGAACCGGCTGATGAAAACATAAGTCCTTCCTCGGTGGACTATAATGTCTTGGCGCATCTCCGGAAGCTTCCGTCTCTCCTGAGCATCTACGACGCCTTGGTCCTATCTAAGGAGCTTAGAGATGTTCTCATCCACGCTCTACAAAACCCCGAGCGGTATCAGGCCCACTTTGCAGAAATTAATATGAAAGAAGCCCAACACGCTTTGCATGCCGCCGCAGTCACATTTAAGGATGAAGACTTGCTACTGGGAACGGCAGAGCATAATCGGCCGCTTTACGTGACCGGGTACAGCGACGGAGATCGAATTAATCGCATATTGATTGATCCGGGGTCCTCAGTGAACATCATGAACTTGCGAACTCTGAAGAGTTTGTCAATGGACGTCCGACACCTGTCAAGGGAAAGGATTGTCATTCAAGGCTTTAACCAAAATTGCCAGCAAGTTCTGGGGTCTATAGCTCTGCCAATCAAATTTGGGGATCTGCAAACTGAAGCTAAGATATACGTGATCGACGCCGACACGTCTTATAAGATTCTCTTGGGGCGGCCGTGGCTCCACGATTACGGCATCATTCCGTCAACTCTCCATCAATGCATGAAGTACACAAAAAATGGCGAAGAAAGACGCATTGACGGAGACATCCAGCCATTCGGTGTGCATGAAGTCCGATATGAAGATTCTCGGTACTTTACGAACCACCAAAATGCTAAGCCACAACTGACCGAGGATAGAACGGCCCCAAGACTCAAAAGCAAATCTGCGCCGGCTATCACTTTCAAAAGCAAAAATACCCAAGTGCGCCCGCATTTCGGCAGCGACTCTGATGAGTCCGACGCTGGAAGCCCGTCCTTCCGCAAAACTCGCCCTCATTTCGGCAGCGATACGGACGAATCTGTTACTGAAGGCCCATCTAGCAGCAAAGTCCGCCCTCATCTTGGCAGTGACACTGAAGAGTCAGAGGAGGAGGACCTGTCGTGCAACAGCGGTGCAGATTGGACCCCCACGCAACAAGCGAAACTACGAGAGACCTTCGAAGTTGCAGAAGGGTCCCTAGCCGTTACAAGGGTACCAGAGCAAATGTGCAAAGAGCTCGATGCATTATCAATCTCCACCGTAGACCAGCTGAAAACTTTCTACGTTCCCGGGAGGAAAAGTGGACAGAAGGGCATCTTGTTTTACGGGTCAAACCCCGTTGTGCACCCGGACGACCTTTCTGTCGCGTGCCTTCCCTATGAGAGAGGCATAAGAGCCGTCCTCAATCCCAGATACTATGCGCCCGAGATGCGGGAATACTTTAAGAAGTGCGGATGCCGGTTATATCAAACGGAGTCCGAAGCAAAGTTTTACGAAGGGCTATGGTATCCGCCCCAGGTCCGAGCACTCATCGATGGACGGATTCCAGATAGACGGGGCATAGGCTACATTCAACCTGATTCCAAAGCGTGCTACATGATCCATGTTGGTGAGACCAGCGAAAGATCAAATGATGATGACGAGATAGCCGAGCCAGAAGAAGCTCCTCAAGAGCTCGAAGATGGCGGACAAGCAACCTTTGATGAGCTAACCGAGATTGACTTAGGAACGCCCGATAATCCAAGGCCGACCTACATCAGCTCACTCTTGTCGGAGGAAATGAAAGAGCAGATAATTGCCCTGCTGCGTGAGTTCGTCGACTGCTTCGCGTGGACGTACAAAGAAATGCCTGGCCTTTCCCCTGAAGTGGTCGTACATAAGTTGGCTATATCTCCTGATGCTAAGCCAGTCAAACAAGCTCCTCGAAGAATGAGAAGGGAACTAGAAGAAAAGGTCATCGAGGAAACTAAGAAACTCATCGATGCCGGCTTCATCAGGGAAGAGAAATATGCAGACTGGATCGCATGCATAGTCCCAGTGAAGAAGAAAAATGGGCAGATCCGAGTTTGTGTCGATTTCAGGGACCTCAACAAGGCATGTCCTAAAGACGACTTCCCGCTACCGGTCATGGAAATGATGGTCGATGACACCTCAAATTACGAACTGTTCACCTTTATGGATGGCTCGTCTGGATATAATCAGATTAAGATGTCGCCTGAGGATGAGAAGCATACAGCATTTCGAACCCCGATCGGAATATATTGCTACAAGGTAATGCCATTCGGACTGAAGAACGCAGGTGCTACATATCAAAGGGCGATGACTAATATCTTTGATGACCTAATCCATAAAGTCGTCGAATGCTATGTTGATGATCTGGTCGTCAAGACTAAAGCCAAGGCCGATCATATCCAAGATCTCAGGACCGTTCTCACCAGACTGAGGGAATACGATCTGAAGATGAATCCTCTGAAGTGCGCTTTTGGCGTGTCATCGGGAAAATTCCTGGGCTTCATAGTCCGACATCAAGGGATCGAAGTTGACCCATCAAAGATAAAGGCCATCATGGAGATGCCCCCTCCGAAGAGTCTGACGCAGCTAAGATCTTTTCAAGGCAAGCTTGCTTATATACGGAGGTTTATCTCAAATTTATCGGGGAGATGTAGGCCCTTCTCAAAGCTCATGAAGAAAGGAGCTCCTTTTATCTGGGATGCTGAATGTCAAGCAGCGTTCGAAAGCATCAAACAATACTTGTTGCACCCTCCAGTGCTGGCCGCTCCCATTCCAAATAAACCGCTGATTCTCTACACTGCCGCGCTGGACGAGTCACTCGGTGCGCTCCTTGCCCAGAATAATGAGGAAGGAAAAGAAAATGCCCTCTACTACCTCAGTCGAACTCTAGTCGGGGCGGAACACAACTACTCACCAATCGAAAAGCAATGCCTGGCTCTGATATTTGCTGTGAAGAAGCTGAGGCACTATCTGCTCGCTCATCGGGTTATGCTGATCTCCAAGGTCGACCCGCTCAAACACTTGATGACCAAAGCAAGCCTAGCCGGCAGAATGGCAAGATGGGCTGTCATGCTACTTGAGTTTGACATAGTTTACACTCCTCAGAAAGCAGTAAAAGGGCAAGCTCTTGCAGACTTTCTCGCTGCTCATCCCATACCAGAAGGGTCGCCACTAAATTGTGAGTTACCCGACGAACAAGTGCTGCATCTCGAGAATGACAAGCCATGTTGGGAGCTCTACTTCGATGGGGCCTCATCGATAAGAACCTCCAGTAAATCAAGCGTCCCGAAGATAAAAGCAGGGATAGGATTGGTGTTCATCACACCATCAATGGGAACCCTACGGCGTTCTTTTGCTCTCACCGAGCCTCGGACAAACAATGAAGCTGAGTATGAAGCTCTGATAGCTGGTTTGGAACTCGCCATAGAAATGGAAATCCTTCGGCTGCGGGTTTACGGTGACTCCCAGCTTGTCGTCAACCAAGTAAGCGGCGACTATAAGATATACAAACCCGAGTTAGCTCAATACAGAGGTCGAGTGGTGGAACTCATGAAACGGTTCACTCATATTGAACTAACGAGAGTCCCTAGAGCGTTGAACGGAAAGGCTGATGTACTCGCTCGCTTGACCAAGGAGCTGGCTGATCCTGACATGGACGAAATTCTGATCACAGTCAGGAGCCGGCAAATTCTACCCCCAGTCTCTCTACGAGAAGAGGAAAGCGCGGAACAGAAGAGCAGTCCGGCGGAAGAAGCTTCGATCATCCAAGACGAGCCCGATTGGAGAGAACCCTTCATAGAGTACCTCCGATACGACAAGCTGCCCGAAGAAAAATCTGCGAGGATTCAGCTGAAGAAAAGAGCTCTCCGATACGTGTTTGTAAATGACACGTTATACCGCAGGTCATATGACCAACTCTGGCTCAGGTGTCTGTCATTGGCCGAAGCCCAAAATGTCATGAAAGATGTCCACTCGGGCGTTTGCGGTGCTCACCAATCTGGCCCCAAGATGCGACTTCAAATCAAACGGCTTGGGTATTACTGGCCCACCATGATACGGGATTGCGGAGAGCATGCAAAGAAATGTTATATCTGCCAAATTCACGGTGATTTTATTCACAAGCATCCCAACCCATTGCATCCTACAGTGGCGTCGTGGCCCTTCGAAGTTTGGGGCACCGACATTGTTGGCCCAGTTGATCCTCCGTCATCTAAAGGCCACCGGTTCATACTGGCCGCGACAGACTACTTCTCCAGGTGGGCCGAAGCTGTCCCGCTAAAAGAAGTCAAGACAAAGGATATTCTGACATTCTTCCAGTATAATATTCTATACCGCTTCGGTACACCAAGAAGAATCATTTCTGACAACGGGCCTTCTTTCAAGAGCTTCAATGTCTCAAGATTCGCTACTCAGCACAAGATAGACTGGAGGTATTCCTCCATCTATAATCCAAGAGCCAATGGGCTAGCCGAAGCCTTCAATAAGACTCTATGCAAGCTTCTGAGGAAAAATGCTTCAGCCAACAAGAGAGACTGGAATCTCAAGCTTCACGAGGCATTGTGGGCATATCGTACCACGCGCCATACTCCAACTCAGTCCACCCCATACTCATTGCTCTTCGGAGTGGAGGCGGTCCTCCCCCTCGAAGTCGAAGTTCCAAGCTTAAGAATGGCCGTTCAGCATGAGTTGACAGAAGAGGAAAATGTGCTCCTTCGACTTGAAGAACTCGATACCCTCGAAGAAAAGAGGCTCGCGGTGCAGCAAAATCTGGAGCTATACCGAGCCCAAATGTCACGGGCCTATGACAAGATAACCCGTCTCCGCACTTTCAAGAAAGGTGAATTGGTGCTGGTCCTCAAAAGACCGATCATCCCCAATCGACATGCCAAGGGAAAATTCGAGCCGAACTGGGAAGGACCATACGTCATCGAGAAAGTGTTCGACGGAGGATCCTACCAACTAATAAGTGCCGAGGGAGAAAGGCCCATGCCACCCATCAATGGCCGATATCTCAAGAAATACTACACATGAATGCTCCAAGTCGCAGGCGAATTGAGCACATCAGCCCTACGGTCTGGATCAGACATCCTGCAAAACCGTATACAATCCACGGGCGTAAATGACCCCTATTTCTCCCAAATCCTGCCGGTGAGACTACTTTAAAATCCCACCAGCGGCAAAAAAAAAAAAAAAAAAAAAAACGGTATGTCCACAAGCAAAACGGGCACGGATGAAAACCCGAAAGGGCTCCGTGAGTAAAAAACAGCAGGACTACCGGCGAGTCTGTGAAAACCCGAAAGGGCGCAAACTCGTGAAAAGAGATGAAATACACTCGCAAAGTCCTCTCGACCTTGTGAGGAGAAACCCCCTGCGTGAGATCCTTACGACTCATAAAGGAGAAACACACTTGGGAGTCCTCACGACTCCTAAGGAGAACATACACCTGCGAGATCCTTACGACTCGTAGGGAGAAAATGCTTTATGGGACCCTCACGGCCCATAAAATTGAAAAGCCTTAGGTGGTAGGAACCCAAACCTAACTCCTAAGCCATCGTTCCCCAACGGGCAATGGAAAATGATGATTCGCTCCTGGCATTTCGCTTCGGTGTTAGCGGTGCTGATGCCGACCAAAAACCCAAATCCCAAGTCCTCCCGAGGCAAATGATGAGTTGCTCTTGGCATTATTCCAGTGCAGCAATGCTGATGCCAAACAATATCCGAATTCCAAGTCCCCAAACGGCGAATGATGAGTCGCTCCTGGTACCACATTTCAGTGCAGCGATGTAGACGCCCACCAAAATCCAATTTTTGAAAAAATTCACCCGGCCCTACGGTTGGTCCCCAAGTTGACTACCGTATACAATCCACGGGCTCAAATAATTCTCGTCATACCCATGCCCCACCACAATTACCAGTTACACGGCTGGTCTCCGCCTTCGGAATTATGCTCCATTGAGAAGACCCACTCATGTGTCCTCACGATACATGAGGAGAACAAACCTTTGTGGGATCCTTGCGACTCATAAAGGAAAAACACACTTAGGAGTCCTCACGACTCTTAAGGAGAAAATACACCTGCGGGATCCTTACGACTCGTAGGGAGAAAATGCTTTTATGGGACCCTCACGGCCCATAAAATTGAAAAACCTTAGGCGATAGGGATCTAAACCTGTCTCCTAAGCCATCGCTCCCCAATCCCCAAATGGCGAATGATGAGTCGCTCCTGGTACCATATTCCAGTGCAGCGATGCAGACGCCAAATAAATTCCAAATCCCATACCCCAACGGCGAATGATGAGTCGCTCCTGGTACCATATTCCAGTGCAGCGATGCAGACGCCGACAAAGTCCCAAAAAATTTTCCGGCCCTACGGTCTGGATCATACATCCTGCAAAACCGTATACAATCCACGGGCGTAAAACAATCCCAATTTCTCCCAAATCCTCTCGGGGCAAATGATGAGTTGCTCCTGGCATTATTCCAGTGCAGCAATGCAGATGCCAAACAAAAACCAAAATCCCAAAATCCTCTCCATGACAGACGATGATTCGCTCCTGGTACCATATTCCAGTATAGCGATGCTGATGTCAACCCAAATCAAAATCAACGGGTCAACTTCCACTCCGACGCCACAGAAAGCGGAGCAAGTCAGAATCCAATCTCAACACCGCAAGAAGCGGAGCAAGTCAAGTCTACCCCTGACACTGCAAGAAGCAGAGCAAGTCAAATCAAGCATCGACCGTCCACGTCGCTAAAATGGCAGCACCGACCGTCCAAGTCGCTAAAAGGGCAGCACCGACCGTCCACGTCGCTAAAAGGGCAGCACCGACCGTCCAAGTCGCTAAAAGGGCAGCACCGACTGTCCACGTCGCTAAAAGGGCAGCACCGACCGTCCACGTCGCTAAAAGGGCAGCACCGACCGTCCAAGTCGCTAAAAGGGCAGAACCGACCGTCCAAGTCGCTAAAAGGGCAGCATCGACCGTCCAAGTCGCTAAAAGGGCAGCACCGACCGTCCACGTCGCTAAAAGGGCAGCACCGACCGTCCAAGTCGCTAAAAGGGCAGCACCGACCGTCCATGTCGCAAAAAGGGCAGAACCGATCGTCCAAGTCGCTAAAATGGCAGCACCGACCGTCCATGTCGCAAAAAGGGCAGAACCGACCGTCCAAGTCGCAAAAATGGCAGCACCGACCGTCCAAGTCGTAAAAAGGGTAGCGCAGGATTCCTATAAAGCGGGAACCAGATCATTCCGGGCCAGGGAAACGTCTGTCACGGACACTCCGTCTCGGAGACGTGTCAAGCAACGACCGTCCATGTCGTAAAAAGGGCAGTGCCAGCTTCCCAAAAAGCGGGAACCAAATCAATTCGCCTCCACGTGAAAGAAGATCCATCAATTTCATGCACACGACCCACATATGTGGTGTGCATTTATTGATGGGGGGCAATTTGTTGGGGTAAAAATTTACACCCCGGTTGACCAAGTCAAAATCAAAGTCAACCCCAAGCCAAGTGGGCCCATGCCCGGGTCGAGCCCGAACATGAAGCGGCCGGCCTCCCCCCATGACAAGATAAAAATTTTGTAATAAATAATTTTGTTGTATTTCTTTTATTTTATTTTCGGATAAATGTAAGAAAAATAGGCATAAAGCCAAATTTTTGTAAAGCCCATGACTTATGTGCAAAAAGAAATGGCACATGAACCATGGGATAGGCAAAATGCCATTTTGTGAAGCCCAAGGGGCTATGTGTAAAGTGTATAGCCTATAAAGGCAAGGATAATGAAATATCCCAACAACTTTTTTTCTCCCTCAAAAAAAAAAAAAAAAAAAAAAGAAAAACACATTCAGGAGTCCAACTCCTCTCTGATTTCTCTTCTGAGAAATTTTTTTAGGCTAAAAGCCTCTTGTGCCTCTCCGGCGCGCAGCGCAAGTGCGCAAGGCGCCAGCGTGCCGACACGTGGCGCGCGCGCGCTTGCGCACCTGCGCGCTTGCGCACGTGCGTAAGGCGCCCGCATGCCGACACGTGGCGCGCGCGCTTGCGCACCTGCGCGCTTGCGCAAGTGCGCAAGGCGCCCGCGTGCCGACACGTGGCGCGCACGCTTGCGCACCTGCGCAAGTGCGCAAGACGCCCGCGCGCCGACACGTGGAGCGCGCGCTTGCGCAACTGCGCAAGTGCGCAAGGCGCCCGCGCGCCGACACGTGGCGCGCGCGCTTGCGCACCTGCGCAAGTGCGCAAGGCGCCCGCGTGCCGACATGTGGCCCCCACGCATCCCTTGGATGCCTTTTCCCTCTCTTTTTATGTACATACATATACACATACATATGTATACAAATTCACACATATACATACTCCGCCACATTCTCCCCCTCCAAAAAATTTTCGGGCCGGGGCGCTGCCCCGAACCCCGCAAGGGGGCTGCTAGCCCCCTTGACCCCCAGCCCGCTATCCGGGTAGCGGGACCCCCGTAAAAACTCTGCGTGGCTCCCGATATATCCAAAATCCCCTTTCAAAACACACGCACACTGTACATTGAGTTCGCATGACCAGTTTAACCCGTTAATCGGAGGTTCCCTCGCCCCAAAGACGATGGGTAATTAACGGCAGCTTAGTCCGCGGCTGCCGGAGATTCGGATCCCCACAATCATTAAACCCCGGCCTACCCTAGGCAGGGGGAATCTGTAGTACGCCTGACAAGCGCTCGCGTATTCCCATCTCACTGGGGTGACGAAAAACACCCTACAGTCCTGCCACTCAAATGGCAGGAGGACCCTCTTCCAGGCCAACGTTCGAACCCAGGAGAACTGAAGAACCCAATAACCAGCCAGGACCACATTTTTGTTTCCATTGTAAGAGAGATGGACATTTGATAAAGGACCTTAGGCACGCAAAAGGCATGTGCCTAGTTTGTGGCGCGTCCAATCACAGAATTGAGACCTGTCCATATAGATACAACTCAACTCACACACCTACCAACTACCCGCAGCGGCCAGCTATCCAGGCTCCTGTAACTCGTCCTGCACTCCCTGCACCACCTCCACACAAAACTCCTGCACAACCTACTTGCCAATTCCAACAGACAATGAGAAACATGCCTCGAGGGCAGAGAAACAAGCCCCAAGGACAGAATGTGCCTCCAGCTAGAAGGAAGATACCACGGCGACATACTTTCACATTAGCAGCCGTAGAAGCCGAGACTGTAGGTCAAGGTAACATCGGTAAGCCTTTTTCACATTTTTAAAACCCTTGCACCACTTTGTTATTTTTTTCACACACTGTCAGTACTTCAGTCACTAAACTTTCTTGAATCTGTTACACTTTTCTTTTACAAATTTCGAGGACGAAATTTTTATAAGGAGGGTAGAATGTAACAACCCCAAATTTCTAATACAAGTTTTTACAAAAAAATTTCAAAAAATCCATAAAGGGGTATTTTAGTCTGAGCACAAGTTATAAGTAATTATTTTGCTTTTTAATTACAAGTTAAAAGAATGTAACAACTCCATTTTTAGTGTACAAAAATTTGTTTTAAAATTAATGTATACTTGGGGTATTTACATTTACTGTTATTACTTTAAGTAATTAATTAGCTCCATAATTACAAGAAGGAGCTTGTAGCTCATTTGTAATACCTTGCACTGCTGAACCAAGCCACCAGAGTTCAAATCCTATACCCCACATTATTTTTAATATTGTTTTTATTTTGAACCTTTAGAATACCAAGAGTTTACACGTGCAAATATTACAAAAACCCCACTACACCCAAAGATGTAACATTGCCAGAGGGTAGATGAACCGTCGGGGGGGATCCCGGCGGCCTGACTCGGCCGGGAATCGGCCAAATCGGCCCCAACTCGGCCGACTCAGTCCTCCGACCTACTCACGACCGAGTCGGCCGATTCCGGCGACGATCCCAACATGAAAGTTGTGTCTTTTCACATTCCCTATGCACCTGCAAAATTTTAGCCTCATACCATTTCCAGATCTCTTTTAAAACCCCAATTACTCTACTTTTAATACATTTTTAATACATTTTATCACATTTTTCATTTTAATCTTTCATCTACCCTAACCCTAGCCTAACCCTATAAATACCACCCTTACTCTCTACCCTCTCACCCCAAATTCTGAGCCAACTCTCTAAAAATTTCCAAGAATCTTGTGCACTTTGAAAATGAGCTCGGAGCGAAGCTACGACGAATTCCCGACGGAACTTCCGGCGATCGTTCTAGGAACTCCCGCAGACGACGCAACACATCGGTGATTCCACTACTTCCCTCTCACCCTCTTGTGTGTCCTAAAACCCGTAGGTCCCATTTTCTATCTATCTCTTCTATCTAAAAAATACGGTTTTACAAACCCGACGGAATCGGAACAAATCCGATTTCCGATTCGGTTTCCTATAAAATTCTACTTCTCACTAATACAATCATACTTAAACTTCCTCATGTTGACTATTAAACACTAATCAACCAAATGGATCAAGTTTCATCACATGAAATGATGGCTATTTCAGTTTATCGTATTTTTCACTAAAATACCACATTGTTTCAATTCTACAATTAACCCTATTAAACTTGCTATACCTTTAAAGTAGATCACGAGTTAACCACCTACCTCTTCACACACTCATATACAACCTAACACGATACCCTCGAGAACTCAGAATACCGGAAAAACAAACATTTTCATTTAAATACCCTTTACTAAATAAAGCCATTTCTAAAAGATTTAGTATTGATACACTTTTTAAATAAATACCACTTATTATGAAAATAGGATAAGTTGTGGACATCAGTCGTTTATCTAAACCTTACTTTGTGGTGTCTAGGCTAGGCAAGTGAGAAAGATAACTTTAAAAAGCCCGTCTCACGGTGATTCGTGAGCGGATCTCTCATTTCTTCACTTGTACTTACCTGGCCACAATTGGCGGTGAAGAGGCGATTTGAGGTATCTCACAACTTGTCGCTTTGGACCAGTTAGGAGCAGTCTAGTTGACTTAGAAGACCCTAGAACATAGAATACGGGAAATTTGACAACTTTACAAATAAATACCATTACTTAATAAAACCGTTTTCTAAAGGATTTAGTATTTATACAAATCTTTGCAAAGCGCCGCTACAACTTATTTTGGGGAACCCGTTCGGGATGGTGTGGATTATCGCACATCCTCGGGCTTAGTAGTGTGAGATTCAGACCTCCGCAAGGAGAATTCGGTCTCGAAAAATTTAAAATACGACATCTTAAGAAAATGAGATTTTTAGAATATAAAAAATATATTAAAATTATTTTTGTATAAATATATGTATATTTATTATTAAAATACCTATTTTGTTATGATATAAATATTCCACCTTTTTCTAAAAATCACAAGAATCAATTTTACACTAAAATACCACGAATTCAATATAAATCAATATTACAAATAAATACATTTATTTCTGAATTTAGGATATTTTCATTAGAAATATCACAATATAAAATCCACATTCATTACAACCCTAAAGACGAATAATAAATGCTTGGGGTGTATTTTGAAAAATATATAAAAGTATTTTTACATAAAACCCTCTCAAGTTCTATAAATTACCCTAAGGACCCTAGTAAACATAGGTTTAAGCGGAACCAATCTCTTGAGCCTCAGGGAGCCGAAGAAGTGGATGCTTGCCTATCTAAGGTAGACAAATTAATAATGATGTTATCAATACGGTAATCGTCTTTGAAAAAAACACAAATCCTGCCGTCCATGTGCAGCGGTTACCGATAACATCAAAAACAATCAGGACATCAATTTACTTTTCTGACTCAGAGTGAGTCTCATTATAATCTGACTTGAATATGATTCAAGTACAATCTACAATTTACAAATCTTCAATATTACAATTCAACCTGAATCCATGAATCCAATTATCAATCTATACAACTTGACTGAACCGAACCATGGATATACATTCCATTTACATGGTTCTCCAGTTATTCCATTTACATGATTCTACGGTTAGATCCGTTTACTGATATCATGGTTTCGGTCAGTCAACCAATTATACAATCAATACAATTTACAAGACAAACAATACAATCAAAACAATACGGGGTTTAAGGGGTAGATTGGTACGGAAGGTGTTAAAAGTGGCACGAGACGGTAAGATTATGACACCTAACCTATATTCCGTTGTTGTTGTACCGTGGCCCAACGGTTCCTTGAGTTCCTGATACCTTAGTCTCCGGGGCAAGTGAGACTCCTCTCGTATACACTGGCATCCTTCTGTACCAAGCTATAAACAACAGCGTTAACACTAAATACAACAATATAACAATATAATACAACTGTAAAAGCTACTCTCTCTCTCTTACTCTCTGTCTATTCAATTTCTCCTTTAATCTTTGGGACTTACCGAGCGATCTGTTCGCTGACGACATTCTATTTCTTTCTTCTTTGAATGTCGTCAGGTGATTTGGACCCGTTAGAGATCGAGCCAACTGCAGAAGATTTGGATCAGTACAGCGAAGACCCTGAGCTCTAGAAATTGTACATTTTCTATTCAGTACCTTTAATTTTCTGTCATGCCATTGTTTAGGCATCACTTTTATTTCAGTTGTATTTCCTTTTCATGCATTGTACAAAAGAATGTTAATAAATAAAGTTGCTGTTTTTTGTGTACCTTGTCTCTTATGTATATTTTCTTTTATATTGCTTAGTTACGCTTAGCGTATTTGCTTCTGAGTAAATACGTAGCAGACCGGTCGCGTCCCCTTCGCCGTATACTGGGAAGCGGGGCGTGACACAAAAATAACTTTAAAAGTTACACACACACTCTCTCTCTGTCTATTCTATTTCTCCCTTATCTTTAGGACTTACCGAGCGACCTGTTCGCTGACGACATTCTCTTTCTTTCTTCTTTGAATGTCGTCAGGTGATCTGGACACATCAAAGATCGAGCCCAGCACTGAAGACTTGGACCAGTTCAGTGAAGACCCCGAGCTCTAGTTCATTGTACATTTTCCATTTCAGTACTCATCTTTTCTGTTATGCCATGGTTTAGGAATCGCTTTTTATTTCAGTTGTATTTACTTTTCATGCATTGTACAAAAGAATGTTAATAAATAAAGTTGCTATCTTTTGTCTCTTGTGCTTACTTTTATATTGCTTAGATACGCTTAGCGTATTTACTTCACAGTAAATACGTAGTGGTCTCGTCGCGTCCTCTGCCCGTATACTGGGAAGCAAGGCGTGACAGTATCGATGCCCTGTCTCGATAATCCTACGACTATGGACCTGTATAGGATGTGCTTATAGACTACCCAGCCCCCACTAGTGTGACTGCCATCACAATGCTGGTAATCAAGCAAAAATCCTAAGGGCTCTACCAATATGTATAAGCGATATGCTAAGAAAACACATGCACATATTGAGGTAAAAACAAATCAGGTAGCATACTACCATTTTGAGCAAGACTGTTACTATATCCGTGTATATCCCAAGCTCCCATTAATTAATATACAATCCAGTATAATACAATAATAGCCTCCAGGGCATATATCACTAACATCTAGCATGCTCTCAAGAGCTTCGGGTCGTATTTGCGAGCCGGTCCTCCTTCGCCGAAGATGATCCATCCGAGGGAATCGATCCAAACTTTGGCTTCACCTAGTGAAGCAATCGACGCTCTAAACTCGCTGGGAATAGAGAGTGGGGATGTAGGAATTTTCCACTATCCTTTTCTCTCAAATCTAAGCTCAAGAGAGCAAGCAAAGAAGGAGGAGAATGTGGGGGGAAATAGCCATGAGCAACTGTTGAAAACATATGAGAGAAAAATCAATAAAGTGTAGAATGTGGAATGGGTTCATATTCATTTTGCAACCATACAAATAAAAAATCTTGTAAAAATTTATAATAAAATAATGAATCCCATTCCTCTCTATATGTTTTCAACCATGCTCAATGCCACCTCACCCTCCACCTCATTTTGTGAATATTCATAAATGAATATTCACAAATGAGGTGTCCATCTTCTAGAATAAATTCCGTATAAATACGAAATACAACCCGATATACGTATCGAAATACATATACGCGTATCCGTATAAAAATACGAATATCCAAGAGAGAAAATGAATATTGAACAATAATACTAGAATACATATATATAAAAAATATATAAATTATTAAATTAAAACTTGATTTAATAATCCAGCTTAATCCTAAACCGCTGGTATTATCAACCGTCCGATTAAAGTCCCTGTAGCATGTAAACATATTTAATCGAACACCTGTATGAACCAACATACGTTATTTACATCATATCATATGAACCGGGAAAACTCTCTGTGTGGGACTCTAAAGATTCATCAATACGGCGGCAGTGGGTTTAACCACAAGCACTTCAGCGGCACTAGCTGTACGTAACGGCTACCCAGGTATTGAGTGAAAGGAAGGCCGAAGAGCAAACTCATCCATACCCCAACTGAGCCTTTCTATGACAATCTCTATACAGCCTGATCTATTCGTCTAAGAGTATCGCATATCGGGTCTAGGAGGTGGATAAAATCAAACCCATAATAACGCGATATTTCGTGTCAGTGTGAAGCCCATCACCCATTGAGAAACTATTGATCCAAATCGGTAATTCTCATCCACCTTGGCCAAGGATTTCTGGTGATGGCCACCTGCGCACAGCGCGACATCAACCCCTAATACCGGGAGAGGCGAATCCCCTACGATCTGCTCACTGTCTCCATATGGCTCGAGACTGTACCCAACTAAAACCAGTTTACACGACTCCTTTAAGTTGTGGTAAGGCAGTAATCAAAGCAGTGGAAACTCACACGAGACAAATGACGATCTCAGGTAGAAAGACTTACCTGTACTCATGTCATCTGAGAACTGTTATCTAACAATAGGTATAATACCATCTAATATGTTCCCGGCGAGTCCATCCAGTGTACTCACCTCCAGTGAGCACCTGTATACTATCTTAGATAACCAACTGACACCAATGGTTTGTGAGACCGCCACCGCCCCTCTTCGGGGTCTCGAAATGTATACACTAGTCTACTCCGGAGTATCAATGCCCTGTCTTGATACTCTCTCGACTAGGGACATTTAAAGATGTGCTTATGGACCACCCAGCTCCCACGTATATGATCGCCATTATAATGCTGGTAGCCAAGTAAGAATCGTATAGGCTCTATCAACATGTAATAGTGATCTGTAATACCACATAATGCATGTACATGATGATAAAGTCAAACCAGATAGCATATCATTATCTCGAATAAGACTGTTTTACCCGTATATGTCCTCCCTCAATCATCACCGCCTACCTGCGATTACAATAATAGACTTTAGGGCACTATATCCAACATTGGGAACTCTGAAAATTAAATAGAGGATACAGTGAGATGTATAGACCAGTAGAAATCCACCGTAGAAACCCGAGCCCACAACTCCAAAACCAAACCGCCATTTTATTCGTTTTGACTGCAATTTGCGGGTCAATTTTGGAATTAGGGCTCTAGGTTTGTTCTGTATATCACTCACTAGATAACTAAGACTATCCTATATGCTAAAATTCTCAGATCACCTGGAGAAAAATCTAGAGTTGTTTTACTTGATTTCTGTCAATGTTTTGCGATATGTGAAACTTGGTTTTTGGATATTTGTGTTTTGACTCGGTCATTTGATGTTCGTACTTCAACGTCGGGGAGTATTTTGATGTTTTAGCACGCGTTTACCATTGGTTCTAACCCATGTACGCTTCCCTCGTGATTTCAAATTCGATTCAGGTTTTTATTGGATTTTGGTTATGGATTCGGTTGTAGGTACATTCGCGTGGACTTCCGAGACAACAAAGAAGAGTAAGGTGTTCGTCGTCATCGACTAGGGCGAGGTGTGTTGAGATGAGTAGATGTAAATCTACGGGGGAAGTCGGGTGGATGGCGTATAGCACCCTCGCAACCGTAGAATTAGGATACGATATAGATATTAGAATAATATACTTAGTCTACAGGTTATGCTAGACTATCATATTTGTATAAGTCTATACTTAGTAGAATGATATACCCCTAATACTATTTCTTAGCCTATGTGCTATATCTACTTATGTAAACACACACACACACACCCCCCTATGATTACTTTATATGATATAAGTTTACTAATAATATAAGGATATTTAGGATATGATGATATGAGTCGATATGATACGAGGCGATGTGATATGATATGATACGAGATGACAAGAGATAATATGTTATGAGATGAGATGAGATGATGTACGCGACTATAGATCCGTACTATTTGATTTGATAATATCCTACGATAGATAATCCTTACGTGATATGATGAGAATGGATCGCCGATATTTATTTCAACTCAAGAATCTTGTTTAAAATCACAGAGTAGATATTATGATATGTTTAGAGCCATACCCACTTTCAAAACTAACGAATCGTTATGAACTTTTAAATGATAACTTCAAGGGAACGCTACAACTTTTCAAATGGTATCTTCTTTAAAAACATCGTAACCCCCTATTTTTTAAAACAACGTTTCGTACTATTTTAAACTATAACTATATGGATTATACGTAGTTGCGTATTTTTATACTTGTTCGCGTTTCGATTTCTTATTTCTGCATACGCTCGCATTTCGATTTCTTATTTCTGCATACGCTCGTAATTCGGCTACTTATAACATATACTGCATCCATACCTTTAGCTTTACTTGACCTCGTACTTGGACACTCGTACCATTACCGATGATTTACATATTTCACGTGCACATACTCGCATGCTCACACACACCTCATCGGTAATTGCCATGCCACATACACAGATAGAACTCGCTATGCTACTACATCATATTATAACCTGTTATCATGTTAGATTCTATTACTACTTTCTTTACATTGCTATACGACACGCTTATATGAATACACTTACCATGCATTACAGTATTGTTCTATGCCTGTACATATTATTCCATTATTGCCATATTCTTATGAGTTTCTGGATTTGAGAAACCGTATATATTATTTAAAAACCTGTGAATGTTTTAAAAATGCGATTTTCTATTAATATGATATTTTGATGTCCACAATGAGATTTCTTGGTTCTGAGCTATGATTATTATCCGAATGAATGCAAGGGGAGAGATTGATTGTGGATACATGGTGGACCCGGTACGGTATCCCGAAGTAAGAAGATCGTATAGAAATGAGTTGAGCCTGGCCGGGGAACTGATTGTTCGTGCGAAAAAGTGTTTTGTAAATAATCGCAATCAAAACGGTGTCGCTAGTAGCTAGCCGCGATGAGTACTGGTCGTCCACAGGGAAACGTGAACTCTTTTCTTATTGTAGACGAGTTGATGAAAGAGATGGGTGATTGTTATCGTTCTATTTTAATACGGATGTAAAATTTATAATAAAAAGGCTTGTAGGGTTCATAGGACTTAGTAGTTAATGGATGAATATTAAAAATGCCACTTTTTATCTTTTAATAGTTTAAAACTAGAGAGATAGCGATGAATGTGAATTAGGGTTCTTGGAGGGAATTAGGGTTTCCCACTACCGACTCTTGTCCATCCATTGATCTCTGTTCATGCCAAGCCCTTAACAAAACAAGTGTTTAACCAATCTCAAATCGTGGTCGTAACTATCAATAAATTGGTAGCGCGCCCGATAAGGAAGTTAACATTTATTTTGCTAAAATTTATAAATTTTAAAATGTTAAAAAGAAGTTAAATGATTTTTCATTCATTATTCTAACTTATCCTACAAATCCTAGCAAGTAAGGAATTACTCGCTCATGGTTAATTAATAAGAGAGGTTGAAGGTGAATGAAAGCATACTGAAGATGCAGAAAAGTAACGCGTAAAAGTAAATGCAAAAAAAAATTAAAACAAAAACTACCTTTATTAATCAACTATTGCATACAAATTTTCTCCTTAGAAAGTAGATTACATGAATCCTAGTTTGCTCTAGATCTCTCTCTTTATGGAGGTAGATGAATAGATGACTATGTGATAACTTGAATAATTTTGAATGCACAGCTCTCGGTCCTTTATATAGTCTCAGAAACCAGAAACCCTAGATTCCATATGAGAGTAGATGGTGTTAAGATCAGATCCACAAAATCCCACATCGAATGGCTATCAAAGAGCCACGGAACCGCCGCGTATTTCCATGTTTGGCCGCGGTTCAGCCGCATAATAGTGGAACTGGGTTTTGAGATTTCTTCTGGCTTTTTGTGTCGATATTTGGAGATCCTTTTGATATATAGATTCTGAAAATATTGCTCTGGGTCTCAGTCGTTGCTTGATTCCTCAATTTGCTTTTAAAATTTGGCAGATTCGGTTTCGATATCCTGATTTGACTAGGATCTCTTACTTGGATTCCAGACCTGAGTTAATACCTGCACAATATCTCAAATCAAAGTGTTTGTAGCATTTGGTATTTTTGAGATATTATCCTAACCATTTATATGATATACTATCTTAAGAATATTGATTAGGAATATTTGATATGCATATGCATATTTTAATTACTAATATTTCATTTAAATATTATATGCATATATTTTCCCTAATTATATTAATTATAAATGTAGAAACATATGATAATAATCTTTTTACAAATAAACCCACATATGTTATTTATTTACAATAAACACCTTTTAGCACTTAACAATAGTAGGAAAAATGCCCATTCAAATGTACAATATTTTAGACTAATCAAATGCCCCCAAACTTATCTTTGATCGTCTCGAGCAAACTAGTTATTAAAGAGAAAAAAGAAAAACCTAAGTAGCACACTTTCGTAGGCAACACGATTGCACTTAGCACAGGCAACAAGCCTTTAAACCTCTAGATGTCCTTAGTAGGAGGAGTATTATCTCCTGAGGGTTTTCAGCGGATTACACCCACAAAATCCCATAATAAAATAAAGAAGATGAAAGTTACATACATAGATAAGGAACATATAAAAGAAAGAACTTGAAAATAAGAGTTTCAGACTATACTATCTTTTTAGTTGCCATGAGCCATATCTTAATAGTCATGAAATGATGTCAGAAATTACATCATCTCTCAATAAAATATCGCCTTTAGTCTTCCTCCCTACCTTTCTTCCAAATATCGATCATATACCTCTACGTGTTTGCAAAATACATCCCTACACTTAGAGAATTCAGTTCAAGCCATTATACTCGTGTCCATCTTCCTTAGTACTTTTAGTCAGTGAATATTTTATATGGAATTGCTCATACATTCTTCATGCGACCGTTAATGCTTCTTGAGGTACTAACTAACCGATTACCAAATGTACTCACTCATTAAGGCGTAATTAGCAATATCCTAGTCGTGCAACACCTAAGGTTTAGCAGTGACTCATAAACCAGTTGGTCTAAGGCACTAGGTGATAAGACACCCTCGCTATATTTTTTTCTGCTGCCTTAAGTAATTACAAAACCAGTGTTCATTTTTCTTCACCATATATTTTTTTATGTGTCATTTATATTTTGTTGATTTATATATTTTTTCCTTCATACTAAAGCTTTTAGACAAGAGCATTTCAAGGTATCCTCTACTATCTCAAGTTTCAAGATGTGTACAGATGCGTATAGTAGGGAATCAACGTTCAGAAGTTTAGAATCAAGAATATGGACTATTTTCAGACTTATTTCTATCCGCAGATTAGTGATTACTTTCATCTTACTAACCCTTGGGACAACAGCTCATGACTACCTATTATTAGCTTTGTTTTAAAAAAATCTAATTTTCTTGCATTTCTTAGATTTCTTCCTATCTTTCATATGTATTTTTCACTTTCAAACTTTTATTTTCAAAAAATTTAAAATTTTCAGTGCTTTTATTTAGTATATTGCAAAATGATGCATGAATAAGCATAAACCTCCCTCCAAACTTATTTGTAGCAGTGTCCTCACTGATGTTATCTTTTAAACTCAAAAGCTGTAGACTTGGGAGGAAAAATTCTCAATGATTAGTAAAATGGGACAAAAGTAAACGACAGTGAAATCTTCACCCAAACTTATTTTTGTCTCACAATCGTGCAAAAAATTCTATTCTTTCAAGAGCCATTTTCAAAATATTTTCTTTCTCCCCCCCAAACTTAAGTAAAATGATATTTTAAGCATTGAAATTTAACATAAGAGGGGGGAAATATTATTGGTCTATATAAGACTTTACAAAGACCAAAAGTCAATACCAACCATTCGAATATTTTATAAAAGTAACACCATGGTTGGTAGAAGATCATGTTACAGATAGACGTGAAAAAGTGGGGATGTGACAGAGGATTGATAAGATATTGCTTCCAGAGTTCACGAAACTGAAGCCACATGAGTTAATAGGCTGGGATGTGACAGAGGATCCCTAATCATTCTTGGAGAAAGCGACTAAGATATTTCGTTTGTTTGGATGCTCCGCTGCAATCAGTCGAGTTGGCTAATTTTAGTTGAAGGGTCTTATTCAAACATGGCGTGAGTCGATCGAGAGAGGACGAGCAGCGCGTATTCCTCCGATGGCATGGACGAGTTCACGAGGGCGAATTTTTCTAGATGTCTTCCACAGAGTGTTGGAGATGCCCGAGTTTGTAGTTACGAGTTTTTGCGTAAGACTCCGGATATGACTGTAGCCGAGGATGAATTGTATTTTACACAGCTTCGAGATATGATTCCGATTTGGATGATAATGAAGAGAAGTGGATTAAGAGGTTCGTGCGAGATCTCGATGAGTCGTTCCTCTCCGTTGATGCCAGAGATTTGATACGTATGCAGAGGCGTGGGATATGGCCACATTTCTAGAGGAAAGTCGTAATAAGATTGCAGCTGCTCCGGAACAGTAATTGATTAATTAAGAGTGTCAGTTTACGAGCAGTTCGGCAGAGATGAGATCGGCAGAGGTCGTGACAGGTTCTTTCCGGAATGCTACGACGATAAAGATTTGGACCCAGGACCGATTGTATGACATGTATTCAGAGGGCCAGAGGCTGCCGTCGTTGACGTGCTACATTGCGAGTGGCCAGGTTAATTGGCCAGGAGATGTTCAGAGAGGCGTCAGAGCGGGACAGGGTAGAAAGCAAGTAAGAATTCTTCCTCTTCCAGCTCTGGGTGCACCGGCACCTTTCGACATTGAAAGAGATGTATCTCAATGTCATTTGTTCTTTATTTGTGTTTTGGTGATTCTAGTATCAGTTTTGGTCGTTTGGACTTTTGTGTTTTGATGATTGATATTTTTGTGCACCGTAGCTGCACCTGTTAGATATTTTCTTTGTGCACAGCGATTGCACTTGATTTATGTTTTTATACATCAGTTATACTTGATTTATGTTTTTGTGCATACCCATTACACTTAGTATTGTTTTGTGCACGTCGTTGCACATATTGATGATTTCGTGCACTCCGATATACTTGATTTTGATTTCGTGCATGTTGATGCACCTGGTTTTGACTTTTGCACTCGATGTTGTTTTGTCCACCCAGTTGCATATATTTATGATTTCGTGTATTCCGATACACTCAATTTTGATTTCGTGCACGTTGTATGCACCTGATTTTGACTCATGCACTCGATATTGTTTACGTTCGCTTTCGATGCATTGATATGGTTTTCGTGTACGCCAGTTGCACTAGATTTATATTTCCGTGCACCTAGTTGCACTTGATATTGATTTTTGTGCACCCTATTGCACTAGATGATTTTTTGCAGACTGGATGCACTTGATTTAGATTTTCACGCACACTCGGTTCACTCGATGTGGTTTTGTGCACATTTGATGCACTTAAGAATTTCCATGCACATCAGTTACACTTGATTAAGATTTTCGTGCACTTTAGATGCACTTGATGTTATTGTCGTGCACACCCGATACGCTTGACAGATACTTTCATGCACACCCGTTACACTCAGTTTTCGTTTTCGTGCACATTCGTGGCACTTGGATTTGACCTCGATTTTCGTGCGCACCAGACGCACATGGGTTGGTTTTCATGTACACCTATTGGGATTGCTTTCTTTTTCGAGTAACGCATGTTATGATATATTATGTGTTGGCTATAGTGCCCTCAAGTCAATTATTGTAATCGCGGGCACGCGATTGTGATGATTGAGGGAGGACCTATACTGATAGAACAGTCTTACTCAAAATGATACCATGCTATCTGATTTGTCTTTATCATCATTTATATGCTTTATATTACAGATCAATATTACATGTTGATAGAGCTCATAGGATTCTTACTTGACTACCAGCATTATGATGGCGATCATATATATGGGAGTTGGATGGTCTATAAGCACATCCTTAAATGTCCTTAGTCGAGGGAGTATCGAGACGGGGCATCGATACTCTAGAGTGGACTAGTGTATACTTTTCGAGACCCCGACAAGGGGTGGTGGCCGGTCTCACAAGCCATTGGTGTCAGTTAGTCACCTCAGATAGTATACATGTGCTCATTGGGTTATGAGTACACTGGACGGACTTGCCAGGAACATGATAGTTGGTATTATACCTATTGTCAGATAACAGTTCCCAGGTGACATGAGTACAAGTTCGTATGTCGACGTGAGATCGTCATTTGTCTCGTGTGAGTTCCCACTGTATTTTGATTACTATCCTACCACGGCTCAAAGGAGTCGTGCAAACAGGTTTTAGTTGGGTACGGTCCCAAGCCATATGGAGGCAGTGAGCGGATCGTCGGGGATTCGTCTCTCCCAGTATTGGGGGTTGATGTCGTGCGGTGCACAGGTGTCCATCACCAGAAATCCTTGGCCAAGGTATTCAAGAATTACTGATTTGGATCAGTAGTTTCTTAGTGGGTGATGAGCTTCATACTGACATGAAATATCGCGTTATTAGGGGTCTGACTTTATCCACCCCCTAAACTCGATATGCGATACTCTTAGACGAACAGACCGGACTGTACAGAGATTGTCGCGGACAGGCTCTGTAGGGGTTCGGATGAGTTTGCTCGTCGGTCTTCCTTTCGCTCAATACATGGGTAGCAGTTACGTACAGCTAGTGCCGCTGACGTGCTTGTGGTTAAACCAACTGCCAGCGTATTGACGGGTCTTTAGAGTCCCATAAAGAGGGTTTCCCTGGTTCTGGCGTAATGATGTAGTAGCCGTTGTTCACCGCCGGAAGACGAACCGAGACGTTGGGACGTCCGTCCTGAATCCTGGGGGCAGATGCTATATGGATTTATCCGTCCACCTCTCCAAAGATGCCAAGTTGATTTATGGCACCGTATATCGGAGGTTTGGACGGATGCGGCCGTTGTAGTAGACTTTATCAGATTTCCCCTCGTTTGTGAGGGATTTTTGATTGTGGGGACGCTCTTCCTTGCAGGCGCAATCCCCTGCAGATAATTACGTTACCACATCGCGATAACCACTTTCTCCTATTCCGGAAGTTCACTTCATGTCGTGTATGTTTTTGTTTTTTTAGATTACCTGTGGATTGTATACGGCGACTAGTTTCTGTCATGCCCGTAGGGCATGGATAAGTCCAAATCAGTATATTTTTAGATTTGGGTTTGGTTTGATTTAAGGATCGTTAATTTGGTTTGAGATTAAGACCAACTTAAACATATGAGTATTTGGGCTCAATTATTTTAGTTTAAGGACATCACGGTCCATTATTGCCATGTTTAAGGCGAAATATTAGTTTAAGGACGTTTCAGTCCTTTTTCGCGTTATTTGGGGGCGAATATTAGTTTAAGGACATTTGGGTCTATTATCGCCGTGTTTGAAGAGAAATGTTAGTTTAAGGACGTTTCGGTCTTTTATCGCCATTTTAGAGGCGAATATTAGTTTAGGGTCATTTCGGTCCATTATTCATCTTGCGCGCACGTGTATTCGTTATGTGACGAAGTGAACAATGGAGATATGGAATGCACCCAATTTGGGGCACGATCCGATTTGAGGCATCAACGACAATTTGGAAGTATATTAGCGAAAGAAATTGTTGGTCATCGGAACCCGCCACCTCTATGAAGATGTTGAAGAATTACAACGACATATATCAGAGGCGTTGAGAGATATACCATTTTGAACCAAACCCCATATTTGAGGGGAAAAGGGTTGTTGTGGACCTAAGAATCATTAGTCGTATTTGAGACTAAAATTACTTTAGGAGACAAAGGATGAATATCATTTTGGATATCATTAGTCATTTTTGAGACTAAAATCAGTTTGGGAAACCATGAGCCATATGAGCTCGGTTGATTTTAAAATCAAAGAGGTTTAACCTAAGGAGACTTAGCCGATTTGGGCTGAGATATAATTACTCCACAGTGCTAAGCACTGAGACATACAGTGCTCACGTGCATTTCATGTGGTCACTGGATTAGTGCTAAACACTAGAGTTCTGTGGCGCTCACGTGTAAAACGCGTGAGGCCGCCAAATATAGGGCGCTGCCCCTCTTTTACAGAAGTGCGAAGCACTTGATTAGATCCCTCGTGCAAAACACGTGGCAACTTTCTTTTGGGACGGATGCCTAATTGACAAAGGAGTTTTTCTTTGCTTTTTAAGCGCCCACGTGAAAACACGTGAGGCAGCTTTGTCTTTTCTTTTGCTTGTTTCCCTTTTTTTTAAGCACTCACGTGGGAAACATGTGAGGCAGTTTTGGTTGTTCTTTTGTTCGTTTGAAGCACTCACGTGGAAAACACGTGAGGCTTCAGAATAGTGCTAAGCACTAACGAGTCACCAAGCTATTCTTGTGTTTTCTTAGAGATATCGATCTCCTGTTAATGACATTTTTAGTCATTGATGATCATCAAGATTTCAGTTTTGAGGATCTTGGATCATCGTCATTTTTTGAAGAACTAAGTTTTTAATATAGGGTTAAACCCTAATTTTTAAAGGAATTAAATTCTCAAATGCTCCTGTTATTTTTTTCATTTATGACCTAGTTCTTTTCCCCTAAATTTTGAATCTGCAGAACAAAATCTCTCCGATGAGAATTAAATTCTCAATTTGTAGGGAGATCTGCTTCTGCAAATCTCAACCAGAGGAAGAACTAAGTTCTTATATGAAGGGTTAAACCCTTAGATAGGCAAAGAAGAGACACTGTGATCTCTGTGTGTTTTTTTACTTAGGGTTTCAATGAGGCAAGCCTTCTTCTTCTTTTGAGAATTAAATTCTCATTTTTTTCAGAGCTCACTGTATATTTTTTGCAAAATCTTGTGGGGAGTTCTGTGTGTCTCCTTTTTTTTCTTCGTTTTTTTTCTTTTCCGTTTTCTCTTCTATTTATAGGATAAGAGAAAAGATCAATTTGTTAGGAAAATCTCTGATTGAGAGATCATGATTGATTTCATAATCAATCCAAAATGATCTTTCGGATCACTTGGTGAATTTTATTTACCATTGGATTTTTAATCCAAAGGCTCTCTGTTTAACAGAGAAGTTTTCTTGTTTGTTTAACAAGATTAGGAAATATCTTTTCCTAAGATAGAATTTTTATTCTATCAGACGATCGGTGGGTGATTTTATAATCATCGCTGGATCTTTGATCCAAGGGTCCTATGTTTAACAGAGAAGATCTTTCTAGTTTGAGAAAGATTAAGGAAATATTTCCCACATAGAATTTAATTCTATCATGTGATTTGATTGGTGATATTTTATCACAATTAGATTTTAAATCCAAAATCCTCTGTTAGAGAAGAATCTTTCCGTATCAGAAAGATCAGGGAAAATATTTCCCAAATAGAATTTAATTCTATCTTGCCAAAGAGTGCAAAGGAAGAACTCATGTATTTAACACATGGCCCCTAGCATGGGTATTAGTATGCTTTATTTTCAGTGCTCATATGCATATAAACTCTCACGTGTTTAACACGTGAGGCCTGTTTGGCTTGCCAATTATTTGATTGCAGCGCCTATGCAAGCATATAAGCGTTCACGTGTTTAACAAATGTGGCTCTTTTAGCTCGATTGTTTTTAACTGCAGCGCTTATATGCTTTGCATATAGGCGTTCACGTGTATAACACGTGAGGCTTATTTAGCCCATGAGTCGTTTTAACTGCAGCGCCTATATACTTTGCATATAGGTGCTCACGTGTTTAACACGTGAGACTTGAATATTAAGGAATTTCCCCATTTTCCCTTTTTTATGAGGGAACAAATTCCCCCAGCATTGCTCTCACGTAGCTTGCACGTGAGTGCAGCGCTGTCCACCCTCACAACCGTTGGATTGCCTAGGGGAACGGGGAGATGAACCTCTCCCCATCACGTCTTATAAATGGGGGGTTTGTCTCCTTAGATGATCACTGTTTCTTCATCTTCTTCGTTAATCTTTTCTTGAGAATTTAATTCTCCTTTCAAAGCTTAGTTCTCTGTCCTAGCATTTCAGAGTTAAACTCTGCAAACACTTCTTTTGGGTAAGAATCATGAACGACATTCACCTCCTAGAAAACCCTTTTTGTTCTTGCCTTGGATTTTAAATCCATCAACAGAACTCTGCTCTTTGCTTGATTTAAAAACTTTTTTAAGTAGACTCTGGGGTCTTGAAGATTGTTAGTTCTTCTCTTAGGGTTTTTCCTATCACCGATCTTTGAGAATCCTTGGAATTTAATTCCATTTTCTTTGTTTCCACGCCATGGGGGTTTCTGGGATTTGATCCCATTATTAAAGAAATTTAATTCCATCTTACAGAGCCTAGCTCTGAGAGACCCAGAGACTTTTGGGAATTATTCCTCTTCTATTCTTGGGCATTTTTTTAGGGTTTTAATACCCTTTTCACATATTTGAATCTGTTGTGTAACATATTTTCCGAGGGTATTGGGAGTTTAACTCCACAGTTTAATGAGATTCTTCATTAAATGAGAATCATTTTGGATTCTTACAATGAGTGCTTTCCTCATCATTTTGATTGCTAACCCCTTTTTGATTTTTCTTTTCAGATATTATGGCTTCTCGTCTTTACGATCTCGAAGAGATTATCTCTTACCAGGACATTCGCATTCAGGGTCGTTGTCAAGGCCAAGAATTTACCGACGCCCAATGTGCTGAGGTGATGCGTCATTTTAACGACTACAATGATCGGTTACTCCCCCGCTGTTCTGCTCTCTTGAACATTATCGTTGGGTCAATCTGGGCAGCAATTCCCGGGCTTGACGAGGCTATGCCACTCGAGGTGCTTAATGATGCCGAAGACAAGGTGTGTTCAGTATATCTGATGAGCCTGATCTCAAAGAAGCGAAGAGACGATCTTGTCGATATTTTGCATCGCGTCTTCCAACAGAAGGCGATAATATCCGTATACCAGAGGACGGGCGACATTAGTGGGGATCCTGACGCTTGCATTCACGAAAAAATGCATAAGAAAATAGCTAAAGAAGCCGGAAGCACTTTACTCAGTTCCAAGTTCCTGACTCCGTGTGCGGGATTCAGTGTTTTGCCGTTGTTTACACTTTGATGATGTTTTTTTTATTGTTGTTGTCTTTTTTTTCTTTTATCACCAATGTAAAAATTTCTTCAAAGTATGAATGACAAAATTCCCTTTTCTCTTTATGCCAATGCTCATATCTGTTTCACATGAAGTGTTGTTATACATATATAAAAACCGTTGCTGGCGCCTATGTGTCATGCACGTGAGCCGCTACTGAGGATTTTAATCCTGAACTAGCGCCGACACTCACATATTATGCACGTGAGGCACCGCTCTAGTCCCGGAAAGAATCAATGCGGGCTTTCACGTATCGTGCACGTGAGGCGCTGCGGATGGAGTCGTTTCACCTCCTTGCTCTGATTCCCATGTGTCAACTCATTCTTTTCCCATGCCCTTTTTGCCGAGCCTTGGGAATAGCTCCACCATGCACCACACTTTCTGTTCCTAGACTTGAATTCTCCTCTTTATAATCTGAAGCTCTGCTTCTCCCTTCTTTCACAAGGAAAGAACCACTTTTTAACAAACCAAGAGTTATGGCTTGCAATCGTCCGCATGCTCGTCGGCAACCACAGGAGGTACTTATCGAGGGAATCGTCCCTCGTTTTTCTACGCGTTTAGCAGATCTCGTTCTCACTGATGACCAATGTGGCATGGTGATGTACGAGCTTCTGGCTCGTAGGGGCTCTCCTCTTCCTGTCGGCTCCATTAGGCTTCGGATGATCCTCTCGTCTGTACTTGCTGACATCCCTCCTCATCCAGCAGAGATAACTCTAGCGATGCTCGACGCGGTGGAGGACAAGATTGAGTGCTTTCATGAGGCTTATTTGATTATCCAGCCTCTGAGGGATTGTTCGATTTGTCTGCTAAGCCAAATACGGGCTCAGCAGGCCATCATGTCTGCCTTCGCTGATGAGCATGATGCTGGGGAGCGATTTCTCATGAAGATTACCGCTTCGACATGGTGGAGAAGGCAGAGAGGGAATTAGAGAATTGTATATTTTTTTGTTAACCCTTGTAGCTCTGATCCCATAAATAAAAATAATGACGAACATTTCATCCCCAGTGCATATTCATATGGGCATCCTGCCTCTGTACACATATTTTGTATTTTAATCTTTAGAAGTTTCTGATGCATGCATCTAGACATAGGTGAATATTGGACTGAAGTGATGCATAGCATTTAGCCGGTTTCTAGCTGGCACACACGACTTTTATTAGAATTTTGATCTGATAATATAGCGAGCGGATTCAAGCGTCTTCTCAGATCTCGATCCTTAAGAAATGTAGTTCTGAACCTCGAGGCCCATGGGTTGCTCCTTTCTGTTTCTTGATGTCTTGACTTGGCGTAAAGTAGTTTATGTACTCATTTCGGAGTTTATAGTTTATTCACTCATTTCGAAGTCTCTAGTTTATGTACTCATTTCGGAGTTTGTAGTTTATTCACTCATTTCGGCGTCTTTAGTCTATGTACTTATTTCGGAATTTGTAGTTTATTCACTCATCTCGGAGTCTCTAGTTTATGTACTCATTTCGGACTTTGTAGTTTATTCATTCATCTCAGAGTTTCTAGTTTATGTACTCATTTCGGAGTTTATTTAGTTTACCTCCCTTGGGTTTACAGGAAAACTTGTCCTAACGTTATATGTAGATAACCTCCATTCTTTACGACAGAGGTCCGTTAGGTTTGTGGTACTAGGGTTTTGGTCCGTGGTACCATCGTGTTGGCTGATATATTCCTCGATATGTGGTCTTTAAGCCGTTGTTCGAGTAACCCCGCGACTGTCATGTCTCTGATCCCTTCAGGGTCTGGGCAAGACATCTTCAAGTAATCTTCTTAGGCTATATCACCGTCGGAAGAGCAAACGTTAGGAATTTTCCATGACGCTTTTTACTTGAGGTTAGGCTCGGTTTGGAGCCCCGATAAGTCATAACCACTCCGTACCGGTGTGGGATGATCCCCGATAGTCTTTTAGGCTTTATATGAGTTGTCGTCAAGACCCGAAACTGGGAATAAGTCTTTGCTTCATTTCTTGTTTTGACGATGTCGCGCCAATTCTTTGCTGAAGTAGGGTAGACATCTGTAAGACCTCTATGCTGTATATATCATAGTTGAAGCCTGGAGCTAGGAATATGCCATTCTCCCGTTTTATTTGATAGTTGTGTCTGCGTCCTGCTGAAATGAGGAGGGGAACGCCGAGATAGCCTCTAGGTTGTATATGCGCTGTCGAGACTTGGAGTTAGGATTTTCCATGACACCATTTTTATTTGACCCTTGGGTCTTTGTTGACGTCGTGGTTGCATCCAGTAGGAATGAGAAGGTACGTAGGGGTATTCTTTAGGTTGTGTATGGACCGTCAAGACTTGGAGCTAAGTTTTTGCCGTAACTCCACTTTTGATTTGACCCTTGGGTCTTTTTTGACGTCGTGTCTGCATCCTGTCGGAATGAGAAGGTACGTCGGGGTAGTCTTTAGGTTGTGTATGGATCGTCAAGACTTGGAGCTAGGGTTTTGCTATGACTCCACTTTTTATTTGACCCTTAGGTCTTTGTTGACGTCACGTCTGCATCCTGTCGGAATGAGAAGATACGTTGGGGTAGTCTTTAGGTTGTGTATGGACCGTCAAGACTTTGAGCTGGGGTTTTGCTGTGACTCCACTTTTGATTTGACCCTTAGGTCTTTGTTAACGTCGTCTGCATCCTGTCGGAATGAAAAGGTACGTCGGGGTAGTCTTTAGGTTGTATATGGACCGTCAAGACTTGGATCTAGGGTTTTGTCGTAACTCCACTTTTGATTTGACCCTTGGTTCTTGATTGATGTCGTGTCTGCATCCTGTCGGAATGAGAAAATACGTCGGGGTAGTCTTTAGGTTGTGTATAGACCGTCAAGACTTGGAGCTAGGGTTTTTCCGTGACTCCACTTTTGATTTGACCCTTGGGTCTTTGTTGACGTCATGTCTGCATCCTGTCGGAATGAGAAGATACGTCGGGTAGTCTTTAAGTTGTGTATGGACCGTCAAGACATGGAGATAAGGTTTTGCCATGACTCCACTTTTGATTTGATCCTTGGGTCTTTGTTGACGTCGTGTCTGCATCCTGTCGGAATGAGAAGATACGTCGAGGTAGTCTTTAGGTTGTGTATGGACCGTTAAGACTTGGAGCTAGGGTTTTGCCGTGACTCCACTTTTGATTTGACCCTTGGGTCTTTGTTAATGTCATGTCTGCATCCTGTCAGAATGAGAAGGTGCGTCAGGGTGATCTTTAGGTTGTAAATGTTGCCATCGAGGTCTGGCTCTCCCTTTGACGGAGCCTGGTGGGAAAATATGGTTCTCTTTTTCATTTGTGCCCATGGATTATATACAGGGGTCAGTGTAGACTCACTTGCAGGGCAGAGAATATTTTATTTTATTTTATTTTTTATTGCCGCGATACTCTATATTTTCAGCACTTCATATCGCGAGAGTCGTGATTGCCCAATCAATTTGGCTATTTTTTGCGGTGCCCAATCATTTCGGTTGTTTTTTTATATTTTTACTCGTTGCTTTTTATTGCGAGTTGCCCAAACATTTCGGCTGTTTTTATATGCATATTTTGCTCGCTGATTTTTATTGCGAGTTGCCCTATCATTTGGGCAATTTCATATGCATTTTTTTACTTGCTTATGTTTTTATTGGGAGTTTGGAATCTGATACCAACCTTGGCATTAGCATCGCTATGACTGGAATATTGCCATGAGCGAATCATCATTTGCCGTGAAAGGACTTGGAGTTTGACACCTGTTTAGGCATTAGTATCGCTGCAACTGGGATATTGCCAGGAGCGAATCATCATTTGCCAGGGTTAGGATCCTGTCGACTAAGGATTTTTGACTTTATGAGCCGTAAAGGTCTCATACAGGTATTTCTCCCTATGAGTCGTGAGAATCTCGTAAGCGTATTTTCTCCTTAGGAAACATGGGGATTCTTAAGTGTGTGTTCTCTTATAAGTCGTAAGGATCTTATAAGAGTATTTTCTCCTTATAAGTCGAGAGGATTTATAAGTGTCGTTCACCATATAAGAACATTTCTCGTCATTGGTGGAACTTGGCGGGGAAATTGTTTATTTGTGCCCGTGGATTGTATACAAGGGCCAATATTGGACCGCCTGTAGGGCAACTTGGGGGATATGAAGGCTTAAGAACAGGTTAGGATCCCCATAGCTTAAGACTTTTGAATCCTATGAGCCGTGAGGGTCTCATAGGAGGAGTTCTCCTTATGAGTCGAGAGGATCTCGTAAGTGTAAAAAAATTTACGAGATTGCGCCCTTCTGAGTTTTCACAAGCTTGCCGGTAATCCTGCTGTTTTTAGTCACGGCGCCCTTTCGGGTTTTCATCCGTATCCATTTTGCTTGTGGACATACCGATTTTTTAATGACCCATCTCTTTGCCAGTAGGACTTGGGGGTGACTTCACCGCTGGAGTAGTTGTGTAGCCAGTGGGACTTGGGGGTGACTTCACCGCTGGAGTAGCTGTGTAGCCAATAGGACATGAGTTGCAGTCTTCGTCGTTGGGGCTTCGATTGCAATAAAGATCTCAAGAGAGAATATTGCTGTATTTGAGGCGGTGCGCTAGTTTATGGACGTTCCGGTCCATTATCGCCATGTTTTGAGGCAAATATTTAGTTTTAAGGACTTCTCGGTCCATTGCCGCCATGTTTGAGGCGAATAATTAGTTTAATGACTTCTCCGTCCGCTGTCGTCTCCTTTGAGGCGAACAATTAGTTTAAGGACTTCTCGGTCTGGTATCTCCGTTTTTGAGATGAAGTTTTAGTTTAAGGACATCTCGGTCCAATGTCACCATATTTGAGGGGAATTTTTAGTTTAAGGACATTTCGGTCCGTCATCGCCATATTTAAGGCAACGGAGTTTATTTGCATACTACTCTCAGATTTTTTGAATCAGGAAGATAGAGAGCGGATACGAGCGTCATCATCTATCATTAATCTAGGTCATGACTCGTTAGGCGTAGTAATTTTTTTAGGAATGAGCCGTTTATTAGCCGGAAGGGTCTTTCGCCATGCATATCCATGAGCAGGTAGGCTCTATCTTGGTAGACTTTGTTTATGATGTACGAGCCTTCATAGTTTGGCTCGAATTTCCCCCGTTTTACACGATTGAGGATCATCGGTCTTTTGACGACTAGCACGAGCTCGCCTTGGCGGAACGTTCTCGGCCTGGTCAGTTTTTCATATAACCGTGTCATCCTTGCCTTATAAGTCTCCAGGTTTTGATGTGCTATAAGACGAGTTTCGTCGAGGTCATCGAGCTCCTCAAGCCGAAGATGAGCATTTTCTTCATTTATCATCTCGTGTCGAATCGCTACTCGTAGAGAAGGGAGTTCTATTTCCAGGGGAAGCACTGCTTCCGTGCCAAATATCAACACGTATGGTGTTGTATTCGTGGCCATTTTGAGCGTTGTTCGGTATGCCCAGAGAACTTCATACAACCTTTCGTGCCAGTCTTTTTGGTTTCTGGACACCGTTTTCTTTATAATTTTTGTCAAGGTCTTGTTGAAAACTTCAGCTAGACCGTTGGCACGAGGATTATAGACTGAAGAGTATCTCCAATCTATCTTATATTGTTGTACAAAGCGGCTGATTTTATAGCTTCTGTAGGATGGCCCGTTATCCGAGATAATTCATCGTGGAGTGCCGAACTGATAGATGACATGTGTCTTGAAGAAATGGAGGATATTCTCCGCCTTCCCTTCCCTTAGTGGTACTGCTTCTGCCCACTTAGAAAAGTACTCGGCCGTTGCCAGTATGAACCGATATCCTTTGGATGATATTGGTTCAATAGGGCCGATTATATCGGTTCCCCACATTTCTAATGGCCTGCTAGCTATCGTTGGGTGTAGCGGATTTGGATGCTGGTGGATGAAGTCATCGTGAATTTGGCACGGGTGACACTGCTTCGCATATTCGTGGCAGTCCTGAATCATTGTGGGCCAATAATAACCCATTCTTTTGATCTTCAGCTTCATCTTTGGCCCAACTTGGTGAGAACCGCAGAATCCGTCGTGAGTTTCTTGGACGACTCTCTTTGCTTCTTTTGGCCCCAGGCATCTTAGCCACAGACAGTCGAACGATCTCTTATATAGAGTATCATTGACGAAGGCAAATGACATAGCTCGTTTTATGAGCTGATGTTGAGACGACGCATTTTCGGGCGTTCTTCGAGATTTGAAGTGGTCAATGAAGACTTCTCTCCAGTCGATGACCTTTTCTTCATCCCCTATTTGAAGGGCTGCTTGTTCGGCTCGAATTTCCCCCGTTTTGCACGATTGGGGATCATTAATCTTTTGACTACTAGTACGAGTTCTCCTTGGCGGAATGTTCTCGGCCCAGTCAGTCTTTTATATGACCGTATCATCCTTGCCTTATAAGTCTCCAGGTTTTGCTGTGCTATAAGACGAGTTTCACCGAGGGCGTCGAGCTCCTCAAGCCGAAGATGAGCATTTTCTTCATCTGTCAGCTCGTATCGAACCGCTATGGTTTATGATATCTTTCGGTGTCTTCGAAGTCTAGTAGGAAGTACTTTGTGTCTTCATATTTCCGAACCTCGTTTACGGAGAACGGGTTTAGCTCTCCCATGACGGTGTATTCCGATTGATCTTTGAAATACTTCATACACTGATGTTGTGTAGAAGGGATGACGTTGTACTCATGCAACCAGGGCCTGCCGAGAAGAGCATTATAGCAAGTCTTGGCGTCAATGACATGAAATTTGATGTCAGTGATGAACAGCCCGAAGCGTAACGTCAGTATTACAGACACAAGCGTCCGTAACGACTGTGAGTCGAACCCGAAAATGGTAATTTGGTCTTGGGCCAAGTGCTGAACATTCATGCAAATCTCTTTCAGCACTTTCAGGTTGAAAAGATTGACGGAGGATCCGTTGTCGACAAGGATTTTGCCTATCTTGATGTCATGGCAGTACCCAGTGACGTATAATGAACAATTATGCTCGCACGTTTTGAGGAGGAGATCTTCATCGCTGAACGTAATGTCAGCTGTGTGAACCTTTGCCAGCTCATCCTTCATCTTCTCTTCTGCGAGGAAAGCTTGGAACTGATCAGGCTCTTGTAATGCCTTGATCAGAGAATCTCATGCCTCTTTGGATAGGAGGAGAGCATATGTCACGCCCCTCTTCCCGGTGTACAGGGAGGGAATGCGTCTGGTCCTCTACGTATTTACTCTGAAGTAAACACGCTAAACGTATCTAAGCAATATAAAGTAAATGTACACAAGAAAGATGACAATAGATGTAATTGAATAACAACTTTTATTTATTAAACATTCTTTTACAGGTACAACTAGAAATATAAATACATGAATAGAAAGCAATGCCTAAATAATGGCATAACTAAAATGAAAATATATACAAGTGCCTACAGCTCTGGGTCAAAGGCTAACTGCTCCAAATCATCCATATTGGGCTCGATCTCCAGTGAGTCCGATCCACCTGACAACATTCCAAAGAAAGAAGAAAGGAATGTCGTCAGCGAACAATCGCTCGGTAAGTCCCAAAGATGAGTAGAGATAGAATAGATTGAAAGAGAATATAGCTAGTACTGTTTAATTATAATGTTAACGCAGTTGTTTGTAGCTTGGTACAGAATATGCCAGTGTATACGAGAGGAGTCCCACTATTCCGGAGACTAAGGTATACGGAGCACAAGGAACCGTTCAGCCACGGTACAACGACAATGGATATTTAGGTTAGGTGTATTATGGTTACAGTCTCGTGCCACTTCTAACACATTCCGTACCAATCTACCCCATTAAAAGATCCTGCGATGTCTTTTGTATTAAACGGGACAAGAACACGATGTCAGGATGCAGCCATAGGGTATGGGGTATGATGCAGGCCATGCTAGGTATTTAAAATATATTATCAGGTTATAATTTGTAAAATATATGCAGATACTAAAAACATGGTACATGTATATAGATCCTAGGAATGAATGGATCATCAGTACTAGCAAGGATATGTCATAATCTAGAACCAAGACGGGTTTCAAGCATACGGGTCGGGTCAGATACAACCACCGATACCAAATGCACTATCCACACCCGAATCAAATAATAATCAAGAAATAGCCACAAGATTAGGAAATACTCAAATAAATTATGGTATAAATGAACTAAGGCGTTACACTTTTGCTTCCATCTTGGTACCTAACATATCCTTCCATCTATCTTCCAGCGACATGACTTTTCCGAATGACCTCTCCTCAGACTCTAGTTCCCAGGATTGCACAGAGAGGATCCTGAATGCACTAACGACTCTCGCGGAAGCCCAAGAAAGGAAGACTGGCCTACTTACTGTGGGTCTTACCGCATTTGGAGGACCCTCTGCTCTCTTTGCCGCCCCCGGGGGTGCCGCTGCACCAGCTATACCTACCAGAGCTGGCACTATGTCAGATTTCCGGAGGCTACACCCGGCTGTGTTTACAGAGTTGGCTGAAGCACTTGAGGCCGAGTAATGGTTAGTCAATGTGGAGAACCTATTGAGGGCCGCACGAGTCCCCGATGAAGAGAAAGTGAACGTGATAAAGATCCAGCTGGAAGACGAAGCTCGTACTTGGTGGTCCATCGAAGAGAGTAGACTCGATGGGCAGATTGAATGGAGCAAGTTCAAAGAATGCTTCTTGGACCACTATTTCCCTTCCACCGCCAAAGCAGAAATGGAGGAAAGGTTTATCTTTCTGAAGCAACATGGTAGTCCCGTTGATGTATATGTGGCAGAGTTCAACCGTCTGAGCCGATTCACTTCATATATGGTCGCTTCAGAGGCCACCAGGGCCAGACGTTTCTTGCAGAGACATGATTTTGAGCTGTAGCAGTTGATTGCATCTCTCAAGTTGCAGACTTTCGCGCAGGTGCTCCACGTTGCACGAATTCAAGAGAAGCTGATCAATAAATTTAAAGGCCCCATCTCGCGTGACAAGAAGCCCCATGTAATCCCAAAATGTACTCATACATCGTCCCGAGGGGTCATACCAGTTCACAGGCTAGGGACGATGCAGATAAAGCGTCCCTTTGTGCCCCAGCAGCAGCAACAGAGGAAAACTTTAGTTTGCGATTATTGTCACAGGGACGAGCATACCCAGAAGGACTGTCGCCGTGCCAAGGGACAGTGTTTGATTTGCGGATCTAGTCAGCATGAGGTTAGTGGTTGTCCTCAGCAAATAGAGTTACAGGGATGATCTGGGCCGCAGCAGCGGGGGTCATTTGAGCAGAGGCTGACCAACCCAGGTCATGGTTAGGGACGGGCTTTCACCCTGACTTCCCAGCAGGCAGAGGCCTTAGGTGAAGTTATTACAGGTACTCTACTCATTCATTCTACGCCAGCTAGAGTGCTATTTTATTCAGGAGCATCACATTATTTCATATTTTCACATTTCGTCGACACCCACTTCATACCACATGAACCATTAACCAAGAGATGTGAGATACATACGGGTAATGGTATTATAGAGACTAGTCGAGAATATAGATCTTGTCCAGTTGTAGTGTGTGGCAGGGAATTCTACGCGAATTTCCTTTTAATCGGGACAAACAGCTATAACACGATTCTTGGGATGGATTGGATGAGTACATTCCATGCGATCATCGATTGCTGAGCTAGGAACATGACCTTCCGCATCTCCAATCACCCTGAGTTTGTTTTCGAAGGAAGAAGTGAATCTCTAGAGCCAGCCAAATATAGAGCTAAGCCGAAGGTATTGACAGCTATAGAGATTGATGAGAGCCCTGTACCAGAGATCGTTCGAGATTTTCTTGATGTGTTCCCTAAAGATTTACCAGGTCCACCACCTCCTCGCATCTTGGGATTCTCAATCGACCTGATTCTAAGTACATCAAGTTTCTCGGGTACCATACAGAATGGCGCCAGTTGAATTGGCAGAATTGAAGAATAAAATTGGAGATCTTCTAGAGAAGGGATTTATTCGTCCAAGCACTTCGCCATGGGGTGCACCAGTCTTATTGGTGAAGAAGAAGGATGGATCGCTGCGGATGTGCATAGACTACCGTGTGCTGAACAGAGTAATGATAAAGAACAAATACCCCATTATGCGCATCAATGACTTATTTGATCAATTGGGTGGTGCCAAGGTGTTTTCGAAGCTGGATCTTCGTTCGGGTTATCATCATATCAGAGTAACAGTTGAAGATGTATGCAAGACGGCTTTCCGGACCCGATATGGGCATTATGAGTTTCTTGTGATGTCGTTCGGTGTTAACAATGCTCCAGCAATATTCATGGATCTGATGAACAGGGTATTTGCAAAATACTTGGACACTTTTGTTGTAATATTTATCAATGACATACTAGTCTACTCTAAGACTCGGGAGGAGCACGCCGAACATTTGCCAACTGTACTACAAATTCTGCGGGAAAAGAAGCTATACACCAAATCGAACAAGTGCGAGTTCTGGCTCAACAAAGTGCAGTTCTTAGGACACATTGTTTCGGGCGAAGGTATTTCAGTGGACCCAATGAAGATAGAATATGTTAAAGATTGTCCGACACCGAAGTCAGTGGCAGAGATCAGAAGCTTCCTGTGATTGACAGGATATTATCGGCATTTCGTTCAGGACTTTGCACGGGTTGCTGAACCCTTGACAAAACTGACACGGAAGGAAGTGCCTTATGTGTGGTCAGAGGAATGTACACAGGCTTTTGAGTTACTGAAACAAAAGTTGACCACGGCTCCTATTCTTACAGTACCGGATAATTTGGGTGGTTTGGTGATACACAACGATACTTCACGGAAAGCTTTAGTCCGTGTTCTGATGCAGCACGGTCGGGTAGTTGCTTATTCCTCACGGCAGCTGAAGAATGATGAGAGGAAATACCCAACACACAACTTGGAGTTAGCTGCTGTGGTTTTCACCTTGAGGATCTGGAGACATTACTTATTGGGCGAAAAAGTGGAAGTGTACATGAATCACAAGAGTCTGAAATACGTGTTCACTCAGAAAGAATTAAATATGAGGCGAAGCCGATGGCTAGAACTGTAATATCCAGTCCCCTTTGTACGCCAATACCCGTATTTAAAATAAAATGTTGTTCTAAATAATTTACCCATTTTTTAATTTTATTTATATTTTATTTTCCTATATCCAAATATTCTATTTATTTTCCCCAATACCCTAACATATATTTTACCCAAATGGTTTCACTACAACCTAACCCAAAGCCCAAGCCCCACTATCCCAAGCCCGATCCCTTCCCGAATTGCCACTTTATTTTTGAATTTCCCCCATTTAAACTCCACTTAATTCACAATTATTCCCCTTAATACCCAAATATATCATATTAATTATTATTTAATTTCATTAATTCTCTCTCTCTTTAAACTCTCCCCTTTTCTTTCCCCGTTCACTCTCTCACTCTTTAACTCTCTCTCCCCTCTCGATCTCACACACACACTCTCTCTCCTCGTTTTCCCTCTCCCTCTGTCTCCTAAAAAAAGGATCACAACCGAGCAACCCCACCGTGCCCTCCTTTCCCCGCCATAGCGGCCACCGTTGTAGTGGTCATCGTCGTCGTCATAACCATTGCCATCGCTCGAGCCGAGGCCTAACTTACCGTGTTGCCGTGTCATGCCCAACCCGTGCATGCGTCGAGCCTAAGCTATTTGTTGTCGTAATAGTCTCTAGGCAAGTGAAAATCTTCACTTGTTTCTCATGTTACAGTATAGAGAAATTACATTAGAACTCTAGATACACAAAAATAAACGCAACTATATATATATATATATATATATATATATATATATATATATATATATATATATATATAATGCTTGAATGTGGTATAACGAATCATCGTGATGATGTAATCTGAATAGAGCCCGGTTAGGGCTTATTACTGTACTGGTAACCCGTATGGGTTAAATGTTTGACATCGATTTAAATGAGTTAGAGGAAACTATAAATTCAATCGAGAACCAAATGGTTATCTTAGATGTTCGATGAGGTCCTTGAGCGAAAACCTAATCAAATATGGCGGAATTTATAGCTACTAGATTTCTTTAGTAATAATGGATAACACGTAAAATGTTGGGTTGAAACTACGGGCTTTAATACCATGAAATGACTCCCCCATTTAGATCTGACAGATCTAAAATTTCTCGCACACGTAACTTGTGAAAATCATAGTAAATTATACATATACCGGAATGTTGTGTTCGAGGGCTCTTATCGAAGCCAACTCGACAATCTAGAACCATCTATATTATATATTTCGATACAGCTATAACACAATGATGAAAACTGATTGGAAGCACGGCTCTGAACTGTAGTCCAGATCAGTACTGCTTGTCAACACCTGAATTAAAATGTTCTTATAACTCTGTGTGAAAATGATATTATGCGGAACCCTATACCGTTGCGAAGATTATTCTGTTAGATAACTATTGGTGGTGGTTTCATTCGTTTCTACCGACGTTTGCTATTTTAATCATATTTTAAATCGTCGTTACTTACTGCAGTCCCAAGCAGGGACAGAACATATAATCTTAAAAAGTGCATATCTTCCAGCACACAGTGGATATTGTCAATACGTTTAGTGTGTTGGAAACCTCATTAATATACCTAAACATTACTCAACTGTATTATTGCTTAATTATGATCCCAACAGGGTGAAAACTGTGTTACGAAATGGACTTTCAGTTAAGGAACTGAATTTCCAGTAGAGAACACTTAAAAAGAAATGACCGTAATTCGCAAACCCGGAATCCGATTAATTTGAAACTAATTTCGTTGAATGGATAATTAAGTTTACTTTCTACCCCTTTGGTATCATTTTGCTTAATTATAATTGTATGATTTGATGTGATTATTTTTCTAAATTCCTAAGAGGCGTAATGACTTATTGCATATGACTTGCTTAGCGGTATGATTCACATATTTACCCTACTGTGATACCTTTAGCAATAGTGAGCACCCTTATTAATTTTTTGTGTATATTGCATTTTCGAACGTGAGTGGTATCGATTTAGTTGTGTCGAGTACGCCACTGAAAAGTAAACGATTCGTGATAGTGAACAGCACAGTAAATAGTGAATAAAACAGTGTTATTGGTGCGTACTTGTACACAACTAGCCCATATTTATAAATAGTGAAACTTGGGGGAAAGGGAAAATCGAAGTGGAAAGGAACTTATATTTAGTGAGATTAGCGATTTAGAGGATGATCATTCGAACAACGACTCTTATATATATTAAATTTAGACTTAGCGGTCCGGCTGACAAGGTTATGTCCCGGACAACAGTGGGCCGTAGTCTCGGGTATGCACGGGACTTTCATTAAATATGATCACTCCTTTCTGCAAACTCGATTTCAAAATTGACTTAGAGACCAGTAGGAACACAGGTCATACATTGCATTGATTGTAAACATATCTATTACTTGCATTCAATGTCCCCATTGTTACTAATTTTATTCCATGCCTCATTATTGTTATTATATTATTGCTATTGCGTCGCTCTGAAGACCTGAGTATGTATGCTCAGAGCTTGGAGAGGACCCGGTTCAGGAGTCAGACTTACCATTCGAGCTCGCAGAGATCTAGACGGTCGTACCTTCAGTACTTTTACCGTTTTCCATAAATCAACCTTGTATTCGCACTTGGTTAGTAGTTTCCTTTTCTTTCGAACTATTGTAAACTGTGAATAATGAGATTGGATGTAATAAACTAGTGATATGTTTCCTTTACTTTTGTGTTGTGTTTACTGATTTCTATGTAATGCTAGAAGCCGAAGTGTGACTACGGCGGGATTGTTCCCTGACCGTAGGAGCATGGCTGTCCTAGTCGTCCCCCGAATTCCGTATTTTGGGAAGCGGGCGTGACAAGAATTAATGGCGGACTACGAGACTTACAGTACCATCCAAGGAAAGGATATGCCGTACCCGACGCTCTCAGTCGCAAGCCAGCGGTCTTGAAGTTGACCAGTCAGAGGAGCATCATTGAGGACTTTCAAAAGCTCGAACAAGAGGTTGTTACAAGGAGTGCAACTGGGCAGCTTTGGCAATTACAGGTGCAATCTTCACTTGTAGATCGCATTAAGGATGCACAAGCTGATGATCCTCGATTGTAGAAGTTCAGAGAGCATGTAAAAGCCGGGTTGAGGACAGATTTACTCATACATTGAGACGGTTTCCAATGGTGATGTTCGAGAAGAAGTACTAGTTGAGGCTCACAGTTCAGCTTATTCGGTACATCCGGGAGGCACGAAAATGTACCAAGATCTGAGGAAGCACTATTGGTGGAACGAGATGAAGTGGGAGATTGCACGATTTGTGTCCAAGTGCTTAGTATGCCAACAAGTAAAGGCGGAACACCAGAGGATAGCTGGATTGTTGCAACCGCTTCCGATACCCAAGTGGAAATGGAAGCACATCACTATGGATTTCGTGACTGCCTTACCACGGAGTCTAAAAGTCAACAATGCCGTCTGGGTTATCGTCGACCATATTACGAAAGCAGCACATTTTATACCTTTTCGAGTGGGACAGTCGACAGAGTCGCTTGCGAAGAAGTACATGCAGGAAGTAGTTTGACTTCACGGAGTTCCGGTCAGCATAGTATCGGATTGAGACACCAGATTCGTTTCGCACTTCTGAAAGAGCTTACAGGAGAATCTGGGTACACCTCTCAAGTTCAGCACGACTTACTATCCACAGACGGATGGACAGTCCGAGCGTACAATTCAGACTCTCGAGGACATGTTGAGGGCTTGCATGCTAGACTTTCAAGATTCTTGGGAGGATCACCTTCATCTGGTGGAGTTTTCTTATAACAACAGTTTCCAAGCTAGCATCCAGATAGCTCCGTTCGAAGCACTTTACGGACGGAAATGTCGACTCCCTGTTTGTTAGGATGACATTGGTGAGCGAAGGTTACTGGGTCCCGAGCTTATAGTTCAAACGGTGGACAAGGTTCAGATGATCAGGCAGCGCATCAAGACTGCTCAAGTCCGACAGAAGAGTTGGGCAGATGCCAGCAGGAGATCGTTAGAGTTTGAAGTCGGTGATCATGTGTTCTTGAAGATTTCACCTACTTACGAAGTGATCAGGTTTAGGAGTTATGGGAAACTCAGTCCCCGATTCATCGGACCGTTCGAAGTACTAAAGCGAGTAGGGGAGGTGGCTTACTGACTTGCCTTACCCCCATTGTTAGCTGGCGTGCACAACACATTTTATGTATCACAGTTGCGGCGCTACATTCAAGACGACAGTCATATCCTCGATCATTCGGAATTGAAATTGGGTACCAACTTATCTTATGTGGAGCAGCCTACTACTATACTCGACCGTAGAGAGAAAGTATTGAAGAATAAGGTCATTTGGCTTGTCTGAGTATCTTGGGGTGGTTGTTCGCCTGGGGAATCTACCTGGGAACGTGAAAAAGATATCCATTCACGGTTCCCACATTTGTTCGAGTAACTGTTTGTATCGTTGCATCCTTATTTTCGTTCTTTTAATTTCGAGGATGAAATTTTTGTGAGAAGGGTATGATGTAAGAACCGGTTTCCTTGTGTACGTATTAACCGTATTTTATTAATATTTTTTCCCTAATTTAAATTCTATTATTTTCCTATTCTAGTTTTCCCTATTGACTATTCCATAACCCAAGCCCAAACACTTTTCCCCTTTCCTTTTTCCTATCTCTTTTCCCAAAGCTCAAACTCAATATTCTAAACTCTCCTCTTTCTCTTCCCCCAACAGTTTCTTTCTCTCCCCCTTCAAATTCAAAAAAAAAATTATTCTTTTTTAATTCCCCATAAATCCCCATTAACACCCAAATCTATCCCAAATTAATCACCATAATTCATAATTATTTTCTTTTAAATTAACTTTAATTCTCTCTCTCTCTTTAAACTCTTTTTCTCTCTCTTCCGATTCACACACACACACTCTCTCTCTTTCTCTCTCTCGCTCACACACTCTCTCTTCTCGTTCTTCCCCCTCTCGCTTCACTCTCAAAATAGAGCCACCCCACCGAAGCCGCCGCCATCACCTCCGGCTCCTCACCATCGCTTCCGACGACCATCACCGGGTCCTCTCCTCCTTCGCTACATCCCCTCCACCGATCACAACTCCTTCAATTTTCAACCTCCGAACCCTTCATCCTCGACAAGCTCCTCGTCGCTGTTTCCCCCAATTAGAATGAAACTCTATTTCTAAGACTGAAAAGTAAAGCACCACTTCATGAAAGTGGCTAAACATCAAAGGCAATTTATCTTTGCAAGAATCACATGCAAATTAAATCATACGATGCACAAGCACAACAGATAACTAAAATAAAAAGACCCTTAACAGATAATGAAGTACTTGATTAAAAAGAAAGATACTTGTTCATTATTATTATTATTACATTTAAAAAAGATCACCAAATATGGGATCGGAAAGACAAAGGTTCGCAAAAATAAGAAGAAGATTCTCCAGTTCCCTTTCTGTCTTCTCCACCACATTGAAGCGTTGGTCCTCCCGAGAAGTAGACGCCCAACGATCATCGCCACATTCGTCAGAAAAGGTGGCGATGACAACCCGGCGAGCCCGTATCTGTCTCAGCAAGTGGAAAGAACAGTCCCTCAGGGCTTTGGTGATCAAGTGCGCTTCAAAGAAGCACTCGATCTTATCCTCGGCGGCGTCAAGCATTGCCAAGGACATCTCTACTGGAGGAAGAGGAAGATCAGCGAGCACCGAGGCAAGGATCATCCAAAGCCAAATGGAGTGCGAAGGAAGAGGAGACCCCACACGAGTCAAAAGCTCGTACATTGCAACATCGCACTGCTCGTCCGTAAAAGAAGGGTCCACCAAGCGCGCAGCAAAACGAGGAACAGTGTCCCAGATCGGCACTTCCCATGGTTGTCGGCGGGCATGAGGGCGGTTGCAAGCCATGATCGAAGAAGTTCTCTGAAGATGAGAAAAGAAAAGGCTCGGCCTTAAGTTATATATAGACCCAAACACAGAAAATTCTGTGCACAGTGGAATTATTTCCAAGACCCGGGAAATTAAAACTTTGGGGAAATACAAGTTTGACTTGAAAAGAGGAGATGAAAAGATATCTCAGGTGAAGCAACGCTTCCGATTCCCCCAATCAGAGCAAAGCTTTACCTTGAAAATCTAAATTTTAATAAATGAAGCGACGCTTCAGATCCCCTGCGCTGTGCGCAGGATGCCACGTGTCAGAAGTTGATGCGTCAGCACAGCGCCCAAGGCAGTGCGTCCAATCAGAGTAAGGCTCTTTAAAAATAAAAGTAAACCGCGCTGCGCGACACATGTCTACGCAGTTGCGCAGGCACAGCTGCGCAAGCGCCGCGCTGCGCGACACGTGTTTGTGCAGTTGCGCAGGCACAGCTGCGTAAGCACAGCCTGCACGACGTGTGTCTGCGCAGTTGCGCAAGCACAGCTGCGCAAGCACAGCCGCGTAAGCGCTATACTGCACGACGCGTGTCTGCGCAATTGCGCAAGTACAGCTGCGCAAGCGCTGCGCTGCGCGACACGTGTCACGCGCTGAGACGTTTGCGCAAAACAGAATTGAGATTTTAAAGAAATCTTTTCTGTTCTTGTTAAAACAAGAAGATTTTCTTCTGTAAAACAGAGGCCTTTGGATCAAAGATCCAACGGTGGGGAAAATTCCCCAAATCACTCAGAGAAAGATCTCTTTAACAAATTTAACTAATTTATGAGCACTATAAAAAGGACCCCAAACCTCAACTCAAAGGGATCAACATTTTTTTTTGAAAAATCAAGAGTTTCAAACAGAGAGAACTCTGAAAAAGTTTCAAGAAAAAGGTAAAGAACCTTCATGAAATAGAAGAAATTTAATCTAATAAATCATTGATCTAAGAACAAAATCAATGATCTTCACATAATAAACAGTGCTCTGCACTTCTTATGAACCACTAGTTCTTTAAAAACAAGAAAAACAAAATAAAGAACAGTGCTTTGCACTTTTTTTATGAACCTTTGGTTCCTGAAATAAGAAAAAAACTTGTTTTTTCTTTGATCTAAATTAGATCAAGAAAATGAATAGTGCTTTGCACTTCTTTTATGAACCATTGGTTCTTGAATCTAAAAGATTCTCAAATCATAGTGCCTTGCACTTGCAAACTGCGTTGTTGCGCTCCTGGATTGGCGCAAGCCACCAGACCGCGCCATGTGTCAGCAGCGCAGGCGCAGCGCACTGCGCTTGCACGACACGTGTTAACACTACGAGCACTTGTGCTTTCTGATTGGCGCAAAGCGCTTGATAAATGCAATGCATTTCCTAAAAGGGCCAGGCCCAAATCAAAAAGACCAAGCATGCCTAATTAAATTGATGCTCTGCATCATTTATAAATGGGCAGAGCCCAAACGAAATAATAAAAATGCTATGCATTTTAAAAGGGGCAGAGCCCAAACAAAATTGAGGCTCTGCATCATTTATAAATGGGCAGAGCCCAAAACAAATTGATGCTCTGCATCCTTTCTGGGCAGAGCCCAAATAAAAATAAAAATAAATGCAATGCAAAAGCAAATAAAATGTTGAACATTTTCAACTGGACTTAGCCCGATTTTAGCCGTAAGTCCTCAAATTAAATTGACTGAGCAAGATTGCTCTCTTAAATCAATTTATATCCGGTTCGAGGGTACATCTCCGAACTCCTCTGACACATGTCGTTGTAATCATTCAACATCGTCAGAGAGGTGACGGGTCCCGACGACCACACACATCAATATGGACTGCGGGGTCCTTAAACTCGTGGACCGAAATGTCCTTAAACTAATATTGGACCGAAACGTGCTTAAACTAATATTTACCCCAAAATGGGAATGTCGGACCGAAACGTCCTTAAACTAATGTTGGACCGAAACGTCCTTAAACTAATAATGGACCATCACGTCCCTAAACTGGAATACGGACCGAAACGTCCTTAAACTAATGTTGGACCGAAACGTCCTTAAACTAATAATGGACCATCACGTCCCTAAACTGGAATATGGACCATCACGTCCCTAAACTGGAATATGGACCCCTATGTCCCTAAACTGGAACAATAGAGCCCCCAAATGCTTTTTTGTCGGATCCAAACGATCCCGTTAAGTTGATCTTAGTCTTAAATCAGACTAACGTATCTTTAACAAACGTTTAAGTCGATCTTAGCCTAAATACGGCTAACGTATCCTTAAACCAAAACACCAAACCCAAATCTAAGTAAATACGGATTTGGACTAATCCACGTCCTACGGGCGACGATATCGCTTAGTCTCCGTATACAATCCACGGGCAACCGCAAACAAAACAAACACACACGACACGAAGTGAAATTCTGGAGAAGGAGAAAGTTGTTATCGCGATGCGGTAGCGTAATTAACTGCAGGGGCTTGCGCCTGCAGGGAAGAGCGTCCCCACAATCAAAAACCCCTCAAGCGAGGGGGAATCTGACGAAGTCTGCTACATCGGCCGCATCCGTCTAAACCTCCGATACACGGTGCCATAAATCAACTTGGCATCTTCAGAGAGGTAGACGGATAAAACTAAATAGCATCTGCCCCGAATCTCAGGCAAGACGTCCTAATATCTCGCGCCGTCTTTCGGAGGGGAACAGATTCTGGCACGCCCGGTGGGACCTTTTCCTCTTTCCACTCCACACTTCGTGTGTCGTCTTCGCGAACCAATCGCGGTTTGTTAAATGGTTGACTTTGGATTTTAAGTTACTAAGATTTGGTCTTTTGCTTGGCGCAGAACTCAAGCATCAATGGCCTCTAACTGCACCAACTACTCGAAGTGCCACTGCAACGGATGCTCCACCTCCCCCGGAGGTGTAGCATATGGGCCCCAAGCGGCTTCCTTCCTCGCTCTGCCAGTAGACCAGGTGACCCAGGCCACCACCGGCCTGTTTTTCGGGACCATGATCCCACCTACAAGCTTCTCTATGCCAATACCTGCACCGGAAGTGAACAAGAAGTCGGTCTTCGATCGGCTCACTGCTACGACGGCCCCTGTCAACGGGTCGCCCACTACCAAACCAACAGCCTCTGTTTTCGCCAGGATGGATCAGAACTCTAAATTGGCTGTCCCAAGGAAGGCAATAACTGCTGCTCCAGAAGTCGTCAAGGCGGCTTCCCCTGTCAAAGAGTCAGTCTTTTCAAGACTGACGATTCCTGCTCCTGCCCCTGCTCAAGGATCTGTCTTCGACAGGTTGAATATCATCCCTCAAAAGACAACTTCAGTTTTTAAGAGGTTAACACCAGCGGCGCCTCATTCAGATAGGGGGAAAAAAGAAGCTGTCTCAATCTCAGAGTCAGTCCCAATGGCTCGTCATGCTCGACGTCGCCATTGGCAACGAGTGAGGAAGGCAGGGGGCAACTCCCCCTCAGGGCTAACTCCACCGGCTCCAGTGGTAGAAGTCAACGCTGCTGTTCCAACTGGGAAAAGCTTTGAACTGCTGAGGAGGGTACGTAAGAATTCTCCAACCGCTACATTGAAAAGATCTCCTCCACTTGCGGAGAGAGTTCCGGAAACAAAACAGGAACAACCCCCTCAACGGCTGTCCTAAAAAATTTATAAAGTTTGGCGGAGAGTTCAAGACTCCGTAATTGACCCGGATCGCTCTCGTCAACAGAAAAAGGCGAAAGTGGAAAAAGAAAAAGACCGTCCGATCAAACAGGAAAGGATGACAGTCACCAGGGTGCCCAAAGCAACGGCCCCCTCAACTTCTATGGCCCATAAAAGAAAAAGGCCGGAGAAAGTGCCAACGCCGATGACGAATATCAGAGGTGGTGAACCCAAACGCCCTAAGTCAGGGGGCATTGTAGTTCATACCGTCTACGTGGCTTCTGGTAAAGAGGACAGTCGCATATCTATGGGTCGTCGACCGTTTACGCGATCAGTGACCAAGGCACAGGAGCAGCAACAGAAGCTCCAAGAGATGATGAACGCTATGGCCGTACTTACTGGGCCAAAAGAAAACCCCGAAACGTCCTCGGATGAATGCCAAGAGGAAGAAACCGACGCCGAATTCCTTCGTCGAATATTGGAAAAGAAGGACAAAGAGGCTGCTGAACAAGCAGCCAACATACAGCGTATGGGCCTCCTCTTCCAAGACATGGTAGGAATGATGATACAACAAGATCCTCCGGCCGAAGAGCCCCCGATCGTCCTTGGAGACGATAGGGGAGAGACATCAAATCCTCCGCCAGCTCTGTCGACGGTTAAGGAGGATACAATCTCCAAAGCTGATTTGGACGAGTACATAGCCCAACAAATACGGGTTCATCATGCGACCGAAGCAGCCGGCCAGGTCGTAAAAACAGGGCGGCCATATCCAAGTTGGTACGACCAAATCAAGTACCCGCCCGGTTACACAATTCCCAAGTTCCATGTCTACAAGGGGACGGGCAATCCTCACCAGCATGTTGCCCAGTTCAGGGTACTCTGTGGCAACACCGACGGTGACGACAAGCTGTTGCTTCGCCAGTTTGTTAGAAGTTTATCAGATACGGCGTTCGAGTGGTACTCTAAACTCCCGAACGACTCTATCAAGACCTTCGCAGAGATGGAGCTGCTGTTTACTCAGCGTTTTGCAAGCGCCAGTGAATGCACCCCGATGACGGCACTGATTAACGTCAGGGTAAAGCCAGGCGAGACGTGGGTTCAATATGCTATACGGTGTCGGAACTTATGGTCGAAGTGCGAGCAGCGCATTGAAGAAGCTCCCGCAGTGGGTATGTTTGTGGGAACCCTTGACCCGCAAGCAACCATATCACAATTTATGATGTTTTTCAAGCCGACTACCTTCCAAGCCTTGATTGACAAGCTAGCGCAAATGGATCAGATGGGTCATAAACCCCCTCTTCCAAAGCCGGACTCCCGAAATGACAAAGGAAAGGGAAAAGCGATCGTCGTCGCTAATGCTCAACAACAACCGAACGACTCGAAACCGGTTGTTCGTCAAAATAATATGCGTCCGTACGTAGCCCTTGAGGAGAGGCTAGGACTTTCTTACTCTTTTCCCCGCGATAAAACGAGAAGGTTATTCGAGCTGGCGTTGCGCAACAGACTCATAAATCTGCCGGATCCAAAACGTCTGTTGCAACCAAGTGATGTCAATGAGCCCAACTACTGTCCTTATCATCGAGTACTGGGCCATCCGATCGAAGATTGCTATGTTTTCAAAAAATGGCTTGAAAACCAGTACCGACAGGGCAAATTCGCGTTATCTGACAAATGGAAGGTGAATCCCCCGCAGCCCCACACCTCTAAAGGGACGAATACGCCGGGGGCAACATGCTCCGTCGTTGAAGAAGCTCCTTGGGAGGTTGTATTATCAGCCAAGACAAAGAGGATGCTAAACGATCTTCAGATATTTCCAGCGATTAGGTGGAAAAACCTGTTGGAACCGCAGGTCATTGAAGGGATGTTGAAGCCACGTACAACTCCAAAGACCGATGGTGGTGGCTCAAGCACTCGCAACCAACCGTCAAAATCTTCGAAGAAGAAGAAAAAGAAATCAAAGAAGCCTGTGAAGCCTAGCGACAAGCGCACGGACTTGCAAAAACAAATTGACGCGCTGGAGGAATACAACCAAAGGGCACGGACTCCCATTACATTCCAAGAGTTCCTCAATCACGTCTTTCAAGAGGAAGATGAGGGAGAAAGTGTTAGTTATATGTATGCCCTAGAGGCCATTACTGTACATACGATGTATATTGTAGTGGATGCTAGGACATATATAGGGAGGACTTTCTTGCTCGACATGATAGTATGCTATCTGGTTGTACTTTATCTTAACATGTACTCTGATTGTCTCTATGTTACATGTTGATAAAGCCCTTAGGATGTGCACTCGACTACTGGGACTATGATGAGATCATACTAGTGGGGCCACGGTAGTCGACGAGTACATCCTACAACTGTTCCTAGTCGGAAGTGTATCGAGACAGGGCATCAATACACCAGAGTAGACTAGCGTATACGCATCTTGACCCATATGATGGGCGATGGATGATCCCATATCCATCGGTGTTTGACATCAAGGATGGTGTACGGGTGCTCAGTGGAGACTGGGTACACTGGACGGACTCGCCGAGAACTCCCAGATGGTATTATACCTCACGTCAGATGGCAGTTCTCCGGTGACACTGGTACAGAGTAGTCTGTTGACCCGAGATCATCATAGAGTCTTGTGTGATTCCCACTGTGCTTTGATTTCCATCATACCACGTCCAAGAGGGCGTGCAAAAAGGTGGCTTTTGGGTACAGTCCCGAATCACATGGAGGCAATGAGCGATAGGAGGGGATTCGTCTCTCCCGGTATAGGGAGTTGATGTTGTGCTGTGTTCGATTGGCTATAACCGGAAATCCCTGGCCAGGGTTGCTGAGATTTACTGGTAAGTGTTATCAGTAGTTTCTCGAACTGTTATAGACCTCATATCGACACGACTTATCGAGCTACTGGGGTCTGACGTTTACCACCCCTAGGCGAGATATGCAACATATCAGACGACGAGACCGGACTGTACGGGAGTGTTACTGTTTGGATTCACAGGAGAATGTATAGGCTTGCTTGTTGATCTTCTGAGCGCTCAATACCTGGGTAGCTGTTACGTTTAGCTGACCGCTTGCAGCTTGTGGGTGTTTGATATGATCATCACCTACTGCCGGCGTATTGACGATTCTTTAGAGTCCTACACAGAGGTTTCTTGGCTCAGGAAAAACGGAGTAGGAGCACATATGTGATATGTGCGGGACCGAGGATAATGCGATATAAGATACCGTATTCTATTCTCGTGATATTTGATATCAGCCGGGTCATCGGATCAAGTATTGATTCGATGAATCGGTACGGATAAATATTAGTCGGTTATATGCGATATAGCCGGATTGTCGGATCAAGTGTTGATTCGATAATTTAATGTATAATAATATATATGATTATATTAAATTACATTAACTAATATTTGCTCACTAAAATATTCTTTTTCTCACTCGGGTAATACATTGATATAAATGCGATATATGTTAAATGTATTATTTTATTTTGTTATGATAAATATTATATATGTGATAAATAATATTATAACATGATATGATAACTAATGCAACTTATTTAGTGGAGTTTAAACGTGATTAGGGTTTGGATTAGGGTTAAACTTTCTAGATGTTTCTAGAAGGTTTTGGTTTTGTTTTGTGAAAGATATTTGTAAGTGACTCATGCTTTAACCCAACCCAAACCCTAACCCTAGTCAATTCTCTACAATGGTTAAGTCAACCATGGTTGCATTATTCTTCATATTAATCCTTTTCCTATTCATCACATAAGGATTCTCATCATGTTCATCTTCTTCTTCCTTCATTCTTTCATGAAAAAGCTTGCTAGATTTTCCAAAGTGATGAATAAATATGAGAAAAAGATAAATAAAGAGAGCAAAAATCCTACTTCATCATTCTCATCTTCCCTTTCCATTTAGATGAGGGTGTTCACATCATTTGATGAGTGTTAGCTTGTGTTAACGAAACTTCAAGGTAGATCATCTTAGTATCGAAGATCGGAAGCAAAGGTTGCATCTTTCTCTTCGTGGAACCTCTCGAGAGTCCGGAACCCGATGATCGCAGCGAAGGGACCACAACACGGAGCATATGAAGTGAAGGACCGATCTACAAAGGTTGTAATCCCTCTCACTTAGTGTTAAAGTGTTTAGCATGCTTGTTTTCGCGTAATCTCTAGTTTAAAGATCCGTATTCGAGTTGTTCGGGACGGCTAATTTTTAATCGGGCATGGTTGATGCCTCGTAGACCCTTGTGCGCGTGCCAAGCAACCCTACAATGGTATCAGAGCCAAGCTAGAGGTTTAGGCGATGTCTAGACGAAGTTTAAAGTCCGATCGAACCCGAAACCCCAACTCCAAAATGCTCTCTGGAAATTTTCTGAAAATTAGGATTTTTGTCAATTAAAAATATGCAGAAAATTAAGCAGGGTCTTATATGAATTACTGTGAAATACGGGGGCCTAATTCAATTAAACCACCGCGGAACCGCGGCACGAGCCTGGTATGTGCGGCGGTTCCGCGGTCGTACGGTCTCCTGTTGCATTCATTTTTGCGCAGTAATTCCTGTTTTCTGGGAATTTTTAATATGAACTCAAGAGTTGAGTTTTCTGGGTTGTATTGGGAGTTCGTAGATTCGATCGGATTATCAGACTTTGTCTATGGGTCTTTCCGGGTAATTTTAGAATATGTTAAAAAGTTCGACCGGATATAAATACCCACTTTTTCCCCTGTCGGGAAATTTCCAAGTGTTGGATCTTTCCGTGGTTTAATAATGTTCCAAGTAGTGCAAGTAACACGATGATCCCTCTAGAAGACAACAAACCTTAACTCGATTATGTGACCGTCTTGAACTGCCCTTTGAACCTTCGGGTTTGGGGCAGTACGGCGTGCCACATTTGAGGCGTTGGCTTGACCTTTCTACGGCTGGACCGTTGGTACTGAGGCATGAACTGAATGTTTTTAGACTTATTTCATGTGTTGAGCTGTATCGGGAAAACTTGGGTGTTCGATTGTTCGATCGGAAAGTTTAACATTTTTCTATTTATCCGGAATGTGATACAATAATTGGAATTCACAAGCAGTTATGAGATAACTGAATGAATATTATAAACATAGCAGTTTAGTCTTAAATGATCGGTTGCCACGGAATTTTGATGTGATCAAAAGTCCGTCGCAATCACGTAGCGTACGCGGATACTCGCCGGGTAAACTTAATAGACAGCCATGCCCTATAGCCCCGACCAAGTGACTGTAGGAGAACCCCGTCTCCGAAAGCATCCGTTCGGGTGCTCGCGGCAGCGGTGTTCCGTCTTAGTGCACTTCGTCGACGGCATCTAGGGGTGCGGCCATCTACTAAAGTTTGCGACGAGCATTCGATCAGGACGTCGGGAATCTTGTTGAATTCCCGGCTTGATATTGAAAAGAGTTTACCATGGCGGGAGTATACCCGGCTTGATATTCTACACAACATCAGTGTATGAAATACGCTAAGGATGGTCTCGAGTATACCGTGGCGGGAGAACTGAATCCGTTTTCCGTGAACGAAGTCCGCAAATATGAAGATGCCAAGTACTTCTTACCGGATTTTGAAGACACGGAAAGGTGTCACAAGCCGGACAACAAAGCTAACGCCACCATCCCTGTTTCGGGAGTGATACCGAGGAGGAAGAGGAGATAGTTTATTCAGGTCCACCCCAACACAACAAGCCAGGGCCATCTACTCCTACGTTAATCTTTGGTAGCGACTCAGAAGATGAAGTCCATGCTGTATTCCCTGCTCGACCTTCAATACAAACGTTCGCTGACGAAGAGCAAAGTCTACAAGTCGCCATGGTGCCACTTAAACACCGTAAGGAACTGGATGCGCTTGATATCTACAGTGTAGAAGAGCTGCGAACGTTCTATATCCCTCCCAGGCGAGAAAGCGAAAAAGCAATTTTGTTCTACCGCTCTGAAGAAATCAAAGTGGAGAAAGAAATCTGGCATGGCATGGATCCTACGCTCGACAGGCTTCAGCCTATCCGTCTTCCTAGATATTATACAGAAGGTTTGAAAAAGCTGCTGAAACGCCAGGGGATATCCTTCAAGCAGACCGTTCGAAAAGCCAAGTTCTATGATAAAGTATGGAACGTTCCCGGGACTCAACGCAAACTGCCTAATGGGAGAATGGAGACAAAAGGACTTGGATACATCCGGTCAAAAAAACGAGAGCTACTAAACAGCTGCTATGTCATGTATGACTTTGATGAAGAAGCGGATGCTCAATGGGAGGACGCTAATCCTGAGCTAGTGAGAGTTCCTGATGCAAAAGAGCCCAGTCCGCCGTTCGAAGAACAAATGGACAAGCTTATAGGGAAAGCGGGTCAAAAAGTCCGAGATAATCATAACCGCGAAATGGTCATCTACGAGAAAGCAAAAACGCAACGCCTTCTCCAACAGGCCGTGAAAAATGAAAATGCCGCTCCTTGTCAACCTGTTATAAAGAAGGCCCGACGCAGAAGCAGAAACAAGTCGAAACGCGAAAAAGACGCTCAACAGCAACGAAGCGGGGCTAAGAGGCCACGCGAGCGAAAATCGAGCGGTTCTGATCTATCCCTTATAAGAAAAATAGGTCGGGCGTACTCTTTTCCTCGGGACAAGACGAAGAAAATACTTGACCCCGCTCTAAAACATCAGATGCTTACACTACCGGAGTCTAAACACCCCGAACAAGCAGGCGAGGTCTCATACCCAGACTATTGCTCTTATCACCGAGTGGTAGGGCATCCTCTCGAGAACTGCTTCACCTTCAAGAATTGGGTTGAAGATCAGTATCAGCTTGGCAAGTTCGCTCTGTCCGACAACTGGAGGGTAGCACCGCCACAGAAGCACGAACCCAAGGCCACGAAAGAAGAACCAGTTCCGCATTGGGATTGGAAGCGAATTCGTAATTGTCATGTGATAACGATATTAAAAGAAGAGCCCGAGAACATGGACAGCCTTCCCTGGTGCTTCGAAAACAGCAATGATGAGGTGATCTCAGAATTCTCACCAGCGCCAAAAGAGCTGGAAGATGGAATCCATACCACTGCAGATAACCTTAAGAAAATTGAGTTGGGAACGGCGAATGACTCGCGACCGACATTCATCAGCGAGCTGCTATCTGAAGAAAGGATGGCTGCGTTAAAGGACGTACTTCTACAGCATAGAGATTGCTTCGCGTGGAACTATTCCGAAATGCCGGGACTAGATCTAGAAATTGCTGTGCACAGATTAGCGATATCTCCAGACGTCAAACCAGTCAAACAGGCGCCGAGAAGAATGCGACTCGAGCTTGAAATGAGTATCAATGCTGAAGTCAAAAAACTGATCGACTCTGGCTTCATCCAGGAAGTTCAATACCCTGAATGGATCGCCAACATCGTCCCGGTAATGAAGAAAAATGGGACAGTGCGCATATGCGTGGACTTCCGGGATCTCAATAAAGCTTGCCCGAAAGACGATTTCCCAGTGCCAGTCACTGAATTGATGATAGACAATATGTCCACTCACGAGGTTTTCTCCTTCATAGACGGCTTGTCAGGGTATAATCAGATAAAGATGCATCCCGAAGACCAGAAGCACACCGCCTTCAGGACTCCTTTGGGTATATTCTGCTACAAGGTGATGCCCTTCGGTTTAAAGAATGCCGGTGCCACCTACCAAAGGGCCATGACGAAAATCTTCGATGACCTTATACATGAAATCGTAGAATGCTATATCGACGATCTCGTGGTTAAAAGCAAATCATACGAGGAACATCTCGAGCATCTGAAGACCGTATTTCAACGTCTTCGACAATACAACTTGAAGATGAACCCTCTCAAGTGTGCATTCGGAGTTTCCTCAGGCAAATTCCTAGGATTCATCGTCCGACACCGAGGTATCGAAATAGATCCGTCAAAGATCAAGGCGATCATGGAAATTCCTCCGCCAAGGACTCTCAAACAGCTGCGATCTCTCCAAGGGAAGCTCGCGTATATACGACGATTTATAGCCAACCTTTCAGGCAAGTGCCGTCCTTACAGCCACCTGATGAAAAAGGGAACCCCGTTCGTCTGGGACCAAAAATGCAGAAGCGCGCTAAATGAGATCAAGCAATACCTGCAGAACCCGCCGGTATTGGCTGCTCCGGTCAAGGGAAAGCCCCTCATTCTTTATACAACCGCTCTCGAAGGCTCCTTAGGCGCATTATGGGCACAAGAGAACGATCAAGGGAAGGAAAGAGCACTCTACTACTTAAGTCGAGTTCTGCTGGGGGCAGAAAGCAATTACTCCCCCATTGAAAAACATTGCCTGGCGTTGATCTTTGCGATAACAAAGCTTAGACACTATGCGTTGGCGCATGAATTCCGTCTCATTTCGAAGGTGGACCCCCTTAAATATTTGATGTCGAAGGCCATATTGACAGGTCGACTCGCTAAATGGGCCCTGCTCTTGATGGAGTTTTCGATAACCTATCAACCTCTCAAGGCAGTGAAAGGCCAGGCCATTGTCGACTTCCTCGCTGAGCACCCGATAACTGCCGATTCTCCTCTAAATTGTGAGTTGCCAGACGAACATGCGTTTGACACTATCGATGGGAACGATACCCGATGGGAACTCTATTTTGATGGAGCGTCTTCCATGAAGAAGCGCAAACAAAGTACGCCAATAATCAAATCGAGGGTAAGCCTTATCTTCGTGACTCCACAAGGAGGGATAATGCGCTTTGCTTTGTCCTTGACAGAGCCAAGGACGAATAACGAAGCCGAATATGAAGCCTTGATAGCAGGTCTCGAGATCGCCATCGACATGGGAATTGAAAACCTCCTCGTATATGGAGATTCCCAGCTGGTTTTTAGTCAAGTAAACGGCGACTACCAAACGTGCAAACCGGAGTTGGTGAAGTACGGAGAAAAGGTGCAACAACTGTTGACCCAGATTCCCTCCTATACTTTGGAAAGCATACCGCACGTGGAAAACAGCAAAGCAGATGCGTTGGCCAAACTTGCTAAAGAATTGGCCGACGAGAACCTCAATGACATTAAAATCATAGTACAAAGCCGTCGGGTGCTCGCCCAAGCGCAAATATCTCCGGAATCATCCGAGGAAAAAGGAGTGACTGAGCAGATGACCTTACAAATAAAAGAACGAGGAAAGACCGAGGACTGGGGGAGGGACAAGCAAAGAAAGCAAGTAGCATAGACAGAAGTCTCAGGTCTTCAAAGACTACTTTAAGTCCCATCGAATGCCCGAAGATGCATCCTCAAGACATCAGCTCATGAAACGAGCTCTGTCTTTCGCCTTCGTCAATGATACTCTGTACAAGAGGTCGTTCGATTCTTTGTGGTTGAGATGCCTGGGACCTGACGAAACGAAAAGAGTCGTCCAGGAAGTTCATGACGGACTCTGCGGTTCTCACCAAGCCCAAAGATGAAGTTGAAGATCAAACGGATGGGCTACTACTGGCCCACGATGATTCAAGACTGCCTCGAATATGCGAAGCAATGCCACTCATGCCAAATTCATGGGGACTTCATCCATCAGCATCCAAATCCACTGCATCCAACGGTGGCTAGCTGGCCGTTCGAAATGTGAGGAACTGACATAGTCGGCCCCATCGAACCAGCATCGTCTAGAGGAGATCGTTTTATCATGGCGACGACTGACTACTTCTCCAAATGGGCAGAAGCAGTACCACTGAGGGAAGTGAAGACGGAGAATATCCTCCATTTCTTCAAGACGCACGACATATATCGGTTTGGAACTCCACGCCGGATCATCTCTGATAACGGGCCAGCTTACAAAAGCTACAAGATCAGTCGCTTCGCACAGCAGCATAATATAGACTGGAGATATTCTTCAGTTTACAATCCGCGAGCTAATGGTCTAGCTGAAGCCTTCAACAAGACCCTGACGAAAATCATGAAGAAAACGCTGTCCCGAAATAAGAAGGACTGGCATGAGAAGCTGCAAGAAGCTCTTTGGGCGTATCGAACTACGTTCAAGACAGCCACAAACACAACGTCATATGCGCTGGTATTCGGTACAGAAGCAGTACTCCCCCTCGAGATAGAGTTACCCTCTCTACGAGTGGTAGTCCACTACGAGATAACAGATGAAGAAAATGCTCACCTTCGGCTTGAGGAGCTCGATGCCCTCGATGAGACCCGGCTCATGGCGCAGCAAAATATGGAGGCCTATAAAGCAAAGATGACGCGCTCATATGAAAGATTGACCCGACCGAGGACATTCCGCCAAGGCGAACTTGTGCTAGTGGTCAAAAGGCCTATGATTCCCAATCGCGCCAAACGGGGAAAATTCGAGCCAAACTATGAAGGCCCGTACATCATAGATAAGGTCTACCAGGGTGGGGCCCATCTACTCATGGACATGCACGGTGAAAAGCCTTTCAGGCCAATAAACGGTCGCTTCCTAAAGAAATACTATGCTTAATGAGCCACAGCCTAGGTCAATGATAGATGACGACGACTATGTCCGCTCGCTATCTTCCTCAGCTCAAGCTTTATAAGCAGTATTCAATTTTCTCAATGACGGACCGAAACGTCCTCAAACTAGTACCGCAGCATCCGTAGGCTGACAAAATAAAAAAAAATATAAATAAATATAAATAAATAAAAACGGTATGTCCATAAGCAAAAAAGGGCACGGATGAAAACCCGAAAGGGCTCCGTGAGTAAAAACAGCAGGGCTGCCGGCGAGTGTTCGTGAAAACCTGAAAGGGCGCGACCTCGTAAAAAAAAAGTAAATAAAAATAAAAAGAATAAAAAAAGGGGGTATGTCCATAAGCAAAATGGGTACGGATGAAAACCTGAAAAGGCTCCGTGAGTAAAAACAGCAGGACTACCGGCGAGTGTTTGTGAAAACCCGAAAGGGCGCAACCTCGTTTAAAGACACTTACAGGGTCCCCTCGACCTTGTAAGGAGAAACCACCCGCGTGAGATCCTTACGACTCACAAGGGAGCAACACACTTAGGGATCCCCACGATTCCTAAGGAGAAAATACACTTACGAGATCCTCACGACTCGTAAGGAGAACTCTCCTATGGGACCCTCACGGCTCATAAGATTTGAAAGTCTTAAGTTACAGAGACCTAAACCTGTGCTTAAGCAACCCCCACAACTTCTGAGATTGCCCTACAAGTGGTCCAATACTGACCCTTGTATACAATCCACGGGCACGAATAAACATTTCCCTAACCAAGTCCCATCCGTGACTGGGGATATATGCACATGATGAACAACCCTTATAAATCCTCTCGATTTACAAGGAGAAAACCCTCCTGTAGGATCCTTACGACTTACAGAGGAACATGCACTTAGGAATCCTCATGATTCCTAAGGAGAAAATACACCTACAAGATCCTCACGACTTGTAGGGAGAAATACCTTTGTGAGACCCTTACGGCTCATGAAGTTAAAAGCCTTAGTCAACAGCGCCTTAACCCTGTTCGCTAAGCCATCTTTGTTCGACATCGACGGAGGAAAATGACGATGCGCTCCCGGCAATATCCCAGTTGTAGCGATGCTGATGCCGAAACCGGTGTCTAATTCCAGGTTTACGGCGAAAAACCAGTAGGCCGCACATGCATACGAAATAGCCGAAATGATGGGGCAACTTGCAATAAAAAAACAGCAAGTAAAATATATGCATGCAAAATAGCCGAAATAATTGGGCAACTCGTAATAAAAAGCAGCGAGTAAAAACAAAATAAATAGCCGAAATGATTGGGCACCGCGAGAAATAGCCGAAATGATTGGGCAACTCACAATAAAAAGCAGCGAGTGAAAACAAAATAAATAGCCGAAATGATTGGGCACCGCGAGAAATGGCCGAAATGATTGGGCAATCGCGACCTTCGCGATATAAAAGCTGAAATGATAGAGCATCGCGGAAATAAAAACAATGATGATAAAACTTTCGCCCTAAAGCTAAGATCACATCGATCCCTGTATACAATCCAAGGGCACAAACGAAGAGGGAACCATACTTTCCCAACAGGCTCCGCCAGAAAACGAAGCCAAATCTCGACGGTTTATCCCAACTCTGAAGAAACCAGTGTCTTCGGAAAATACCTCAACTCAGGGAAACAAACAATCCTCGACGAGAGCCTCCTGATTCGCATCGACTCGCAGAGAAACCAGTGTCTCCGTGGGAAATTCTCGATTCGTTTCAACACCAGGGAAACAAATAATCCTTGGAAAATATCTCAACTCAGGGAAACAAACAATCCTTGACGAGAGCCTCCTGATCCGCATCGACTCGCAGAGCAACCAGTGCCTCCGTGGGAAATTCTCAATTCGTTTCAACACCAGGGAAACAAATAATTCTTGGCAAATACCTCAACTCAAGGAAACAAACAATCCTTGACGAGAGCCTCCTGATCCGCGTCGACTCGCAGAGCAACCAGTGCCTCCGTGGGAAATTCTCGACTCGTTTCAACACCAGGGAAACAAATAATCCTTGGCGCTAGGGAAACAAATAATCCTTAGCAAATACCTTAACTCAGGGAAACAAACAATCCTTGACGAGAGCCTCCTGATCCGCGTCGACTCGCAGAGCAACCAGTGCCTCCGTGGGAAATTCTCGACTCGTTTCAACACCAGGGAAACAAATAATCCTTGGCGCTAGGGAAACAAATAATCCTTAGCAAATACCTCAACTCAGGGAAACAAACAATCCTTGACGAGAGCCTCCTGATCCGCGTCGACTCGCAGAGCAACCAGTGCCTCCGTGGGAAATTCTCGACCCGTTTCAACACCAGGGAAACAAATAATCCTTGGCGCTAGGGAAACAAATAATCCTTGGCAAATACCTCAACTCAGGGAAACAAACAATCCTTGACGAGAGCCTCCTGATCCGCGTCGACTCGCAGAGCAACCAGTGCCTCCGTGGGAAATTCTCGACCCGTTTCAACACCAGGGAAACAAATAATCCTTGGCGCTAGGGAAACAAATAATCCTTGGCAAATACTTCAACTCAGGGAAACAAACAATCCTTGATGAGAGCCTTCTGATTCGCGTCGACTTGCAGAGCAACCAGTGCCTCCGTGGGAAATTCTCGATCCGTTTCAACACCCAGGAAACAAATAATCCTTGGCGCTAAGGAAACAAATAATCCTTAGCGAATACCTCAACTCAAGGAAACAAACAATCTTTGACGAGAGCCTCCTGATCCGCGTCGACTCGCAGAGCAACCAGTGCCTCCGTGGGAAATTCTCGATTCGTTTCAACACCAGGGAAACAAATAATCCTTGGCGCTAGGGAAATAAATAATCTTTAGCAAATACCTCAACTCAGGGAAACAAACAATCCTTGATGAGAGCCTCCTGATTCGCGTCGGCTCGCAGAGAAACCAGTGTCTCCGCGGGAAAATTCCCGATTCGTCTCAACTTGCAAGATGAAGCCTCAGGCAGCAGGGACTAAAAAAGTTGCGTCCTGAACAATGGGACCCTGCAAGTCGATCTAAAACGGTCTCTTGCATACTATTCACGGGTCTCACTCTCTAAAGTCGAGTTTCGACAAGGAGGGAAACAACCGCTTACGGGTCCTCTCGACTCGTAGGAGGGAAAAATTCTCTTATAAGATCCTTACGACTTATAAGAGAAAACGCACTTAGGAGTCCTCACGATTCCTAAGGAGAAAACACACCTACGAAATCCTCTCGATCCGTAGGGAGAAAAATCTCTATGAGACCCTCACGGCTCATAGAGTTGAAAAGTCTTAGGCGGCAGATCTGAACTTGCGGCTTAAGCCATTGCTATCTCTTGGAAAAAAATCTAGATGCTTACTTTATTATCGGTCAAATATGTTTATCAAGACAACATGCCGATAATAAGAGAAAGAAGAAAACAACAGAAAGAGCATCCGATTTACATTTGATTAAGCGTTCGAGACACACTCATTCATGCATAAGCAAAAGACTCAGAACGAAAAATAAAGACAAGCTGGGATAAAAAAATTCCATTAATATTGCCAAAGTTCTTACAATCATAAAAGCAATAGACGAAAAACATTATTACAATGGAATAACCTCAGATACAGGGCACGGGTTGAGAAATTCAAAAGTAAGGACATTCAGAGTTCTTCTAGCCTTTCGGATTATTCAGCAAGTCCATCCGGTCTTCGGTAAGCAGCAACTATCGTCGTCTGCTGGAAAATTTGATGCAGAATGTCGATGAGGCTATCTCGCCGTTTCTTCGAGATCAGACCCGACAGGTACACTGAATGCACCTTATCTTCGGCATCATCCAGCGCATTGAGCGGTAGGGCCTCATGGAACCCCGGGAGTGCCTTCCAAATCTCTCCCAACACGACTTTCAAGAGAGCAGAGCGGCGGGGGAGCAACCAACCGAGACGTGCGTTCAGACGACCCATGACCTCCGCACACTGGGCATCCGTAAACTCCTGGTTCTGATGATGGCCCTGTGCGCGGATATCCTCGTAGGTGATGAACTCGTGCAAACTGTATAGACGCACCGCCATTATGCCTGGAGGAAACATCACAGGAAGATTAGTGATAAAAAAAAATACACAGAGAGTTAAACTTCTTGAGAGCAAAACTCTATTAATTAAGATTGATTTAATTCAAGACTAATTCTTACTTAAATAGTTGTTGTTTAGGAAAATATAACTCGAAGAGTTCTTGAAGGCAAGAGCAAAGCTCGGAAGTTTCTGAAAATGAAAATTTTAAAGATGATAATCGTCTGTGCAGGACCAAAGGTTCTATTTATAGGCATCAAGTGCCCTTTCAACTTCCAAAGGTTGCCATAACGGTTGGAATTCTGCCACCGTTGCGCTCGCATTTGGAACCATGCAAGTGCAACGGTGGGGGGCATTTGTTTCCCCCAATTAGAACGAAACTCTATTTCTAAGACTGAAAAGTAAAGCACCGCTTCATGAAAGAGGCTAAACACCAAAGGCAATTTATCCTTGCAAGAATCACATGCAAATTAAATCATACGATGCACAAGCACAACAGAGAACTAAAATAAAAAGAACCCTTAACAGATAATGAAGTACTTGATTAAAAAGAAAGATACTTGTTCATTATTATTATTATTACATTTATAAAAGATCACCAAATATGGGATCGGAAAGACAAGGGTTCGCAAAAATAAGAAGAAGATTCTCCAGTTCCCTTTCTGTCTTCTCCACCACGTTGAAGCGTCGGTCCTCCCGAGAAGTAGACGCCCAACGATCATCGCCACATTCATCAGAAAAGGTGGCGATGACAACCCGGCGAGCCCGTATCTGGCTCAGCAAGTGGAAAGAACAGTCCCTCAGGGCTTTGGTGATCAAGTACGCTTCAAAGAAGCACTCGATCTTATCCTCGGCGGCGTCAAGCATTGCCGATGACATCTCTACTGGAGGAGGAGGAAGATTGGCGAGCACCGAGGCAAGGATCATCTGGAGCCAAATGGAGTGCGGAGGAAGAGGAGACCCCACACGAGTCAAAAGCTCGTACATTGCAGCATCGCACTGCTCGTCCGTAAAAGAAAGGTCCACCAAGCGCGCAGCAAAACGGGGAACGGTGTCCCGGATCGGCACTTCCCATGGTTGTCGGCGGATATGAGGGCGGTTGCAAGCCATGATCGAAGAAGTTCTCTGAAGATGAGAAAAGAAAAGGCTCGGCCTTAAATTATATATAGACCCAAACACAGAAAATTCTGTGCACAGTGGAATTATTTCCAAAACCCGGGAAATTAAAACTTTGGGGAAATACAAGTTTGACTTGAAAAGAGTAGATGAAAAGATATCTCAGGTGAAGCAACGCTTCCGATTCCCCCAATCAGAGCAAAGCTCTACCTTGAAAATCTAAATTTTAATAAATGAAGCGACGCTTCAGATCCCCTGCGCTGTGCGCAGGATGCCACGTGTCAGAAATTGATGCATCAGCACAGCGCCCAAGGCAGTGCGTCCAATCAGAGCAAGGCTCTTTAAAAATAAAAGTAAAGGAAGCAACGCTTCAGTTGCGCAAGAGCCGCGCTGCGCGTCACGTGTCTGCGCAGTTGTGCAGGCACAGCTGCGCAAGCGTCGTGTCACGCACGCAAGCGCCGCGCTGCGCAACGCGTGTCTGCGCAGTAGCGCAGGCACAGCCACGCAAGCGCGACGCTGCACGACGCGTGTCTGCGCAGTTGCGCAGGCACAGCCGCGCAAGCATTGCGCTGCGCGACACGTGTCTGCGCAGTTGCGCAAGCACAACCGCGCAAGCGCTGCGCTGCGCGACACGTGTCACGCGCTGAGACGTTTGCGCAAAACAGAATTGAGATTTTAAAGAAATCTTTTCTGTTCTTGTCAAAACAAGAAGATTTTCTTCTGTAAAACAGAGGCCTTTGGATCAAAGATCCAACGGTGGGGAAAATTTCCCAAATCACTTAGAGAAAGATCTCTTTAACAAATTTAACTAATTTATGAGCACTATAAAAAGGACCCCAAACCTCAACTCAAAGGGATCAACATTTTTTTTGAAAAATCAAGAGTTTCAAACAGAGAGAACTCAGAAAAAGTTTCAAGAAAAAGGTAAAGAACCTTCATGAAATAGAAGAAATTTCTTCTAATAGATCATTGATCTAAGAACAAGATCAATGATTTTCACATAATAAACAGTGCTCTGCACTTCTTATGAACCACTGGTTCTTTAAAAACAAGAAAAACAAAATAAAGAACAGTGCTTTGCACTTTTTTTATGTACCTTTGGTTCTTGAAATAAGAAAAAAAGCTTGTTTTTTCTTTTATCTAAATTAGATCAAGAAAACGAATAGTACTTTGCACTTCTTTTATGAACTATTGGTTCTTGAATCTAAAAGATTCTCAAATCATAGTGCCTTGCACTTGCAAACTGTACTGTTGCGCTCCTGGATTGGCGCAAGCCACTAGAGCGCGCTACGTGTCAGCAGCGCATTAGCGCAGTGCACTGCGCTTGCGCGACACGTGTCAACACTACGAGCACTTGTGCTCTCTGATTGGCGCAAAGCGCCTGATAAATGCAATGCATTTTCTAAAAGGGCCAGGCCCAAATCAAAAAGACCAAGCAGGCCTAATTAAATTGATACTCTGCATCATTTATAAATGGGCAGAGCCCAAACGAAATAATAAAAATGCTATGCATTTTAAAAGGGGCAAAGCCTAAACAAAATTGAGGCTCTGCATCATTTATAAATGGGCAGAGCCCAAAACAAATTGATGCTCTGCATCCTTTCTGGGCAGAGCCCAAATAAAAATAAAAAGAAATGCAATGCAAAAGCAAATAAAATGTTGAACATTTTCAACTGGACTTAGCCCAATTTTGGCCGTAAGTCCTCAAATTAAATTGACTGAGCAAGATTGCTCTCTTAAATCAATTTATATCCGGTTCGAGGGTACATCTCCGAACTCCTCTGACACATGTCATTGTAATCATTCAACGTCGTCAGAGAGGTGACGGGTCCCGACGACCACACACATCAATATGGACTGCGGGGTCCTTAAACTCGTGGACCGAAACGTCCTTAAACTAATATTTACCCTAAAATGGGAATGTCGGACCGAAACGTCCTTAAACTAATGTTGGACCGAAACGTCCTTAAACTAATAATGGACCATCACGTCCCTAAACTGGAATACGGACTGAAACGTCCTTAAACTAATGTTGGACCGAAACGTCCTTAAACTCTAAACTGGAATATGGACCACCACGTCCCTAAACTGGAATACGGACCACCACGTCCTTAAACTGGAATACGGACCACCACGTCCCTAAACTGGAATATGGACCCCTATGTCCCTAAACTGGAACAATAGAGCCCCCAAATGCTCTTTTGTCGGATCCAAACGATCCCGTTAAGTTGATCTTAGTCTCAAATCAGACTAACGTATCCTTAACAAACGTTTAAGTCGATCTTAGCCTAAATACGGCTAACGTATCCTTAAACCAAAACACCAAACCCATATCTAAGTAAATACGGATTTGGACTAATCCACGTCCTACGGGCGACGATATCGCTTAGTCTCCATATACAATCCACGGGCAACCACAAACAAAACAAACACACACGACACGAAGTGAAATTCTGGAGAAGGAGAAAGTTGTTACCGCGATGCGGTAGCGTAATTAACTGCAGGGGCTTGCGCCTGCAGGGAAGAGCGTCCCCACAATCAAAAACCCCTCAAGCGAGGAGGAATCTGACGAAGTCTGCTACATTGGCCGCATCCGTCTAAACCTCCGATACACGGTGCCATAAATCAACTTGGCATCTTCGGAGAGGTAGACGGATAAAACCAAATAGCATCTGCCCCGAATCTCAGGCTAGACGTCCTAATGTCTCACGCCGTCTTTCGGAGAGGAACAGTCGCCGAGCAACCCCGCCGCCTCCTTTGTTCGTCGGGGCACTAACGACCACCACGACGCCACCTCCTCCCACTCTCCTCCAAGTACTTTCGACAACACCCACTTCCTCTCTCCTCATCGAACGAGATCACCCCTCGCCGGCGTCCCCAACCGTCGACGACCCCTCTTTTCCCCGTCTTCTGCAACGCCCAAGACCCCTTGCTACCGCACCTAACAGCCCTGTTCCCTTCGCCAACCTCCCGAGTCTCTCTCCTCCATATCCAAGGTGAGCTCCCCATTTGTATGCCGCCAAGCTCTCATCGCCATTGACTACTCGTCTCCGTCGAACTTCAGACACCATCACAACACAACCGCACCCAAGAGCTCCTTGCTGCGCAGCATCAACGTCGAACCCAAGCTCGAGCCGAAGCCAAACCACTTTGCAGTTACTGCTGTGTTGCCGTGCCGTGCTCGTGTGATCCGTCGCCGCTATCATCATGGTCGTTTCATTAAAAGGCAAGTGGAAACCCCCTTCCCTTGTAAATCATGCTACTATAGCTTATATAAACTATATCATATTGTTAAATAATTAGAGGTATATACATACGTGTGTTATCGTGCGTAGATATATCAATACCGTTATAGCGTTAAGTTTAATCGAACACATATACCTTGAGTCATCGTGTTTGGTCATATTGGATCGAATCCACCTTGGATTTATTGATCGTATGAATATCATTTAGTTTTTTTATGAATTAATCGGGTTAGATCGTCACTCGTGCACACCGGTTAAATGCTCGATGCGAAATCTAAATCAAATATGGCAAAACTTAGGTCTACCGGATTACTTTAGTGATAATGGATAATATGTAAAGTTGGAATAAAATACGGTCTTTAACACCATGGAAAAATACCCCCATTTAGATCTATCAAATCTGAAATTTCCCACACCAGTAGCTTGTGAAAATCATAGTAAATTAGATACATACTGTAATGCAGTGTTCAAAGGCTCGTTTCGAAGCCGACTCGACACCCTAGAACCCTCGGTAATTTATATTTTGATACTGTTATAACACGATGACAAAAATTGTTCGTGAATGCGGCTCTGGACTGTAGTCTAAAGCAGTACTGCTTGTCGACACTTGAATTAAAATGTTTTTATAATTCTGTGTGAAAATGATATTATGTGGAATCCTATACCATTACGAAGATTATTCTGTTAGATAACTATTGGTGGTGGTTTCTTTCGTTTTTACTGTCATTTGCTATTTTAATCATATTTTAAATCGTCGTTATATACTGCAGTTCCAAACAGGGACAAAATGTATACCCTGATCTTAAACAGTGCATATCTTCCATCACACAGTGGATTTTGTCGATCTATCTGATGCGTTGAAAACCTAATTAATAGATTTAAATATTATTCAACTGTAGTGTTGCCTAATTATGATCCCAATATGGTGAAAACTGTGTTACGAAACGGACTTTCAGTTCAAGAACTGAATTTCAAGCAGAGAACACTTAAAAAAGAAATGACTGTAATTCGCAAACCCGGAACTGATTGATTTGAAAGTAATTTCGTTGAATCGGTAATTAAGTTTACTTTTTACCTCTTTTGTATAATTTTTATTAATTCTGATCGTATGATTTAATGTGAATTTTTTTCTAAATCCCTATGACGCATAATGGCTTATTGCATATGACTTGTTTAGCGGCATAATTCACATATTTACCCGACTGTGATACTTTTAGCGATAGTGAACGCCTTTAGCGATATACACCAATGACTATGAGACCTGCCACGGCCTCTCGTCGGGTTCTAGAAACGTATACACTAGTCTACTATGGAATATCGATGCTCAGTCTCGATACTCTCACGACTAGGGATATTTAAAAGATGTGCTTATGGACTACCAAGCTATCATAAGTATGATCGTCATCATAACTCTGGTAGTCAAGAAAAAATCCTATAAGCTTTATTATTATGTATCAGCGATACGTAATAACCAGTAAAACGTATACACTTCAATGATAAAGGCAAACCAGATAATATACTATCATATCGAGTAAGACTGTTCTACCTGTATATATCTTCTTCAATTATTATAATCACCAACTTTCGATTAAAATAATTGTCTTGAGGGCACTATAACCAACAAAAACTACCTATGAAGTATGCATATATATTGCTGTTATAGAATGTGTAGGTGATCGTACTGTTCATTTCAGTGTATGTAATTTGTTCGATTCTACTGAAATAACAGATATAATTTGTATGTATAAAATAAACACAAAATGTATACGGTCGTACAATAGATAAGCGTTAATTGTAATCAATAACTGCACTATGTTTATTATATTATATTGATGAAAAATGAAATAAAATATAATGTATGAAAAACTATAATAATTATAGATTATGAAAATGCAATCATATAAATACGATAAAAATGTGTTACTTGATTTTCATGCTAAAATACAAAATCTTTCTGAAAAAGTTGTAAAGTAGCTATTTTATAAGATCTGTTACATAATAATCGATTAATGATACTTTGATGTCAATTTAGTTGAAGTATATTAGTAAAATACATAGTTTTACTATATATGTTAACTTTTGATTATTTTGTCATACATGTTTACAGTACTTCAGTGCTTTCGTTTCTATGCAAATGCGTTTGTGGTTAGGGCTTCAGTTGAGTAGGGAGAGGAAACCCTCCGACCAGTTAGGGTTATGGGAGTTGGGGATGACGCGATTGCGGCCACGGTGGCGTAGGAGATGGAGACGATGATGTAAGGGTCGCGGCTTATGAAATGACGACGACGATTAATGAGGAGGAAGAGCGGCTGGAGCTTGAAGCCTCGGCAAGGTTTAGGATTATGGGTTCTCGGGTAAAGGCCTGAGGGTTTTTTTAGGGAGATGATAGGAGACGGGTGGGTTAGAGGAGAGAGAGGGGAAAAAAGAATATGGCTGGGATAATTAAACAAGATGAGAGAGATGGGTTTGGGCTAATTTTAGGCAAAAATTGCATAGAACTTCCGAAACAAATCTATTTAAAAAGATTTGCAAGTATCATCCAATTCCTAACCATATCTCATGACATATCTCTTTTATTTCTTAAATAATTTGTTTAACAATATCTTATTCATATAACAATCATATATTAAAATACTGTCATAAAAGATTTGTATTATTTAATGGGTTTTATAATAAAATTAAATAGATATAAAATATAAGTTCTAAATAAGTAAGTTAAAAGCAATAGTATTAGTATAACAACGTGAGCATATAATATAAAATTTAGTTATATAATTTGGTATAAAAATAGATTTAATATAACTAGAGTATCATAATCATATTTAATCAAGACAATATAACACAAAGATAATTAATTAATAAAATACAAACAATATATTTAGTTTACCATAAATAAAATATTAAACCCCAATCAAAATAGTTTCATTTAAATAAATAATAACTAATACTATTATTATACAGTACAAATCGGAGAAACTAGGGTTTGAACTCAAGACGTATGGGATAGAGATGTAAGGTGACTCAAAACAAAACCCGTTATTACGAAAAGACAGTCAAAAGGAGGTAGATGAAATTTATGGTTTGATACAATGAAAATATTGTTTTTAGCTTTTTAACCAAAAACCTCCTTAGGTTTCGGCTCATGACAAAAAAAACTACCATTTTCTTTGCAAATTACATAAAACTATTCTATTTAACAGCGATATCTATGCCACGATTAATTAACTTGCCACGTCAGCAAAAAACTTAAAGACCCAAAAGTCCATCCCTTATCTAACCTAACCATAATTTCTAAAAAAATTTGAAAAAAACAACCAAACTCTATCCACTTCCTCCGGCCTTTCCACCGGCGCCGGTGCCACCAGCCCCGACCTCCTCCCTACCCTCCCTCCTTGCCTCCCACCCTTGATCCTCTCCGCCGCCGCCGCCGCCGTCTTCTTTCCCCACCGTCCCTAACCCACCTCTATCAGCCACGACCACCACAACCATCACTACCATCTTCTTCTTCATCATCGTCTTCCTATTGCCTCTGCTCTACCCAACTCGCCCCTCTTTGGCCCAAACCCTACACTCGACCTCCCCCTTCGCCACCGCCGCCGCCGCCGCCGCCTTTCCCTTCCTCGCCCCCACCGTTGCGCCCCTGCCATCGTTGTCAACGACATATTCTTCTTCTTCTACCCCCTTCATCGCCCCTTGTCGGATCTCTTAATCCCCTGGTTCCCTTTAAAACCGACCTCCTCCCTAGATCTCCTCCACCGCCTCTGACCTTCCCATGCCTCTCTGACCCTGCTCCTCCCCGGCCTCCTTCCCCGCAACCATCATTAATCAATTAGTAGTTAATTAATTGTATTATAATAAGCGTAAATTTATCTTTTATTATGAAATTTAACACCCTAGAGCTTTAATTAATGGTAGTTTTCTGCCATGGATCCTGACTGGAATTTTTGGTAAACAAGCTTTATGTTTTTGTCACAAAGTCCCTAAAGAAACACTGGAATATCTCAGCCTCGACTATGTTTTGATGTTGTTATGCTCGGTTGCCCATAGTTAATTAATTGCATATCGTCACACCTATATTGAAAATCTTTTCATTAGTATATACTAGTACCAGTATATTGCATGTGTGATACACATTTGTAGATTTTGACATCACAGAGATTTAAAAAGATTTTTAAAGAATTAGTTGGAGAGATAGGAACTTGAGAATGAGAAGATTCACAGAGATGATGGGAACCTAAAATATTTCAGTCGTGGGGAATTTGTTATGGATGAATAGCAACAATAACCCCAAATCTTTTATATTTTATTTTTTATTTTAAGTATACCATATATCTAAATTACCAATTTTTGATACATCAATTTTGTTGACAGGACAGAAAATTAGAGGGGGTTTCTTTTGCACGTTTCTACATCCCTTCTTTGGCATTAATATAGTGGAGATATACCATTTCTTTTCTTTTTTTATATTTAGCTTTCCCTTAACCCGATTGAATAGTGTATTGTGAAGTAAAATAACACCACAAACATAAATAAGTAAATCTTTACTATTATAACCCAAACTCTTTGGGCGGTGATATAATTATTGCATCATTTTACACGAGAAATAATTAAAAAAAGAGAATTCCTACAAGAAAAATTGATCAACTAAGTTGTACACCTCATCTTAATAAAAAAGAAAATAAAATATATTCTCGCATTCAAGTTGTCTACATCATCAAACCAAGCGTTTAGCGTTGGAGATGTCCAACTCAACCACCACAAAAGACAAAAATAAAAAAGTGAAAAGCCAACAACCTCTTCCCCCTCGTTATGATTTCTCTCTCATGCTCAAAACCCTAAAAAGATATATGCATTAAAAATTTATATAAGTACTTATATATTTGTCATTTTCTAACCTATAAATTTCTCAATTCTAATGTTACCATTAACCACATTTATTTAATTTAAATTTAGAAAAATTATAGATATCTTTACAAATTTTCGTATAATGTCCATGATAAAATTTACACACTTCTACGGTATATGTGTTGTTCAAAATACACACGTGCATCGCACGTGCAAAAATACTAGTAGCTCTGTAGAGTGTTTTTCACCACCCTATTGACATAGAAATGCGCTCGCTTATCAGGCCTGTACGGATCCCCTGCCTAGGATAAGCGAGGGTTTATTGATTGTGGAGAACCCAATTTCCGGCGGCCGTGGACAAAACTGTCGTTAATTGCCCCTCACTCCAAAATAAGAGAACCTCCGATTAACGGATCGATGTACAAATTATAAGAACTCAACATGAGATGTTTGTGTTTAGAAAATATATAAAGGCCTGTTCATTTGCATTTTTCTAATTTTGTTCCAAACGTATACAATTTTATCTTTTTATATTTTATTTATTTGTACACATTCTTTAGTTTTATATAATTTTTATTTTACGTGATTATCTCCTCCTTTCCTTTTCTTTTTTAATTCTTTTAAAATATCTTTTATAGCGGGGGATGGTTGTGGAGACCGTCCTGCCGAGGAGGTCACCGAAGTGGCTGGCCCCTTCCTAGGGCCGAATATTTTTTATTTCTTTTTTCTGTTATTTTGTTTATTTGTTTATGTAATATTTTATTATTATTATTTGTTTTGGGTTTACCAAGGAACCTTTTTTATTTGTTTTCTTTAACTATTTTATTTTATTTTGTAAACCAAATTGAACGTACGGATTTCGACCAAATTTTGGTGGCATAATCGTCAAATACGTCGATTTATCGTATGAAACGGTGAAGCATGGAAAACTTCTCACCCACAAAAAAGAAAATACGGACCGAAATCCGCATTCCAAATGGAAATTCGGAACGAAGTCCGCATTCTAGATTTACCGAAAGGGAAATGAAGATTGAAATCCGCATTCCCAAACCACTGAAAAGGAAATACGGATCAAGACCCGCATTTCCGAGGGTTTCCCCAAGGGAAAAGCCCGAAGACTATAACGAACCTGAAATCTGACCATGTATTATAAGTTAAGTTTGCTAATTAAAAGTAAAGAATTTTTTATAGCTCATTGGTTAAGCCTCCACATTGTTATTTTTTAGCCTGCGTGTTCGAATCCAATCAGACCCAATTATTTTAATATTTTTCTTTTTAATTTTTCGGAAGTCCATGAGTTACACACGCATTATATGGAGAAACGAAAAGTTGCAAATAAATCAAACATAATAAATGAGGAGGTAAGGCAATTTAAACACATGGCACGAATTTCGAGACCAGAGCTCAAATCCTGGCCGTCCATTTCCTCCAATTGGCCGCTACTGGTGGTTGTGATGCCCCCAAATCCCTCCACGCTTCGCCCATGTGACCTTTAGACTCCCCTCTACTCTTTTCTATTATTTGATTTCTCTAAATTAAATAGAGACCTGTCCAGTCTTTTTATCTATCTCATTAACACATTTTAATTCACACACTTTTATATTTTTCCCTATAAATACCTAGCCATACCATACTACTACTCGTTTCTGAAAATTCCACTAAAATCCTTTCTAAAATTCCCAAATCCAAGCAAGAGGAGTCAAGACTATTCTCAAGTGAAGTTTCCCAGATCGAAGCATCGTCGATTGAGCCTTTCCATACATCTTGGTTTCGGTTCTACCAACCGAGGCATCCTCTTTTATCTTTGAAACGTGCAAACCGTAAGTCCCCTCCTCTCTCTATCATTTTATCTCAGATGCCTCTTGAAAAGATATCGACAAAGTGAAATTAGCATTTTAATAATTTTCTTTTAAATAATTTTATCATCATGCTAAATAAATTACGCTAATCTTTTTAACAACAATCTTAAATTAATGTTCATCTAATTAACTTTGGACGTGTTTAGAATTTCATGTTAAATATAACGTATATCGAATTTTACACAAAAATACCATAAACTTTACATACACCTTTTATCATGACATATACTTCTAGAAAACGTACGGGGTAACAACCTACCCCACTCACATACCCTATAGTTTCATAGCACGACACTTTAGTTACATGTTTATTCTAATGAAACATATTTCGTTAAAATACCCTCGCTTTCTAAAAATACGTTTTTGAATCGCTATTTTAAAACTTTTGCAATTACACATCTACAACCCTCGTTGAGGGACCCGTTGTGGATGGTGCAGATTATCGCACATTTTTGGGATAATAGAGCGAGATGTAGAACTCCTCACGGAGAATCTCGAAAGGAATAAAATACGGTTTTAAAGAAAATATGACTTTTTAAAAAAAGATAAATAGTTGAAAAATTATTTAAATTATAAATCCATATTTTCAAAAAAAAACAAATTGTGAAAACTAGATTTTTAAATGAAATTTTAAAATTTTAAGAAAATACCATTAAGTTTCGAAAAGATAGATTTTTCATAAAAATACCATAAAATTTTAAAAGTTAGGTTTTGAAACTAAAATAACCCAAAATATAAAATACGTTTTTATGCAAATTCTTGACATTTTTATTAATATATTTTTATCAGAAACATTTTCGAGACTTTGGGACGAATTAAAAACTCTCAAGAATTTTTAAATGACATTTTTATATAAAGACCTTAGAAATCAAAAGACTAGTCTAGATTACGTGTTTAGATTGCAGATTAATTTAAGTGGCATCTTCTCTTATCAGTGCTTCGGATTGTCGGAAACAATAATGCACCACTTGTTTATCCCTAAATATAGATCGTAATCTTAGAGTAGAATTATCAATGGCGGCCGTGTTTGAAAAAGACACAAATACCGCCATCCATGTGCAGCGGTTGTCGATATTTTCTAAATTCAAGAATTTAAAAGGTTAAATTTATTAATAATATATGCCTAATACCTGAATACAAACTTGTACTTGACTTGAACTCGAAATTGAACCTAATTTTGAACTTGAACAATTGAACGTGAACTTGAACAATTGAACTTGACCTGACCTGACCGAAGTATGAATGACTTGACATGAATACTTACACACAACCGGAATCTGAACTTGTGCTTTTTATATTCATAGATTCGACCAAAACCTGTAAACTTGAACTACACAATAAAGTACTCGGGGATAAAGGATAAGTTGGTAAGGAACGTATATCGTGGCACGAGATGTCACTTTAAAAAACACCTAACCTGAATATTCCGTGCCGTTGTCCCGTGGGTTATGATGGGGTTTTATACTTCCTGTTATCTTGGTCCACGGGATAAGCTGGACCCCTCTCGTATACATGCATATCTTCTTTACCAAATTACACACAAACACGTTAGAATAGTTAACCTTATACATATGAATAACATGCTTAAGATACTTTTACATACGACTTTACTGGTTCATTACTACTTGATTTTTGTTTCATTTTACATACCTTCAGTCGTCATTACATATTCTTTTGGGGACTTACCGAGTGCCTGTTCGCTGACGATATTTCTTCCTCTTTTGTTTCCTTGGAATGTTCGTCAGGAGGTTAGGATTCGGAGGGGATTGAACCAAACCAGGAGAACTTCGACCAGCTTACTGCCCAGCCAGATTACTAGTTTCCTTTTTTGCATTTATCGTTTTTAAGCCATTGTTTAGGCACCCTCCAGTATTGTATTTTTTATTTCAGATATCTGTATTTTAAATTTTGAATGCAAATAAAGTTGTTGTTGAATTTTATTACTCTTGTTAGTTCTTACATATTGTTATATTGTTTACATTCGTTTAACGTATTTATTAAGGGAAATGATCTTCTCATATTAAATACATCGCGGGTCTTATCATGTGCCGTTACCGTCTTTTGGAACGCATACACATGCGAGCGCATGTGCAAATATTCTACTTAAAAATTGAAAGAAAAGGAAAATGCATGTGCAAATATTCTACTTAAAAAATTGAAAGAAAAGGAAAATAAGGGAAAACGACGTTCAAGTCCTTATGACCCAAAATTAAGCTTTAGTCCCTAGGTCAAATTTTTTTTCAAAAACTCCGTATACTCAAAGATTACTTTGTTTAGTCATTTTGGTACATTAACCGATGTGTTATGCCAATACTATCCTTTCAGAGAAAGTTTTACATATATTTTTTAAAATAACAATATATATATCTTATAAAATAGTATATTTATCTAATAAAGTGCTACATTTATACCGACTCAACTATATTTATGTTAAAATACTATATTTACCTAAATTGATATATTTATTGATAAAATTGCTACATCTATTTATAAGATAAATGCAGTATTTTATAAAATAAATGCAATACTTTATAATAAGATATATATGCAATAGTATATTTAACAGGGCCGGGCCATCTACCATTAGTTAATGTATTATTAAGAGCCCACGCAGTTTTTGAACAAGTTTTTTTGGTGGTGGGGATTAAACCTATAGTTTTTAGGCAATGGGATCCTAAGGGCATGTTTGGTTGTAGGATTTAGAAATTTGGATTCTAAAATGGTACGGTTGCAAATTTCTGGATTTGGTAATTTGTTGTTTGGTTGGTTTTGGATTCCTAGTATTGGATTTATAGATCCTTATAATCATTGTTTGGTTTGGTGGAAAAAAAAGTGGGGTTTGGATTTAAGGATTTTAGAGAGAGATATATAGAGAGAGAGGATTATTAAATAAATAAAGTATTCGTGTCTCATCTAAAAGTACAATGAATAGTGCCAAATCCTTGCAAATCCTTAAAATTCTTTAGGATTCCAGAATCCTTATTTTGCCGTGGGCACCCCATAAAAAACAAAGGAATCTTACAAAACCAAATCTTTCGATCAAACACAAAATTATGGAATTCTTGTATTCCACGGTCCAAATCCATCTAAATCCTACGACCAAATAGGCCCTAGATCCATCCCCAACCCACCGCCCCTCCCCCACACCCCCTACTCCAAAATAAAATAAAATACAAAAAGGAGAAGGGTTCTCGGTCTTATATTTGAAGGTATCGATCCTACATCTCCAATCAGTAAAAAAAACGTGATTAATGATTATTTGTTTAATTGTTTGCTTTGCGCAATTGGTTCCACCATCCCCTCAAACCTAGTGATGATGCTCAATAATGGTAATTCCTTATATCATGACACGTGGCGGATAACGTGTCACATGCGTAAGCCAGTTAGGCCCTGAGGACCATGGAGGGGGAACCAGCGTGCTACAGTAGGGGATTCCCTCAAACCCTGTCTCCGAGGCTACACCCCACTCCTTGCCCCTGAGCACTTCAGCAGCCATGCCAACTGTCCCTTTGCTCTACTCCGAGCTATCACAGGCCCGAGCTTCCTCGGCCATTGTTCAGTTGATAAAACTGCACATTTGTTATTACATTTTTCCTACCATTTCCATATTAAAAAAGGTCTTTATTATAATATATCATACATATGAGGGTTTATCTGTAAAAATAATATTTTCCATGTGTTGATATATTATAATCAGCATTTGGTAGGAAAATGTATGCAAATAATATCATTGACCAAATCCTAGTAGAACAAAGTCTACTAAATATTATTTGAGTTGTTGTGTAGAATTTTTCCAAGTTGTGCAGGATTTTTCAAGACTAAAATCAAGGAAATCATGTTGTTAAAGAAAACTTGCCTAATTAAGAAAGCAAAACTTGGAGACCAAGTCTGGCAGCAACCACGAGAAGATTTCCATGATACAAAGGTTCCAAGGATCGCCAAATGTCACAAAGACAGAGACCCAGAAAAATGATCAAGGGCTGAGATTGAATGGCCGCGGATCCGCGACAATGTTAGGGAGTTAGGGGCTGCGCCTTTCTGGGGAAAATCTTTGCTGCTTTCTTCCTAATTTAGAAGCTTGGGTTCTGGCTTTGGGACTATAAATATAGACCGAGAGCCTCTTGGAAAAATCATCAAGCCGACGAGATCACGAAGTCCAAGATGGCTCACGCATCCAGGCTGATCATCAACGGTTCATCTACCTCCTTAGAAGAGATCGAGAAGCAAACTAGGTTTTTGTAATCATTTTCTAAGGAATCAATGTGTACTTGATCTTGTTGATTAATAAAGTTAGTTTATTGCATTTTCTCTCCATCTCCTTTTCTCCCAACATGCGCGAGTAATTCTCTGCTTGTTAGGGTTCGTAGGATTAGGGTAGGCTAATGGATGATGAACATCTCTAAACTCTTTTTAAGTCCTATAAAGTTTATAAACTTTATCAAAAGAATCGTTAACATCCTAATCAGGCGCGCTACCAATTTATTGTTAGTCTCGACCGCGATTAGAGATTAGATTAATGATTGTTTTGGTAAAGGCTAGATATGAACGGAGTTCCGTGTCGAGATAAGGGTTAAGAGTAAGATTTCTTTTCCCTCCAGAAACCCTAATCTACATGCATCACTGTCGTTCTAGTTTTAAATCTATTAAAGGATAAAAAGAGTAATTTTTAATTAATCATCCATAACTACTAAATCCTAATGAACCCTACAATCCCTCTTCTTATATTAACCACATCCATAAATAATCTAGATCTATATTTTGCATTAGTGCTTAACGTAGATCTAGAAACCATTCCTCAACATTCTTATCCCTCCTCTCTTTTTCAACACATCTAAAGTAAGAATAAAAGATTCAACGTTTCTCTTAGGACGACCCGTACTCACCTCGGTCTAGCTACACGCGACACCATTCTGATTGCTGTTACTTTAACTACAAAAACACTTCTTCGAATCAATCAAATGGCGCCGTTGCCGGGGATACGTGCGTAATTTTTTATTCTTACTATTTATGTTGAATTCTTATACAATCAATATAATAAATAAAACAAAACTGCAAATTGTATATTTAACGATTATTGTGTGAATTTTGCGAGGGAATCTGGAGTCACATACTTAAGGATACAGAGAGACAGAGACATTCATCAAGATCCAGAAGAGGACAGGAGGCCACATAGCAAAACTCATCACGTGATCCCTCAAGTCGGCGGCGGAACCGCGGCCGGAAGTGCACATCGGCGGCGGAAGCGCGGCCAGTTAGGAGATCTAGGGCTTCAGTCTTCTCTGGTAAGATTCTAACCTCCTTCTCTCTCCTTTGAAATCCAATAAAATATCTTTTCTCCAGGATTCTTTGCAAAATATCGCCGCTCAAAAATCTTTTTGCAAAGTTTTGTTTTGCGGTTTGTTTTTGCATATTTTAATACGGATTTTTAAGGGGCAAGACCAAAATCCAGATTAGGTGGGGATTTCATCACCCTTCCTAAGCCCCACAAATCACAAACCGAGCATCTGCATCAAACCTATATTAATTTAAAAAATATCTAGACCAGACTCTAAGGACTGTCGCGCTCAATAAGGACAGAGGAAGGTCGTGGGTAATCTATCGCTTATCCGCATTACTTTTGTAGTGTCTAGACAAGTGTGTCGAAGGCTAGTGGTTATTAATTAGGCCCACTACTTTCATAGTGGAGTACCTTCCCACTTACCTGGCACTTATCTGGCTACAAGGGTAGTAAAGAGGCGGTAGAGGATTGATCCTGCGGCTTGTCCTTTGGAAGTCTAGGAGCGGTCTAGAGACTGGATCTAGGTAACCATAGTTCTAGGGTTGTTTGTGCATTTTTGTGTGATTTGTCTAAATCCGTCATTTTTCAAAACAAACCAATTATTTTCTCCCCTTTTTACCCCTTCCCCCTTCTTCTCTTCTTATAATAGGTGACCTAAACAGAAGAACACTTGCTGAGCTTTGCTGTCCACAACCAGATATTTCTTGTTTTCGTAATCCCTTCGGTATACCGTCCGGCTCTTCCATATCCTTAAGAGATCATATAGAATAAGAGGGAAGAAACAGTTGGCCACCTCAGTCTAGGTCTTATCAACCGTATCCTAATCCTACACCTGTTTCAGTTCATACCCAGAGTGAGGAAGCCCCTAGACGAATGTCCATTGCTGAGCATGTAGCTAGGGCTAGAGGCTAAAGTTTCAATCCGGACCAATATCAACCATCACCACCACTGTCCAAAGAAGAGTTTGATAGGCGGTTTGTGGCATATAAGATGTCTATTGAAAATAGCCAGCCAACCAACCAACCTATATCAATATTCTTCTTATCATAATATTGATCCTACTCCCACCCAATTTTCGCAACCATTCTATTCATATCAATCCAATCCAACTTTTCCACCTTCTCTCGACAGTTCTTCTAATCAGTCATTTGGGAGTTTTAATTATCCACAGGAATTTTAATCTTATACTGAAACCCCTTATCAACCCAAGACTAGTCTGGAGCAGACATTAGAAAAATTTCTGAAATTGTCGAACCAAATTAGGAAGGAAACAACAGAGTGGATGCAAGCAAAGAATTTCAAACCTGCCCAAAATTTTTCAGTATATGATTCGGGCATAGGATAAAATGAGAATTTGGGTAGTGAGGCAGAACTGTACACCCTTTCTAATCAAACCTCCCCATTCCAAACTGAAATCCACAACTCCAGTTTCATAGATTCATCAAGTACACCAAATAGAATGTCTGATAAGTTGTGTGACTTTGTAGTGTTTGATTTACCCAACTGTGAAGGGTCCATTTCAAGTGAAACCATACCCAACCCTTGTGATCTCTACACCTCCACTCTTGAACCAAAATTGATTGAAAACCATACTTTTGATGAGGTGTTTGAGAATTTTAACCTTCATTTGAATGAGGTGATTGACATTAGGGATATATTGATTGATGAACCCGAAATTTTGGATGATTTTGTCCCACCAATTCATCAAATCCTTTCACTTCCTTGTGGTCATCATCTTGAGCCTTTAATTCTTCCCGAACTCCAAATATGTCTTGAAGTTGATGATAAAGGTATACCCGAAGAAATACAGCCTCCATCTTCCACATATGGTTCGGCAACACTCGACACACCAATTTGTTTACCCATTTCACCTTCTACTTTCTCCGGTTCTTCTTCTGTTCCTATAGTTTCAGTGAGTTTTGATAAATCACAATCCGTTAATTCAAGTTCAATAATACCAGAAATTCAACTTGATTTGGATATTTTTGAAAATGAGGTATATGAGTTTTTCGAGTCCTCTACCTCAATGATTTTTTATGAATCAAGTAGGATAAATTCTGGCACAAAACTCTTTGACAGCAAAATGTTCAATCATACCATTGATAAAAGTTTTGAAGAACTTTTTGCTGACGAACTTGAATTTTTAAACAATATGGATTTTGTGATTGATCAATCTCCACCTATAGAGGTTGAACCGTCACCATTCCTTCTTCCTAATCATTCACATTCATCCTCATTCTTTCTTTTCTCTAATTTCAAACCCTTTCCAGACCACCTCTTATCCCTTCCCCATTTTTTCTTGACTCGATACAACACATTCTTCCACCAACCTATACGCTATACTGATAAAATCTTTGAATAGTTGGTGTTAACTTTTGGACTTTGTAAAGTCTTACTTTGACCAAATGACTCACCCCCTCTTAAAATGCTTCGTATTGTCAAACTCATGTTTGAGGGGAGTATATTTTTGGCTCTTGAACATAACTTTTGTCCTCAAATTTGTGAGCCAAAAATAAGTTTGGGGGAGGATTTTCACTTTCATATATTCTTGCCCCCATTAATAATGTCCCCCCAAGCTTATAGGTTTTTGTGATCCAGCTGATAGCAACAGTAAGGACACTGTTGAAAACAAGTTTGGGGGAGATTTGTGCTTATTTACGCAATACTTTGCATTATACTATATATAAGCACAACATTTTTTTTGATAATAAAAGAATAGAAAGTGAAAAATTATATATGAAAGATAGGAATAGTTTAAAAAAACCAAGAAAATTAGAAGTTTTCTTAAAAGAACTAGTAATTAGTAGTTATGAGCCGTTGTCCCAAGGGTTAGTAAGATGAAGGAAGTCACTAATCTGAGGATAAAAATAAGTCTGAAAAATAGTTTCTATTCTGGAAGCCAAACATTTGAATGTTGATACGCTACTATACACACTTACACACGTCTTGAAACTCAGGATAGTAGAGGATACCTTGAAATGCTCTTGTCTAAAAGCCCAAGTATGAAGAAAATAAAAAAATGAAGAAATATAAAAATGGTGAAGAGAAAAATGAACACTGGTTTTGTTATCGCCAAGGCAACAATAAAAAAATATAGCGAGGGTGCTTCATCACCTAGTGCCTTAGACCAACTGGTTTGGGAGTCACTACTAAGCCTTAGATGGTGCAAAACGAGGAAAATACACCGTATAAGCAAGCACATGAGTAATCGGTCAGTTAGTACCTCACGAAGTATTAACGGTCGCATGAAAATGTGTGAGCAATCTAAATATTCATCAAATTAAAAAGTACTGAGGTAGATAGACAAGAGTATGATAAGCTTGAATTGAATTCTCCGAGTGTAGGGATGTTCTATTCACACACGTAGGGTTATATGATCAATGTTTGGATGAAAGGTAGGAATGAAGAATAAAGACGATGTTTTATTGAGGGATAATGTGATTTCTAACATCTTTTCATGACTATTAAGATAGGGCTCATGACAACTAAAAAGCTAGTGTAGTTGGAAACTCTAAATTTTCAAAGTATTTCTTTTATGGTTCTTATCTTTATATGTAAATTTCACCATCTCTCTTTTGTTATTGGATTTTGTGGGTGTAATCCGCTGAAAACCTTCAGGAGACAACACTCCTCCTATTAGGGACACCTAGAGGTTTAACGGCTTGTTGCACGTGCTCAGTGCAATCGTGTTTGCCTACGAAAGTTGCTTAGTTTTCTCCTTTCTTTTTTCTCCTTCTTTTGAATAAACTAGTTTGCTCGGGACGATCAAAGATAAGTTTGGAGGTATTTGTTCAGTTGATAAAACTGCACATTTGTTATTACATTTTTCCTACCATTTCCATATTAAAAAAGGTCTTTATTATAATATATCATACATATGAGGGTTTATCTGTAAAAATAATATTTTCCATGTGTTGATATATTATAATTAGCATTTGGTAGGAAAATGTATGCAAATAATATTATTGACCAAATCCTAGTAGAACAAAGTCTACTAAATATTATTTGAGTTGTTGTGCAGAATTTTTCCAAGTTGTGCAGGATTTTTCAAGACTAAAATCAAGGAAATCAAGTTGTTAAAGAAAACTTGCCTAATTAAGAAAGCAAAACTTGGAGACCAAGTCTGGCAGCAACCACGAGAAGATTTCCATGATACAAAGGTTCCAAGGATCGCCAAATGTCACAAAGACAGAGACCCAGAAAAATGATCAAGGGCTGAGATTGAATGGTCGCGGATCCGCGGCCATACCCCCTTTTGGGCCGCGGATCCGCGACAATGTTCGGGAGTTAGGGGCTGCGCCTTTCTGGGGAAAATCTTTGCTGCTTTCTTCCTAATTTAGAAGCTTGGGTTCTGGATTTGGGACTATAAATATGGACCGAGAGCCTCTTGGAAAAATCATCAAGCCGACGAGATCACGAAGTCCAAGACGGCTCACGCATCCAGGCTGATCATCAACGGTTCATCTACCTCCTTAGAAGAGATCGAGAAGCAAACTAGGTTTTTGTAATCATTTTCTAAGGAATCAATGTGTACTTGATCTTGTTGATTAATAAAGGTAGTTTATTGCATTTTCTCCCCATCTCTTTTTCTCCCAACATGCGCGAGTAATTCTCCGCTTGTTAGGGTTCGTAGGATTAGGGTAGGCTAATGGATGATGAACATCTCTAAACTCTTTTTAAGTCCTATAAAGTTTATAAACTTTATCAAAAGAATCATTAACATCCTAATCGGGCGCGCTACCAATTCATTGTTAGTCTCGACCGCGATTAGAGATTAGATTAATGATTGTTTTAGTAAAGGCTAGATATGAACGGAGTTCCGTGTCGCGATAAGGGTTAAGAGTGGGATTCCTTTTCCCTCCAGAAACCCTAATCTACATGCATCACCGTCGTTCTAGTTTTAAATCTATTAAAGGATAAAAAGAGTAATTTTTAATTAATCATCCATAACTACTAAATCCTAATGAACCCTACAAGCCCTTTTCTTATATTAACTACATCCATAAATAATCTAGATCTATATTTTGCATTAGTGCTTAACGTAGATCTAGAAACCATTCCTCAACATTCTTATCCCTCCTCTCTTTTTCAACACATCTAAAGTAAGAATAAAAGATTCAACGTTTCCCTGAGGACGACCCGTACTCACCTCGGTCTAGCTACATGCGACACTGTTCTGATTGCGGTTACTTTAACTACAAAAACACTTTTTCGAATCAATCAGCCATCCGGCTCGCCTCCGAGCCTTCCTTCGGGCTGGGCCTCCTCGGCCCTCTCAGCTCGCTTCCGGGCTCTAGCAGAACCAAGATAGCTCGGCCTCCCGCTCGTCCCCGAGCTCTCCCGCTGAGCTCATCTTCCTCGGTCTCATCGACCGACCAACGGCACCACTCACAGGCGCAACCGCCATCCCGCGAATCTCGCCATGCGCAAGATATCCACCGGCTACGTCCAGTGTTCCACGCCATCACGATCCCCCATTAACGAGCCTGTCTCGCCATTAATGGGAGATCCCGCCCATCACGCGGGCGTGACGTCGGGAGCGTAACGACCGGCGTGATTCTCGCGCCCACCTGCCTACGGCCACCACTATTTAAACCCCTCTTTCAGACGGTTCAAGTAAGTCATTTTCCACTTACTAAGCTGTTACTCTGCTCGGATTTTCTCTCTAACTTGACCGTCGGAGGGTCCTCGGTGGTACAACCATCCCGTGGCTTCCTTGCAGGTAGCTCGGCAGCAACAACCTCAAACCCATTGAGATCCACACAATTAAAGATCCATCCTCCAACTCAAATCTCGGCCATCCATCATCGCCAACAACAGATCAACGGAAAGTAACATCTTGACGCGATCCAACCCGTGTCAGCTAACCCCGTCTGTAGGAAATCTTGATTCCACTAGAACAAAGTTCATCTTCCGATCTCCATTCAATGGCAAGCGATCACCGCGACGACCCAAGCTCCCCAGGTCGCCGATCCCCTATTTCGGGACCGGGACCCCCATAGAAGGATAGAAGACTCTGCTTGCGTCGGGACTGCCGACCACTGCATCGTTGCCTCCTACGGCCGCAGATCTCCCGGACCCACATATTCTATGACTCGCTGGACGCCCCACGAGTCCAATAGTCGCTCGTTTCACCCACAACTGTACCGCCATGCGGCAAACATCGAGCCTCTCTTGGTGAAATTGAAACGAGGCGACTCCGGCGCTTCGCCTCCCCCACGTGTCCATGACACGTGTCGCCCGCGACTATCCCGCTTCCTGATGCTCACACCACCGAGCTCGCCCTTGCTCGGTTATCCCTAGCTGGTAGTTCCCTACCTTATGATGCCAAGGATATAAGCCCTCGCCAAGAGGCAATTGAGCATGTTCTCTGCTCGGTCTATCCTTAGCAGGCCTCTTACGGCCCCTCCAACGCTAAGGATCGAAGCCCTCACCAAGAAGCAACCGGGCTCGCCCTTGCTCGGTTATCCCTGGCTGGTAGTTCCCTACCCCGCAATGCCAGGGATCGAAGCCCTCGCCAAGAGGCAACTGAGTAGCTTCACTGATCGGTCCATCCTTAGCAGGCCTCTTACGGCCCCTCCAGCGTTAAGGACCGAAGCCCTCATCAAGAGGCAGCCGAGCAGCTACCCTGCTTAGCTATCCCTGGCTGGTAGTTCCCTACCCCGTAACGCCAGGGATCGAAACCCTCACCAAGAGGCAGCCGAGCAGCTACCCTGCTTGGCTATCCATGGCTGGCAGTTTACTACCCACCAATGCTAAGGATCGAAGCCTTCATTAAGAGGCAGCCGAGCAGCTACCCTGCTTGGCTATCCCTGGCTGGTAGTTCACTACCCACCAACGCCCAGGATCGAAGCCCTCATCAAGAGGCAGCCGAGCAGCTACCTTGCTTGGCTATCCCTGGCTGGTGGTTCCCTACCCCGCAACACCAGGGATCGAAGCCCTCACCAAGAGGCAGGCGAGCAGCTACCCTGCTCGGCTATCCATGACTGGTAGTCCACTACCCACCAATGCCAAGGATCGAAGCCCTCATCAAGAGGCAGCCGAGCAGCTACCCTGCTTGGCTATCTCTGGCTGGTAGTTCACTACCCACCAAGAGCAGCTACCCTGCTTGGCTATCCCTGGCTGGTAGTTCACTACGCACCAACGCCAAGGATCGAAGCCCTCATCAAGAGGCAGCCGAGCAGCTGCCCTGCTTGGCTATCCCTGGCTGGTAGTTCCCTACCCCGCAACGCCAGGGATCGAAGCCCTCACCAAAAGGTAGCCGAGCAGCTACCCTGCTTGGCTATCCATGGCTGTTAGTTCACTACCCACCAATGCCAAGGATCGAAGCCCTCATCAAGAGGCAGCCGAGCAGCTACTCTGCTTGGCTATCCCTGGCTGGTATTTCACTACCCACCAACGCCAAGGATCGAAGCCCTCATCAAGAGGCATCCGAGCAGCTACCCCGCTTGGCTATCCCTGGCTGGTAGTTCCTACCCTGCAACGCCAGGGATCGAAGCCCTCACCAAGAGGCAGCCGAGCAGCTACCCTGCTTGGCTATCCCTGGCTGGTAGTTCCCTATCTCGGAACACCAGGGATCAAAGCCCTCACTAAGAGGCAGCCGAGCGGCTACCCTGCTCGGCTATCCATGGCTGGTAGTTCACTACCCCACAACGCCGAGGATCAAAGCCCTCACCAAGAGGCAGCCGAGTGGCTACCCTGCTCGGCTATCCCTGGCTGGTAGTTTCCTACCCCACAATACCAGGGATCAAAGCCCTCGCCAAGAGGCACCAGGCAGCAACCTTGCCCGTCCATCCTTAAGGATCAAAGCCCTCACCAAGAGGCACCGGGCAGCAACCCTGCTCGGCCCGTCCTCAGTAGGCCTTTTACGGCCCCTCCCGCGCTAAGGATCAAAAGCCCTCGCAAGAGCCAACCGGGCTCGCCCTTTTCCAGTTATCCCTGGTTGGTAGCTCCCTGCCCCCACAACGCCAGCGATCAAAGCCCTCTCCAAGAGGCACCGGGCAGCAATCCTGCCCGGCCCGTCCTTAAGGATCAAAGCCCTCGCCAAGAGGCAACCGGGCCTGCCCTTGCTCGGTTATCCCTGGCTGGTAGTTCCTTACCCTACAACGCCACGGATCAAATCCCTCGCTAAGAGGCACCGGGCAGCAACCCTGCTCGGCCCGTCCTTAGTAGGCCTCTTACGGCCCCTCCCGCGCTAAGGATCTAAGCCCTCACTAAGAGGCAGCCCAGCGGCTACCCTGCTCGGCTATCCCCGGCTGGTAATTCAATACCCACCAACACCTGAGATCAAAGCCCTCGCCAAGAGGCAACTGAGCAGCTTCACTTCTCGGTCCATCCTTAGCAGGCATCTTACGACCCCTCTAGCGCTAAGGATCGAAGACCTCACCAAGAGGCAATCGAGCAGCTACCCTGCTCGGTCATCCATGGCTGGTAGTTCACTATCCACCGACGCCAAGGATCAAAGCCCTCTCCAAGAGTCCACCGAGTAGCTACCTTGCTCGGCGCATCCCCAGCGGGCAGCCTCCTGCCCATCAGACACTGAGGATCCAAAGCCTTCTTCACGAGGCCGCCGAATTTCTTCCTGCTCGGCGCATCCCCAGTGGGCAGCCTCCTGCCCATCAGATGCTGAGGATCTGAAGCCCTCCTCACGAGGCCGCCGAGTTTCTTCCTACTCAGCGCATCCCCAGCGGGCAGCCTCCTGTCCATCAGATGCTGAGGATCTAAAGCCCTCATCGCGAGGCCGCCGAGTTTCTTCTTTCTAGGCGCATCCCCAGTGGGAAGTCTCCTGTCCATCAGATGCTGAGGATCCGAAGCCCTCTTCACGAGGCCGCCGAGTTACTTCCTGCTCAGTGCATCCCCAGCAGGCGGCTTCCTGTCCATCAGACGCTGAGAATCTGAAGCCCTCATCGCGAGGCCGTCAAGTTTCTTCCCGCTCGACGCATCCCCAGCGGGCAGCCTCCTGCCCATCAGACGCTGAGGATCTGAAGCCCTCTTTGCGAGGCCGCCGAGTTTCTTCCTGCTCGATGCATCCCCAGCGGGTAGCTTCCTACCCTACAAAGACAAGGATCTAAGACCCGCTGAATAAACTCATACTCAAAGCGCGATCAGCGCCTCAACTCCGAAAAAGGGAGGATACCGACCTTCCCACACTCGTACTTCGTTCGACTCATACTCGATGCACGACAACAAGAACGCCGTGTCGTCCCCGAACAATCCACCATGAGGAATTACCAGCGCCAAGCCGCACAGAAAGAACCTAGCAGTCCACTCTCGACCCGACCCACAAATAGATCGGAACGAGAGTGGGGGGCTAATGATGATGCTCAATAATGGTAATTCCTTATATCATGACACGTGGCGGATGACGTGTCACATGCGTAAGCTAGTTAGGCCCTTGAGGGCCACAGAGGGGGCGTTGGGATTCCTTAGCACCCTACTGGGTTTTCACAGCAACTACCATGCCAAATTTAAAATTTCTAAGGTGCTAATCAATTCTAAGCTAGGATCAAGCTAGAGTGAATAGACAAAACCAAACATGTAATCTAACATTACAAGTAGTGAACAAGAAATACAACCTTTGTAGACCGGTCCTTCACTTCTAAAGCTCTGTGTTGACGTCCCTTCGCCGCGATCATGAATCTCCCGAACTCTAATATGGGTTTCCTCGGAGAAATGAACAAGCTTGCTCGTAGTCTTCGAGGCCGAAGATGATCTACGTCGAGAAGACTCAAACTCAAGCAAACCTTTCACTAGGTCATAAACTTTGTGAAGAGAACACCCTATAATATCCAAGCAAGTGTATAGGATGATGAAATAGGAAGTGGACTCACTTTAGATTTTATTTTCTCACTCATTTTCACCATTTTTCAAGAAGCTAGAGAGCTAGAGGAAGAAGATGAAGCAAATGAAGAATGAACTCAAGAATAAAATCAAGTGGTGAATATCAATGAGAGTGCAACCATAGGTTAGTTAGTATATCATACTAAACCATTGTAGAGACTTAACCATAGATTAATTATAATGGTTGGGTTTCAAATATCTTAAGTAAAACAAAATGAGTGGACTTTGGTCAATAGTCTACAAGCTTCATGAAGCTTCAAGCCATGACCAATTTTCCACCTCATTTTGATTTACCAAGATAAATAAAAACCCCACATTATATGTAAGCATGGTGTAAGTCATACACACACACCCAAGTTTGCATGTATCATCAAGCATGACACGAATATGTACAGAAGTATATATCATATATATACTTAATACATAATCAAGTGAGAAAAACAATCTTAAGTGAACCAATATTAGTTAATATAAAGTAATATATCAAATATATAATTATACATTAAATCATTAAATCAACACTTGATTTAATGATCCGGTCATATTGCATATAACCGACTAATATCATGTGTTCCCCGCCGAAAGACGCGGACGAAGACGCGGCGGGTGTCTCGCCTGAATTTCGGGGCAGATGCTAAATGGTGCTATCCGTCCACCTCTCCGAAGTTGCCAAGTTGATTTATGGCACCATGTATCGAAGGTTTAAACGGATGCGGCCGATATAGCAGACTTCGTCAGATTCCCCCTCGTTTGAGGGGTTTTTGATTGTGGGGACGCTCTTCTCTACAGGTGCAAGCCCCTGCAGTTAATTATGCTACCGCATCGCGGTAACAACTTTCTCCTTCTCCAGATGGTCACTTCGTGTCGTGTGTATTTGTTTTGTTTGTGGTTGCCCGTGGATTGTATACGGAGACTAATTTATGTTGTCGCCCGTAGGGCGTGGATTAGTCCGAATCCGTATTTTCTTAGATTTGGGTTTTTGGTTTGGGTTTAAGGATACGTTAGCCTTATTTGAGACTAAGATCAACTTAAACATTTGTTAAGGATACGTCAGTCTAATTTTAGACTAAGATCAACTTAACGGGATCGTTTAGATCCAACAAGAGGGCATTTGGGTTCTATTGTTTAGTTTAGGGACATTGCGGTCGATTACCAGTTTAAGGACATGGTGGTCCAATGTTAGTTTATGGATATCTCGGTCCAGGTTAAGGACATCGTAGTCCATGAGTTTAAGGACCCCACAGTCCGTAGTTTAAAGACATCGTAGTCTATGAAGTTTAAGGATATCGTAGTCCATGAAATGTGTGGTTGTCGGGACCCGTCACCTCTCTGAAGACGTTGAAGGATTACAACGATAGATATCAGAGGAGTAAAGAGATGTACCCTTGAACCGGTATAAGTTGGTTGAGGGATCTGTAGTCCAGTTTGGGACTGAGATCTGTTAAATATTCGTGAGCAGATGGGCTCAGTTCAATATAAGTTGAGGACTTATGGCCAATATTGGGCTAAGTCCAATAAGATTAAAATGTTTAACATTTTATTGTTCTGGACTGTTGAGCCTTTATTTGGGCTTGGCCCTTTTAATAATGCTGAGCATTGGATCCTGACATTTTTTTTGTCTTGTATTGAATGCATAGCATTCATCAGAACAATGTGTGTTCTGACAGTGCGCCACGTGGCGCGCCAGGCGCTTTGCGCCAATTAAAGAGCGCATTGCGCTTCTGCCAAGTAGCGCACACGAAAAGGACACGTGTCGCGCTTGGCGCTAAGCGCCGGATGATGGGCACATTGTGCCATTTTATGAGTGCATTGCGCTTTCAATTTATGAGCGCGTAGCGCTATTTCAGTGGTGCACACGTGAGTGACACGTGGCGCGCTTGGCGCTGAGCGCCAGCTCATGAGCGCAGTGCACTATTTTAGAAGCGCAAAGCGCAAGTTGGATACGTGGTTGACACTGTTTACCCCAATCAGAGCAAAGCTCTGTTCAAATTCCAAGGCGGGAGATGAAGCAACGCTTCATCTTCCCCCAATCAGAGCAAAGCACTACTTTGAAAATTTAAACTTTAGTGAATGAAGCAACGCTTCAGATTCTTTGCGCTGCGCGCAACACGCCACGTGTTAGGTGTTGATGCGTCAGCACAGCGCCCAAGGCAGTGCGTCCAATCAGAACAAGGCTCTTTAAAAATAAAAGTAAAGGAAGCAACGTTTCAGTTGCGCAAGCGCTGCGCCGCGCGACACGTGTCTGCGCAGTTGCGCAGGCACAGCCGCGCAAGCGCTGCGCCGCGCGACACGTGTCTGCCCAGCTGCGCAGGCACAGCCGCGCAAGCACAGCGCTGCACGACACGTGTCTGCGTAGTTGCGCAAGCACAACTGCGCAAGCGCTGCGCTGCACGACACGTGTCTGCGCAGTTGCGCAAGCACAACTGCGCAAGCGCTGCGCTGCGCGATACGTGTCAAGCGCTGGGGCCTTTACGCCAAACAGAATTAAAATTCTAATAAGATCTTTCTGTTCTTGTTAAAACAAGAAGATTTTCTTCTGTAAAACAGAAGCCCTTGGATCAAAGATCCAACGGTGGGGAAAATTCCCCAAATCACTCAGAGAAAGATCTCTTTAACAAATTTAACTAATTTATGGGCACTATAAAAAGGACCCTAGACCTCAATTCAACGGGATCAACATTTTGTGAGAAATCAAACAGAGAGAACTCTGAAGAATTGGAGAGAATTCCTCAAGAACAAAAAAAAAAGGTAAAAACCTTTAGAAAAAGAGAAAATTCTCTTATGAACAGATCATTGATCTGAGAACAAGATCAAGAATCTCTAATGAAAAGAAAAATAAATAATAAACAGTGCTTTACACTTCATTTTATGAACCATTGGTTCTGAATCTAAAAGATTCTCAAGATAACAGTGCCTTGCACCTTTTATGAACCATTGGTTCTTTAAAAAACAAGAAAAAACTTGTTTTCTTTGATCTAAAATTGATCCAAAAGAATAAGAACAGTGCCCAGCACTTGCCAAAACTGCACTAATGCGCAAGCCGCCAGGAAGCGCCACGTGTCAGCAGTGCAACAGCGCAGCGCACTGCGTTGTTGCGCTTGCGCTCACCAGAACGTGACACGTGTCACCTCTACGAGCGCTTGTGCTCATTAATTGACGCAAAACGCCTGACAAGCCACGTGGGGCACTGTCAGAGTATTTAATGCTCTGCATTATTAAGAAAAGGGACAGAGCCCCATTAAAAGGCCTAACAGGCCTAATAAAAAATGCTCTGCATTATTAAGAAAAGGGACATAGCCCAATTAAAAGGCCTAACAGGCCTAATAAAAAATGCTATGCATTTTAAAAAAGGAGCAGAGCCCAACCAAAATAAAGAAAAATAATACAGTAAACGGGCAAGGGCCTAACAGAGGTCCAATAAGCCAAAGACAAAAGAATCTTGAAACTGGACTTAGCCCAGTCATGGCCATAAGTCCTCAAATTAAATTGACTGAGCCCGACTGCTCCCTAAATCAATTTACGACCGGTTCGAGGGTACATCTCCGAACTCCTCTGACACCCATCGTTGTAATCCTTCAACGACGTCAGAGAGGTGACGGGTCCCGACGACCACACATCGATATGGACTGCGGGGTCCTTAAACTCGTGGACCGAGATGTCCTTAAACTAATATTTACCCCAAAATGGGAATGTTGGACCGAAACGTCCTTAAACTAATGCTGGACCGAAACGTCCTTAAACTAATGATGGACCAACGTCCCTAAACTGGAATATGGACCACCACGTCCCTAAACTGGAATATGGACCACCACGTCCCTAAACTGGAACAATAGAGCCCAAACGCTCTTTTGTCGGATCTAAACGATCCCATTAAGTTGATCTTAGTCTCAAACTGGACTAACGTATCCTTAACAAACGTTTAAGTTGATCTTAGCCTCAAATACGGCTAACGTATCCTTAAACCAAAACCCCAAACCCAAATCTAAGTGAATACGGATTTGGACTAATCCACGTCCTACGGGCGACGATATCGCTTAGTCTCCGTATACAATCCACGGGCAACCATAAACAAAACAAACACATACGACACGAAGTGAAATTCTAGAGAAGGAGAAAGTGGCTACCACGATGCGGTAGCGTAATTAACTGCAGGGGCTTGCGCCTGCAGGGAAGAGCGTCCCCACAATCAAAAACCCCTCAAACGAGGAGGAATCTGACGAAGTCTGCTACATCGGCCGCATCCGTTTAAACCTCCGATACACGGTACCATAAATCAACTTGGCATCTTTGGAGAGGTAGACGGATAAAACCAAATAGCATCTGCCCCGAATCTCAGGCAAGACGTCTTCACGTCGCGCCGTCTTTCGGAGGGGAACAGATTCTGGCACGCCCGGTGGGACCTTTTCCTCTTTCCACTCCACACTTCGTATGTCGTCTTCGCGAACCAATCACGGTTTGTTAATGGTTGCCTTCGGATTTTAAGTTACTAAGATTTGGTCTTTTGCATGGCGCAGAACTCAAGCATCAATGGCCTCTAACTGCACCAACTGCTCGAAGTGCCACTGCAACGGACGCTCCACCTCCCCAAAGGTGTAGCATATGGGCCCCAAGCGGCCTCCTTCCTTGCTCTGCCGGTAGAACAGGTGACCCAAGCCACCACCGGCCTGTTTTTTCGGGACCATGATCCCACCTACAAGCTTCTCTATGTCAATACCTGCACTGGAAGTGAACAAAAAGTCGGTCTTCGACCGGCTCACTGCTACGACGGCCCCTGTCAACGGGTCGCCCACTACCAAACCAACAACCTCTGTTTTCGCCAGGCTGGATCAGAACTCTAAATTGGCTGTCCCAAAGAAGGCAATAACTGCTGCTCCAGAAGTCGTCGAGGCGGCTTCCCCTATCAAAGAGTCAGTCTTTTCAAGACTGACGATTCCTGCTCCTGCCCCTGCTCGAGGATCTGTCTTCGACAGGTTGAATATCATCCCTCAAAAGACAACCTCAGTCTTTAAGAGGTTAACACCAGCGGCGCCTCATTCAGAAAGGGGGCAAAAGGAAGCTGTCTCAATCTCCGAGCCAGTCCCAACGGCCCGTCATGCTCGACGTCGCCATTGGCGACAAATGAGAAAGGCAGGGGGCAACTCCCCCTCAGGGCTAACTCCACCGGCTCCAGTGGTGGAAGTCAACGCTGCTATTCCAACTGGGAACAGCTTTGAACTGCTGGGGAGGGTACGTAAGAACTCTCCAACCGCTACACTGAAAAGATCTCCTCCACCTGCGGAGAAAGTTCCGGAAACGAAGCAGGAACAGCCCTCTCAACGGCTATCCTCAAAAATTTATAAAGTTTGGCGGAGAGTTCAAGACTCCGTAATTGACCCCGATCGCTCTCGTCAACAGAAAAAGGCGAAAGTGGAAAAAGAAAAAGACCATCCGATCAAACAGGAAATAATGACCACTTGGGTGCCCAAAGTAACGGCCCCCTCAACTTCTACGGCCTATAAGAGAAGAAGGCCAGAAAAAGTCCTTACGCCAACGATGAATATCAAAGGTGGTGAACCCAAACGCCCTAAGTCAGAGGGCATTGTGGTTCATACCGTCTACGTTGCGTCTGGTAAAGAAGACAGTCGCATATCTACGGGTCATCGACCGCTTACGCGATCAGTGACCAAAGCGCAGGAGCAACAGCAGAAGCTCCAAGAGATGATGAACGCTATGGCCGCACTTACTGGGCCAAAAGAAAACCCTGAAACGTCCTCGGATGAGCGCCAGGAGGAAGAAACCGACGCCGAATTCCTTCGTCGAATATTGGAAAAGAAGGACAAAGAGGCTGCTGAACAAGCAGCCAACATACAGCGTATGGGCCTCCTGTTCCAAGACATGGTGGGGATGATGATCCAACAAGATCCTCCGGCCGAAGATCCCCCAATCGTCCTTGGAGACGATAGGGGAGAGACATCAAATCCTCCGCCGGCTTTGTCAACAGCTAAGGAGGATACAATATCCAAAGCTGACCTGGACGACTACATAGCCCAACAAATACGGGTTCATCATGCGACTGAAGCAGCTGGCCAGGTCGTAAAAACGGGCCGGCCATATCCAAGTTGGTACGACCAAATCAAGTACCCGCCGGGTTACACAATTCCCAAGTTCCATGTCTACAAGGGGACGGGCAATCCTCACCAGCATGTTGCCCAGTTCAGGGCACTCTGCGGCAACACCGGCGGTGATGACAAGCTTTTGCTTCACCAGTTTGTTGGAAGTTTATCAGATACGGCGTTCGAGTGGTACTCTGAGCTCCCGAACGACTCTATCAAGACCTTCGCAGAGATGGAGCTGCTGTTTATCAGCGTTTTGCAAGCGCCAGTGAACGCACCCCGATGATGACACTGATTAAAGCCAGGGTAAAGCCAGGCGAGATATGGGTTCAATATGCTATACGGTGGCGGAACTTATGGTCGAAGTGCGAGCAGCGCATTGAAGAAGCTCCCGCGGTGGGTATGTTTGTGGGAACCCTTGATCCGCAAGCAACCATCTTGCAATTTATGATGTTTTTCAAGCCGACTACCTTCCAAGCCTTGATTGACAAGCTAGCGCAAATGGATCAGATGGGCCATAAACCCCCTCTTCCAAAGCCGAACTCCCGAAATGACAAAGGAAAGGGAAAAGCGATCGTTGTCGCTAATGCTCAACAACAACCGAGCAACTCGAAGCCGTTTGGTCATCAAAATATTATGCGTCCGTTCATAGCCCTTGAGGAGAGGTTAGGACGTTTTTACTCTTTTTCCGGCGATAAAACGAGAAGGTTATTCGAGCTGGCGTTGCGCAACCGACTCAAAAATCTGCCGGATCCAAAACGTCTGTTGCAACCAAGTGATGTCAATGAGCCCAACTACTGTCCTTATCATCGAGTACTAGGCCATCTGATCGAAGATTGCTACGTTTTCAAAAATTGGCTTGAAAACCGGTACCGACAGGGCAAATTCGCGTTATCTGACAAGTGGAAGGTGAATCCCCCGCAGCCCCACACCTCTAAGGGGACGAGTACGCCGGGGGCAACATGCTCCGTCGTTGAAGAAGCTCCTTGGGAGGTTGTATTATCAGCCAAGACAAAGAGGATGCTTAACGGTCTTCAGACATGTCCAGCAATTAGGTGGAAGAACCCGTTGGAACCGCAGATCATTAAGAGGATGTTGAAGCCACGTCCAACTCCAAAGACCTATGGTGGTGACTCAAGCACTCGCAACCAGCCGTCAAAATCTTCGAAGAAGAAGAAAAGGAAATCAAAGAACCCCTTGAAGCTTGGCGACAAGCGCTCGGACTTGCAAAAACAAATTGACGCGCTGGAAGAATACAACCAGAAGGCACGGACTCCAATTACACTCCAAGAGTTCCTCAATCATGTCTTTCAAGAGGAATATGAGGGAGAAAGTTCATCTGATGAATCTGAAGAATGTGTGGCGAGCTGTCATGTGATTTCCCATTCGTTCATGAACGATGAGGAGACTTCTTGTACTGAAAAGCTGGGGGCAGATCCTGAACCAAAAATTCTGGGGCCATCGGATGAAGTAATTGACGCATTCCTCAATGAAGCTCGGTTGAAAAGTAAAGCTGATTAAGAACATGAGGCGGTCATATTTGAAAGGGCCAAATGCCAGCGACTTGATGAAAGAGCTGAGACGATCCCGCTGGAGCAAAATGCCTCCACTATCGACAAAAGCCAATTCAAGATGAGGAAAAGGTTTGCTAAGGCCATATCAATGGGCATGAAGCTACCATCCTCCGAAGGAAAAATTACTGGTGAAATAGAAATGCACCCCTCCTATTGCTTATATCATCAGAAGGTTTCGCACCCCACTCAAGAGTGCAAAGCTTTCGATAGATGGTGGCAAGGATACGTTGCTCATCGGCAACGCTTTAAGCGGGAAAAGCGCAAAACTCGTCGGGAGCAAAGAAATATGACCGAAGGGCTTAAAAGAACTACCGGAGATTGTCGCATGGTTAGCACTGGCGGGTCACAAGTGCCTACATTCGGGAGCGATTCTGATGAGGAGCTGGAGCTTGGCCCTCTCTTTAAAGAGTCCACCTCGGGAAAAGATGAAGAGCCGAAGGTCTGCGAAAATATCCGGCTACGTAATCGCACGCTCCCCAAAAAGAATCTCAGGCCCTCAAACAGAAAAGATAAAGGGAAAGAAAAGGTCTCTGAAGATATCGTCTTAGATGACTAAGTGGTGGAAGAGCTAAGTGCCAAGGACCCGCCGAAGAGGAATAAGGTGGATTACAACGTCTTAGCGCATCTGAGGAAGCTACCCTCGCAACTCAGCGTTCTTGACGCCCTTTTGCTATCAAAAGAGGCGAGAGATTCGTTAATCAAGGCATTACAAGATCCGGAACAATTCCAAGCTTTCCTGGTTGAAGAAAAGATGAAGGATGAATTGGAGGAAGTGCACACGGCCGATGTCGCTTTTGGTGAAGACCTTCTCCTCGGGACGTGCGAACACAATCGCCCCCTCTATGTCTCAGGATACTGTCACGATATAAATTTAGGCAAAATCTTGATCGACAATGAATCCTCCATTAATCTCCTCAATGTGCGGGTGTTAAAAGAAATCTGCATGAGCGTCCAGCACCTTGCTCGGGACAAGATCACCATCTCCGGGTTTGACTCCCAGTCATCAAGAACTCTTGGGTCTGTGATACTGACGCTACACTTTGGGCTACTCGTCACGGACATTAAGTTCCACGTCATAGACGCCAAGACATGATACAACGCTCTGCTCGGCCGACCGTGGTTACACGAGTACAACATCATCCATTCTACACAACATCAGTGTATGAAGTATTCTAAGGATGGTCTCGAGTATACCGTGGCGGGAGAACTGAACCCGTTCTCTGTAAACAAGGTCCGCAAATATGAAGATGCCAAATACTTCTTACCGGATTTCGAAGACACAGAGAGGTGTCACAAGCCGAAGAATAAAGCTAATGCCACCATCCCTGTCTTCGGCAGTGATACCGAGGAGGAAGAGGAGACAGTTTATTCGGGGCCGTCCCAACACAACAAGCCAGGGCCATCTACTCCTACGTTAATCTTTGGTAGCGACTCGGAAGATGAAGTACATGCTGTATTCTCTGCTCGACCTTTAATACGAACGTCCGCTGACGAAGAACAAAGTCTACAAGTCGCCATGGTGCCGCTTAAACACCGTAAAGAACTAGATGCACTTGATATTTACAATGTAGAAGAGCTACAAACATTTTATATCCCTCCCAGGAGAGAAAGCGAAAAAGCAATTCTATTCTACCGCTCTGAAGAAATCAAAGTGGAGAAAGAAATCTGGCATGGCGCGGATCCTACGCTCGACAGGCTTCAGCCTATCCGTCTTCCCATATATTATGCAGAAGGTTTGAAAAAGCTGCTGAAACGCCAGGGGATATCCTTCAAGCAGACCATTCGAAAAGCCAAGTTCTATGACAAAGTCTGGAACGTTCCCGGGACTCAACGCAAACTGCTTAATGGGAGAATGGAAACAATCGGGCTTGGATACATCCGTTCAAAGAAACGAGAGCTACTAAACAGCTGCTATGTCATATATGACTTCGATGAAGAAGTGGATGCTCAATGGAAGGACGCTAATCCTGAGCCAGTGAAAGTTCCAGATGCAAAAGTTCCCAGTCTGTCGTTCGAAGAACAAATGGACAAGCTTATAAAGGAAGCGGGTCAAAAAGTCCGGGACAATCATAACCGCGAAATGGTCATCTACGAGAAAGCCAAAATGCAACGCCTTCTCCAACAGGCCGTGAAAGATGAAAATGCCGCTCCTTGTCAACCTGTTATAAAGAAGGCCCGACGCAGAGGCAAAAATAAGTCGAAAGGCCAAAAAGGCGCTCAACAGCAACAAAGCAGGGCTAAGAAGCCACGCAAACGGGAGTCGAGCGTTATTGATCTATCCATCATGAAGAAAATGGGTTGAACGTACTCGTTTCCTCGAGACAAGACGAAGAAAATACTCGACCTCGCTCTAAAACATCATATGCTTATGCTGCCCGAGTCTAAACACCCCGAACAAGCAAGCGAAGTCTCTCATCCAGACTATTGCCCTTATCACCGAGTGATAGGGCACCCTCTTGAAGACTGCTTCACCTTCAAGAATTGGGTCGAAGATCAGTATCAGCTTGACAAGTTCGCTCTGTCTGACAACTGGAGGGTAACGCCGCCACAGAAGCACGAACCCAAGGCCACGAAAGAAGAACCAGTTCCACATTGGGATTGGAAGCGAATTCGTACTTGTCGCGTGATAACAATATCAAAGGAAGAGCCCGAGAACATGGATAACCTTCCCTGGTGCTTCGTAAACAGCGACGATGAGGTGATCTCAGAATTTCCACCAGCGCCAAAAGAGCTAGAAGATGGAATCCATATCACTGCAGATAACCTCAAGAAAATTGAGTTGGGAACGGCGAGCGACCCGCGACCGACATTCATTAGTGAGTTATTGTCTGAAGAGAGGGTGGCTTCATTAAAAGACCTGCTTATGCAGCATAGAGATTGCTTCGCATGGAACTATTCCGAAATGCCGGGACTAGATCCAGAAATTGCTATGCACAAATTGGCAATATCCCCGGACGCTAAGCCAGTCAAGCAGGCACCAAGAAGGATGCGGCTCGAGCTTGAGATGAGCATCAACGCCGAGGTCAAGAAGCTGATCGACTCCGGTTTTATCCAGGAGGTTCAATATCCTGAATGGATCACCAACATTGTCCCGGTGATGAAGAAAAATGGGACAGTGCGCATATGCGTGGACTTTCGGGATCTCAATAAAGCTTGCCCGAAGGACGATTTCCCAGTGCCAGTCACCGAACTGATGATAGACAATACGTACACTCATGAAGTTTTCTCCTTCATGGACGGCTCGTCAAGGTATAACCAGATAAAGATGCATCCAGAAGACCAGAAGCACACCGCCTTCAGGACTCCTCTTGGAATATTCTGCTACAAGGTGATGCCCTTCGGTTTAAAGAATGCCGGTGCCACCTACCAAGGGGCCATGACGAAGATCTTCGATGACCTTATACACGAAATCGTCGAATGCTATATCGACGATCTCGTGGTTAAAAGCAAATCATACGAGGAACATCTCGAGTATTTGAAGACCGTATTTCAACGCCTTCGGCAATACAACTTGAAGATGAACCCTCTTAAGTGTGCGTTCGGGGTTTTCTCGGGCAAATTCCTGGGATTCATCGTCCGGCACCGAGGTATTGAAATAGATCCGTCTAAGATCAAGGCGATCATGGAAATGCCTCCGCCGAGAACCCTCAAACAGTTGCGATCTCTCTAAGGGAAGCTCGCATACATACGGCGATTTATAGCCAATCTTTCAGGCAAGTGTCGTCCTTACAGCCACCTGATGAAGAAGGGAACTCCATTCGTCTGGGATCAAAAATGCCAGGGCGCGCTGGAAGAAATTAATCAGTACCCGCAGAATCCGCCAGTATTGGCTGCTCCGGTCAAGGGAAAACCTCTCATTCTTTATACAACCGCCCTCGAAGGTTCCTTAGGCGCATTATGGGCACAAGAGAACGATCAAGAGAAGGAAAGAGCACTCTACTACTTAAGTCGAGTTCTACTGGGGGCAGAAAGCAATTACTCCCCCATCGAAAAACACTGCCTGGCGTTAATCTTCGCGATAACAAAGCTCGGGCACTATGCGTTGGCGCATGAGGTCCGTCTCATTTCAAAGGTGGACCCCCTTAAATATTTGATGTCAAAGGCTATATTGACGGGACGACTTGCTAAATGGGCCCTGCTCTTGATGGAGTTCTCGATAACCTATCAGCCTCTCAAGGCGGTGAAAGGCCAGGCCATCGCCGACTTCCTCGCTGAGCATCCGATACCCGCCGATTCTCCTCTGAATTGCGATCTTCCAGACGAACATGCGTTTGATGCGATCGACGGTAATGATACCCGATGGGAGCTTTATTCCAATGGAGCATCTTCCGTGAAGAAGCGCAAACAAAGTACCCCTATAATCAAATCGGGGGTAGGACTCATCTTTGTAACTCCACAAGGTGGGATAATGCGTTTTGCCTTCTCCCTAACAGAGCCGAGGACAAACAATGAAGCCGAATACGAAGCTCTGATAGCGGGCCTCGAGATCGCCATCGACATGGGAATTGAAAACCTCCTCATAGATGGAGATTCTCAACTAATCGTTAGTCAAGTAAATGGCGACTACCAAACGTGCAAGCCGGAGTTGGTAAAGTACGGCGAGAAGGTGCAGCAACTGTTGACTCAAATCCCTTCCTATACTTTGGAAAACATACCGCGCGTGGAAAACAGCAAAGCGGACGCGTTGGCCAAGCTCGCTAAAGAACTGGCTGACGAGAACCTCGATGATGTAAGAATCGTGGTACAAAGCCGTCGGGTGCTTGCTCCAGCGGAAATACCTCCGGAATCGTCCGAGGAAAAGGGAGCGACTGAGAAGACGACCTTACAAATAAAGGAACGAGAAAAGGCTGTGGACTGGAGGGAAGTCTTCATAGACCACTTTAAGTCCCATCGAATGCCCGAAGATGCGTCCACAAGACATCAGCTCATGAAATGAGCTCTGTCTTTCGCCTTCGTCAATGATACTCTATACAAGAGGTCGTTCGATTCTCTGTGGCTGATATGCTTAGGACCTGACGAAGCGAAAAGATTCATTCAGGAAGTTCACGACAGACTCTGCGGTTCTCACCAAGCGGGCCCAAAGATGAAGTTGAAGATCAAATGGATGGGCTACTACTGGCCCACGATGATTCAGGACTGCCTCGAATATGCGAAGCAATGCCACTCATGCCAGATTCATGGGGACTTTATCCACCAGCATCCAAATCCACTCCATCCAACAGTGGCTAGCTGGCCATTCGAAATGTGGGGAACTGATATAGTCGGCCCTATCGAACCAGCATCGTCCAGGGGACATCGATTCATCCTGGAAACGACTGACTACTTCTCCAAATGGGCAGAGGCAGTACCACTGAGGGAAGTTAAAACGGAAAATATCCTCCACTTCTTCAAGACGCACGTCATATATCGGTTTGGAACGCCAAGACGGATCATCTCCGATAACGGACCAGCCTACAGAAGCCATAAAATCAGTCGCTTCGCGCAACAGCACAATATAGACTGGAGATACTCTTCAGTTTACAATCCGCGAGCTAATGGTTTAGCCGAAGCCTTCAACAAGACCCTGACGAAAATCATAAAAAAGACGGTGTCCCGAAATAAGAGAGACTGGCACGAGAGACTGCAAGAGGCTCTTTGGGCGTATCGAACTACGTTCAAAACGGCCACAAACACAACGCCGTACGCGTTGGTATTTGGGACGGAAGCAGTACTCCCCCTCGAGATAGAGTTACCCTCTCTACGAGTGGCAGTCCACTACGAGCTGACAGACGAAGAAAATGCTCACCTTCGGCTTGAGGAGCTTGACGCCCTCGATGAAACCCGGCTCATAGCGCAACAAAATCTGGAAGCTTATAAAGCAAAGATGACGCGCTCATATGAAAGATTAACCCGACCAAGGACATTCCGTCAAAAGGCATATGATCCCCAATCGCGCCAAGCGGGGAAAATTCGAGCCAAACTATGAAGGCCCGTACATCATAGATAAGGTCTACCAGGGTGGGGCCTATCTACTCATGGATATGCACGGTGAAAGGCCTTTCAGGCCAATAAACGGTCGCTTCTTAAAGAAATACTACGCTTAATGAGCCACAACCTAGGTCAATGGTAGATGACGACGACTATGTCCACTCGCTATCTTCCTAAGCTCAAGCTTTATAAGCAGTAGTCGGCCTTCTCCATGATGGACCGAAACGTTCTTAAACTAATAGCGGACCGAAACGTCTTTAAACTAATGTCGCAGCATCCGTAGGCTGACAAAATAAAAAAATAAAAATATATATAAAAATAAAAATATAAAATTATAAAAAACGGTATGTCCATAAGCAAAAAGGGCACGGATGAAAACCCGAAAGGGCGTCGTGAGTAAAACCAGCAGGGCTACCGGCGAGTGTTCGTGAAAACCCGAAAGGGCGCGACCTCGTAAAAAAAAAAGAAAAGAAGAAAATAAATAAAAAATAAAATAAAAACGGTACGTCCATAAGCAAAATGGGCACGGATGAAAACCCGAAAGGGCTCCGTGAGTAAAAACAGCAGGACTACCGGCGAGTGTTTGTAAAACCCGAAAGGGCGCAAACTCGTTAAAAGACACTTATAAGGTCCCCTCGACCTTGTAAGGAGAAACCACCCGCGTGAGATCGTTACGACTCACAAGGGAGCAGCACACTTAGGGATCCCCACGATTCCTAGGGAGAAAATACACTTGCGAAATCCTCACGACTCGTAAGGAGAACTCTCTTATGGGACCCTCACGGCTCATAAGAGTTGAAAGTCTTAAGTTACAGAAACCTAAACCTGTGCTTAAGCAACCCCCACAACCTTCGATATTGCCCTACAAGTGGTTCAGTACTGACCCTTGTATACAATCCACGGGCGCAAATAAACATTTCCTTAACCAAATTTCATCAGTGATTGGGGATATGTGCGCATGGTGAACAACCCTTGTAAATCCTCTCGATTTACAAGGAGAAAACCCTCCTGTAGGATCCTTACGACTTACAGAGAAACAAACACTTAGGAATCCTCACGATTCCTAAGGAGAAAATACACCTACAAGATCCTCACGACTTGTAGGGAGAAATACCTTTGTGAAACCCTTACGGCTCATGAAGTCAAAAGCCTTAGTTGACAGGACCTTAACCCTGTTCGCTAAGCCACCTTTGTTCGACATCGACAGAGGCAAATGATGATTCGCTCCTGGCAATATCCCAGTTGTAGCGGTGCTGATGCCGAAATCGACGTCTAATTTCAGGTTTACGGTGAAAAGCCGGTAGGCCGCACATGCATACGAAATAGCCGAAATGATAGGGCAACTTGAAATAAAAAGCAGCAAGTAAAAACGTATGCATACAAAATAGTCGAAATGATTGGGCAACTCGCAATAAAAAGCAGCGAGTAAGAATAAAATAAAAAGCCGAAATGATTGGGCAACTCGCAATAAAAAGCAGCGAGTAAAAATAAAATAAATAGCCGAAATGATTGGGCAATCGCGACCTTCGCGATATAAAAGCTGAAATGATAGAGCATCGCGGAAATAAAACAAAAAAAAGATGATAAAACTTCGGCCCTACAGCTGAGATCACATCGATCCTTGTATACAATCCAAGGGCACAAACAAAGAGGGAACCATACTTTCTCAACAGGCTCCGCCAGAAAACGAAGCCAAATCTCGACGGTTCATCCCAACCCCGAAGAAACCAGTGTCTTCGGCAAATACCTCAACCCAAGGAAACAAACAATCCTTGACGAGAGCCTCCTGATTCGCATCGACTCGCAGAGAAACCAGTGTCTCCGTGGGAAATTCTCGATTCGTTTCAACACCAGGGAAACAAATAATCCTTGGCAAATACCTCAACTCAGGGAAACAAACAATCCTTGACGAGAGCCTCCTGATCCGCGTCGACTCGCAGAGCAACCAGTGTCTCCGTGGGAAATTCTCGACTCGTTTCAACACCAGGGAAACAAATAATCCTTGGAACCAGGGAAACAAATAATCCTTGGCAAATACCTCAACTCACGGAAACAAACAATCCTTGACGAGAGCCTCCTGATTCGCATCGACTCGCAGAGAAACCAATGTCTCCTTGGGAAATTCTCGATTCGTTTCGATACTAGGGAAACAAATAATCCTTGGCAAATACCTCAACTCAGGGAAACAAACAATCCTTGACGAGAGCCTTCTGATTCGCATCGACTCGCAGAGAAGCCAGTGTCTCCGTGGGAAATTCTCGATTCGTTTCGACACCAGGGAAACAAATAATCCTTGGAAAATACCTCAACTCAGGGAAACAAACAATTCTTGATGAGAGCCTCCTGATTCGCATCGACTCGCAGAGAAACCAGTGTCTTCGTGGGAAATTCTCGATTCGTTTCAACACCAAGGAAACAAATAATCCTTGGCAAATACCTCAACTCAGGGAAACAAACAATCCTTGACGAGAGCCTCCTGATTCGCATCGACTCGCAGAGAAACCAGTGTCTCCGTGGGAAATTCTCGATTCGTTTCAACACCAGGGAAACAAATAATCCTTGGCAAATACCTCAACTCAGGGAAACAAACAATTCTTGACGAGAGCCTCCTGATTCGCATCGACTCGCAGAGAAACCAGTGTCTCCGTGGGAAATTCTCGATTCATTTCAACACCAGGGAAACAAATAATCCTTGGCAAATACCTCAACTCAGGGAAACAAACATCATTGACGAGAGCCTCTTGATTCGTGTCGGCTCGCAGAGAAACCAGTGTCTCCGCGGGAAAATTCCCGATTCGTCTCAACTTACAAGATGAAGCCTCAGGAAGTAAGGACTAAAAAACTTGCTTCCTGAACAATGGGACCCTGCAAGTCGATCTAAAACGGTCTCTTGCATACTATTCACGGGTCTCACTCTCCAAAGTCGAGTTTCGACAAGGAGGGAAACAACCGCTTACGGGTCCTCTCGACTCGTAAGAGGGAAAAATTCTCTTATAGGATCCTTACGACTTACAAGAGAAAACACACTTAGGAATCCTCACGATTCCTAAGGAGGAGATCCTCTCGATCCGTAGGGAGAAAAGTCTCTATGAGACCCTCACGGCTCATAGAGTTGAAAGTCTTAGGCAGCAGATCCGAACCTGCGGCCTAAGCCATCGCTATCTCCTGGACAAAAATCTAGACGTTTGCTTTATTATCGGTCAAATGTGTTTATCAAGACAACATGCTGATAATAAGAGAAAGATGAAAGTGACAGGAAGAACATCCGATTTACATTTGATCAAGCGTTCGAGACACATTCATTCATGCATAGGCAAAAGACTCAGAATAAAAGATAAGACAGGCTAGGAAAAACAAAAATTTCCATTAATATTGCCAACATTCTTACAATCATAAAAGCGATAAACAAGAAACATTATTACAATGGAATAACCTCAAATCCAGGGCACGGATTGAGGAATTCAAAAGTAAGGCCATTCAGAGTTCTTCTGGCCTTTCTGATTATTCTCATGCGCAACCTCTCGCGCTCCTGTGTGTCAAGATCCTCGGCAAGGCCCCCAGCCTTTGATAAGCAGCGACTATCGTCGTCTGCTGGAAAATTTGGTGCAGGATGTCGATAAGGTTATCCCGCCGTTTCTTCGAGATCAGCCCCGACAGGTACACTGAATGCACCTTGTCTTTGGCATCATCCAGCGCATTGAGCGGTAGGGCCTCGTGGAACCCCGGGAGTTCTCTCCAAATTGCTCCCAACACGACTTTCAAGAGAGCAGAGCGGCGGGGGAGCAGCCAACCAACACGTGCGTTCAGACGACCCATGACGTTCGCACACTGGGCATCCGTAAACTCTTGGTTTTGCTGACAGCCCTGTACACGGATATCCTCGTAGGTGATGAATTCATGAAGACTGTATAGACGCACCGCCATAATGCCTGGAGGAAACATCACAGGAAGATTAGCGATAAAAAAATATACAGAGAGTTAAACTCCTTGAGAGCAATGCTCTGCAAACAGGAGTGACTGTCAAAATCCTAATAAAGGGGAATTTAAAGAAATCCCCCCGAGGACTCTGAGATCATTACTATTAAAAGATGATATAATCCATTAAATACAAAACTCCATTTTTAATTTTCATTATCCATATTCAAACTCTTAAGAGTTCATCTTTTTTTAGATCAAGGAGATCTGTGTTTTGCCAAAAATGCAAGGTTCTGTTCATGGGTTAAGAAACCCTGAAACAGATTCCTGAGAGCAAGGCTCTATTTGGTGAAACCCCAAAGGGTTTTCTTTAGATCAAAGATCTATAAGAGCAAAGCTCTATCAATTAAAATTGATTTAATTCAAGACTAATTCTTACTTAAATAGTTTCTGTTAAAGAAAATCTAACTCAAGGAGTTCTTGAAGGCAAGAGCAAAGCTCTGAAGTTTTGAAAATAAAAATCTTAAAGATGATAATCATCTATTGAGGACCAAAGGTCCTATTTATAGGCATCAAGTGCCCTTTCAACTTCCAAAAGCTGCTGCAACGGTTGGAATTCTGCCACCGTTGCGCTTGCGTTTGGGGCCACGTAAGCGCAACGGTGGGGGGGCATTTGTTTACCCCAATCAGAGCAAAGCTCTGTTCAAATTCCAAGGCGGGAGATGAAGCAACGCTTCATCTTCCCCTAATTAGAGCAAAGCTCTACTTTGAAAATTTAAACTTTAGTAAATGAAGCAACGCTTCAGATTCTTTGCGCTGCGCGCCACGTGTTAGGTGTTGATGCGTCAGCACTGCGCCCAAGGCAGTGCGTCCAATCAGAGCAAGGCTCTTTAAAAATAAAAGTAAAGGAAACAACGCTTCAGTTGCGCAAGCACTGCGCCGCGCGACACGTGTCTGCGCAGTTGCGCACGCACAGCTGCGCAAGCACAGCCGCGCAAGCGCTGCGTGACACGTGTCTGCGCAGTTGCGCACGCACAGCTGCGCAAGCACAGCCGCGCAAGCATTGCGCTGCGCGACACGTGTCTGCGCAGTTGCGCAAGCACAACTGCGCAAGCGCTGCGCGACACGTGTCAAGCGCTGGGGCGTTTACGCCAAACAGAATTAAAATTCAAATAAGATCTTTCTGTTCTTGTTAAAACAAGAAGATTTTCTTCTGTAAAACAGAAGCCCTTGGATCAAAGATCCAACGGTGGGGAAAATTCCCCAAATCACTCAGAGAAAGATCTCTTTAACAAATTTAACTAATTTATGGGCACTATAAAAAGAACCCTAGACCTCAATTCAAAAAGATCAACATTTTGTGAGAAATCAAACAGAGAGAACTCTGAAGAATTGGAGAGAATTCCTCAAGAACAAAAAAAAGGTAAAAATCCTTTAGAAAAAGAGAAAATTCTCTTATGAACAGATCATTGATCTGAGAACAAGATCAAGGATCTCTAATGAAAAGAAAAATAAATAATAAACAGTGCTTTGCACTTCTTTTTATGAACCATTGGTTCTGAATCTAAAAGATTCTCAAGATAACAGTGCCTTGCACCTTTTATGAACCACTGGTTCTTTAAAAAACAAGAAAAAACTTGTTTTCTTTGATCTAAAATTAATCCAAAAGAATAAGAACAGTGCCCAACACTTGCCAAAACTGCACTAATGCGCAAGCCGCCAAAAAGTGCCACGTGTCAGCAGTGCAACAGCGCAGCGCACTGACGCAGCGCACTGCGCTGTTGCGCTTGCGCTCACCAGAACGTGACACGTGTCACCTCCACGAGCACTTGCGCTCATTAATTGACGCAAAACGCCTGACAAGCCACGTGGGGCACTGTCAGAGTATTTAATGCTCTGCATTATTAAGAAAAGGGACAAAGTCCCATTAAAAGGCCTAACAGGCCTAATCAAAAATGCTCTGCATTATTAAGAAAAGGGACAGAGCCCAATTAAAAGGCCTAACATGCCTAATCAAAAATGCTATGCATTTTAAAAAAGGGGCAGAGCCCAACCAAAATAAAGAAAAATAATACAGTAAACGGGCAAGGGCCTAGCAGAGGTCCAATAAGCCAAAGACAAAAGAATCTTGAAACTGGACTTAGCCCAGTCATGGCCATAAGTCCTCAAATTAAATTGACTGAGCCCGACTGCTCCCTAAATCAATTTACGACCGGTTCGAGGGTACATCTCCGAACTCCTCTGACACCCATCGTTGTAATCCTTCAACGACGTCAGAGAGGTGACGGGTCCCGACGACCACACATCGATATGGACTGCGGGGTCCTTAAACTCGTGGACCGAAACGTCCTTAAACTAATGTTGGACCGAAACGTCCTTAAACTAATGCTGGACCGAAACGTCCTTAAACTAATGATGGACCACCACGTCCCTAAACTGGAATATGGACCACCACGTCCCTAAACTGGAACAATAGAGCCCAAACGCTCTTTTGTCGGATCTAAACGATCCCGTTAAGTTGATCTTAGTCTCAAACTGGACAAACGTATCCTTAACAAACGTTTAAATTGATCTTAGCCTCAAATACGGCTAACGTATCCTTAAACCAAAACCCCAAACCCAAATCTAAGTAAATACGGATTTGGACTAATCCACGTCTTACGGGTGACGATATCGCTTAGTCTCCGTATACAATCCACGGGCAACCACAAACAAAATAAACACATACGACACGAAGTGAAATTCTGGAGAAGGAGAAAGTGGCTACCGCGATGCGGTAGCGTAATTAACTGCAGGGGCTTGCGCCTGCAGGGAAGAGCGTCCCCACAATCAAAAACCCCTCAAACGAGGGGGAATCTGACGAAGTTTGCTACATCGGCCGCATCCGTCTAAACCTCCGATACACGGTGCCATAAATCAACTTGGCATCTTCGGAGAGGTAGACGGATAAAACCAAATAGTATCTGCCCTGAATCTCAGGCAAGACGTCTTCACGTCGCGCCGTCTTTCGGAGGGGAACAGACACGTGGCGCATTTTGGCGCTGAGCGCTGGTCCAAGGGGCGCAGAAGCGCAGTTCAAGAATGCAAGACACTTTTCAATAGCGCAAAGCGCATTTGATCAAATTTATGATCTGTGAACAAATTTATGTTCTTTTTAGAGGAGGGTTTGCCTCAAAATTCAAGAACAACGGTTCTTATTTTTGAGAGGGTTTTGCCTTTGTAGATCAATGATCTGTGAATGAAGTAAATACTTCTTTTGTTTTTATGATGAGATCTTTTGATCTCTTTTTATAAAATACCTTGGTCTTTTGTAGATCTATGATCTTTTAAGAAGATAATTCTTCTGTTTTAATGAGATGATTTCATCTCTTTGTTCAAGAATCATTCTTTTTACCTTGAAGAAATGATCTTCTTTCAAGAGCTTGCTATCTTTCTTTTGAGTTTTCTCAAAGTTTGTAGGGGGGTTTCTCTATATCAGACTTCAAGTCTTAGGGCTTTTATATAGGGAAAATTGATTTGTTAAATCAGTTAAAGAGATCTTTCTCTGATTGATTTGGGGATGTTTTCCCAACGTTGGATCTTTGATCCTAGGGTTTCTGTTTTACAGAAGGCAATCTTCTTGTTTTTAACAAGATTGGAAAAATCTTTCCATAACAGAATTTTAATTCTGATTAATTAATGATTTATCATTATTATTAGATCTTTTGATCTAACGGTGGGGAATTTTATAATTCCAGCGCTGGTGCACCCGTGCTTTGCACGTGGTGCGCTGCAAAGAGCGCAGCGCACTTTGTGCTAGCGCACCTACGTTTGACACGTGGCGCGCAGCGCATCCGTGTTTGGCACGTGGCGTGCAACACGCCTAGCGCTGGATCTGAAGCATTGCTTCAATTTTTAAATTTTGAATTTTAAAGCAGAGCTTTGCTCTGATTGGGGGTGCGCTGCCTAGGGCGCAGCGCACCTGGCGCTAGCGCATCTTTGTTTGACACGTGGCGCGCAGCGCGCCTAGCGCTGAATCTGAAGCGTTGCTTCAATTTTTGAATTTTGAATTTTAAAACAGAGCTTTGCTCTGATTAGGGGAAACAAATTCCCCCGCCCTTGGATCAACTCAGAAGTTGAAGAGGCGGTTCAATACCTATAAATAGGACCTTTGGTCCCTTAGATGATTTTCATTTTCTTCTTGAGAATTTTTATTCAGAGCATCGCTCTTCAGTTTAAGAACTTTTCAAGAGTCAGAACTCTATCAAAACTTAGGTAAAGTTTAATTTTTTTTAATAAATTAGGGTTTCACCCATTAATCAGAGTCTTGCTCTTCATAAATCTTTGATCTAAAGAAAACCCATTTAGGGTTTCATTAACAGAGCTTTGCTCTCATGAACCCAGAGATCTAAAGAGATCTTTTCTTGGTGTTTCTTAACCCATGAATCAGAGCTCTGCTCTTTTGATAACATGTAGATTTCTTAGTCTTTGATGAAGAACTCTTAAGAGTTTTTTTTTCATGGATCTTGAAGATCCTAGAATTTTTAATTCGTAAAAAATTAATTTTAATTAATTCTTTTCTGATGGATTTTTCCATCATCATTACAGAGCTAGGCTCTTAAGGAATCTTATTCCTTCATGATCAGAGTTTGACAAGTGTCACTCTGTCATAGAGCATTGCTCTCAAAGGAAGATTTTCTTCTTTTCCCGAGGGATCTCTCATTTAATGAGAATTTTCCTGAGGATTTCCTCATTTAATTAACAGTTTCATCCAATGATGAGGCTGCTTTATTAATTGATGCATTGTCATCTAGATTTTGTAGGTCCCCCTTTGGTCCCCTTTCCACTGCATTGCAGTGTGGTACAAAAATTAAATTATAGCACTGACAATTGACTTCTATCCCCCTTTTTTGCAGGCGACATGTCTTTCGATGCTACGTTTCCAGTCGTCTGTTCAGAAGGAGGATTCCCTGAGGCACCTGTGGACCGGGAGGTTCTCGCGCTCATCAAAGACCGTGACCCGGAACACAAAAATCTTCACTTGTGAGGTAGATGGTACGACCAGATTATCAGAGGTCGTCAAAGCTTCTCTTGTGCGATGCCGTCGGAGCCTATCTCGGCGATCCCGTATGCGGATGAACCCCTGGTGAACTATGCCGTGGAGGTGGTTAATTGGACTTCGGAGGGTCTTCTTCAGCCTTCGATCGCCGCAGTACCCATGCAGCCGCCGGCGGCTTTGGATACCTTGGGGCGGCGCATATGCCAGGGCGAGTCGTGCCCTTGGGGACAGCCTTACAACATCGGGCTAACTCCCCGTCATCCGGCCGGGTACATGCAGTGGGCCTGGTACATCTTGTCGGCGAAGAAATCGCAGTTGTTGAGGCTTGGGCTATACCCTGCGGTCTACGCTTCGTTGTTCCAATATTCTGCACCTCCCACGTGGTGGATTAAGGCGTTCTTGGAGCGGTGGAACATCCCGACCCATACCTTCCTTCTACTGGACAGAGAGGTCTCTATTTCCTTAGAAGAATTCGCCGAGGTTTCTGGTCTACCGGTCAGGGGGAGCACTATGAGGAGCTGATTCCTCCGGATGAATACGTTTTTGCCACCAAGCCAGTGGTGATGGGCCTCACGCCAGAGAATGCCATTCAGCACCAGTTCCCCAGCCTGATAAAGGTGTTGAACCTGTATGAGAGCCTTTTCCTTGAATCCGGAGGCCGAGGGGTCAGTTTTGCGGACTTCATTGCCTGGTTTCTTTTCCCGGAGATTTTGTCACGACGAGGCGAAAAGTTTACTAAGCTCGACGATCCCTTCGGCTTTGGCTTGGACTGTCAGCTGATACTGGAAGCTGATCAGAAGGGTTTCTTTCTTCCTGACGCTGCGATCATCCCTCTGTCAGAAATCGTCGCTCCGGGCATTGACGAGGAGGCGTTCTTTCTTGGGTTTCTTGGGCTATGGTTGAGCTGGTTCGCGCTCCCTATGCATCCTCGTTACATGAGGCCTTCCGTCTTCTACCCCGCGCATCGCATGGTTGCCGGAATACAAGTGGCCATCGGGATCGCCGGGTTAGCCCACTTGTACCACGGTCTTAGCATAGCGGCGGATACCACTGAACCGGGGGTGCATCCTGCCAACTTCCCGATGCATTACTTCACTTCATGGATGGAGATGCACGTGCTCGGGGTCTTTGGCATTCACAAGAGACCTTCATTTTACGAGAGATGCAAGTTCCCTCGGATTATGCGGCTGGTTGACGCCTCCATCGTGAGTCCGTCACAGCGGGAAGCTAGGGGCTTGCTCCTTCGTCCGCGTACGGTCGGAGATAGTATATCTTTCATGGACAAAGTCTTGACCATCGGCCAGGAAACTTCCAAGGCGGTGCTGTCACTGCAAGACATTTTTAAGGACGGGGCCTCCGTGTTGAAAGCCCGGGAGATTTTCCATTTGTACTCCATCAGGCCGGGCTTTCTTGTATTCAGGCAAAATGATACGGCGCTATTCATGAGATAAACCCCCATCATTTTGCCCAGCAGCTGAGTTATAATCAAGGAGTCCCGCTGGAGGCTTTCTTGGTAGAACCCGTTGCCACTGAAGAAGGAATGCAGGGCGCGCTGCATCATTTCATGCGCTTAAATACGGGATCTCACTTCTTTATCAGTGAACCGCGTTGCGTCCCGAGGGCCCTTAACGTACACGTGTCCTGGTATCAACATGCAACGGGTGCTGTTATCAAGGAGGAGAAGCGGCTGCTACTTGACCGCAAGGGTGCACCCCCTGCTAGTGACCGAAACCTTCCGTTGAAGCGACGGACTATTGTCATTCCTCCGCTAAGAGGAGTTGTCGTGATTGTAGTCCCCGAGGACAGACCTGAGCTACCGGTACCCCGTGCTCCCGTGGAGACGGTGGATGTACCATCGGTGTCCCGTGCCCCTGCAGAGACGGTAAACATAGCTTCCCACGAATCTGGCGTGGGCTCAGATATTGGGACTCGTCGCCCCAAAGTGCCCACTAAGCGTAAGCTTGTGCTTGCTGCGACTGGAGCTCGCGCGCAAAAGAGGAAGAAGAAGTCAGTCCTTTCTCTAGATGTTGTACTCGGCCTGGAGCCTCATGCTTCTTATAACGAGGACCTGAGCGAATATGGGACCAACGAAGGTCTCTTTATAGCGCCAGAAGATACTAATCTCGAGGCTGCTATTGCAGCTTCTATGCGATCCGCAAGACACCAAGCGGAAATGGCCACCCTCGCGCAATCAAGTAAACATCAGTCGCACCTTATTATTGCATCATATCTTTATTTTTATTATCATGTCTTGACTGACATTTTTCCTTCTGTAACAGGCTTTACCACTTAAGAGGGTCTGGCGGCTTCCCTTAGGACCTTTGAGGAGGAGGAGAGGAATCGCGCCTTGTTGGGCATTGGTATGTCTCGGCTCATTGCATCTTCATTCTCCTTTCTTATGGACAATCTAACCCCTGCTTTATCTTATCGCAGGGACCACAATGCCAATCCCGCAAGGTGATGCGGAGATTCTTCCCGGGCCAGCCACCGAAGTCCCGACCTCTTCGGTACCGCCGAAAGAGGCCTTACTCAAACGACCAATAACGGAAGCTATAACGGCTCCAGAGGTAACCCTTGGCGCGGATGACGGCGTCCTATTGATAGAGGAGTTTAGAAGATCCGCTTTGACGGCCCGAGCGGAGAGGAAGCGCCGAATGCGCGTGGCAAGGGAGCGTAGTGCTGCCTTAGCCGCGGGTGCGGGTTCGAGCACCACTACCCCTGCCCCTACTCCTTCATAGGAATCCCTTGCTGCCTTGTCCACTGCCTATAGACGGGTAGCACGTGCGGCTCGGGAAGCGGTCGGAAGACCAACTCAAGGTAATGTGACACGGGGTTCCGTTGTCATAGTTTTAAATATCGATTCTCATATATCTTATCTTGCAGGGCCGAGTCTTACCGAAGAAGTGACGGTGACCACTGAGCCTGGGGTAGCGGTAGAGGAGGTAGTCGTGATTGCCGAACCCGAGGCGGCGGTAGGAGAGATGGCTGCGATTGCCGAGCTCGAGGTAGCGGCTGGTGAGACAGTCACGATTGCCGAGCCTGAGATAGCTACCATTACCGAGCCCGAGGTGGCAATGGGTGAGACAGTCACGATTGCCGAGCCTGAGATAGCTACCATTGCCGAGCCCGAGGTGGCGATGGGTGAGACAACTACGATTGCTGAGCCCGAGGTGGCTGCTCCCTCTCAAGAGTCGGGCACCGCCCCAATCATCGTTCTTTTCACCTGCGGCTCTTTGCCATCTCCTGGCGTCGCAAGCGTTACGACGGATCTCGTAGAGTTAGGGATGAGGCAACAGGAGGTGAGACCATTCCGATGGAGGAGGGTGAAGCAGTTGCTGTATCAAGTGACGCCCTCATCATGGTTCCGACTGGCGACTCACCAGGTAGATTTTGGGTCATTGTTTTTCTTTTTATTCTGCAATCCTTTTCAATCTTTCCCGACAGTACTTATCTCGTTTCTAATGTAGGTGCGGCGAGCGTTGAGGTTGCGCTACCCGAGGCAGCGCCATCAATTACCGCTTTGACGGTGACCACTCCTCTACCCTCTCTCATACCATCTCAGATGTTGGAAGGTGCGGATTCGTGACCCATCAGTCTTATTTTTTAAGTTGTATAACTTATGTACTGACGTTGCATTACTGCGTCCTTACAGGAGTCCTTTTTGACCACATGTATCAGGTGCTGCACCCACACTTCTCCTTCCTGTCAGAGATTAGTCCGCCTACTGGTGTCGGTGAGTATCTTTTCTAAACGACGTCCTTTCTTTAACGGGTAGTCACATTATCGCTAATCCCTCTTTGTATTGCTTGTAGCCTTACAAATCGAAGGCGGGGATGAGGCTATCGTTGCGCCACCAGTACTCCCAGCTCTGCCCCCTATTGCAGCCGGTATAGTAGACTCTATTTTTCGCATATTTTCTTTATTTCCTGAGCCGACATCTGACTATGATTTATTTCGCAGCAATCACATCGACTCCATCCCTGTTCGAGTCTCGCATTATGATGCTGGCAGGGCCCTTTTCCAGGCGTCCATCCTCGAAAGGCGCCGCGAATAGTCTGCGCATGCTGAGCGACTATATTAAGGAGCTCGACGTGGAGACTCCCACATCTGCTGCAGATTTTTCCACGGAGGTTAACCCTATGCTGGCGACTCTCATGAACTTTCATGGTGAGGGCGTCGTTGAGTCTTGGGTTAATCGCTACAGGGAAATTGAGGCTTGCCTGCATGAGCTTAAGCTTAGGCGTCCTGCTCCTGAGATTCTGGCTTTGAGCACTCAACGGGCTGCATGGATCGAGCAGAGTACTTCTTACTTCCACCATCTTGAACAATAAGTGGCTTTAAAGCAGAAGGAATGTAAAGAAACTTCGAGCGAATCTGCTCGACTGCATGCTCAGGTTGATGCGAATGCTGCCCAGTTGAAAGTTATCTTCGAAGGCCTTCTGCGATGCATTTCTGACGGGTTAACACTGAGGCAGAAGCTCGACGTTGTTGACCGGGATGCACAAAATCATGAAGCAGCTCAGCGGGCCGTCGAGGAATAACTTTCGTCTTACTTGCAGCAGCAAGCCCAGGTCGAAGCAGAGTTGGCTGCGGCAGCTGATCAAGAAGAGGGGCTGAGGGAAGTACGCGAGCGGCTAATCGAATTATTGAAAGCGCTTCTCTCTCAATAATTTTTTTTGTACCATTTGTAATTTTGAATAAAATGTATTCATTCTTTTATTCTTTCATATGATGTATTTTGTACCCAATTGAATTCATGAATAAAAGATACATTTCTTTCGCAATGTCTTGTGTCATATTTCTGCTTTCTTCTTTCTTTTGTTTTCAGCATGTCACCTTAGCAAGCATAGCCGGCAGATGATAGAGTGAGCATCTTGTCTTGGCTTCTTCGAGAGGTAGTGATGGCTTAGGAAGTGGGTCCAGATCTGCTGCCTAAGACTTTTCAACTTTATGAGCCGTGAGGGTCTCATAAAGACTTTTCTCCCTACGAGTCGTGAGGATCTCGTAGGTGTCTTTTCTCCTTAGGAGTCGTGAGGATTCCTAAGTGTGTTTTCCCTTATAAGTCGTAAGGATCTTATAAGAGAGTTTTCTTCCTTATGAGTCGAGGGGACCCGTAAGTGTTTAATGAGATTGACATTATCCGCATTTCACGGCATCATTGGGTGACGTATCTCCGAGGCGGGGTCATGTAGATGACGTATTTCCGCGACGGGGTCATGTGGATGACGTATTTCCGCGACGGGGTCATGTGGATGACGTATTTCCGAGACGGGGTCATGTGGATGACGTATTCCCGAGACGGGGTCATGTAGATGACGTATTCCCGAGACAGGATCATGTGGATGACGTATTTCCGAGACGGGGTCATGTGGATGACGTATTTCCGCGATGGGGTCATGTGGATGACGTATTTCCGAGACGGGGTCATGTGGATGACGTATTTCCGAGACGGGGTCATGTGGATGACGTGTTTCCGAGACGGGGTCATGTGGATGACGTGTTTCCGAGATGGGGTCATATGGATGACGTATTTCCGAGATGGGGTTATGTGGATGACGTATTTCCGAGAAGGGGTCATGTGGATGACGTATTTCCGCGACGGGGTCATGTGGATGACGTATTTCCGCGACGGGGTCATGTGGATGATGTATTTCCGAGACGGGGTCATGCGGATGACGTATTTCCGAGACGAGGTCATGTAGATGACATATTTCCAAGACGGGGTCATGTGGATGACGTATTTCCGAGACGGGGTCATGTGGATGACGTATTTCCGTGACGGGGTCATGTAGATGACGTATTTCTGAGACGGGGTCATGTGGATGACGTATTTCCGTGACGGGGTCATGTGGATGACGTATTTCCGTGATGGGGTCATGTGGATGACGTATTTCCGCGACGGGGTCATGTGGATGACGTTGCGTCTGTTGTAATGAGACGGATATCGAAGTGGTCCCTAGGTTGTCCGGGAACCATCGAGATTTGGCTTCGTTTTCTGATGGAGCCTGAGGAGGGAAGGTGTGATTCCTTCTTTGTTTGCGCCCCTGGATTGTATACAGGGATTGATGTGATATCACCTGTAGGGCATAAGTTTTATTTTATTTTATTTCTTTCCGCGACGCTCTATCATTTCAGCTTTTATATCGTGAAGGTCGCGATTGCACAATCATTTCGGCTATTTTTCGCGGTGCCCAATCATTTCGGCTATTTATTTTATTTTTACTCGCTGCTTTTTATTGCGAGTTGCCCAATCATTTCGGCTATTTGCATGCATATATTTTTACTTGCTGACTTTGTTTGCAAGTTTCCCTATCATTTCGGCTATTTCGTATGCATGTGTGGCTCGCTAGCTTCTTGCTGCAAGCTTGGAATTAGACACCGATTTCGGCATCAGCACCGCTACAACTGGGATATTGCCAGGAGCGAATCATCATTTGCCTCCGTCGATGTCGAACAAAGGTGTCTTAGCGAACAGGGTTAGGATCCCGTCGACTAAGGCTTTTGACTTCATGAGCCGTAAGGGTCTCATAAAGGTATTTCTCCCTGCGAGTCGTGAGGATCTCGTAGGTGCGTTATCTCCTTAGGAGTCGTGAGGACCCTTAAGTGTATGTTCTCTTATAAGTCGTAAGGATCTTACAAGAGTGTTTTCTCCTTATAAGTCGAGAGGACTTACAGAGGCTGTTCACCGTGTAGTCATATCCCTAGTCACGGATGGGACTTTGTTAGAGAAATGTTTATTCGCGCCCGTGGATTGTATACAAGGTTCAGCGTTGAGCCGCTTGTAGGGCAATATTGGAGGTTGTGGTGGCCGCTTAAGAACAGATTCAGATCCCTGTAGCTTAAGACTTTTGAATCTTATTTACCGTGAGGGTCTCATAAGAGGGTTCTCCTTACGAGTCGTGAGGATCTCGTAAGTATAATTTCTCCTTAGGAATCGTAGGGATCCCTAAGTGTGTTGCTCCCTTGTGAGTCGTAAGGATCTCACGCAGGTGGTTTCTCCTCACAAGGTCGAGAGGACCTTGCAAGTGTCTTTTAACGAGGTTGCGCCCTTTCGGGTTTTCATAAAACTCGCCGGTAGCCCTGCTATTTTTACTCACGGAGCCCTTTCGGGTTTTCATCCGTGCACTTTTTGCTTATGGACATACCGTTTTTCTTTTTTTTTTATTCTTTTTTTTTGTATCAGCCTTGGGATGCTGCAGTCCACAGTAGTTTATCGACGTCTCGGTCAACAGCTAGTTTTAGGACATAGTGGTCCATCGTTAGTTTAAGGACGTTTCGGTCCGCTGTTAGTTTAAGGACGTTTCGGTCCGTTAGCCGGCTACTACTTATAGAGTTTGGGCTTAGGAAGATAGCGAGCGGACATAGTCATCGTCATCTATCATTAACCTAGGCCGTGACTCGTCAGGCATAGTATTTCTTTAGGAAGCGACCATTTATTGGCCTGAAAGGTCTTTCACCATGCATGTCCATGAGTAGATAAGCTCCATCCTGGTAGACCTTGTCTATGATATACGGGCCTTCATAGTTCGGCTCGAATTTCCCCCACTTGGCGCGATTAGGGATCATAGGTCTTTTGACCACTAGTACGAGTTTCCCTTGGCGGAATGTCCTCGGCTTAGTCAATCTTTCGTATGAGTGCATCATCTTTCCTTTATAAGCCTCCAGATTTTGTTGCACTATGAGCCGGGTTTCATCAAGGGCATCGAGTTCCTCAAGCCGAAGGTGAGCGTTCTCTTCATCCGTTAGCTCGTAATGAACTGCCACTCGTAGAGAGGGTAACTCTATCTCGAGGGGGAGTACCGCTTCTGTGCCGAATACCAATGCATATGGCGTTGTGTTCATGGCCGTTTTGAACGTAATTCGATACACCCAGAGAGCTTCATGCAGTCTCTCGTGCCAGTCCTTCTTATTTCGAGACACCGTCTTTTTCACGATCTTCGTCAAGGTCTTGTTAAAAGCCTCAGCTAGACCGTTAGCTCGGGGATTATAGACTGAGGAGTATCTCCAGTCTATGTTATGCTGTTGTGAAAAGCGGCTGATCTTGTGGCTTCTGTAGGCTGGCCCGTTATCGGAGATGATCCGTCGCGGAGTGCCAAACCGATAAATGACGTGTATCTTGATGAAATGGAGGATATTCTCCGTCTTCACTTCCCTCAACGGTACTGCTTCTGCCCATTTGGAGAAGTAATCAGTTGTCGCCAAAATGAATCGATGTCCTCTGGACGATGCTGGTTCGATAGGACCGATTATGTCAGTCCCCCACATTTCGAACGGCCAGCTAGCCACCGTTAGATGCAGTGGATTTGGATGCTGATGGATAAAGTCCCCACGAATCTGGCACGAGTGGCACTGCTTAGCATATTCGAGGCTGTTTTGGATCATCGTGGGCCAATAATAACCCATTCGATTGATCTTCAGCTTCATCTTCGGCCTGGCTTGGTGAGAACCGCAGAGTCCGTCGTGAGTTTCTTGGACGAATCTTTTTGCCTCGTTTGGTCCCAGGCATCTTAACCACAGAGAATCAAATAACCTATTATATAAAGTGTCATTGACAAAGGCGAAAGACAGAGCTCGTTTCATAAGTTAATGTCTTGAGGACACATCTTCAGGTGTTCGACGGGATTTGAAATAATCTATAAAGACTTCTCTCCAATCCGCAACCTTTTCCTGGTCTTTTATTTGTAGAGTCGTTTTCTCGGTCGCTCCCTTTTCTTCGGACGACTCTGGAGATATTTCTGCCAGAGCAAGAACCCCATGGCTTTGCACAACGATCCTCACGTCATCGAGGTTCTCGTCGGCCAGTTCTTTAGCGAGCTTGGCTAATGCATCCGCCTTGCTATTTTCCGCACGCGGTATGTTTTCCAAGGTGTAGGAAGGAATTTGGGTCAGCAGTTGCTGCACCCTCTTGCCGTATTTCACCAACTCAGGCTTGCACGTCTGATAGTTGCCGTTTACTTGACTAACGACCAGTTGGGAGTCTTCGTATATGAGAAGGTTTTCAATTCCCATGTCGATGGCGATCTCGAGATCTGCTATCAAAGCTTCGTATTCGGCTTTATTGTTCGTCCTCGGCTCTGTTAAGGAGAAGGCAAAACGCATTATCCCTCCTTGTGGAGTCACGAAGATGAGGCCTACCCCGGATTTGATTATAGGGTGCTTTGTTTGCGCTTCTTCATGGAAGACGCCCCATCAAAATAAAGTTCCCACCGGGTACCACCCCGTTGATCGTGTCAAATGCATGTTCGTCTGGCAGTTTGCAATTCAAAGCAGAGTCAGCAGGTATCAGATGCTCAGCGAGAAAGTCGGCGATGGCCTGGCCTTTCACTGCCTTAAGAGGCCGATAAGTTATCGAGAACTCCATCAAGAGCAGGGCCCGTTTAGTGAGCCACCCCGTCAATATGGCCTTTGACATCAAATATTTGAGGGGATCTAGGACCTCATGTGCCAGCGCATAGTGTCTGAGCTTCGTTATTGCGAAGATCAACGCCAGGCAGTGTTTTTCGATGGGGGAGTAATTGCTTTCTGCCCCCAGGAGAACTCGACTCAGATAATAAAGGGCTCTCTCCTTCCCTTGGTCGTTCTCTTGTGCCCATAGCGCGCCTAAAGAACCTTCGAGGGCTGTTGTATATAGAATGAGAGGCTTTCCCTTGACCGGAGCGGTCAACACTGGAGGGTTCTGCAAGTATTGCTTGATTTCGTCCAGTGCGCTTTGGCATTTGTGATCCTAGACGAACGGGGTTCCCTTCTTCATTAGGTGACTGTAGGGGCGGCACTTGCCGGAAAGATTGGCTATGAATCGCCGGATATATGCGAGCTTCCCTTGGAGAGACCGCAATTGTTTGAGGGTCCTTGGCGGAGGCATTTCCATAATCTCCTTGATCTTTGACGGATCTATCTCGATGCCTCGGTGTCGGACGATGAATCCTAGGAATTTGCACGAGGAAACTCCGAACGCGCATTTGAGAGGGTTCATCTTCAAGTTGTATTGTCGAAGGCGTTGAAATACGATCTTCTGATGCTCTAGATGTTCCTCGTATGATTTGCTTTTAACTACGAGGTCGTCGATATAACATTCGACGATTTCATGTATGAGATCATCGAAAATCTTCGTCATGGCCCTCTGATAGGTGGCACCGGCGTTCTTTAGACCGAAAGGCATCACCTTGTAGCAGAATATGCCCAAAGGGGTCCGGAAAGCAGTATGTTTCTGGTCTTCGGGATGCATCTTTATCTATTTATATCCTGATGAGCGTCCATAAAGGAGAAAACTTCGTGAGTGGACGTGTTATCTATTATCAGCTCAGTGACTGGTATTGGGAAGTCTTCCTTCGGGCAGGCTTTATTGAGATCCCGAAAGTCCACACATATGCGCACCATCCCATTTTTCTTCATCACTGGGACGATGTTGGCGATCCAGTCAGGATATTGGACCTCCTGGATGAAGCCAGAGTCGATTAGATTCTTGACCTTGGCGTTGATGCTCATATCAAGCTCGAGCCGCATTCTTCTCGGCGCTTGTTTGATCGGCTTGACGTCCGGAGATATCGCCAATTTGTGCACAGCAATCTCTGGATCTAATCCTGGCATCTCGGAATAGTTCCATGTGAAGCAATCTTTATACTGCATGAGCACGTCCTTTAGCGTAGCCACCCTTTCTTCAGACAACAGCTCACTGACAAACGTCGGCCGCGGGTCACTTGCCGTCCCCAAATCAATTTTCTTGAGGTTATCTGCAGTAGTATGTATCCCATCTTCTAGCTCTTTTGGCGCCGGTGGAAACTCTGAAATTGCCTCGTTATCATCGTTTTCGAACCACCGGGAGAGGTCATCCATATTCTCGGGATCTTCTTCTGACAACATTATCACGTGACAGGTACGAGATCTCTTCCAAGACCGATGTTGATCTGGTTCTACTCTCGTGGCTTTTCGTTCATGCTTCTGCGGCGGGGTTACCCTCCAGCTGCTGGATAGAGCGAACCTTCCTTGCTGATACCGGTCTTCGACCCAATTCTTGAATGTGAAGCAGTCTTCGAGAGGATGTCTTATTGCACTATGATAGGAGCAATAGTCCGGGTGAGAGACTTCGCCTGCTTGCTCGGGGTGCTTGGAATTTGGAAGTGTCATCATCTGGTGTTTCATGACAAGATCGAATATCTTCTTTGTCTTGTCTTGAAGAAAAGAATATTCTCGACCCATCTTTTTTATAAGAGACGAATCCGGACTGCTCGATTCCTGATCGCGTGGCTTCTTGGACCCGCTTCGTCGCTGTCGAATGCCTTACCCGTTCTTTGGTTTGTTTCTGCCTCTGCGTCGGGACTTTTGTACAACGGGTTGACAAGGAGGAGCATTTTCATTTTTCACAGCCTGTTGAAGGAGGCGTTGCGTCCTGGTTTTCTCGTAGATGGTCATTTCGCGATTATGGTCGTCTCGAACCTTTTGATTTGCTTCCCTTATAAGCTTGTCCATTTGTTCTTCGAACGACGGACTGGGCATTTTCATGGCGGGAGCTCTTTCTGGTTCAGGATTAGCATCTTCCCATAGAGCATCTCCTTTTTCATCAAAGTCATGTATGACGTAGCAGTCGCGGAGTAGCTCCCGTTTTTTGGATTGAACATACCCAAGCCTGGTCGTTTCCATTCTCCCGTTGGGCTACTTTCGTTGTGTTCCGGGAACGTTCCAGATCCTGTTATAGAACCGTGCTTGTCGCGCGGTTTGCTTAAGGGGTACACCTTGGCGTCTTAAGAGTCTCTTTAATCCATCCGTATAATATCTAGGCAAACGGATGGGTTGGAGCCTGTCAAGTGTAGAATCCGCGCCATGCCAGATTTCTTTCTCCACTTTGGTCTCCCCGGATCGGTAGAATAGGATTGCCTTTTCACCTTTTCGCGTGGGAGGGATGTAGAATGTCTGCAGTTCTTCCACACTGTAGGTATCTAGCGCATCTAGTTCTTTATGATGCTTGGGCGGAACCATGGCAACTTGCAAACTTTGATCTTCATCAGTGAAGGTTTGTATTGATGACCGAGCAGAGAATATGGCATTGACCTCATCTTCCGAATCGCTGTCGAAGATCAACATAGGAGTGGACGGTCCCGGCTTACTGCACTGGGGCGGACCTGAATAAACTATTTCTTCCTCCTCCTCGGTATCACTCCCGAAGACCGGAATGGTGGTGATAGCTTTGTTCTTTGGTTTGTGACATCTTTCCGTGTCCTCGAAATCCGGTAAGAAGTATTTTGCATCTTCGTACTTTCGAACTTCATTCACGGAGAATGGGTTCAACTCCCCTGTTACGGTATACTCGAGACCATCCTTGAAATACTTCATACACTGATGCTGTGTAGAAGGGATGATGTTGTACTCGTGTAACCAAGGCCGGCCGAGCAAAGCGTTATAGCATGTCTTGGCATCAATGACGTGAAACTTAATGTCCGTCACAAGTAGCCCAAAGCGTAGTGTCAATATTACAGACCCAAGCGTCCATGATGATTGGGAGTCAAATCCCGAGATGGTGATTTTATCACGAGCGAGATGCTGAACACTCATGCAGATTTCCTTCAACACTCTTACATTGAGGAGGTTAACGGATGGCCCATTGTCAACCAGGATTTTTCCTATCTTGATGTCATGACAGTATCCGGAGACATAAAGGGGACGGTTATGCTCATACATCCCAAGGAGAAGATTTTCATCGCCGAAGGTGATATTGGCTGTGTGCACTTCTTCCAACTCGTCCTTCATCTTTTCTTCAGCGAGGAAAGCTTGGAATTGTTCGGGCTCTTGTAGTGCTTTGATCAGCGAATCTCTCGCTTCTTTGGATAGTAGAAGGGTGTCGAGAATACTGAGCTGCGAGGGTATCTTCCTCAAGTGTGCCAGAACGTTGTAGTCCACCTTATTTTTCTTTGGCGGGTTCTTGACTGTCAGCTTTTCGACGGCTTGGTCATCAAGGATGATATCCTCAGGGACCTTTTCTTTCCCCTTATCTCTTCTATTTGACCCACTATTCGAGGGCCCAAGATTCTTTTCGGGCAGCGTACGATTGCGCAGCTGAATATTTTCACAGGTCTTCGGTTCTTCCTCCTTTCCCAAGGTGGACTCTTTAAAGAGAGGGCCAAGAGTCATTTCTTCGTCAGAGTCGCTTCCGAAGGTGAGAACTTGCGATCCCCCGGCGTTGACCATGCGATAGTTGCCGCTAGTTCTTTTACGCTCCTCGGTCGTACTTCTTTACTCCCGACGAGTTTTGCGTTTCATCCGCTTGAAATGTTGCCGGTGAGCAACATATCCTTACCACCATCTTTTAAAATTGTTGCACTCTTCGGTGGGGTGCGCGGTCTTTTGATGATATAAGCAGTAGCTAGGATGCATTTCTGCTTCACCAAGAACGTTTCCTTCGTAGGGTGGCAGCTTCATTCCCATTGATATGGCTTTGGCGAACCTTTTTATCGTCTTGAAGATGTTTTTATTTGCGACAGATGCACTTTGATCTGGCGGGAGTGTTTCAACCCTTTCGTCCAGTCGCCGGCGTTTGGCCTTTTCAAATATGACCATTTCACGCTCTCGAGCAGCTTTGCTTTTAAGAAGAGCTTCGTTCAGGAATGCATCAATCATTTCGTCTGACGGCTCTAGAAGTTCCGGTTTAAGATTTGCCCCCAGTTTCTCGATGCAAGGATCTTCTTCGTTGTGTATCGACGAGTGAGAGATCACATGGCAACTTGCCACGTAATCTTCAGATTCATCGGTGGAGTCTTCTTCATTATCGTCATCTCCGTCCTCAAGGACGTGGCATAGAAACTCTTGAAGTGTGACTGGAGTCTGCGCCTTCTGGTTATACTCTTCCAGTGCGTTAATATGCTTTTGCAGGTCCGTACGCTTGTCACCAGGATTCACGGGCTTCTTGGATTTCTTCTTCCTTTTCGAAGATTTCGACGGCTGGGTGTGAGTGCTTTGGCTATCACCACCGATCTTTGGAGTTGGACGCGGTTTTAACATTCCTTCGATGTTCTCGGGTTCGAGTGGATTTTTCCACCTGATCGTTGGGCATGTTTGAAGATCTTTCAGCATTCTTTTTGTCTTGGCTGAAAGAGCGACCTCCCATGGAGCTTCTTCTATGAAAGATTATGATGCCCCCGGTGTATCCGTATTCTTGGGAGTGTGTGGCTGAGGCGGGTTCACCTTCCAATTCTCGGATAATACGAATTTGCCCTGCTGGTACCGATCTTCTATCCAGGTTTTGAAGATGTAACAATCCTCGATCGGATGGCCCAACATTCGGTGATAAGGGCAATAGTTAGGATTGCTAATGTCGCCTGGTTGCGCTGGGCGTCTTGGCTCCGGCAGAGTGATAAGCCTGTTACGCAGTGCAAGCTCGAATAACCTCTTCGTCTTGTCTCGAGGGAACGAGTAAGGGCGTCTCATTTTATCTTCGAGAGATCGAGTTCTATTATTTTGGTGATCCACTGGTCTTAGACCACTGAGCTGATGTTGAGCATTGGCGACAACGATCGCTTTCCCATTTCCCTTCTCGTTCCGAGGCTCCGGCTTTAGAGGAGACGGTCTATGACCCATCCGGTCCATTTGGGCCAGTTTTTCGATCAAGGCTTGGAACGTGGTCGGCTTGAAGAACATCATGAATTGGGAAATAGTTGCGTGAGGGTCCAAAGTGCCCATGAACATGCCCACCGCCGGCGCTTCTTCGATGTGCTGTTCGTATTTCGACCACAGATTCCGTCATCGTATTGCATATTGAACCCACGTTTCACCTGGTTTCACCCTAGCATTGATCAATGCCGTTATTGGGGTGCGTTCACTAGCACTCGCGAATCGCTGGGTGAATAATAGCTCCATTTCTGCGAAAGTCTTGACGGGGTCGTTTGGAAGTTCAGAATACCACTCGAATGTCGTCTCCGACAAGCTGGCGACGAATTGGCGAAGTAGCAATTTATCATCACCTCCGGTGTTTCCACATAGAGCCCTGAACTGGGCGACATGCTGGTGGGGATTGCCCGTCCCTTTGTATACATGAAATTTAGGGATCGTATATCCCGGCGGATACTTTATTTGGTCATACCAGCCTGGATATGGTCGCCCAGTTTTAACGACTTGGCCGGCCGCTTCATTCGCCTGGTGAGCTCGTATCTACTGAGCAATATAGTCATCCAGAGCGGCCTTAGAAATGGTTTCCTCTTTGGCTGCTGGAAGAGCCGGAGGAGGGTTCGATGTCTCCCCTCTGTCGTCTTCAATGATGATAGGAGGGTCTTCGGCTAGAGGTTCTGGTTATAATATCATCCCGACCATGTCTTGGAAGAGAAGCGCCATTCGTTTTATATTAGCCGCTTGTTCTGCTGCTTCTCTGTCCTTCTTTTCGAGGACTCTGCGGAGGAAGTCAGCATCGGTTTCTTGTTCATGACGCTGCTCTGATGACGCCTCCGGGCTTTCTTTTGGCCCGGTGAGTGCGGCCATTTGCGTCATCATTTCCTGTAGCTTCTGTTGCTGCTCCTAGGCTTTTGTCACGGATCGGGTGAGCGGTCGGTGACCTGTAGAAGCGCGGCTTTCCTCTTTTCCGGAAGCCATATAAACAGTATGCACGGTTATGCCCCCAGGCTTGGGGCGTTTGGACTCAGCATCTTTGTGGTCTGCCGTAGTCATAGAGGCTTTCTTTGGTCTCCTTCTCTTCTGAGCAGTTGACGTTGAGGGGGCCGTTGCAGCGGGCACCCAGGTAGTTGTCTTTCTTTGTGGTTTGATAGGATGGTTCTCTTCCTGTTGAACCTTCACCTTTTTCTGTCGACAAGGGTAATCTTGATCAATCACCGACTTTTGGACCTGTCGCTAGACTTTGTAGATTTTGGAGGATAGCCGCTGAGGGGGCTGTTCCGGCTTCGCCTTCGGTGCATTCTCCACGGGTGGAGGAGATCTTTTCAGTACGGCGGTAGGAGAGTTCCTGCGCACCTTGTTCAGCAATTCAAAGCTGTTTCCGGTTGGAACAGCAGCATTGACTTCCACCGTTGGGGCTGGTGGAGTTAGCCCAGAGGGGGAATTGCCCCCAGCTTTCCTTACTCGGCGCTAGTGGCGACGTCGAGCGTGTCGGGCCGTTGGGATTGTTTCAGCTTGAGGGATGACTTCGTCATGCCCCATGTTCTGGTGAGGCGCCGCTGGTACCAGCCTCTTTAAGACCGACGTCCGTCGAGCAGCAGTGTCTAACCGGTCAAAGACGAACCTCTGGGCGGGGGAAGTAGCTTTGAGGACTTCGACTGGAGCGGGAGCCGGAACAGTCAGTCTTGTGAAGACCGACCCTTTGGCAGGAGAAGCCGCCTTGACGACTTCGGGAGCAGGGATGGCTATCCTCTTCGGAATAACCTTTTCTGGAATTGCAAGCTTCATCATGGGCCCACATGAACTTTGGCCCAATCTGGCGAAGACTGATGCGCCGGAGCTGGATGACCCGTTGAGAAGGGTCACAGTAGTGGTAAGTCGATCAAAGACCGACTTTTTTGGGGCTTCTTGCGGTAACATCGGGGCATTGAAGCTCATGGGTGGGATCATAGTCCTAAAGAACAGCCCAGTGGTGGCCTGAGTTATTTGGTCCACCGGCATCGTGAACAGGGAGGCCGCTTGAGGTCCGTAAGCTATTCCTCCAGATGAGGCGGAACATGAGTTGCAGTTACAGCTGGAACACTTCACGCAAGTAGACGCCATTAACGTTTCGTTTTCTACGCCAAGCAAGAAACCAAATCATAGTACCTCGAACCCAAGGGCAACCATATCAAACCGCGATTCATTCGCGAACACGACAAACGAAGTGTGGAGTGGAAAGAGGAAAATGTCCCACCGGGCGTGCCAGAATCTGTTCCCCGCCGAAAGACACGGACGAAGATGCGACGAGCGTCTCGCCTGAATTTTGGGGCAGATGCTAATTGGTGCTATCCGTCCACCTCTCTGAAGATGCCAAGTTGATTTATGGCACCATGTATCGAAGGTTTAAACGGATGCGGCCGATGTAGTAGACTTCGTCAGATTCTCCCTCGTTTGAGGGGTTTTGATTGTGGGGATGCTCTTCCCTGCAGGCGCAAGCCCCTGCAGTTAATTACGCTACCGCATCGCGGTAACAACTTTCTCCTTCTCCAGATGGTCACTTCGTGTCGAGTGTGTTTATTTTGTTTGTGGTTGCCTGTGGATTGTATACGGAGACTAATTTATGTTGTCGCCCGTAGGGCGTGGATTAGTCCAAATCCGTATTTTCTTTGATTTGGGTTTTTGGTTTGGGTTTAAGGATACGTTAGCCTTATTTGAGACTAAGATCAACTTAAACATTTGTTAAGGATACGTTAGTCTAATTTTAGACTAAGATCAACTTAACGGGATCGTTTAGATCCAACAAGAGGGCATTTGGGCTCTATTGTTTAGTTTAGGGACATTGCGGTCGATTACCAGTTTAAGGACATGGAGGTCCAATGTTAGCTTAGGGACATCTCGGTCCAGGTTAAGGACATCGTAGTCCATGAGTTTAAGGACCCCACAGTCCGTAGTTTAAAGACATCGTAGTCTATGAAGTTTAAGGACATCGTAGTCCATGAAATGTGTGGTTGTCGGTGTTGGATATAGTGCACTCAAAGTCAATTATTGGATCGCAGATACGTGATTGTAATGATTGAGGAGGACCTATACCGGTAGGACGGTCTTACTCGAGATGATAGTATACTATCTGGTTTGCCTTTATCATCGTGTACAGCTTTAGGTGACATGATCACTATTACACGTTGATAGAGACCTTAGGATCCTGCTTGAGTACCAACAGTATGATGGCGATCATATACGTGAGAGTTGGGTAGTCTATAAGCACATCCTTAAAAGTGGTCCCTAGACGTGGGAGTTTCGAGACAGGGCATCGATACTCCGGAGTAGACTAGTGTATACAGTCGAGACCCCGATGAGGGGCGATGGCCGGTCTCACAAGCCATTAGTGTCAGTTGGTTCACCTAAGATGTATACAGGTGCTCATTGGGTTATGAGTGCACTGGACATGACTCGCCGGGAACATGCTAGTTGGTATTATACCTAGCGTCAGATAGCAGTTCCCTGGTGACATGTGTACATGTTAGTTCATCGACCTGAGGTCGTTATTTGTCTCGTGTGAGTTCCCACTGTGCTTAGATTACTACCTTACCACAGCTCAAAGGAGTCGTGCAAACAGGTTTTAGTTGGGTACAGTCCCGAGCCACATAGAGGCAGTGAGCGGATCGGCAGGGGATTCGTCTCTCCCGGTATTGGGGGTGAGATCGTGCTGTGTCTAGGAGAGACATTACACCAAGTCCTTGGCCAAGGCAGGTGAGAATTATATTCCAGTAGTTTCTCAGGGTGTTCAGGGCTACCCTCCGACATGATTTATACAGCTTTTGGGGGTCTGACGTTACCAGCCCCTAGGCCCGATATGCGATGCTCATAGACGAACGGGCCGGACTGTATGGATATTGTCACTGATAGGCTCAGTAGGGTTCCAGGATGAGTTCACTCATCGGCTTCCTTTTCGGTCAGTACATAGGCAGCCATTACGCACAGCTAGTGCCGCTGACGTGCTTGTGGTTAAACCCACTGCCAGCGTACTGACGAGTCTTTAGAGTCCCCCACAGATAGTTTCCCAAGTTCGGGCGAAACGTTGTAGAGGCCGTATGGTTTTATGGCAGGGTTCGAACATGCACGTGCACTTGTGCACGTGTCATGGTTCGAACAGATAATACTGGTGGGCTTTAGTTTAAGCCGGATCCAAGTATTATATTGAGTCGGAATATTTTAGTTTCATCGTATTCGTATTCGGTCGGAATACGGATACAGGTATGTATATACAGGCGAGGGGTATTCTCGTAATCCATTACGAGAATATTTTAGAAGATGCATTTCTTTTTGGTTAATCATTTTAGTTTAAATGATTAAATGGATTTTGGAAAGTGTGACCCATTGTTGTGACTCATTAATTCTAGAATGTTCACTAATGACTCATGTAATGAATCATCTAGTGAGTCATTAAAGAATTAATGATGTTTGTTTTGGGTGAGATATTTTAGGGTTGAGTTGGAGATATTTTGGGATGATATTTTCTTTGTTTCTCCAACACAAAACCTTATATATATCACATACAAAATATTTGGACAGCCAAGGCAAATTTTGGTGCTTGGTTATTTTTGCTCACTAGAGTTTTCTTGAGCTCACACTCTCCAAACCTTAGCATCTTCTTCAACCTCCACCCTAACCCTCTCATGTGATGAGAACCCTAGGGTGTTTGAGACAAAGTATTCCACTCATTCTCTACTTCATCTTGGACATGTCGGTTGATATACTTCATGTTCGAGTTGCCTCGGTATAGAGGCGGGAGCCCGTATAAAGGTTCGTTGACGTGGTGCCATCTCGACGAGGAGATAGGAGATCGAGCGAGTTCGGAGCACCCGCAAGGAGATGGTGATGGTGGCTAAAGACCGAAGGACACGGATCGATCGGTATAGCCTTTCTATCATCTTTGTAGTTAGCTAGTTTAGCGTTAATGGCTAGATCCGGGTTATAGTATGCGATAGCACCAGTTGTAAAAGTTTTTGTTCCGCGTTTGGCCTCAGATTGACGGCCGGATAGCTACCGTAGACTTACATGGTATCAGAGCCACGCCATTAACCTTTACTAGCTTGTTCTAATATGTTTAAAATATCGATCGAACGAAATTTCCAAAACCGCGATTCCAAAATTAAAGTTTCCGACGAATTTTTTTTGTCGTCTAAAAATTATTTTGAGTATGTCAGAAAATCGTGCAGGCTTTTCTAAGACTCTGGAAGAAATTTGGTCGACTGAACCTTCAAGACCGCCGCGGAACCGCCGCACAAGCCTTGTATTGGCCGCGGTTCCGCCGCCGTTTTAGGGCTTCAGTGCACCATTTTTCTTCTGGGTGTCTTTCATGTGGAATTGTGGTTTCTGGAATATTTTGTTTGGGCCCAGATTTTGTTTGAGTACTGGAGTTGTACTTGTTAGATATGTATGCCCTAGAGGCCATTATTGTATAGTACTAGTTTGTATAATACATTTTGGAGGCTTGGGAGATATATATATATATATATATATATATATATATATATATATATATATATATGGTTTTACGACAGTCTTTCTCGATATAGTAGTATGCTACTTGGTTTGTTTCTATCTTAATATGTGTATATGTTTCTTTTAACATATCGCTAAAAACATATTGGTAGAGCCCTTGGGATTTTTGCTTGACTACCGGCGTTATGATGGCGATCACACTAGTGGGGATTGGGTAGTCTATAAGCACATCCTTATTTTGGTCCCTAGTCATAGGATTATCGAGACAGGGCATCGATACTCCATAGTAGACTGGTGCATACGCTTCTCTTCCCAGCAGGGGAGATAGTCTGTCCCACAGCCATCAGTACGTCGTACTGGAGATAGTATGTAGATGCTCGTTAGGTTACGAGTACACTGGAAAGGACTCGTCGGGAACTGTTGGTTGGTATTATACCTATCGTCAGTTAACAGTTCCCAGGTGACATGAGTACAGCTTAGTCCGCTGACTTGACACTGTCACTTCGCCTCGAGTGTGTTCCCACTGTTCTTAGATTACTACCCTACTACGGCTCTACTGGGTCGTGCAAACAGGTAGTAGTTGGGTGCAGTCCCGAAGCACTTGGAGGCAGTGACGGTTAGACAGGATTCGTCTCTCCCGGTATTGGGAGTTGATATCGCATTGTGTCTAGGAGAGCCATTACACATTGTCATCCCTGGCCAGGGCAAGCGAGAATTGCTGGTAGGTTTTCCAGAAGATTCTCAGGGTGTTTTGGGCTACACTCCGACACGACTTGTACCGCTATTAGGGGACTGACGTTTACCGCCCCCTAGGCCCGCCATGCGATATTCTCAGACAAACAGACCGAACTGTACGGAGATTGTCACATTCAGGCTCAGTAGAAGTTAGGATGGGTTCACCTCATCAGTCTTCTTGTCGGCATCTACCTTGGGACCGTTACGTACAGCTAGTACCGCTTGCGGCCTGTGGTTAAACCCACTGCCAGCGTAGCGTCGAGCCTTTAGAGTTCCACAGAGAGGGTTACTCGCCTTTGGGCAAAACAGAGTGGAGGTTGCATGGTTTTACGATGGGGTTCGTTCACATCCCCGCACTTGTGCACGTTTGGTGTCCGGACAGTTGTTACTAGCGGGCTTTGGTTTAAACCAGATCCTAGTACTTGTTTTGGGATTGGTTTTATCTCAGTGTATTCGTGTTCCTTGGAACACGGATTCGGGTGTGTATGCACGGTTGGCAGAGGCAGAGGAAAAGGATTCTCATTAGGGTTGTTGACCATTTGATTTTGGTTGACTTGTTGACCGTTGACTTTTTCTAAACCCTAATGAGAATGAGAAATATGATTAATAATATTAATTAAGGATTATTGTGTCATGGTTGAGTTGAACATTTGACTTTTGTTGACTTTGTTGACCGATTGACCATTGTGGACTTGTTGACCATCATCATTTCATTGCTATGACTTTTGTTTACTTGTTGTTCTTTACAAAATGCAATAATTGCATGAAATGATAATGGTCATTGAAACTAACCATCACAATTCTTAATTATTATTATTATCATTATTATTTTTTCTTTTGTGAGCATGGTTGCAATATGAGAGCTTATTCTATCATATTCTTTCTCTCTCTTAGAAAGAAAGCTCTCCCTCTTCCTCTCTCAAGGTTCAAGTGTTCCATGAGTTGGAAATCATGAACCATTGAGACAAAACCACCATAACTCTTCTCTACTCATTCTAAGGTTCTAGGTTTAGCAAACCAAGCACCTTAGTTATCTCTAGGTTGAGATATGAGCTCAAGTTCGAGGCCCTCGGGTGGATCCATCTACGGCAAAGAGGAGACGACGAGGAGGAGCCGTTCAAGCCACTACAAGGAGCAAGCAAGGAGGAGAACCACCAAAAGAAGAGAAGGAGTTCAAGACCTAGGTATAACCATTCTACATAGTAGCTAGAACTTGTAGTTTTTAGTTAGTTTTTGTTTAGCAAAGATCCTTCATGGATGGTCCATGTTACCTTTTGAGGAAAATTTTGATTTTTACCTATTCCGCCTCTCCGAAAGAACCGGGGTGGGTAACGTGGACCTAACAGTGGTATCAGAGCCAGGCTAAGCAACAACTAACTGTTAGCAAAGTGTTTAGAACTTCGATCCGGAAACGATCCGGAAAAAATCCCGAAAACAAACCGGAAAAATTTATTTTCTGTCGATTTTCAAAACAGGCCTAAAAATATTTTGTATGACATGAAAAATACAAGCAGGATTTCTGGGGATTGTCAAGAAATTTGAGCCCATGACTCGGCCAACTCGCCGCGGAAGCGCGGCGGAACCATGCATTCCGCCGCGGATCCGCGGCCGAGTTGACTCGGACGCGCCTCCAATTTGTTGCAGATTCCTCTGTTTGGTGTTTTGGGATTTTTGAGATATTTAGTTTCTGCCCAGATTATCCAGAGAAAAATGTTATTTTTTGGGGTAGTTACAAATTTGTATTTTGATCGGAGTTCTACAAACTTTGGCTAAATGGTTATATCTGTAATGTGATATATGCACTGAACGTCGGCAAATCGCTATACGTCGATTAGTGGGGGTTGTGCATATCTGTGATCTGTAATGTTGTTGGATTGTGTATATGAACTTGTTGGATTGTCGCGGATGAATAGCCGGGGTTTTGTGAGATGAGAGTTTTCTTTATCTTTCATTTGATGTAAAATGTAAATTGATGTAATATTATTTTTATGGCCGCACATCCGGGATGAGGTTGTAGCCGCCATTGTATATTATTTCTTTTACTATTTTTGCTCCTAAGATAGACCCAAGGTGGGGTGCACAAACTACCGGGTACTTTGAAGTGCCGAGTGGCCTACTCACCTTGTTGAGGGAGGCTGCTTCACTTCGGGTATTTGGCGGGTAGTTTGCCGCACCCGTAGGGGTCTAGGGTAGGGTTTGGCTATTCATCACGACCGTGTAATCCGTCTTTCGTTGTAGGCTCGAACGAAACGCGGATTCCTAGCATATCCAATGTGTTCATCTGTGATCTGGAATGGCTATCATTGCATCTGACGAATGTATATATCTATATATGATATCTAGTAGGCGTTGCTTATGTTTTGCATCCGCGCTAGTCCAGCCCCCGCTCTGTCGTTAGTTAAGTAACCTAACGGGTAATGACGGGGCCCCATGGCGAATGCGGATGGCATAAGCGTACGTCATATTTTCGTTGTTTTCTGCAATGGTAGGATTAATTGATGGGACGCATTATATTAATGCAAAGAAAAAACAAACCTAAAAAGACGTTGTTGGAACAATTTTCAAAAAGCTGTTATTGCAAGGACGTTCTCTTTTGTTTTGCACAGAGGTATTCGGTTATGAATGCCCAGCACCTCATTCGACGAGGCAAGGGCCTAGATCCCTTCATCGGGAGTGACCCCTTGGACAAAAGTTTGCGTCAGGGTAATAACTTCAATATAGTCGATTATTCTTGCTTTGCATCGAGGTATTCAGTTTGGAATATCCTGCACCTCATTCGACGAGGAAAGAGCCGAGATCCCTTCACAGAGAGTGACCTCTTTAGCAAAAGTTATCGTCACTATAATTTTAAAAAGGTTATCAGGTTCCTTCAACGATATCAAGTTCATTACGTTAACGGGTTTTTCGCCAAAAACCCAGCCGTAGCCTTCCGTCATTTCTTACAAGTATTACTTAGTATTCATGCTATGTATGTTGACCTCTGTCAAGGCATAGTGAATGGTAGCTAAGCAATGCTCGTATGTTGCATAGATAAATGCGATTATTTAGGACAGTCGCACAGTCATTTTGACCTCTGTCAAGGACTTGTGCGAGTGGGTCTGAATCAATCCAGGATAATGACGGGTTGAACTTGACTTGCGACTTATGACATGTTGACCTATGTCAAGGTCATGAAGTCGCTTGGGGCAAAAATCCACATCGGGAGTTTCTAAAGAAACTGAAACTTGCAGATTTAGCATACCTTCTGGAGTGTGGTGACTAGAGTGGATTCCATCTAGGTCATCGCACAATGATAGTTGGATCCCGATCCCACTGATGAGTTGGATTACTCTCGGGAGAATATTTCACTTAACAATCAATGCTATAAACCAAGTAGGTGTCTAGAACGGTGTTAGCGGGGCTACGCCTCCAGGGAAAAGAGGTTATTTAATTAAGGAACTTCGCGAAAGCGTTGGAAAACCTCCCTCGAAGTACCAACACCAGCCTGGCTGAAAGGTTAAGCAAGTATTGTGACGTGCGATTAATCCTGACTAGTTCTTCTTTTAGGGTTTGAAGAAGAATTTGAGGAAACAGTGGGAGCCATCCTGGTTAGATAAATCAATAAACCAATCTAATTTTGCAAGAGCGCATGCTGAGTGTTTCTTTTCTCTCTCTCCAGGTAGCAACCATTTCACGCCCTAATCAAGATAATAAAATGTATCGTTTGACCGATCCGAATTCTTATTCGGGGCTGGGGAACGTTGGTTCGGCTCTAACTTGTGACAACAGTCATAAGTATGAGCAAGGGAAAGAGGAATGTATGGATTCCAAGGATACCCAGTTGAAGAAGAAGCATAGTTTTGCATCTACTTCAGGTGTTCTTGTAATTGAGAACTGCTTTACGGTCAACCCTACCTCCTGGATACTTGATACCGGATCAGGATCTTATATCTGTAATTTATTGCAGGGACTGAGAAAAAGTAAGAAAGTTGTACCTGGTGATATGTCGCTCAGAGTAGCGAACGGAGCACAAGTTAATGCTGCAGCCGTCGGTGAATATCACCTAGTGTTGCCAAATGGAAATACTATGATTTTGAACGAATGCTACTATGTACCTTCCATGGTTTGCAACATCATATCAGTTTCTTTACTCAATAAAGATGGATATAACTTTGTTCTTGATAGAAATATCATGAACATTTACCTTCATAAGGTACTGGTTGCAGAAGGTACACTGAGTAATGGTATCTACGTTCTAAATCAGAATACAGTTCTCAATGTACAAAACACACGCAAGAGGAAGAGTTCAGATACGAACGAATCCTACTTATGGCATTGTAGACTTGGTCATATCGGAGAGAAAAGACTAAGTAAGTTGCATAAAGATGGACTCTTGAATACGTTCGAGTTTTCATCTTATGAAACTTGTCAGTCTTGTCTCAAAGAAAAGATGACCAAATCTCCGTTCACCGGACATGGAGAAAGGGCAGCAGAGCTCTTGGGACTCATACACAGTGATGTATGTGGTCTAATGTCTATACATGCAAGGGGTGGGTTCTCGTACTTCATCACATTCACTGACGATCTCTCTAGATTCGGATATGTGTATCTGATGAAACACAAATATGAAGCTTTTGAGAAATTCAAGAAATTCAGAAACGAAGTAGAGAACCAAAATGGCAAAAGTATCAAGATCCTCCGGTCGGATAGAGGAGGGGAGTACTTAAGCACGGAATTCGTAGATTACTTAAAAGAGAATGGTATTCTCTCTTAGCTTACTCCCCCTTATACACCACATCACAACGGTGTATCGGAGAGGATGAATCATACCCTATTGGATATGGTTCGCTCCATGATGAGTAATGCTGAGTTACCTCTTTCATTCTGGGGACTTACGCTAGAAACAGCAGTATACTTGCTGAATCAGGTTCTGTCTCAATCTGTGCCTAAGACTCCATATGAAATATGGAGTGGTAGGAAACCATGTCTTAAAAGGGTTAAGATATGGGGTTGTCCGGTATATGTGAAAAAGCAGAATCCGGACAAACTTGAGACACGGTCAGTTTTATGTAAGTTTGTAGGATATCCCAGGCATTCAAATGGATATCTGTTCTACCACACCGAGGAACAGAAGGTGTTTGTTGCTCAGCACGCCACTTTTTCGGAGTGGCAATTTCTTGCAAAAGAAATAAGTGGGAGCACGGTAGAACTGGATGAAATATCTGAACTACAAACTCAAACTGAGAATTTAGTAGAACCAGAAAATTCAATAGTCCCAGACGAACCTCAGCCACTCCGCAGATCTGGTAGGATTTCTCATCCACCCGAGAGATACTACGGTTTTCTCCTAGACGGGGATCGAGAGAATTGCATCTTGGAAGAAGATGACCCTACCAGTTTCAGGCAGGACATTATCAGTAGGGACTCTGATAAGTGGCTGGAAGCAATGCAATCCGAAATGGAGTCCATGTACACCAATAAAGTGTGGACCTTGGATATTGCTCCACCTGGGGTAAAACCCGTTGGATGCAAATGGATCTACAAAAGGAAACTTGGTGTAGATGGGCAGGTGAAAACCTATAAGGCTAGACTCGTTGCAAAAGGTTTTCGTCAAAGACCTGGTGCGGACTATGAAGAAACTTTTTCTCCAGTGGCTATGCTCAAATCCATTCGGATCCTACTTGCCATTGCTGCCTTCCATGACTATGAAATCCGGCAGATGGACGTTAAAACGGCTTTTCTAAACAGCTGTTTAGAAGAGTGCGTTTACATGGATCAGCCAGAGGGTTTCGTAGATAGTGGGAGCAGCGGGAAGGTGTGCAAGTTGCTTAAATCCATTTATGGATTGAAGCAGGCATCGCGGAGCTGGAACATCTGTTTTGATGAGGCAATCAAGGAATTTGATTTCATCAAGAACGAAGATGAACCTTGTGTCTATAAGAAGATTGTAGGACGAACTGTCGTGTTCCTAGTGTTATACGTGGACGACATTCTTTTGATAGGAAATGACATTCCTATGCTACAATCAGTCAAGCTATTCTTGTCACAACGGTTCTCCATGAAGGACCTGGGTGATGCCTCGTACATTCTGGGGATCAAGATCTACAGAGATAGATCCAAGAGACTACTGGGACTTTCACAGTCCAGGTACATAGAGACCGTACTGAAGAGATTTAGTATGGAAGATTCCAAGCGCGGTAATATACCCGCATTGCACGGAATCACCCTCTCCAAGAAGATGTCTCCTAAGACTGACGAGGAGAGGGTTCGCATGAGCACTATACCCTACGCTTCGGCAGTAGGATCTATAATGTATGCGATGCTATGTACAAGACCAGATGTAGCTTACGCGCTGAGCATGGTGAGCCGGTATCAGTCAGACCCAGGTGAGGACCACTAGACGGCAGTGAAGAACATTCTCAAGTACCTGAGAAGGATTAAGGAGATGTTCCTGGTTTACGGTAATGGAGACCTCAGGGTCGAGTCCTTTACCGATTCAAGCTTCCAGAGTGACAAAGATGACAGCAAGTCTGTCTCGGGTTTTTTGTTTACCCTCAACGGAGGGGCGGTGTGTTGGAGGAGTTCCAAACAGGATACCGTCGCAGACTCGACGATGGAGGCTGAATACATTGCTGCAAGCGATGTGTTCACACCATAATATTGTATTTTATATTCCCCATTCTTATGCATTTTACAATGAAAACAGGTGCTTTTGACGCATGTCTGCTACATGTTACAGGTTACAGGTTCTTGGACAGGAAACAGTGAAAACGATGAAAAGACGACGTAAAAGTGAGACTTTGACCGACAAACAGAGAATCTTGATCAAGCCTACATAAGGAACAATTCACAAAGCAAGATTCAAGACATCGACTCAAAGCGAACGGGTAGAAGTCCACTACAAACAGAGAATCTTGATCAAGCCTACATAAGGAACAATTCACAAAGCAAGATTCAAGACATCGACTCAAAGCGAACGGGTAGAAGTCCACTACAATGTTCACTCGAAATCTGGAAGAGAACCAGAAGCTAAATTGAGAAAAGATATATAGAAATAAGTAGCCCAAGACAACCAGAACCCATCCCAGAAGAATCAGAGTCCAAGTCCACAATTGGGCCGCGGAACCGCGGCCCAACCCATGCTGGGGCCGCGGATCCGCGGCCATTAAGAGGATTCAGTGGATGAAATTTTTACCAAAATGTTTATTGGCTTTGACTAGTCAACTTAGGGCTATTTTTGTAATTGTAGACATGCGGGTCAAATGTAACCCTAAGGTTTCCTATTCTTTATAAATAGGAACTCTAATCATTGTAATTCTTCATGCCTCCTTTTATGAATAAAATTTAGAAATCTTTTGGAGAGCATCGGTGTTTCTTTTCCATTCAGAAATTCAGATCTGACAAACCTGCATGGATGATTGGAGGGATGCATCTGTAAGTAATTTAATTTCTTGCCTTAGAAACTTGTTTAGGGTTTAGTTTCGAGGAAGGATTTTGAGAGATGAGATCTCTCATCCCTTTCTTACCCATCATATAGAATCTATAGGTCTCCATGCATACATGCACATACCGCTCCCTACGGCACTCTATCCCTCGAGGTAGCGGTGATACCGTAGTCTAAAGGCCCGGTTGTGATGTTTTCCATGGAGGTTAGGGTAAGGATTGATAAAGGAAGGACAAGAACCTAGAGGAAGGAACACCTTCCCGAATGGATCTAATCCCCTTTATTAATAATTACCATAACTCCTCTTAGATCCTAATCTGAGTATAGAAAGCGTTGAGATTTAATTACATTTCCAAACCATCCCTAAACCTAGCCCTAGCAAGAGTAGATTTCAATTATTGCCCTAGGTTAATTAGGTTTTTAGATTTAATAACACCTCCGAACACCCTTCGGAATTAACTCGTAAGAACGAATCGGAAATTCGCAACATCCCTGTGGACCGACCCGTACTCACCGGCTAGCTTCATGCGACGCCGTTCTTGATTGCGGTTACAAATATTTTTGATCTATCTTTTAGAAAGCGCAAGCACGCTGAATCAAACCAATCACGATGCCGCAAAAGAGGCGGTCTGGATGAAGAAGTTCATTAGTGAACTTCAGGTGGTTCCGTCCATTGTTGACACAATACCTTTGTATTGCGATAACAATGGGGCTATAGCTTTAGCGAAGGAACTAAGGTCCCATCAGAAATCCAGACACATCTTAAGGCGGTATCACCTGATCAAGAAGATCATTGATCGCCGGGAGATCGAGGTACGGAGAGTGGACACAAAAGACAACACGGTGGATCCATTCACAAAGCCCCCCCCTCAAACACAGTTCGAGCGACTTTTTGAGCTATTGGGTATGCGGTAAGCCGGCAACTGGCCTTAGTGCAGAGGTTGGGTATGCGGTACACCAATTACTGGCCTTTCGTGCAAGTGGGAGATTGTTAGATATGTATGCCCTAGAGGACATTATTGTATAGTACTAGTTTGTATAATACATTTTGGAGGCTTGGGATATATATATATATATATACGATTTTACGACAGTCTTGCTCGATATAGTAGTATGCTACTTGGTTTGTTTCTATCTTCATATGTATATATGTTTCTTTTAACATATCGCTAAAAACATATTGGTAGAGCCCTTAGGATTTTTGCTTGACTACCGGCGTTGTGATGGCGATCACACTAGTGGGGGTTGGGTAGTCTATAAACACATCCTTATTTTGGTCCCTAGTCATAGGATTATCGAGACAGGGCATCGATACTCCATAGTAGACTGGTGCATACGCTTCTCTTCCCAGCAGGGGAGATAGTCTGTCCCACAGCCATCAGTACGTCGTACTGGAGATAGTATGCAGGTGCTCGTTAGGTTACGAGTACACTGGACAGGACTCATCGGGAACTGTTGGTTGGTATTATACCTATCGTCAATTAACAGTTCCCAGGTGACATGAGTACAGCTTAGTCCACTGACTTGACACTGTCACTTCGCCTCGAGTGTGTTCCCACTGTTCTTAGATCACTACCCTACCACGGCTCTACTGAGTCGTGCAAATAGGTAGTAGTTGGGTGCAGTCCCGAAGCACTTGGAGGCAGTGACGGTTAGACAGGATTCGTCTCTCCCGGTATTGGGAGTTGATATCGCGTTGTGTCTAGGAGCCATTACACATTGTCGTCCCTGGCCAGGGCAAGCGAGAATTGCTGGTAGGTTTTCCAGTAGATTCTCAGGGTGTTTTGGGCTACACTCCGACACGACTTGTACCGCTATTAGGGGACTGACGTTTACCGCCCCTTAGGTCCGCCATGCAATATTCTCAAACGAACAGACCAGACTGTACAGAGATTGTCACATTCAGGCTCAGTAGAAGTTAAGATGGGTTCACCTCATCAGTCTTCTTGTCGGCATCTACCTGAGGACCGTTACGTACAGCTAGTACCGCTTGCGGCCTGTGGTTAAACCCACTGCCAGCGTAGTGTCGAGCCTTTAGAGTCCCACACAGAGGGTTACTCGCCTTTGGGCAAAACAGAGTGGAGGTTGCATGGTTTTGCGACGGGGTTCATTCACATCCGCGCACTTGTGAACGTTTGGTGTCCGGACAGTTGTTACTAGCGGGATTTGGTTTAAGCCAGATCCTAGTACTTGTTTTGGGATTAGTTTTTTCTCAGTGTATTTGTGTTCCTTGGAACACGGATGCGGGTGTGTATGCATAGTTGACAGAGGCAGAGGAAGAGGATTCTCATTAGGGTTGTTGATCATTTGATTTTTGTTGACTTGTTGGCCGTTGACTTTTTCTAAACCCTAATGAGAATGAGAAATATGATTAATAATGTTAATTAAGGATTATTGTGTCATGGTTGAGTTGAACATTTGACTTTTGTTGACTTGTTGACTTTGTTGACCGGTTGACCATTGCGGACTTGTTGACCATCATCATTTCATTGCTATGACTTTTGTTTACTTGTTGTTCTTTACAAAATGCAATAATTGCATGAAATGATAATGGTCATTGAAACTAACCATCACAATTCTTAATTATTATTATTATCATTATTATTTTTGCTCTTGTGAGCATGGTTGCAATATGAGAGCTTATTCTATCATATTCTTTCTCTCTCTTAGAAAGAAAGCTCTCCCTCTTCCTCTCTCAAGGTTCAAGTGTTCCATGAGTTGGAAATCATGAACCATTGAGACAAAACAACCATAACTCTTCTCTACTCATTCTAAGGTTCTAGGTTTAGCAAACCAAGCACCTTAGTTATCTCTAGGTTGAGATAGGAGCTCAAGTTCGAGGCCCTCGGGTGGATCCATCTACGGCAAAGAGGAGAAGACGAGGAGGAGCCGTTCAAGCCACTACAAGGAGCAAGCAAGGAGGAGAACCACCAAAAGAAGAGAAGGAGTTCAAGACCTAGGTATAACCATTCTACATAGTAGCTAGAACTTGTAGTTTTTAGTTAGTTTTTGTTTAGCAAAGATCCTTCATGGATGGTCCATGTTACCTTTTGAGGAAAATTTTGATTTTTACCTATTCCGCCTTCCCGAAAGAACCGGGGTGGGTAACGTGGACCTAACAGTACTTGGGGCCTACTTCGGGAAGTTTTGTCGATCGAAATTTTAAATGTGTTAGTTTATAGTACTTACATTATATCTCCGACCGTGAATGTTTTTCGAGCGGTAAATCGTGTCTAATTGCTATAGTCCTTTTAGACGGGTTTGCGAACGTGACATTCGCATTGATGTTCTGTGTTGTGCTGTGTTGTTGCGGATTTGTCGTGGTGGATAGCTGTGTGCAATGGTAGTGCGGTTTGGATTTATTTGTACATTTGATATTGCGGGGCGAGCGTCCAACATGTGGACTGCCGTCACTGCCTGTTTGTATATTATTCTTTTGGGGCACGACCGGGTTGAGGTCGATGTACCCGTTGTACATATTTTCATTTCTGTACTAGGGTTACCCCGCGACGGAGTGCACGGATTGCCGGGTTCTGGAGGGTAACGGGTCCGCATCTCATGGCTTTGAGAGGTAGGGGGCCTCACTCTAGAATTGGCTGACTATTCACCGTACTCGTAGGGGGTACAGGTTGACCCAAGATGGAGTGCCCAAGTTACCGGATTCCGTGAAGTGCTGGGTGGTCCATTCACTTTGCTGTAGGGGGCTGCCTCGCTTCAGGTTTTGGAGGGTAACTTGTCGCACTCATAGGGGTCTAGGTTTTCATTGCACAGGCTATCCACAAGACCAAGGGAACGTCGGGTTTCAGTTGCGGCTCTGTGAAACCCGGGGATCCCAGATTATCTGTATTGTTCTGTGATGCTTATTACTTTTCTGTAATGTTGCATTTATCATGTCTGGAGCGATTATTGTATTTTGGTATATATACTAGTAGATGCTGTATATATTTTACACCCGCGCTAGTCCAGTCCCCACTCTATCGTTAGTTAAGTAACCTAACGGGTGATGACGGGACCCAGTGACGAATAAGGATGGCATATACGTACATTTTATTTTCGTTCTTTTCTGGTGTGATTAATTGATGGGACTACGTTGATTCTGGTCAATGCAAAGGAAAACAAACCTGTTTGACGTTGTTGGAACAGTTTTCAAAAGGTGTTATTACAAAGAAGTTTTCTTTTGTTTTGTACAGTGGTATTCAGTTGGAATATCCTGCACCTCATTTGACGAGGCAAGGGCCGAGATCCCTTCACCGGGAGTGACCCCTTGGGCAGAAGTTTATGTCAGGGTAATAACTTTACTATAGTCGATTACTTGTTGCTTTGCATCGCGGTATTCAGTTGGAATATCCTGCACCTCATTCCACGAGGAAAGAGCCGAGATCCCTTCACCGGGAGTGACCTCTTTAGCAAAGGTTTTCGTCACTATATTTTTGTAAAATGCTATCAGGTTCCTTCAGCGATATCAAGTTCGTTACGTTAAAGGTTTTTCCCCAAAAACCATCCATAGCCCTCCGTCATTTCAGTTGGGTATTCAGTAGTATTCAAGCTATGTATTTTGACCAACACCAAGGCATAGTGTTTGGTAGCTACTGGGTATTCATCTGTTGCATAAATAGATGAGTTGGTTTGGGACAGTCGTTCTGCCATTTGGCCAACGTCAGGGGTATGTACGGGTGGGTTCAAATTAACAAGATAATGATGGGTAGAACTTGACATGTGACTTATGGCATTTTGGCCAACGTCAAGGTCATAAGAGCATGGGGGCAAAAATCCATATCGGGAGTTTCAAACATATAGGAAACTTGCCAGGCATGCGCATACCTTCTGGAGTGTGATAACATGAGTGGATTCCTTCACGTTATCATGCGATGATAGTTGGATTCCGATTCCCACTGATGAGTTGGTTTACTCTTCGGGTGATCCCGACTAATTCTTCTTTCAGGTTTGGAGGAGAATTTGACGATACAGTGGGAGGTTTCCTGATTAGATAAAGTGATAACCATTCTGATCTAGGTTAGAGTGCACGCAGAGTGTTTCTTTTCTCTCTTTCTTTGGCAGCGACCATTGACCGACCCTAGACTATGACTCAGTGACCAAGTTGACCGAACCTTCTTAAAATACTGGCTTTTGGATTGTCTGAGTTGCATAAGTCATTACCGCTCCTTCTTTTACCCTTTGCATTTCTCCAGAACACCTCGTATCACTACGAACATCCACTTTCATTAGATAAATCCATCGTATGGTTATATACGAACTCGAAGGGACTTCTTTGAGGATGGATCCAGGTTCAGGAGAAATTGAATTGGTTTATTCAGTTGTCTTTTATCATCACCTTCTCTCAGGTTGCGAGGGCTCCTTGGTTTAGGAGAGCACACCTATTACGCTTATTGGATAGTCTTCTTCCAAACCATAGGCAGGTGCCGAAAGGTAGGGAAGGAAGAAAACCAATTAGCCTAAGTAGGGTGTACAGAAGGTAATAAGTAAAGACAAAATAAAGGGATTAGAAAGAGGGCAAAGTAAATTGCGACTGCTATCATTCACGACCAAACCGCGTAGTTCATCGCCACTCCTACTTCACCTTTGTTTTCTCCAGTTTGGGAGAAATAGAATAAGGTTTTATTCAGTTGTCCTTTATCATCACCTTCTCTCAAGTTGCGAGTGCTCCTAGGATTAGGAGAGTACACATATTATGCTTACTGGATAGTCTTCTTCCAAACCATAGACTGGTGTCGAACGGTAGGGAAGGAAGAAAACCATTTAGCCTAACGATGGTGTACAGAAGGTAACGACTAAAGACAAATAAAGGGATTTGGAGAGATGGAAAAGAAATATACGGTTACAGTCATGAATTGGATTATGGAAGAGGCATTACTAGGAATACCAGGATACCCCTATGAAACATTTTCATGTTTCAGTTTCACTGTGCATTGTTAAAAGAAAACTGATTTCCCGATTAGATACTTACTCCACGGTATGTATTTACCAGGTATAATTCTCACATCTGTATGGTTTTACAAATGATGAGTGGGAATAAGTTATTGGGAATTAGGTGATCATCCTCATTATATCGGAATTCGTTGTAATTGGTGTTATTTGAGGAAATCGCCTGGGTTTTTGCCGGACGGCAAGTATTTAGTTTTGAGTATCCGTTGGTGTGCACCATTTTCAAATTGATATATCTGTACATTTATTTTTATAAAGTGAGATATAACTTTTTGAAATTATGTCCATGACATTTACCTATATCAGTTGACGATTGGGTAAGGAGCATTGAACAGCGGAGTAGTTCTTAACCATAAGTACAGTTTTCAACCTACGATACACAGGTTTTGAGTTATTCAACTCAGCGGACTTATACAGAGTATTGTATGTTGTCCAGTGTCCATTAGGACAAAGGGGTTGGTCCTCGTACTATGTTCTGTTTACTTGTGACTTCTCTAGTTTTTAGACAAGTGTTTCGTAGAAATACAAGGTCTGAGTTCTGAGAAGTTATAGGTAAAAGAATAAAGTAGAGAACCAGGTGTTGCAAGTATCGGGATTCTTCAAGGTGATCGAAGATGTAGATACTTGTGTATGGTATTCAGTTGATAGTAATGGTTTTGAGAAACTTGTTTCTCTTTCAGGTTACTCATAATTGGATGCATTCCTAAGTTGAGTAATGTTGATTGGCCTCTTTTCATTAAGTTGATATGCACTGGAGACAGCTGTATGATTTGAATCTGGTTCTAATTAAATAAGTGCCAAAGTTTCTATATTGGATATAGAATGGTTCATATCTTAACGATGTTAAGGTACGGGGAGTTGTCCGGATTATACTTAAAACCAGACTCTGGATACTCAATGCACGTTTCTGTAATGGCAATTTGTGGGTTGACCCGGGCTATGTCGAGGGTTGATATTCTACCATCTGGAAGATCAATAGTGATATTGTTCTTGACTCACCACAGTTTAAGTAAAATGATTTTTTTTCAGAAAATAGTAGTGGGGGTATGGTAGAACTGGAAGTGATTCCAGAACCGCAAACGATTACGGAAAATTTAATAGGACCTAAAGATTCAATCAAGTTTGACATTCCATTAGCCACTCCGCAGATATGGTGGGTAACCTCAGGCATCCGAGAGGTACTCCGGTAGCCTCAAGGACGGTGACAGGGAGGTTCTTGTTTATCCAGACTTGACACTACTGTTGTTCCAGGCTATGAGACCCGGTAAGAGGATGAGTATAGCATCGTTCTAAACTAGCTTTAGAAGTGCACGTATATATTATTCTGCCAGAGGGTTGTTGTGGTCAGTGGGAGCAGCGGAAGCATAGTGGGCAAGTAGATTATGTCTATTTATAGACTAAAGCAGATATAGCGGAGATAGATCATCTATTTTTGATGTGACAATCATGGGTTTGACTTCATCAGAATAGGGGATGGATCTGTTAAGAAGGTAGTAGAGTGTGATGTCCTGGTATTTTTATGACATACACAGAATAGGAAGTAAAATTCCTATACTACGATCGGTTATACTTTGGTTGTCACACAGCTGTTTCTCCACACAGGATATGGATATAATATCAGACATTCTGGTTACTAGATCTATGGTTTTAGATCTAGATTTGGGTAGTTTCCCAATCTAGGTACTTAGACAGTATTCTAAAATTGTTTTAGAATGGACGACTCCTGGCATGGTGGTGTACCTGCAGGTGATGGAGTCTCCCTCTCTAAAGGTGTCTTACAGACTAAAGGGGAGAGGGATGTGCATGATTGGCATATCATTTGCTTAGGCAATTGAGTCAATCATGAGATGTCAAGTACCACACCAGATGTTGTTTTTGCACTAGATGCAATAAGTTTATATTAATCCAATCCTAGAGAAACATTCAGAAGCAGTTTTAGAACATAAGTGGTTGTTCTAGGGATTTGATGATGGCAGTCTCCTTTAGGAGAAAGTTATCATTCCAGGCTTCCAAGATGACATGGATGAAAGAGTGATTGTCCAAGTTATAGTTTTCCCTCTGTCGAAGGGGGCAGTAGTTTGGACAGGTGGTCCAAGAGGATACTGTGGGAGGCATGGTGCAGGATACTGATTAGGTTCAGTTGACGATACATTCTAAGAAGTTTAGATTTGGAGTTCATTTATGAACTAGGTCCCATCAGATATCCAGACATATTCTAAGACAGGTATTACTCAATTCGGGAGATGGCTTTCTCCGCGAACTTGAGATTAAGAGAGACATAGAAAGAAACATCAGGGCGGATCCACTCATTGAGGCTATTTCTCGAACACAAGAGTTTTACAACGAGCTTTGTGAAACTGATTAGTAGAGAAGTTGGGTGTTCGGTATCACACGGGCTGTGAGTATGAGACATCGCAATAATTAGCCTTAAGTGCAAGTGGGAGATTATTGGATATAGTGCCCTCAAAGTCAATTATTTGATCGCAGATATATGATTGCAATGATTGAGGAGGACCAATACCGGTAGGACGGTCTTACTTGAGATGATAGTATACTATCCGGTTTGCCTTTATCATCGTGTACAGTTTTAGGTGACATGATCACTATTACACGTTGATAGAGCCCTTAGGATACTGCTTGACTACCAACAGTATGATGGCGATCATATATGTGAGAGTTGGGTAGTCTATAAGCACATCCTTAAAAGTGGTCCCTAGTTGTGGGAGTTTCGAGACAGGACGTCGATACTCCGAAATAGACTAGTGTATACAGTCGAGACCCCGACGAGGGGCGATGGCCGGTCTCACAAGTCATTGGTGTCAGTTGGTTCACCTAAGATGTATACAGGTGCTCATTGGGTTATGAGTGCACTGGACAGGACTCGCCGGGAACATGCTAGTTGGTATTATACCTAGCGTCAGATAGCAGTTCCCCGGTGACATGTGTACAGGTTAGTTCATCGACCTGAGGTCGTCATTTGTCTCGTGTGAGTTCCCACTGTGCTTAGATTACTACCCTACCATGGCTCAAAGGAGTCGTGCAAACAGGTTTTAGTTGGGTACAGTCCCGAGCCACATAGAGGCAGTGAGCGGATCGGCAGAGGATTTGTCTCTCCCGGTATTGGGGGTGAGATCGCGCTGTGTCTAGGAGAGCCATTACACCAAGTCCTTGGCCAAGACAGGTAAGAATTACTGGTAGGTATTCCAGTAGTTTCTCAGGGTGTTCAGGGCTACCCTCCGACACGACTTATAAAGCTTTTGGGGGTCTGATGTTACCAGCCCCTAGGCCCGATATACGATGCTCATAGACGAACGGACCGGACTGTACGGATATTGTCACTGATAGGCTCAGTAGGGTTCCAGGATGAGTTCGCTCATCGGCTTCCCTTTCGGTCAGTACATAGGCAGCCGTTACGTACAGCTAGTGCCGCTGACGTGCTTGTGGTTAAACCCACTGCCAGCGTACTGACGAGTCTTTAGAGTCCCCCACAGATAGTTTCCCAAGTTCGGGCGAAACGTTATAAAGGCCGTATAGTTTTATGGCACGGTTCGAACATGCACGTGCACTTGTGCACGTGTCATGGTTCGGACAGATAATATCGGTGGGCTTTGGTTTAAGCCGGATCCAAGTATTATATTGAGTCGGAATATTTTAGTCTCATCGTATTCGTATTCGGTCGGAATACGGATACACGTATGTATATACAGGTGAGGGGTATTCTCGTAATCCATTACGAGAATATTTTAGAAGATGCATTTCTTTTTGGTTAATCATTTTAGTTTAAATGATTAAATGGATTTTGGAAAGTGTGACCCATTGTTGTAACTCATTAATTCTAGAATGTTCACTAATGACTCATGTAATGAATAATCTAGTGAGTCATTAAAGAATTAATGATGTTTGTTTTGGGTGAGATATTTTAGGGTTGAGTTGGAGATATTTTTGGATGATATTTTCTTTGTTACTCCAACACAAAACCTTATATATATCACACACAAAATATTTGGACAGCCAAGGCAAATTTTGGTGCTTGGTTATTTTTGCTCACTAGAGTTTTCTTAAGCTCACACTCTCCAAACCTTAGCATCTTCTTCAACCTCCACCCTAACCCTCTCATGTGATGAGAACCCTAGGGTGTTTGAGACAAAATATTCCACTCATTCTACTTCAGCTTGGACATGTCGGTTGATATACTTCATATTCGAGTTGCCTCGGTATAGAGGCGGGAGCCCGTATAAAGGTTCGTTGACGTGGTGCCATCTCGATGAGGAGATAGGAGATCGAGCGAGTTCGGAGCAGCTGTAAGGAGATGGTGATGGTGGCTAAAGACCGAAGGATACGGATCGATCGGTATAGCCTTTCTATCATCTTTGTAGTTAGCTAGTTTAGCGTTAATGGCTAGATCGAGTTATAGTATGCGATAGCGCCAGTTGTAAAAGTTTTTGTTCCGCGTTTGACCTCAGATTGACGGCCGGGGCGCTACCGTAGACTTACAGTCGGGACCCATCACCTCTCTGAAGACGATGAAGGATTACAACGACAGATATCAGATGAGTAAAGAGATGTACCCTTGAATCGGCATGAGTTGGTTGAAGGATCTGTAATCCAGTTTGGGACTGAGATCTGTTAAATACTCGTGAGCAGATGGGCTTAGTTCAATATAAGTTGAGGACTTATGGCCAATATTGGGCTAAGTCCAATAAAATTAAAATGTTTAACATTTTATTGTTCTGGACTGTTGAGCCTTTATTTGGGCTTGGCCCTTTTAATAATGCTGAGCATTGGATCCTGACATTTTTTTGTCTTGTATTGAATGCATAGCATTCATCCGGACAATGTGTATTCTGACAGCGCGCCACGTGGCACGCCAGACGCTTTGCGCCAATTAAAGAGCGCATTGCGCTCCTGCCAAGTAGCGCACACGAAAAGGACACGTGTCGCGCTTGGCACTAAGTGCCGGATGATGGGCGCATTGCGCCAGTTTATGAGCGCATTGCGCTTTCAATTTATGAGCGCGTAGCGCTATTTCAGTGGCACACACGTGAGTGACACGTGGCGCGCTTAGCGCTGAGCGCTAGCCCATGAGCGCAGTGCGCTATTTTAGAAGCGCAAAGCGCAAGTTGCATACGTGGTTGACACGTGGCGCATTTTGGCGCTGAGCGCTGGTCCAAGGGGCGCAGAAGCGCAGTTCAAGAGTGCAAGGCACTTTTCAATAGCGCAAAACGCATTTGATCAAATTTATGATCTGTGAACAAATTTATATTCTTTTTAGAGGAGGCTTTTCCTCAAGGTTCAAGAACAACGGTTCTTATTTTTTAGAGGGCTTTGCCTTTGTAGATTAATGATCTGTAAATGAAGTAAATACTTCTTTTGTTTTTACGATGAGATCTTTGATCTCTTTTTATAAAAGACCTTGGTCTTTTGTAGATCTATAATCTTTTAAGAAGATAATTCTTCTGTTTTAATGAGATGATTTCATCACTTTGTTCAAGAATCATTCTTTTTACCTTGAAGAAATGATCTTCTTTCAAGAGCTTGCTCTTTTTTTTTTGAGTTTTCTCAAAATTTGTAGGGGGTTTCTCTATATCAGACTTGAAGTCTTGGGGCTTTTATACAGGGCAAATTGATTTGTTAAATCAGTTAAAGAGATCTTTCTCTGATTGATTTGAGGATGTTTCCCCACTGTTGGATCTTTGATCTTAGGGTTTCTGTTTTACAGAAGGCAATCTTCTTGTTTTTAACAAGACTGGAAAAATATTTCCATAACAGAATTTTAATTCTGATTAATTAATGATTTATCATTATTATTAGATCTTTTGATCTAACGGTAGGGAATTTTATAATTCCAGTGCTGGCGCACCCGTGCTTTGCACATGGTGTGCTGCTCAGAGCGCAGCGCACTTTGTGCTAGCGTACCTACGTTTGACACGTGGCGCACAGTGCAACGCAGCCTGCACTAGCGCACCCGTGTTTGACACGTGGCGCGTAGCGCGCCTAGCGCTGGATCTGAAGCGTTGCTTCAATTTTTAAATTTTGAATTTTAAAACGGAGCTTTGCTCTGATTGGGGGTGCGCTGCCTAGGGCGCAGCGCACCTGGTTCTATCGCATCTGTGTTTAACACGTGGCGTGCAGCGTGCCTAGCGCTGAATCTGAAGCGTTGCTTCAATTTTTGAATTTTGAATTTTAAAACAGAGCTTTGCTCTGATTGGGGGAAACATCATGTGTATCGATTTATTGAATCAACACTTGATTCGATAACCCGGCTATATCGCATATAACCGACTGATGATACAAATCGCGAGAATAGAATACGGTATCACATACTCATATTAATCTCGGTTCCGTATATATCTCATATGTGATCCTACTCCGTTTCGCTTGATCCAGGAAACCTCTGTGTAGGACTTTAAAGACTCGTCAATACGCCGGCAGTGGGTGATGATCATATCAAACACCCACAAGCCGTAAGAGGCGTGCTAAACGTAACGGCCACCCGGGTATTGAGCGATCAGAAGATCAACAAGCAAGCCTGCTCATACTCCTGCGAATCCAATCAGTAACACTTACCGTACAGTCCGGTCTTTTCGTCTGATATGTCGCATATCTCGCCTAGGGGTGGTAAACGTCAGACCCCGGTAGCTTGATAAGTCATGCCGATGTAAGGTCCATAACAGGCGAGAAACTACTGATAACACTTATCAGTAAATCTCATCTACCTTGGCCAGGGATTTCAGTTATGGCCAATCGAGCATAGTGCAACATCAACCCCCAATACCGGGAGAGACGAATCCCCTCCTATCGCTCATTGCCTCCATGTGACTCGGGACTGTACCCAAAAACCACCTGTTTGCACGCCTCAGTAGAGCCGTAGTAGGGTGGAAATTAAAGCACAGTGGGAGACACACAAGACTCTATGACGATCTCGGGTCGACAGACTAACCTGTACTAGTGTCACCATAGAACCGCTATCTGACGTGAGGTATAATACCATATAGGAGTTCTCGGCGTGTCCGTTCAGTGTACCCAGTCTCCACTGAGCACCCATATACCATCTCTGATGTCAAACACCAATAGATATAGGATCATCCATCGCCCATCACATGGGTCGAGAAGATATACGCTAGTCTACTCTGGAATATCGATGCCCCGTCTTGATATTCCCACGACTAGGAACATTGAAGGATGAACTCATGGACTACCCAGGCCCCACTAGTATGATCTGCATCATAATCCTGGAAGTCAAGTACACATCCTAAGGGCTTTATCAACATGTAACAGAGAGACAGTAAGTATACATGTTAAGATAAAGAGCTACCAGATAGCGTACTATCACGTCGAGCAAGAAAGTCCTCCCTATATATGTCCCAGCATCCACTATAATATACATCTCATGTACAATAATGGCCTATAGGGCATACATACAACTAACAATCTCCCACTTGCACTAAGGCCAGTTGTTGTAGTATAGCATACCCAACACCCTATAAAAGTCTCTCGCAGGAAAGGCCTCAGTGAGTGGATCCGCCGTGTTAACCTCTGAGTCTACTCTCCTAACTTCGATCTCTTGGAGTTCAACCATCTCCATGATCAGGTGATACTGCCTTAGAATATGTCTGGGTCACTGATGGGACCGGGGTTCCTAGGCCAAAAGCCACACCTCCATTGTCACACAATGGTAGGAACCTAGTTCATCTCATGAACAAATATACACCTAAACTTCCTCTTTGGTAGTATCTTTGATAGCGATGTATCCAGCCTTTATCGTCTAGTCTGCCCCGGTATCTAGTTTAGAACTCTTCCAACATACCGTCCCTCCACTGAGGGTAAAAACAATGCTTGTGACTGACTTTCAGCCAACCTTACCACCCTGAAAGCTATCCAGTGATTCTCCCCAGGATCGATTGATACCCTCTCACTACACCTAGTGAGAATCCTAACATCCACTAAGATCTATCACATAGATCTAAAACTAGGATTCAGGAGGTATCACCTTGATTCTATATGGAGAATCCTTGTGATAAGAGGAGATTGACCGAGTGTAGCATAGGAAATTTCTTTCCTATCAAGAGTATGTTTTCCACGTACAATACGAGGAACGCCACCATACTCCCTACTGCCTTTTTGTATATGTAAGGTTCATCTACCCTTTTGATGAAGTTAAACTCTTTGACTACCACATCAAAACGGATGTTCCAACTCCGCGATGCCTGCTTTAACCCATAAAGAAACTTGCACACGTTTTCGCTGCTCTCATTGTCTACGAAGCCCTCTGGCTGTGTACTTATAGACGCTCTCTTCTAAATTACCATTTAGAAAAGAAGTCATGACACCCAACCGCCAGATATCGTAGTCATGGTATGTAGCAATGGCAAGTAGGATCCGGATGGACTTAAGCATGGGCACCAGAAAAGGTTTCATCATTATCCACACCTGGTCGATGACGAGAACCTTTTGCAATAAGCCTTAGGTTTGAAAGTCTCAACTTTTCCATGTACACCAAGTAATCTTCTCAAGATATACTTGCTCATGATGGGGATTTAATCCTTCAGATATAGCAACCAAAGTCCATACTTTGTTGGTGTACATAGATTCCATCTCAGATCGCTTAGCATCCAGCCATTTGTACAGAGTCCCTACTCTTGATGGCCTGCTCGAAACTAGTTGGGTCATCATCTCATGATGCAATCCTCTCTCCCACTTTCATCGAGAAACCGAAGTATCTCTCGGGCGGATGAGGAACCCTACCAGATCGGCGGAGAGGCTGAGGTTCGTCAGGGACTATTGAATCCTCCGGTTCCACCAAAACATCAGCTGCAGTTTAAGATATTCCCTTGCGGATGCTTGGGATATCCAACAAACTTCCACAGAACTGACCTTGCCTCGAGCTTGTCCGGATTTTGCTTTTAGACATAGGCCAGACAACCCCAAATCTTAACTCGCTTAAGACATGGGCTCTTTCCATACCATATCATTTATGGAGTGGTAGGCACTGATTTGATTGGAACCCAATTCAATAGGTATGCAGTTTCTTTAAGCGCATAACCCCAAAAGGAAATAGGCTACTCAGTAATACTCATCATAGAGCACACCATATCGAATAGGGTGTGATTGCTCCGCCCCGATACACCGTTGTGCTATGGTGTATACAGAGGAGTAATGCTGGGAGAGAATCTCATTCTCCACTAGAATAGTCCAACAATTCCATGCAAAAGTATTCTCATCATAGGGCATAATACATATACCCGGTTTTGGTTCTCTACTTCTGACTTATATTCTATGAATTTCTCAAAACCTTCAGACTTGTGTTTCAGCAGGAACATATGTCTGAATCTTGAGAGATGATAAGCGAATGTAATGACGTATAAAGAATCAATCCTGGCATGTGTAGACAGGGGACCTACATACATCATCATGTATCTATCCCAAGAGTTCACTAACTCTTTCTCTGTTTCCAGTAAACGGAGCTATGGTCATCTTATCTTTGTGACATGACTGGCAAGTTTCACAAGATGTAAATTCAAACTAATTTAAATGTGCATCTAAATGTAACTTAGCTAGTCGGGTCGCATTGATATGACTTAGTCTACAATGCCTCAAGAAGGATTCGTTCATTTATGAACTCTTCCTCTTGTGTGTGTTCTATACGTTAAGAACTGTGGTTTGATTTAGAACGTATATGTCATTAGATAACGTGCCTGAACCGATCAACACTTTGATATAGGAAATGTTCAAAACATTATCCAACAATACAAAATTATATCCTTCTTTAGTAAATAAAGAGACTAATATGATGTTGTATATCAGGTTCGGTATCTAATAACATTCGTTCAGAATCAATGTACTTGATAATACAAGGCGATATCTGCCAACATCTTGGCTGCAACAATTGCACCGTTCTCTATACTTAGAGACATATCACCTTATTCTCAGTTCTCTACATTTCTGTAGCCCATGTAACAGATTACATATGCGGGATCCTGATCCGGTATCAAATACCCAGGACGTAAAGGATACTGAGAAATAGTTCTCTGTGATGAACACACCCGAAGAAGATGCATCTATTATGCACTTTCTTCGTTTGGGCGGCGTGGGAATCCTGGTATTCCCCATATCCTACTCGATCTTATAACTATTATAAGTTGGAGCGGGACCAACGTTCCCCAGCTCAGTATAACAAGCGGGTTCGGTCAATACATCCATATTATTATCTTGATTAAGGCGTGATATAGTCGCTACCCGGAAAGAAAGAGAAGAAAACACTCTGCGTGCGCTCTTGCAAAATTAGATTGGTTATGTATTTTATCTAATTAGGATGGCTCCCACCGTTTTTTCAAATCTTCCTTCAAACCTTAAAAGGAAAGACTAGCCGGGATTAATTACACCCTACAAGTTCGCCAATCTTTCAGCCAGGCCAGTGCCGGTACTTTGAGGGAGGTTCCCCGTGCTTTCGCACGGACCTAATTAAAATGAACCTCGTTTTCCCAGGGGTGTAACCCCGTTGACACCTTTCTAGACACCTACTTGATCGGCTAATTGTAAAGTGCAAAACTCTCCCAGGAGTAACAATTACTCGTAATGGGTATCAGGATCCAACTATCTCATAGAAGGTATGCAATCTCATTGCAAATTTCAACACTTGAAACTCCCGATAACGGTTTTTACCCCTAGTACTTATGACCTTGGCTATGGTCAACAAATCATAAGCACTAATCAAGTTCTACCCGTCATTTCGTGATTAATTAGACCCACCCACATGACCCTTGGCTAAGGTCAACAAAGTCATATGACTGTCCTAACTAATCGCATCATATGCTGTGTAGGAAGACATCACTTAGCTACCGCACACTACGCCTTGGCTAAGGTCAACAAACGTAGCACGAATACTAAGTACTCTACTTCCTAAAATGACAGAGGGTTACAGATGGTTTTTAAGAAAACCTTTAACGCTTTGAACTTGATCTCGTTGTAGAATCAAATGATTTTAAATGGAGTGTTTTTTAGGCTTTTGCTAGTTTCGCTAAAGAGGTCACTCCTGGTGAAGGGATCTCGGCACTTTCCTCGTCGAATGAGGTGCAGGATATTCACAATACCACTATGCAAAGAAAGAACTAGAAAAGCAATCAAAAGACAAAACCGAGGGTTGTAGTATCTGTTAGTTATTGCTAAAGAGGTCACTCTCGGTGAAGGGATCTCGGCTCTTTTCTTATCGAATAAGGTGCTGGATATTCTGCAAGGAATACCGCTATGCAAAGCAATAACTGGAGCTATCTTTTTCTTTTAAAATTTGATTCCACAACATCTTTAGGTTTATTTTCTTTCATTAATCTCATTAATGAATGTCCCATCATTTAAGTTACCTAAATATCCCAGATAAATACAACGTACGCTTATGCCATCCGCATTCGCCACGAAGTCCCGTCGTGCACCGTTAGGTTAGGTAACTAACGGCAGAGCGGGACAGGGCTAGCGTGGGTGTAAAACATAAGCAACGTCTATAATATATCATATATAGTATTTATCTCAACATATCAAATGATCACATCACAGATAACGCAGCAGAAAACAACATATGAAATATTGGATATACTAGGATGTCCGTGTTTTATATTAAGCCTGTAAAAATACGGATTCCACGGTCGTGATGAATAGCCAAACCCACATCCCTAGACCCCTACGAGAGCGGCAAGCAACCCTACCAATTCTAGAGTTAGGAGACCCGGACTCGACGCCTCAAGATGGTCTCCCACTGGACTCTAAAACCCGGTTACTTGTGCTCCCCTCCTTGGGTCTATCCTAATACGGAAAAGTAAATAATATAAATCAACGGTGACATCTTCCTCAACCCGGAAGTGCCTCAATAAAAGAATATTACATACAAGTTTTTACATGAATGAAAATGAAAAAACTCTCATCTCATAAAAAAACCCGGCTATTCAAACATGACGATCCAATATAACATATCTCAACAACACATAACATCACATGTCATCAACGTAAGTAAATATGCGTATCCCAATTGTCGTTGACGTATAGCAACGAAACCGGCGATACACCACATATTACACTTACGGTCGCAGAAAAGAAAGTGAAAAACTACAATAATCGGAATCCGCACTGCCCTTAGACATCATAAACCCGGAATATCACATATTCTGGATTTCATGCCTAACAATGCAAATTTTACATTTAAGTCTCAACCATGAAAACACTTTTCAAAAGAAGTCGGGTAATTCAACAAGATTCCCGATTCCATCCGAGGCCGAAATGTTAAACTTGCATGCAACTAGATAGATTCCAATTATTATATCTCATCACATGATATCCGGACGACGTTAAACTTTTCGATCAATTCATCAAAGTCCCACAATTTCCCGACAGCTCAACACTTGAGCACAGTTTTAATAATACCCGGAACATGCCGCAGTACCTATGGACCAACCGTAGAAGGGCAAACCCAAGCCTCACTCATGTCGCCACGGAACTGCGGCAAACCCTAGGGTATGACCGCGGTTCCGCGATCCAAAAAGGTCGAGTTAGGGTTTCATTCTTCTAGAGGGTCCATAGAATTACTTGCATGTTTTTCCGAATACGTTAAACTTGGAAAAATGGGTTTTTGACATTCGATCGAACCTTTTAACTTCGCCTAGATAACTTGTGAAAACCCAAATACAATGTTAAACTACGAATACGAAACACTCCGAATTAGCCCTTTAACAAATTAACATCACATGAAATTTTTGGACTAAGCAAACAATACCTGAAACACCAAAATACAGAGATAGGAACATGAAAAAAATTTGAACACATTCTGCCTAAATGTGGCCGGCCACAATACCCATGAGCTCGGCCAAAATTCGAGCTCTGGGTCCCAAATTTTTTCCATGTTCTTGTAATCTCTAATATATCATTCTGCACTTTTTTGAAAAAATTTTAGAGCTCATTTAAAAATCGACAGAATGCAGGTTTTAATGTTTAAAGTTTCGGAGCAGTTTCGATTTCGTAATCTAACAAGCATCGTCTAATATTCTAGCCCTACCACTGTTGGGATTTCTTAGCACCCTACTGGGTTTTCATAGCAACTATCATGCCAAATTTAAAATTTCTAAGTTGCTAATCAATCCTAAGCTAGGATCAAGCTAGAGTGAATAGACAAAACCAAACATGTAATCTAACATTACAAGTAGTGAACAAGAATTACAACCTTTGTAGACCGGTCCTTCACTTTTAAAGCTCCGTGTTGATGTCCCTTCGCTGTGATCATGGATCTCCCAAACTCTAATATGGGTTTCCTCGGAGAAATGAACAAGCTTGCTCGTAGTCTTCAAGGCCGAAGATGATCTACGTCGAGGAGACTCAAACTCAAGCTAACCCTTCACTAGGTCATGAACTTTGTGAAGAGAACACCCTATAATACCCAAGCAAGTATATAGGATGATGAAATAGAAAGTGGGCTCACTTTAGATTTTATTTTCTCACTCATTTTCACCATTTTTCAAGAAGCTAGAGAGCTAGAGAAAAAGATGAAGCAAATGAAGAATGAACTAAAGAATAAAATCAAGTGGTGAATATCAATGAGAGTGCAACCATGGGTGACTTAGTATATCATACTAAACCATTGTAGAGACTTAACCATGGATTAATTATAATGGTTGGGTTTAAAATATCTTAAGTAAAACAAAATGAGTGGACTTTGGTCAATAGTCTACAAGCTTCATGAAGCTTCAAGCCATGACCAATTTTCCACTTCATTTTGATTTACCAAGATAAATAAAACCCCCACATTATATGTAAGCATGGTGTAAGTCACACACACACCCAAGTTTGCATGTATCATCAAACATGACACAAATATGTACACAAGTATATATCACATATATACTTAATACATAATCAAGTGAGAAAAACAATCTTAAGTGAACCAATACTAGTTAATGTAAAGTAATATATCAAATATATAATTATACATTAAATCAACACTTGATTTAATGATCCGGTCATATTGCATATAACCGACTAATATCATGTGTATCAATTTATCGAATCAACACTTAATTCGATAACCTGGCTATATCGCATATAACCGACCGATGATACAAATCACGAGAATAGAATACGGTATCACATACTAGTATTAGTCTCGGTCCCGCACATATCTCATATGTGCTCTTACTCCATTTCGCTTGAGCCAGGAAACCTCTGTGTAGGACTCTAAAGACTCGTCAATACGCCGGCAGTGGGTGATGATCATATCAAACACCCACAAGCCGCAAGAGGCATGCTAAACGTAACGGTAACCCGGGTATTGAGCGATCAGAAGATAAACAAGCAAGCATGCTCATACTCTTGCGAATTCAATCAGTAACACTTACCGTACAATCCGGTCTGTTCGTCTGATATGTCACATATCTCGCCTAGGGGTGGTAAACGTCAGACCCTAGTAGCTTGATAAGTCATGCCGATGTAAGGTCCATAACGGGCGAGAAACTACTGATAACACTTATTAGTAAATCTCATCTACCCTGGCCAGGGATTTCAGTTATGGCCAATCGAGCATAGCACAACATCAACCCCCAATACCGGGAGAGACGAATCCCCTCCTATCGCTCATTGCCTCCATGTGACTCGGGACTGTACCCAAAAACCACCTGTTTGCACGACTCAGTAGAGCCGTGGTAGGGTGGAAATCAAAGTACAGTGGGAGACACACAATACTCTATGACGATCTCGGGTCGACAGACTAATATGTACCAGTGTCACCAGAGAACTGCTATCTGACGTGATGTATAATACTATCTAGGAGTTCTCGGCGAGCCGTTCAGTGTACCCAGTCTTCACTGAGCACCCGTATACCATCTCTGATGTCAAACACCAATGGATATGGGATCATCCATTGCCCATCACATGGGTCGAGAAGATATACGCTAGTCTACTCTGGAATATCGATGCCCCGTCTCGATATTCCCACGACTAGGAACATTGAAGGATGAACTCATGGACTACTCAGGCCCCACTAGTATGATATGCATCATAATCCTGGAAGTCAAGTACACATCCTAAGGGCTTTATCAGCATGTAACCGAGAGACAATAAGTATACATGTTAAGATAAAGAGCAACCAGATAGCGTACTATCATGTCGAGCAAGAAAGTCCTCCCTATATATGTCCCAGCATCCACTATGATATACATCTCATGTACAATAATGGCCTCTAGGGCATATATACAACTAACAGGGGGAACCGGCGTGCTACAGTGGTGGCTTCCTTCAAACCCTGTCTCCGAGGTTACACCCCACTTCTTGCCTCCGAGCACTTTAGCAGCCAAGCCAACTGTCTCTTTGCTCTACCCCGAGCTATCACAGGCCCGAGCTTCCTCGGCCATCCGGCTAGCCTTCGAGCCTTCCTTCGGGCTGGGCCTCTTTGGCCTCTCAGCTCGCCTCCGGGCTCTAGCAGAACCAAGATAGCTCGGCCTTCCGCTCGTTCCCGAGCTCTCCCGCCGAGCTCATCTTCCTCGGTCTCATCGACCGACCAACGGCACCACTCGCAGGTGCAACGGCACCACTCGCAGGCACAACCGCCATCTCGCGAATCTCATCATGCGCGAGATATTCGCCGACCACATCCCGCGTTCCATGCCATCACGATCCCCTATTAACGAGCCTGCCTTGCCCCATTAATGGGAGATCCCGCCTATCACGCGGGGCATGACATCGGGAGCGTAATGGCTGGCGTGATTCTCGCGCCCACCTGCCTACTGCCACCACTTTTTAAACTCCTCTTTCAGACGGTTCAAGTAAGTCATTTTCCACTCACTAAGCCGTTACTCTGCTCGGATTTCCTCTCCAACTTGACCATCGGAGGGTCCTCGGTGGTATAACAATCCCGGGACTTCTTTGCAGGTAGCTCGGCAACAACAACCTCAAACCCATTGAGATCCACACGATTCAGGAGCCATCCTCCAACTCAAATCTCGGTCGTCCATCATTGCCAACAGCAAATCAACGGAAGGTAACTTCTTGACGCGATCCAACCCGCGTCACCTAGGATTTTTTTTATGGATTCCCGCATAATGTTTCTTTCTTATACTTCAAATTTGGTTCAAATATTTTTTTAAATGATGCATGAATAACATTACTTTGATTTGCCCATTGTTAATCCGCTTAATTTTAGATCAATGTATTTTCATGTGTACAATAAATACCTAGATACTAGTGTGCATAAAGGGATCAGTAGGAAGGAGGATTGAGATGAGTAGCAAGAACGTACCTCGGGTCCACGTTGAGCTAGAAATGCTTCTACTCCGATGCCCGATGGGCCTTGGCTAGATCAAGGATAGAGTTGTAGATGAAAAAGTCCTGGAGAACTATGAGTGTTAGCGAATGTTGTTATGTGTCATCTCATTTTGGGAGGTGTTTTTGCCCTTTGCGTGCCATGCCTCGCCTCAATTCGAGGAGAAATTAGATTTTTGGACATGTTGTGGCCTCCACAATTGTATCTCTCTCACTCTCTCTCTATATATATATCTTAACCGGGTATATGTGCTTGACACAAACAAAGACACAAAATATTTGCAAATAATGTTAAACTCCTTTGGCGAATATTAGATGCATTTGCAAGTCACACTATCGGGTGCAAATTCATGCCGAACCTTACCCACAAGTTCTATGGCTGTGGTCTCCTATTGCCTTCTTTATGGCGATGACATTGGAGTTTTTTTCCCTTCTCGTTATCGATGTTGTTGTTGATGTTGTCCGAGGTTGTTGCCACAACCAACACCAAGAATGACTCTAGGTGACATTTATTTATTCTCTTCAGTTTTATTCTTCTTTCACATTCAATTTGTTCCTCTAATTCTCAACGTGAGTTCGCTGCCTTAGAGTTCACTCGTAATGTCTTCAAGAGGTCTATTGATGTTTTTTTTTTCATTTTTAAGTTGATGATGCTCGATATCGGCGATCTTCCAAATCAGGACACGTGGCAGATGACGTGTCCCAGGGCTCACAAGAAAGGACCTACAGTGGCCGACCAGACCACTCCTGTGCCCGTCCTACAAGCAAATGCTGGCTCACCTCCGTGCCCCCAGCACAATTGGCCTCATCGGCCTCACAGCTCGTCTCCGAGCTATCACAGGCCCGAGCCTCCTCGGCCCTCTCAGCTCACCTCCGGGCTCGAGCAGAACCAAGATACCTCGGCTCTCCCGCTCCTCCATGAGCTCTCCCGCCGAGGTCATCTTCCTCGGTCTCATTGACCGACCAACAGCACCTCTTGCAGGCGTAACCACCATCCCGCGAATCTCGCCATGCGCGAGATCTCCGCCAGCCACATCCCACGTTCCACGCCACCACGATCCCCTATTAACGAGCCCGTCTCGTCATTAATGGGAAGTCCCGCTCATCACGCGGGCGTGACGCCGGGAGCATAACGGCCGGCGTGATTCTCGCGCCTGCCTCGCCTGCTGCCACCGCTATATAAACCCCTTCTTTAGACAGTTCAAGTAAACCATTTTTACTCCACTAAGCCATTCCTCTGCTCGGATCTCTAGTCTAACTTGACCGTCGGAGGGTCCTCGGTGGTACAACCACCCCGGGACTTCCTTGCAGGTAGCTCGGCAATCACAACCTCAAACCCATTGAGATCCACATGCTTCAGGAGCGACAGCCTCCAGATCCAATCTCAGCCATCCATCGCCGCCATCAGCAGATCAATGGAAGGTAACATCTTGGCGCGATCCCGGTCGCGTCAGCTGGCGCTGTCTGTGGGAACTCTTTGATTCCACAAAAACAAAAGTTCACTTTCCGATCTCAATCCAATGGAGAGCGGTCATCACGATGATCCAAGCACCAGCCGCCGCCTCCCCCTCAACGGAGGCGCGGACGAACCTCCTCCGCCGAATGCCATCAACGCCCTCGTCGGCCGGATAGACCGACTCATGTCTATTGTGGAGGCGCTGATCTGCATCCAAACGGCGGGGCAAGATCACCAATTTGCCGCTCCGCCGTCTCGGGACCATGTAGCATTTTGAAAATCGTTTCGGTGAAGTTTCGGGAAATCGGTAAAATTAGGGGGTTTTCTGTAAAAAGTCAAAATACAAATATCTTTATTATAAAATTAAATAAACATATTCTAGCTATGTAATTGCTAGTATTTAGTGTTTATTGAGCCACTGGTGAAATTTCAAATTTTCTGAAATTTTTTCCGAAATTAATTATTTTAATATTATTTTAAGCCGTCCCTAATACATTTAATTAGGGAAAATTACAAACTGGAATGAGTTGAAACAAATTTTTTGCATCATAACACATCAAACAAAATTTTAACATGTTATTTTTGAAATGAAATGGTTTGTCAAAACGGTTTAGAAATTATTGAAGAAAAAAAGGTTTTTTTAGTGAATTTAGTGTAAATGGATGTTTGGGGTATAGTATTTATCATTTTCCATCACCCCACACCCATACCCACACTCACACACACCCATTTTTTTTCTTCCCTTGGCTGAATTCAACAGCCCCCCTCAATTTTCCCCACTTGAATTTCAAAAGAAAAGAAAAGGAAATGAAAGGATAAAATAATATATAAGTATGGGCTTTGACCTTGGGTTTCTTTGACTTTGACATTTTCTCTCCCCACACCCACACCCACACTCCCATTCCCCCCATCTCAGCCGAAATTTCCAGCAGCCCCCTTTCCTTTGTTCTCCTTCATTTCTTGCAAAACCCTAAAGTATTTTCATCAAAATTCAAATCAAAAACCCCATAAACTCCAAATCCAATCTCTACCCATTATTTCTTTGCCCAAGCTAGCATGGATCTTGGAGGAAATTTGGCATTTTGGAGGCTATGATCTTCATGTTGATCTCTTGATCATGAGGTATAAAGATTCATCCATATTTGTTAGTTGTTAGTTGAATGTTTAATCAAACTTGATTAGGTGTTTTAAAAATATAAATAAAGGGGTTTTGAATTCAAGTTTGGAAATTCAAGTGGAAGGTTTTGGATTATAGTTAGGGTTTTGTTGTATGATTATAGTTGCAAGTGGAATTCTTCTTTTTGTGGAATGTGAAACATAATCAAATTGTTAGTTTGCAAATTGTTAAGTTGGAATTGTAATATTTAAGCTATTTTGCTTACTAGACTTTTATTATTGCATTAGATGAAATTAAAAATCTAGTGAGGGTTGTGTTTTAAATTAGGGTTTTTATTATATCATCAAGGTTGAAATGTATAGTTTGACATCTTAAAATATGTAAAACCTAGCTTGGGTGTTAAATTGCAAATTGTTATATGTACATGTCCTAATTAAGCTATTTTGCTAACTAGGGTTTTTGGAAAATTATTAAATGCCTTAGATTAAAATATAATTATGATTTCATATCATTATTAATATTATAATAAGTGCTTTAATGCCTTTGGACCATGCAAAACCAAGCTTATTTGTAAAATTGTGAATTTTACTTTAAAAAGAGTTAAAGTCGGTATTTTTGCAAACTAGTTTTTTTGAACGTATGTGGTTTGGTGAAATTAAATCGTGGAAATGGTTTGTATGACTTTTTAAAGTTATTTAATAAGTATTATGGCCGATAGATTTGTTTAAACGTCGAGTTTTGTACTAAAACGGGTAATTTTGCTTGCTAGATTTTCGGAAAAATAGCTTTTAAAGTGAGTTTGAGGTTTTTGTGAATTTTAAGCTATTTTATATTATAATTAGTGCTTGTGATTGTGTAAATGAGTGTGTTTGGGTTTTTCTCGATGGTTTGGCATTTGTACGCCAACGTCGAGGGTTTTTGGGTTGATTTGTGAAAGCAACCATAGGTTTTGACCTATGTGGGATTCGTGTGTCGTTTTGGTCATGAGTCGGATTTTAATGCGATACGGTGCGTTATGATATGTAGGTACCCCATGTGGACTTCGAGACGACAAGCAAGCGCGTGGCGATGTCGGCACCTGCGAGCGAGGACCAGGTGAGTAGATTTATATCTACGGGGAGAAGTCAGGTGGATAGCGTATAGCACCCCCGCAGTTCGTGGTGATGTATACGAATACGTATACACACATATATTGATTATATATTATTTGAGATTATTAATGTTAAAGATGGATATTTGGTGTGTTTGGATTGGTTTAGTGTTGCGAAACCCTAGAGTAGTGGTTACACCACACGTATACACACACCCATACTTGCATACATTCTTCTTTCATATGTGCGTATATGGGAATATATTTTTATGTGTTCACATGGGTATGGGACTATGTGTTAATATACTGGATTTGAGGATAGTATTTGGGATTTGAGATGAGTCGATGAGATTCGATTTGAGGCCGTGAGATCGGTGATATGACAGGGTTCGTATTTGATATACAACCTGATGTTTTAGCGGGTCCTTTGACGTAGTTTTCACACATGTGCATGCATACTTAGGTGGTATCAGTATTGTACTAGACAGAGATCAGTACGCGGATTAGGATCTTTGATAAAGAAGATACCAGATGAATAATGTGATGAACATGATATTGACCCGTACCCAGATTTGGGGATGCCGTACGACGGATTTACGTACGAGCTATATATTGATGATAGATTCCCACTCTTGATTTGGGAATATCTGATTATAGATATGGTATCAGATGTGATATTATCGAGGCGGGATCACCGACTAATATATATGTTTATATATATATCGACTCAGATGTTAGGCGGTTTCCTTACCCTTAATTCAGCTTGTTAGTTCAGCCGTATAGTTTAATGTAGTTGTCAGACTAGATTAGATTCCTACCTATTTCAAAAACTAACGGATCGCGAGTATTTTTAAAGACAGGTCAAGGGATTCTACGGATATTTCAAAGGACTTATCTTTTCTTAAAAACACCATAGCCCTTATTTTCAAAACACTGCGATTCGGGTTATATTCAAATGGCACCACCGTAGAACTCATATTATATTAAATGCATATTAGTTACCGTTGTGTCTAGTATTTAGCTCCGCTTATTATTGCTGTTCGCCCCGCATCGCATACTTGCATTGCTATTTCATATTGCATTGTTGATATTATGTTGTTAGGACAACAACACCATTACCGACGATGCGTATGTATCACGTACACTTACTTGCCGGCACACACACATCTTCATCGGTAATTGCCATGTCATGTACACCTTAAAAAATATTATTGCATGACTTAGCTTGTTAGTTGTAGTTTGACATGATATTAGTGTACCTGCCTTATATGCCAGTTTAGACATTGTAGTTATTACTTGTCACTTCATGCATACTGTTATTCATTGTTATGCCGCATTCATAGATTTTCATGCCTATATTCATGGTTTTACGTGCTATTGATGATTTGGATTCGGATTTCACGAGATTTCTTGGATTTGGAGGAAAACCGCAAAAACATAAATAAACTTCTTCTCCCTCTTTTAAATAAAAAGTGCGGTTTTCCCATGATGTATAAGTCTTCCACCATGAGTTTGCTGATAGATTTCGAGACCCGAGTTCGAGGAGTGGAGGAACCATTTCAGGTACATGGTGGACCCGGTGTGGTACCCCGGGGCAAGAGGATCGCAGATGATGGCGTTGAGCCTGGCAGGGGAGCACTACCGACCGGTGATTTTACCCGACGTGTCGGATATCCGGAGGATACCGTCGTGGTCTTGAGATGGATGGTAGGGGCCGGTCTGGACTGACGACGACCTAGATATTGAGATTGAGACATTAAGATTTCGAGATATTGAGGTACTGAGATTTGATGATACAGGCCAGCCCGGATAGCCGGAGCCTGAGATTTTGAGATATTGGGATTTATGTTTTGTGTCGATGCTAGACACTGTTTATGCCGATTTCATTATGATACCTCATTTTAAAAATACAGAAATCTCACTGAGTTATGAAAGCAGTTTCTTCAGTACATGTATTCTGTTTTCATGCATTCATACATCATCCATATGATATATTTCTACCTGAGGCACTGACACGGGCACATGGGATTACACTTGGGTTAGATATTTACCCTAGCCATTGTTATAGGCTGCAGGTTTTATATTTGAGGATTATATATTATGATCGTATGACCTAGGATTGCGTCATACATGCGATTCCTGTTCGTAGATGTATTCTATTCACGAGTTGGCAACTCACCCCCGTTGTGCCACAGTTCTTGCAGGCTTTGCCGTACAGGTTTCATTACGGCTTTGCTGGCACTGCTTCCTTCGGGTGATTTTGCTAGCAGGTGGGTTTATTGGTATCGTACCCATCATTATACTTTGTATAACATTATTCAGTTGTATCTAGTAAATTCCATCAACCAAACATGTATTTATTTTTGAGATAGAGACCAGTGATGTTATTCTTTCGACCTTAGAGTCGCGCGTTATATTTCTGTGGATTTCTTGTTGTTTTGAGTTTCCTTTTGAGTTTTGATCCTCGCCCTTGGCGTTGTATATTATATTGCTTGTGTGGTTGTGACCGTTGTTTAACGAAGAGCTAGCCCCCGCTTGGGGATGCATTTTTTTTGATTTCGTATACTATTTATGTTGTATCCCGTTTGGGGGCCAGTATTTACAAAGGAGACTCTGCCGAAATTTTCAGTAAATATTTGATGTTTTAAAAATGCATAATTCGGCTTATGCTATTAAAATTACTTGATTTAAATTGGTTTTCCTTCACTCTACTACTTTTCTTGGTTTGGATTTCTGGGTTTTTCGGCTTACTTAGATTACGTACGCCTCGAGACGTTTCGTAGTCTAAGTTCCGGTCATGTTCCGTACTTTCGGGTCGTGACAAAGTTGATATCAGAGCGTTGGGTTTTACCTTCAGAGCGCAGGATGACCCTTGGTTGATGGAATAGGTAGCTTGAGTAGAGTGACGTACCGTACGTATGTTCCGCGGCATATTTACGATACGCTACTCCACTTAAGAAGCCTTAGGATGTACATTTCTTTGTTCAGTATTATATTCATTCCTGATCTAGCCTCATCAGTACCAGTTATGATTTTGCTACCACGATTACAGGCAGGGAGAGCTACGGCTAGAGTTGCGGTCAGCACGAGCTCGTTACGGACGAGGACTGACTAGGGAGTAATTGCGGCGACACACGATTGTAGAGACGTGTCTTTTTATTGTGTTTTCGCGCCACGAGTGTTTGATGGATCGCTGTATGAGATTACTCGGTTGTGCTGATCGGCACCAGAGGATTGCGCCACTGATAGAGGCCAACTGGATTTTGATGACCGTTGATGTATTGCTTATTCTTGATGATTGAGGCACTGTTCAGCGTGCAGACGAATGAGCCAGTTGTGGCTGCGAACGACGAGATATCGCCCTAGATGTTGGAGCTATTGCAGTACGGGTTGTACTAAGAGATGATAGAAGGTCGCTAGTCACCCGAGGATGAATGACTAGGACATGTGGTTCGTTCGCCTACCCCGATGCGAGGTCATCAGATAGATTGATTCCAGCTAGAGACGACTTCACGCAGAGACGTAGAGAGTCGACAGAGACAATCGAATGTCGGAAACCTATTATTCCAAGTTTAAAGTATTCGGAAAGACATGCAGGCAATTCTATGGACCCTCTAGAAGAATGAAACCCTAACTCGACTTAATCACCGTGTGAAAGACTTTGAACCTTAGGGTTTGCGGCAGTTCCGCGGCGCCATTAGTGAGGCTTGAGTTTGCCCTTCTACGGCTGGACCATCGATCGGATGGTTCGACTTCATTCGGATGCTAGGTGGTGAGATGCATTTCTTGGGAGACTCCAGATACGAGGATAACCGTTGGAACTCAGTCCATGCAGCCACGACGAGACGAGTCAGAAGCAGTCGACATTAGAGAAAGTGGAGTAAGAGGTTCGTACGAGATCTTGATGAGACGACGTTCCACTCCGCCGACATCAAAGATGCGATACGCGTGTCGAGGTATTGTACTTGGATATACCTTCCAGAAGGAGTCGCGATGAGTATGCAGCCGTTCCGAAACGAGTACAGATCTAGTAAGGGACGATGACTTCCGGACAGTTTGGCAGAGACGAGATTTGGGAGAGATCTCGACAGGACCTTTCTGGGATGAATTACGAGAAGACTTGGACCCAGGAGTGGTCATGTTTCGCACACCGGCAGGCCAGAGTTCAGGATCGTCGACGAGACATGCTATGAGTGACCACGACAGTTGGCCAGAGATTCTTGGAGGATGTGCTTGAGCAGGACTATTCCTCCATATTTGATTTCGGTATTTTGGGCGGTCTATTTGCATGATTGATTTTGATGATGGAGTTTCATGATATTTGTTATGCACTATGGTTGCACCTACTGAGTATTTACGATTTTTTGCACAGTTGTTCCACTTGAGATAGTTTTCGTGCCTTAGATTTTCGCGCATGTTTGAGATGCGATTTTGGTGCACACCAGATGCCCTAAATCGAGATTCTTCGTGCATGTCAGATGCACCTGTTTTGCTGTCAGGCACACCTGTTGCCCTTGACAGATATTTCGTGCACACCCGATGCACTTAGATGTTGTTTCTGTGCATATGTATGGCACATTCAAAGTTTTCGATTTCCGTGCGCACCAGACGCACGTGGCATTCATATATATATTTGGGATTGATATTTTTTGTAGTAGTATACTTTTATGATACTTGCTATTTGGTTTAGTACTGAGCAGGACTAGTCAGAGAACAGTATCTGAGTATATTTTTGCATGCATTGATAGTTATCGAAGGGGTTTCCAAAGAGGAGCTATAGTCTTAGTATTTACCTACGTGTCCGAGATGACACGAAACATTTTATAAAGGAAACCCTTCTAAAATTGCTTTCAAAACGGCGGGACGTGCATATTAAACAAAGGATATATATATATATATATATATATATATATATATATATATATATATATATATATATATATATATATATATAGTTATTTTCTTACAATAGACGTCCGCCACTGTGCAGTGTTGCGAACATCGCACGGCGATTTGAAAAAGGTTTGGCATGCATTGCTTCCAGATGTTTTAATGATGTATATCATGTTGGTTTTCGTATTGTATCTTGACCTTGGTGTCTTCACCATAACTCCGATGATTGCGGGATGCTTGACGGAGTTTTGATTTTGAGTTATATGCTTATTTTTCATGCGCATGCGCTGCGCTACGATTTGTTTTATGTATTTATGATTTCGGAGCCCCGACGACTTGATGGTTTTGCTTAGATGTTTTAGTATTTTGGGGAGTTTTTAATTTAAATTCGGGGACCGAATTTCTTTAAGGAGGAAGATTGTAGCGTTTTGAAAATCGTTTCGGTGAAATTTCGGGAAATCGGTAAAATTAGGGGGTTTTCTGTAAAAATTTAAAATACAAATATTTTTATTATAAAATTAAATATACATATTCTAGCTATGTAATTGCTAGTATTTAGTGTTTATTGAGACACTGGTGAAATTTCAAATTTTCTGAAATTTTTTCCGAAATTAATTATTTTAATATTATTTTAAGCCGTCCCTAATACATTTAATTAGGGAAAATTACAAACTGGAATGAGTTGAAACAAATTTTGTGCATCATAACACATCAAACAAAATTTTAACATGTTGTTTTTGAAATGAAATGGTTTGCCAAAACGGTTTAGAAATTATTGAAGAAAAAAAGGCTTTTTTAGTGAATTTAGTGTAAATGGATGTTTGGGGTATAGTATTTATCATTTTCCATCACCCCACACCCATACCCACACTCACACACACCCCCCATATTTTTCTTCCATTGGCTGAATTCAACAGCCCCCCTCAATTTTCCCCACTTGAATTTCAAAAGAAAAGGAAATGAAATGAAAGGATAAAAGAATATATAAGTATGGGCTTTGACCTTGGGTTTCTTTGACTTTGACATTTTCTCTCCCCACACCCACCCACACACTCCCATTCCTCCCATCTCAGCCGAAATTTCCAGCAGCTCCCTTTCCTTTGTTCTCCTTCATTTCTTGCAAAACCCCAAAGTATTTTCATCAAAATCCAAAGCAAAAACCCCATAAACTCCAAATCCAATCTCTATCCATTATTTCTTTGCCCAAGCTAGCATGGATCTTGGAGGAAATTTGGCATTTTGGAGGCTATGATCTTCATGTTGATCTTTTGATCATGAGGTATAAAGATTCATCCATATTTGTTAGTTGTTAGTTGAATGTTTAATCAAACTTGATTAGGTGTTCTAAAAATATAAATAAAGGGGTTTTGAATTCAAGTTTGGAAATTCAAGTGGATGGTTTTGGATTATAGTTAGGGTTTTATTGTATGATTATGGTTGCAAGTGGAATTCTTCTTTTTGTGGAATGTGAAACATAATCAAATTGTTAAGTTGGAATTGTAATATTTAAGCTATTTTGCTTACTAGACTTTTATTATTGCATTAGATGAAATTAAAATCTAGTGAGGGTTGTGTTTTAAATTAGGGTTTTTATTATATCATCAAGGTTGAAATGTATAGTTTGACATCTTAAAATATGTAAAACCTAGCTTGGGTGTTAAATTGCAAATTGTTATATGTACATGTCCTAATTAAGCTATTTTGCTAACTAGGGTTTTTGGAAAATTATTAAATGCCTTAGATTAAAATATAATTATGGTTTCATGTCATTATTAATATTATAATAAGTGGTTTAATGCCTTTGGACCATGCAAAACCAAGCTTATTTGTAAAATTGTGAATTTTACTTTAAAAAGAGTTAAAGTCGGTGTTTTTGCAAACTAGTTTTTTTGAACGTATGTGGTTTGGTGAAATTAAATCGTGGAAATGGTTTGTATGGCTTATTTAAGTTATTTAATAAGTATTATGGCCGCTAGATTTGTTTAAACGTCGAGTTTTGTACTAAAACGGGTAATTTTGCTTGCTAGATTTTCGGAAAAATAGCTTTTAAAGTGAGTTTGAGGTTTTTGTGAATTTTAAGCTATTTTATATTATAATTAGTGCCTGTGATTGTGTAAATGAGTGTGTTTGGGTTTTTCTCGATAGTTTGGCGTTTGTACGCCGACGTCGAGGGTTTTTGGGTTGATTTGTGAAAGCAACCATAGGTTTTGACCTATGTGGGATTCGTGTGTCATTTTGGTCATTAGTCGGATTTTAATGCGATACGGTGCATTATGATATGTAGGTACCCCATGTGGACTTCGAGACGACAAGCAAGCGCGTGGCGACGTCGGCACCGGCGAGCGAGGACCAGGTGAGTAGATTTATATCAACGGGGAGAAGTCGGGTGGATGGCGTATAGCACCCCCGCAGTTCGTGGTGATGTATACGAATACGTATACACACATATATTGATTATATATTGTTTGAGATTATTAATGTTAAAGATGGATATTTGGTGTGTTTGGATTGGTTTAGTGTTGCGAAACCCTAGAGTAGTGGTTGCACCACACGTACACACACACACCCATACTTGCATACATTCTTCTTTCATATGTGCGTATATAGGAATATATTTTTATGTGTTCACATGGGTATGGGACTATGTGTTCATATACTGGATTTGAGGATACTATTTGGGATTTGAGATGAGTCGATGAGATTCGATTTGAGGCCGTGAGATCGGTGATATGACAGGGTTCGTATTTGATATACGACCTGATGTTTTAGCGGGTCCTTTGACGTAGTTTTCACACATGTGCATGCATACTTAGGTGGTATCAGTATTGTACTAGATAGAGATCAGTACCCGGATTAGGATCTTTGATAAAGAAGATACCAGATGAATAATGTGATGAACATGATATTGACCCGTACCCAGATTTGGGGATGCCGTACGACGGATTTACGTACGAGCTATATATTGATGATAGATCCGCACTCTTGACTTGGGAATATCTGATTATAGATATGGTATCAGATGTGATATTATCGAGGCGGGATCACCGACTAATATATATGTTTATATATATATCGACTCAGATGTTAGGCGGTTTCCTTACCCTTAATTCAGCTTGTTAGTTCAGCCGTATAGTTTAATGTAGTTGTCAGACTAGATTAGATTCCTACCTATTTCAAAAACTAACGGATCGCGGGTATTTTTAAAGACAGGTCAAGGGATTCTACGGATATTTTAAAGGACTTATCTTTTCTTAAAAACACCGTAGCCCTTATTTTCAAAATACCGCGATTCGGGTTATATTCAAATGGCACCACCGTAGAACTCATATTATATTAAATGCATATTAGTTACCGTTGTGTCTAATTTTTAGCTCCCGCTCGTTATTGTTGTTTGCCCCGCATCGCATACTTGCATTGCTATTTCATATTGTATTGTTGATATTATACTGTTAGGACACCAGCACCATTACCGACGATGCGTATGTACCACGTACACTTACTTGCCGGCACACACACATCTTCATCGGTAATTGCCATGTCACGTACACCTTAGAAAATATTATTGCTTGACTTAGCTTGTTAGTTGTAGTTTGACATGATATTAGTGTACCTGCCTTATATGCCAGTTTAGACATTGTAGTTATTACTTGTCACTTCATGCATACTGTTATTCATTGTTATGCCGCATTCATAGATTTTCATGCCTATATTCATGGTTTTACGTGCTATTGATGATTTGGATTCGGATTTCACGAGATTTCTTGGATTTGGAGGAAAACCGCAAAAACATAAATAAACTTCTTCTCCCTCTTTTAAATAAAAAGTGCGGTTTCCCCATGATGTATAAGTCTTCCACCATGAGTTTGCTGATAGATTTCGAGACCCGAGTTCGAGGAGTGGAGGAACCGTTTCGGGTACATGGTGGACCCGGTGCGGTACCCCGGGGCAAGAGGATCGCAGATGATGGCGTTGAGCCTGGCAGGGGAGCACTACCGACCAATGATTTTACCCGACGCGTCGGATATCCGGAGGATACCGTCGTGGTCTTGAGATGGATGGTAAGGGCCGGTCTGGACTGACGGCGCCCTAGATATTGAGATTGAGACATTGAGATTTCGAGATATTGAGGTACTGAGATTTGATGATACAGGCCAGCCCGGATAGCCGGAGCCTGAGATTTTGAGATATTGGGATTTATGTTTTGTGTCGATGCTAAAAACTGTTTATGTCGATTTCATTATGATACCTCATTTTAAAAATACAGAAATCTCACTGAGTTATGAAAGCAGTTTCTTCAGTACATGTATTCTGTTTTCATGCATTCATACATCATCCATATGATATATTGCTACCTTAGGCACTGACACGGGCACATGGGATTACACTTGGGTTAGATATTTACCCTAGCCATTGTTATAGGCTGCAGGTTTTATATTTGAGGATTATATATTATGATCGTATGACCTAGGATTGCGTCATACATGCGATTCCTATTCGTAGATGTATTCTATTCACGAGTTAGCAACTCACCCCCGTTGTGCCACAGTTCTTACAGGTTTTGCCGTACAGGTTTCATTACGGCTTTGCTGGCACTGCTTCCTTCGGGTGATTTTGCTAGCAGGTGGGTTTATTGGTATCGTACCCATCATTATACTTTGTATAACATTATTCAGTTGTATCTAGTAAATTCCATCAACCAAACATGTATTTATTTTTGAGATAGAGACCAGTGATGTTATTCTTTCGACCTTAGAGTCGCGCGTTATATTTCTGTGGATTTCTTGTTGTTTTGAGTTTCCTTTTGAGTTTTGATCCTCGCCCTTGACGTTGTATATTATATTGCTTATGTGGTTGTGACCGTCGTTTGACGAAGAGCTAGCCCCTGCTTGGGGATGCCTTTTTTTGATTTCGTATACTATTCATGTTGTATCCCGTTTGGGGGCCAGTATTTACAAAGGAGACTCTGCCGAAATTTTCAGTAAATATTTGATGTTTTAAAAACGCATAATTCGGCTTATGCTATTAAAACCACTTGATTTAAATTGGTTTTCCTGCACTCTATTACTTTTCTTGGTTTGGATTTCTGGGTTTTTCGGCTTACTTAGATTGCGTACGCCTCGAGATGTTTCGTAGTCTAAGTGCCGGTCATGTTCCGTACTTTCGGGTCGTGACCGACCAGGACCCCTACAGGGGGAGAGAGGACTCCGTTCGCGTCGGCACCGCCGACCACCGACTTGCTACCTCCCACGGCCGCAGATCTCCCGGGCTGATACGTTCTGAGACCCGCTGGGCACCCCATAGTTCGACATCGAGGTCCGTCGCCAGAGCGCCTAGCCCCGAGATCCTCGGCATGTCTGTCCCTCCCGAGGAGATGTCTGTCAGCTCGCATGTTACCAAGCATGACCGACACCCCTCCCTCAACGAGGTCGCGCGGACGGAACTCGCCGCGGCGGCTCGAGGGCCACCTCGCCGAGGGATCTAAGGAACCTCATTGAGAGGAACCGGAGCTGCGGCCAGACCCAGGCCTCCAACAGCAGAGGCCTGGGATCAGAATGCGCCGAGTCGTCGGGGTACCGCGGTCGACTCGACGCCCTCGAGAAGAAAATCGAGGGTATGCATCTGGAAGGTCACCGTTCGAGCGACGAGGCTAAGTATGCCGCCGACTCGCTCACCAAACCATTCACCGAGGAGCTGCTCGCCGTCCATGTCTCCTCCCGCAACAAGCCCCCAAAGGTCTCCCTCTTTGACGGCAAATCTGACCCGAAGGACCACTTGGATGCATTCACCACGGGAATGAGCTTCTAAGACAACTCTGACGCCGCCCAGTGCCGAGCTTTCCTGACCACTCTCATCCGCTCTGGGCGAAACTGGTTTTGAGGACTTGAACCGTGCTCGATCTCAACCTTCGACGAGCTGGCCACACAATTCCTCGGCCACTTCGTCGGGAACAGGCGACAGAAACGCACAATCGACCATCTCTTCATGATCAAGAGCGGAGACAAGGAGACGTTCAAAGTATACGTCGCCCGCTTCTACAACGCCCTTCTCGAGATCCCAGAGCACCGGGACGAGACGGTCATCACGGCTCTAAGGTCTGGTCTAAGGCACAAGGAGTGGTTATGCTCCTTTGCATTAGCGCAACCTAAGACCATGGCTGAGCTAAAGGCCTGGACTGAGCGCGAGGTCCAGCTCGAATCCGAGATGAACGCAAACCTCCCCCAGGTCGAGCAAACCGACCAAAAGAAGAGGGCAAGAGAAGAGAGAAGGGGACCTGAGCAGCAAAAACCCTACCTCCCAAAACTCCAGGAGTACACCCCGCTCAACGTCTCCCAGGCGGTGCTACTAGAGGAGACCAAGGGCGAGGGGTTCTTCAAGCTTCCACCAATCCCGCGAATGGCCTCGAAGCGAACCCGGGGCCCCTACTACGGTTTTCACAGATCGCTGGGCCACTCCACGGAGAGCTGCAAACAACTCTGAGACTATATTGTAGAGCTCATCCATTCGGGGCACCTCGCAGCGTACCTAAGGGACAAGCGGCAAGCTGACCGCGAGCAGGAGCAGCGTCTCCCTCTCGCCGAGCTTACCATCGGCCAGATCATGGTAGTGTCAGCGGAGGATACGCCTGGTGCCCATGAAGCTCGGTACCCTGTGCTGGGAATAGATGCCAACAGACATCCGGGGGGCTCAAACTGCACGAATAAGAACATCTACTAGCACGTATTTTCTTTTGAGAGCAATGTACATCTGTTTTGAGATCTTTTGTTTATATAATAAAGAGATCAATAAAGCATTGCAGAAAAGAAAAAGAATCTTATTCATTCAAAAGGTACTATAGGCTCCTCAGCCGTACATAAAATATATATTACAACAGCGGGGGAATGGGGTACAAAGAGCACTGTTCATGTTACTCTGAAGATATTTCCGCCAGCCGAGCCCTCGCGGCGTTTAACCTCTCCCTTCGATGATCCCCGCTAGCGTCGTCATCGAGCCTCAAGTGGTAGCACTCAAGGACGAGTGCCTCCGAGTGATTTAGCCGGCTGGCAGAGATCAGGCCGAAACGCCTTAGGGACCTCAGCTTACCAACGGCCTCGTCTTTCAGCTACTCGGATAAGGGGTTGTAGAGCCCCGGCGAAGCCCTCCAGATGGAGTACATCAACAGCTGAAGTAGGGAGGAGCACTGGGGGAGCAATCGGCCGAAATGATCCTCGATCCGGCCTATCACCAACTGCACCGTGTCATTAGTGCAGTACCGATCATAGAGATACACGTCTTCGATGCTTATGACTTCGGGGATGGTGAATGGGAAGTCCTCCATTCTTGTGTTTTGGGTGTGAGGAAAGGAGTCATCAACAATCCCTCCATTTTATAGCCTACAACACCCCCGGAGTTCAACGGTCGCCCGCAACTGTGCCGCCATGCGGCATACACCACGCAGCTCGACGCAAAATCAAAACGACGCGGCTCTGGCGCTTCGCCTCCTCCACGCGTTCGTGGCACGTGTCAATCGCGACTGTCCATCTTCCCGAAGCCTTCACCAATAGGCAGCCGAGTAGCTACCCTGCTCGGCTATCCCTGGCCGGTAGCTCACCTACCCCACAACGCCAGGGATCTAAGCCCTCACGGAGAGGCGACCGAGCAGCCTCACTGCTTGGTTCATCCTTGGCGGGCCTCCCACGGCCTCTCCAGTGCCAAGGATTGAAGCCCTCATGAAGAGGCAGCCCAGTAGCTATCCTGCTCGGCTATCCCTGGCCGGTAGCTCGCCTACCCCACAACGCCAGGGATCTAAGCCCTCACGAAGAGGCGACCGAGCAGCCTCACTGCTTGGTTCATCCCTGGATGGTAGCTTACCTACCCTACAACGCCGGGATCAAAGCCCTCACGAAGAGGCAGCCCAACAGCTACCCTGCTCGGCTATCCCTGGCTGGTAGCTTCCCTACCCCACAACGCCAGGGATTAAAGCCCTCACGAAGAGGCAGCCCAGCAGCTACCCTGCTCGGTTATCCCTGGCTGGTAGCTCCCTACCCCAACAAACCAGGGATCAAAGCCCTCACTAAGAGGCGACCGAGCAGCCTCACTGCTTGATTCATCCTTGGCAGGCCTCCCACGGCCCTTCCAGCGCCAAGGACTGAAGCCCTCACGAAAAGGCAGCCCAACAGCTACCCTGCTCGGTTATCCCTGGCTGGTAGCTCCCTACCCCAACAAACCAGGGATCAAAGCCCTCACTAAGAAGCGACTGAGCAGCCTCACTGCTTGGTTCATCCTTGGCAGGCCTCCCACGGCCCCTTCAGCGCCAAGGGTCGAAGCCCTCACGAAGAGGCAGCCCAGCAGCTACCCTGCTCGGCTATCCCTGGCTAGTAGCTTCCCTACCCCACAACGCCAGGGATCAAAGCCCTCATGAAGAGGCAGCCCAGCAGCTACCCTGCTCGTCTATCCCTGGCTGGTAGCTTCCCTACCCCACAACGCCAGGGATCAAAGCCCTCACCAAGAGGCAGCCCTATAGCTACCCTGCTCGGCTATCCCTGGCTGGTAGCTTCTCTGCCCCACAATGCCAGGGATCAAAGCCCTCACCAAAAGGCACCGGGAAGCAACCCTGCTCGGCCATCCTTAAGGACAAAAAGCCCTCGCCAAGAGGCACCGAACAGTAACCCTGCTCGGCCATCCTTAGTAGGCCACTTACGGCCCCTCCCGCGCTAAGGATGAAAATCCTTCGAAAAGAGGCAACCGGGCCCGCCCTTGCTCGGTTATCCCTGGCCGGTAGCTCCTTACCCCAAAAAATCAGGGATCAAAGTCCTCACAGGGGCAACCGGACCCGCCCTTGTTCGGTTATCCCTGGCCGGTAGCTCCCTACCAAACCAGGGATCAAAGCCCTCGCCAAGAGGCACCGGACAGTAACCCTGCCCGACCAGTCCTTAAGGATCAAAGCCTTCGCAAGAGGCAACTGGGCCCTCCCTTGCTCGGTTATCCCTGGCTGGTAGCTCCCTACCCCAACAAACCAGGGATCAAAGCCCTCGCCAAGAGGCACCGAGCAGCTACCCTGCTCGGCCATCCTTAGTAGGCCACTCACGGCCCCTCCCGCGCTAAGGATCAAAGCCCTCGCCAAGAGGCACCGAGCAGCTACCCTGCTCGGCCATCCTTACTAGGCCACCCACGGCCCCTCCCGCGTTAAGGATCAAAGCGCTCGCAAGACGCAGCCGGGCCCTCCCTTGCTCGGTTATCCCTGGCTGGTAGCTTCCTACCCCAACATACCAGGGATCAAAGCCCTCGCCAAGAGGCACCGAGCAGCTACCCTACTCGGCCATCCTTAGTAGGCCACTCATGGCCCCTCCCGCGCTAAAGATCAAAGCCCTCGCCAAGAGGCACCGAGCAGCTACCCTGCTCGGCCATCCTTACTAGGCCACTCACGGCCCCTCCCGCGTTATGGATCAAAGCCCTCGCAAGAGGCAACCGGGCCCGTCCTTGCTCGGTTATCCCTGGCTGGTAGCTCCCTACCCTAACAAACCAGGGATCAAAGCCCTCGCCAAGAAGCATCGACCAGCTACCCTACTCGGCACCATCCTTAGTTGGCCAATTACGGCCCCTCCAACAACTAAGGAACATGAACTCAACAAGAGGAATCCGGTCTATCAACGTCTTAGCGATCTCCACTTCGACTTCAGGGCCATGGAGATACCGTCTTCCCGCCGGTCCTCGCACACTTGACAAGTGATCATATTCAAGTCGACGAGTAATCGCTAGACAAGAAACGTGCCGAACATAAAAGCAGTACTGTGCGAATACAAGTGTCTACCAACAAAAGGAAGTACAAACACAAAGCACAAACACTGCTGCGAAAACAAAAAATCTTTATTCAAAAAGTCAAAGCTTTTATAAGGGTATTATGTGCTCCCGAGCCTTACAAAAATGCCCGAAGGCCTACAAAATACCCGAGGCAACAAAAAGAAGAAAAAAACATGAAGACAAGGGGCTTCAGGCCTCAGGGCCGGACGCGACCTCGGGAAGCCCAGCGCCCACCATAGGAGCCTCAGCGCCGCCTTCGTCGGGTATCTCCCTGGGGCCATCCTCCTGCTCGTCATCCCCTCGGGGATATTTGGCTCGGAGCTCTTTGTCAGTGAACTCCGGCATCCGAGCCTTGACGGCGTCGAGGGCCTCGTGCCAGATGATGGTGGTGGCCGAGGCTAGGACGGTATAGAACTGTTCCGACTTCTGAAAGTTCTCCACCGCCTTCGCCGCTTTGAGGTCGGCTCGCTTCGTCGCCTCTCCCGCAGCCTCCAACGCCTTCCAGAGGGTGCTCACGGACTTCCTCATGGTTCCGATGAGTACCCTGGAGTCCCGAAGCTTGGCCTCGGCAGCTAGGGCGGCCTCACGGAACCTGGAAACCTCCTGATTCGAGGCTGCCACCTCCTGCTTCGCGGCCACCGCCTCCTGCCTCACGGCCTCCGCCTCCTTCTTCTCGGCCGCCACCTCACCCTGAAGGGCAGCGACCCTCGCCATTGCCGCCTCCAGCTCCCGCTTCGAGCTCTCCCCCAGCAAGGAGATCTCGCCCGCGGCTCGCATCGCCGGGGCTATCTCCTCCTCCTCCATCCGGGCTACGATAGCGACGTGCTAGAGGACCTGAAGAAATCGAAGGGGGGGTCAGAAAGAAAAAGGGGCACCTAATCTCGCAAATGATGAGACGATGTACGAACACTCACCTGCACGACCTCTTGGGCGATGGACGCCATTTGTGCCTTCAGCGTCCCCCCATGGGTCCGGCCCCCGGCCGACCTCTCCATGTCGTGCAGCAAGCTGTCAGTGATGGAGAGCCCCGAGGGTACCTCAAAGAGGAGCTCCCCCTCGTCCACTAAGATCGGAGAGGCCGGGGTCCGCGGAACTGTTCGGGGGAACCTCTTGAGAGACGACAGCGGGGAGCTCGTCTCCACCTCCGAAGCTTGGGCATCCTTTCCCCGAGCCCTTTTTTCTGCTCCGCGCCTGGCCGGGCTCCGGGGCGTGACCCGCACTCGAGCGCTGGGGCGGGACGGCTGCGGGGGGAGCCGGAACTGGCGTCTGGCGAGAAGAGCTTGTCCCTCTAGCCTTCGACCCTTTCTTCGGTTTGCGCATGGCTGCTCGGAGGAGGTCCACGTCTATGATTTCTGCACAAGACAAGATATAATCAGCGACACAAATAGAAACAGAAACAACACAAGCCTAACTTACCGGCGAACTGGGCGGGGCTGAGCCCGGCCTAACTAAGGGCTCGCTCAGAAAGCAGCACGTCGGCCCGAGGAATAGGCTCCTACCCCGCCACCCTCACCGCGTCGGGGTCATTGGACAGATCTCCCTGCCAGCACCTATCCCTAGACCACTGGATGGGTATGGGCCAGTCCTCACCCTCTGGCGGCCCGACCAAGAAAAGCTTCTTCTTCCAATCATGGATGGAAGAAGGCAAGACGACAACTCCTGACCCGGCTACACTCCCCCGTTGCTTCCTAAAGGAGAGGTAAACCCACATCGTGTCGCCCGCGCGAGTTCCGGGGTGACTTTTGTAAACGAGAGAGGAGGCAAGGATGGACAGACTAAATGGGATCATCTGCAGCTTCAGCCGGACCAGGAACCGAAGGAGAATCCTCCAGGAGTTCGGCACTAGCTGGCCCGGGGCTAACCCAAAGTAATTTAACGCAGCTACGACCTCGGGAGAGAAAGACAGGTGCATTCCGGCCCAAAGGGCATCCAGGTACAAGGCGATCTCTCTACCCCTCACCTGATCTGCCCTCTCTCCTTCTTTGACCAATCGTAGCGTATAGCCAGAAGGAATATGGAAACGAGCCCGAGCGGTGACAAGCTCGTCCTCATATCTCACTGAGGACGACGCACCAGGGGCGTCCGCCGCCACCGCTCCGGGAACCGCCCTAGACGCGTGCCCCCGGGAAGAGGATCTGACCCCAACTTCCCAGAGAGGCTCCAACCCAGGGGAAGAATCCCTAGAATCTACCCCTACGACATCTACGGACTCCTCAAAACAAGATATCTAACCTGATAGGAAGAAGTCCTCGAGAAGAGAAAACGCAAGATCCGACCTAAAATGAGAGCGCCAAGCAAATAAGACTCAGAATGAGAAAAATGTGAAGGAAGAGAGATCCTGAATCAGTCCTCCTCCCTATTTATGCTACCGGCGTCCTCATCCAGCGGCGACGATCGACTCCTGCCAAAACGATTCAGTGCACTCAACGGCCACGATCGCCCCACCTGTCGCAAGCGCATTGGCGGCGTCCTATCGAACGCCAGAAGCCTGCGGCACGTCACATCAGCCAACCGGCACTCGACACGTGGTCTGTCGTTTCAGCAAAGGCGCACACGATCCAGCGCACCCTCTTTAATGCAAATGATCTCGCCGTGATTCGCTGTCCTCATACAGAAAAGACAACCAATTGCCCAAAGACACGCCCGACGATATCTTCGGAAATGAGCTCACCTCGGGTGATCTGGCAAACCACTCTCGACCCGACCCGTCAGCTGGTCGGGATGAGAGTGGGAGGCTAATGATGATGCTCGATATCGGTGATCTCCCAGATAAGGACACGTGGCAGATGACGTGTCCCAGGGCTCACAAGAAAGGTCCTACAGTGGCCAACCAGACCACTCCTATGCCCGTCCTACAAGCAAACGCTGGCTCACCTCCGATCCCCCAGCACAATTGGCCTCCTCGGCCTCACAGCTCGTCTCCGAGCTATCATAGGCCCGAGCCTCCTCAGCCCTCTCAGCTCGCCTCCGGCCTCGAGCAGAACCAAGATACCTCGGCTCTCCCGCTCCTCCGCGAGCTCTCCCGCCGAGGTCATCTTCCTCGGTCTCATCGACCGACCAACAACACTGCTTGCAGGCGTAACCGCCATCCCGCGAATCTCGCCATGCGCGAGATCTTCGCCGGCCACATCCCACGTTCTATGCCACCACAATCCCCCATTAACGAGTCCGTCTCGCCATTAATGGGAGGTCCCGTCATCACGCGGACGTGACATCGGAAGCGTAACGGCCGGCGTGATTCTCACGCCTGCCTCGCCTGCAGCCACCGCTATATAAACCCCTTCTTCAGACGGTTCAAGTAAGCCATTTTTACTCCACTAAGCCGTTACTCTGCTCGGATCTCTAGTCTAACTTGACCGTCGGAGGGTCCTCGGTGGTACAACCACCCCGGGACTTCCTTGTAGGTAGCTCGGCAACCACAAACTCAAACCCATTGAGATCCACACGCTTCAGGAGCGACAGCCTCCAGATCCAATCTCAGCCATCCATCACCGCCATCAGCAGATCAACGGAAGGTAACATTATGACGCGATCCCGACCGCGTCATAAGTTCTCTTCCAACTTCATCTGTGCTTTCCCCCTTCCTCTGTCTTCTCGATCTTCTTCGTCTTTCTTGTTTTTCTCAAATTCATTCTTCTTCTCGCCTCTTTCTCCACTCTTCTTATTCGATAGGACCGGCTACCAGCCGGTTCAATGCTCTAATGACCATTCTCTCACTATTTCGAAGTAGTAATAAACAGTGTATGCTTGGTTAATTCATTTAGGGTTATTTACTGTTTATCCCCAATTTACAGTTAATTACGCCAGACCTCCCAATTTTTCCTATTTACTTCATATCCCAGTTCCTTTAAGTCGTTCCCCTTTAACCCCAAAGCAGTCTGCAATATGAAGTCTGTTATCAATATTTTAATAACTCCCCATTAACCCACGATCTCCACAACTCTCTTCGATAACTTCCTCTCTCGCGCTTTAACTTCTTTCTCTCACACAACTCTCTTTTGGTGTCGTTTCGAGGATCTATGACTTTGATGCAGTGGGGGGAGCATTGATCATCTTCAAATGTGATGGGGCTTGCAAATTAGACCACAAGGGCACTCCACAACTTCGTCGCTTGAGTAAGTTGATGTAAAATAACCTGATTACAGGGCCAATTTAATATTTTTTTAGCTTGAGAGCAAACCCCAGCATTCGATTTGAGGTCAATTTGGAGGAAAAGGAGTTTGGGGGATTCAAAACCCTAGCCGATAGTCCATGTTAACCTCTTAATGCAGTCAAAGAATATTTCCAAAATATTCTATTTTGGGAGAGTTGGGGAGTTATTGGTGGAACTTAAAGGAATTGGGTGTGTGTGTGGAGTAAATAGCAAAAAAATTGGAGGGGGTGGGGTGGGGTGGGGGTGGGCGTGGGGTGGGGGGTTCTGGTGTAATTAGCTATAAATTGGGGGGGGGGGAGTAAATAACCTATTCGTTTAATATTTTTGATGAATTTACTAGATTAACTTTGCTCAATACCTAGTCTCTACAACACATTTGATCGAATATGTGAGTTTTGAAATGTTCAGAATAGGATATGTGAGATTGGTTGAAACTCTGGATAGAGCAAGTGATATTTCGCCATCATTGTTCGAAATACATTCTGATTCAAGTATTCAAGAGCAGTTATGTATTTGGAACCTTTAGAAGACAGGATCCAACATAAAAGTATAAAATTGATGAAAAAACTACCCATATCATCGACATTCTTTTTATTTAGTGGTCAAAAGATTACTAGGCTAAAGGAGAATTGAGTTCTAAGCAAAATGAAAATGAAAAATGTTGCATAGTGATCAGAGGTCAAAAAGAGCTTGCATCCTGAAGGAAAAAAATTCAAAATAATTTTATCTCAATGTTTATGAATCATGAGGACAGACTTAGACGGCGAGAAGGAACATGATAAAGTTCAAATTATTCAGGTTGCATGGTGGCATCTCAAACAATAAGTTCTAAACTTAGTGATGCTGGGCTTGGAAGGCAAAGGCCAGTAATTTCCCAAGTGACATGAAGCCAGCCAAAAGAAAAAATGAAGGCAAATTGTTGCATTCTGATCTTCACAAGGATGACAAACAAATGCTATGCAAAATATGATCATAATTTTTTTGGGGAAGGATATGAAAGCGAAGACATGACAGCTTGGCCGATGGTTGTTCCAAGATAAACAGTTTCAGGGCAGTAGTAGGAGCAGTTAAAGCATTCTGTAAGAACATATTCTCCTTGTCATATTATGGTTTCTCTTCTTAGAAACGTGGTTGAATACATCAAGAGCCTAGATACACACAAGAAAACATTGATTCATTAATCTGAAAGAGGGGAGGAGCAAGGTTGCATGGACACGAATTCAACGACACGGATATGACACGATGCAATACGGCGATACGGCGAAATCCTAAAATATAGGATACGGGGACACGACTATATTTAATATATATAATCTTATAAAGATAAATAAGATATCAAATTATTATATCAATATTAAACAAGGAAAAATTAACAAGTATAAAATGTTACACGCCAATAGCATACTAAAAATATATTTATATGCATACGACACACATAGAATGCATATTATACATATATAATATATATATATACAACGTTTCCAATACGTGTCGTGCAAGTATCAGTGTTCGATACGTGTCGTACATGGATACATCAACCCATTGGAAGTATCCATGCAGCCTAAGGGAGGAGTGATATAGAAGGATGAATTAATTAACTTACCAGTTAATTCCCTAATGCTATTTTCATGGAGTTTTGTTGATATTTGTGATGCATCCAAATCTTCAAAGAGAGAAAATTAGAAATTGATTTAGATTTAGATTTAAATTGTTCGTTGAATAAGATAAATTAGGTGTCATATTCAAATACAATGACGCTATGAGAAAATATTACCTAATCTAAAATAGATTTCTAATTACACTAAGATAAAGAAAATCCTAATCATAGACGGACTAAATCTTATTCATAGTATAAAAGGGATGGCATAGGGAGGATTTAGAGCCATAACCTAAAAAAAAAAGATTTTTTTTATCTTCATTGGGAGATTAGAGTTCTAGTCTATATCTGAGAGTAACTAATTTTTTAGTTGATCGAATTAAGAAAAAGATAAGGTGTCAGGGGGAAAGTCTATTTCTTTCTTAAAGTAATAAAACTACTCCTCTTCCCATGGATTAGGCTATTTAGTCAATCCACTTAAGTTATTGTGTTTGATTTGTTATTGATGTGTGATTGTTTTTCTCATCGATGGGGAATTCTCTTCGTCGCGATGTTTTCGCAGCATGCAAGAATTCTTAGCAATCAGTATCAAAGCTTTGTACCTTCTAGGTGTTTTAACGAATTGCTCGAGCGAAGGATGTTTAAAAGGATGACGAAGATCTCACAACCAAGTGCGTGGTGAGGTTTGATTAAAAAGGGAATTTTCCTTATGGCATAAGGATTTTCTGGAATCTGTTGACAAAAGAAAGAACTCTTTTGGTATTGCGAAGCAAGACGAATAAACCGTTGAGCATGTTAGATTTAGATCTGGAAGAGATTGATTTAAATGCACAAGCATGTATCGAGTTTTGTCTTACAAAAGAGATTGTGCATTTGTGCATAACATTATGCAAGTGACCACGACGTCTAGAGGTTGGTTGAAGTTAGAATATGTTTATATGATGAAGAGTCATATGAATAAGCATATTAACCTGCAAAGGTCTACAAGCATCGGATAAAGGAATGCACTTCATTTTCTAGTCACCTCCATACCTTTAAAGAATTGATAAACAACCCGCATCCACTTGACAACAAAATAAAAGAGTGGGACAAGACATTGCTGATGTCCGAATACTTATGTTAAAGCTTGGAGAACACAATCATGTACGGAAAGAAAGAACTTGCATTTGAGAATGCCGTCTTATCTCTTGAGTCATGAGACAAGGCAAAAGAAGAAAGCTGACTCCGGCATCGCTAAGGAAAGAGAAAGATCAAATAACAAAGGATCAGGCGGACGAAACCGGTCCAAGTCCAACTCTTAAGGTAATGAAGCAAGAAACCGAGTCACTTTTTAAGTAATTGTAAATTGTATAAGAAATGTCTTGAGAAAGAGGAAGGAAAGGTCTCTACAAAACATAATGATTCAGTTAGTGTTGTCACGGAATTGATGAATGATAATCAGTGCGAGGTTTTGTCTAGGATTTTTCAAAGATCATGCGACTTGTTAATGGTGCATGGCGATAAATGGCATTTATTTGGTTCGTAGATCAAGGATTCAGGTTGTTCGTATCATGTGTCTCAATAAGAAAATGTTCAATACCTATAGAAAATATAGCGATGGAAAATCTTTGATGGCAAATAATTTAGCCGCAAGGCAGTCTGGATCGACAACATCTTGGCAAAGATGTACGATGAGATTGTGCGAACTCTCACAAACATCATGCATGTTATATATTTAAGGAAGAACTCTCTCTCTCTCCCCCCTCCTCTCTCTCGGGGCTTTAGAAGCAGCGAGATGCAATTTGACGGCGCAATGTAGAATTTTGAAGATCACCAAAGGGACGTTTGGTATTACTTAAAGGAGAGTGGCGTGCAAATTTATATCAAATGATGGACAACATATTGATTGATAATATAGCCAGAAGAGTGGTTAAAAGGAAACTTCAAAGAAAGCAAAATAAGGAAAGATACTTCATGACTTTCGCATATGCTTCTGGCCATATGACAGAAAATGGATTAAGTGTTGCATGCAAAAGGGCTACTCAGGAAAGCAACATAAGGCGAGTTTCAAGCATGCAATACTCAAGACTTAGGGCCTTCTAGATTACATCCATTTAGATGTATGAGGTCTACTCGATTGAAAGGAGGTGCGGTGTATTTCGTTACATTCATTGATGGTTTCTCCTGCAAGATGTGTCTACTTCATGAAACACAATTTAGAGTGCTTGGATGATTCAGGGAGCGAAAAACAGCAATAGAAATGGAGGAGTTGACAGATAAGGTTCTGAATATCAGATAATGGTGAAGAGTTTACCCACGTAGAATTTTTTCAATTCTGAAAGGTTCAAAATATTCAAAGACAATTGACATTGCCGGAAAGACACGATAATATAAGGTATCAAAGCACGTGGATATAACACAATTAGGGAGGGCATATAGTATAAGATTACAATCCGGATTGGCAGTGGTGTTTTGCGCAGAGGCAGCTAATCATGTATGGTATTTGGTGAATCGATTATCATCAATAACCATAGATTCAGATTACAGAGGGGCTATAAAGAGGAGATCCGGTATGTTATGATTCGTTGGTAGTGTTTAGGTCCTTGTCTATTCACTGTGAATGTGTATCGGAGAAATAAGTTAGAGTCAAAGTCGAAGCCATGTATCTCTATTGGGTACAAAAAAGAAGCTAAAGTCTACAAGTTATGGGACCCAGAGGCTAAAAGGTTCGTTTTGGGAGACATCATTTTTTATGAAAGGTCTAAGTTGAAAGATGTGAACAAGATTGCAGATGCGGAAAACAATAGTCAGCCGGACAGTAAGAAGACTTCAATTAAAATGGAGTTTCAGGATTCTCAAAGACAAAATGAGGATATCGATAAACCTACAGTGCCGGAGGGTGTTGAGGTGAACCATAAGCCTGAGGCTGAAGATCATCATACCCGTGAGACCCAATAGCATCAACCTATAGTGCTTCGGAGATCATCGAGTCCCATGCACCAGTGACGTATGAATGAGATGAGGATGAAGTTTCTTTCACATTAATCAGAAAGAGTGGTGATCCGGAGGATTATGAAGATCATGCATCATGATGACAATATCAGTTGGCTAGTGGTTGTGATGGAAGAGATTGGTGAAGCTATAGGTTGCAAATGGTTATTTCAAAAGAAAGAAGGTGGGCAATATAAGACCAGGTTAGTGACCAATAAATATGCCAAAGAGTTGGGGATCTACTATAATGAACCGTTTTTTTCCTGTAGTCAAGCATACTTCTATCAAAGTGTTATTAGCGATGGTAGCTAAGTACAATCATGAGTTTGGGTTGATGGATGTGGAAACAATATTTCTGCATGGAGAGTTAGAGAAAACCTTATATATGCAACAACTATAAGTATTCGTTGAGTCGGGAAGGGAGTCGCATGTATGTGAGCTCAGAAAGCCATTATATGAGTTAAAGTAGTTTCCGAGATAGTGGTATGAAATGTTTGACACATTCATGATTGGCGTCAGTTACCCTATGAAGTTGATCCATGTGTATACTTCAACCGTCATAAGGATTCATCAATTTATGTTTTATTATGTGTCGATATGTTGGTAATATATAGGATCAGAGAGTTGAAAGTTCAACTTAGTTTGGAGTTTGACATGAAGGATCTCGGTGCAGCAAAGAAGATCCTCGAGACAGAGATAAAACGAGACAGGAAAGCAGGTACTTAGCGGCTATCTTAAAGAAAGTACACCGAGAAGATTCTAAAACGATTCAGAATGGATAGAGCAGATTTGGTGAGCATATCTATCATCGGCCATGTCAAACTCTTTTTAGCATTGTATGTCGAATGAAGAAGAGAAGAAACAAATTTTCGGATACTATATGCAAGTGCGATGGATCTCCTATGTATGCTATGGTATGTACCAGGCCAGATATTGCATTTGTTGTAGGCTTGGTAACTCGTTCCATATTGAATCTAGGAAAAGTATATTGGTATGCGGTGAAATGGATTTTACGCTATCTCAAGGGCACTTCAAATACATGTCTGCTATTCTAAAGGAGAAATGAATGTGGATCGAAGGTATTGGTCGGGTATGTGAATGCAGACCATGCAGGCGACGCAATGGTCGGAGGTCGACCACTGAATATATATTCACTATGATGGGTGGATCCATTAGTTAGAAATCAACGTTACAAGATATAATAACATTGTTGATAACTTAGGCAGACACGAGGTCGGCTAGCTTGCCATGTTCAAGAAATGACATGTCTTTCACAGTAAGGCTCGAATCGGAAAACTCAATCCTAAGGTATCCATTTGCGGTTAGAGTTTATCCAGATTTCTTAGTATGTAGCAGTGGTCGAAGCATCGGAGGAAACTCGATGGTTGGGAGGGTTAGCCAATAAGTATGGGTTTGATCATTCATGTCTCTAATCATTTGTGATAGCGAAAATACCATTTATTTGGCAGAAGGTTAGACTTTTCATAGAATCAAGTACATAGAGTTTGTTACCATAAGATTCAAGAGTTAAGGACACACAAGCAGGTAGAGTTGATTAATATCAACACTTTGGAATATCTGACAGATATAATGACTAAGGTGGCTCCCATAGCAAAGTTCAAGAAAACCCTGAGCTTTGCATAAATTCTTCGACATTGAAGCGGAAGGTGCCAAGGGAGAGGGGGCCGTGAGATGGAAGAGAAGATGAAGTTCAGGTAAAAGATGTTGAAGATGCATGGACTCTTATGCAAACAATTTCAAAGTTGGACGTGTTGAATGCATTCTAAGATGGAGATTGTTGTGATTTGTCATGCATTCAAATCTTCAAGAAAAGAAAGTTAGAGATTGATTTAGATTTAGATTTAGATTTAGATTGTTAGTTGAATAAGATAGATTATGTGTTATATTTAAGTTAAGTAATGATCTGAGGAAATATCAATTAATAATAGACTCCTAATTACACTAAGATAAAGGAAATCCTAATCTTAGTCAGACTAAATCTTATTCATACTATAAAAGGTATGGAATAGAAAGATTTTAGAGCCATAGCCTAAAAGAGAGAGATATTTTTATGTTCATTAAGAGATTAGAGTTCTAGGGTAGATTTGAGAGAGTAATTTTTTAGTTGATGAAATTAAGTAGAAGATAAGGTGTCGGGTATAAAAATCTCTTTTCTTTCTCAAAGTAGTAAGACTGATCCTATTCCCATGGATTAGGCGATTTCGTTGAACCAATTGTGTTTTAATTTGTTATTATTGTGATAGTTTTTTCATCAAGGAAGAATTCTCATCATTGCTACGTTTCCGCGAAGCTGCGCAAGAATTCCTAACATCCAAGTGCTAGCTACCTGATAAAGTTAAGTTGAGATGTGAATGTTTAAGATTCTTGATGGTAGGATTGGAGGAGGAAAGGACTGCCAAACTGTCATGTTTCGAGTGAAATAGTCATCATAGGGGAGTAATCATGATTATGAGTTTAATAGCAAGTGTGTCCTTCGACAATGGTGACATATATTCCACTGTATATAAATACCCATTTTCACCACTAGTGCTTATTTCAAAGGGTCACAAGGTTTTAGTGAAATGTGTGTTGCAGTGCTGCACTATAAAAACAAGTTGGTGAGTTCAGAGAACTGTGAGGGATTCGGTGTTTAAAACAAGGTTTAATAGGCTGATCAATGGCCTATTTACAAATTTGGACTAGCAACCATGCTGAAGGTGAAGTACCACATAATCGACTCTATGCGAAATATGCGGACGAATGATCATCTAGTTGGGAATATATACCATGTACAGAACTTGAGAAAGACACTCAATATCCACTTAATAAAGGCCCATTTCTTTCCTTTTTCTCAACTTTGGCATATTATTTCTTCCTATCCATTCTGATTTCAGCGCGCGCGCACGCACATATACAGGCACAAGCCCCTGCATGCGCATGCGCATGCGCATGCGCACAGGCCATCGCAAGCACATGCACACATGTATAGATAAATACACATATTAGAATTCTATAACTACATATATTCACACAATCCAATTATGCAGTACCATAATCCACTTATGTGCTATATGCTGGCCTACCGAATAAAGATCGCTTACATGCTTTACAACATTGGAGGGAATATATAGGTTCAACAATGCTCAATTCATGATTTAGCTTCTACTAATGCCATAACAAGATAGAATTTCCATTCAAGGATATCCTTACTCTAAAAGAAAGATGGTGGAATCAACCTAGGCTCGAGGAAGCTTGCAATAGTTCAAAAGAAGATGCGACATGAGGAAACTTGGGAGAGGTATGGATCAAAATACGGACTGACTATTGGTTATACCATATCCATTTCACATTGGAGGTAGACATCAATTGAGTGAGCAGGATATAAGTTATAGATGGATAAGGACATGAAGGATATTAGTAACATTCATATTATTTTACTTATGATTTTGTCTACAAGAAAGAAACAGATATCACATTTAAGTTGTGGAACATCACAAATGTTGAATACTTGAATATGATTAAGTAGAAGTGAAATTATTATATGCATATCATACAATAGGAATACAAGATTAATCTTTGTGAGAGTTCTATATATAGTTGATAGTAAACATAAAACTTGTCTATCTATATGACTATATCTCTAATTTTGGACTTAAAGTTGGATATCTAAGAAGCATTCAACTATTTTAATGGTGGCATTTCCATATTCATACAGACTATACATACAGAGGATGCGGTGAGCTTCGGCTTCGCTAGGGATAGACATGTAAAGGGATCTCAAGAAATTACTGAATTATAATAAATGTATTATCACGGTGTCCTCTTTTTTGCTTTTAATCGCTTTCACGTTTTCAGTTAGTTAGATCTGCATCTTGATTTTGTTGTCATAAGATCTAACCCTTGTGCAACATAAGGATCATATGAAGGCATATAAAGGATATGCAAGATTTTTGGAGGTGAATTTGTGCTTACAAAACCTAGCCAATAAGTGAGGCTTGTATGAAGAGAATCAAGGTAAGTACAAGTACTATAAATACTGAGTTTGTTTACAAACTGACCACATTTTGAGGGAAATGGCGTGGATGTGCAATTAAATGTAGAAGCCTGTTCAAGATTCTTTAGAGTATACAAGTGCACCCAAAAGAAAGAAGAGACGACGAACTATTTATAACCCGGATTTATGATAAAAGGCCAAGCATTATGGATTATTTGATTATTTTCTTCCTCAAGGAATTTGAAGGAAAAGATAAAGATATATTGAGAAAATCGTACTAGTACCCTTACAAACTATTAGAATGCAAATGACACAAGGTGAAAATATATTGTTGTGCACGGAGTATTGTGACGGTTAACAATCCACCTACGTGTACACTGGAGTTCCTCCAGATAAGAGATGTTCCAGCTAGTTGTAATTAATCGTTTAAATTATTTACGTGAAGACATGATTATTATTACCCAATAATTGTGATATAGCTCAAGTTGAAATAAATTCGCCATTATTATAGTTTAATCTCTTTCCTGTTAATTATAAATTAGGTGATAGATCACATTCAAATCCTAGGGCTTCATAAAGATCTGATGCAACTCTGCAACCTGCTGCCAATACTCTGACGGTGCTGAATAGGGACAAGCGAGGGATTTCTCCATTAAATTTAGTAAGATAGTTGGCTTATATGATAAAAGAGCAGTTCAAGCGATAAAAAACCACAAGTTTGTCTGCAAAATGATACATGCCTAAGAGCAAAAGGAACACACATTCTAATTCAATTTACAAAAAGGTATACTTGGAACCAAAAATTTGCAAGTTAATTTCTCGAGAAATACTCCGTTTCGTAGTTTTGAGACGGAAAATGAAGAGCTTGATGTAAGCACTCTATTGAGCTAGTACTACCATCCGTGTTCAAGTACAATTAGTGCTCAAACTTTATTTTGTTGGTTATCATAACGAAGGACAATAAGCGTCGATGGAAGGATTACATGAGATTATTGAGGTGGTTGTATCGCTTCAAGACGGAGGTGAAGTAATTATGCAATAATTTCATTGAAGGAATCTTTAAAAGTTACAGTTTTGAGATGATGCAATCACATCTCATAACTTAAACCATTTCCATTGTTGGTATCCAAGGCTAAATCATTTGTAGGGCTATCAATTTTTTTAGGCTTAGTTTCTTGGCACATGCAATGCTGGTATAGCAAAATTTTGAAATCGAATTTTTTACTCGGTCCTTGATGCATTTAAATTTATAAAAAAAATTCAATACGAAGTTAGTATTTTTGAAGGATCTATATGTAAAAACGAGAGACGTAGTTTTTTTATTCGGAATATGGAATGAGATAAAAATTAGGATGGACTTGCCACTTAATTTAGATATTAGACCACCACAGGACTGCAAGGGTTTGCATTATAATATTAGAGATTGCTATTAAAAGCATTCATTTATGACACCACTAACCTCAATAAATTATGCATGTATTTGTCAAACTTTGCATGAATTTGTTAGAATATAAAATATATTCTCTAAACTCTCATTATAACTTCGGACTTTTGGTGTCGTTGAAAGGACATTTCACATGGTATCAGAACAACCGATGTTTGATTCTATCGGGTGCGTATTTAAATTCAGATTTATCTCAATTAAAATTACTGCCGTGCAAAAGCCTAGGTTTTGGCATAAAGGACCTTCCACATGCGGGGACATATTAGAATTTAAAATATATTCCCTAAACCTAAACCATCATTATAACTTGGGAGTTTTGGAGTAGTGGAAGTGACATTTCATTAGCTAAGCTAACTAGACGACATTTCATGACATTTCATATACACATTTATCACAATCGATGATTGCCTGTACTAATGAACAAAATTCTAGACCAAACTGTTGTTGCTTTCAGGACAGCTATAGCACTAATCTTTTAACTGTAGCAACAGTATATTGAAAGTGTCTTTGCAGATTAAGGCTAAAGGCTTTTGAAGAGGATAGATGCCAATCTTGATGCCAATCACCTATTGGAGAAAGCACCTGAGCCCCCAGGCTAAATTGCTCAGAAGTTTCAAGGGCCGGAAAACGTCGATATCCGAAGCGACGCAAGTTGCACATAAGAAAGAGATCAATTTGCTTTCTTCTGTTAACTTTGTCATCTCAGAGCATTGGGATTCCAAAAGTAAATGCCTGTGGAATGGATTCGCCTTGTCGAATGAAAGCAATTTCGGCTACAGATTACCCGCGGGTATTAATTTGTAGGCAGCGACGCGTTATCATTTGAAATAATTATGTTTTTGTTTGAAGATAAAAGGTTTGTGCTATGTAGTGTGGGCAAATATTTAGTTTAGTAGTTAGTAATCAATGAAAATAGGGAATTAAATCATGAAGTAAACTGTTTCACATTCTGAACTGAAGGTTGTATTTTGGTCAGTTCCTTGGTATAAGATTCATTCAGAAAGTGGCAGATCAAGGCTGGAGTCTCTCAACTTTCCTCATCTTTTGAAGGCCAGAAAAGTCATGAGAAAGATTATGCAAACAGAGATAAATGTAGCTAATTGGAAGGACAGAGTCTCTTTCCTCATTTTATTTGGTTAAATTGCACAATTGAACCCATCTCTTTTCACGTTTTCTTGTGTCATCTTTTTCTTGTACTTTCACGATTTTTTTGGGCTAAATTTTATGTTCTCTTCTTCTTCTTCTTTTCTTCTGTTTTGTCCTTTATAAAACCTGATGTAGTTTCGTTAAAGTTTATTTTAATTAAAGTTTATTTTAATGAAATACGGGCCTGCTTGGCTTTCGTTTTTTCTCATTTGATGCCATAACTTTAATAATTAGAGACAAGTATATGAAATATTATTTTTTGATATGGCTACCATGAGACTACCATAAGTGTAGACGTTTACTTTTGTGCCTTAATGGACAATTATGCTATCGAAATTTAGGGGTTGAACGAGAATATAAAAGTAAAATGGGTAAAACAAGTCAAATATTGATGACGTGGTAGTTAAATATTAATGTTGGTAGACAGAAGAAAAGTCGATGGTGTTTAATTTCCACTGGGTTGATAGTTCATTGTACTTGTTTATAATTAAATTGGTTCGTGGTCTTAATCGCAAAAACACTTGAAAGTTGATGGATGGTTCGTGCTCTTAATCGCAAAAACACTTGAAAGTTGATGGATGGTTCGTGCTCTTAATCGCAAAAACACTTGAAAGTTGATGGATGCATTTGTGCAATTCAGCCTCTTTTCTTTTGTGGGGATGACCCGTAAGCCTAACACACACGCACATTACTCACACGCATTCAAGGGTCCCACACGCATTTAGGGGTCCCACGGATATGCGACGAACACGTTAAGTTATACACGCGCTTCACTTCCTTTTCAATTGGAAAATGAAACCATTGACTCATTCCCATCAAAAGCAACCTGAGTTTTGTTCCTTGAGAAAGTGACGTGGGAAAGCAATTCAAAACGCAGGTCCCCTAGCGTATTTTAAGTTTTTGACTGATGCTCAATCCGTGAAACCATGCTAGAATGTAAAGATAAATCTGTCATCGTACTTAAATTTTGGAGTTTATTAGGAATGATTTCCATTGCTAATACAGATTTTTTTTAAAATTTTAAAGAAAGATTCCCCAATTCAAAAAGCTTGTCGAAAAGCATTTTCAATTACCGCTCATATCAATATACACTGATAATAGCGGTGAATATACATCTCTTGCCTCCATTCTCGCATCCTATGGTGTCTCTCATCTCATTACTCCTCCACACACCCATGAACACAATGGCACGTCAAAATGCTGCCATCGTCATGCTGTAGAAACCGGTCTTACACTCTTATATACGGCCTCTCTTCTTTCTAAGTATTGGAATCAAATCTTTCAAATCGCTGTTTATCTCATAAATCGTTTTCCCACACCGGTTCTTAATTTCTAATCCCCATTTAAAAAACTATTTCAACGTCCTCCAAACTACAAACGTCTCTGGATTTTTGGATGACTTTGCTATCACTAGTTAAAAATAATACACTTCCTCCAAACTTCAACCTAGATCCACTCCTTGTATTTTTCTAGATTATTCAACATCTCAATCTGCGTATAAATGTTTAGATCCTGTCATTCATAAAATTTACATTTCTCGTCATGTTAAATTCGTCGAAACCAATTTTCCCATGCAGGTATCTAGTAGAACTCAAGAGGATCTTCCGCAAGATTTGGTCTCCCCTGGTGCAGCATCGCAACCAATCAAATATACCCAACACACCAAACTTCACATTCTACCAACCAATGTTCAAAATAGCGATAGCGTGTTGCGTAGCGTTCTATTACTAAATAGCAAAAACGTAAAAAGCGTTGCGCATAGCGTAAGCTACATGAATTATTAATTATTACTATAATCATCTCATTTACAATAAATTATATTATTATAAAGATATAAAATTGGCTTGGGAACATAGAAAAATAAGTAATATAACAATATTTTTTACAGTAGTAGTTTCTCTGCACCTCGAAATTCCAAAAAAAAATTATTTTCAAAATTTTCAATACTTGAGTTCATACTAGATTATACCTATCGAAAATCAATTAAATAATCTTTGTTTGAGAATTATGTCTACTAAATGTGATTTCAAATTAAGAGGTTAGAACTTTAATGAAACTGTGTTCGTATAGTTTAGGATTAGATACTGAAATCTTAAGAAGTTCAATAGAAAATTTTATATGAAAATAGCGTACGCATAGTGTAGCGTATACTATTTGTTAAAAAGCGTAAGCTATTTGAAGAAAAAAACGTAAGCTACTTTGTATTTGAGTTTTTTTCCAAAGTTACGTAGCGAATATACTAAGGTATGCTACGTAGCGCAAAATAGCGAGCTACGTAGCGAGTTATTTTAAACATTGCTACCCACCTTACCTAACCCAACCCCTACTGAACTCTAATCATCAACATCTCATACTCTCGACCTCTCCCCCTCCTCTGACTCTTCACAATTCTCATCCTCCAATTTCGATAATCCCGTAAACCTCCCAGTCCCTACCTCCCTACCTTTCTCCATAACCGCTCAATCCCATTTACCCTCTCCACAATCATAACCTTCTCCCGAACTTCTAAATCTCTGCCTCAATAATGAACGTAAACTGAACCCAAAATACTTCAACTTCCAATATATAAACCATACCACCGTTCACCCAATACCCCAAATCCTTGAACCAATCTGTATATCTCAAGCTATGAAAGATCTTAACTGGCATGCTACAATGTCCGAAGAGTTTGATGCTCTTATGAATAATGGAACATGTGATATTGTTCTCAAATCAAATCAGAATTTTGTAGATTGCAAATGGGTCTTCCGAATCAAGCGCAAATCCGACGACACCATTGCTCGATACAAAGCTTGTCTTATGGCCAAAGGCTTCCATTAACGGCCTGATCTAGACTATTCTACCACGTTCAGCCCCGTTATTAAGCCGACAACACTGTGTATAGTTTTATGCCTAGCACTCTCCCAAGAATGGCCTCTCCGTCAACTTGACATTAACAATGTTTTTCTCAGTGGTACTCTACATGAAGATGTGTATATGGCTCATCCACTCAGCTTTCTCCACTCTTTCCTATCCAACCACGTTTGTAAATAACGTAAAGTTATCTATGGTCTCAAGAAAGCGTCAAAGGCATGGTATCAAGAACTCAAAGGCTATCTTCTACAAAATGGCTCCGCAAATTCCGTGGAAATATGTTGTTCACATCAGAATATTGCATTTAATACCGCCCATTCATCTGCTCGTTTATTTATAGGTAGATACTTTTGATCCGTGATTGCTACATAATTACAGGTTACGGATTTCTAGTCTAAAATAACGCAAATCACGCAAAATCTCCACAGTTATACCAAAATCCAGAAATCTGCCAAAAACAGATAAAATCCGGGTTTCGGTCATCTACACCCGTCCTGTCACGCCCCACCCCCAATACAGATAGTAATTTTCTGCTCTGGCCAAAGCCGAAGCCGCACGGTTTTGTCCTTCGGGACGAACCGGACCTGACCAGGGGCCACTTCCTAGGAGGTCACCCATCCCAGAACTTTCCTGGCCTGGGCATGCTTAACCACGGAGTTCTCAAGGTTCTATAGTGTCGGTTCACTTAAAATGCGCTTCTGTATTGAGAAGTGGTATCATTCCATTTATTATACAGATCTGCCCTCTTTCAGAATGTATTCCGAAGAGTTCCCATTGTTCTATAGGTTCCACGGACTCAAGAGGTGGCCCCCGCTCCCTTGGTATGACACTTGGCGTGACACTTTGTTCCATGTGGCACTTTATTTCATGAGCAAGAACCGGGTCCCAACATCCTCCCCATCTTTGAACAATGGTTCGTCCTCGAACCAAAAACCTACTATTGAGGGACCGGCTCTGATACCATTCTGTCACGTCCTACCCCCAATACAGAGAGTATTTTCCGCTCTGTCCAAAGCCGCACGGTTTTGTCCTTCGGGACGAACCAGGGGCCACTTCCCAGGAGGTCACCCATCCCAGAACTTCCCTGGCTCGGGAACGCTTAACTACGGAGTTCTCAAGCTCCTGTAGTGCCGGTTTACTTAAAAGGCGCCTCTATATTGAGAAGTGGTGTCATTCCATTTATAGTACAGATCTGCCCTCTTTCGGAATGTATTCCGAAGAGTCCCCATTATTCTACAGTGGGTCCCACGGACTTAAGAGGTGGCCCCCACGGATTCAAGAGGTGGCCCCCGTTTTTTGGCATGATACTTGGCGTGGCACTTTGTTCCATGTGGCACTTTATTCCGTGAGCAAGAACCGGGTCCCGACACGTCCAGTGCCGCTTACCAGTTCAAGAGACAAGACGAAAAACAGTGGTCATTCTTGTCTTGGTCAAGCACAGAGCACGAGAGGGGCAACACAAAGATCAAGAGGTGCGTGGAGCTCGAGAAAGATAAAGGTCAAAGAGATTAAAGTATAATTATTTTGGACTGTTGAAAATCTGAACATATTTCGAAACCATTTTGCAATTTTGGACCTGTCAAACACAAGAACAAAGCAACATGAGGAAACCTAAGAAATACGATACATTGATCCCTCCAAACGACCGCGGAACCGTGGCCAATAGGCCTTTTGGGCGGCGGTTTTGCGGCCAAGTCTTGTCATCTCCATATTATATTTTTGGGGTAGTTTGGTAATTGTATAGGGGCTCAGAATATGGCCCAAGGGTTTTATTTCTCTGCCTATAAATACTCCAGTTTTGAGCCAAGTAGAGAATGTCTTTTCTTTACTAGGATTTAGTATAGTGTAGTTTGTAATTTCTTCTTCTTCTTCATCTATTCTCCATGAAAATTGTAGTGAGAGCTTTTTTGAGTGGAAAATTAATGAAGATGATAGTGTTTTTATTATCTTGTATTTTTCATTTCTTGTATTGTAATTTTAATTCTTAGTGTAATTTTTATTTGTTGTTATTAAATTAGTTGTTGGATTTCTTGTTTTGTTTTCCTTTTCTTTTTATCCGTATTTTTCAAGCCATGATACTCAATGGAGTCTCTTGCTTAGGTGAGAGCCCAAGCAGTTAGCTTGCTACCATTTGTAAAAACCGTATTTTTTTCATTCATTCTTTTCTTCCTTGTTTTATTTTTCTTTTAAATGTGTGAATAATTTCTATACTTGTTAGGGCTAAGGAAGGTTAATACGAGGGACGGAAAAATCTCTTGTGTTTCTCTTCGCCAAACAGCTTAAAATGAACCTAGACTAAACAAACACAACCCACTCACTTAGGCGCGCTATAAGTGACATAGCCGCGACCTAAGTCGAGAAGTCTTTTAGGCGCACTACAACGTGACATGTAGTTGTGACTTAATTGGATACATGGTTGCGTATGTTTGGCCTAGAGTTGGAAATAAGCACATGTAACAACCCTAAGCTTTCTGTACATTTTTTTTTCAAAAAAATACAGAAAGGGGTACTTAAGCCTGAGCACAAGTTATAAATTTGATTTGCTTTTGAACAGCAAGGAGCTTGTAGCTCATTGGTAAGACCTTGCACTGCTGAACCAAAGCACCAGAGTTCAAATCCCATCAGCAACACATTCTTTTTATTTAAAATTCTTTTAATCTTTTAGAAGCCCAAGAGTTGCACGTGCACTACATGTAATAAGGCAAGTTACAGAATAATCTAACAGGTGTAATAGGCTAGTTGAAGCGTCGTGGACACGTAGCCCCAATCCGAGCCTCCCCCACCGGAATTCCACCGGTGAGAAGCCTATATGAGCCGGTGCCGCCGGTTTTCTTTGAACCAAACCCAATTTTTTTTGAACCCTAACACCCCTTGGACTCCCCCTGTTAACCCCTGACTGTTTGTTTTCCTGCATTTTCCAGAGAATTAAAACTTTGCATTACTCCATGTTTTAATGCATTTTAATTCTCAAAATTTATCACACCCTAACCCTAATTTTCCCTATAAATACCCACTCTATTTTTACACCCCTTCACACTGAAATTTCCTACAAAAACTCTCAAGAAAATTCCCAAGTCTTTTGTGTACAAGTGGAGTTAGCAAAAGGGCGAAACTCCGACGAACTTCCGACGGCAATCCGAGGAGATTCCGATGACGAAACGACGCACCGGCACCTCTCACCTCTTTCTCTTTCTCTCTTATATCCAAATAACCAGTAAGTCCCTACTTCTTCTTCTTTTCTCCATTCTAAAAACATTCAAAACTAAAACCCGACGGAAGCGGAGTTAATCCGACTTCCGATTTGGTTTTTCCTTAAGAGTTCTATTTTTCTTAAACACAATAATACCAAACTCTTATGTCATGGCCATTAAACATTAACGAAGACAATAGAACAAGTTTGACATCAAAATAATAACCGTAGCAAGTTTTATTCTACTTTTACATTAAAATATCTTCATGTTTCATTTCGACATGCTTAAACTTTTTAAACTGTATTATCTTAGAAAACTCACGAGGTAATGACCTACCTCCTCACAACACACATATCCAACATAGCATGATGGAATTTGGGAATATAGATTCGGAAAATACGACTTTACATATAACTAACTTCAACTATTAAAACCTTTTTCTACAAGAAGTGTATTTTAACAAATCTTTGCAATTGCGCCGCTAAAACCCATTTTGGGGAACCCATTCGGTATGGTGCGGATTATCGCATATCCTCAGGCCTAGTAGAGTGAGATGCAGACCTCCGCAAGGAGCATACGATCTCGAAAGATTTTTAATACATTTTTTTTTAGAAAATATGATTTCTATTATAAATAAAAATTATATTTTTAGTAAATAAACATATATGTAATTAATATCAAAATATCTGTAACAACCCTAATTTTCATATACACTTTTCTGTACAAAATTTTTTTTTTTAATTTTTTTTTAAAATCCATAAAGGAGTATTTTAATCTGAGCACAAGATATATATAATTAATTATTTTGTTTTTAAATAATTCCATTTTTAGTGTACATAAAATTGTTTTAAAATAAAAGTGTACTTGGGGTATTTAATGTTGCTGTTACCACTTTAAGTAGTTATTTTCCCACAATAATTACAAGAAGGAGCTTGTAGCTTATTGGTAATACCTTGCACTGCTGAACCAAGCCACCAAAGTTCGAATCCCATGCCCCACATTATTTTTTATATTATTTTGTTTAAATTTTTTGGAAAGCCAACAGTCAAACCGTCATAACTCACAAAATTTATACTGAACATAAAAAACTAAATGCACCAAAATTCCCCCCATGAGTTTCCCCACCCGACGGTACCCCGAGTCGGCCGGCGCCGCCGGCCGGACTCGGCCGGACGGCCGAGTCGTCAACACGGAATTTCTCCGTGTTGACCTGGTCATTCCCCCTGCATACTTTAAAATTTTTGATCGGTTACCAGATTCTCAATAAATCACTTTTATTTCAAAATTTAATGATTTTTAATGTTTTTTATATAATTTTTATATTTTTTTAATTAAAACCCTAACCCTAACCTAGCCCTATATAAACACCCCTACCCTCTACCCTCTCACCCTACATTCCTAAGTCCACTCTCTAAAAATTTCAAGAGAACTCGGTACATTAGAAAACGAGCGAAAGGCGAAGCGCTGCCGAAATCGACGACGAATTCCGGCGATCGTACTAGAACCCTTCACGACGTTTCGACGCATCGACAACCCACTACCTTCCTAGCACTCTCTAGCTTGTCCAAACCCGTAAGTCCCCATCTTTCTATCTTTCTTTTCTCTTAAGAAAAATACGACTTTTTAAAACCCGACGGAAATCGGAACAAACTGATTTCTGATTCGGTTTTCTATCAAAACTCACTTGTCACTAACTCCATAATGCTTGAACATATTCATATTGACTATTAATCACTTAAAAATCAAATTGGATAAAGTTTCTCACATGAAATGATAACTTTTGCAATACCGTATTTTCGCACTTAAATACCACCATGTTTAGTTTATCATATTTAACCCCTAAACTTCACTATACCTTAAAATAGATCACGAGCTAATGACCTACCTCCACACACACGTAAATACAACCCTAATTGATATCATCAAAACTTAGAATACGAAAATACAAGACTTACATTAAAATACCATTTTCTTTATAAACCTTTTCTGAAAGTTCTAAGTTGTATACAATTTTAAAACAAAATCTTTTAATAGGAAAATACGATATGTCATGGATATCGATCGTTTATCTAAACCTGACTTTGTGGTGTCTAGGCAAGTGTGTCTAAGACAAGTGGTTACTTAATTAGGGCCACTACTTGTAGTGGAGAGCTTCCCACTTACCTGGCACTTACCTGGCCGCAATTGGCGGTGAAGAGGCGATTTGAGGCTTCTGATAACTTGTCGTTTAGACCGTTTAGAAATAGGCTAGTTGGCTTAGAAAACCCTAGAAACTAAAATACGGAAATTTACACCTTTTACAAATAAATACCTTATCTTTATAAAACCGTTTTCTAAATGATTAGTATTTATTAAATCTTTGCAAAGCGCCACTACAACCTACCTTTGGGGAACTCGTTAGGGATAGTACGGTTTATCGTGCACCCTCGAGCTTAGTAGTGCGAGATTCAGACCTCCGCAAGGAGCATTCGGTCTCGAAAGGTTTAAAATACGACATTTAAGAAAAATGAGATTTTTGGAAAATAAAATATTTATTATAAATTATTCTTGTATTAACATATATATATTTATCATTTAAACACCTATTTTATTATAAGATAAAGTTTCCACCTTTTTCTAAAAATTACAAGATTAAAAGTTACATTAAAATACCATGAATTTCAAATAAATCAATATTACAAATTAATACCTTTATTAGGATATATTCACTAGAAATACCACAAAATAAAATCACGCTCATTATAACAATAAAGACGAATAATAAATACTAGAGGTATATTTTGAAAACTATACAAAAGTATTTTTACATAAAACCCCCTCAAGTTTTATAAATTACAATAAGGACCCTAACAATTATAGAACTTCAAATTACATTTCTTTTAGTCTGACTCGGGTTTGAGTCTGATTATTTCTGACTTGAATATGATTCAAGTCAATCTATATTCTTTAATATTCCAACTCAATATGAACACATGAATTCCAGAATCCAGTTAACATTCTATACAACTTGACTGAATCAAACCATGGATATACATCCATTATTCCGTATTCCATTTACATGATTATGCAGTTACAAACATGTTTACTGATATCATGGTTTTGGTCAGTCATCCAACTTACACAATACAATACTACAATATAAACAAAACACTACGGGGTTTAAGGGGTAGATTGGTACGGAAGGTGTTAAAAGTGGCACGAGACGATCGGACTTAAGACACCTAACATGAATCCAATTGCCGTTGTTCCGGGTTGTATAACGGAGCCTTGTACTCTATATTCCGTTTGCCCTGGTCTCTAGCATATAGAGACCCCTCTCGTATACACTAGCATTCTTCTGTACCAAGCTACAAATAACAGCGTTAATACGACATTACAACAATACAATACAATATTAAAAGCTACTCTTTGTCTATTTCTCCCCTATCTTTGGGACTTACCGAGTGACCTGTTCGCCGACGACATTCTATTTCTTTCTTCTTTGAATGTCGTCAGGTGCTTTGGACCCAGCAGAGATCGAGCCCACCGGTGAAGATTTGAAGCAGTTTCACGAAGACCCCGAGCTCTAGATTTTGTACCTTGTTCCAGTCAGTATTTTCATTTCCTGTTATGCCACTGTTTAGGCATCGCTTTCATTCCAGTTGTATTTACTTTTCATGCATTGTACAAAAGAATGTTATTAATAAAGTTGTTGTTATTTCTATATCTCTTGTCTCTTGTGATTTACTTTTATATTTCTTAGATACGCTTAGCGTATGTACTTCTGAGTATATACGTAGCGGACCTCGTCGCGTCCACTTCGCCGTAAACCGGGAAGCGGGGCGTGACAGGTTTTGTTGGTGGCCCATGCAGGTCAGAGCTGTATGAATCCTTGTCATGCAGTTCTGGTCTGCGTGAACAACCTAAGCAATTTAACACAAGAACCAGCAACTAAAACATTCTTTACAATTCATGTTCCTTGAATCTTGCAAATTTCTATTCCTTGAATCTTATCATTTCATGTATTTGAATCTGTCCTAACCCAAATTTTTCTTCAAAGTTATGTATTCCCCGAACAACACCAGCACCAATGTCAACAACACACCTCCTGCACTACCTCTCGCACCAGCTGTTCCTGCACCACCCACCGAGCAAACAATGCTATTTGAGGCGATCCGCAGTCTTCTCGAGGGACAGCAACAACTTCTGAACCGTCCCGAGACTGACGCACCGGGAGTAAAGCAATTCAGGGCTTTACATCCCAAGCAGTTCTCTGGTAAAGGAATCCCTTTTGAAGCGGAAGAATGGGCACAAAGCATCGAAGACGATCTGGCAGCAGCTCAAGTGCCAGACATCGCTTGGGCCCGGGTAGCAAAACTACAGCTCACAGATAATGCTCGCAACTGGTGGAAGGCGGAAGAAAGCCGTCTGGTACAGCCGATTGAATGGAAGACTTTTCGTAAGAAGTTCGACGCGAAATACTTCCCTGTGACTGCCAGGGTTGCAATGGAGCAGCAGTTTATTCATCTACAACAGGGTTCAATGTGGGAAAAATCAGTAGATGAATACGACGCTGAATTCACCATGTTAAGCCGATTCGCGGCACACTTGATACCGACGGACGAGATCAGAGCCCGTCGCTTTCAACAAGGACTGGACACGGAGATTCAGGCTGCTCTAGCCACAGGAAAAATTTTGACTCATGAGGACGCTCTGGAAGCTGCCCGCAGTTATGAGACAATGATAAAAGCAAGAGACAGACCTCAGTCTGCAGGAGTCAAACGCCCTGCCAACCAAATGGCAGGTGGAGCCTCTTCCAGGCCATCGTTTGAACCCAGGAGAACTGAAGAAATTTGCCATTACTGCCATAGAAAGGGACACTTGTGGAAGGACTGTAGGCGCGCAAAAGGCCTGTGTCTAATTTGTGGCGCATCCAACCACGGAATTGGGAACTGTCCTTACAACAGCAACTCAACTCACACACCCACCAACTACCCGCAGCGGCCAACCATCCAGGCTCCTGCAACTCGTCCTGCACTACCTGCTCCGCCACCTGCACAGCCTACTCTCCAATTCTAACAAGCAATGAGGGACATGCCTAGAAGGCAGAGAAACGGGCCTCAAAGGCAGAATGTGCCTCCAGCTAGAAGGAATATACCACGGCGACAGACCTTCACATTAGAAGCCTTAGAAGCCGAGACTGTAGGTCAAGGTAACACCGGTAAGCCTTTTTCACCATCGTATCACTTTTATTCGCCAAACTTCCTAGCACTGTTACACCTTCCTTTTACAAATTTCGAGGATGAAATTTTTATAAGGAGGGTAGAATGTAACAACCCTAATTTTCATATACACTTTTCTGTACAAATTTTTTTTAAATTTTTTTTTAAAAATCCATAAAGGAGTTTTTTAATCTGAGCACAAGATATATATAATTAATTATTTTGTTTTTAAATAATTCCATTTTTAGTGTACATAAAATTGTTTTAAAATTAAAGTGTACTTGGGGTATTTAATGTTGCTGTTATCACTTTAAGTAGTTATTTTCCCACAATAATTATAAGAAGGAGCTTGTAGCTCATTGGTAATACCTTGCACTGCTGAACCAAGCCACCAGAGTTCAAATCCTATGCCCCACATTATTTTTTATATTATTTTGTTTAAATTTTTTGGAAAGTCAACAGTCAAACCGTCATAACTCACAAAATTTATACTGAACATAAAAAACTAAATGCACCAAAATTCCCCCCATGAGTTTCCCCACCCGACGGTACCCCGACTCGGCCGAGTCGGCCGGCGGACCGGCCGACTCGGGCCGGCGCCGCCGGCCGGACTCTGCCGGACAGCCGAGTCGTCAACACGGAATTTCTCCGTGTTGACCTGGTCATTCCCCCTGCATACTTTAATATTTTTGATCGGTTACCAGATTCTCAATAAATCACTTTTATTTCAAAATTTAATGATTTTTAATGTTTTTTATATAATTTTTATATTTTTTTAATTAAAACCCTAACCCTAGCCTAGCTCTATATAAACACCCCTACCCTCTACCCTCTCACCGTACATTCCTAAGTCCACTCTCTAAAAATTTCAAGAGAACTCGGTACATTAGAAAACGAGCGAAAGGCGAAGCGCTGCCGAAATCGACGATGAATTCCGGCGATCGTACTAGGACCCTTCACGACGTTTCGACACATCGACAACCCACTACCTTCCTAGCACTCTCTAGCTTGTCCAAACCCGTAAGTCCCCCTCTTTCTATCTTTCTTTTCTCTTAAGAAAAATACGACTTTTTAAAACCCGACGGAAATCAGAACAAACCGATTTCCGATTCGGTTTTCTATCAAAACTCACTTGTCACTAACTCCATAATGCTTGAACATATTCATGTTGACTATTAATCATTTAAAAATAAAATTGGATAAAGTTTCTCACATGAAATGATAACTTTTGCAATACCGTATTTTCGCACTTAAATACCACCATGTTTAGTTTATCATATTTAACCCCTAAACTTCACTATACCTTAAAATAGATCACGAGCTAATGACCTACCTCCACACACACGTAAATACAACCCTAATTGATATCATCAAAACTTAGAATACGAAAATACAAGACTTACATTAAAATACCATTTTCTTTATAAACCTTTTCTGAAAGTTCTAAGTTGTGTACAATTTTAAAACAAAATCTTTTAATAGAAAAATACGATATGTCATAGACATCGATCGTTTATCTAAACTTGACTTTGTGGTGTCTAGGCAACTGTGTCTAAGGCAAGTGGTTACTTAATTAGGGCCACTACTTGTAGTGGAGAGCCTCCCACTTACCTGGCACTTACCTGGCCGCAATTGGCGGTGAAGAGACGATTTGAGGCTTCTGATGACTTGTCGTTTAGACCCTTTAGAAATAGGCTAGTTGGCTTAGGAAACCCTAGAAACTAAAATACGGAAATTTACACCTTTTACAAATAAATACCTTATCTTTTATAAAACTGTTTTCTAAATGATTAGTATTTATTAAATCTTTGCAAAGCGCCACTACAACCCACCTTTGGGAAACTCGTTAAGGATAGTACGGTTTATCGTGCGCCCTCGAGCTTAGTAGTGCGAGATTCAGACCTCCGCAAGGAGCATTCGGTTTCGAAAGGTTTAAAATACGACATTTAAGAAAAATGAGATTTTTGGAAAATAAAATATTTATTATAAATTATTCTTGTATTAACATATATATATTTATCATTTAAACACCTATTTTATTATAAGATAAAGTTTCCACCTTTTTCTAAAAATTACAAGATTAAAAGTTACATTAAAATACCATGAATTTCAAATAAATCAATATTACAAATTAATACCTTTATTAGGATATATTCACTAGAAATACCACAAAATAAAATCACGCTCATTATAACAATAAAGACGAATAATAAATACTTGAGGTATATTTTGAAAACTATACAAAAGTATTTTTACATAAAACCCCCTCAAGTTTATAAATTACAATAAGGACCCTAACAATTATAGAACTTCAAATTACATTTCTTTTAGTCTGACTCGGGTTTGAGTCTGATTATTTCTGACTTGAATATGACTCAAGTCAATCTATATTCTTTAATATTCCAACTCAATATGAACACATGAATTCCAGAATCCAGTTAACATTCTATACAACTTGACTGAATCAAACCATGGATATACATCCATTATTCCGTATTCCATTTACATGATTATGCAGTTACGAACATGTTTACTGATATCATGGTTTTGGTCAGTCATCCAACTTACACAATACAATACTACAATATAAACAAAACACTACGGGGTTTAAGGGGTAGATTGGTACGGAAGGTGTTAAAAGTGGCACGAGACGGTCAGACTTAAGACACCTAACATGAATCCAATTGCTGTTGTTCCAGGTTGTATAACGGAGCCTTGTACTCTATATTCCGTTTGCCCTGGTCTCTAGCATATAGAGACCCCTCTCGTATACACTAGCATTCTTCTGTACCAAGCTACAAATAACAGCGTTAATACGACATTACAACAATACAATACAATATTAAAAGCTACTATCTCCTACTCTTTGTCTATTTCTCCCCTATCTTTGGGACTTACCGAGCGACCTGTTCGCTGACGACATTCTATTTCTTTCTTCTTTGAATGTCATCAGGTGCTTTGGACCCAGCAGAGATCGAGCCCACCGGTGAAGATTTGAAGCAGTTTCACGAAAACCCCGAGCTCTAGATTTTGTATCTTGTTCCAGACAGTATTTTCATTTCCTGTTATGCCACTGTTTAGGCATCGCTTTTCATTCCAGTTGTATTTACTTTTCATGTATTGTACAAAAGAATGTTATTAATAAAGTTGCTGTTATTTCTATATCTCTTATCTCTTGTGATTTACTTTTATATTGCTTAGATACGCTTAGCGTATGTACTTCTGAGTATATACGTAGCGGACCTCGTCGCGTCCACTTCACCGTAAACCGGGAAGCGGGGCGTGACAATATCTATTTTTAATATTTATAATATTCCACATTTCCAAAATTTAAGAAGAAAAACATTCCATTTACAAGAAAATACCATACAATTCCAATATTTCAAATAAATATCTTATACTTTAAAACTAGGTCATATTCACTAGAAATTTCACATTTAATAAAAGAAATATCTATGAAAACTCTAAAGACGATAATTAAATACTTGAGGTATATTTTGAAAGTATAACAAAAAATATTTTATATAAAACCCCCTCAAGTTATACTAAATTACAATAAGGACCCTAGTAAACATAAGTTTAAGCGAGACCAGTTTCTTGAGCCTCATGGAGCCAGAGATATGGGTGCTTGCCTATTTAAGTTAGAAAATATAACAAACGGTGTTATCAACACGGTAATTGTCTTTGAAAAATACACAAATCCTGCCGTCCATGTGCAGCAGTTACCGATAACACCAAAACGATCAGGATTTCAAGTTTTTTTAAAAGTGTCTGACTCAGACTGAGTCTCAATATAATCAAACTGACTTGAATATGATTCAAGTATATATTCAACATGAATTCATGAATCCATATATTCAATCTGTTCAATCTATTCAATCTATATTGAATAAACCGAACCATGGATATATTCCATTTACATGATCATCCATTATATCCGTTCCATTACTGATATCATGGTTTAGACAAGTCATCCATCTATACAATTTATAATACAAGACAATACAATACAATCCATACAATCCATACAATTAATACAATAAACACTACGGGGTTATAAAGGGGTAGACTGGTACGGAATATGTTAAAGGTGGTACAAGTTGGTCACTTAAGACGTAATTACATCCATACAATTGTTCCGTAGTATTTTCGACGGAGCCTTGTACTACGGGTTACCAATGTCTCCGGTGTAAGTGGGACTCCTCTCGTATACACTGGTATTTTCTGTACCAACCTACAAACAACTGCGCTAACATTATAATAAAACATTATAAAACTATACTCTCTCTGTCTATTCTACTTCTCTCTCATCTTTGGGACTTACCGAGCGATTTTTCGCTGACGACATTCATATTTCTCTTCTTCTTTGGAATGTTGTCAGGAAGACCCGACGCTGAGGAGTACGAGACCGGTCAAGAGTATTTGGAGCAGGCCCCTGAGCAGTACACCGAAGACCCAGAGCTGTCGCCACTTGTACTTATTCCATTTTCATTCTGTTATGCCATTATTTAGGCATTGCTTTCATTCCATGTATTTACTTTTTATTTTATTGTAAAAAGAATGTTAATAAATAAAGTTGCTGTTCATTTACATCTTGTCTCTTGTGTACATTTCATTTTATTTTGCTTAGATACACTTAGTGTGTTTACTTTTGAGTAAATACGTAGCGGCCCGTCGCATCCTTTGCCCGTGCACTGAGAAGCAGGGCGTGACAGCGCATGTAGCGGACGGACAAAGGGCACTAGGAATGGATTTAGCGTTGAAAAGCTTGCTTAAACTCGCAAATCCCATTCCTATATCCTTCTAATCCCCGCTACTTTCGATTATCCCATCACTTTAAAAATGACAAAAGACAAGTACAAGACTAATTCTAACTCTACTAACCAACCTTAACCCTAATAAGTTTACTTGAATATAAAATACGAACACTTGGGAAAGAATTGAACATACACATTTACACTTTAATTGACTCGTCTAAAATAAGAACGAACATACGAACCATCTCTCAGTGGACGACTCGTACTCAACCGGCTAGCTACAAGCGAAACCGATTTGATTGCGGTAAGTAGAGAACAAAGTGGAACGCATATCATAACACGTATCGCAGTTTTTCTGCTTCAATCATACGTCTCTTTTTATTTACTCCAAGGACACCATCGTAGCCTATTTCTTGGTATATGTTGACGACATTATTCTCACAGGTAACAATATACAGTTCTTTCAATTTTTCGTTTGTCAATTTGGACAACGTTTCTCTCTAAAGGATCTAGGCGATCTTCATCATTTTTTGGGGGTAAAAGTTATTTCCACGACACAAGGACTCTTTCTATCTCAATATCGCCATATTGCCGATCTTCTGAAAAGTTCTCTATGGAAGGAGTCAAAGAAGTTACCACTCCAATATGCAATACCACCCCTCTACTTCGCCATGACGGGTCTTTATCTTTCGACCCCACGCCATATCGTCAGCTAATTGGTGCTCTTCAATACCTCTCTCTCATTCGACCCGATGTTTCATTTGCCGTCAACTGTTTGTCTCAATTCATGCACTCTCCCACATAGCTTCACTAGACGACACTCAAACGTATTCTTCGTTACCTCAAAGGTACGATATATCATGGTCTTTAACTCCGCCGACGATCTCCTTTAACTCTTTAAGCCTTCGGTGACTCTAACTGGGATGGAAGTCGTGATGACGGTTGTTCCCCCACTGTCTATATTTTCTATCTAGGCTCGAATCCTATCTCATGGAAATCGTCTTGACAAAAGACCGTCTCTCGATTCTTCTCCGAAGCTGAATATATACGAATGCCACGGCCGAGCTACTAGGGATGAAAAATCTTTTGTATGAACTCAAGATAATTCTGTGAAAATCACCCTTCCTATACTATGATAATACCGGGGCTATCTATCTTAGTGCAAATCCAGTTTTCCACTCTTTGATGAAGCACATTGCTCTTGACTATCATTTTGTTTGGGAATGCGTTGAAGATGACACCATACGTGTTCAGCACATCAACACTCATAATCAACTTGTGGATGCTATCATAAAAGTACTTGGTTTCTCAAACTTCGTTCCAAAATCGGAATCTCTAACGGAGCCTCAATCTTGCTCGGACGTATTAGGAAAGATTTTCATAACTGATGCAGATATTTGTGATTACAAATCTTTCCATAACTTTTTTGATATTATTTGTTAGGAAAGATTTTATTTTATTTCTTCATCATGCAAAGTGTATATATACACTTTTAAGATTTAATACAAATCAATTAAGTTCAAATCTTAAATTGCAACTTCTTCAGTTTATTATACAGTTTTAGTGCGAGTAGTTGCTGAACATTTATAACATCACCACCATGAAAAAGAATTTGGAATAGTGTACCAAGATGCCAAGAAAAGAAAAGGGAAAAAAATTTGAAGAAAAGAAAAGAGAAATCACAATTTAAACAGATACTAGGCTCTAGAATAAGAGGAAAATTTCCCGAGAATTTTTTGAGAATGCTTCAATTAATCAATATCAAACATTTTCTTGGATAATAGGTTTTCGTTAATCTTGATATTCATTGCCTAATAGACATATGTACCAACTACTATATGTGTTTTCAATACATTTTGCTATTGTATTGGATGATTGCGAAATTAATGGTTTTTCGACTATACAACATTTTATATTTTTTTGAGAGACTTGGAGTAACCCATTGGTGGGTCTTGGAGTAGCCCAAGAGGGAGATCATCACGGTCTTCCATTTATGAGGGATGACTTATTTATCCCACCTATATTATCTAAAAAAACATTTTACATTTTAGAGTAACGGGCAAAAAGTATCTAAAACACATGAAAGTTGGTGTATCCATACATTTGGCCATGAAAAACAAGAAGAACGGTGTCCATTGTCTGAAAAAAATATTGCATGTTGATTTATTAAGCCGTTTTGTTCTCCCTACCGTATAGCTCATCAAAATTTACCCAAAATAAAACTAACAATTTGAACATGAAAATAGAAAAGGAAGATCAAATTAGTGCAAGGTACCTCTATTATGACAAAATAATGTCCCATACAGGACAATGGGAAAGGTCAAAAGCTGAAATGTACATGAGAATTTAATGCATAGGAATGATACAGATCTAGATTTGTATGTAACAAAGAAAAAGTTGCACACGAGTGTACTGGAAGAAAATAGAAAGTGGACAAGAGTGATCAGATGAGTGAACACACAAAACACCAAAATGATAAAAGAAAGTGGCTCTCCTAGTTTCATGTCTGTTGTGGTATTCATGAGCAAATGCTGGACGGTGAGATCCTGTAGAATCCTCATTTGTCATTTTCAGATAAAAGTTGCGCTGGGATTTGATGACAAAAAAAGAAGTATCCTTAATTTTATATTTTAGTTTGTGATTACATCTCAGCCGTCCATGTATCATACCATGTAGCGAATATTCAAATTCAATATAATAATTTAACGTTAAAGAGTTCGTTTTCTTTCTTCATCAAGAACTTATCTATACCATACATATGAATATTCGTGAAATGCAAGGATAATTATAAAAGATTGTTGCGGCTACGTTCGAGCTAAATCAATAGAGTATGGAAGGGGAGCTAGGGACTTGATCTAGGGTTCTACAGCTCTCAAAAGTCCATTTTTATATAAATATATGTAAGATCATTGAAGTTAAGTCTATTAATTGCATAAATATTAAGTTTTGATCAAAAAAATTGCATAAATATGAAGTATTTAATATTTTTCTACAAAACAACAATAAAGGCGATTTGTATTAGTTTTTGCTTTGATTACGTATCATCCCTTTGATTAGAAAAAAGTATCCTGTGTCCTTTGATTGTCGTTTACTCCTTTACATTATTCTCAAGTGTTAATTAATCCACTTCATCAAGTGAAGTCTTACATTTCTTTAACTTGTTCCAATGTGAAATAACATTGTATATCTACACAACTTAATGTTTTACATTCTCCTAACACGGGTCTTTGGGACATGTGGAAAGGTGTTGAGTTTGCCTTTTATTTTTATCCTTAGAAGTTTCCTAATTGAATTCGGTGTTTCACGGAGTATTTCCCAGCTTCGGAATCAGCTTCATGGAGCACTTGAGCCGTCTCTAACACTCATATGAGCTGTCTCAATATGGGGTCGAGTCGGCTCAAGATTTTCTTGAGCCGTCTCATACAATCAGAAAAGAACTAATAATTCTGGGGCACATGCGAGCCGTCTCAACGAAAGTCTGAGCCGTCTAAAAGAGCAAGGGATGTTTATCGACATTTTGGGCCGAATTTTAGACTGTTTTGGAAAATCCTATTTTTACTCTATTTACCTCATACTATAAATAGTATTTTGTAACCCTAATTGGGCAACCCTTTTATTAATCTGAATTAAGAGAGAGGAGGCTAGGGTTTTGAGAGGGATTTGTTCGTGAAAATTCATACACCATTGTAATTCTCCTATTTGTTCGATTAGTAAAGTGCTTCTCTTTCGCCCGTGTTTTTTCCTGTAAGGGTTTCCACGTAAATCTTGTGTCTTGATTGGTTTGTGCTCCATTTCTATTGCTTTATTTATTTGTCGCTTCTCTTTATCATTTGTTTATTGCTTGATGATCGTATTTGGCGCAACAAATTGATATCAGAGCGTCGTTTTGGTTCTTTGGGAGATTTGGTGCATACAAGGTGTTTGGGGATTTATTTGCTTAAACTGTTAGGCTTTCGATCTTACGATCTAGGTTTACGGTGGGTGACGACGCTTGTGTCCGCTCCCCATTTTCTTAGATTGTGATTTTTGAAGTCTTTGGTTTGTAAGCACTTAAGCTGTTTGTGGAAATTCCTAAGTGCATTTCAATGGTTTTTTTGATCCTGCATCATATCTCTAATGATTATAAAGTTTAATATTAAGATGTTTGATGGGAATATAAGGTTTAGTCTATGGCAAGTTCGTATGATTGCCGTTGACACAGAATGGTTTGAAGAAGGCGATTTTTCGGAAGTATTCAAGGCCTTCTACTATGACGGAGGAAGTATGAGAGGAGTTGGATGAAAAGGCCCTCACGGCCATCTAATTGTGTTTGACAAATGAAGTTTAGCAAGAAGTTCTAGTGGAGAATCCAATTGTGTTTGACAAACAAAGTTTTGCAAGAAGTTCAAGTGGAGAAGATGACGACTATTTTGTGATTGAAGTAAGAGGAGTTATATTTGAAGAAGTTTCTCACAAATCGACTTATATTGAAGTATCGTCTCTACACATTTTGTATGTCAGAAAACTTTCCTATCAAATCTCACATCGGTGAGTTTAATTCGATCATTATGGATCTAGGTAAGATCGATATTAAGATTGATGATGAAGACCAAACACTTCTATTATTATGTTCTTTGCCACCCTCTTATAAGCACTTTCATGACACCATGGTCTATAGACGAGATACTATCTCGATCAAGGATGTCAAAGAAAATTTTATGAATAAGGAGAAAATCGAGAAAGAGTTAATTTCTAGCGAAGGCGATGGTAAATCTTCAGGCTTATTTGTTCGAGGGTGAGCAGAGAAGAGAGATCTGGAAGGTAGCAAGAATAAGTCAAGATCAAAGTCCAAGCATAAGAACTCGACTTACAACTATTGTAAGAAGAAGGGGCACTTCAAAATCGATTGCCACAAATTGCAGAATAAACGGAAGCAGGAAGACAAACAGAAGAAGGAGTCTTCAGCTGAAGCTAGTATTGCCAAAGGAGAATGAGATCTACTTATGGTTCTTGACAATATACATCGATCTAAGGATGAATGGATTATGGATTCGGGTTGCTCCTACCATATGTGTCCCAATAGGGATCTGTTCTCCACCTATGAGTCTGTTGATGGTGGAGTGGTTTTGATGGGAAACAATACGTGTCGAGCTATTGGCAAGGAGATGATTCAAATCAAGATATTTGATGGCGTTGTGAGAATATTAACGAAAGTTAGGCATATCCCTGACTTGAAGAAGAATCACATCTCATTGGGTGCACTTGATGCTAAAGGTTATAAGTTCTCTGCTGAAGGTGGAGTTTTGAAAGTCAGTAAAGGTGCTCTCGTAGTTATGAAGGGATTGAAAACGGGGTATTTATATGTGCTGCAGGGTTCGATAACTACCGGGTCGGCGACAATTTTATCATTTAAATCCATGTCAGATTCAGATGTGATTAGATTATGGCACATGAGGATCGGGCATATGAGTGAGAGAGATATGACCGAGTTATCGAAGCAGGATCTACTATGTTGTCAAAGTATATCGAAGATGAAATTTTATGAGCATTGCATTTTTGGAAAGCAGAAACAAGTCAGCTTCAGTACGGCGGTGCACAAAACAAAATGTACTCTTGACTATATCCATTCAGATCTTTAGGGACTCTCTCAAGTTTCTTCCAAAGGAAGCAGTGCAAAATATTTGCTTACTTTCATTGACGATTATTCGAGAAAGGTTTGGGTGTACTTCTTGAAGTAAAAGAGTGATGCATTTAATACGTTCAAGCAATGTAAGACATTGATTAAGAAGCAGACAGGAAAGCAAATCAAGAGGCTATGAATGGATAACGGATTAAATTTTTGTGGTGGAGATTTTAATGAATTCTGCAAAAACAAAGGTATCGTTCGGTATTATACCGTTGTCCACACACCACAACAAAATGGAATCGCGGAGCGCATGAATCAGAATCTTTTAGAGAAAGATCAGTGCACGTTATCTAATGCAGGGCTCGGTAAGGAGTTTTGGACAGAGGCGGTGAACACGGCATGCTTCGTTGTGACTCAATCACCTCATACAACATTTGGTAGTAAAACACCGGAGCAGATATGGTCTGGGAAGTACGCCGATTATTCTACACTTAAAGTGTTTGGTTTTCCCACATATGCGCATTGTCGTGAGGCAAGTTAGATTCTCGAGCGAAGAAATGCATTTTACTTGGTTATACTACCAGGGTCAAAGGTTATAGCTTGTGGTGCCTAGATTCTAAGTCGCTAAAGTTTATGATCAGCAGAGATGTCATTTTTTACGAGTCTGCTATGTTGAAGCCAAAGAATGAGGAATCTCCAATTCAAGACGATACAAGGAAGGACGAGCCGAGCGTTGAATTTGAAATCGGTGAAAGCTCGGGTTCTTTGGAGATCTCTCCTTCACTATCGTCTGATGAAGTTCAATCCCAAGATGAGCAATATCTACTCGCTTGAGACCGAGAACGAAGGGACATTAGACCGTCACAAAGATATTGCTATGATGATCTAGTGGCGTATGCGCTGCCCGTTGCAGAGATAGTTGATAGTAGCGAGCTTACGAGTTACCAAGAAGCTATCTCATCTGATGAGTCAGTTCGTTAGCTAGTCGCTATGAATGAAGAGATCGAGTCTCTTCATAAGAACCAAATATGGAAGCTCGTTAAGCCAGAGGGAGGAAATCTTTATTTTTCTCAACAACGATGCGTTGAGAAAGTTTTAGAACGTTTTGGCATGGCAGACGCTAAATCAGTAAGTACTCTTTTGGCAGCTCATTTTAAACTTTCAGCTCGTTTATCGCCGCAAACTGAGGAAAAAATTGAGTATATGTTGCATGTTCCTTATTCAAGTGTGATGGGTAGCATTATGTAAGCCATGGTATGTACCCGACCTGACTATAACAACTTTGAAATCTCTATACAAATGTAACTTGTTCTATGTATAGAAAGAGTATTTCTGCCTGATTAGGAGTTATAAGTTAATATTGTTCAATAAAAACAAGAAACAACTTATAACTTACTGGTTAATACTCTCTACTGCTATGCCATAGTATATGTGTTCGAATCCCATCAATCCTAATTATTTTTATATTTTTTTTTCATTTTAACTTTTTGGAATCCTAAGAGTAGCACGTGCAATACACGGAGAATCGAAAAGTTTTAGAGAAATCAAATGAGATAAATGAGGAGTTAAGACCGATTAAAACACTTGGCACGAGTGTTGAGACATGTAGCGTAGATCCGACCACTAGAACTCACCCCAAAACCGCTACCGGAGGTTCGATCAGCCCCAAATGCATCCATTCTTTGCCTGTATGTCTCTTTGACTCCCATTTACTCCGTTTTATTGTTTGTTTTATCTAATTTCAACCCGAGACCCTTCAATTCCTCCATTAATACTATTTTGAATTCTTTTTAATTCAATTTTAATTCCCATACTCTCAATTTTTTTCCTATAAATACCACCCATTCCCTAGCTCCCCCCCCCCCTTCTGAAAATCTAGCAATATTCTCTAAATTCCTAAGTACAAGAAAGGGTTAAAACTAGTCAAGTGGAGTTAGCTTGAGTCAAGATCGATTTCGAAGACCGAAGCTCTCCTCGATGCTACAAGATCCACAAAGACCCTCTCTTTCTTTTTCCTCCATTCTCAACGCTCCAAAACCCGTAAGTCCCTATTTCTTTCTTTCGTTTCGACTCAAATCGCCTTCTAAAAATCATATCGACAAAAGTGGAGTTAACTTTAATCTTTTCTTTTAAACAAATTTTATCACCCTTGCTATGTTGCTTAATTCATGCTAATACTTCTAAATATTATTCATCTCAATTATTCTTAATGTGTTCACAATTTCATGCGAAATAAATATAAAAAAAAACCTTTTCATATAAATATCATGAATTTTAAAAGTAACCTTTTTATTGAAACCTAGAAATATATACCTATAGGAAATTCACTAGGTAACGACCTACCCCATCACATACACTATAGATTTATAGCACGATATTTTGGCTACATGTTTAATTTGAAGAATACAATTTTCCTTAAAATACCATTACTTTATAAAAATGTTTTTAATCGATATTTTTAAAATCCTTTGCAATTGCGCCTCTATAACCCTTTTAAGGGAACTCATTTACGGATGGTGCGAGTTATCGCACATCCTTAGGATAGTAAAGCGGGATACAGAACTCCTTACGGAGAATCCGGTCTCGAAAGAAAATACAAATACGATTTAAAAGAATACTATATTTTTTAAACAAAATAAACTTTGGAAAATTATATAAAATTATTAATCCGTATTTTCAATAAAAAAAATTGTGAAAAAACTATACTTTTAAATGAAAGATTAAAATTTTAATAAAATACCACCAAGTTTCCAAAAGTATAGTTTTTATAAAAATACCATAAACTCTTAAAAGTTAGGTTTCATCACTAAAATACCACTAAAACTAAAATACATTTTTATAAAACTCTTAATATTATAAATCACTCTCGAGATTTATTTTTAAAACAATATTATAACATTTTTCATAAAACCCCTCGAGAAATGCGAACAATGTAAACAACAAGAATAAATGTTTAAGGACCCTAGATTAATATAGGTTTAAGCGGTATCATTTCTCTTGAGCCCCAGAGAGCCAGAGAAAGTGAGTGCTTGCCTATTCAAGTTAGACAACCGATTAGTCTAAAATATTGCACATTTGAATGAATATTTTCCCCGCTATTATTAAGTACTAAAAGGTGTTTATTGTAATTATAGAACATATGAGGGTTTATGTGTAAAAAGTTTATTATCATATGATTCTATATTATAATCAACATAATGAGGGAAAATACATGCATATAATATTTATATGAAATATTGTAATTAAAATATGCATATCATATCAAATATTTCTAATCAATATTCTTAACATATAATATTATATAAAATGCTTAGGATAATATCTCAAAAATACCAAATACTACTGACATTTTGATTTGAGATATTGTGCATATTAGCTCAGATCTGGAATCCAAGAGATCCGGGATAAATCAAGATGTCAGAATCAAATCTGCCAAAATATTGAAGACAATCGTAAGATCTAGCAATGGCAGAGACTCGGTGCATTATTCTCAGAATTCAGACATCGAAAGGATCTCTAAATATCAAAACAAAACAGCAGAAAAAATCCCAAGACCTGATGCTACTAAGGCGTGGCGGATCCGCGGCTAAAGCGTAGGATTTGCGGTAGAAGAGCGGCAGATCTAGGGCCGTAGGATCTGGGATTTTGGTGGTTTGATGATATCAGCATATACTCACTTATGGAATCTAAGGTTTCTAGTTTCTGTGACTATATATAAGACCGAGAGCTTCATATAAAAAATAATCGCCGAAGAGATCAAGAGATCAAGAGCGATCCACGCATCCGAGTGATCATCAACTAGTCATCTACTTCCAATAAAATAGAGATCTACAGCAACTAGGGTTCTTATACTCTACTTCCACAAGTTGTATGAAATAGTTGATTAATAAAGATAGTGTTTTTATTATTCTTTTTGCATTTAATTTCCGCATTTACTTTCCGCACTTACTTTGTGCATATTAATAATATTTTCATTCTTCAACCTTTCTTCTAAATCTCAAATTATGAGTGAGTAATTTCTAGCATGCTAGGGTTCGTAGGATAGGGAGATTAATGATGATAAAGTCTTTTAACTTCTTATATACATTTTAAAGTTTATAAATTTTAGCAAAATAAATGTTAACATTCTTATCGGGCGCGTTACCAATTTATTGATAGTCCACGATTTGAGATTGGTTCAACACTTGTTTTGTTAAGGGTTATATATGAATAGAGATCAATACAAGGACAAGAGTTAGTAGTAGGGAAACCCTAGTTTCTCCTAAAAAGAACTCTAATCTACATTCATCACTATCGATCTAATTTTAAACTATTAAAATATAAAAGGAGTCATTTTTAATTATTCATCCATTACTATTTAGTCCTATGAACCATACAAGTCTCTTCTTTATAAATCTTATTTTCGTAGTATATCCGTAACGACAAATAATCACCCTTCTTCATTCAACTTGACTAAAGCAAGAAAAGAGTTCACGTTTCCCTGCGGACAACCCGTACTCATCGCGGCTAGTTACTACAGACACCGTCTTGATTGCGGTTACTTTTCGAACACACTTTTCAAATGGTGCCGTTGCCGGGGAAACATCTGTAATTTTTTTCTTGTTATTCGGGTTGATTTCTTTAAAAAAAATTCAGCAAATATATTATAAACGAGAACCAAAACCGCATCTTGTATATTTAACGATTATTGTGCGAGTTTTTTTAAGGGAATCTTGAGTAACTAGAGTAAGGAATAGAGATTCAGAGACTTTCAACATATCCCAGAGGAGCGGAGGGGAGCACTGAACAAGCAAATTGCGGCGGAACCGCGGTGGCTTGGTGGATTTGGGCCCCCAAAATTTTCAGGTAATTTTCTAATATCTTTCTCTCTCCTCTAAGATCCAATAATCTGATCTTTCCTACAGGATTCTTTGTAAAAAACGCTGCTCAAAAATCTTTTTTTGCGTGTTTTGATATCGGTTTGTTTGTGCATATCTAAACCTGACATTAAGGGGCAAAAACCCAAATCCAGATTAGGTAGGGATTTCATCACCCTTTCTAGGCCCCTCAAATCACAAAACGAGCATACTATCACCCTATATTAATTAAAAAATATCTAGACCAAGCCTCTAAGGACCGTCGCGTTCAATTAGGACGGAGGAGGGTCATGGGTAATCTATCGCTTATCCGCATTTCTCTTGTGGTGTTTAGGAAAGTGTAACTAAGGAAAGCTGTTACTTAATTAGGCCCGCTATTTCGGTGATTCGTATAGCGGATACCTCTCACTTACCTGGCCACAAGAGTGATAAAGAGGTGGTAGAGGATTGATCCTGCGACTTGTCCTTTGGAAGTCTAGGAGCGGTCTAGTGACTTGACCTAGGTGACCCTAGTTCCAGGGATTGATTGTGCATTTTATGATTTGTTGAGTCAATTCTCACGTCCGACACTTTTTCAAAACAAACTTTATTAAAAGAGTTCTCACATATCACACACTGCCACGTGCGCTAAACCCACTTAGTGCATGATCGACTGGACACGGGATTCTAGTGCCCATCTTGTCCGCGTTTTTTCTATCGACTCCGAAGTCGGTACTTCGTCATCTTCTATTTCCCCTCCACCCACCACATCTCCTGAAATGGACGGATCTCCATCGGGATTTAACAATACCACCTTACCACCACCCGTAGGTGCACAGAATCCATTGCGTCTATCTCTCTAAGAAAGATACTACCCCATACGTGGACCCCTTCCTACTTGTCTTTCTCTTCTACTAGCAAATGGGGGTAATTTCAAAATTAAACCCCACTTCATCAACTTGTTGCCCAAATTTCACGGGATTGAATCCGAAGATGCATATGTTTTTATAACCAAATTCGAAAACGTATGTGCAATGATGAGCACAACATAACTTTCAGTGGATGCTATGCGATTACGTCTTCTCCCTTTTACATTGTGTGATCTAGCAGAAAAATGGCTTTAAATCACTGCTGCACATTCTATCGCTAAATGGGACGAATTCGTTATAGCATTTCTTAAGAAATTTTATCCCAATCACAAAACCGCCCATGTTCGAAGCGAGATTAACCAGTTTACCTAACTTCCCAACGAACCATTCTGGAAATACTTTGAACGGTTTAAAAATCTTCTTGACCAATTCCCCCATCATAGAATTGATAGATGGCAACTTTGCCGAATTATATATAAGGGTGTTAATCCTGCCACGAAACAGATGGTTGAAACCATTTGTCAATGCCATTTCATGTCAAAAGAGGATGGTGAGACTTGGAAATTTCTTGAGGACCTCACTGAACAAACCTCTCAATGGGAGAGCGCTAGACCAACAACATCTTCATCTAGGGCAGGTATCCATCAGCTCGATGTTTCCATCGCAGTGAAAACCGAAATGGCCGTGATGCAAAAGAAACTCGAAGCTATCGAAAACAAAGTCTCGCCAACCTCCCTAAACCAAGTTACGCTCCCCAAAATTGTGTGTGGTTGCTGTTTTGACCCATCACATTTAACGGAAGAATATCTTTTGAATCCTCCGTCTCAAGGTCATGAACAAACCAATGTTGCTTTTCAGCAACAACCTAGAAATGACCCTTATTCATCCACATATAATCAGGGATAGAGGAATCACCCTAATTTCGTTGGGAACCAAAACCAGTCTCAAAATCAAAATCAGTTCCCAAGCCAAAATAATTATCAAAGATTTCCTCCACAGCAACAACAACCACAACAAAGTCAGCACCCCTTTCAACCACAATCTTTTCAAAATCCGTCCAACAACTTTGCACTTTATAATAATTCTTTCCCAACGGCCGGTACCGATAAAATCTCTGCACTCGAACGTAACTTTGAAACGTTCATTAAACAATCTACACAAATGACGGCTAATTTAACGTCTTTTTATCCAAACGTTAGTGCAACACACGGCTTCCCATGGTGAAAGCATTAAATCGATAGAGGCACAACTTGCATAGTTAAATGCCGCAATGAGTGAGAGAGAGAGAGAGAAAGGGAGACTTCCATCTCAACCTCTACCAAATCCTGGCCACTCACAAAGCGCGAATCTCATCCTTCAAAATTATAATGTGAGTGCCGTAACCACGTTGAGATCGGAAAGAGTGCTGGATAATAATGTTGGTAAACAAGTTAAAGTTGATGACGATGAAACCCCGGCCACTACTTCTACTCCTATTTCGTCTAATCCAACATCTTCTTCCGGGCCTATTCTCCGTTTTCCACTAGGCTCGAACCTTCAGCCCACTTCCCTGGATAAATCTCAAACGATCCCAAATCCAATTTTGGGATTCATTCCATCCCCACAAACTTCTCTACAAAAGTTGGACCCAACCCTTATTGATAAAGCTCCTTTTTCACACAGGTTGAGGGCCAACAGACCAAGTCCCCAAATGGAGAAGATTGTGGAAATTTTTAAACAAGTTAGCATAAATATTCTTCTCCTAGATACTATCAAAAAAATTCTTTCCTATGCGAAAATTTTAAAGGACTTGTGCACTAGGAAAAGAAAAATTCAAGCGCCTAAAAAAGTTTTCTTAGCGAGTAACATGAGCAATTCTCTTACCCAATTGGTGCCCACGAAACGTAAGGACCCCGGTTTTCCTACAATATTTATAACTATTGGGGGTAAAAATATCAATCGTGCTCTACTCGATTTAGGTGCTAGTGTTAACTTGCTGCCGTATTCTGTTTATGAGCAATTAAACATAGGAGAGTTGAAACCTACGCATTGCACTCTCCAGATGGCCGATCGATCTATCACCCAATCTCGGGGTGAGCTAGAGGATGTGTTAATCAAATTCGGGGAATTTATATTCCCTGTGAACTTTATAGTTATAGATACACAGCTTGTGGCGAACCCACGAAACCAAATTCCGGTAATTATAGGTCGACTTTTCCTAGCAACTTCAAACGCGATAATCAATTGTTGTAACGATTCTATGAACCTGTCCTTTGGGAAGATGACAATTGAGCTTAATATCTACAAGCTAGGAAATCAACCTTCTGAACCCTATGCTCAGATAAGTGATGTATGTTTTGTCGACATAATAGCTACCGACTGTTGCGAATTTGAGGAGTTTCACGATTCTGATCTCGACACCACTAGTGCGTTATTGTTTGATCCTACCATCTATTATACAAGTGAAGACCCTTCTGTCGACAGGTCCACACCTAAGTCCGAACCCTTTGACTTGTCGAATGATTTAGTCGAGCTATCCGAGTTTCATAACTCTTTTTCCGATGAAATTATCATTCGGAATATCGATGAAAGTTTTGAAAACATTTTTTTCCGAAGAACTCGCATTTCTAGAAGACATGGGAGTTGTGATGAATCAACCCCTACCTAAAGAAGTAGAACCGCCACCCCTTCTTCTTATCAAGAACAAGAATGCGAGTAGTGTACCATCATTATTTCGTCTCTACCAACCGAGACGTAAACCCGATTGATTGCGCCCCCTACCTCCCCACTTCTTCACATCTATGATCATCCACCAAACATGGTGTTACATTGATAAAATATTCGAATGATTGGTGTTGACTTTTTGTCTTTGTAAATCTTTGCATAGACCAATAATTTTACCCCCTCTTATAATTTTAAATGCTTAATACTTTCTTACTCAAGTTTGGGGGGGGGGGGGGGATATTTTGGCTCTTGAAAGAAAAACAAATTTTTTTAAATTTGTGAGCCAAAAATATGTTCGGGAGAGGATTTCGCTGTCATTAATATTTGTCCCTGTTACTAACTTTTTCTCCCAAATCTATAGGTTTTTAGCTTAATAGATGACATCAGTGAGAACACTATTGCAAATAGGTTTGGGAGAGATTTGTGCTTATTCACGCATCAATTTTTGCATTATACTAAATAAAAGCACAAATTTTTTTTTTGATAATAAAATTTAGAAAGTGAAAAATACATAGGATAGAAAGGAAAAATTTAAGAAAAGTAAGAAAATTAGATGTTTTATAACGAAGCTAGTAATAGGTAGTCATGAGCTGTTGTCCTAAGGGTTAGTAAGATAAAGAGAATCACTAATCTGAGAATAGAAATAAGTTTGAAAAATAGTCCATATTCTTGAGTCCAAACATTTGAACGTTGATACCCTACTATATGCACTTGCACACATCTTGAAACTTGGGATAGTAGAGGATACCTTGAAATGCTCTTGTCTAAAAGCCTTAGTATGAAGGAAAATAAATATATAAACAAAAATATAAATGAAAAAAATGGTGAAGAAAAATGAACATTGGTTTTGTAATTACTTAAGGCAGCATAAAAAATATAGCGATGGTGCTTTATTACCTAGTGCCTTAGACCAACTGGTTTGGGAGCCACTGCTAAGCCTTAGGTGTTGCAAAACTAGGATATTGCTAATTACGCCTAAAAGAGTGAGCACATTTGGTAATCGGTTGGTTAGTACCTCAAGAAGTATTAACGGTCTCATGAAGAATGTGTGAGCAATTCCATCTGAAAATATTCACCGACTAAAAAGTACTAAAGAAGATGGACAAGAGTATGATAGCTTGAATTGATTTGTCTATGTGTAGGGATGTCTTTTATACACACATAGGGGTATATGATCTATGTTTGGAAGAATGGTAGGGAGGAAGATTAAAGACGGTGTTTTATTGAGGGATGATATGATTTCTGACATCTTTTCATGACTATTATGATGTATTTCTGACATCTTTTCATGATTATTAAGATAGGGCTCATGGCTACTAAAAAGCTAGTGTAGTTTGAAACTCTTATTTTCAAGTTCTTTCTTTTATTTGTTCCTTATCTTTGTATGTAATTTTCATCTTCTCTCTTTTATTATGAGATTTTATGGGTGTAATCCGCTGAAAACCCTCAGGAGACAACACTCCTCTTACTAGAGATACCTAGAGCTTTAAAGGCTTGTTGCACGTGCTAAGTGCAATCATGTTACCTACGAAAGTGTGCTAGGTTTTTCTTTTTTCTTTTTCTTCTTCTTCTCTTTAATAACTATTTTGCTCAGGACGATCAAAGTTAAGTTTGGGGGTATTTGATTAGTCTAAAATATTGCACATTTGAATGAATATCTTCCCCACTATTATTAAGTACTAAAATGTGTTTATTGTAATTATAGAACATATGAGGGTTTATGTGTAAAAAGTTTATTATCATATGTTTCTGCATTATAATTAATATAGTGAGGGAAAATACATGCATATAATATTTATATGAAATATTGTAATTAAAATATGCACATCATATCAAATATTTCTAATCAATATTCTTAACATATAATATCATATAAAATGGTTAGGATAATATCTCAAAAATACCAAATACTACTAACAATTTGATTTGAGATATTGTGTAGATTAGCTCAGGTCTGGAATCTAAGAGATCTGGGATAAATCAAGATGTTGGAATCAAATCTGCCAAAATATTGAAGAAAATCGTAAAATCTAGCAACGGCAGAGACTCAGTGTATTATTCTCAGAATCTAGATATCGAAAGGATATCTAAATATCAAAACAAAACAGCAGAAAAATCCCAAGACCTGATGCTACTAAGGTGCGGCGGATCCACGGCTAAGGCGTAGGATTTGCGGTGGAAGCGCGACTGATCTAGGGCCGTAGGATCTGAGATTTTGGTGGTTTAATGATATCAGCATATACCCACTTATGGAATTAGGGTTTCTAGTTTCTGTGACTATATATACGACCGAGAGCTTCACATCAAAAATAATCACCGAAGAGATCAAGAGGTCCAAAGCGATCCACGCATCCAAGTGATCATCAACTAGTCATCTACTTCCAATAAGATAGAGATCTAGAGCAACTAGAGTTCTTGTACTCTACTTTCACAAGTTGTATGAAATAGTTGATTAATAAAGATAGTGTTTTTATTATTCTTTTTGTATTTAATTTCCGCACTTACTTTCTGCATATTAATAATGTTTTCATTCTTCAACCTTTCTTCTAAATCTCAAACCATGAGCGGGTAATTCCTATCTTGTTAGGGTTCGTAGGATAGGCTAGATCAATGGATGATAAAGTTTTTTTAACTTCTAATATACATTTTAAAGTTTATAAACTTTAGAAAAATAAATGTTAACATCCTTATCGGGCGCGCTACCAATTTATTGATAGTCATGACCACGATTTGAGATTGGTTTAACACTTGTTTTGTTAAGGGCTAGACATGAATAGAGATCAATGCAAGGACAAGGGTTAGTAATTGGGAAACCCTAGTTTCTCCCAAAAGAACCCTAATCTACATTCATCACTATCGATCTAATTTTAAACTATTAAAAGATAAAAAGAGTCATTTTTAATTATTCATCCATTATTACTAAGTCCTATGAACCCTACAAGCCTCTTCTTTATAAATCTTATATCCGTAATATATCCGTAACGACAAACAATCATCCTTCTTCATTCAACTCGTCTAAAGCAAGAAAAGAGTTTACGTTTCCCTGCGGAAGGCCCGTACTCATCATGGTTAGCTACTAGCGATACCGTCTTGATTACGGTTACTTTTCGAACACACTTTTCAGCAGATCAATCAACAACACTGCAAATTAACAGAGTTATCAATGACAATCTTTTTGGAAAAAGACACAAATCCTGCCGTCCATATGCAGCAGTTGTCTGATTATTCTGGATCTTAAGAATTTCAAAAGTTAAATCCATTCATAAGATATTGACTATAACTTGAATACAAACTCCATTCGAATCCAACTCAAACTCAAAGTTGAACACTTGATCTTGAACTTGAACATCTGATCTTGAACTTGAACACTTGAACTTGAATACCTAAACTTGAACTTGAATAATTGACTTGACTTGATCGAACCATGAATATAACTCGACATGAATACCTAAATACATGATTACAACTTAAATATGAACTTGTACTCTTTATATTCATGGATTTGGCTAAGACCTGCAAACTTCAACTATACATTACAATCGCGGGGATAAATGGTAGATTGGTACGGAACGTTTATCATAACATGAGAGGTCATTTTAAGAGACACCTACATGAATTTACGTGCCGTTGACCCGTGGGTTATGGCGGGGCCTTGTACTATATGTTACTTTAGTCCATGGGGTATGTTGGACTCCTCTCGTATACATGAATACCTTCTTTATCAAACTACAAACAACGACGTTAGAATAGCTATCTTATACATGTAAATGATCATGCTTAAATACTCTCATATACAACCCTACCTATTCACTTTTACTTAGTTGCTATTGTTAAGAATATGTATGCCCTAGAGGCCATTATTGTATATTATAGTGGATGCTTGGACATATATATAGAGGACTTTCTTGCTCGACATGATAGTATGCTATCCGGTTGCTCTTTATCTTAACATGCACACTTGTTTTAGTTTACTATCTAATTGATACATATTGATGAAGCCTTTAGGATGTTGGCTTGACTACCACGACTATGATGCAGATCATACTAGTGGTGCTTGTGTAGTCCACAAACACATCCTTAACAGTTCTTAATCGAGAGAGTATCGAGACAGGGCATCGATATTCCAGAGTAGATGTACGTTTCTTGACCTTGTATAGGGTGATGGTTGATCCCATAACCATTGGTGTTTGATATTAAAGATTGTACACATGTGCTCATTGGAGAATGGGTACATCGAACATGACTCGCTGAGAACTCCTAGATGGTACCATACCTATCGTCAGATAGCAGTTCTCTGGTGACACTTGTAAAGGTTAGTCTATAGACCCAAGATCGTCATATTGTCTTATATGGTTCCCACTGTGCTTTGATTTCCTCCCTACCACGGCTCAAGTAAGTCGTGCAAACAGATGGTTTTTGGGTACATTCTCGACTCACATGGAGGCAGTGAGCGATAGGAGGGGTTTTGTCTCTCCTGATATTGGGAGTTGATGTTGCGCTATACTCGATTGGCTATAACAGCAAGTCCCTAGCTAGGGATGATGAGATTTACTTATAAGTGTTATCAGTAGTTTCTCGAAAGGTTATAGACCACACATCGGCATGACTTATCGAGTTATTGAGGTCTGGTGATTTCACCCCCCAGACTTGATATGCGACATATCAGACGAAGAGACCGGACTATACGGTAAGTGTTGTTTATACGCTCTACGGGAGTTTGGACAAGTTTGCTTGTTGATCTTCTATTCATTTAATACCTGGGTAGCAGTTACGTCCAGCTAGTACCATTGACGGTTTGTGGGTATCTGATGTGATCATTATCTACTGCTGGCATATTGACGAGTCATTAGAGTTTTACATAGAGGTTTTCTAGCTCAAGCGAAACGAAGTAGGGCACGTATGGAGATATGTATGGGAGCTTGATTAAATACGAGTATATAATACCGTATTCTAATCTAGCATTTATGATATCAGCCGGGTTATATATGATATAACCGGGTTATTGAATCAAGTGTTGATTCAATGATTTGATTTATATATATATATATATATATGTTTATATATTTGATATTAGCCAAGTTATATATGATATAGCCGGATTATTGAATCAAGTGTTGATTTAATAATTTGATATATATATATATATATATATATTAACTAATATTAAATATTAGCCGGTTATATGTGATATAACCGGATTATTGAATCAAGTGTATGATTTGATATACATATATATATTCGATATTAGCCGGGTTATATATGATATAACCGGATTATTGAATCAAGTATTGATTTAATAATTTGATATATATTTATATATTTGATATATATATATATATATATATATAAACTAATATTAAGCTCACTTAAGATTTTCTTCTCTTTATATATATATACATATATATATGTATGTATATGTGTATGTGTATATGTGTGTGTGTGTGTGTAAATTATATATATATATATATATATATATATATTGTATCATGGTTGATGATACATAGAATTAGGATGTGTGAGAATCACATTTGAATAAAGATAATGATAAACATTTGTGAATTAAAAGAAAAGAAGAATGAGTCATGGTTTTGGATGCTTAGAGAAGTATTGAGAAGCCATGAACCATCTTAAATTCTTGGATTATTCATAGATATTTGTCATTCTCATCTCATCTCATCTTGGCTAATGGTTCACACTCTCTCATCTCCTAAGTTCATCTTCTTGTTCTTCTCCTCACTAGATTTTCTAGGGTTGAGAAAAAGAAAAATAAAAGAAATATTTTTAGTGAGTAAAATTCCTACTTCATCAACCTACACCACTATAACCAATTAGTATAGGTTGTTAACTTCACTAATACCTTGAATAGTGAAGTGTGAGCTTGAGTGTGAGTTGCCTCAAGGTGGATCATCTTCGACGACGAAGACTACAAGCAAGCTCGTTCCATTCTTCAAGTGGAGTCAAGGAAGAGTTATAGGGACTACTATTTGGAGTTTTAGAAGTGAAGGACTAGACTACAAAGGTTGTAGACTCTCTTCACTTAGTTTAGAATATAGTTTGCTAACTTTGAAACCCTAATTCTCTAGTTCTATTCTAGTTTAGTATATTTAGACATCTAAATTTTTAAAATTGCATACTTGATGCTCATTGAATCCTAGTAGAGGTGCTAAGACATACTTTCATTGTATCAGAGACAAGCTAGAGGCTCTGGTATGCATTAGACGAAGTTAAAGTGTTCGATCGACGTTTTAAAACCCGTAATTTGCTAGTTTCTGTCCAATTTTTCAAACTTCATTATTTTCAAAATTAAAAATGCTCAGAAAATCGTGCATGTTATTTTATGATGGCTCAAGAAATATGAGCATGTAACTCCATAACTTGGCCGCGGAACCGCCGCCTATACCATGTATTGGCCGCGGTTCCGCCGCGCAAATGTGGAGTTAGGAGCTCGTTTTTCATGTGCTGTTTCATTTTGACATTTAGGATTTTCTGGATATTTTTAATGAGGCTCAAGTGGTTGATATCTCTGTGAATTGTTGTTGTTTGAAATATCGATCGAAATGTTTAACATCGTCTATATTGCTTTGGTTATGTGATACAATTTTTGGAATCCATATTGATTAGTTTTGCGAAAACTAGTTATTGATTTGTAAATCTCACATTTTAGTCTCAAATTTATGGATTATCACGGAGTTTGGATTTGGATCGAAATTCCGTCGTAATCTCGTATCGTACGTGAATACTCGCCGGGAGACACTAGTAGACAGCCACACTCTTTTGCCCTAACCAAGTGACTATAGGAGAACCTCATGGCCAAAAGCATCCACTCGGATGCTCGCGGCCGTGGTGTTCCGTCCAAGTCCACTTTGTTGACGGCCTCAGGGGTGCGGCCATCAACTAAAGTTCCCGACGAGCCTTCGAATCATCAATTGGGAATCTTTTTGAATTGCCCAGCTTAACTTTTGAAAAGTTTTTTCAATTCGAGACTTAAATGTAAGGTTTTCAGGGTTAAGTATGATATTCAAAATATGTGATAATCCGGGTTTATGATGTCTATAGATGTGGATTCTAATTATTGTAGTTTTCATTTCTTTTCTGCGACCGCAAGTATAATATATGGCAGTATCCCCGATCTCGTTGCTATACGACAACGACATTAGGGATACGCATATTTACTTACGTTGATGACATGTGATGTTATTGTGCTGCTATCGATATGTAATATTGGATTGTCGCGATTGAATAGCCGGGTTTTTTTTACGTGAGTTGAGAGTTTTTCAATTTTCATTCATGTAAATAATTGTATGCAATATTTTTTTATTGGAACACTTCCGGGTTGAGGTTGTTGTCTCCATTTGATGTATATTATTTACTTTACCACATCAGGATAGACCCAAGGTGGAGAGCATAAGTAACCGGGTTCTAGAGTCCAGTGTGAAGCCATCTCGAGGAGTCGAGACCGGTTGCTTGACTCTAGAATTGGCAGGGTTGCTTGCCTCTCTCGTAGGGGTCTAGGGCTGTGGGCTTGGCTATTCATCACGACCATGGAATCCGTGTTTTTCGTTACTGGCTTAATCTAAAACACGGATCTCCTAGTATATCCTATATTTCATATATCCGCTTCTGCAGTTCTGTGATGTGATCATATAACTGCGTGAGATGAATGCTACTTATATATATGATATATTAGCAGATACTATATATGTTTTGCATCCATGCTAGTCCTGACCCGCTCTGCCGTAAGTTAAGTAACCTTACGGTGAAAACCCGGGTCCCTATGGCGAATGCGAATAGCATATATGTGTGTTTTATTTTCGTTTCTTCTGTGATGTTTAGGAAACATAATTGATGGGACGTCATTAATAAGATTAATGAAAAGAAAAGAAACCTAACAGATATTGTAGAATCAATTTTTTCAAAAAGGTAGTTTTAGTTCTTGCTTTGCATAGTGGTATTCCATTATGAATATCCAACACCTCATTCGATAAGGAATGAGCCTAGATCCCTTTACCGGGAATTACCTCTTTGGAAAAAACTAGCATATGCTACAACCTACTCGGTTTGGTTTGAAAACTACTCGATTTTTAAAGCGGAGCTTAAACCACTCCTTTTCAAATCACTAGGTTTTACAACGATATCAAGTTCATTACGTTAAAGGTTTTCTTCAAAACCAGCCGTAACCCTTCGTCGTTTTAGATATGTAGTATTTAGTATTCGTGCCGTGTTTGTTGACCTCCGTTAAGGCACAGTGTACGGTAGCTGGGTAATACTTATCTGCAGTATGTTGATGCGATTGGTAGGCATAGTCACACAGCCTTGTTGACCTCCGTCAAGGGTTTATGTGGGTGGGTTTGAATCGATTAAGAAATGATGGGTTGAACTTGACTGGCGGCCTATGGTTTGTTGACCTCCGTCAAGGTCATAGGACGTTTGGGGTAAAAACCATTATCGGGAATTTCAAATGTTGAAATTTAAAATGAGATTGCATACCTTCTATATAATAGTTGAATCCCGATACCCACTACTCCTGGAAGAGTTTTCCACTTTACAATTAGCTAATCCAATAGGTGTCTAAGAAAGGTGTTAACGGGGTTATGCCCCTATAGAAATGAGGTTATTTAATTAGTTTCATGCGAAAGTATTGGGAGACTCCCTCGGAGTACCAACACCAGCTTGGCTGAATAATTAGCAAACTTGTAGGGTGTAATTAATCCCGGTTAACCTTACCTTTTAGGGTTTGAAGGAAGGTTTGATAAAAACAGTGGGAGCCATCCTGATTAGATAAGATAATAACCAGTCTAATCTTGCAAGAGCGCATGCTAAAATGTTTTCTTCTCTCTCTCCAGGTAGCGACCATGTCACGTCTTAATCAAGATAATAACATGGATGTATTGACCGAACCCGTTTATTATACTAGGCTGGGGAACGTTTGTTCTTCTCTACCTTATGACAACAGTCATGAGTCTGGGTAAGGGACATGGGAATGCAAGGATTTCCATGCAACCCTAATGAAAGAGTATTATGATGCATCTTCTTCGGATGTATTAGTTATTGAGAACTGTTTCTCAGTCTGCTCTACGTCCTGGGTATTAGATACCGGATCAGGATCCTACATTTGTAATCTATTACAAGGGTTAAAAAATATAGAGAACTGGAAAAAGGGTTATATGTCTCTCAGAGTAGGGAATGGAGCAATTGTTGCTGCCGAAACTGTTGGCGAATATCTCCTAGTATTTCCAAATGGTAATATATTGATTTTGAACGACTGTTATTTCGTATCATCAATGATGTGCAATATAATATCCGTTTCTTTATTAGATAAAGAAGGATATAATTTTGCATTAGAGAAAAATATTATGAACATTTTCCTAAATCAAGTGTTGATTGGGTTTTGTACGTTGTGCAATGGTTTATACGTTCTAAATCAAAATACAGTTCTAAATATACAAATCACTCATAAGTGGAAAAGTTCAGATTTGAACGAAACCTCTTGTGGTATTGTAGACTTGGTCATATCAATGCCACCAGACTAACTAAGTTGCATAAAAATGGATATTTGAATCCGTTCGAATTTACATCTTATGAAACTTTTTAGTCATGTCTCAAAGGTAAGATGACCAAAACTTCGTTTACGGGACACGAAGCAAGAGCTACTGAACTCTTAGGACTAATAAAAAGTGATGATGTATGTGGTCCTATGTCTACACATGCTAGAAATGGTTTCTCGTACTTCATTACATTCACCGATAATCTCTCAAAATTCAGACATGCGTTCCTGCTGAAACACAAATCTGAACCTTTTGAGAAATTCAAGAAATATAAGAGCGAAGTAGAGAACCAGACGGGTAAAAATATTAAAATCCTTCGATCTGATCGAGGATGTGAATACTTAAGCGCGGAATTTTGAGATTATCTAAAAGAGAATGGGATTCTCTCTCAGCTTACTTCTCCATATACACTAGATCATAATGGTGTATCGGAGCGGAGGAATAACACTCTATTAGATATGCTGCACTCTATGATGAGTGTTGCTGAGTTACCTAATACCTTTTGGAGTTATGCACTTGAGATAGCTGCACACATTTTGAATAGGGTTCCTACCAAATCTGCGCCTACCACTCCATATGAGATATGGGAAAGGAAGAGACCATGTTTTAATTTCATTAAGATATGGGGTTGTTCGGTTTATGTTAAAAAGTAAAATCCGGACAAACTCGAGACAAGGTCTGTTTTATGCAAACATTCACGAGGGCATATCTTTGACTACACCGAGGAACAAAAGGTGTTTATTGCTCAACATGACACCTTTTTAGAAAAGGAATTTTTTGTAAAAGAAATTAGTGGTAATGAGGTAGAGCTGGAATAAGTTCCAGAAACACAAATTGCAATAGATGATTTGGTAGAACCGGAGAATTCAATAGTCCCAGACGAACCTCAGCAACTCCGCAGATCTAGTAGGGTTCCTTATCCACCTGAGAAATACTATAGTTTTCTTATAGACGGTGGGAGTGAGGATTGCATCATGGAAGATGATGACCCAACTAGTTTCGAGCAGGCCATCATACGTGGTGACTCTGTGAAATGGCTGGATGCTTTGCGATATGAGATGGAATCCATGTACACCAACAAAGTATGGACTTTGGAAGTTGCTCCTGAAGGGGTAAAACCCATTGTGAGCAAGTTGATCTTCAAGAATAAAATTGGTGTAGATGGAAAGGTTGAGACCTTCAAAACTAGACTTGTACCAAAAGGTTTTCGTCAACGACCAGGTGTCGACTATGATGAGACATTTTCTCTAGTGGCTATGCTTAAGTCTATCAGGATCCTACTTGCCATTGCTGCATACCATGACTATGAAATTTGAAAGATGGACGTCAAGACGGCTTTTCTAAATGGTGATTTAGAAGAGAGCGTGTATATGACACAGCCATAGGGCTTCATAGATAGTGGGAGCAGCGGAAATGTGTACAAACTGCTTAAGTCAATCTACGGATTAAAGCAGGCGTCGTGGAGTTGGAATATCTGTTTTTATGTAGCAGTCAAAGAGTTTGACTTCATCAAAAACATAGATGAACTATGTATATATAAAAAGGTAGTAGAGAGTAATGTTATTCCTCGTATTGTACGTCGATGACATACTCTTGATAGAAAATGATGTTTCTATGTTGCACTCGGTCAAACTCTTTCTATCACAAAAGTTCTCCATGAAAGATTTGGGTGATTCCTGCTACATCCTGGGGATAAAAATCTATAGGGATAGATCTAAAAGGATGTTGGGATTGTCCCAATCCAGGTACATAGACACCATACTAAAGAGATTTAGTATAGAAGATTCTAAGTGTGGTAATTTACCCGCTTGTTCAGGAATCACTCTCTCCAAAGAGATGTCTTCGAAGACTGATTTGGAGAGGGTTTGCATGAACATGATACCCTATACTTCTGCAGTTGGGTCTATCATGTACGTGATGTTATGCACCAGACCAGATGTAGCTTACGGACTTAGTGTGGTAAGTAGGTATCAATCAGACCCAGAGGATATGCACTGGATAACTGTGAAGAACATTCTTAAGTTGAGAAGGACTAAAAAGATGTTCTTGGTGTATGGTAACGGAGAACTCCAAGTGGAGTCCTTTACCTATTCAAGATTCCAGAGTGATAAGGATGACAACAAGTCTGTCTCGGGCTTTGTCTTCACTCTCAATGGAGGGGCGGTACGTTGGAAGAGTACCAAGCAAGATACCGTTGCAAACTCGACGATGGAGGCTGAATACATCGCTGCCAACGATGCTGCCAAAGAGACTGTTTGGATGAAGAAGTTCATTATTGAACTTGGTATGGTTCCATCCATTGTAGATCCAATACCTTTTTATTGTGATAACAATGGAGCCGTGGATTTGGCCAAGGAACCCTGATCCCATCAACGATCTAGACATATTCTGAGGCGGTATCACCTGATTCGGGAGATAGTTGATCACCGCGAGATCTAGGTTAGAAGAGTAGACACGAAGGAAAACACGACAGATCCACTCACGAAAGCCCTCTCCTAGACACAGTTTGAGAGACTTTTTGGGATGTTGGGTATGCGATACTACAACAAACGGCCTTAATGCAAGTGGGAGATTGTTAGCAATATGTATGCCCTAGAGGCCATTATTGTATATTATAGTGGTTGCTTGGACATATATATAGAGGAATTTCTTGCTCGACATGATAGTATGCTATTTGGTTGCTCTTTATCTTAAAATGTGCACTTGTTTTAGTTTACTTTCTCATTGCTACATGTTGATAAAACCCTTAGGATGTTGGCTTGACTACCAGGACTATGATGCAGATCATACTAATGGCGCTTGTGTAGTCTACAAGCACATCCTTAACAGTTCCTTGTCGAGAGAGTATCGAGACAGGTCATCGATATTACAGAGTAGACTAGTGTGTATGTTTCTTGACTCTGTATGGCACGATGGTTGATCCCATAACCATTGGTGTTTGACATCAAAGATTGTACATAGGTGCTTATTGGAGAAAGGGTACACCGAACAGGACTCGTCGAGAACTCCTAGATGGTACCATACCTATCTTTAGATAGCAGTTCTCTGGTGACACTTGTACAGGTTAGTCTGTAGACCCGAGATCGTCATAGTGTCTTGTGTGGTTCCTACTGTGCTTTGATTTCCTTCCTACCGCGACTCAAAAGTCGTGCAAACAGGTGGTTTTTGGATACAGTTGTAGGGTGTTTTTCGTCACCCCATTGAGATGGGAATACGTGCGCGCTTGTCAGGTGTACTATAGATTCCCCCTGCCTAGGGTAGGCCGGGGTTTAATGATTGTGGGGATCCGAATCTCCGGCAGCAGCAGACTAAGCTGCCGTTAATTACCCCTCGCCTTTGGAGCGAGGGAACCTCCGATTAACGGGTTAAACTGGTCATGCGAACTCAATGTGCAGTGTATGTGTGTTGTGTTTTGAAATGGGGTTTTGGATATATCGGGAGCCACGCAGAGTTTTTACGGGAGTCCCGCTACCCGGATAGCTGGCTGGGGGTCAAGGGGGCTAGCAGCCCCCTTGCGGGGTGCAGGGCAGCGCCCCGGCCCAAAATTTTTTTGGGAGGGACAGTGGTGTAGAGTATGTGTGTGTGTGTATATTTATATATACGTATATATAAAAAAAGAAAGGGAAAGAGCATCCAAAGGATGCGTGGGGTCAGCGCCTTGAGCGCTGTACGCTTAGGTGTTGTGCGCTCAGGCGCTAGCGCGCCACGTGTCGGCATGTGGGCGCTTTGCGCTTGAGCGCTGGGTGCTTGAGCGCAAGCGCGCCACGTGTCGGTACATGGGCGCTTTGTGCTTGGAGCGCAAGCATGCCACGTGTCGATGTGTGGGCGCTTTGCGCTTGGAGCGCAAGCACACCACGTGTCGACGTGTGGGCGGCGTTTTGCGCTTGAGCGCAGGGCGCTGGAGCGCAAGCGCGCCACGTGGGCGTTTTGCGCTTGAGCGCAGGGCGCTGGAGCGCAAGCGCGTCACGTGTCGGCATGTGGGCGCTTTGCGCTTGTGCTGGGCACTTGAGCGCAAGCACGCCACGTGTCGGCACGTGGGCGCTCTGCGCTCGAGCGCTAGCGCGCCACGTGTCGGCACGTGGGCGCTCTGCGCTCGAGCGCTAGCGCGCCACGTGTCGGCACGTGGGCGCTTGGCGCCTGAGCGCCAGCGAGAAAAAGGGGTTTTTAGTCCCAGAACCAGAAGCTATGCTTCAGAAAGGAAATATCTATTATATATATATATATATGTATGGAGTTAAACTCCTAGGATGTTTTGAAGCTGATGACGGGCTTCTCCCCTGGAGCCCTAGTTCTTCCCCAAAGTGGGGTTTCTGGAGATAGGTCTCCTTCTTCTTCCCTTATTGGCCGGATCTTGAAGATCAAGAGATGTGGGATTTTAAAAAAATCTCTCCTTTTTGAGATCTGATGGGAGATCTGAGTTCCCCTTTGTGGGTTTTGTGGTGGAAAACTACTTAGTTTTGGAAAAGAAAGAGTAAAACTCTTGATTTAATTCAAAAGAAATGAGAAGGTTTAGAGCCTTGGAGAAGGAGCAGGAGGCACAAAGAACCCTAGTTTTTGGGGGAATGAAAAGTATTACTTTATTCATCATCATGTTGCCTTTTATAGGCTTACATATTTACATATAGCCCCTTGGGCTTTACAAAAATGGCATTTTGCTCATCCCATGGTTCATGTGCCATTTCATTTTTGCACATAAGCCATGGGCTTACAAAATATTGGCTTTATGCCCATTTTGCATACATTCATGTATAAAAAATTACATAAAAATTATTTATTACATGATTTTGTTGTTGGCATGGGGAGGCTGGCCGCGGGCTCGACTTGGGCATGGGCCCGCTTGACCTGGGCTTGGGCCTACCTAGCTTGGGGGTTGACCTTGACTTTGACTTGGTCAACCGGGGTGCAAATTTTGACCCCAACAAAGTGCCCCCAATCAATAAATGCACACTGCCCATTTGAGTTGTGTGCATGAAATTGATGGATCTTGAAGCTAGACTTCGAGGTGGAACATCATTCCGTGGGCAGAGCATCCTTCGGGGAGCATGATTCCCGGGGATCGGAGCATCATTCTGATTTGCGGAGCATAATTCCAAGGATCGGAGCATCATTCCGATGAGCGGAGCATGGTTCCAGGGATCGGAGCATCATTCCGAAGGGCGGAGCATCATTCCAAGGATCGGAGCATCATTCTGATTTGCGGAGCATAATTCCAAGGATCAGAGCATCATTCCGATGAGCGGAGCATGGTTCCAGGGATCGGAGCATCATTCCGAAGGGTGGAGCATGATTCCAGGGATCGGAGCATCATTCCGATGAGCGGAGTATCCCTCGGGGAGTATGATTCCCGGGGGTCGGAGCATAATTCCGATTTGCGGAGCATAATTCCAAGGATCGGAGCATCATTCCGATGAGCGGAGCATAATTCCAAGAGATCGGAGCATCATTCCGAAGCGCGGAGCATGATTCCAAAGATCGGAGCATCATTCCGGAGGGCGGAGCATGATTCCAGGGATCAGAGCATCATTTCGAAGAGCGGCGGACATTCTGACCGAAGCATAATTTCGATGCAGAGGTTGATTCCCAGGCGAAGCATAATTTCGACAAGGAAGGAAGATATTCTGAGGTGAAGCATTGATTTCGACACGGGATACATTCTGAGACGGAGCATGATTCCGACGCAGAGCTTGTTGGCTGACTTGATTCCGAGACGAAGCATAATTTCGACAGGGAAGGCAGATACACCGAGGCGAAGCTTGATTTTGACGCGGGGTAAATTATGGGACGGAGCATGATTCCGCCGTAGAGGTTGTTGGTTTGATTTTATTTGGGTTGACATTAGCATCGCTATACTGGAATAGGGTACCAGAAGCGAATCATCATTTGTCATGAGAGGATTTGGGAATTGGTTTTTTTTTTGTTTGGCATCAGCATCGCTACACTGGAATATGGTACCAGGAGCGAATCATCATTTGCGTTTGCTTATTAGGAAACGATGGCTTAGGAGACAGGTTTTAGGTCCCTATCATCTAAGACTTTTCAATTTTGTGAGCCGTAAGGGTCTCACAAAGCTTTCTCCCTAGGGGTCGTAAGGATCCCGTAGGTGTATTTTCTCCTTAGGAGTCGTGGGGACTCCTAAGTGTGTTGCTCCTTTATGAGTCGTAAAGATCTCACGCGGGAATTTTCTCCTCACCAAGTCGAGAGGACTTTGTGAGTGCATTTCATCTCTTTTTTATGAGTTTGCGCCCTTTCGGGTTTTCACAAACTCGTCGGCAGTCCTGCTGTTTTTACTCACGGAGCCCTTTCGGGTTTTCATCCGTACCCATTTTGCTTGTGGACATACCTTTTTTCTATTTTTTATTTTTATTTTATTATTTTTGGCGGGACTTTGAATGTGCTCTCACCAGTAGGACTTGGGAGAGATTGGGATTGTTTTACACCCATGGATTGTATACGGTTTTGCAGGATGTATGATCCAGACCGTAGGGCCATAAAAATTTCGGGACTTTGTTGGCGTCTGCATCGCTGCACTGGAATATGGCACCAGGAGTGACTCATCATTCGCCGTTGGGGTATGGGATTTGGAATTTGGTTGGCGTCTGCATCGCTGCACTGGAATATGGTACCAGGAGCGACTCATCATTCGCCACTTGGGAATTGGGGAGCGATGGCTTAAGAGACAGGTTTGGATCCCTATCACCTAAGGCTTTTCAATTTTATGGGCCGTGAGGGTCCCATAAAAGAATTTTCTCCCTACGAGTCGTAAGGATCCCGTAGGTGTATTTTCTCCTTAGGAGTCGTGAGGACTCCTAAGTGTGTTTTTCCTTCATGAGTCGTAAGGATCCCACAAAGGTTTGTTCTCCTCATGTATCGTGAGGACACATGAGTGGGTCTTCTCAATGGAGCATAATTCCAAAGGCGGAGACCAGCCGCGTAACTGGTGATTAAGGTGGGGCATGAGGGTGATGAGAATTATTTGAGCCCGTGGATTATATACGGCAGTCAATTTGGGGACTAACCGTAGGGCTGGGAGAATTTTGAAAAATTGGATTTTGGTTGGCGTATGCATCGCTACACTGGAATATGGTACCAGGAGCGACTCATCATTCGCCTTTGTTTTGTTTTGTTTTTTTGTTTTTTTTTGTTTTTGTTTTACCGCGATTGCTCTATCATTTCAGCTTTCTTATCGCGAAGGTCGCGATTGCCTTATCATTTCGGCTATTTATTCGCGGTTGCCCCATCATTTCGGCTTTATTTTCATTTTCATTTTTACTCGCTGATTTTTATTGCGAGTTGCCCCATCATTATGGCTTTTCTTTATTTTTCTTTTATTTACACATTCTTGTTTATTTACATTTTTTTTACATTCCCAGTTTAACGACTTAGAGGTCGACTGTTCCCAGTTTAATGACGTGGTGGTCGATTGTTTTCAGAGAAAGGCAGATGTCTGAGAGAATCAGTTTCACGAAGAACTTCGGTCTCCGTTTGTATGAAATTGGCGGTCGTAGCTGGACTGTTTGTTAACACGCCTTTAGACAGTTCTATCTCTCCTGCCTTGTATTGCTTTTCGACCCAATCTTTGAAGACGAAGCAGTCCTCAATGGCATGACCTATCACTCTGTGATAGGGGCAATATTTGGGGTCGTCGGTCCTATTCGTTTCCTGCGGTCTTTTTGACTCTGGCAGTTGTAGACCATTCTTCACGGCGTCTTTGAATATTTTACGGATTTTGTCCCTTCTGAAGGAATAGACCTTATCCAGCTTCTCTTTCAGTAGAGATTTTCCTCCCTCTCCGAACATTGGCTTCCAAGGCTGGTTGGCGCTAGGTTCGCTCATCCTTCGCTTATTTCGGTTAGCCGAAGTATTGAAAGATTCAGAATCGTCGGGATTTTCGCCTTTGCGATTATCGTCCTTTCGGTTTCTCCAGGACCTATTGCTATTTTGGGAATCCGAGGAGGACTCCTGCTTTGAGCGCTCCAGCATCTGAACTTTCCTGGTCAGCTCTTGGAATGTTTTGAGACCCGCGGTGCATAGAAACAGGGCCATCCAATTGTTGAGATTTCCGACAAGGAGACTGACAGATTGGTCCTGCTCTATCGGCGGTTCACATTTGACGGAGAGATTGCGCCATCGGGTTATAAAATCCGTGCTGCTTTCGTTTTTCTTTAGCTTGGTCCTTACGAGCTCGGCAATAGTGATCTTATCGCTGACGCTCATGAACCTCTGCCGAAACAGAGACTCCATTTGGACGAAAGTTGTGACGGAGCCATCCGGTATGCTCACGTACCAGTCGAAAGCAACGTCGGCCAAGCTATTAACGAACTGGCGGAGGAGAAGCGCATCATTACCCCCGGTATTCCCGCATGATGCTTTAAAGTGGGCGATGTGCTGATTCGCATTTCCCGTCCCATCAAATCTTCCGAATTTAGGGATGACATAGCCGCTGGGAAATTCTACCAGATCATACTGAGCAGGATATGGTCTCCCACTACTGCTAACATCTTTTTGCGCTTCGGCTTCAGCTACCAATGTTTTGACTTTGCTGGCAACCAAATCCATGATTTGATCTTGAGTTAGCGGGCTACTGTCATCAGTAGCCAGGACATTTCCCGAGATAGGATGCGACTGATTTTCATGCGGTTCGCCCACTTTTGGATTTGATGGAATAGGCGTCGGCTGCTTTGGGACATCGTTTCCTGGTTCACGGGCAGAGCCCTGTGCTTGATTCGGCGGCTGAGAGGCAAGTCGGGCCGTGAGCTGCAAGACGACGTTCGTCAAGTCGTCAATTTTAGAGTAAAGTTTGGCCATCTCCTTGTCTTTGCCTCTGAGCTGTTTTCGGAGCTCTTGGAGAAGTTGCTGCTCTGCGTTCTTGGGACGGAAGATTGGCTCATCTTCGCTTTCCGAGCCCGACTCCTCATGGACCGAAGGGTCTTTCCGCCTATCATCCTCATCGAGAGGGTTTTCATCACCCAGCGGAGGCGGCTGTTCTTGGGAAGCGGCAACCACATTCAAGCCAGATTGGATTCGAGATGTGGTGCCCCGTCCTTGCTCTTGCTGCGCGTACCCACCATGTAGACAGTGTGGACCACATACCCAGCCATTTCCTCATCTTCGGCGGGGTAACCCTGTTCTTCGAACCTCATGAGGTTCAGCCTAGCAGGAGCCCTAACCCTTTTGTTGGCTCTATACCTGAGCCTTTTCTGCCTTAGCTTCTCAGCTTTAAGGGCTTGGCGGGCATCCATTTCCTGGGAAGCCATTGTGAGTCGATTAGCGGGGAGCTTAGAGAAGACACCCGATCGAGCAGTTGTTCGGGGCACCGCCGGAGCTTGCTCAAGACGCGTTGTAGCTTTGTTGGTGTTGATGGCCTTGCCCCCAGCTGGGGCCAAGGAGATTCGTTCAAACACCAACTTGCGTTTGAGTTGGGGCATCTTCGAGACCACCACATTTGGTCTCTTGCCTTTCGAGACCGGTTTGTCAGTTACCAGAGCTTGAGGTGCAGGGATGGAATTGGTCGAGACAAACAGAATAGACCCAAATTGTAGCAGCGGTTCTTCCCACTGTCGTCCGAGACTTGCCGGGAGAACCGTCCTGGAGTCTATCTTCATTGTGTAGGAGACGGGAGCTGAGTTCATCTTTGGAGACATCGTTGAGAAGTGATTGCTTGAAAACCTGCATGAAAGGGCATTATTTTAGTATAAATATCGATATGTATATTGATTGAGTTCGCATGAATGCTTAACCCGAAATATGGGAGGAGAGATTGGTCCCACCGAGCATGCCAGAATCTGTAGGGTATTTTTCGTCACCCCATTGAGATGGGAATACGCGCGCGCTTGTCAGGCATACTACAGATTCCCCCTGCCTAGGATAGGCCGGGGTTTAATGATTGTGGGGATCCGAATCTCCGACAGCCGCGGACTAAGCTGCCGTTAATTACCCCTCACCTTTGAAGTGAGGGAACCTCCGATTAACGGGTTAAACTGGTCATGCGAACTCAATGTGCAGTGTACGTATGTTGTGTTTTGAAATGGGGTTTTGGATATATCGGGAGCCACGCAGAGTTTTTATGGGGGTTGAGTATGTGTGTGTGTGTGTATTTATACATACGTGTATAAAAAAAAAAGAAAGGGAAATGGCATCCAAAGTATGCGTGGGGTCAGCGCCTTGAGCGCTGTGTGCTTAGGTACTGTGCGCTCAGGCGCTAGCGCGCCATGTGTCGGCATGTGGGCGCTTTGCGCTTGAGCGCTGGGCGCTTGAGCGCAAGCGCGCCACGTGTCGGCAAGTGGGCGCTTTGCGCTTGAGCGCGGGGCGCTGGATTGCGGGGCGCTGGAGCGCAAGCGTGCCACGTGTCGACGTGTGGGCGCTTTGCGCTTGAGCGCACGCGCGCCACGTGTCGGCACGTGGGCGTTTTGCGCTTGAGCGTAGGGCGCTGGAGCGCAAGCGCGCCACGTGTCGGCATGTGGGCGCTTTGCGCTTGCGCTGGGCACTTGAGCGCAAGCGCGCCATGTATCGGCACGTGGGCGCTTTGCGCTTGAGCACATGGTGCTCGAGCGCAAGTGCGCCACGTGTCGGCATGTGGGCGCTCTACGCTCGAGCGCTAGCGCGCCACGTGTCGGCATGTGGACGCTTGGGCGCCGGTGAGAAAAAGGGGTTTTTTGTCCCAGAACCAGAAGCTATGCTTCAGAAAGGAAATATCTATTATATATATGTGTGTGTGTGTGTGTGGAGTTAAACTCCTAGGATGTTTTGAAGCTGATGAAGGGCTTCTCCCCTTAAGCCCTAGTTCTTTCCCAAAGTGGGGTTTCTGGAGACAGGTCTCCTTCTTCTTCCCTTGTTGGCCGGATCTTGAAGATCAAGAGATGTGAGATTTTAAAAAAATCTCTCCTTTTTGAGATCTGATGGGAGATCTGAGTTCTCCTTTATGGGTTTTGTGGTGAAAACCTACTTAGTTTTGGAAAAGAAAGAGTAAAACTCTTGATTTAATTCAAAAGAAATGAGAAGGTTTAGAACCTTGGAGAAGGAGCAGGAGGCACAAAGAACCTTAGTTTTTTGGGGAATGAAAAGTATTACTTTATTCATCATCATGTTGCCTTTTATAGGCTTACATATTTATATATAGCCCCTTGGGCTTTACAAAAATGGCATTTTGCCCATCCCATGGCTCATGTGTCATTTCATTTTTGCACATAAGCCATGGGCTTACAAAATATTGGCTTTATGCCCATTTTTCACACATTCATGTATAAAAAATTACATAAAAATTATTTATTACATGATTTTGTTGTTGGCATAGGGAGGCTGGCCGTGGGCTCGACTTGGGCATGGGCCCGCTTGACCTGGGCTTGGGCCCACCTAGCTTGGGGGTTGACCTTGACTTTGACTCGGTCAACCGGGATGCAAATTTTGACCCCAACAACAGTCCCGAGTCACATGGAGGCAGTGGGCGATAGGAGGGGTTTCATCTCTTCCGGTATTGGGAGTTGATGTTGCGCTATACTCGATTGGCTATAACAGCAAGTCCCTGGTCAGGGCTGATGAGATTTACTGATAAGTGTTATCAGTAGTTTCTCGAAACGTTATAGGCCACACATCGGCATGACTTATCTAGTTATTGGGGTCTAACGATTCTACCCCTCCAGACTTGATATGCGACATATTAGACGAAAATACCGGACTGTACGGTAAGTGTTGCTTATAGGCTCTACGGGAGTTTGGACAAGTTTTCTTGTTGATTTTCTATTCGTTCAATTCCTGGGTAGCCATTACGTCCAGCTAGTACCGCTGCCGGCTTGTGGGTATCTGATGTGATCATTACCTACTGCTGGCGTATTGACGAGTCTTTAGAATCCCACATAGAGGTTTCCTAGCTCAAGAGAAACGAAGTAGGGCACGTATGGAGATATGTGCGGGAGCTTAATTAAATACGAGTATATGATACTATATTCTAATCAAGCGTTTATGATATCAGCCGAGTTATATATGATATAACTGGATTATTGAATCAACCGTTGATTCAATTATTTGATTTATATATATGTTTATATATTTGATATTAGCCGGGTTATATATGATATAACCGAATTATTGAACCAAGTGTTGATTTAATAATTTGATATATATATATATATATATATATATATGATATATATATGTAGGGATTCCTTAGCACCATCCTAGGGTTTGGGTTGCATCACACATGCTATAATAAAAATTTAGGGGGTTCTAAACAATACCAACCATGAATCGAACTAGAAAATTAGGGTAACAACAACAAATATCACATACTAACAACTGTCTAACACTAAGAGGGAAGTAATACAACCTTTGTAGACCTCCTCTTGTGACTCCTTGGATCAACTAGGGTTTGAACCGGTTCGCTTGAATTCTTTCAAGTCCACGATGATCAGCCATGAAGTCCCTTTGCACAAGCTCCTAGTCTCACTTGATCTTTGAAGAAGTGGAGCAAACAACCTACACTAGTGGGCTAGACTAATATAAATTGGTGATGTGGGTTTGGATCTCACTCAAAAACCTTTTCTTTTTATGTTCTTCACTCACTTTTAAAACCCTAGAGAGCTTGAAGGAGGAAGAAGAAGGAGATAATGGCTAAACTTGACTCAAGTGAGAATAATGCAACATAATCCCAAGAGAGTGAGAATTATGTCATCCTTAACCATGGTTACAAAATATCTAGATATTTTGAGGCTTGAGTTTAAGCAAAACCATGGGCTACCAAAACCATGGGCAATGAAACCATGGTATTGATTTTAGTCAGCACAAAAGAAGAGAGTTGAATAGTCAACCATGATTTTATTCCCATTTTGCTTTTCTCAATAATCAAAATATATAAATATGTTACCATGTGAGTCTTGCATTGCCATCACCAATGTATCATCAACCATGACACATGTATGCTTGCATGTGTGCATCCATATCAACATATACATACACTCATGCATGCAACATAAAGAAATAGGTTTTAATAAATGAGTTAATGGACTTAATATTAAATCAACACTTGATTTAATAACCCGGTCATATCATATACGACCCATCCAATAGTAAACGCACGATTAAAATATGGTATCAAATACACACATTTAATCGAGCCCCCACGCATATCTCATATGCACCTTACATCTTTTCGCCTGAGCTAGGAAACCCCTTTGCGGGACTCTAAGACTCGTCAATACGCTAGAAGCAGGCAGTGATCATATCACATACCCACAAACCGTCAGTGGCACAAGCTGTACGTAACGGCTCTCAGGTATTGAGCGATTAGAAGAAACACAAGCGAACCTGTCAAAACTCCCGTCGAGCCAACTGAAAACACTTACCGTACAGTCTGGTCTCTTCGTCAGATGTACCGCATATAGAGTCTAGGGATGGCATCGTCGACCCCAATAACTCAATAAGTCATGCCGGTATATGGCTCATAACAGATCGAGAAACTACTGATAACACTTATTAGTAAATCTCATCATCCCTGTCTAGGGACTTCCTGTTATAGCCAATCGTGCATGGCGCAACATTAACCCCCAATACCGGGAGAGACGAAACCACTCCTATCACTCATTGCCTCCATGTGCCTCGGGACTGTACCCAAAATCCACCTGTTTGCATGACTCAGTAGAGGCGTGGTAGGATGGAGATCAAAGTACAGTGGGAGGACACACAAGACTCTATGACGATCTCGGGTCTACAGACTAATCTGTACCAGTGTCACCTGAGAACTGCTATCCGACGATAGATATAATACCACATAAGAGTTCTCAGCGAGTTCGTTCAGCGTACCCAGTCTCACTGAGCACCCGTATACGGTCTTTGGTGTCACCACACCAATAGATATGGGATCATCCATTGCCCATCATATGGGTCAAATAACGTATATGCTAGTCTACTCTGGAATATCGATGCCCCGTCTCGATACACCCACAACTAGGAATATTTTAAGGATATGCTTATAAACTACACATGTCCCACTATTATAATCCGCATCATAATCCCAGTAGTCAAGCAAATATCCTAAGGGCTTTATCAACATGTACCAAATGAGTAAGATGCATGATCAAACGAACATGTCAAGATAAAGTACAACCAGATAACATACTATCATATCGAGCAAGAATGTCCTCTGAATATATATATACACATACCGATACATCCACTATCATATAATGGCCTCTAGGGCATACATATATCCAACAATCTCCCACTTGCACTAAGGCCAGCTATTGGCGTATCTCATACCCAACATCTCAAAATGTTGCTCATGCTGCGGCAGAGGGAGGGCCTTGGTGAGTGGATCCGCGGTGTTATTCTTTGTATCTACTCTCCGAATCGCGGTGATCAACTATCTCCCGGATCAGATGATATCGCCTGAGGATGTGTCTGGATCGCTGATGGGACTTGGGCTTTTTGGCCAACGCCATAACCCTATTATTATCACAATACAATGGTATTGGATCAATAATGGTTGGCACTACTCCTAACTCCGAGATGAACTTCCTCATCCAGACGGCTTCCTTGACAGCATCATTTGCAGCAATATACTCAGCTTCCATCGTGGAGTCTGCAACGGTATCCTGTTTGGAACTCTTCCAACATACCGACCCTCCATTGAGGGTAAACACAAACCGTGAGATAGATTTGCTGTCATCCTTATCACTCTGGAAGCTCGAATCGGTAAAGGCCTCCATTTGGAGATCCCCATTACTATACACCAAGAACATTTCTTTAGTCCTTCGCAAGTACTTAAGAATATTCTTCACAGCTGTCCAGTGATTCTCCCCTGGGTTGGATTGATACCTACTTACTACACCCAGTGCATGAGCTACATCAGGGCGTGTACATAACATCACATACATTATAGATCCTACAGCAGAAGTGTAGGGTATAATTCTCATGCGAGCTCCCTCTTCATCAGTCTTTGGGCAAAAGTCCTTGGAGAGAGTGACTCTATGACTAGCGGGTAAGGCACCCCGGTTGGAGTTTTCTATACTAAATCTCTTTAGGATAGTGTTAATGTACCTGGTTTAGGACAATCCCGACAACCTTTTAGATCTATCCCTATAGATCTTCATGCCCAATATGTATGAGGCATCACCCAGGTCCTTTATGGAGAACCTTTGTGATAAGAACAGTTTGACCGATTGTAGCATAGGAACATCGTTTCCTATCAGAAGAATGTTATCCACGTACAATACGAGAAATGTGACAGTACTTCCTACAATCTTCTTATAAACACAAGGTTCATTTAGATTTTTGACGAAATCAAACTCTTTTATAACATCATCAAAACAGATGTTCCAACTCCGTGATACCTGCTTTAATCCATAAATGGATTTAAGCAACCTACATGCTTTTCCGCTGCTCCCACTATCAATGAACCCCTCTGGCTAATCCATATAAACGCATTCTTCTAAATCACCATTTAGAAAAGCAGTTTTAACGTCCATCTGCCAGATTTCATAGTCGTAGTGAGCAGCAATAGCAAGTAGGATTCGAATAGATTTAAGCATGGCTACAGGAGAAAAGGTTTCGTCATAGCCCAGTCCTGGTCTTTGCCGAAATCCTTTCACCACAAGCCTTACCTTATAGGTTTCTACCTGTCCATCTACACCGATCTTTCTCTTAAAGATCCATTTGCACCCTACGGGTTTTACCCCAGAGAGTACAACATCCAAAGTCCATACTTTTTTGGTGTACATAGACTCCATTTCGGATATAATGGCATCCGACCACTTCACAGAGTCACCACTCGTGATAGCTTGTAGAAAACTGGTAGGGTCATCATTATCTATGATGCAGTCTTCTCCATCACCATCACCATCAATGAGAAAACCGTAGTATCTTTCCGGTGGGCGAGAAGTCCTACCAGATCTATGGAGTGGCTGATGTTCATAAGATTCTGTTGCAACATCAGGTTCAATCAAGTCGTCGTTTGTAATTTGTGTCTCTAGAACCTCTTTTAGATCTACCACATTGCCATCAGTATCATTTGGAAAAATCTCATTTTCTAAAAATGTGGCATACTGAGAAACAAACACCTTTTGTTCCTCCTTGTGGTAGAAAAGATATCCAAACGAATGTTTTAGATATCCCACAAATATACATTTAACTGATCGTGTCTCGAGTTTGTCTGGATTCTGCTTTTTGACAAAAGCCGGACAACCCCAAATCTTAACTCGTTTAAGAGATGGTCTCTTCCCATACTATATCTCATATGGAGTGGTAGACATGGTCTTGGTTAGAATTTTGTTCAACAGAAAAGCTGCAGTCTCCAATGCATGCCCCCAAAAGGAGAGAGGTAACTCAGTATCACTCATCATGGATCGCACCATATCCAATAGGGTGCGATTCCGCCGCTCTGACACACCGTTGTGCTGTGGTGTGTAAGGGGGAGTGAGCTGAGAGAGAATCCTATTCTCTTTTAGGAAGTTAAAAAACTCTGTACTAAGATACTCTCCACCTCGATCTGATCGAAGTATTTTGATTCTCATTCCAGTTTGTTTTTCTACTTCAAGTTTGTACTCCTTGAATTTCTCGAAAGCTTCAGACTTATGCTTTAATAAAAACACATGACCGAATCTCGAGAAATCATCAGTAAAAGTTATGAAGTAAGAAAAACCACCTCTCACATGTGTAGACATTGGCCCACATACATCACTATGTATGAGGCCAAATAACTCTGTAGCTCTCTCTCCGTGTCCAGTAAACGGAGTTTTGGTCATTTTTCCTTTGATACAAGACTGACAAGTCACATAAGATTTATACTCAAAAGGATTTAAATATCCATCTTTATGAAGCTTGTTTAGTCTTGTTTCATTAATATGACAAAGTCTACAATGCCAAAGAAAAGCTTCATTTATATCTGAAAAATTTCTTTTATTTGTGTGTTGTATGTTGAAAATTGTGTGTTGATTTAGGACGTATATCCCGTTATTAAGTATATTAGAACCAATCAACTCTTGATTTAGTTTAATGTTCATAACATTATGCTGCAATACAAAATGATATCCTTCATTTTCTAACAAAGAAACAGATATTATATTACAAAGCATGCTTGGTACAAAATAACATGGGTTCAAAACCAATATACAATCCGATGGCAACCCTAGGTGATACTCTCCCACTGAAACTGCATGTACATTGGAACCATTTCTAACCCGGAGAGTGTGATCACCGGTCTTCAAAACTCTGCTAATTCTCAAGCCCTGCACAGAATTGCAGATATGAGAACCCGAACCGGTATCTAATACCCAGGAAGCAGAGTTTATAGAAAAATAATTTTTAGTCACAAACACACCTGAAGCAGAAGCATCACCATGCTTCTTTTTGTTGAGATCAGCAATATACACGACACAATTCCGTTTCTAATGCCCCGTCATCTTGCAATAGAAACATTCTCCTTTTCCCGACTTGTCAACCTTGGATTTGTCTCTTCCTTGTGCCTTCTTGATTCCACCTCTCGGTTTGGTGGATTTCTTCTTATTCCTTCCCTTGGCCTTGGCTTTTGGGACGGAAGAAGAAGATTGTCCAACAATCAGAGAGGGAGACTTCGCTTTAAGCGTGCTCTCCGCATTTCTCAACATATTGAGAAGTTCGGGTACTGACTTCTCCATGTTATGCATGTTGAAGTTCACTATGAATGGAGCAAAGGCAGAAGGAAGAGACTGTAGAACAATATCAGTATATTGCTCGTTCTCCATTATTTATCCGAGGCCCTCAATCTCTTCAATAAGAGCTATCATCTTCAAAACGTGATCACCTACTGGTATGCTAGGAGCCATCTGCATCTGAAACAGCTTTCGAGACGCTTCGTATCGTAGGATACGAGATTGCTCCCCATACAACTCTTTTGTATGGAGAAAGATGGATTGAACATCTATCTGCTCGTGCTGCTTTTGATGTATATTGTCCATCGATGCAAGCACGAGGCATTTGGCAGTAGCACAGTCAATATCCCACGTTTTGCGGATCTCTTTATCCGCAATAGAATATTCATGGCCTGGGCTGGGCGGGGCTGAGGCAGTGAGGACATATGATACTTTATCATATGTGAGAGCAATGTTAATGTTCCTCAGCCAATCTTTATAGTTAGATCCATTTAGCTTATTTTTCTCTAACAGTAGCTTAAATCCAGTCATGGTTATCTGCCATTAGGAGAGAGAAAAAAATACACTTAGCAAAATCTCTTGCAAAGATCAGATTGGTTATTATCTTATCTAATCAATGTCTCCCACTACTTTTATCAAATTTTCCTTTCAAACCTTAAAAAAGAAAATTAGCCAGGATTAATTACATTCTACAACTTCGCTAACCGTTCAGCCAGGCTAGTGCCGGTATTTTGAGGGAGGTTCTCCGTGCTTTCGCTCGGACCTAATTAGAATAAACCTCATTTTCCTAGAGGCGTAGCCCCGATGACACCTTTCTAGACACCTAATGAGTTAGCTAATTGTAAAGTGCAAAACTCTCCTGGGAGCAACTTTTTCTCACAGTGGGATCAGGATCCTACTATCACATAGAAGGTATGCAATCTCATTGCAAATTTCAACTCTCGAAACTCCCGATATGGTTTTTACCCCTAGTACTCATGACCTTAACCATAGTCAACATATCATAAGCACTGGTCAAGTTCTTCCCGTCATTTCGTGATTAACTAGACCTACCCATATGACCCTTAACAATAGTCAACATAATCATATGAATGTCCTAACTAATCGCATCATATGCGGTGTAGGAAGACATCACTTAGCTACCGTACACTGCGTCTTAACTATAGTCAAAATACGCAGCACGAATACTAAGTAGTCTACTTCCTAAAATGACGGAGGGCTGCGAATAGTTTTTAAGAAAACCTTTAACGTTTTGAACTTGATATCATTATAGAATCTAATGGTTTTAAAAGGAGTGGCTTAAGCTCCGCATTTTGAAAACTTGCTTTTTCACAAAAAGCCGAATAGGTTTCAAATCCGATTCTACAACATCCTTTTAGGTTCCTTTTTCTTTACATTAATTTTATTAATGTAGTCCCATCATTTAAGTCCTTAAGCCATTACAAAAAAGAAACGAAAATAGAACGTAAGCTTATGCCATCCGCATTCGCCACAATGTCCCGTTATGTACCGTTAGGTTACTTAACTAACAGCATAGCGGGGCGGGACTAGCGCGGATGCAAAATATAAGCAACGTTTATTAAATATCATATATATAATATATCATTCGTCTCAACATATAAAGTGATCACATCACAGAATATCAACAGTAGAAGCACATATATGAAAATACAGGATATACTAGGAGGTCCGTATTTTGTATTTAACCAACAATAGAAAATACGAATTCCACGGTCCCGATGAATAGCCAAGCCCACACCCCTAGACCCCTACGAGAGCGGCAAGTGAACCTACTAATTCTAGAGTTTAGGAGACCCGTCTCGACTCCTCGAGATGGCCTCCCACTGAACCCTAGAACCCGGTCACTTGTGCTCCCCTCCTTGGGTCTATCCTAATGCGGAAAAATAAATAATATACAAGAATGGTGACATCATCCTCAACTCAGAAGTGCCCCAATAAAAGAATATTACATACAATGAATTTTACATGAATGAAAAGAAAAACTCTCATCTCACATAAAACCTCCGGCCATTCATTCACGACGATCCTGTACATCATATCTCAGCAACACATAACATCATATATCATCAACGTAAGTAAGTATGCGTACCCCAATTGTCGTTGATGTATAGTAACGAAACCGGCGATACACCACATACTACACTTACGGTCGTAGAAAAGAAAGTGAAAAACTACAACAATTGGAATCAACACCGCTTTTAGACATCATAAACCTAGAATATCACATATTCTGGATTTCATGCCTAACGATGCAAATCTTACATTTGGATCTCAACTATGAAAACACCTTTTCAAAAGAAGTCGGGTAATTCAACAAGATTCCCGATTCTACCCGAGGCCAAAATGTTAGATTTACACGCAACTAATTACTTTTCAAAAAACTAATTAGTGTAAATTCCAATTATTGTATCACATTCACAAATATCTAGACGATATTGAACGTTTCGATCGAATTAACAAACACCCACAAATTACCCCGAGAGCTCAACACTTGAGCAGAGCTAAAATACCCAAAACATGCTACAGTGTCTATGGACCAACCGTAGAAGGGTCAACCCTTGCCTCACCTATGGTGCCACGGAACTACGGCAAACCCTAAGGTTTGGCCGCGGTTCCATGGTCATAGAATCGAGTTAGGGTTACGTTCCTCTAGAGGGTCCATAGGGTTACTTGCATGAACTTTCAAATATCTTTAACTTGAAAAATTCCAATACTTGAAAAATTTCCAGCCAGAGCAGTGAGGGGGTGATCAATGTTCGTTCGAACTGTTAAACGTCGTCCAAGTTACCAAAAACAATGTTAAAATTACGACTACGAAATACTCCGAATTATCCACTAAGCAAAATTAACACCACATGAAATTTTGGGCTAAACAAAAATACCTGTAACAACTCCAATTTTAGTATACAAAAATTTGTTTAAAAGTTAATGTATACTTGGGGTATTTGCATTTACTGTAAGTACTATAAGTAATTGTTTTTCTTTTTAATAGCAAGAAGGAGTTTGTAGCTTATTAGTAAAGCCTTGCACTGCTGAACCAAAGCACCAGAGTTCAAATCACAGCACCCACATTATTTTTAATATTGTTTTCTTTTAAATTTTTAGAAGTCCAAGGGTCTACACGTGCATAACTCGTAAAAACCCTACTTCACATATCAAACAAACTGGCCCAGGGGGTAGACAAATCGCCAAGAGACACCTGGACCCCTGAATCGGCGTGACTCGGTCGACTCGGGCCGGCGGATCTCCCGACTCGGCCCGCTGCCGCCGGCCGAACTCGGTCAAAACCCGAGTTGGCCTTCATGAAAGTTTTGCCACTTGGCCTCCCCATTACCCCTATATACTTTAAAAATTCTGCACATTAACAGAGCTTTTTAAAATCTCAATAAATCCAATTTTTAATACAATTTAATACATTTTTTCTTCACACCCTTTCACCTATCCTAACCCTAGTTTTACCCTATAAATACCACCCCTAAACACCCCCCCTCACTCACAATTCTGTCCAAACTCTCAAGAAAACTCTCTAGAATTTTAGTGTGCAATTGGAGTTACCGAAGGGCGAAGCTCCGACAATTTTCCGACGACGACCCTAGGAGCTACCGGCGACGAAACGACGCACCGACTCCTCCTACCGCTTCCTTTCTCTCTTATCTTGACTTTAAACCCGTAAGTCCCTGCTCCCCCTTCTCTATTCCATACTAAAACTTTGTAAAACTAAAACCAGATGGAAGCGGAGTTAAATCCGACTTCCGATTCGGTTTTCTTTGTAAAGTTCAATTTTTCTTAACACAACCATACAAAACTCTTACATCTTGACTATTAATCATTAACAAACCATATATAACAAATTTCATTTCAAAAGAATGTATTATTTCAATTTTTTTCGTACTTTTTCGGTAAAATACCTTGTAGTTTAGTTTCGACTTTAAAACATCATTAATCTTGCTATACCTTTAGGTAGATCACGAGGTAATGACCTACCTCCTCACCACACTCATATGGAACATAGCACAATACCTTTTGGGAAATATAGATTCAGAAAATACCATTTTACATAAAATTACCTTTAACTTATAAAAACCATTTTCTACAAGATTACGTATTTTTACAAATCTTTGCAAAGCGCCGCTCCAACACACTTTTGGGGAACCCGACTGGGATGGTGTGGATTATCGCACATCTCTGGGCTTAGTAGTGCGAGATTCAGACTTCCGCAAGGAGCATTCGGTCTCGAGAGATTTAAAAATACAAATATCTTAAGAAAATGAGATTTCTAGAAATATAATATATTAAATATTATTTTTATATTTTTATATAAAAATATATATATATATATATATATATATATATATATATATATATATATATATATGTATCATCAAAATATCTATTTTTGATATAATATAAATATTCTAACTTTTCTAAATCACAAGAATCACTTTACATGAAAATACCATGAAATTCCATACAAGTCCAACACTTTACAAATAAATACCATGCATTATGAAAAATATGTTTATTCACTAGAAATGTTACAAATATAAAATCCACAGCTATGAAAACTCTAAATATGATAATTAAATACTTGAGGTGTATTTTGAAAACTATACAAAATTATTTTCACATAAAACCCCCTCAAGTTCTATAAATTACAATAAGGACCCTAGTAAATATAGGTTTAAACGGGACCAGTCTGTTGAGCCTCAGGGAGCCGGAGATATGGGTGCTTACCTATTTAAGGTAGACAACTTAACAAACGGTGTTATCAACACCGTAATCGTCTTTGAAAAAGACACAAATCCTGCCGCCCAGCGGTTACCGATAACATCAAAACCTAATTCAGGACTTCAATTTCTTTTCTAATTGTCTGACTCAGACTGAGTCTCATTATAAATAATCTGACTTGAATATGATTCAAGTACAATCTACAATCTACAATTCAATATGAATTCATGAATACATATATTCAATTCAATCTATATTGACTGAACTGAACTATGGATATACTTCCATTAACATGATTCTCCAGTTACATCTATTTACTGATATCATGGTTTCGGCAAGTCATCCAATTATACAATCTATATTACAAGACAATACAAGTTGCAATACAATACAAACAATACAATCAAGCCATCGCGGGGTTTAAGGGGTAGATTGGTACGGTAGGTGTTAGAAGTGGCACGAGACTGCAAGACTTAAGACACCTAACCTGTATTTCCGTTGCTATTGTACCGTGGCATAAACGGTTCCTTGTACTCTTGTTGCCCTTAGTATCTGGCATATAGAGACTCCTCTCATATGTACTGGCATTCTTCTGTACCAAGCTACAAACAACAACGTTAACCATATAATACAACTTTAAAAGCTATTTTCTCTCTCTGTTTATTCTATTTCTCCTTTATTTTTGGGACTTACCGAGCGATTGTTAGCTGACGACATTCCTTCTCTTTCTTTCTTGGAATGTTGTCAGGTGATCTGGACACTTAGGAGATCGAGCCCACCCGTGAAGACTTGGACCAGCTACCCTACGACCCTGAGCTTTAGATTCATTGTACACATTTCATTTCAATACTTTTCATTTCTATTATGCCATTGTTTAGGCATCGTTTTATCCCATGTATTTACTTTTCCACGCATTGTACAAAAGAATGTTAATAAATAAAGTTGCTGTTCAATTATATCTTTTGTCTCTTGTGCATTTTCATTTATATTGCTTAGATACGCTTAGCGTATTTATTTCAGAGTAAATACGTAGCGGCCTCGTCACGTCCCCTGCCCGTACACCGGGAAGCGGGGCGTGACAATACCTGAAACCCCAAAATCTACAGACCAGAGCACCAGAGGAAAACGAGGCAGAATAGGGCAACTGGGGCCAGCAAGGCTGGAAAAAATGAGTATGTGGCTGGTTCAAAACCGGTGGATAGGCATCGTTTTTCTCCAGTGTTCTCAGTGCATCATATACAAACTTCTGCAGTTGCTAAATTTTTTTTTCGAGCCCATTTAAAAATCGACAGAGAGCTCTGATACCACTGTAGGGATTCCTTAGCACCATCCTAGGGTTTGGGTTGGATCATACATGCTATAATAAAAATTTAGGGGGTGCTAAACAATACCAACCATGAATCGAACTAGAAAATTAGGGTAACAACAAAAAGTATCACATACTAACAAGTGTCTAACACTAAGAGGTAAGTAATACAACCTTTATAGACTTCCTTTAGTGACTCCTTGGATCAATTAGGGTTTGAACCGGTTCTCTTGAATTCTTCCGAGTCCACGACGATCCACCACGAAGTCCCTTTGCTCAAGCTTCTAGCTTCACTTGATCTTTGAAGAAGTGGAGCAAACAACCTACACTAGTGGGCTAGACTAATATAGATTGGTGATGTGGGTTTTGATCTCACTAAAAAACCTTTTCTTTTTATGTTCTTCACTCACTTTTAAAACCCTAGAGAGCTTGAAGGAGGAAGAAGAAGGAGATAATAGCTAAACTTGACTCAAGTGAGAATAATGCAACATAATCCCAAGAGAGTGAGAATTATATCATCCTTAACCATGAATACAAAATATCTAGATATTTTGAGGCTTGAATTTAAGCAAAACCATGGGCAATGAAACTATGGTATTGACTTTAGTCAACACAAGAGAAGAGAGTTGAATAGTCAACCATGATTTTATTCCCATTTTGCTTTTCTCAATAATCAAAATATATAAATATGTTACCATATGAGTCTTGCATTGCCATCACCAATATATCATCAACTATGACACATGTATGCTTGCATGTGTGCATCCATATCAATATATACATACACTCATGCATGCAACGTAAAGAAATAGGTTTTAATAAATGAGTTAATGGACTTAATATTAAATCAACACTTGATTTAATAACCCGGTCATATCACATACGACCCGTCCAATAGTAAACGCCCGATTAAAATACGGTATCAAATACACGCATTTAATCGAGCTCCCACGCATATCTCATATGCACCCCTCATCCTGAGCTAGGAAACTCCTTTGTGGGATTCTAAGACTCGTCAATACGCTAGCAGTAGGCAGTGATCATATCATATACCCAAAAACCGTCAGTGGCACAAGATGTACGTAACGGATCCCAGGTATTGAGCGATCAGAAGAAACACAAGCGAACCTGTCAAAACTCCCGTCGTGCCAACTGGCAACACTTACTGTACAGTCCGGTCTCTTCGTCAGATATGCTGCATATAGAGTCTAGGGATAGCATCGTCGACCCCAATAACTTAATAAGTCATGCCGGTATATGGCTCATAACAGATCGAGAAACTACTAATAAAACTTATCAGTAAATCTTATCATCCCTGGCTAGGGACTTCCTGTTATAGCCAATCGTGCATGGCGCAACATCAACCCCCAATACCGGGAGAGACGAAACCCCTCCTATCGCTCATTGCCTCTATGTGCCTCGGGACTGTACCCAAAATCCACCTGTTTGCACGACTCAGTAGAGCCGTGGTGGGGTGGAGATCAAAGTACAGTGGGAGGACACACAAGACTCTATGACGATCTCGGGTCTACAGACTAACCTGTACCAGTGTCACCTGAGAACTGCTATCCGACGATAGATATAATACCACATAGGAGTTCTCGGCGAGTCCGTTCAGTGTAACCCAGTCTCACCGAGCACCCGTATACGGTGTTTGGTGTCACCACACCTGTCACGCCCCACCTCCAATACAGAGAGTACTGTCCGCTCTGGCCGAAGCCGCACGGTTTTTCCCTTTAGAGCGAACCGGACCCGACCAGGGGCCACTTCCCAGGAGGTCACCCATCCCAAGACTTGCCTGGCCCGAGCACGCTTAACTACGGAGTTCTTAAGCTCCTATAGTTCCGATTCACTTAAAAGACGCCTCTGTATTGAAGAGTGGTATCATTTCATTTATAGTACAGATCTGCCCCCTTTCGGAATGTATTCCGAAGAGTCCCCATTGTTCTACAGTGGGTCCCACGGACTCAAGAGGTGGCCCCCACGGATTCAAGAGGTGGCCCCCGCCCACTTAACACGACACTTGGCATGGCACTTTGTTCCGTGTGGCACTTTGCTCCGTGAGCAAGAACCGGGTCCCGACATTCTCCCCTCCTTTGAACAATGGTTCGTCCTCGAACCACAGACCTACTATTGAGGAACCGTCTCTGATACCATTCTTCAATACAGAGGCGTCTTTTAAGTGAACCGGAACTATAGGAGCTTAAGAACTCCGTAGTTAAGCGTGCTCGGGCCAGGCAAGTCTTGGGATGGGTGACCTCCTGGGAAGTGGCCCCTGGTCGGGTCCGGTTCGCCCCGAAGGGAAAAACCGTGCGGCTTCGGCCAGAGCGGACAGTACTCTCTGTATTGGAGGTGGGGCGTGACAACACCAATGGATATGGGATCATCCATTGCCCACCATATGGGTCAAGTAACGTATACGCTAGTCTATTCTGGAATATCGATGCCCCATCTCGATACACCCACAACTAGGAACATTTCAAGGATATGCTTATAAACTGCACATGTCCCATTAGTATGATCCGCATCACAATCCCAGTAGTCAAGCAAATATCCTAAGGGCTTTATCAATATGTACCAAATGAGTAAGATATATGATCAAATGAACATGTCAAGATAAAGTACAACCAGATAGCATACTATCATGTCGGGTAAGAATGTCCTCTGAATAGATATATATAAACACACATACCGATACATCCACTATCATATAATGCCTTCTAGAGCATACATATATCCAACAATATATATATATATATATATATATATATATATTTGATATTAGCCGGGTTATATATGATATAACCAGATTGAATCAAATGTTGATTTAATAATTTGATATATATCTATATATTTGATATATATATATATATATATATATATATATATATATAAACTAATGTTAAGCTTAAGATTTTCTTCTCTTTATATATATTTATATATGTATATAAAGAGAAGAAAATCTTAAGCTTAACATTAGTTTATATATATATTGTATCATGGCTGATGATACATAGAACTAGGATGTGTGAGAATCATATTTGAGTAAAGATAATAATAAACATTTGTGAATTAAATGAAAAAAGAAGAATGAGTCATGGTTTTGGATGCTTGGAGATAAATTGAGAAGCTATGACTCATCTTCAATTCTTGGATTATTCATAGATATTTGTCATTCTCATCTCATCTCATCTTAGCTAATGGTTCACACTCTCTCATCTCCTAAGTTCATCTCCTCACTAGATTTTCTAGGGTTGAGAAAAAGAAAAGGAAAAGAAATATTTTTAGTGAGCAAAATTCCTACTTCATCAAACTACACTACTCTAGCTAATTAGTATAGGTTGTTAACTTTGCTAATATCTTGATTAGTGAAGTGTGAGCTTGAGTGTGAGTTGTCTCAAAGTGGATCATCTTGACGACGAAGACTACAAGAAAGCTTGTTCCATTCTTCAAGTGGAGTCAAAAAACAGTTTTAGGGACTATTACTTGGAGTTTTAGAAGTGAAAGATTAGACTACAAAGGTTGTAGACTCTCTTCACTTAGTTTAGAATATAGTTTGCTAACTTTGAAATTCTAATTCTCTAGTTCGATTCTTATTTAGTATACTTAGGCCTCTAAAATTTTAAAATTGCATACTTGATGCTCATTGAAACCTAGTAGAGGTGCTAAGACATACTTTCAGCTATTCACTTTATACACCTTTCAGTCATCTTTATTTACTTTTTTGGGGACTTACCGAGCGCTAGTTCGCTGAAAATATTCCTCTTTGTTTCTTTTCCCTTGGAATGTTCGTCAGGGGGACCAGACTCAGAGGAGATAGAGCAGAGCTAGGAGGACTTAGACCAGTTCGCTACCCAGCCTGACTACTAGTTCCTTTCTGCATTTACTTTCTGTTTGCCATTGTTTAGGCATCTATTTAAATCATTGTATCTTTTTATTTCCGACAGTTGTATTTGAAATTTGAATGTAAATAAAGTTGTTGTTTAATTTTTTTATTCTTGCACATTGTTATATTGCTTATTTACGCTTAATGTATTTATTAAGCGAAATGACATTCTCATAATAATTACGTTGTGGGTTTGCCACGTCACCATTTCCGTCTACCGGGAAGCGGGGCATGACAGGTCTTAGTGGTGGCACATGCAGATCAGTTCTGCATGAAATCTTAAATAATATATCACAAGAATTATAAGAATCGGTACCTATACATTCCTTGCATTTCAAATTTCTTGAATCTATCATAACATGTCTTTTCTATCAAGGTGATGAATCTCCAAACAACACCAGCACCAACGTCAATGGCAACACACCACCGCTTACCCTACCACCTCCCCCTACCGTTGCGACACCAATCAACGAACAGTCGGTGTTTCTGGAGGCCATCAAAAGCCTTCTAGAAGGTCAGCAGCAACATACTGCTATTTTTATGAACCGCCCCAAAACCGAAGCACCTGGGGTAAAACAATTTCGGGCGTTGCGCCTAAAGAACTTCTCGAGCAAAGAGATTCTTCTTGAAGCTGAAGAGTGGGTCCAGAGTATCGAGGACGACCTTGCAGCAGCGCAGGTACCAGACATAGCTTGGGTTCGTGTGTTAAACCTCCAGCTCACGGACAACGCAAGAGTCTGGTAAAAGGCTGAGGAGAGCCGTCTTACACAACCAATTGAGTGGAAAACGTTCCGCGGTCTATTCGATGCGAAGTTTTTCCTTGAGACTGCTCGTTTTGATATGAAACAACAGTTCATACACTTGTAATAAGTCTTTATATAGATAAAATCAATGGATGAGTATGATGTCGAATTCATCATGCTTAGCAGGTAAGGAATTCGTCTTAAATTCTGTTCCGTAAAACACGTAACTATTCCGACATCAACATCATATCAGGTTCGCGGCACACCTTCTCCCTACCGATGAGATTCGGGCTAGATGATTCCAACATGGCTTAAATTCGGAAATTCAAGCAGCTTTAGCAACAGATGACTATCCGACTCATGAACTCGCTCTGAAGGCAGCCCGCCGTTATGAAGCTGTGGTCAAGAAGAAAGGCAAGCCGCAAGCAGCCGAAATCAAACACCCTACTATCCAGATGACCGGATGGGCCTCTTCCAAGCCAACTTTTGCACCCAAAAGGCCAGGAGGATCGTTTAACCAATTCAGTCCAGATTTTTGTTTCTACCGCTGTAAATCCCCAGTTTCCGTATATAATTTTTCCGTATTTTTTTCTAATTTTTTCATTCATTCATATATATATATTATATATTTATATTATATTTTAATTATTACCAAAACCCTAAACCCAATCCTAACCTACCCAACCCGACTCACCCGACCCGCTCACCCCTACTTCTTCTTCTCCCTCCCCAGTTTCTTTTCCCGCCTATTTTCTCAACGGCTCCCTCGTGCTTGCCCGCGATGATCACGCCCATGTCCAACTCCCCCGCGCCCCGCTCGCGTCCCCCCAACGGCCTTTCCCTCCAACGGCTTCCCTCGTCTCGCGCTATCGTCGTGATACCGCCCCCTCCCCCCACGTCCCCGCTTCCCCCAACGGCCACGATGGCCATGACTCCACTCGCCCAAAACCCCCGATGATCCCTCGTTCTCTCTCTACTTCATTCTCCCCTTGTTTCTTTTTACTTTCTCTCTAAGAAATTTTCTTGGCTTAGCAGGATACTACAGACTCTTCATCGAAGGATTTTCAAAGATTGCAGCACCCCTGACTAAGCTTACACATAAAGACGAAGTATTCATGTGGTCAGAAGCATGTGAGAAGGCTTTCGTATAACTCAAGTCAATGTTAACCTCTGCACCTATTCTTGTAATACTGGATCGATCTGGTGGATTCGATATACATTGTGATGCGTCCGGTAAGGGATTGGGATGTGTTCTACATCAGCATAGAAAAGTTGTGGCTTTTGCATCAATGCAGTTAAAATTCCATGAGCGCAACTATCCAACACATGATCTGGAATTGGCAGCCATCATCTTTGCATTCAAGATTTGGTGTCACTATCTTTTGGGAGAACGAGTAGATATATACACCGACCATAAGAGTCTGAAGTATGTATTTTCTCAAATAGAAATCAACATGCGGAAGAAAAGATGGCTAGAGCTCATGGCAGATTTCGACATCAACCTACAATATCATCCTGGAAAAATGAACGTAGTTCCTGATGCACTTAGTCGCCAACCTTTAGCAATGAACCTCACCGCTCAGTGGAGACTACGGCAAGAATTGCATGGATTGGGGATTGAAGTAGTTGTGCCAGGTAATACATCATCCTTGATGAACCAACAAATCCAGTCCACTCTTGTCAATCAGATCAAGGCAGTTCAAGCAAATGATGCCAAGTTATAAAAGATCCGAGAACAAATAGAAAGTGGTCTTCAAACAAACTTCATCATCCATGAGGATGGATCCTTGCGGTATGAGAGCCGTTTATGCGTACCGGTCGGTCCTGTTCGAGAAGAGTTGATGAAAGAAACTCACAGCTCTCCGTATTCTGTACACCCCGGCGGCATGAAAATGTACAAGGAACTACGAAAACACTATTGGTGGCATGGAATGAAGCGAGAAGTAGCAAGGAGCATAGAAAAGTGCTTAATCTAAAATCAAGTGAAGGCTGAATACCACAGAATCGCTAGTCTACTGCATCCGTTACCTATCCTAGAATGGAAATGGCAGCGCCTTACCTTGGACTTCGTAACTGCACTCTCTCGCAGAATGAAGGGTAACGATGCAGTTTGGGTTATTATGGATCGACTCACCAAGTCGGCTCACTTTATTCCCTTCAGAGTTGGCCAGTCAATCGAGACGTTGGCAAGGAAGTATATGGAGGTGAGTAAAATTCTAAAGAAAGATTTAAACCTTCATAATGTACTATATTTGTCTTGATACCCATAAACTCATGCAAGAGATTGTGAGACTATATAGGGTACCTGTTTGCATCGTCTCTGATCGTGATACTATATTCCGATCCCAGTTTTAGCAGTGTCTTCAAGCCAACCTGGGAACGAGTCTAAACTTCAGCACGTCGTATCATCCCCAAACAGACGAACAATGCAAACGAACAATTCAGATCTTAGAAGATATGCCGAGAGCCTGTATGCTAGACTTCAGAGGTTCGTGGGAAGATCAGCTACACTTTGTGGAGTTTTCATATAACTGTAAGTCTACGTTAGCGCCCCGGCAGTCTACAGACGCCAAAATGCGGAACAAAAACTTTTAACTGGCGCTATCGTATACTTTAACCCGGATCTGCCATTATTGCTAAACTAACATACTGTAAAGATTGTAGAAAGATTGTACCGAACGATCCGAGTCCTTCGTTCTTCAACCATCATCCCACGCTCCGTTACGGCTTCTCCGATCTCGTCGATCTCCGATATCCTCGTCGAGGTGGCACCACATGATCGGTTCTTTAAACGGGCTCCCGCCTCTGACTCGAGGCAACTCGATCGTCAAGTTTGCTAAAAGAGATGACCAAGAATGATTTAGAGAATGAGTAGATGACTTTGTCTCTCTTCGTCCAAGTCCGTGGACGATCGGTTAATGAAGTTGCCGATGGAAATGAAATGGAACAATGAATGAACTATGAAATTTCCATACACTTTAAACTATACTCTTTTCTTTTTAGCAACCATAATTTCACAAATGAGTGAATAGTGGGAGGAGAGAGGGGCCGGCCACAATTATAGAGGAGGGAGGTGATGGTAGGAGGAGGGGGTGACCACATCATGAAGCTTATCATCACAAAAGATCTTAAGCAAAACAAAATGTATTAATTTCAAAGCATGAGTCATAATCATCTAGTCATCACATAATAAATGCCATTAAAGGTTCATGAACCTAGTCACCATCCTAGTCACCCTCTCTAGAATCTTCTAGAACACTGAGTCACTCTCATCCAAGAAAAGATAAATCCGTCTTTAACCGAATGTTAAAAGACGGCTGATAGAAAACTGGAAACTGGCAACTTCCAAAAGTGATCCTGAAACAACTTTCAGGATAACCCCGAAACTGTATAAATATACCCGCATTTATATTACGACCGAATATAAATGCAACTGAGACAAAGATATTATACCTACTCAATATAATACTCGGATCTGGCTTAAACCAAAGCCGACCAGTATCATCTGCCCGAAAACTGACACGTGCGTAAACGCACGTGCATTTTCCGAACCCTGCCATAAAACCATACGGCCTCTACAACGTTTCGCCCGAACTTGGGAAACTGTCTGTGGGGGACTCTAATGACTCGTCAGCACACTGGCAGTGGGTTTAACCACAAACCGTCAGCGGCACTAGCAATGCGTAACGGCTGCCCATGGACTGACCTCAAGGGATGCCGATGAGCGCACTCATCCGGAAAACCCTACTGAGCCTAACAGTGACAATGTATATACAGTCCGGTCCGTTCGTCAATGAGTATCGCATATCCGCCTAGGGGGCTAGTAACGTCAGACCCCCAATAGCAGTATAAGTCGTGTCGGAGTGAAGCCCAATAACACCCTGAGATACTACTGGAGTACCTACCAGTAAATCTCCTGCCATGGCCATGGACTTTGTGTAATGGCTCTCCTAGACACAGCACGACCTCGCCCCCAATACCGGGAGAGACGAATCCCCTGCCGATCCGCTCACGTGCCTCCATATGGCTCGGGACTGTACCCAAAAACTACCTGTTTGCACGACTCCTTTGAGCCGTGGTAGGGTAGAAATCAAAGCACAGTGGGAACTCACACGAGACAAATGACGACCTCAGGTCGATGAACTAACCTGTACACATGTCACCAGGGAACTGCTATCTGACGATAGGTATAGTACTAACTAGCAGATTCCCGGCGAGTCCTGTCCGGTGTACTCATAACCCAATGAGCACCTGTATACATCTTAGGTGATCCAACTGACACCAGTGGCTTGTGAGACCGGCCACCGCCCCTCGTCGGGGTCTCGACTGTACACACTAGTCTACTCCGGAGTATCAATGCCCTGTCTCGAAACTCCCACGACTAGGGACTACAATTAAGGATATGCATATAAACTACCCAACTCTCACGTATATGATCGCCATCATACTGTTGGTAGTAAAGCAAGATCCTAAGGGCTCTATCAAAGTGTAACATGCAATCAGTCACCTGAACATGTACACGACTGATAAAGGCAAACCAGATAGCATACTATCATTTCGAGTAAGACTGTGCTACCGGGATAGGTCCTCCGCAATCATTGCAATCACGTACCTGCGATCCAATAATTGACTATGAGGGCACTATCTCCAACAATCTCCCACTTGCACTTAAGGCTAATTATTGCGATGTCGACTACTCACAGCCCGTGTGAAACCGAACATCCAACTCCTCTACTAATCAGTTTCACAAAGCCCGTTTGTAAAACTATTGTGTTCGAGAAATAGCCTCAGTAAGTGGATCCGCCTAGAAGTATCTTTCTATATCTCTCTTAATCTCAAGTTCGCGGAGAAAGCCATCTCCCGAATCGAGTAATACCTGTCTCAGAATATGTCTGGATATCTGATGGGACCTAGTTCATAAATGAACTCCAAATCCAAACTTCTTAGACTGTATCGATCACTGAACCTAATCAGTATCCGGCACCATGCCACCCACAGTATCCTCTTGGACCACCTGTCCAAAATACTGTCCCTCTTCGTCAGAGGGAAAAACTATAACTCTGACAATCACTCTGTCAACCATGTCACCTTTGAAGCTTGGAATGATAACCGTCTCCCGAAAGAGGCTGCCGTTATCAAATCCGTAGAACATGTACTTATGTTCTAAAACCGCTTCCTTATGTTTCTCCAGGATTGGATTAATACAAACTTATTGCATCTAGTGCAAAAACAACATCTGGTGTGGTACTTGACATCTCATGATTGACTCAATTGCCTAAGCAAGTGATCTGTCAATCATGCACATCCCTCTCCCCTTTAGTCTATACGACACCTTTAGAGAGGGTGACTCCATCACCTGCAGGTACACCACCATGCTAGGAGTCATCTATTCTAAAAACCATTAGAATACTGTCAAAGTACCCACATTGGGAAACTACCCAAATCTAGATCTAAAACCATAGATCCAGAAACCAGAATGTCTAATATTATATCCATGTCCTGTCTGGAGAAACAACTGTGTGACGACCATAGTACAACCGATCGTAGTATAGGAATTTTACTTCCTACTCTGTGTATGTCATCCAGATACCATGACATCACACCCTACTACCTTCTTAACAGATCCATCCCCTATTCTGATCGAAGTCAAACCCATGACTGTCACATCAAAATTAGATGATCTATCTCCGCTATAACTGCTCAAGTCTATAAATAGATATAAGCATCTTGCCCACTATGCTTCCGCTGCTCCCACTAACTACGACAACCCTCCTACCGGGTCTCATAACCTGGAACAACAGTAGTGTCAAGTCTGGGTAGATAAGAACCTCCCTGTCACCGTCTCTGAGGCTACCGAAGTACCTCTCGGGCGTCTGAGGTTACCTACCATACCTGCGGAGTGGCTATTGGAATGTCAAACCTGATTGAATATATAGGTCCTATTAAATTTTCCGTAATCGTTCGCGGTTCTGGACTCACTTCCAGTTCTACCATACTCCCACTACTGTTTTTTTTGAAAAAGATCCATTTTACTAAAACTGTGGCGAGTCAAGAACAATATCACTATTGATCTTCCAAATGGTAGAATATCAACCCTCGTCATAGCCAGGGTCAACCCACAAACAGCCATTACAGAAACGTGCCCTGAGTTATCCAGAGTCTGGTTTTAAGCATAAGCTGGACAGCTCCCCGTACCTCAATATCTTTTAAGGTACGAACTATTCTATATCCAATATAGAAACCTTGGCACTAATTTAATTGGAACCATATTCAATCCATGCAGCTGTCTCCAGTGCATATCAACTTAATGGAAAAAGGCTAATCAGCATTACTCAACTTAGGAATCCATCCAATTATGAGCAACCTGAAAGAGAAACACGTTTCTCAAAACCATCACTATCATCTGAATACCAATCACAAGAATCTACATCTTCGATCTCTTTGAAGAATCCCGATACTTGTGATATCTGGTTCTCTACTTTATTCTTATACCCACAACTTCTCAAAACTTAGACCTTGTATTTCTACGAAACACTCGTCTAAATACTAGAGAAGTTATAAGTAAATAGAACATAGTACGAGGACCTACCCCTTTGTCCTGATGGACACTTGGACAACATACAATACTCTGTATAAGTCCGCTGAGTTAAACAACTCAAAACCTGTGCGTCGTAGGTAGAAAACTGTACCTTGGCGATTTCCTCAAATATCACCAATTACAACGAATTCCGATATAATGAGGATGATCACCTAATTCCCAATATCTTACTCCCACTCATCATCTGTAAAACCATACAGATATGAGAATAAAACCTGGTAAATACATACCCTTGGAGTAAGTGTCTAATCGGGAAAACAGTTTTTCCTTTAACAATGCACTGAAACATGAAAATGTTTCGTAGGGGTATCCTGGTATTCATAGCAATGCCTCTTCCATAATCCAATTCATGACTTCAACCGTATATTTTATTGCCATTTCTCCAAATCCCTTAATTTGTCTTTAGTCGTTACCTTCTGTACACCATCGTTAGGCTAACTGGTTTTCTTCCTTCCCTACCGTTCGGCACCAGCTTATGGTTTGGAAGAAGACTATCCAGTAAGCATAATAGGTGTACCCTCCTAAACCAAGGAGTACTCGCAACTGAGAGAAGGTGATGATAAAAGACAACTGAATAATACCTTATTCTTTTAAAGGTGAAATAGGAGTGGCGATGAAGTACGCGGTTTTGGTCGAGAATGATATCAGTCGCAATTTACTTTGCCCTCTTTCTAATCCCTTTATTTTGTCTTTACATATTACCTTCTGCACACCCTACTTAGGCTAATTGGTTTTCTTCATTCCCTACCTTTCGGCACCAGCCTATGGTTTGGAATAAGACTATCCAATAGGCGTAATAGGTGTACTCTCCTAAACCAAGGAGCTCTCGCAACCTGAGAGAAGGTGATAATAAAAGACAACTGAATAAACCAATTCTATTTCTCCTGAACCTGGATCCATCCCCGAAGAAGTCCCTTCGAGTTCGTATATAACCATACGATGGATCTATCCAATGGAAGTGGATATCCGTAGTAATACGGGTGTTCTGAAAAATGCAAAGGGTAAAAGAAAGAGTGGCAATGACTTATGCAACTCAGACAATCCAAAAGCCAGTATTTTAAGAAGGTTCGGTCAACTTGGTCATTGAGTCATAGTCTAGGGTCGGTCAAAGGTCGCTGCCAAAGAGAGAGAGAGAAAAGAAACACTCTGCGTGCACTCTAACCTAGATCAGAATGGTCATCATTTTATCTAATCCGGAAACCTCCCACTGTCCTGTCAAATTCTCCTCCAAACCTAAAGAAGAATCAATCGGAATCACCCGAAGAGTAAACCAACTCATCAGTGGGAATCGGGATCCAACTCTCATCGCATGATAACGTGATGGAATGCATCCACGTTACTCATACTCCAGAAGGTATGCACATACTTGGCAAGTTTCAGTTTCTTTAGAAACTCCCGATATGATTTTTGCCCCATGCTCTTATAACCTTGGCTTTGGTCAAAGTGTCATAAGTCACATGCCAAGTTCTACCCGTCACTATCTTGTCAATTTGAACCCACCCGCACATGCCCCTGACTTTGGCCAATCGGCAGAACGACTGTCCCAAACTAACTCATCTATCTATGCAACAAATGAATACCCAGCAGCTACCAAACACTATGCCTTAACTTTGGCTAAAATGCATAGCTTGAATACTACTGAATACCCAAATGAAGTGACGGAGGGCTACGGCTGGTTTTTGGCGAAAAACCTTTAGCGTAGTAAACTTGATATCGCTGAAGGAACCTGATAGCTTTTTAAAATATAGTGGCGAAAACCTTTTGCTAAAGAGGTCACTCCCGGTAAAGGGATCTCGGCTCTTTCCTCGTGGAATGAGGTGCAGGATATTCCACTGAATACCGCTATGCAAAGCAACTTGTAATCGACTATAGTGAAGTTATTACCCTGACGCAAACTTTTGCCCAAGGGGTCGGTCCCGGTGAAGGGATATCGGCCCTTGCCCCGTCGAATGAGGTGCAGGATATTCCACTGAATACCGCTATGCATAACAAAAGGAAACGTCTTTGTAACAACACTTTTTAAATTTGTTCCAACAACTGTATACAGGTTTGTTTTTACTTTGCGTTGATCAGAATCAACGCAGTCCCATCATTCGATCACACCAGAAAAGAACGAAAATAAAATGTACGTATATGCCATCCGCATTCGTCACTAGGTCCCGTCATCACCCGTTAGGTTACTTAACTAACGACAGAGCGGGGACTGGACTAGCGCGGGTGTAAAACATATACAACATCTAATAGTATATAAACCAATATACAATAATCGCTCCAGGCGTGATAGTATGCAACATTACAGAAAAGTAATAAGCATCACAGAACAATACAGATAATCTGGGATCCCCGAGTTTCACAGAGCCGCTGCTGAAACCCGACGTTCCCCTGTCGTGTGGATAGCCTGTGCAATGAAACCTAGACCCCTACGGGTGCAGCAAGTTACCCGCCAAAACCTGAAGCGAGGCAGTCCCCACAGCATAGTGAATGGAACACCCGGCACTTCACGGAATCCGGTAAATTGAGCACCCCTCCTTGGGTCAACCTGTACCCCCTACGAGTGCGGCGAATAGTCTGCCAATTCTAGAGTGGGGCCCCTCTGCCTCTCAAAGCCATGAGATGCGGACCCGTTGCTTTCCCGAACCCGGCTATCCGTGCACTCCGTCGTGGGGTAAAACCTAGTACAGTAATGAAAAAAAGTACAATAGGTACATCGACCGCAACCTGGTCGTGCCCCAAAAGAATATTATACAACAAGCAGTGACGGCAGTCCACAAGTTGGACGCTCGCCCCGCAATATCAAATGTACAAATAAACTCAAACTGTACTACCATTGCACACTGCTATCCACCACGACAAATCCGCAACATCACAGCACAACACAGAATATCAACGCGAATGTCACGTTCGCAAACCCGTCTAAAAGAACTATAGCAATTAAACGCGTTTACCGATCAAATGACATTCCCGGTCGGAGATATAATGTAAGCACTGTAAACTAACGTGTTTAAATTTCGATCGACCAAAGACCAAATATCAAAAAGTGGGCCCCACTGCTTACTGGTGAACAGTAACAAAACCTGGGCCAAAAAGATATGTACCAAAAATCCCAATTTCCATCAGAGAACCCACTGTCCAAATTTGGGATCATGAACTCCCCAAGTGGCCGCGGATGCGCGGCCAAACCATGGGTTTGGCCGCGTTTCCGCGGCAAGTTGGAGGAATCACGAGACCAAATTTCGTCGTGGTTCTTAGAAAAGCCCGCACAGATTTTTAAGACATACAGAATTAATTTTTGAGACCATTTAAAATCAACAGAAACTGTCGGGCTTAAAAATTGTGATTTTTGCAATTTTCGATTTCCGGTCGGATCGATGTTTTAAAGGCGTTAGCACAAGTTAGTATAGCAAAATGGTGAGGCTCTGATACCACTGTAAGTCTACGTTAGCGCCCCGGCAGTCTACAGACGCCAAAATGCGGAACAAAAACTTTTAACTGGCGCTATCGTATACTTTAACCCGGATCTGCCATTATTGCTAAACTAACATACTGTAAAGATTGTAGAAAGATTGTACCGAACGATCCGATTCCTTCGTTCTTCAACCATCATCCCACGCTCCGTTGCGGCTGCTCCGATCTCGTCGATCTCCGATATCCTCGTCGAGGTGGCACCACATGATCGGTTCTTTAAACGGGCTCCCGCCTCTGACTCGAGGCAACTCGATCGTCAAGTTTTCTAAAAGAGACGACCAAGAATGATGTAGAGAATGAGTAGATGACTTTGTCTCTCTTCGTCCAAGTCCGTGGACGATCGGTTAATGAAGTTGCCGATGGAAATGAAATGGAACAATGAATGAACTATGAAATTTCCATACACTTTAAACTATACTCTTTTCTTTTTAGCAACCATAATTTCACAAATGAGTGAATAGTGGGAGGAGAGAGGGGCCGGCCACAATTATAGAGGAGGGAGGTGATGGTAGGAGGAGGGGGTGACCACATCATGAAGCTTATCATCACAAAAGATCTTAAGCAAAACAAAATGTATTAATTTCAAAGCATGAGTCATAATCATCTAGTCATCACATAATAAATGCCATTAAAGGTTCATGAACCTAGTCACCATCCTAGTCACCCTCTCTAGAATCTTCTAGAACACTGAGTCACTCTCATCCAAGAAAAGATAAATCCGTCTTTAACCGAATGTTAAAAGACGGCTGATAGAAAACTGAAAACTGGCAACTTCCAAAAGTGATCCTGAAACAACTTTCAGGATAACCCCGAAACTGTATAAATATACCCGCATTTATATTACGACCGAATATAAATGCAACTGAGACAAAGATATTATACCTACTCAATATAATACTCGGATCTGGCTTAAACCAAAGCCGACCAGTATCATCTGCCCGAAAACTGACACGTGCGTAAACGTACGTGCATTTTCCGAACCCTGCCATAAAACCATACGGCCTCTACAACGTTTCGCCCGAACTTGGGAAACTATCTGTGGGGGACTCTAATGACTCGTCAGCACCCTGGCAGTGGGTTTAACCACAAACCGTCAGCGGCACTAGCAATGCGTAACGGCTGCCCATGGACTGACCTCAAGGGATGCCGATGAGCGCACTCATCCGGAAAACCCTACTGAGCCTAACAGTGACAATGTATATACAGTCCGGTCCGTTCGTCAATGAGTATCGCATATCCTCCTAGGGGGCTAGTAACGTCAGACCCTCAATAGCAGTATAAGTCGTGTCGGAGTGAAGCCCAATAACACCCTGAGATACTACTGGAGTACCTACCAGTAAATCTCCTGCCATGGCCATGGACTTTGTGTAATGGCTCTCCTAGACACAGCACGACCTCGCCCCCAATACCGGGAGAGACGAATCCCCTGCCGATCCGCTCACGTGCCTCCATATGGCTCGGGACTGTACCCAAAAACTACCTGTTTGCACGACTCCTTTGAGCCGTGGTAGGGTAGAAATCAAAGCACAGTGGGAACTCACACGAGACAAATGACGACCTCAGGTCGATGAACTAACCTGTACACATGTCACCAGGGAACTGCTATCTGACGATAGGTATAGTACTAACTAGCAGATTCCCGGCGAGTCCTGTCCGGTGTACTCATAACCCAATGAGCACCTGTATACATCTTAGGTGATCCAACTGACACCAGTGGCTTGTGAGACCGGCCACCGCCCCTCGTCGGGGTCTCGACTGTACACACCAGTCTACTCCGGAGTATCGATGCCCTATCTCGAAACTCCCACGACTAGGGACTACAATTAAGGATATGCATATAAACTACCCAACTCTCACGTATATGATCGCCATCATACTGTTGGTAGTAAAGCAAGATCCTAAGGGCTCTATCAAAGTGTAACATGCAATCAGTCACCTGAACATGTACACGACTGATAAAGGCAAACCAGATAGCATACTATCATTTCGAGTAAGACTGTGCTACCGGGATAGGTCCTCCGCAATCATTGCAATCACGTACCTGCGATCCAATAATTGACTATGAGGGCACTATCTCCAACAATAACAACAGTTATCGGACAAGTATTGGGATGGCACCATTCACAGCGCTCTACGGATGTAAGTGTCATTCCCCACTGAGTTGGGATGATGTTGGAGACCGTGAACTCCTTTGGCCAGAGATAATCGTAGCAACTGTAGAGGTAGTTCGCACGATCAGGGAGAAAATACGCATAGCATAGGATCGACAGAAGTATTAGGCAGATGCAAAGTGTCGACACTTGGAGTTCCAACCTGGAGAACATGTGTTTCTGAAGATTTCTCCGAACAGAGGAGTGATAACTTTTGGCAAACGGGTGTTCCCTCATAAAAAATTGCTTGTAAATCAGTCGGGCAGAGCCTCACGTGTTTCCCACGTGAGCGCTAGCACCAACATTTAGTAGGATTAAAAAGTCCTATACTGGCGCCACACGTGAAGTTCATGTGAGCGCCGACGTGCAAAGCACGTGATACCTGATTCCGTAAGAATTAAATTCTTAGGCGGCACCCACGTGCATAGCACGTGAGAGTCAGTGCTCAAATTAAAAAAGGTAGAATTAAATTCTACATGGGGAATTATTTTCCTAAAATCTGGGGATATTCTCTGTTAAACAGAGCCGTTGGATCAAAGATACAAGGGTGATTAAAATCATCAAATGACAAAATTAAATTCTATTAGGGGGAAAATATCTCCCCGATCTTTTTAAGTGAGAAAGATATTCTCGGTTGGATCAAAAATCCAATGATAGAATTAAATTCTATATATGGGAAAATATTTCCCTAATCTTGTTAAAAACAAGAAAGTATATTACAGAAATTCACTGGATCAAAAATCCAACGGTGGATAAAATTCTCCAAATAATCTTTGAGACCAATTAAATCAATTTGTATCTCTCAAATGAGAGATTTTCTCAAACTAATTAACAATTTGCATCTCCTATATAAAAGATAGGAGACTTCAAGTCTCACATAAAGAGAACCCCCATAAGTTTCTGCAAACAAAAAATTAGAAGTTGCAACAGAGAATTTAATTCTCTTCGAAGAAGAAAATCTCCCTCCTTTCAAACCCTAAGTAAAGAAAAAGAAGAGATTAAATATATCTCTTTTGCCTATTACAAGTAAAAAACAAGGGTTTAACCCTTCATAAAAGAACTTAGTTCTTCCTCTGATCTCTGATTTGAAAAGCAAATCTCGCCACAAGTTGAGAATTTAATTGTTATCGGGGAGATTCTATTCTTCAAATTCAAAATCTAGGGGAAAGAACTAGATTAAAAAAAAAGAGAGAAGAGAACGTATGTTCTAGGAACTTAATTCCTTTGCAGACAGAGTTTAACCCTACATGAAAGAACTTAGTTCTTATAAAAGAAACAGAGAAACTTAGTTTTCCAATAAAAACGATCCCAGATCTTCAAAACATAGATCTAGGTGATCATTAATGGTCAAAATGCCATTAGCAGAGATTAAATCTCTAAAAAGAAAAGGACTTAGCGCCTCACGTGAAACACACGTGAGTGCCCAAAAGATTCTCTTAAATGGAACTTGGCGCCTCACGTGCTTCCCGCGTGGGCGCTCAAAGCCGAACGCTCAGCGCCTCACTTGCTTCCCACGTGAGCGCTCAAAAATTTAAACTCAGCGCCTCATATGCTTCCCACGTGAGCGCCCAAAACAAAAGGCTCAGCGTCTCACGTGTAACACACGTGAGCGCTGTATAAAAGTGCCGAGCACTATAAATTTAATCAAAATGACTAAGTGCCGAGCACTAATTGGGTAGCGTCCATGTCTGAGCGTCTCACGTGTTTCCTACGTGAGCACCAGAGCCACAAATAAGTGCTTAACACTTTTGAATAAAAAAACTGACCAGATCAAGTCCAAATTGGCTAAGTCTTTGACATTTTCTTACAGCCGAGCTCAAACGCTCTGTTGTTGGATCTTACCTAAAATTTAATGATCTTTAAAATATATCTAAATTAATCTTAGTCTCAAATAGGACTAACATATTCTCAGTTAAAATAAATTGAGCCCAAATGCTCAAATATTTAAGTTTGATCTTAATTTAAAACCAGATTAACGATCCTTAAATAAAACAAAATATTTTTGAACTGATGGAATACATACAACCTAAGTTCAAACCTAACAAATATACAGATTTGGACTAATCCGCTCCCAACGGTCGATGACACGAACTAGTCTCCGTATACAATCCACGAGCAACTTTAACAAACGAAATAACACACGATACGAAGTGAACTACTGGAGAAGGAAAAAGTGGTTATCGTAATCCGATAACGTAATTAACTACAGGAGCTTGCGCCTGTAGGGAAGAGCATCCCTATAATAAAAAAACCCTCATAAATGAGGGGGAATCTGATAAAGTCTGCTACATCGGTCTGCTTCTTAAAATACGAAAGCAGGTACGTAACGAGGCCGCGACGTATTTATTTCGAGAAGGCCATTTTCCGGAATAAATACGCTAAGCCTTAAATAAGCAATATAAAATGACAAGAAAATAAACATGAGATTTAAAATTCAACAATTTTATTTACATTCAACTTGATTCATTTACAATACATGATTTTAATTGAAAGAAAATATAAGGATGGAAATGTCTAAACAGGTGGCATACATAAACTAAGAAAAGGTAACTGGTCTGGGCCTGGGTTTCGGTTTGATCGTGCTATTCCTCTGAGATGTCTACCACTTCAGTCTCCACAGTATCTAACGAACATTCCAAGAAAACATAGAAGGGTGGAATCCCCGTCAACGAACTTTCACTCGGTAAGTCCCAACGAATGAAGTGAAATATAAAGTGTAATGAAAAAGTAAAAGTATAATATGAACAAGTGAGTATGAAGTATGTTGTGTCAGCATGTCATTTAATGTAAACATGACAAGTTTATTTAGTATGCAGTTCTATCGTAATATATGTGAACAAGGATGGTAATATATAACAAGTAGATAAGCATGACAGCTTAGTATGAGTATGGCAAACAAATGTAACATGGCCGTGTGGTGTAAGTATAGTGAATATGCAGTGAATGTAAGTGTCTTAACAGGTCTCTACTTAGGTACACTAATTTAACGTAAGTTCAAGGGTGAATGTCAACTAATCTCAAGGGCGTTCTCAAACCCAACAGGCTGTAATCCAGGGGTAAGGAACCACGGGTCCGAATCAAGTGTTAGTAACAGGACTTTAACCTATTGTTGAAGTATTCCAAACTCAACAGGCTGTAATCCAGGAGCAAGAAAGCACGGGCCCTTATGATAGCTTGCTTGTGTTAGTAAACATGGATTCATGATCTAGTGTGATTCCTGAGATTTCGTTGGATTTACGCATGAACTACCCCAACACCTCGTATATACTAAGTTACAGCTAAAATTACCAACCTTGCTCGAATCCATGAATATATCAGTTTGCAAGATAGAGTTCATGTATATATCAAGTATTCATGTCAAGTATTCTTGTATTCATGTCAAGTTTTATTCATGGTTGAGTCAAGTCAAGTCATGTATTCAGGTTTGATATATGTGTTTTAATTTAGGTATCCAGGTTCATGTTCAAGTATGCATGCTAGACTTTGGGTTCATGTTTGAATTGAATTCTGACTTGAGTTTGGATTCAACTTCATGATCAAGTATTCATGTTTGATTTTAGATTCAGATTTGAGTTTGGATTTAGAAATGAGTTAGATCCAGACTTGAGTCAGACACTTTAAACCGATTTAGATTTTGAATTAGGTTCAGGAGTTATCGGTAACTGCTGCACATGGACGGCAGGATTTGTTCCTTTTTCCAAGACAATTACCATTGATAACACCGTTAAGTTTTCTACCTTAAATAAGCAAGCACTCACTTTCTCCAGCTCCCTGAGGCTCAAGAGAATTGATCCCGCTTAAACCTATATTTACTAAAGTCCTTAAATATTGATATATATATAACTCGAGGGGGTTTTATGAAAAATATTTTTAATATAGTTTCAAAATAACCTCGAGAAGTTATTTATATTATTTAGGGTTTTCATGAATGTGAATTTTATAGATTTGAGGTATTTTAGTGATAAATACTTAGCTTGAATAGTTCATGGTATTTTATTGTAAAACATGTCTTGTATTGATATCTTGATGTATTTTGATGAAACTTGTGAACTTTCAATTTTTTTAAAAAACGTAAGTTTGGTGTATTTTGAAAATATATGGATTTTATAATATTTATATAATTATTAAAAATTAATTTTATTATTAAGTAGAAAATTGCGTTTTTCTTAAAAATCGTATTAAAACCTTTCGAGACCGAATGCTTTGTGAGGATGTCTGCATCTTGCTCTACTAGCCCAAGGATGTGCGATAATCCGCACCATCCAATAGCGGTTCTCCTAAAAAAGGTTGTAGAGGTTTATTTGCAGAGGAATTTTAAAATACAATTCCAAAGAAAACCGTTTTTATAGTAGATATATTTTAATGAAATATTGTGTTCATAACTAAAAATAAGCTCGAAGAGTATCGTACTATGGAAACCATGTGTGTATGTGAGAGGTAGGTCATTACCCTATGATGTTTTCTAAAGATATAGTTAAGCAAAATAATTAAAAATGGTAGATACAAAGTTCATGATATTTTAATGTAAAAGTTGATTTAAAGTTATGTTTCAAATATTTTTGAGTGAAAGTTGGTTTTAAATATTAGTTTTATGTTAACAAATAAGGTGTAGAAATATAAATGAGCAATACTTAAGAAAAAGTGAAATTTCTACGGTTTAGAATAAAATGTCGGTATTAACTCCACTTACCGACATGTTTTGAAAAAAACAAATTTTCAAGAAGAAGAGAGGGATAAGAAGGGACTCACCATTTGATTTTGTTAAGAAGAGGAAGAAGAAGATGGGGAAAGCTTTGGGATGCCACGGGAGCTCCGGAATCGGCTTCAATCTTCGCCGAAAGTTGCTTGTTTGCTAACTCCACTTTACTTCACTCGCACCTGGAAACTTTTGAGAGAATTTTAGCTAGAATTTTCAGAATGAGGATGGACTAGGGCATGGGGTAGTATTTATAGTGTAGAGTTAGAGTTTTGGAATAAAAAAGATGAATTAAAATGCATTAAAAAAATGATAAATGGGGAATTTAGGGGTTTCTGTTTTATTGCATAGTAATCAAACAGTGCAGGGGAGTTAGGGGTAGGGGAAAAGTCATGTGTGCAAAGCCCAGGGTTCATTGGCTACGGGGGGCCTGTCGGTGCCAGCCAAATCGATGTTTCCGCCGATCAATTGGTGAGGGGGAGCCGTCGGATTTTGGACACATTTTCTTGCCTGTATTTAAATCCTTATGCACATGTTTATTTATTCAGACTTTTCATTTTTATGTGCATTGCACGTGTTAACTTTTGGGCTTCCAAAATTTTTAAAAGAAAAATCAGAAAAATATAATGTGTCTGATGGGATTCAAACACAGGACTACGTCACAACAGTGTAAGGATTTTCCAGTGAGCTACAAGTTATTTTCTTGCTGTTCTTAAACAAAATTAACTTATAACTTGTACTCAGGCTGTGAAACTCTATTCTGTATTTTAACAGAAAAATTTCCGTATTATGATTTCAGAGTCGTTAAAACATCTATCCAAACCTCCGATATATGGTGCCATAAATCAACTTGGTATTTTTGGAGAGGTGGGTGGATATATCCAAATAGTATCTGCCCCCAAATTCAGGCTAGACGTCTCAACGTTTCAGTCTGGTCTTCGGCGGTAAACGAATTCTGGCATGTCCGGTGAGATCTCTTCCTCTTTCCACTCCACACTTCGTGTGTCGTGATCGCAAACTAAATCGTAGTTCATCATGTACATGGTTGCCCCTGGATTCGAGGTACTAAAATTTGGTGTCTCGCTTCTGTGCAGAAAATCAATAGGTTCTCACTGCACCGCTTGCAACAACAACCCCCTCTCCACCCCAATTGGAGGAGTGACGTATGGGCCTAATGCGGCTTCCATTTTCTCAATGCCCGTGGGGCAGGTCACACAAGCCACTACCAGACTCTTCATCGGGACTACGCTCCCTCCTGTGAACTTTGGTGCCACAAGGAGAAGCTCCAAGAAAGTCGGTCTTCGATTGGCGGGCAACCACGATGGCTCCTATCAGAAGAAGATATGCGTGCACGATACCCTTACCTTTTTTAAAATTAGTCATCATGTAAATTTCGAGGATGAAATTTTTATAAAAAGGGTAGAATGTAACGACTCTAAAATCGCTGTACAAATATAATTTGTTCAATTTATAGAAAGAGTATTTCATCCTGATTAGGAGTTGTAAGTTAATATTGTTCAATAAAAGAAAAAAAAACAACTTATTGCTTACTGGTTAATACTCTATACTACTGTGCTATAGCCTGCGTGTTCGAATCTCATCAGTCCCAATTATTTTTATAATTTTTATAGAAAGAGTATTTCATCCTGATTAGGAGTTGTAAGTTAATATTGTTCAATAAAAGAAAAAAAACAACTTATTGCTTACTGGTTAATACTCTATACTGCTGTGCTATAGCCTGCGTGTTCGAATCACATGCAATACAAGGAGAACCGAAAAGTTTCAGAGAAATTAAACGAGATAAATGAGGAGTTAAGACCGATTAAAATACTTGGCAAGAGTCTCGAGACACGTAGCGTACATCCGACCGCAAGAACCTACACCAAAACCGCTACCGACGGTTCTATCAGCCCCAAATGCATCCATTCTTTGCCCGTGTGTCCCTTTGACCCCCCTCTACTTCATTTTATTGTTTATTTTATCTAATTTCAACCAGAGACCCTTCAATTCCTCTATTAACACTATTTTTAATTCTTTTTAATTCAATTTTAATTTCCATACTTTCCATACTCTCAAAATTTTCCCTATAAATACCACCCTAAAATCTTGTAAAATTCTCTAAATTCCTAAGTTCAAGAAAGTGTTAAGACTAGTCAAGTGAAGTTAGCGTGAGCCAAGATCGATTTCGAAGACCGAATCCCTCCTCGACGCTACAAGATCCACGAAGACCCACTCTCTTGTTCCTCCCTTTTCAATGCTCCAAAACTGTAACATTTCAGAAAATATAAAATATTATTTTTAGAATTTAATATTAAAATAATATATTTCCCGAAAACTGCCCGATTTGCGAAATTGGGGTTTTCGAAAAAGGGTATAAATATATACCAATAATTGTGAAATAAATGGAAATTAAAATGATTTATTCATTTAATAGTATATTTAAAGGATTTGGCATTTTAAAATTTTTTATATGCAGTTTCGATAAAAACCCGATTAGTGCGCTGCTAATCGCGATTAAGCCAAATCCGTGTTTCTACAGTTTTTCATGGCTAGTGCACCATGTCATGTTGTATTTTGGTTACATGTTGTTTTCTTGTGTTGTTTTGGGTATTTTATGGTTTGGTTTTAAAAGAAATGAGAAAAGAAAAGAGAAAAGGGTAAAAGGGTAAATAGATGAAAGAGTGGGTGAGAATAAGAGAGGATAGAGAGAGAGGGGCTGCCTCATTTTCACCTCCCCCATCATTTTCTTCTCCTTCTTTCTCACTTCCCTCCACCTTCACCCCATGATATCATCTCAAAATATCCATCAAAACCCTAAACCCCTTTCATTAAAATGGTTCACCTCTTTCTCCTCTACACATTGGACCAAGAAAAGTTAGATTTTGACAATCTTGAGGAGCTAGGTTTTTTCTTGAGTTGCATCCATAAGGTATAATTTCTACCATTTAGATAGTTTTAAGTTTCTTTATATTCTAGTTAGTTAGAAATGGGTTTAAGATGTGGATTTGTGAACTTGGAAAATCCTAATGAAGGTTTGAGTGAAATTATGGATTGGTGATGATTGAGTGGCTGTTGAGGGCCGTTTAAGACCTGGGTTTGAGTATAGATTGCAGAATACGGATTTAGGAATTGATTTTGTCGGTTTTGTGTTGAATTGTGAGGGTATATGAGAATCTGGAGTAACCCGAAGACATTAAAAATTATTTAGCGAATACTGGGAGTTGTGGAGGCAACCTGGAGTGTACCCTGAAGACCCGAGCCCCTAACCCAAAGCCCAGGCAGCAGATTAACTCAATTTGGCCGCAAATTGTGGCCAGGGTGGGTTGGAATTGATTCGTATCTGTTCTGTGGTCCCTTTAGCTGTAAATTAGACCCTCCATATGTGCAGAATTGACCAATTTGGCCTAGGGTAAAATCTGGGAGCACATTGGGCTGTTCTTGGCTATTTTTCCGTATTTTGGGATGCTTGGTTTTGATTTTGGGATTTGTATTTGGTCATGTGGCGTTTGAACGTCAACGACTAGGATTTTTAGTCGTGTTTTGCACGCGAAGCTATAGGTTTTAACCTATGAGCGAAACGTGTGCCGTTTTGGTTTTCGACTTGATTTTAATACGCAATTGCGATGTGTTATGATATGTAGGTACCCCACGAGGATTTCGAGACGATGAAAAAGAGGATGGCAATATCGACATCGGCAAGCAAGAGCAAGGTGAGTGGATCTATATCCACGGGGGAAGTCGGGTGGATGGCGTATAGCACCCCCGCAAGTTTTGATGGAATCCGATTCATAGTAAATGGTTAAGGAAATCTTTAATAGAAAACTATAGATAGGCTTAAATGATAATTAGAGAAACTATATTAGAAGCTAAATGATAGTTAGAAGTGATATGATACGGCTAATATGAAATGACAGAATTTGAGGATGATATTTGACGATATTGCCGTTTAGGGTACTATAGGACTAGATAGTCGACGTAGATGTGTCATCCAAACCATACCTATTTCCAAACTGAAGAATCGTATGCATCTTTTAAACAGATACCTTAAGGGATGTTACGGATTTTCAAATGATATCTTTTCTTTAAAAACACTGTAACCCCTACTTTCAAAACTACGATTCGCATCTTTCAAAAAAAAACTGTTTGTATGGTTTGGGTGTGTATATTAGATTAGATACTTATGCTTATAGTAAAGGTAGAATGTGTTTCTAAAATTTTACTTGATGAGGGATATAAATGCGATGAAAAGAATATATGACGCGATATGATGATTTGATGACATGTTGGCATACGAATGCGAGTCGATTGAGATGATGGATACCTTGCCGGTCCCCTGATATGAGATTGTTATGGATGTGACCTGGGACATAGGTATATAGATAAATTTATATATGTTGTGAATCGCTCGTACGTTAGGTCCGTACCCTCCTTGTCTTATAGGTTGATAGGATCCCTTATAGCTTAATGTCGTCGTACGATGATTTTCCGTACGTGATGAGTTTGACTTGAGGTTTGATCTATACCCTTGACTAGAGGATACCGTACGATGGATTGTACCGTACGCGATGTTGTGAGGCTGGATGCCGATTGATTGATTCACCAACTCGATCATGTAGATACGTATACCTTATAGCTTTTAGCTGATGATTTACATTATGCTGCATTCATGTTATTCTCATAGCATTGCTTATACCTGTGTTAGTACACTTACACCATTATCGATGACGCGTATGTCATACTTACACAGATTGCCGGCTCGCACACTTCATCATCGATAATTTCCATGTCACTACACAGTAGGATTACTGCATCATGATATGACTCTTTGCATAATTTACTTGCTATAGTTACCTATGCACCTTCATATGATGTTGCATTTGACTTTGGAGATATTGGGAACCGCAGGACATATTTTCAAAACTGGAATCATTTAAAGGAGCGGTTTTCCCTTAATATGATATATCACTGTTCCATGCTTACATTTCTATCATATGTCGCATATATCATGCTTTATGATTTTACGCATTGAGATATGCTGTTTTCATGAGATTTCTGGATTTGAGAACCGTGGTCATTTTAAAAAAGAGCATGTACTGTTTTAAAAACCCAGTTTCTCTTGATATGATATTTCAGTGCGTCCACCATGCGTTTTCTCGGTTCTGAGACGTGTGACATGTGAAACCCGATTCGAGGAGTGGACGGGGCCGATTGCGGGTACATGGTGGACCCGTTATGGTACCCCGGGGCAAGAAAGAGATGCTGTGTATACAGACGGTGAGCCTGGAAGAGGGACTACTACCTACCGGTGATTGGTTGGGCCTAGCGGATATCCAGAGGATACCGATCGGAGTCGAGAGATGATATGGGCCGATCCGGACTGACGGAGCCCGTGGGCCAATTCGGACTGACGGAGCCAGAAAGATATAAGGATTTACGTGTCGATGCTGGCCACGGGTTTCATGATGTTTTCGGGTGTCGATGTCAGACACCCAGGTTCCATGATTTTGATGTGTCGCGAGGGACACCGTTGATTTATATTCTCAGACTTTCATGCACACTCTTTTATGATATTTATGTGCATACAGACATTGATTATATGGTTGGATGTTATCCACATGCATACATACATTGATTATACTGTTGGATATTATCCATATGCTTATAGGCATTGACTACCTTGTTGGCACATATTCAGACCCAGTCACTCTAGATATCATAGTATTACCTTTATGATATAGTTGACCTATGAGTCGTTGTTTATTCGATTTCTATCTGTTGATATTTTTCTACTCACGAGTTGGCAACTCACCCCCATTGTGCCACAGTTCTTGCAGGTTGACCGCTTAGACCAGTAGCGACTTCGCTGGCACATAGTTGCATTCGGGTGTTTTGCATTGGTAGGTGGGACATTTGTATTGTACCCACTCTTGTATCTATATTTCATATTGTATCTAGTTAACTCCATCAATCAAAATTAATAAATTGTATAAGTAATGAGACTTAGTGAGATTGTGGTTGCGAGACTTAGAGCGAGGGGTTTTCTGCTACTTGTGGTTTTGATGTCTTGCTTATTTCTTTATCTTTTTATGGTGAACTTCACCGTTGGGTGTCGTATACTTATTTATACTGTCTTGCATGGTCGTGATCCGCCGTTTGGCGAAGAGCTAGCTCCCGCTTGGGGATACCTTTATCATTATCTTGTATATGTGGTTTTGGATTAAAATATACAAAGGAGGTGCTGCCCAAATTTTCAAAAAGACGAAACATGTTTTTAAACTTGCATAATCCACTTGCATTTTCATGTTCCTTTTCTGCATTAAGAAAACTTGATTTCAGTATACCTTTATTTCAAAACTTCACCTCCTTTATTTTCTTAAAAAGGTTTAGATTCTGGGTTTCAGCTTACTTGAATTACGTTACGCCTTTAGACGTTGCATGATTTAAGTGCTGATCATGAGCTAATATTTCGGGTCGTGACAAAAACCCGTAAGTCCCTATTTCTCTCTTTCGTTTCGACTCAAACCGTCTTTTAAAATTCATACCGACAAAAGTGGAGTTAACTTTAATTTTTTCTTTTAAACAATTTTTATCACCCTTGCTATGTTACATAATTCACGCTAATACTTCTATAAATTATTCATCTCAATTATTTTTAATGTGTACACAATTTCATGCGAAATAAACATAAAACGAACTTTTTCATATAAATACCATGAACTTTAAAAATAACTTTTTTATTGAAACCTAGAAATATATACCTATAGGAAATTCACAGGGTAACAACCTACCCCATCACACACACTATGGATTTATAGCACAATATTTTGGATTCATATTTAATTTGAAGAATACAATTTTCCTTAAAATACCATTACTTTACAAAACAGTTTTTAATCGATATTTTTAAAATCCTGTGCAATTGCGCCTCTACAACCTTTTTAAGGGAACCTATTTACGGATGGTGTGGGTTATCGCATGTTCTTGGGATAGTAGAGCGGGATACAGAACTCGTTACGGAGAATTCGGTCTCGAAAGAAAATAAAAATATGATTTAAAAGAAAACGATATTTTTTAAACAAAATAAACTTTGGAAAATTATAAAAAATTATGAATTCCTATTTTCGATAAAAACAAATTATGAAAAAACTATATTTTTAAATGAAAAATTAAAATTTTAATAAAATACCACAAAGTTTCCAAAAGTATAGTTTTCATAAAAATACCATAAACTCTTAAAAGCTAGGTTTCATCACTAAAAACCACTAAAACTAAAATAAATTTTTATAAAAACTCTTAATATTATAAATCACTCTCGAGATTTATTTTTAAAACAATATTATAACATTTTTCACAAAACCCCTCGAGAAATGCGAACAATGTAAACAATAAAAATAAATCTTTAAGGACCCTAAATTAATATAGATTTAACAGGTATCATTTCTCTTGAGCCCTAGGAAGCCGGAGAAAGTGAGTGCTTACCTATTCAGGTTAGACAACACTGCATATTAACGGAGTAATCAATGTCAATCGTCTTGGAAAAATACACAAATTCTGCCGTCCATATGCAGCGGTTGTCCGATTATTCCCGAACTTAAGAATTTCAAAACTTAAATCCATTCATAAGATATTTACTATAACCTGAATATAAACTCCACTTGAATCCAACTCACACTCAAACTTGAATACTTGATCTTGAACTTGAACATCTGATCTTGAACTTGAATACTTGAACTTAAATACCCAAACATAAACTTGAATAATTGACTTGACTTAACTGAACCATGAATATAATTTGACATAAATACCTAAATACATGATTACGATTTGAACATGAACTTGTACTCTTTATATTTATGGATTTGGCCAAGACCTGTAAACTTCAACTATACACTACAATATGTGGGGTAAGGGATAGATTGGTACGGAACATATATCGTGGCATGAGAGATCACTTTAAAAGACACCTACATGAATTCACGTGTCGTTATCCTATGGGTTATGACGTGGCCTTGTACTACATGTTACCATAGTCCACGGTGTAATTTGAACTCCTCTCGTATATACTTTCTTTATTAAACTACAAATATCCACGTTAGAATAGCTATCTTATACATGTAAATGATCATGCTTAAATAATTTCATATACAACCTTACATATTCACTTTTTCTTGGTTGCTATTCACTTTATACACCTTTCAACCATTTTTATTTACTTTTTTGGAGTCTTACCGAGCGCTAGTTCGCTGACGACATTCCTCTCTGTTTCTTTTCCCTTAGAATGTTCGTCAGGAGTACCGGACTTTGAGGGGATAGAGTCAAGCCAGGAGAACTTGGATCAGTTCGCTACCCAGCCTGACTACCAGCTCCTTTCTGCATTTACTTTCTATACGCCAATGTTTAGACATTTGTTTAAATCATTGTATGTTTTTATTTCCGACAGTTTTATTTGAAATTTGAATGTAAATAAAGTTGTTGTTTAATTTTATTACTCGTGTTATTCTTATACATTGTTATATTGCTTATTTACGCTTAATGTATTTATTAAGGGAAACAACATTCTTATAATAAATATCTTTCGGGCTTGCCACGCCACTGTTTCCGTCTACTGGGAAGCGGGCGTGATAGTTTCACATGCAGTTAGTGTTGTTAGTCGTTATATGACATCTCCTGGTAATGGCCACTGGCAAGCAGTGAAGTGGATTTTACGATACCTACGAGATACTTCTGATGTGGGGTTGGAGTTTGGAAGGAATAGTGACAATTTGGTTGGTTTCAGCGATTCTGACTATGCAGGTGAGCTTGACAGGCGAATGTCAATCATCGGCTATGTATTTTTTTTACGAGGATATGCCATTAGTTGGCGCGCTTCGTTACAATTTACGGTAGCGTTATTTACGATGGAGGCAGAGTATATAGCCATTGTTGAGGCCGTTATGGAAGCATTCTGGTTAAAGAGACTATTTTTGGAACTTGGTATCCAAGAAGATATCATAATAGTCTACCGTGATAGCCAAAGCGCGATTCATTTAATAAAGGACCAGATGCAACATGACAGAATGAAACACATTGACGTTCGGTATTGGTTTGCTTAGGATGTCATTGAAGAGGAAGAGATAATCGTAAAGAAGGTTGGCATAGCAGATAATCTGGCTGACATGTTGACTAAGTCTCTTTAGTTTGTTAAATTTGAATATTTCTTGAACTTAATTGGAATGCATCATACTCATTGAGCTCTTTAGGAGTTTTGTGGAGAAGGTGGCGCTATTACTAATATTATGGAGGAGTTTTGTAGCGAATGTGAGACAAGGTGAAGATTTGTTAAGTTTGCCTCTTATTCTTATCCCTAGAAGTTTCCCATTGAATTCGGCGTTTCACGGAGTATTTCCTAGCTTTGGGGTCAGCTTCATGGAGCACTTGAGCCGTCTCTAACACACATGCGAGCCGTTTCAATATAGGGTCGAGCCAGCTCAAAATTGTCTTGAGCCGTCTCATACAACCAGAAAAGAAATAGTAATTCCGGAACACTTATGAGCCGTCTCAATGAAGGATTGAGCCGTCTCAAAGAGCCAAAGACGTCTGCCAATGTTTTGGGCCGAATTCTGGGCTGTTTTAGGAAATTCTATTTTGACCCTATTTGCCTCACAGTATAAATAGCAGTTTGTAACCCTAATTAGGTAACTCTTTTGTTTATCTGAATTAAGAGAGAGAAGGTTAGGGTTTTGAGAGGGATTTGTTTGTGAGAATTCATCCACCACTGTAGTCCTTCTATTTCTTCGATTAGTAAAGTGCTTCTCTTTCGCCCGTGGTTTTTCCCGTAAGAGTTTTCCAGGTAAATCTTGTATCTTGATTGGTTTGTGCTCTATTTTTATTGCTTTGTTTATTTATTACTTTTCATTATCACTTTATTGTTTTGTGATCGATTTTGGTGCAACAAAAGAATTTCAGCAGACACTATCTGATTGTAAAAGCAAGATAAATTAGAGCAAATAAATATACTTTTTAAAGTGATAATGATGGGTTGCAGACCAAAATCTCTTTGAAAACAGCTGGAGCAAGTTAACCTATTCCTCTAAGACCAGTTGTGAATCAATTCATACAAAAGCTTGAATTATTTGATTATGGGATATCATTTTATTAAGATACATTAAATCACTTAAAGTTATCAATTGGGCATTGCTAAGTTGGTATAATTTTCCTTTACAAAGTGAGATCATTATTTCGATTCCTAAAAAGATCGCATCTCAAAAAAGAAGAAGAAAAAAAGCACTTCTTGTACTCACAATACCAAATCCATCGTAGCTTCGAAATTGTGATGAAAACAAAAAGTTGTTTATACTCAACGGCCAAGAAATTATTCGTATACTGGATGTGAAAGAGAGAGAAAAAGATGAGATTTGCCGGGCACTATACTTTATATTACATAAAAATGTGTAGGGCAAAAATCTAAATTCAATCTTGTTATCTTGCATTGTTCCTTTTGTATATAATACAAAACTCCAAACTAAATTCAACCCGTACAAAATCTATTGGAATCCTAGACCATAAAATTTTAAATTTAGTTAATTTACACTATTTCTCATGTGTTGTTTTCAAATTAAGAAGTTTATCAATTTCAACCATTACAATCCGTAATCCGTGCATATTTATTTGATTACAAGAATTTAATTCGAATTTAAAGGGATAACTTGTGCTATACCCCAATTTGGATACCGTTTTCCACGCCTTCGATTTATTGCCATTTATTTTCCTCACCGATTTGGAATAGCGATCTATTCTTGTCAATTGTTTTCTTCCATTATTCATGTATATTATGCACCTCATGGTTGAATTGACATAGAAAAGAGTTACTCTCTTCAAAATATCTCTCTCTAACGCCCTCTCACAATTTGGTTCTTTGAACTTCACACGATATCATCATCGTCAATGAGAACTTCAAGAGAATTGGCAAGTTTCATATTCCGAATCAACCGAAAGTATATGAGATTTGAAAGTATCATATTATCTTGGAGATATAGCCGCTGCAATCTGAATACATCAAAAGATTCTCTTCGAGTTGTGAAATTATTTCTTAAGGCCAACCTTCACACGATTTGGTCCGGTAATTTTATAATTTTGTAATATTGAAAACATAAGATTTACTATGACTCCTCATCAAAATGTAAGTACGAATTCGAGTCCTGTGACATGATTGAACTATTTTCTTGATTATTGTGAGAGTACTTGTTAAGATCAGATTCATCTACATTCACTCTGCTTTAATTTTTTCAATAAATTATGCCATCTACATATTGGTATTATGATCTCTATCTCTATATTTTTTTCTTATCTAGAAAATGTGTTTAGATAGAAGTCTAGAAACTCTCTTTTCAACCATAAGTACTCCGTTTCGTTTTCAGGTAGGAAATTCTATTAAAAGAAGATGGATAGAAAGTTACCGGTCTTCCATAACTCGGCTTTTTGGGTGGAAAATTTATAGAATGTTGAAGCCTTGAAGGAGTGTAGAAAATTACTTTTTACCTATTAACTCATCTTTTGGGGTAATTCACACATCCATCACATTTCAAATCCAACGGCAAAAGCAAGACACATGGGAAGTAGGCCCCACGCCAAGTACAAAAGCTGGCGTGAGGTCGCCATCAAGGCCTAACCAAAGATGGTGCTGAATTTGTGTCACCTGAACTGCACACTCTATTGCTCCGAAGGATCAAGTACCCCCATATTTGGACAAACATCACAACTCGAATTATGACATATTTCCCTCCTAATTAAACAAAAATTGCAGGCATCAAAGTGTTCTCCTAATAAAGTGCAAGACCTTTGACTTTGAGTTGTGTAATCAGTTGATTTCAATATAGTTTTCTTTTTTAAAAAATAAGAGTAAATTGTCAAAAAAAAATCAAGCACTTTTTTCCGCTGTAAAAACTCCTTGACCTCAAAGCGGTAGTCAAAACCTCCTAATTTTTTTTTCTGCAGTATTTACATATGGTAGTATGTTATATCTAATCAATTCATACGAACTATTTAGATATTAGATATCGCAGGCTACTGATTAGATATCGAAAAAAACTAGATACAGCAGGAAACTATTAGATATCACGTAAGGAGTTTTTTGATAACTAAAAACTTTTTAAGGAGGTTTTGACCGCAATTTCGAGATCATGAGGCTTTTGACGTGTGGTTTTTTTCTTCTTTCGACAATGTACCCAAAAAATAATCCTGTTTTAAATATCTAGCTATAATCATTTTCTTCCTTTAAGGAAAATGGAATAATTATGCCAACCGTTTCGTTGATAAGACTTGTAATAAGAAGGTGCTCAGAAAGCAAAGATACAAAGCATCTCCCTGGATAGACATGTAGTCTATTCAAGCAACAAAAGCAAGATGAAACAGAAACATACATCGAAGATAGAATGAGTAAGATACAGACATTTTCTCGTTCCGCCTAATGAATTTACTAAATAAGAGGTTTAGATTAATGATAACTAAACCCGTTCTCGATGCCGAATCCGAATCCGAACCCAACCCAACGCTTTGATGCAAAACACAGCAGAAGAACAAAAACTCCTATGGCCTACAACATAACGTTAAATAACTTAAAATGGTTTGAATCAACGTGTAGATCTTCTCTGGATCTTAGGATCTTATTAATCATTGATGTATCCGACCACACGGTTAAGCGGAAGGGATTCGAAACCACGATAATAGGATGCCAGAATAAAAGTTGAATAAGAGAACACAAAAGTCTTGTACTTTTGATATGAGGCTACAAACCATAGATTTTTTTCACCGATCTCTCTCTTATCTCATTATATAGCCTTAGGAAAAACATGATGGACGTCCGAGATTCGATCAAACCCTGAACGCTGGTCCTTCTATTGTTCGGCTTTGGCCGACCCTAATTGCCCGTACCTAATGGTGCAGGCGCCCTAGCCACTCCGAGCCTAAGTTAGGCTCGATGCTTGGGAGTGTCGGGTCCTCAACTTTGACTCCACCCGCCTACTTTCTTAGACGGGTTTGGGTCGAGTCATGCCTAAGTCCAACATTCTCCAACTTGTATAGTCACATGGCACCGTCAAATGCTGTTGCCATCTGTGTTCTCGATCCTGAGACCTGAGTGCATACATGCTTTGCTACTGTGCAACTATTGATACCTTCAAGCGGGTAGTCTTACAGCTAGGTTTTCTATGACTGACACAAGGAACTTCCTAAATAACAATGTTTGTTTTGACAGTTGATATCATACGCATACCTTATATCGAATTTTCTTATGTTTGATCCATATAGATCATTTATTAGAGTTTCCCATATAGGAATCGTCGTCTTCACGTTTATGTGGATCAACTCAAGATCTAACTACGCTGCTATTGCCAAGTAAGATGAACAAACATAATCCTCACCACTTAAGAAACGTTTCCTTTTAGTTTGTGCTACTAAGTTAGGTTTATCCTTTCGCCACCAAACATGCTTTTTATCTATTGATATTGCCATTTTTCTTCGCTTGACTCTGAAAACTCACTTGTTCTCAATAGTCTTGCGTCTATCTGGCAAATCGACCAAATCCCAAACTTGATCGCATACAAGTACGTGACAAGCCCGCGACGTATTTATTCTGAGAAGGTCTCTTCTCGAAACAAATATGCTAAGCGTTTATAACCAATATAAAATAGGATAAGAATGAACATGATAATGAAAAATCCAAATACGATATATTTGCATTTCAAATTTCACAGAGTTTCAAACTAATACAAGATATCTTAAACAAAAAAGTACAATAACAAAGAAGCCTTAAATAAGAGGTATACTGAAAATAACAACTGAAATGGAAACTAGTCATCCGCTTCTGAAGAAAGATGGTTGCACTCCTCTTCCGTAGGCTCTATCTCCTCTGTCTAAGTCACCTGACGCACATTCCGAGAAAAGAAAGAAACATGATGGAATCACTAGTATAAAGATGCCCTGCCCTTATGGATGGGAAAATCCGCAGGGGCAATTTTAGGTTGCCCCTACTGTTCCCACCGTGGAGACGAAGCATACCCCTACGGTTTAGACCGTAAGAGCATATATACAAAAAAATTGTAAAAATTTAACATATGCAGTTGCCCCTACGGTGCCGCAAGAGAAGATCCTATGGTTTGCACTGTAGGGGCAAAGTTGGGCATTAAAAAAAAATAAAAACCAAAATTTTCTCCTCACCGTTCCCACAGTACTCTAATAATCTCCAAAATTATTTCCCCCAAAAAATTCCCCGCCTTCGTTGCCTCCTCCAACCTCTTTGCTTCTTCCCTCATTGCCTCCTCCGACCTCCAGCACCCTCGTTTTCCTCCGTCGAGATCTTCCCCAGCCGCCGCTCGAGCTCGATTAATCGTCACTTCGATCGCGCCTTCCTCGTCAACGTTGATCGCCGTCCTCGTCATCAACGTCGAGCTCCTCCCTGTCTTCCTCTTCAATGTCGAGATCTTCAACCGGTTAGTTAATTTATTCAAATTAAAATTTTATTTTTCTAAATAGAATTTGGTGGGCAGGGCTTTAATTTATGGGTTAAAGTTAATTTGGGGATTTTGGATTATGGTGGTGGTGGATGGTGATGGCTGTTATTGGTGGTGGTAGCTGTGGTGGTGGGTGTCACGCCCCGCTTCCCAAAGTGCGCTAAGATCGGCACATGATAGAGCCAACCATGCTACCTGTGGATATGAAATATCCCTCCACAGTCACATTACGGCTGTCTATAAAATATCAAGAACATGAAAGTAAAATAAACTATCTAGTACATATTCATGAGCCAGAATAAACGAGTCAAGAAATAAAATGCGGAAGCAATAGATCCAATAAACAATAATTGTTGGAGATAGTGCCCTCAGAGTCAATTATTGGATCACAGGCACGTGATTGCAATGATTGAGGGAGGACCTATTCCGGTAGGACAGTCTTACTCAAGATGATAGTAAGCTATCTGGTTTACCATTATCATCGTGTACTGCTTTAGGTGACCTTACAGGTCACTATTGCACGTTGATAAAGCCCCTAGGATTCATGCTTGACTGCCAGCAGTATGAGGGCGATCATATACGTGGGAGCTGGTAGTCTATAAGCACATCCTTAAAAGGTCCCTAGTCGTGGGAGTTTCGAGACAGGGCATCGATACTCCAGAGTAGACTAGTGTATACAGTCGAGACCCCGACGAGGGGCGGTGGCCGGTCTCACAAGCCACTGGTGTCAGTTGGTTCACCTAAGATGTATACAGGTGCTCATTGGGTTATGAGTACACCGGACAGGACTCGCCGGGAACATGCTAGTTGGTCTTATACCTGACGTCAGATAGCAGTTCCCTGGTGACATGTGTACAGGTTAGTTCATCGACCTGAGGATCGTCATTTGTCTCGTGTGAGTTCCCACTGTACTTTGATTACTACCCTACCACGCTCAAAGGAGACGTGCAAACAGGTTTTAGTTGGGTACAGTCCCGAGCCACATGGAGGCAGTGAGCGGATCTTCAGGGGTTCGTCTCTCCCGGTATTGGGGGTGAGGTCGCGCTGTGTCTTGAAGAGCCATTACACGAAGTCCTTGGCCGAGGCAGGAGATTTACTGGTAGGTATTCCAGTAGTATCTCAGGGTGTTCTGGGCTACATTCCGACACGACTTGTACCGCTTTTGGGGGTCTGACTTTAACCAACCCCCTAAGCCTGCCATGCGATGCTCATAGACGAACGGACCGGACTGTACGGATATTGTCACTGACAGGCTCAGTAGGGTGTTAGGCTGAGTTCGCTCACAGACGTCCCTTATGGTCAATACCTGGTAGCCCGTTACGTATAGGCTAATACCTCTGACGTGCTAGTGGTTAAATCCACAACCAAGGTGTTGACGAGTCTTTAGAGTCCCCCACAGACAGTTGCTCAAGTTTTCGGGCGAAACGCTGTAGAGGCCGTATGGAGATATGGCAGGGTTCAATCAGATACGTGCGGTATTGCACGGATCCTGATCGGACGGTTTATACTAGCGGGCTTTGGTTTAAGACGGATCCTAGTATTGTATAGTGTAGATTTTGTCTCATTGCATTTGTATTCGGTCGGAATACAGATGCGGGTGTGTATACACAGTATCGGGGTTTTCCTGTAATTTATTACGGGATCAGTTTTTCGAAGTTGCCAGTTTGTTTTCCGTTTCGGCCATTTTCATTTGTATCTTTCCTTGGCCGGAAATTGGTGTAGGAGGGCCTATGTGTAAGCATGCAAATTTGGTTAGTGGAGGGTGTTCTTTGCATATTGTTGTGTCATGATCACTTGTCTTTCCTTAGTCATCATGGCTTGACTTGTGGTGTCATGATGGTTGTGGTGGAGTGTTGGATTTAGTTTGTTATCATGCTTGATGATGATGAAGGGTTATGGTGATAGATAAGAGACTTGCCTTTTTTCCCTTTACACTTTATCTTGCATTATTCTTATCCATTGGTATTATTCCTCACTTCACTCCATTCTCACCCCACCACCAAGCATGGCCGGCCTTGAAGAAAGGGGGCTGTCCCATGTTTTTGTGAGGGGAATTTTGTTCTTTTGGCTTCACAAAATCCATTTAGCTCCTCCTCCAAAAGCATATATCTCATACCTCCACTATATGGCAACTTCCTCTACCCCAATAGAGACAAAGAGCACTACACATTCTACAGCAAATCTTGGGCACGTCGACTCGCCAACTTCGTGCCCGAGTTGCCTCGGACCAGAGGTTGGAGCCCGTAAAAGAAGCAGGCGATGTGGTGCCCTTCCGGCGACGTGATAGAGACCGGAGATTCCGCAGGAGATCGGGACGACGACGAGAAGACCGGAGGACACGGATCACTCGGTATATCTCTCTACCCCTTCCCTTGATAGCTAGGACTAGTTTAATGGCACGATCCGGGTTTATAGTGCGCGGTGGTGCCGGTATAAAAAGTTAAAGGAAAGCATCGCTTCCGCATTCCGGCATCGGATTGACGGCCGGAGCGCCGCCGTGCACTTACAGTGGTATCAGAGCCTCGCCATTAACCTAGTCTAGCTTGGTCTAATGTGTTTACATTTCCGATCGAACAAAAATGGCAAAACCGCGTTTTCATGTGCACAGTTTCTGTCGAAATTTTTTTGGCTCCAAAATTTTTTCAGGTTATTGCAGAATGATGTGCAGGGAATCCTAAGAACACTGTAAAATTTTGATGACCCGATCCTTCCATAGGACCGCGGAACCGCGGCCATAACCCCTCTTTGGCCGCGGTTCCGCCGCAGGAATTTAGTTTCATTCCACCAGTTTTTTGCAGTGGGATTTTGGGCTGAAAATAGGGGTTTTGGTATATTCTTTTTGGGCCCAGAATTTCTTTGATTGCTACAGTAGAGCTTGGGGCCCACTTGGGTAAATTTGATCGGTCGAAAATTTTAAAACACATTAGTTCACAGTATTTACATTATATCTGCGACCATGAATGTCACTTGATCGGTAAATCCTGTCTAACTGCTATAGCCCGGTTAGACGGATTTGCGAACGTGACATTCATGTTGATGTTCTGTGATTGTGCTGTGATGTTGCGGATTGGTCGTGGGGGATAGCTTGGATGCAATGCTAGTACAGTTTTTGTTGTATTATGTACATTTGATATTGCGGGGCGAGCGTCCGACATGTAGACTGCCGTCACTGCCTGTTTGTATATTATTCTTTTGGGGCACGACCAGGTCGAGGTCGATATACCCGTTGTATGTATATTTTACTTTCTGTACTAGGATTACCCCAAGGTGGGGTGCACGGATAGCCGGGTTCTAGAGGGCAACAAGCCCGCATCTCATGGCATTGAGACGGAGGGGGCTTCACTCTAGAATTGGCAGGCTATTCGCCGCACTCGTAGGGGGTACAGGTTGACCCAGGATGGGTGCCCAAGTTACCGGATTCCGTGAAGTGCCGGGTGGTCCATTCATGTTGCTGAAGGGGGCTGCCTCGCTTCAGGTTTTGGCGGGTAACTTGCCGCGCCCATAGGGGTCTAGGATTTCATTGCACAGGCTATCCACACGACCAGGGGAACGTCTGGTTTCAGTAGTGGCTCTGTGAAACCCGGGGATCCCAGATATCTGTATTGTTCTGTGATGCTATACATTTCTGTGATGTTGCATTTTATCACGCCTTGAGCGAAATATTATATATTGATATATATACTTGTAGATGTTGTATATGTTTTGCATCCGCGCTAGTCCAGTCCCAGCTCTGTCGTTAGTTAACTAACCTAACGGGTAATGACGGGACCCAGTGGCGAATACGGATGGCATATACGTACGTCATTATTTTCGTTCTTTGTGGTGTGATCAATTGATGGGATTGCGTTGATTCGGATCAATGCAAGTTAAAAACAAACCTATTCTGATGTTGTTGGAACATTTTTCAAAAAGCTGTTATTGCAAGGGCGTTCTCTTTTGTTTTGCACAGTGGTATTCGGTTATGAATATCCCGCTCCTCAGTCGACGAGGCAAGGGCCGAGATCCCTTCACCGGGAGTGACCCCTTGGACAAAAAGTTTGCATCAGGGCAATAACTTCACTATAACCGATTACTTTTGCTTTGCACCGTGGTATTCAGTTGGAATATCCTGCACCTCATTCTACGGGGAAAGAGCCGAGATCCCTTCACCGGGAGTGACCTCTTTAGCAAAGGTTTTCGTCACTATATTTTTATAAAGCTATCCAGTTCCTTCAATGATATCAAGTTCATTACGTTAAAGGTTTTCGTCAGAAACCATTCGTAGCCCTCCGTCGTTTCATATGGGTAGTCAATAGTATTCAAGCCGTGTATGTTGGCCAAAGTCAAGGCACAGTGATTGGTAGCTATTGGGTATTCATATGCAGCATAGATAGATACGTTGGTTTGGGGCAGTCGTACTACTATTTTGGCCAAAGTCAAGGGTATGTACGGGTGGGCTCAAATTAACCTGGAGAATGACGGGTAGAACTTGACATGTGACTTATGATATGTTGGCCAAAGTCAAGGTCATAAGAGCATGGGGTAAAAATCACATCGGGAGTTTCTAAAGAAACTGAAACTTGCCAGATATGCGCATACCTTCTGGAGTGTGATAACGTGAGCGGATTCCGTCACGTTATCATGCGACGATAGTTGGATCCCGATTCCCACTGATGAGTTAGTTTACTCCTCGGGTGACCCCGACTAATTCTACTTTCAGGTTTGGAGGAGAATTTGAGCTTACAGTGGGAGGTTTCCAGATTAGATAAATTGGTAACCATTCTGATCTAGGTTAGAGTGCACGCTGAGTGTTTCTTTTCTCTCTCTCTTTGGCAGCGACCATTGACCCGACCCTAAGACTATGACTCAGTGACCAAAATTGACCGAACCTTCTTAAACATTAGATTTTGGATTGTTAGAGTTGCAAACCTCATTGCCACTCCTACTTTTACCCTTTTCTCTAGGACACCCCGTATTACTGCGAACATCCACTTCTATTGGACAAAACCATTGTATGGTTAGATACGAACTCGAAGGAATTTATTCGAGGATGGTTTCCGGTTCTGGTGAAAACGAATAGGACTATTCAGTTGTCTTTTCCTTTTACCTTCTCTCAGGTTGCGAGTACTCCTTGGTTTAGGAGATAGTACACCTATTACGCAAATTGGATAGTCTTCTTCCAAACCATAGGCAGGTGCCGACCGGTAGGAAATGAAGAAAACCAATTAGCCTAACGATGGTGTACAGAAGGTATTAAGTAACGACATATCAAGGGATTAGTAAGAGGGCAAAGTAAATTGCGACTGCTATTCACGACCAAACCAAGTATTTCTTCGCCAATCCTAAATCACCTTTGTATTTCTCCAGGACACTCCGTATCACTACGAAGATCCACAGTTTATTGGATACTCCATCATATGGTTATATACGAACTCGAAAGGAACTTGTTCCAGTTCGGGGATGGATTCTGGTTCAGGAGAAATAGGAATAAGGTTTATTCGGTTGTCTTTTATCTTCACCTTCTCTCGCATTGCGAGTGCTCCTAGGATTAGGACAGTACACCCATTATGCTTATTAGATAGTCTTTTTCCAAACCATAAGCTGGTGCCGAAAGGTAGGGAAGGAAGAAAACCATTTGGCCTAAAGGGGTGTGCAGAAGGTAATGACTAAAGACATATAAAGGGATTTGGAGAGATGGCAAAGAATTATACGGTTACAGTTGTGAATCTGGATAATGGAAGAGGCATTGCTAGGAATACCCGGATACCCCATCGAAACATTTCAATGTTTCAGTTTCACTGTGTACTGTTAAAGGAAAACTGATTTCCCAATTAGACACTTACTCCAGGGTATGTATTTACCAGGTATGATTCTCACATCAGTATGGTTTTACAGATGATGAGTGGGAGTAAGTTATTGGGAATTGGGTGATCATCCTCATTATATCGGGATTCGTTGTAATCGGTGATATTTGAGGAAGTCACCTGGGTTGTTTGCCGGACGGCAAATATTTGATTTTGAATATCCGCTGTTATGCACCAATTTCAAATTGATATATCTGTACGTCTATTTTTATATAGTGAGATATACCTTTTTGAAATTATGTCCATGACATTTACCTATATCAGTGGATGGTTAGGTAAGGAACATTAAACAACGGTGTAATTCTTCTTAACCAAAGGTACAGTTTTCAACCTACGACACACAGGGATTGAGTTATCAGACTCAAGGGACTTATACAGAGTATTGTATATTGTCCAGTGTCCATGTGGACAGAGGGGTTGGTTCTCGTACTATATTCGGTTTACTTATGACTTCTCTAGTTTTTAGACAGGTGTTTCGCGGAAACACAGGGTCCGAATTTTGAGAAGTTATAGGTATATGAATAAAGTAGAGAACCAGGTGTTGCAAGTATCAGGATTCTTCAAAGTGATCGAAAATGTAGATACTTGTGTATGGTATTCAGTTGATAGTAATGATTAAGAGAACTTGCTTCTCTTTCGGGTTACTCATAATTGGAAACATTCCTAAGTTGAGTAACGCTGATCGGCCTCTTTCCATTTAGTTGACATGCACTGGAAACAGCTGCATGATTTGAATCTGGTTCAATTAAATCAGTGCCTCTGGTCCTATATTGGATATAGAACAGTTCATAAGTTAACGATGTTAAGGTACGGGGAGTTGTCCGGCCTATGCTTAAAACCAGACTCTGGATAACTCAAGGCACGTTTCTGTAATGGCTGTTTGTGGGTTGACCCAGGCTATGACGGGGGTTGACTTTCTACCATCTGGAAGATCAATAGTGATATTGTTCTAAACTCGCTACAGTTTTAATAAAAATGGATTTTTTTCAGAAAACAGTAGTGGGAGTATGGTAGAACTGGAAGTGATTCCAGAACCACAAACGATTACTGAAGATTTGATAGGAACCTAAAGATTCAATCTGGTTTGACATTCCATTGGCCACTCCGCAGATAAGGTGGGTAACTTCAGGCACCCGAGAGTTACTCCGGTAGCCTCAAGGACGGTGACAGGGAAGTTCTTGTTTACCCAGACTTGCCATTGCTGTTGTTCCAGACTGTGAGACCCGGCAGGAGGATGAGTATAGCGTCGTTCTAAACTGGCTTTAGAAGTGTACGTCTATATGACTCTGCCAGAGGGTTGTCGTAGTCAGTGGGAGCAGCGGAAGCATTGGTGGACAGGTGGCTTATGTCTATTTATAGACTAAAGCAGATATAGCGGAGATAGATCATCTATTTCTGATGTGACAGTCATAGGTTTGACTTCATCAGAATAGGGGATGGATCTGTTCAGAAGGTAGTAGGGTGTGTTGTCATGGTATTTAGATAACATACACAGAGTAGGAAAAGAAACTCCTATACTACGATCGGTTATACTTTGGTCGTCACACAGTGGTTTCTCCACAAAAGAAATGGATTTCATATCAAACATTCTGGTTACTGGATCTATTGTTTTAGATCTAGATTTGGGTAGTTTCCCAATCTGGGTACTTAGACAGCATTCTAAGAGTATTTAGAATGGATGACTCCTGGCACGGTAGTGTACCTGCAGGTGATGGAGTCACCCTCTCTAAAGGTGTCTTACAGACTAAAGGGGAGAGGGATGCGCATGATTGGCAGATCACTTGCTTAGGCAATTGAGTCAATCATGAGATGTCAAGTACCACACCAGATGTTGTTCTTGCACTAGATGCAATAAGTTGACATTGATCCTATCCTGGAGAAACAGTCGGAAGCAGTTTTAGAACATAAGTGGATGTTCTAGGGATATGATAACGACAGCCTCATTCGGGAGACAGTTATCATTCCAGGCTTCCAAGGTGACCTGGACGACAAGGAGGTTGTCAGAGTTATAGTTTTCCTTCTGACGAGGGGCAGTATTTTGGACAGGTGGTCCAAGGCAATACTGAGGAAGGCATGGCGCAGGATACTGATTAAGTTCAGTTGACGATACAGTCTACGAAGTTTGGATATGGAGTTCATTTATGAGCTAGGTCCCATCAGACATCCAGACACATTCTAAGACAGGTATTGCTCATTTCGGGAGATGGGTTTCTCCGCGAACTTGAGATATAGAGAGACATAGAAAGAAACATCAATGCGGATCCACTCACTGAGGCTATTCCTCGAACGCAATAGTTTCGCAAATGAGCTTTGTGAGACTGACTAGTAGAGGAGTTGGGTGTTCGGTATCACACGGGCTGTGAGTATGCGACATCGCAATAATTAGCCTTGAGTGCAAGTGGGAGATTGTTGGAGATAGTGCCCTCAGAGTCAATTATTGGATCACAGGCACGTGATTGCAATGATTGAGGGAGGACCTATTCCGGTAGGACAGTCTTACTCAAGATGATAGTATGCTATCTGGTTTACCTTTATCATCGTGTACTGCTTTAGGTGACCTTACAGGTCACTATTGCACGTTGATAAAGCCCCTAGGATTCATGCTTGACTGCCAGCAGTATGAGGGCGATCATATACGTAGGAGCTGGTAGTCTATAAACACATCCTTAAAAGGTCCCTAGTCGTGGGAGTTTCGAGACAGGGCATCGATACTCCAGAGTAGACTAGTGTATACAGTCGAGACCCCGACGAGGGGTGGTGGCCGGTCTCACAAGCCACTGGTGTCAATTGGTTCACCTAAGATGTATACAGGTGCTCATTGGGTTATGAGTACACCGGACACGACGCGCCGGGAACATGCTAGTTGGTCTTATACCTGACGTCAGATAGCAGTTCCCTGGTGACATGTGTACAGGTTAGTTCATCGACCTGAGGATCGTCATTTGTCTCGTGTGAGTTCCCACTGTACTTTGATTACTACCCTACCACGCTCAAAGGAGACGTGCAAACAGGTTTTAGTTGGGTACAGTCCCGAGCCACATGGAGGCAGTGAGCGGATCTTCAGGGGTTCGTCTCTCCCGGTATTGGGGGTGAGGTCGCGTTGTGTCTTGGAGAGCCATTACACGAAGTCCTTGGCCAAGGCAGGAGATTTACTGGTAGGTATTCCAGTAGTATCTCAGGGTGTTCTGGGCTACACTCCGACACGACTTGTACCGCTTTTGGGGGTCTGACTTTTACCAACCCCCTAGGCCCGCCATGCGATGCTCATAGACGAACGGACCGGACTGTACGGATATTGTCACTGACAGGCTCAGTAGGGTGTCAGGCTGAGTTCGCTCACAGACGTCCCTTTTGGTCAATACCTGGTAGCCCGTTACGTATAGGCTAATACCTCTGACGTGCTAGTGGTTAAATCCACAACCAAGGTGTTGACGAGTCTTTAGAGTCCCCCACAGACAGTTGCTCAAGTTTTCGGGGGAAACGCTGTAGAGGCCGTATGGAGATATGGCAGGGTTTAATCAGATACGTACGGTATTGCACGGATCCTGATCGGACGATTTATACTAGCGGGCTTTGGTTTAAGCCGGATCCTAGTATTGTATAGTGTAGGTTTTGTCTCATTGCATTTGTATTCGGTCGGAATACAGACGCGGGTGTGTATACACAGTATCGGGGTTTTCCTGTAATTTATTACGGGATCAGTTTTTCGAAGTTGCCAGTTTGTTTTCCGTTTCGGCCATTTTCATTTGTATCTTTCCTTGGCCGGAAATTGGTGGAGGAGGGCTTATTTGCAAGCATGCAAATTTGGTTAGTGGAGGGTGTTCTTTGCATATTGTTGTGTCATGATCACTTGTCTTTCCTTAGTCATCATGGCTTGACTCGTGGTGTCATGATGGTTGTGGTGGAGTGTTGGATTTAGTTTGTTATCATGCTTGATGATGATGAAGGGTTATGGTGGTAGATGTGAGACTTGCCTTTTTCCCTTTACACTCTACCTTGCATTATTCTTATCCATTGGTATTATTCCTCACTTCACTCCATTCTCACCCCACCACCAAGCATGGCCGGCCTTGAAGAAAGGGGGCTGTCCCATGTTTTTGTGAGGGGAATTTTGTTCTTTTGGCTTCACAAAATCCATTTAGCTCCTCCTCCAAAAGCATATATCTCATACCTCCACTATATGGCAACTTCCTCTACCCCAATAGAGACAAAGAGCACTACACATTCTACAGCAAATCTTGGGCACGTTGACTCGCCAACTTCGTGCCCGAGTTGCCTCAGACCAGAGGTGGGAGCCCGTAAAAGAAGCAGGCGATGTGGTGCCCTTCCGGCGACGTGATGGAGACCGGAGATTCCGCAGGAGATCGGGACGACGACGAGAAGACCGGAGGACACGGGTCACTCGGTATATTTCTCTACCCCTTCCCTTGATAGCTAGGACTAGTTTAATGGCACGATCCGGGTTTATAGTGCGCGGTGGTGCCGGTATAAAAAGTTAAAGAAAAGCATCGCTTCCGCATTCAGGCGTCGGATTGACGGCCGGGGCGCCGTCGTGCACTTACAATAATAATCTGGAATGAACGTCCAAAATACAGGCTCACATCAGGAATGAAAACGCTGAAAGGAAGCTAATCTAGAATACTAACAGGTCTTCACTGCTCGGCCTGTACACTGAAATACTCCTGATCGGCCTTCTGCAAAGGTAGAGGATCTGGGCCATGCAAAACCCAGACGTCAGTGCGTCATAATATCAAAAATAATATAATCAAGGGATAACAGGATATGCAGGCATGAGTATAAACAGTAATAAAAGTATAACAGTAACACGAATAAGGAACTGTGAAGAGTATAAGCACATGTGACGTGTGGTGAGTAATCTGAACGAAATACTGGGTTAACCACTCTCAAGTCTTTGAAATCAATTTAATGAATCGTCAATGTAAGTCAATAGTATCCCGTGCATGCTCGGGACCACGGTCAAGATTCTCGAGCTGAATCCGAGACGTGCCGCTAGGCGGTAAACAGGTAACTGTACAGATGAATGATGTCAGCAGCATCATCCCGGGGCTGGCCTAGCCCATAAAACCGATCAGTATAGGCATCGAACTGTCGAGTTACAAGTCAGGTTTCATCATTGATTTCCCCATACCCCCAAGTTATGTGTTCAAGTCAGGTATTGTTAAATCTGAGACTAATGCCAACACGGGATCAAGCAGGAACAGGTTTGTCTATACAGACAACAGGATATGTCCATCGGGACAACATGTCAAGATTGTCGGCATTAGAAACAGAATCAGGTAACATGTCAAGTAGTGATATATCAGGTCATGTCAGGTAGTGTACATGTATCAAGTCATGTCAAGTAGTCGTGTATCAGGTCATGTCAGGTAGTGTACATGTATCAAGTCATGTCAAGTAGTGGTGTATCAGGTCATGTCAAGTAGTGCACAGGTATCAAGCGGGTGCTCATAATCAAACTGTAGCAAGTATGGAATCACGGTATAAGTACGGATGTACGATAAAAGTATGGATGCACAAATATTTACTAGGGGTTACCCTATGACTAAGTAGGATGCACAATATTAAGCATGGGGTACTAATGTAACAATAATATGCAACAATGTGACATAGCATGCAAATTGATATAAAGAATTAATGGTATGGGTGCACAATAAAACATGGATGCATAGTTAATTATTAGGGGTTGCAACTGTAGCTCCATTACTATGTAGGATGCACATTATCTAGCATGGGGTGTTACTATAACAATAATATGAGTTAATGTGATTTATAGATGCAATTATTTTTATGTTTACCGAATATGAATGCAAACGGGCATATGAAAACAGTAAAATGATATTAGGGGATGTACAATACACTAAATATTAAATGTTATTGTTAATATGGATGTAAAATGTATCCTAGCATGTAGCAAGATAAACTTGCCTCGATGGATCATGATACGGATACACACGACACGTCCGATGTCGGTAAATCTTTGCAACGCACACACGGCACGCAGGACATGTCCAAGTGATGCAAGAGGGTAATCACGCAGGTAAGGTACGACCTCTGGGTCGTCTGGATCGTCGGCGTCAAGCACGGCTCCGGCAGGTGATCACCGGAAAGAAACGAGATCAAGAAAGAAGAAGAAGAAGGAGGAGGAGGAGGAGGAGAAAGAGAAGGAGGTTCTCAGGTAAGTCTCTGGAACAGAGACGAGGCGAGGGTGATGTCGACGATGATGATGGAGTCGGGTCGCCGGAGGTGAAGGAATGACGACGAGGTATGCGGTAATGGTTGGAAGACAATGGGTTCTTAGGGTTCGGGTGTTATGCAGGGGTGATCTGGGAAGGAGGGGAGAGTATGAAGAGTGGAGGAGGTAATGGAGGTGGTGTCGACTAAGGGCTTCCGGCGATGGGGTTTGCCGGCGAGGTTGTTGAGGAGGTCGACCGCGAAGAGATGGGTTGCAGTTGGGCTCGGGATTCTTGGGAATGTGGGTTGCAGGGGATGGAGAAGGAAAATGAGAGGAGAAGAGGAAGGTGGAGAAGGGGGACGGTCGACGGTGATGGTGAGCGCAGAGGTGAGGCGACGAGTGTGTGCAGTGGAGGGTTCTTGGGTCATCGGGGAAGGAGAGGTGAGAAGGTGGATGAGGAGGATGTGAGAGGTCGAGGAGAGGGAGTCGATGGTGTAAGGAGACGGGGGGTGGAGGTTGAGGCGGCGACGACAGTGAGAGGCTAGGGTTAAGGTTTTCTCGCAGGCAGCGGCGGTTTAAAATGAAGAAGAAGATAGAGGAGAAGGGAGGTGATAATAGGGTGTGTTAAGGAAGGTGAAGGGATTCAATAAATGAATAGTGGATGCGAGAGGAGAGAGAGGTGTGAGAAGAGAGAGAAAGGAGAGGGAGAGAGAGAGCTGCGGGGAGAGAGAGAGCTGCGGGGAGAGAGCAGGTGGGGTCGGAGAGAGAGGGAGAGAGAGTTGTTATTATAAAAGATTTTAGATTTTTAAAAAGATTTGTTCGTTTAGTAAATTTTAAATGTATCAGATTAAATAAATATTATATTGAATAGAAAATTTGGATTTTTTGGTAAATACAGATTTAGTCCAAAACACGCCCGAGTCGGGTCTAAAATTTAGCTTCAAAATACGAAAAATATATGCAACGACCAAAATTAAAAATGAATGTCCGGATAACGAAAATGCATACCCCGAAGAACGGATGCACGTACGTGCGCGTAGCCATCCAAACAAGTCCGTTTCACTGAACGGGACGAGAACAAGATGCATGGATGTTACCACGGGGTTAGGGGTACCACGCAGGCCATGTAATGTATTTCTAAAATATTTTATGTTACTTAAAATGTTATACTGTAAAAATGTAAATGCTAGATAAAATGCCAGTATGCAAGATGTATAAATTAGAATGAAAGTGCACGAGTCTACGTAACAAGTCAGGATAAATTATAGATATGAATCAAGACTGGTTTCAAGCAAGTGGGTCGGGTCGGATGCAATAAAATGTCAAAACACCATTCGCACCCAAAACAAAATAAATCAAGAAATACCATAAATAAAGAAATACATGAACTAGAAATGGTATAAAAGAACCAGGGTGTTAAATTATACCCAACTACAAAAAGAATTTCGTTCTCGAAATTTCAGGAACAAGAAAAGATAAGAAATCAAGAATCTACAAGAACAGGTGTGGAAACTTCTGTCAAATCTCATCTTCTCGTTCCCAAGTCGATTCTCCATGCGAGCGATTTTCCCAAGAAACAAGTACAAGAGGGATAACCTTGTTCTTATTGACCTTTCTTTTCGATCAACAATCGACATCGGTCGTTCCTCAAAGATCAAATCCTCTCTTACAGTCAGCTCCGAATGATCCAGCACGTGTGTTTCATCTCGAACATACTTACAGAGTTGAGATACGTGAAACACGTCATGAACATTCGCCAAACATTATGGTAAAGCCAATCGATAAGCCACTTCTCCAACACGCTCCAAAATCTCGAAAGGTCCCACGAATCGAGGACTAAGCTTGTCTCGACTCCCAAAACGAATTACTCTTCTAGTCGGTGATATCTTCAAGAATACCAGATTACCAACAACGAACTCTAGAGGTCTTCTTGATGTGTCGGCCCAACTCTTCTGTCGATCTTGTGCTGCTTTCATATGATTCCGGATCGCATCCCAGCGAACTTCCGTGGCCAAATGCGGAACAAAAATTTTCTAACGAACAAAAATTTGGCACTAGTTTAACTCTAAACCCGGATCTTTCCATAAAACTAACTAGCTACATTAGGAGAGCTATCTACTATGATGAGGAATTTTTACCAAACGAACCAAGTCCTTTGGTTTTCGTTCTTCATCCTTAGCTCCTACTAGCCACCATGAACTTACTTGATCTTCTTTCCTTGCTCCGTCGGTCCTCCAGGATCGAGCTTGTTCTCCGGCCTTCCTTGGTCCTTGATGATCCACCCGGGGAATATGATCCATAGCTCTAGCTCTTTACTAAGTGTCAAAAGAGCAACTAGAGAACTTGGGATGCTAGTCCAAGTAATTTAGGATGTAATTTGGATGTCTAAGTGTTTGCTATCTCTTTTCTAACTTCTTCACTTGTTTCTCAACACATGAGAATGTTAGTGAAGAGGAAGAAAATGAAGATGGAGGAAAGCAAGAGGAGGGAGGAGCTTGGAGAGAAAATGGAGCTCAAGAATGAGAGAGAAAATAACACACAAAGGTTTTGTATGCTATTTTCTTTCATTAAACAATAGAAACCATGCTTCAATAGTAAACCCAAAATGAATTATAAATTCATTTGTAAACTATTGAAGCATGGTCAACTCCATACCTCCCTCACCTCTCACTTTACACCTCATTTTTATTTATCAAATAAATGGAAAATCCAAAATGAGGTGGCCACCTTAGAAGGAAATCTATAATAAATACGGATTTCAGTCTACTGTATATATATACTGGCAATCAGATAAAAATCCGAACGCCCAAAGAGATAGAATAACACGAAGAACGTAATACTAGAATATATATATCGAAATACATATACGTAAATTATTAAATCAATACTTGATTTAATAATCCGGCTCAAACCCGAACCGGCTAGTATTACCAACTGTCCGATCGAAAGTCCGAGTACAAAGTATATCAATCGATCGAACCCTGGACGTATCCAATACGGCTACTACATCATTTCGTCTGAATCAGGGAAACCCTCTGTGTGGGACTCTAAAGACTCGACAGTCTCTGGCAGTAGGTTTAACCACAAGCACGTCAGCGGCACTAGCTATACGTAATGGCTACCCAGGTACCTGTCGAAAAGAAGGCCGATGAGCAAACTCATCTGGATCTCCTACTGAGCCTATCCATGACAATATTCGTACATTCCGGTCTCTTCGTCAAAGAGTATCGCATACCGGGTCTAAGAGATGGTGAACGTCAGACCCTAATAACCTGATAAGTCGTGCCGATGTGGCTCAGGACCAATCCGGAAAAACTACTGATCAATCTATCAGTAAATCCCAAGTGCCTTGGCTAAGGTCTTATGGTCCTGACCAATCAAATCACAGTGCGATATCGACTCCCCATACCGGGAGAGACGAATCCCCGACAATCGCTCACTGCCTCTATGTGGATCGGGACTGAACCCAACCAAAACCTGTTTGCACGACTCAGTAGAGCCGTGGTAGGGTAGTGATCAAAGTTCAGTGGGAACTTACACGAGACAAATGCCGATCTCGGGTGCAAAGACTAACCTGTACACATGTCACCTGAGAACTTCCATCTGACGATAGGTATAGTACCACATGGAAGTTCTCGGCGAGTCCGTCCAGTGTACTCACACCCAGTGAGCACCTGTATACGATCTTAGGTGCATCAGACCAATGGCTGCGGGACTAGCCATCCCCCGACGGGGGTAGAAACGTACACACCAGTCTACTCTGGAATATCAGTGCCCAGTCTCGATACTCACGCGATTAGGGACCATTTAAGGATGTGCTTATGGACTACCCTGCTCCCACAAGTATGATCGCCATCACAACGCAGGTAGTCAAGCAAGATGCTAAGGGCTTTATCAACATGTAACCGAAATATGTAATAACGAGTATGACATATGCCATGTTAAGATAAAGACAAACCACAATAGTATACTACCGTATCGAGTCTTTATCAATATGTGCAAACCAGATATAACAAAAACACAAATAAATACACATATCCCGATAAAGACAAGTCAAATAATATACTATAAAACTGAGCAAGATTGTTCTGTACATACATATCCCTAGTATCCATATGTATACATATACAATACTGGCCTCTAGGGCATATAGATCCAACAATCTCCCACTTGCACTAAAGGCCGGTGATTGGCATACCGAATACCCAACGTCTGCTCTAAGGCCAGCTGCTGGTGTACTGCATACCCAACATCCCAAAAATTCGCTCGAACTGTGCTTGAGGGAGGGCCTTTGTAAATGGATCCGCCGTGTTGTCTTTCGTATCCACCCTCCGGACCACGATCTCCTGGCGATCTACGATCTCCCTAATCAGGTGATACCGCCTTAAGATGTGCCTGGATTTCTGATGGGACCGTGGTTCCTTCGCTAAAGCTATAGCCCCATTGTTATCGCAATACATAGGTATCGGATCAATAATGGACAGAACTACCTGAAGTTCAGCTATGAACTTCTTCATCCAGATTGCCTCTTTTATGGCATCGCTTGCAGCAATGTATTCTGTCTCCATCATCGAGTCTGTGACGGTATCCTGTTTGGAACTCTTCCAACATACCGCCCCTCCGTTGAGGGTAAACACAAAAGCCGAGATAGACTTGCTGTCATCCTTGTCACTCTGGAAGCTTGAGTCAGTAAAGGACTTGACCCTGAGGTCTCTATTACCGTAAATCAGGAACATCTCCTTAGTCCTTCTCTGGTACTTGAGAATATTCTTTACTGCTGTCCAGTGGTTCTCACCTGGGTTGGACTGATACCGGCTCACCACGCTTAGCGCGTAAGCTACATTTGGTCTTGTACATAGCATCGCATACATTATGGATCCTACCGCCGAAGTGTAGGGTACAGTGCTCATGCGAACCCTCTCCTCGTCAGTCTTGGGAGACATCTCCTTAGAGAGGGTGTTTCCGTGCAATGCGGGTATGTTACCGTGCTTGGAATCTTCCATACCAAATCTCTTTAGTACGGTCTCTATGTACCTGGACTGTGAAAGTCCTGTAGGGTTCCTAGGCACTCTTGTGAAGGTTCGTAAGGCATCAAACATGCCCGAATAAAATTTTAGATGTGCCGAACAACCCAAAGCCGGGATCTTTGTTAGATTATTAGGGTTTAACATGCAAGTAAACATCTTTACTACTAAGTGTGAGGGATTACAACCTTTGTAGTCCGCTCCTTCACTTCATAAGCTCCGAGTAGAAGTTCCTTTGCCGCGATCCACAATCTCCCGGACTCAAGAGAGACTCCACGACTCGAACGATCCATGCTAGCTTGTCGTATTCCTTTTCTCCGATGATCTACGTCGAAATTGCAATAGCTCAAGCTCTCTCACTCTAATGTGGTGAACACCCTAATCTAATGGGCTAGATTAGATGAGGATGATGGAGTAGTATTTATGCTATCTTTTTATATCATTTTCTCACAAGAAATCATCATAAAAGAAATAACTAGTAAGCTTTCTCAAAGCTAAAAGAGAGAAGAAGATGATGAATGAAAAAGATAATCCTTTTCTGATGAATAGTAGTAAAGAATATATGATTGATTATGGAACCATGGTCAAGGATGAGAGGCTTAACCTTTGTATAGAATAAACTAGAGCTAGGGTTTGGTTAGGTTAAGTAGAGTCATGGATAAATATCAATCATAATATCTTAACCAAGACAAAAGCAAAGCTTCTAGATGGTGCAAGAAGAAGCTAACCTAATCAAACCCTAATCCCTTTTTATCATCTCTAAACATGTTTCATTATCAATCATATCATGTTACTATAATATATATCACATATATATTATATTTGTAACAAAAGAAAATAATACAATTAATATATATCGCATATATATCAATGTATTATCCGGTGAGAAAATGAAAGAATAAAGCGAGCCAATATTAGATAATGTAATACAATATATCATATATATTATTATACATTAAATCATCGAATCAACACTTGATCCGACGATCCGGCTATATCGAATATAACCGACTAATATATCATGTACCGATTCATCGAATCAACACTTGATCCAATGACCCGGTTCATATCTAAATATCGTGAGAATACAATACGGTATCTCATATCATATCGTATTATCCTCGGTCCTGCACATATCACATATGTGCCTTTACTCCGTTTTTGCCTGAGCCAAGAAACCTCTGTGTAGGACTCTAAAGAATCGTCAATACGCCGGTAGTAGGTGATGATCATATCAAACCCCCATAAGCTGCAAGCGGTCAGCTAAACGTAACAGCCACCCAGGTATTGAGCGATCAGAAGATCAACAAGCTAGCCTGTCTGTTCTCCTGTGAATCCAATCAGTAACACTCCCGTACAGTCCGGTCTGTTCGTCTAATATGTCGCATATCAGGTCTAGGGGTGGTATACGTCAGACCCCAGTAACCGATAAGTCGTGTCGATGTGAGGCTCATAACAGGTCGAGAAACTACTGGTAACACTTACCAGTATATCTCTATATCAGCCCTGGCCAGGGACTTCCAGTTATAGCCAATCGAATACAACACAACATCAACTCCCTATACCGGGAGAGACGAATCCCCTCCTATTGCCTCCATGTGATTCAGGACTGTACCCAAAAGCCACCATTTTGCATGCCCTCTTGGACGTGGTAAGGTGGAAATCAAAGCACAGTGGGAATCACACAAGACTCTATGACGATCTCGGGTCTACAGACTACGCTGTACCAGTGTCACCGGAGAACTGCCATCTGACGTGTGGTATATCACCATCTGGGAGTTCTCGGCGAGTCCGTCCAGTGTACCCAGTCTCCACTGAGCACCCGTACACCATCCTTGATGTCAAACACCGATGGATATGGGATCATCCATCGCCCATCATATGGGTCAAGATGCGTATACGCTAGTCTACTCTGGTGTATCGATGCCCTGTCTCGATATACCCTCGACTAGGAAGATTTATAGAATGTACTCATCGACTACCGTGGCCCCACTAGTATGATCTCATCATAGTCCCAGTAGTCGAGTACAGATCCTAAGGGCTTTATCAACATGTGAGAGAAAGACAGTAAACCAGTACAAGTCAATATGTTAAGATAAAGTAAAACCAAATAGCATACTATCATGACGAGCAAGAAAGTCCTCTCTGTATATATCCAAGCATCCATCATAATATACATCATATGTACAACAATGGCCTCTAGGGCATATACATAACTAACAAGTCCCAATAATCTCTTGGATCTATCTCTGTAGATCTTGATCCCCAGAATGTACGAGGCATCACCTAGGTCTTTCATGGAGAACCTTTGTGATAAGAATAGCTTGACCGATTATAACATAGGAATGTCATTTCCTATCAAAAGAATGTCTTCCATGTACAAGACTAGGAACACGACAGTTCGTCCTACAATCTTCTTATAAATACATGGCTCATCTTCATTCTTGATGAAGTCAAAGTCCTTGACTGTCTCATCAAAATAGATGTTCCAGCTCCATGATACTTGCTTCAATCCATAAATGGATTTGAGCAGCTTGCACACCTTCCCACTGCTCCCACTGTCTACAAAACCTTCCGGCTGATCCATATAAACGCATTCTTCTAAACTTCCGTTTAGAAAAGCCGTTTTTACGTCCATCTGCCAGATCTCATAGTCATGGAAGGCAGCAATGGCAAGCAGGATCCTAATGAATTTGAGCATAGCCACTGGAGAAAAGGTTTCGTCATAGTCCACTCCTGGTCTTTGACGAAAACCTTTTGTAACGAGTCTAGCCTTATAGGTTTCCACCTGCCCATCTACACCAAGTTTCTTCTTGTAGATCCATTTGCATCCAACGGGTTTTACCCCAGGTGGAGCAACTTCCAGGGTCCACACTTTATTGGTGTACATGGACTCCATTTCAGATTGCATAGCATCCAGCCACTTATCAGAGTCCCTTCTGATAATGGCCTGCCTGAAACTAGTAGGATCATTTTCTTCCAAGATGCAATCCTCTCGATCCCCATCTATGAGAAAACCGTAGTATCTCTCGGGCGGATGAGAAATCCTACTAGATCTACGGAGTGGCTGAGGTTCGTCCGGGGTTATTGAATCCTGAGGTTTTACCAAATCTTCAGTTACAGTTTGTCCTTCTGGAATTTCTTCCAGTTCTACCGTGCTCCCACTAATTTCTTTTACAAGAAATTCCCTTTCTAAGAAGACAGCGTGGCGAGCAACAAACACCTTCTGTTCCTCGATGTGGTAGAATTGATATCCTTGCGAATGCTTAGGATATCCGACAAACTTCCACATAACTGACCGTGTCTCGAGTTTGTCCGGATTCTGCTTCTTTACATAAGCTGGACAACCCCATATCTTAATAAAATTAAGGTATGGTCTCTTCCGCTCCCACAGTTCATATGGGGTGGTAGGCACGGATTTGGTCGGCACCCTATTCAATAGATAGGCTGCTGTTTCAAGCACAAGTCCCCAAAATGAAAGAGGCAACTCAACATTACTCATCATGGAGCGAACCATGTCCAATAGGGTACAGTTCCTCCGCTCCGATACACCGTTGTGCTATGGTGTATATGGAGGAGTAAGCTGAGAGAGAATTCCATTCTCTTTTAAGTATTCTAGGAATTCCGTACTTAAGTACTCCTCTCCTCTATCAGATCTGAGGATCTTAATACTTTTGCCAGTCTGGTTCTCTACTTCGTTTCTGAATTCTTTGAATTTCTCAAAAGCTTCAGATTTGTGTTTCATAAGATACACATATCCGAATCTAGAGAGATCGTCAGTGAACGTGATGAAGTACGAGAACCCACCCCTTGCATGTATTGACATCGACCACACACATCACTATGTATAAGTCCCAAGAGCTCTGCTGCTCTTTCTCCATGTCCGGTGAACGGAGATTTGGTCATCTTTCCTTTGAGACAAAACTGATAAGTATCATAAGATGAAAATTCAAACGTATTCAAGAATCCATCTTTATGTAACTTACTCAGTCTTTCTCTCCGATATGACCAAGTCTACAATGCCACAAGTAGGATTCGTTCGTATCTGAACTCTTCCTCTTGCGTGTGTTTTGTACATTGAGAACTATGTTCTGATTTAGAAAATAGATACCATTACACAGTGTACCTTCTGCAACCAGTACCTTATCAAGGTAAATGTTCATGATATTTCTATCAAGAACAAAGTTATATCCATCTTTATCAAGTAAAGAAACTGATATGATGTTGCAAAGTATGGAAGGCACATAGTAGCAATTGTTCAAAATCATAGTATTACCATTTGGCAATACTAGGTGATATTCACCGATGGCCGCGGTATTAACTTGTGCTCCATTCCCTACTCTGAAGGACATATCACCAGGTCCAACTATCCTACTTTTTCTCAGTCCCTGCAATAAATTACAGATATGAGATCCTGATCCGGTATCGAGTACCCAGGAGGTAGGACTGAACGAAAAACAGTTCTCAATAACAAGAACACCTGAAGAAGACACAACAGTATGTTTCTTCTTCGATGGGTTTATCAAGGAATTCAAACTTTCCTCTTTCCCTTGCTCATACTTATGACAGTTGTCATAAGTTAGAGCCGAACCGATATTCCCCAGCCCCGAATAAGAATTCGGAATGGTCAAGCGATACATTTTATTATCTTGATTAGGGCGTGAAATGGTTGCTACCTGGAGAGAAAGGGAAAATACTCAGCGTGCGCTCTTGCAAGATTAGATTGGTTATTAATTTATCTAATCAGGATGGTTCCCACTGTTTTCTCAAATTCTTCTTCAAACCCTAAAAGAAGAGCTAGTCAGGATTAATCGCACGTCACAATACTTGCTTAACCTTTCAGCCAGGCTGGTGTTGGTACTTCGAGGGAGGTTTTCCAACGCTTTGCGAAGTTCCTTAATTACAAAACCTCTTTTCCCTGGAGGCATAGCCCCGCTAACACCGTTCTAGACACCTACTTGGTTTATAGTATTGATTGTTAAGTGAAATGATCTCCCGAGAGTAATCCTACTCATCAGTGAGATCGGGATCTAACTATAATTGTGTGATGCACTAGATGGAATCCACTCTACTCACCACACTCCAGAAGGTATGCTAAATCTGCAAGTTTCCCGTATGTTTGAAACTCCCGATGTGGTTTTTGCCCCAAGCGTTCTATGACCTTGACGGATGCCAACAAATCATAAAGCGCAAGTCAAGTTCTATCCGTCATTGTCCTGATTAATTTAGACCCACCAATACATACCTTTGACAGATGCCAATAAGGCTGCATGACTGTCCTAAATTAATGCATATCCATGCAACAAACAAGTATCATTCAGCTACCGCACACTATGCCTTGACGGATGTCAACAAACACAACACGAATACTAAATGGTACTTATCTGAAATGACGGAGGGCTACGGCTGGGTTTTTGGCGAAAAACCCGTTAACGTAATGAACTTGATATCGTTGAAGGAACCTGAGTGGTTTTATAAATATATATAGTGGCGAAAACCTTTGCTAAAGAGGTCACTCCCTGTATAGGGATCTCGGCTCTTTCCTCGTCGAATGAGGTGCAGGGTATTCCAAAATGAATACCACGATGCAAAGAAAAAATAGTCGACTATATTAAAGTTATTACCTTGACGCAAACTTTTACTCAAGGGGTCACTCCGGTGAAGGGATCTCGGCCCTTGTCTCGTCGAATGATGTGCTGGATATTCCAAACTGAATACCACTGTGCAAAGCAAAAGAGAACGTCTGTAATGTCAGTTTTTAAAGCTCGGTTCCAACAACATCTTTTAGGTTTATTATCTTGCATTAATCAAAATTAATGCGGTCCCATCAATTTGTAACCTATCACACTGGAAAAGAACGAAAATAAAATGTACGTATATGCCATCAGCATTTGCCACGGGGACCCGTCATCACCCGTTAGGTTATTTAACTAACGACAGAGCGGGGGCTGGACTAGCGTGGGTGCAAAACATATACAACATCTACTAGTATATATATAAGTATATATAACATTCGTCCCAGGTATGATAATAAACAACATCACAGATAATAATACAGAATGGTGGATAATCTTGGAGCCCCGGGTTTCATTTGAGCCGCAAATAAAACCCGACGTTCCCGGTCGTGTGGATAGCCTGTGCAATGAAAACCTGTACCCTCTACGAGTGCGGCGAATAGCCCACCATTTCTAGAATGAAGCCCCCTCCATCCCAGCGCCATGAGATGCGGGCTTGTTGCCTTCTAGAACCCGGCTATTCGTGCACACCACCGCGGGGTAATCCTAATACAGAAAATGAAAATAATATATACAAGCGGTGACATCGACCTCAACCCGATCGTGCCCCAAAATAATATACAACCCGGCAAAGACGGCAGTCCACATGTCGGACGCTCGCCCCACAATAACAAATGTACAAATGAACTATAAACTGTATTTCTAACATTGCACCACATGCTATCCACTACGACAATCCAACCACAATCACAGTACAACCACAAAACATCAACGCGAATTTCACGTTCGCAAAACCCGTCTAAAAGAACATATAGCAATTAGATGAGTTTTACCGATCGAGTGACATTCCCGGTCGCAGATAAAAGTGAATATACTGAAAATAAAATACGTATTTTAAAATTATGATCGACTAAACTTTCCAACTGGGCCCCAAGTATTAAACCAACACTGTAACAAAACCGGGCCCAAAAAGAATTTTCCCAGAAACCACAATTCCAAAAACAAGAGGCCCAGAAGAAATTTTGTTCACGTGGGCCCCAAAACAGCCGCGGAACCGCCGCCAATAGGGGGTTTTCGCGGCGGTTCCTCGGTGGTTTGAGGGATCACGTGACCAATTTTCTGCTGTAGTCTTAAAAACGCCTGCATGATTTTCTGAGACCATAAAATTGATTTTTTGAGCACTTTTAAAAATCGACAGAAACTACAAGAATTGAAATGCGGTTTTTGAAATTTTCAGTCGATCGTTATTCTAAAACCGTTTAAACAAGCTAGTATAGGTTTTATGGGATGGCTCTAATACCATGAATGGTTACCCTAGTGCCCCGGCCAACTTCCGTGGCCAAATGCGGAACAAAAATTTTCTAACGAACAAAAACTTGGTACTAGTTTAACTCTAAACCCGGATCTTTCCATAAAAATAACTAGCTACACTAGGAGAGCTATGTACTATGATGAGCAATTCTTACCAAACGAACTAAGTCCTTCGGTCTTCGTTCTTCATCCTTAGCTCCTACTAGCCATCTTGAACTTTCTTGATCTTCTTTCCTTGCTCCGTCGGTCTTCCGGGATCGAGCTTGTTCTCCGGCCTTCCTTGGTCCTTGATGATCCACCCGGGGAATATGATCCATGGATCTAGCTCTTTCCTAAGTGTCAAAAGAGCAATTAGAGAACTTGGGATGCTAGTCTAAGTAATCTAGGATGTAGTTTGGATGTCTAAGTGTTTGCTATCTCTTTTCTAACCTCTTCACTTATTTCTCAACACATGAGAATGTTAGTGAAGAGGAAGAAGATGAAGATGGAGGAAAGCAAGAGGAGGGATGAGCTTGGAGAGAAAATGGAGCTCAAGAAAATAATGATCAAGCATGAGAGAGAAAATAACACACAAAGGTTTTGTATGCTATTTTCTTTCATTAAACAATAGCAACCATGCTTCAATAGTAAACACAAAATGAATTATAAATTCATTTGTAAACTATTGAAGTATGGTCAACTCCATACCTCCCTCACCTCTCACTTTACACCTCATTTCCATTTATCAAATAAATGGAAAATCCAAAATGAGGTGGCCACCTTCTAGAGGGAAATCTGTAATAAATACGGATTTCAGTCTACTGTACATATATACCGGCAATCAGATAAAAATCCGAACGCCCAAAGAGATAGAATAACACGAAGAACGTAATACTAGAATATATATATCGAAATACATATACGTAAATTATTAAATCAATACCCGATTTAATAATCCGGCTCAAACCCGAGCCGGCTAGTATTACCAACTGTCCGATCAAAAGTCCGAGTACAAAGTACATCAATTGATTGAACCCTGCACGTATCCAATACGGCTACTACATCATTTCGCCTGAATCAGGGAAACCCTCTGTGTGGGACTCTAAAGACTCGACAGTACTTTTGCAGTGGGTTTAACCACAAGCACGTCAGCGACACTAGCTGTACGTAACGGCTACCCAGGTACCTGTCGGAAAGAAGGCTGATGAGAAAACTCATCCGGATCTCCTATTGAGCCTATCCGTGACAATATCCGTACAGTCCGGTCTCTTCGTCATAGTGTATCGCATACCGGGTCTAGGAGATGGTGAACGTCAGTCCCTAATAACCTGATAAGTTGTGCCGATGTGGCTCAGGACCAATCCGGGAAAACTACTGATCAACCTATCAGTAAATCCCAAGTGCCTTGGCCAAGGTCTTATGGTCCTGACCAATTGAATCACAGCGCGATATCGACTCCCCATACTGGGAGAGACGAATCCCCAACAATCGCTCACTGCCTCCATGTGGCTCGGGACTGAACCCAACCAAAACCTGTTTGCACGCCTCAGTAGAGCTGTGGTAGGGTAGTGATCAAAGTTCAGTGGGAACTTACACGAGACAAATGCCGATCTCGGGTCCAAAGACTAACCTGTACACATGTCACCTGAGAACTTCCATCTTAGGATAGGTATAGTACCACACGGAAGTTCTCGGCGAGTCCGTCCAGTGTACTCACACCCATTGAGCACCTGTATACGATCTTAGGTGCATCAGACCAATGGCTGTGGGACCAACCATCCCCCGACGGGGGTAGAAATGTACACACCAGTCTACTCTGGAATATCAGTGCCCAGTCTCGATACTCACACGATTAAGGACCATTAATGGATGTGCTTATGGACTACCCTGCTCCTACAAATATGATCGCCATCACAACGCAGGTAGTCAAGCAAGATCCTAAGGGCTTTATCAATATATAACCGCAATATGTAATAACGAGTATGACATATGCCATGTTAAGATAAAGACAAACCACAATAGTATACTACCGTATCGTGTCTTTATCAATATGTGCAAACCAGATATAACAACAATACAAATAAATACACATATCCCGATAAAGACAAGTCAAATAATATACTATAAAACTGAGCAAGATTGTTCTGTACATACATATCCCTAGTATCCATATGTATACATATACAATACTGGCCTCCAGGGCATATACATCCAACAATCTTTTTTGTCTCAATGTCTGCAGTGCGATCTTCAAGTGTTCTTCATGCTCTTCAATACTCCTCAAGTAGACCAGAATATCATCGATGAACACCACTAAAAACTGGTCCAAGAACAGTGAAAAGATTCAGTTCATCAAGTCCATAAATATCGCCGGTGCATTCGTGACTCCGAATGGCATCACTAAATACTCGTAATGTTCATACCGAGTTCGGAACGCATTCTTGCAAATATCTTCTGATTTAACTCGGACCTGATGATATCCGGACCGCAAATCCAGCTTCGAGAATACCCTCGCTCCACTGAGTTGCTCGAATAATTTGGCAATGCGAGAGATCGGGTACTTGTTCTTAATAGTCACCCGGTTCAATTCTCGATAATCGATGCACATTCTCTTTGTGCCATCTTTCTTCTTGACTAGAAGAACTGGAGCTCCCCAAGGTGAATTGTTGCTGCGAATCCAACCCTTCTCAAGCAATTCGGTAACCAGCTTCTTGATTTCTTCCAACTCCACCGGTGCCATTGGATAGTACGCCTTTGAGATTAGTGCTGCACCAGGAACAAGATCGATCGCGAACTCCACATTGGCGGTAAACCCGAGATGTCCTCGAAAACGTCCATAAACTCTCGAACTACAACTGGCGCTTCCTCCCTATCAACTTCCATTGATGAAAGAACAATGTTTGTCGGCCTAGCCCTAAACTCAACTGGCCCAACAGAACTGCTATCTCCAGCAAAAACAAACTCCGGATGTTCAGGAATCTGGAAAATCACTTTCTTTGCTCTACAATCAATGCGAGCGTGGAAAGTGCCGAGAAAGTCCATTCCCAAAACAACATCATAGCTGCCGGTATCAATCACCAAGAAACCTGCAAAACATGAACTGGAAAGCAATGAAACTAAGAGAACCAAGGAAATTTCACAACCATGAAAGAAGGAAATGAATCAAGATTAGGACTCCAAGTAACTTAAATAGAGTACCGCATTGTAACCATGCTGCAGTTCATGGGTACAATCACATAACTCCGTTCAAGTCGCCAAAATACTAGTATCAGAATTAAAAGAATAGGACGGGAGAAACAATAGGGAACCAAAAGAATTTTAAACCAAGATGCAAAGTTGTTTGCATATCGTTAAAACAACGGTTAAGAGAAAGATATGATTCAAGAATCACGATAACAATGTGGCAGGACATGTTCCTAATTACGAGTTTTCTGATTCGTGTATTGGGTCCAATACCCAACTACAAAAAGAACCAAACCCGATCAACCTAAATCCTATGGCTCTGATAACAAACAAACCCTGTCACTCTCTGCTTCCCAGAGTGCGCTAAGATCGGCACGTGACAGAGCCAACCATGCTACCTGTGGATAAGAAACATCCTTTCAAAGTCACATTACGTCAGTCTATAAGATATCAAGAATAGGAAAGTAAAATAAACTATCTAGTACATGTCCATGAGCCAGAATAAACGAGTCAAGAAATAATACGCGGAAGCAATAGATCCAATAAACAATAATAATATGGAATGTACGTCCCAAATACGGGCTCACATCAGGAATGAAAATGCTAGAAGGAAACTAATCTAGAATACTAATAGGTCCTCATTGCTCGGCCTGTACACTGAAATACTCCTGATCGGCCTGTTGCAAAGGTAAAGGATCTGGTCCATGCAAAACCCAGACGTCAGTGCGTCATAATATCAATAATAATATAATCAGAGGATAACAGGATATGCAGGCATGAGTATAAACAGTAATAAAAGTATAACAATAACACGAATAAGGAACAGTGAAGACTATAAGCACATGTGATGTGTGGTGAGTAATCTGAACTAAATAGTGGGTTAACCACTCTCAAGTCTTTGAAATCAATTTAATGAATCGTCGATGTAACTCAATAGTATCCCGTGCATGCTCGGGACCACGGTCAAGATTCTCGGGCTGAATCTGAGACGTGCCGCTAGGCAGTAAACAGGTAACTGTACAGATGAATGATGTCAGCAGTATCATCCCGGGGCTGGCCTAGCCCGTAAAACCGATCAGTATAAGCATCGAACTGTCGAGTTACAAGTCAGGTTTCATCATTGATTTCTCCATACCCCCAAGTTATGTGTTCAAGTCAGGTATTGATAAATCTGAGACTAATGCCAACACAGGATCAAGCAGGAACATGTTTGTCTATACAGACAACAAGATATGTCCATCAGGACAACATGTCAAGATTGTCGGCATTAGAAACAGAATCATGTAAAATGTCAATTAGTGATATATCAGGTCATGTCAGGTAGTGTACATGTATCAAGTCATGTCAAGTAGTGGTGTATCAGGTCATGTCAGGTAGTGTATATATATCAAGTCATGTCAAGTAGTGGTGTGTCAGGTCATGTCAAGTAGTGCACAGGTATCAAGCGGGTGGTCATAATCAAACTGTAGCAAGTATGGAATCACGGTATAAGTACGGATGTACGAATATCAAGCATGGGGTTATCCCATGACTAAGTAGGATGCACAATATCAAGCATGGGGAACTAATGTAACAATAATATGAAACAATGTGACATAGCATGCAAATTGATATAAAGAATTAATGGTATGGGTGCACAATAAAACATGGATGCATAATTAACTATTAGGGGTTGCAACTGTAGCTTCATTACTATGTAGGATGCACATTATTAGCATGGGGTGTCACTATAACAATAATATGAGTTAATGTGATTTATAGATGCAATTATATATTTGTTAACCGAATATACATGCAAACGGGCATACGAAAACAGTAAAATGATATTAGGGGATGTACAATACATTAAATATTAAATGTTATTGTTAATATGGATGTAAAATGTATCCTAGCATGTAGCAAGATAAACTTGCCTCGTTGGATCATGATACGGATACGCACGGCACGTCCGACGTCGGTAAATCGTCGCAACGCACACGCGGCACGCGGGACAGGTCCAAGCGATGCAAGAGGGTGATCACGCAGGTAAGGTACGTCCTCTGGGTCATCTGGATCGTCGGCGTCAAGCACGGCTCCGGCGGGTGATCACCGAAAAGAACTAAGATCAAGAAAGAAGAAGAAAGAAGAAGAAGAAGGAGGAGGAGGAGAAAGAGAAGGAGGTTCTCAGGTAAGGCTCTAGGATAGAGACGAGGCGAGGGTGATGTCGACAATGATGATGGAGTCGGGTCGCCGGAGGTGAAGGAACGACGACGAGGTGTGCAGCGATGGTTGGCAGACAATGGGTTCTTAGGGTTCGGGTGTTGTGTAGGGGTGTACCGGGAAGGAGGGGAGAGTATGAAGAGTGGAGGAGGTGATGGAGGTGGTGTCGACTAGGGGCTTCCGACGATGGGGTTTGCCGGCGAGGCGGTTCAGGAGGTCGACAGCGAAGAGATGGGCTGCAGTTGGGCTCGGGATTCTTAGAAATGTGGGTTGCAGGGGATGGAGAGGGAAAAAGAGAGGAGAAGGGGAAGGTGGAGAAGGGGGATGGTAGACGGTGATGGTGAGCGCGGAGGTGAGGCGACGGGTGTGTGTAGTGGAAGGTTCTTGGGTCGTCGGGGAAGGAGATGTAAGAAGGTGGACGAGGAGGATGAGAGAGGTCGAGGAGAGGGAGTCGATGGTGTAAGGAGACGGGGTGGAGGTTGAGGCGGCGACGGCAGTGAGAGGCTAGGGTTAGGGTTTTCTCGTAGGCGGCAGCGGTTTAAAAAGAAGAAGAAGATATAGGAGAAGGGATGTGACAATAGGGTGTGTTAATGAAGGTGAGGGGATTCGAAAAATGAATAGTGGACGCGAGTGGAGAGAGAGAGGCGCGAGAGGAGAGAGAAAGGAAAGAGAGAGAGCTGCGGGGAGAGAGAGAAAGAGAGAAGAGAGAGAGAGCGGGTGGGGTCGGAGAGAGAGTTGTTATTATAAAAGATTTTAAATTTTTAAAAAGATTTGTTCGTTTAGTAAATTTTAAATGTAACCGATTAAATAAATATTATATTGAATTGAAAATTTGGATTTTCTGGTAAATACAGATTTAGTCCAAAACACGCCTGAGTCGGGTCTAAAATTTAGTTTCAAAATACGAAAAATATATGCAATGACCAAAATTAAAAATGAATGTCCGATAACGAAAATGCATACCCCCAAGAACGGATGCACGTACGTGCGCGTAGCCATCCAAACAAGTTCGTTTCACTGAACGGGACGAGAACAAGATGCGCGGATACTACCACGAGGTTAGGGGTATCACGCAGGCCGTGCAATGTATTTCTAAAATATTTTATGTGACTTAAAATTTTATATTGTAAAAATGCAAATGCCAGATAAAATGCCAGTTTGCAAGATGTATAAATTAGAATGCAAGTGCACGAGTCTACGTAACAAGTCAGGATAAATTATAGACATGAATCAAGACTGGTTTCAAGCAAGCGGGTCGGGTCGGATGCAATAAAATGTCAAAAAACCATTCGCACCCAAAACACAATAATTCAAGAAATACCATAAATAAAGAAATACATGAACTAGAACTGGTATAAAAGAACTAGGGTGTTATAGTGGGTGGTGGTGGTGGTGGTTGGTCTTTAATTTGGGGTTGTTTTGGGGATATGGGTGGTGGCGATGGTTGTGGTTGTGCGGAAATGAGTCAGGGAAGGTCGAAGGGGACCGGGTAGATCGGGTGAGGGGCCGGGAAATGCAATTTTAGATGAGATTGGTGGTGGTGTTGAGGGGAAAAAGAAGAAGATTGGTTGTGGGTTAGGGTTTGATTTGGTTAGGGTTAGGGTTATGATCAGGGTTAGGCTTAATGGTTAGGGTAGGTTTAGGATTAAGGTTAGGACCAGGATTAGGATTTTAGTTAAGTTTAGGGTTTAGTGAAAAAATAGCTAATGGTAGTTCAGTAAAGAATTTTAAGCTGTTTTATAGCAATTCAAGTGTGTGTGTGTGTATGTGTGTGTGTGTGTGTGTGAAAGAGATAATGCCGATGATCTCACATTTCAAACATGATCAAACCTTAATTTATTATGATCATTCTCCTCTACATTGAACTCTTGTCAAACTGATCCTAACCAACCCTAAATCTTCATCTCCTATTTCATTACTTTATTTCATTATCCGAACTAAATCTAAAAACTTAAACTTGATTAAGAAAACCCTAAACGTTAAAAGCATTAACCTAAACGATAGATCTTGTAATTGAAATGTAAACAGTAAAACCAATTCAAGTTAAATTTTACGCTAAGTGTATATATGATACTTGATGATAATATGAATTTTTATATTATCATCGATAATCATATGCGAAAATCAAAACACAACTTAGTTCCCATCTATCGGTTAACATACGTTCGATGTTCGCCGTGACATAAAACTACACGAAAATTGTTAAATATCGGAATGCATATTTTGGTTTCTAACAATCGTCGCGTAGTCTATATGACGAGAATATTCAATCGTATGATAATCGATAGATTTTTCCCGTGTGGGCAAGTTAGGAATATATAAAGCAAACACCTGCATTCATTTGAGTTTTTTATTTGTTTCGAGATATTTCGTCAGTACTTTTCCGCTGGTTCTCCGTGTACAACAATAAATTAGATGTTTGTTTTAATGTTGTTTGACAACATTAAAATGATCATCTTTTCTATTACAGCGTATTCGGAGAACAGCCGGGAGGTGCTGCCAAAATTTTCTTGAAACGAATGAAAACATAAGTGAATGGGTGTCTGCTCTATACATTCTTAATGGAATGAAGCCTTACCCCAAATAGCTGAAATACACACATACAACACGCATACACAACAAATACATATACAAAGACATACACAATAACAACCCTATGTTCAGACCATAATATTGCATTTATTTTTCCCCTATTCTTATCCTTTTTATAAATAAACAGGTACTCTTGACGCACGTTTGTTGCATATTACAGGATACAGGTTTCTGGAACAAATACAGTGAAAAAGACACAAAACAACAGAAAAGGGACTTTTGACCAGCAATTAGACGGATCCTAGTCAAGCCCAGTTCACATAGGTGCAAGGCAACGAATGTCAGGGTGAAACGGTTAAAAGACCAATACAAGTCTTCACTGAAGATCTGGAGAAGAACCAGAAGCCCATAAGAGAAAATAAGTGAAGAAACAGAAGCCCAAAGAGCCACTGGACCAAGCCCAAAAAGCACAGGGCCCAACTCCCTTATTTGGCCGCGGAACCGCGGCCAAACCCAGCCTGGCGCCGCGGTTCCGCGGCCATCAAGTGCCCGTGTCGGTGCAGATTTTCTGGGTTGTTGCGTCGGTGCAGATGTTAGGATTTTACGTGGGCAAATCTGTAATTTTGCATGTGCGAGAGTCTGTAACCCTAGGTTTCCTATTTTCCTATAAATTGTAGTTTTAGATCTGTAAAATGCTATGCCTCTTTTCAATCAATAAAATTCAGAATTTCTGAAAGCAAAATTCAGATCTGTTCTTCTTGTTTGGAGGGAGCCGTCAATCTAGTAAGTATTTTATTTATGTTTTTTTTAATTATAATGTCTTCTCATCCCCTAATGAGCGAGTAGTCTCCTCGCTTGTTAGGGTTGGCCTTAGGGAAAGGGTTGAGAGATGAGATCTCTCACCCCTTTCAATGCCACTTTAACCTAATGAATTAGAACTCCACGCATACGAGCACAACCGCTCCCTGCGGCATCCTACCCATCGAGGTAACGATGAACCGTAGTATAAAGGGCCGGTTGCGCGCGTTTTCCGTGGGGGTTAGGGTGATTACCAACAATGGAAGGATACGAATCTAGAGGAAGAAACATCTTCCCAAAAGATTCGTATCCACTTTATTGATAATTAACTTAACACCTTATAGATCTAAAAAAAAGATGGCATTGAAAGCGGTGATGAAAAACATTAATCTCCAAAACTTTCCCTAAGCCTAACCCTAGCAAGATTCTTAATTAGATTAATTAGATACAGTATTTTAGATTGTTATAAACCAACCCAAAACGACAAATTGAATCAACTCGTTAAAACACATAAAAGGAATTTACCCGTCTCTGTGGATCGACCCGTACTCACCGGCTAGCTGCGAAGCGACGCCGTTTCTGATTGCGGTAATACAAATTTTTGGACTAATCAAATGGCGCCGTTGCCGGGGACGGCGTAATATTTCTTTTTGTGAATTTTCGGGTTGATATAAATTTTAAAAATTATAAAAATCTGAAAATATAAAAAATAAAAAAAAATATAATAATCAAATTTGATCTGTTTGAAGGGAGTATATTTTGGATCTTGCAGGAACAGCGAAGAATCACGGATCTGGAATTTTACAGAGGGCAAATCAAAATTTGGAGCATAAGAACAGAGAGAAATTGTAAGCACAGAACAGTACAAAAATTTCCAGAGGCCGATCCCTCTTCTCAGCCACGCTTCCGCCGCATTAAGGGGCCCAGGACCGCGGTTCCGCGCTTAGTTGGCCACGTCAGAATCTCAAATTTGCTCTGTTTGTTTTCTCTCTCTCCTCTGCAATCTCCCATATATCTCTCTGTAAAAAGTTTTCTGCAGGATTTCTTTGCGTAAAGAGTCTTTCTCGCCCTTCTCGATAACAGATTTTCTGCAGGTTTCTTTGCGCCGCGCTAAAAAAATTCTGATTGCAAGTGAATTTTTATTTGTTTTGCATAATTTAACCGGATTCTAAGGGGCTAATTGACCAAACTCAGATTGGGTGGGGATTTCATCACCCTTCCCAGGACCCCAGAAAACACCTAAGCATTTTGCATCGACCACAATTAATTAAAAAAGATTAGACTCAGACCTAAGGACATCGAGCTCAATAGGAAAATGACTAGTATAGGCATCGGCCGTTTATCCTAACCGACTTTGCGGTGTCTAGGCTAGTGGTTATTAATTAGGCCCACTGTAGTGGTGGTTCCTTCCCACTTACCTAGCCGTATTTGTCCGTGAAGAGGCGGTTTGAGGTCCTATTTCTAGCCCTAGTTGGGAGCTGTCTAGCAGACCTAGGCAACCCTAGCTCTAGGCCTGATTGTGCATGTGTGGTTGATACATTTGTGTCACGAGTCCCATTTTCTAAAACCGTCTTGCAAAACTCTCCAATAAAAAAAAAATAAAGAAAAATCTTTTCAAAACTTGCAACTTGCCGCTAAGAAAACTTGCACCTCACTTCCACCATTTCTCCTTCATTGATGTTATCTTACCCCCACATTCTGTTTTTCTATTTCTGACTGCACTACCCTTTAGTGTATGTCATCTTGGACTAGGGATACTAACGCCCGATTAGTCCGTGTTTCGTTAGTACCGACCAACGAACCCTTCGACGAACCCTTCGTCGACATTCCGTCCATTTCCTTACCTCCAACCTCAAATTCTTTCACCGAAGGTATGTCGGGATTCAACCCCAACGATACCTTACCGACGGGAATGATTCCACCTCCGCCAGGTGCGAATAACCCGAATCTTCCGCCTGTTGTAGCGCCCGCACGAGTTGCGCTCCAGGATCTCTTCTACCCCATCCGCACTTCCTTACCTACATGTCTTTCACCCCCACCGGCGAATGGGGATAATTTTGAAATAAAACCACACTTCATCAACATGCTGCCTAAGTTTCATGGTTTGGAATCCGAAGATGCATATATTTTCATTAATAAATTCCAAAACGTTTGCGCCATGATGAAGACAACCCAATTAAGTGATGACGCAATAAGGCTAAGGGTCATTCCTTTTACCTTATGTGACCTAGCCGAGAAGTGGCTATACAGCACCGCATCACATTCCATTAGAAATTGGGACGAGTTTGTGAGAGCTTTTCTGAAAAAGTTCTATCCTCATCACAAAACTGCTAGAATCCGAAACGAGATTATACAATTTTCACAGCTTCCTTCCGAACCATTCTGGAAGTGCTTCGAGAGATTTAAAGACCTACTTGTTCAATGCCCTCATCATGGGATAGAAAATTGGCAACTTTGCCAAACATTATACGAGGTATTGAACGCAGCAACGAAGCAGTTGCTAGAAACAATATGTCAAGGTCATTTTCTCTCCAAGTCTAGCGACGAAGCTTGGCAGTTTCTTGAGGACCTAAGTGAGCAAACAATTCAGTGGGAGAGTACCAAGACCACATCATCTTCTTCAGTTGGTCAATCTAGGGCAGGCATACATCAAATAGATATGTCGATAGCTATGAAGGCCGAGATGGCCTCACTTATGAAAAAGCTAGAAGCCATTGAGACAAAAATCTCATCGACTTCTCCTGCCCCTACTCTACCCACACGAACTGTTTGTGCTTGTTGTTCTAATCCATCACATCTAACCGAAGAGTGTCCTTATAATGCACTTATTCAAGGACATGATCAAGTCAATGCTGCATTTCAGCAACGACAAAGAAACGATCCGTACTCTTCTACATACAATCAGGGGTGGAGGAGTCACCCAAATTTCGCTTGGAACCAAAATCAACAAGGCCAAGGAAATAACAATTTTCAAAGAGCTCCTCCACAACAACAACAAGCACCCTTACAAACTCAAAACCAGCAACCTTTCCAACAACAACCTTATACAAATCAAACGAACAATTTGGTTCAACCAAATGATGATAAGGTTACCTCGCTCGAAAAAAGTCTAGATGCATTTCTTAAGCAATCTACAGAATCCGCAGCAAGATTTGAAAGTTATGTTCAATCTTTAATGAATAATAATGCCTCACACGATCAAAGTATCAAATCTATTGAGGCACAAATTGCACAATTAACTGCTGCGTTGAGCGAGAGAGAAAAGGGAAAGCTTCCATCTCAACCATTGCCCAATCCCGGTCACGCACAAAACGCATATCACAATCACAATGTAAATGCGGTGACCACGTTGAGATCCGGAAGAGAGTTGCAAAATAATGTGGGAACTAGTGATGACATCCCCGCCGGTGGTTCTTCTTCCCCTTCTTCATTTTCTTCACTTCCTTATTCACCTTTTTCTTTAGAGCCTATTTCCGCCCTTCACACGGCTCTACTTCTTCTGACTCGAACGGACCCATTTCTCACAACACGAACACATCCATACTGGGATCCGTTCCTACTCCACATTCTACTCCACAGACATTTGACTCAACAAATTTTCAGAATGCTCCATTCCCAAACAGGTTGAGTCCTAATAAACCAAATACACAAGTGGAGAAGATTGTGGAGATATTTAAGCAGGTTAGCATAAATATACCTCTCTTGGATGCTATCCAACAAGTCCCTTCATATGCGAAAATCTTAAAGGGCTTGTGCACCTCGAAGAGAAAGGCATCTCAAGTACCCAAGAAAGTGCTAGTGGCTAGTGCAGTGAGCAATACTATTAACCACCATCAAACCTTACCCCAGAAATGAAAGGACCCCGGCTGTCCTACTATTTCAATCACAATTGGGGATAAGAAAATTAATCGAGCACTTTTAGATCTTGGGTCTAGTGTTAACCTGATTCCTTACTCCGTGTACGAACAATTAGGGGTTGGAGAGTTGAAACCCACTCGTTGCACTCTCCAAATGGCTGATCGATCAATCACCTATCCAAGGGGTCAACTAGAGGATGTGTTGATCAAAGTCGGGGAATTCATATTCCCCGTTGATTTTATCGTTATGGATACACAACCTGTTGCTAACCCAAGAAACCAAATTCCGGTGATTCTTGGTCGACCATTTTTGGCCACTTCCAATGCCGTAATAAATTGTCGCAATGGCTCCATGACTCTATCCTTCGGAAAGAGATCTAGTGAGTTCAATATTTATAAGATGGGAAGTCTGCCCCCCGTGCCTAAAACTAGTACACGAGAAGTTTGCTCTATTCACGAAATCATGCAGGAGGACTGCGAGCTTGAAAGATTTCTATTTGATGAAAACAGTTTTGACGCCACTAGTGCGTCCCTCCTTGAGCCTACTACCGTTGACACAACCGATGTTGATTATGAATGTTTCACCTTTTTGGATGATGACGACTCACAGCCCAAATATGAGTCGTTTGAATTTTTGGATGAGTCAGTCGAGCCATCCGAATCGGTTGTTTGCAGTGATTTCGAACCTGTGTTGGAGTCCTTTAAGTTCGAGGTAGATTCCGCAATGATTCTTTCGCCTCCGAAACTCGAACTAATGTCCTTACCGCCTCACCTTAAATATGCTTACATAGGTGAGAATGAGACTTTTCCCATTATCATATCAGCCTCTCTAGCCCTCGAGCAAGAGAACGCTATTTTAAAAGTCTTACAAGATAGGCGGCAAGTTTTCGGTTGGACTATGGCGGACATCGAGGAGATAAGTTCCCTCATAAGTGAATATCATACACAATTGATGGATGATGCCATGTCAATAGAGGACCCGCAGGAACATCTTGGGGGTATTGTGGTGAGTCAACCTCCTCCCTTAGAAGTTGAAATACCCCCATTTCTTTTAATAAGGTACGAGAATGCCAACACTCCACTGATTGCCGATCATTTCCATTCTCGTTTCGATGCATCACCATCACCTGTATATTTACCTCCACACCTCCCATACCACTACTTCTATCTTCCCAAATTCTTTGCGGACCACCACAACTTATTTTTCCACCAACCAATATTCTTTACTGATAAATTTTTCAACTGGTTGGTGTTGACTTTTGGCCGATGCAAAGTTTGGCAGTAATGTCTAACATAGTTTAAATGAAGTTTGGGGGAGGGCCTTTTTGTATATATTTTTGGTTTTCTGAAAAAAAAAACAGGGGAGTATCGGTATTTTGACCCTCTTGGTTTAGCATGACAGTGAGGACACTGTCAAATTCAAGTTTGGGGGTATGCTCGGTACGTCTTCTTCCTTCGCATTCATGTGTACATATTTTTTGCATTTGCATATTTATTTGAAAACCCATAAAAATTGAAAAATTTCAAAAATTATAAAAATTATTGTATTCAATTTTGGCTTATTTGACTAGAGTTTGACAGATAGGTTAACTAGCTAGGAACAATTAGATCTTAGACTTAGTAAATTAAAAACCCTAAAGATAATCTTCCTTAAAGTTTAACGGTAGAAAGTATATGTCTTATAGTTTATTTAGAAATAGGCAAATTTTGGGTTCACTTTTTGGGCTAAGTCAAAATGAGGGAAGAGTATTGATATTCTTATCTGAGTATAAGTTTGAAAAATAGTTCCTAGCTTAAGTCTAGATTCTGAAAACGTATACCCTACAATTTGCACAATCACGCACCTTAAAACTTGGAATAGTAGAAGAGACCTTGAAATGCTCTTGTCTAAAGTCCTTAGTATGAAAAAGTGTGAATAAAGAAAAAAAATGGACACTGGTTTTTGTGATTATTTAAGGCTGCAAAAATAGAAAAATATTTAGCGAGGGTGCTTCATCACCTAGTGCCTTAGACCAACTGGTTTGGGAGTCACTGCTAAAGCCTTGGGTGTTGCAAAGACTAGGAAGTACGCTTTAAAGTGCAAACGCATTTTGTAATCGGTCGTTGGTACCTCAAGAAGTATTAACGGTCGCATGAAGGATGTGTAAGCAAATTTCATTCACCAACTAATTAGTACTTTGGACAATGGACGAGAGTACGATTGCTTGATTTGAATTTCCAAGTGTAGGGGTGATATATACACACACGTAGGCATATGTGATTGGAATTTAGATAAGAGAAAGGAATGAAGAATAGAACTTGTATCTTTAGTAGAGTTGATAAAAATTCCTAAGTGGAGATGGAACCCTAGAAGGAAAACTTAGGAAATGCCGAAAGCTAAGTAAGTCTATAGGATATATATAATCTTAAGTTAAATGATGAGAAAGTGTGAAAAATGTGGGTGGATAATTTACAAGTATAAGATAATAGAATTCCTTGTTAGAAAACCTAATTGGAGAACAAAAGTCAATGGGCCGAGTTGATAGGATTTTGTGGGTGTAATCCGCTGAAAACCCTCAGGAGACAACACTCCTCCTACTAGGGACACCTAGAGGTTTAACGGCTTGTTGCACGTGCTCAGTGCAATCGCGTTTCCCTGCGAAAGTGTGGTTAGGATTTTAGTGAATAAATAATAAGTTTGCTCGAGGACGAGCAAAAGGTAAGTTTGGGGGTATTTGTTCAGACCATAATATTGCATTTATCATTCCCCTATTCTTATCCTTTTTATAAATAAACAGGTACTCTTGACGCACGTTTGTTGCATATTACAGGATACAGGTTTCTGGAGCAAATACAGTGAAAAAGACACAAAACAACAGAAAAGGGACTTTTGACCAGCAATTAGACGGATCCTAGTCAAGCCCAGTTCACATAGGTGCAAGGCAACGAATGTCAGGGTGAAACGGTTAAAAGACCAATACAAATCTTCACTGAAGATCTGGAGAAGAACCAGAAGCCCAAAAGAGAAAATAAGTGAAGAAACAGAAGCCCAAAGAGCCACTGAACCAAGCCCAATGAGCACAGGGCCCAACTCGCTTATTTGGCCGCGGAACCGCGGCCAAACCCAGCCTGGCGCCGCGGTTCCGCGGCCATCAAGTGCCCGTGTCGGTGCAGATTTTCTGGGTTGTTGCGTCGGTGCAGATGTTAGGATTTTACGTGGGCAAATCTGTAATTTTGCATGTGCGAGAGTCTGTAACTCTAGGTTTCCTATTTTCCTATAAATTGTAGTTTTAGATCTGTAAAATGCTATGCCTCTTTTCAATCAATAAAATTCAGAATTTCTGAAAGCAAAATTCAGAATTTCTGAAAGCAAAATTCAGATCTGTTCTTCTTGTTTGGAGGGAGCCGTCAATCTAGTAAGTATTTTATTTATGTTTCTTTTAATTATAATGTCTTCTCATCCCCTAATGAGCGAGTAGTCTCCTCGCTTGTTAGGGTTGGCCTTAGGGAAAGGGTTGAGAGATGAGATCTCTCACCCCTTTCAATGCCACTTTAACCTAATGAATTAGAACTCCACGCATACGAGCACAACCGCTCCCTGCGGCATCCTACCCATCGAGGTAACGATGAACCGTAGTATAAAGGGCCGGTTGCCCGCGTTTTCCGTGGGGGTTAGGGTGATTACCAACAAAGGAAGGATACGAATCTAGAGGAAGAAACATCTTCCCAAAAGATTCGTATCCACTTTATTGATAATTAACTTAACACCTTATAGATCTAAAAAAAAGATGGCATTGAAAGCGGTGATGAAAAACATTAATCTCCAAAACTTCCCCTAAGCCAAACCCTAGCAAGATTCTTAATTAGATTAATTAGATCCAGTATTTTAGATTGTTATAAACCAACCCAAAACGACAAATTGAATCAACTCGTTAAAACACATAAAAGGAATTTACCCGTCTCTGTGGATCGACCCGTACTCACCGGCTAGCTGCGAAGCGACGCCGTTTCTGATTGCGGTAATACAAATTTTTGGACTAATCACCCTACACCTAAGCGAAATCAAAAATTAAAATCAATGACAAACTTGTCCTTTCCATTCTCTTCTTTGTCAATAACCATCCCGTTCTTAAATCTCTCAAGTCACTATAAAAAAAGAATTTCCATAACTTATAATTTATATGTCATACGGTCTAACATGGCCTATGAGTACATCATAGTTAAGGACTGGATGTATGTGGATTTGCATCAACTCATGAACCCTCTAAATTTGTCGACGGAGTCGCTACTTTCATCAAATTTGCACGTGAACATCTTAAGGAAATCTTGGGGAAGATCCTTTGTCCGTGCTACAGGTGTTGGAATAAGTATTGGCAGAAAGTAGAAGTGGTAGAGCTTCACATCGTTAAGTATGGTTTTACTAGATTTTATTCGACTTGATTATATCACGGGGAAGGAGAAGAATAAGAAGATGATGATGATGATGATGATGATGATGATAATGCGGCAGAAGAAGAAGATAACTTGTTTCTAGAAGAGAAAATGGAGGATATAGTAGAGCATGCTCTCAGTGATAGTAATCCTCCTTTTGGTCAAGTTCCTCATGCGGATAAGTATGAGAAGTACATGAATAATGCGAGGAGACCAATCTATGAGAATGCAAAGCACTCAACCCTATCATGGTTCATTCATCTTTTCCAGATTAAGTGCCTAAATAAATGGAGCAACAAGTCATTCACGATACTTCTTAAGTTCTTGAAAGATTCTATGCTCCTGGAAAATAACGTTCCCGAGAGCTGGTACGAAGCCCAGAAGATGATGTCTGATTTGGCTCTGAACTGTGAGAAAATTCATACATGTCTCATTGATTGTGTGCTGTACCGGAATGAGAATTCAGATTTGAAAGAATGTACCACCTGCGGAGAGGACATGTATAATCCGAAAGAATCTGATAAGAAGCCAGATATACCTGTCAAGATAGCACGATAGTTTCCCATAACACATAGGCTGTAGAGATTATTCAAGTGTAAGCAGACATCGGAGGTAATGATTTGGCATCACCGTGTCGCTCAAAGCGAAGACGGAAGAATAAGTCACTCAAGAGATTCACCAGTATGGAAGGATTTCGATAAGAGGCACCCAACATTCAGTAGTGATCCTCGTAATATCAGGCTCAGACTGGCTAGTGATGGATTCTGCCCATTCAATTATATGGGTGGAGGATACAACACATGGCCCGTTATAATGATGGTTTATAATCTGTCGCCGTGGTTGGCTATTGATTGATTCTACTTTATGATGCTTCTTCTTATTGACGGGCCGAAATCACCGGAAAACAATATCGATATCTACCTTTGACCACTGATCGATGAGTTAAAATTCTTATTCACTGACGGTGTGGAGACTTACGATGCTAACAAAGATACTACCTTCACGTTACGTGCGTCTTTAATGTGGACAATTAATGAATTTCTTGTGTATGGAATGTTATCTAGTTGGTCTGTACATGGTTACAAAGCATGTCCTTGCTGCTACAAAAATACTATATCGAGAAGGTTGATTTATAGCAAAAAGATTTGTTATTGCGGTTATCGGTATTTTCTGCCACTTGACCATCTCTACAGGCTTGACGATGCACACTTTGATGGTAATCAGGTGGGCCTCTAGCCCAATTGTCCGGAGATGACATGATTTCTCAGTGGGATGGTTACGATAACATGACCTTCGGGATAGATCCGGCAAGATAAGACACTCCATCTTACTTGAAAAAGTTAAGAATATTTTACGAGCTACCGTATTGATCAATAAATTTAGTGTGTGTCACGCCCCGCTTCTTAGAGTACGCTAAGATGGGCACGTGACATAGCCAACCATGCTATCTGTGGATAGGAAAAATCCCTCCACAGTCACATTACGGCTGTAGAGATATAAAGAACAGGAAAGTAAACTAAACTATCTAGTACATGTCCATGAGCCAGAATAAATGAGTCAAGAAATGATAATATGCGGAAGCAAAGATACAATAAATGGAACACATGGAAAGTAAAACTGCATACCAACAGGATCTTCACCGCTCGGTCTAACAGCGGCAATACTCCTGATCAGTCTGCAACAAAGGTAGAAGGATCTAGGTCATGCAAAACCCAGACGTCAGCGCGTCATAACATCAAGCAATAAATAAACAGGGGTAACAATACATGCAAGTACGAGTATAAAATGGTAAACAAGCATAACAGTGATATAAGTAAGGACAGTGGGGTAAAGTGTAGTGAGTTATCTAAACTGGTCTATTGGGTTAACTACTCTCAAGTCTTTGAAATCAAGTAATGTAATCCCCATCGTAACTCATCGGTGATTATTCCGTAACGCCCGGAAAAACGCCAAACAAGAAGTATTCCGTAACGCCCGGAAAAACGGCAAACAATGGGTATTCCGTAACGCTCGGAAAAATGGCAAACAATAGGTATTCCGTAACGCCCGGAAAAACGGCAAACAATAGGATGGCCCTTTGAGTTACATTCGGTTACAATACTGATTTTTCCATACCCCCAAGTTATATGTGTTCGAGTCAAGTATTAAATAATCTAGAACTAATGCCAACACAGGTTCGGGCAGGTACTGGTTTTTCTGGATAGACAACAGGAACGGTCCGTAAGGACTACAAGTCAGGTTGGTTGACATTAGACACAAGATCAGGTAACAGGTAAAACCATGGTACATCAGGTCAAGCCAGGTAATATATAAAGGTGTCATGTTATGTCAAGAGTTGTATGGTACCATGTCGTGTCAAGTAATAGGTGTAATAGGTCATATCAGGGTGCACCGGATGTCAAGTGGGTGCTCATAATCAAATAAGCATGGGTAAACCAAATAAGCATGTGTACTAATAGAACAACAAACTGGAACATGTAATATGATATGCAGACAGGTACAGACTAAACTATATGGATATACAGTCATCAATTAGAGTCAGGGTTATAGTTTCAACATGAAGTATCATACCTTAAATGAACATAGAATATTAAAATCACACTATCATGTATTAAAAGACCGCTTGATGCAAGTATATATAAAGGGGGTTAAATGGATGCAATAATATGTATAAAACAGTTTAGATGGATGCAAACGGGTGTTGCACAGTTATGAACCATTTAAAGGGTACTAAATATGAACTACAGGTTTAATGTGCAATCGAATGTTTATAAACTAAATTAAGTAGCATATAGCAAGTTTTACTGGCATGCACTAGATGTGAAATGCAAGATACGGATGTAATCGGACATCCGAAGAATGATAAAACATGAAAAGTGATAATGCGGGTTGCATAAATAATCATTTTGGGGTATTATAATTTAAATATACATAGAAGGTAATGGTATAGCATGTAGCAAGATTAACTTGCCTTGATCGGATCACGATACGGTAAACGGAACGTTACGCGTCGGCGGAAAAGTCGCGACGCGCGCACGGTACACGGAATGAGTCCAAACAACGCATGATGGAATCACACGGGGCAGGTATCCTCGCTGGGTCGTCGGGATCGTCGACGGCACGACCGTATTCCGGCGACCGATGGAAAACAGATTCTACAAAATAATAAAGAAAAGAGAACGAAAAAGAAGAAGAGGAAGAAGAAGGGAGAGGGATGTGCTCACTCGTTTGTGCACTGAAGTCGCAATGGGGTCAGAGGAGTTGGCAAGGGGCGACGACGATGGGTTTTCCGGCGGTGGCAGAGGGTTTCCTGATCACCAGGGATTGGGTGTGCGGTTCTTGCAGCGAGGGTTCTAAGGTTGCTGTGAGGGAGAGAGAGGGAGGTGAAGAGGAGGTGGCCGAGGAGGAGTCGGGGATGCAGATGACGAGGGGAGGCCGACGAGGGTGGTCGGCGGTGAGGGTGCCGACAATGAGGTTCGGGTGTACAGGGTTAGTGGGTTCATGGGTTGCAGGCTTTCTCGGGGATGTTAGTGCAGGGTGGCGAGGAAGAAGAGTTGAGGAGGTGGAGGTGATGACGACGGGGTTTCTGGTGGTCGGCGACGACGAAGGCTAAAGTGGTTAGGGTTCATTGCGAGGTCGGGTTCTTGGGTTTTTTGTGAGATGGGAGATATGAGCGGAGGAAGTGGTAGAGATGGTAGTTGGGGTGTGCGAGGCGAGGTGATAGGGACGCCGACGAGGGTGGAGGTGGTGATGACGAGGCTAGAGTTCGGGAGTCGTGGGTTTCTTGCGAGGACGACGAAGGAGGGAGGAGAGAGAGACGTATTAATATATAGAAGAGAGAGAGAAGTAAAGAAAAGTGGGGAGAAAAAGAGAATCAGAGAGAGAGAGGAGAGAGATAGAGGAAGCGAGAAGAGAGAGAGAGGGGAGAGAGATAGAGAGTGGGATGAACAGTAGGGAGAGAGAATCTTGGACGCTAGCGCAGAGAGATAAAGAGAGAATAGAGAAGAGAGAGAGAGAGAGAAAGATGAGAGAGAGAGAGAGACAACGAAGGGAAAGAGAGAGAGAGAAAGATTTGTGGGGTCGGTGAAAAGGAGGATTGCGATTGGTTGGGGAAAGGAAAAAGATTAGGAAAAATATAAAATGATTTTTGATAGATTAGAGAATCATTTCCTTGGCTGGGGAAAGCAATGGAAAAATATTTTTGTTGTCTTAAGAATATTTTCGTAGGTGGTAAAAGAGGTTGAGGCTGTTAAATTTTTTAAACAAATTAAAGAATATTTAAAATAATTAGAATTTGGCGGTTACAAAAAATATTTCAGAAATGCGTCCGGGACGGGTCCAAAATTTGGATTTGAAATATGAAAATTATTGGCAAGTTCCAAAACTTAAAATAAAGGATTATGTAATAGAAATGCATACCCCCAAGAACGGACGCACGTACGTGCGCGTAGCCATCCAAACAAGTCCGTTTCACTGAACGGGACGAGAACACGATGCAACGACGCTACCACAGGGTTAGGGGTATCATGCAGGCCATGTCATGCAATTTTAATTTATTTTACGTGATTTAAATTGTTATATGCAAAACATGCGATACAAGATAAAATACCAGTATATACTAAATTATGAGATGTACTAGTCCATGCAACAAGTCAAGGTAATCTATAAATAAGAGTTGAACAGGTTCGAGCAAGCGGGTTGAGTCGTATGCAAAGTAATATGTAAAATACCATTCGCACCCAAACACGCTAAATTAAGAATAGACCCCAGATAAGTAAATACGGAAACTGGAATTGGTATAAATGAACTCGGGATTTACATTATACCCAACTACAAAAAGAATTTCGTCCTTGAAATTCCAAAAACAAGAATGGATAAACAAGCAAGAAACTACAAGAATAGATGTGGAAACTTCTGCCGGATTTCATCTTCTCGTTCCCAGGTTGATTCTCCATGCGAGCGATTTCCCCAAGAAACAAGTACAAAAGGGATAACCTTGTTCTTAAAACCTTTACCCTTCGATCCACAATCGACATTAGTCGTTCCTCAAGGCTAAATCTTCTCGTACAGTCAGCTCTGAAGGATCCAGCACGTGTGCTGCATCTTGAACATACTTACGGAGTTGAGATACATGAGACATGTCAAGAACATTCTCCAACGATTGCGGTGATGCCAAACGATACGCCACTTCTCCAACATGCTCCAAAATCTCAAAAGGTCCAACACACTGAGAACTAAGCTTTCCTCGACTTCCAAAACGAATCACCCCTTTAGTCGGTGATATCTTCAAGAATACCAAATCACTAGCAGTGAACTCTAGAGGTCTTCTCGATGTATCTGCCCAACTCTTTTGTCGGTCTTGTGCTGCTTTCATATGATTCCGGATAGTATTAACTTTCTCCACTGTTTGCACGATCAAATCCGGTCCCAACAATCTTCGTTCTCCAATATCGTTCCAAAAAACAGGTGAACGACACTTGCGACCATACAATGCTTCGAATGGAGCCATCTGAATAGTCGCCTGAAAACTGTTGTTGTACGAAAACTCCATCAAGTGTAGATGATCTTCCCATGATTCCTTGAAGTCTAACATGTAAACTCTCAACATGTCTTCAAGAGTTTGGATCATTCTCTCCGACTGGCCATCTGTTTGAGGATGATAAGTTGTGTTAAACTTCAATCGAGTCCCTAAACTTTCCTGTAAGCTCGTCTAGAAGTGTGATAAGAAATGAGTGTCACGGTCGGGCACGATGCTCACCGGTACTCCATGCAATCTTACAATCTCCTGCATGTACCGTCCTGCCAAAGTTTCTGTTGATTGACCAACCCGAAAAGGAATGAAATGAGATGCCTTGGTCAAACGATCAACAATCACCCAAACTGCATTGTTGCCTTTTGGACTCCGCGGTAGAGCCGTCATGAATTCCATGGTTATATGTTCCCACTTCCACCGAGGAATCGGAAGTGGTTGCAATAAACCAGCAACCCTTTGATGTTCAGCCTTAACTTGCTGACACACCAAGCACTTTGCCACAAAGCGAACAATCTTCCGTTTCACGCCTTCCCACCAGAATTGCTGTCGTAGATCTCGGTATATCTTCATGCCTCCTGGATGTACGGAATATGCGGAACTGTGTGCCTCCTTCACAACTTCTTCGTGAAAATCTCCCTTTGGCACACACAAATGGCTACCATATCGCAATGAACCATCTTCATGGATCAACAAGCTCGTTCGAAGTCCGGCTTCAACTTGTTCTCGAAAATTCTGCACCCTTGGGTCCTGCAATTGCGTTGCCTTAAAATCCTCGATCAACGACTACTGTACTTGTAGCTGCATCAACTGTCTCAAAGAATGCGGTAGCACGATCTCCAACTCGAATCTCCGAAAAAATCTTCAATAAATTCCATCCGTGCAGTCAACATCTGAATTGCTGACAACCGACTAAGCGCATCCGGCACAACATTAACTTTCCCCGGATGGTAATCAAGGTCAAGATCGTAGTCAGCCATCAGCTCCAACCATCTACGCTGTCTCATAATTAGCTCCTTCTGAATGAACACGTACTTTTAGCTTTTGTGATCGGTGAATACTTCGACCGCTTTCGCCCAATAAGTAGTGTCTCCAAATCTTCTAAGCAAAATTCATAGTTGCTAACTCCAAGTCATGAGTTGGGTAATTCTTCTCATGGGTCTTCAACTGTCTTGACGCATAAGCTACAACCTTCCCATGCTGCATCAAACACAGCCCAATCCTTTCCCGGATGCGTTGCTGCGAAACACCAATCCTCCGGGACTGTCTGGCACGGTTAAAAAAAACAGGTGCGGTTATCAGTCTCTGCTTCAATGCCTCAAAAGCTGACGCACACTTATCCGTCCATACAACGGTACTTCCTTGCGCGTAAGCTTGGTCAAGGCTCAGCCAAACGAGCAAAATTCTCCACGAACCTTCTGTAGTGTCCTGCAAGTCCAAGAAAACTTTTGACCTCTACAACATTCTTCGGAATCGTCCAATCTCGAACTGATGTAATCTTTTCGGGATCAACGGTGATTCCATCTCCGGACTCAACGTGCCCCAAAACTTCACTTTTTCCAGCCAAACTCGCACTTGCTCATCTTTGCATATAAATTTTTCTTGTCTCAAAGTCTATAGTGCGATCTTCAAGTGTTCTGCATGCTCTTCCTTGCTCCCTGAGTAGACCAAAATATCATCGATGAACACCACTATAAACTGGTCCAAGAACAGTGAAAGATTCGGTTCATCAAGTCCATAAATATTGCCGGCGCATTCGTTACTCCGAAGGGAATCACCAAGTACTCGTAATGTCCATACCGAGTTCTGAACGCAGTCTTGCAAATATCCTCTGACTTAACTTGGACCTGATGATATCCGGATCGAAAATCCAGCTCCGAGAATACCCTCGCGTCACTAAGCTGCCCAAATAATTCGCCATTGCGAGGGATCGGGTACTTGTTCTTAATAGTCACCCGGTTTAATTCTCGATAATCGATGCACATCCTCCTTTTGCCATCTTTCTTCTTTACTAGAAGAACTGGAGCTCTCCAAAGTGAGTTGCTGCTGCGAATCCACTCCTTCTCTAGCAATTCGGCAACCGGCTTCTTGATTTCTTCCAACTCTACTGGTGTCAATGGATAATACGCCTTTGAGATTGGCGCTGCACCAGAAACAAGATCAATCACGAACTCCTCGTCTCGCTTCGGCGGTAAACCTGATATGTCTTCCAACACGTCCATGAAATCTCTAACATCAGCTGGCGCTTCCTTCTTATCCACTTCCATCGACGAAAGAACACTGTTTGTCGGCCTAGCCCTAAACTCGACTGGCATGACAGAACTGCTTCCTCCAGCAAAACAAGCTCCGGATGTCCGGGAATATGGAGAATCACTTTACTTTCCTTACAATCAATATCAGCGTGGAAAGTGCCGCGAAATTCCATTCCCAAGACAACAATAAACAAGGGATGCACCAGAATTGAATAATTCTAATGCGGGAAAAACATGAACAAGTAAGATACCGAAATGACTTCAACCGAAATCAAGATACTAAAGAGGATTAAGCACGGTATACATGATTCAAGCTGGCGATAAAACAAGAACTGGTAAGCAAGAGAAGTAAGGTGATACAACGACCATGAAACAAGGAAGTGAATTAAGACCAGAACTCCAAGTTACTTAAATAGAGTACCGCATTGTAACCAGGCTGCAGTTCATGGGTACAATTACATAACTCCACTCAAGTCGCCCAATCCTAGTATCAGAATCAAAGAACAGGGAAAAACAATAGAGAACCAAAAAGGTTTCAAGCCGAGATGCAAAGTTGTTTGCATATCGTCAAGACGAAGGATAAAAGAAAGATATGATTCAAGAATCAAGATAACAAGGTGGCAGGACATGTTCCTAATCACGAGTATTCTGATTCGTGTATTGGGTCCAATACCCAACTACAAAAAGAATCACACTCGATTAACTTATATCCCATGGCTCTGATACCAAAAAAACCATGTCACGCCCCGCTTCCCAGAGTACGCTAAGATGGACACGTGACACAGCCAACCATGCTACTTGTGGATAGGAAAAATCCCTCCACAGTCACATTACGGCTGTAGAGATATCAAGGACGGGAAAGTAAACTAAACTATCTAGTACATGTCCATGAGCCAGAATAAATGAGTCAAGAAATGATAATATGCGGAAGCAAAGATACAATAAATAGAATACATGGAAAGTAAAATTGCATACCAACAGGATCTTCACCGCTCGGTCTAACAGCGGCAATACTCCTGATCAGTCTGCAACAAAGGTAGAAAGATCTGGGCCATGCAAAACCCAGACGTCAGCGCGTCATAACATCAAGTAATAAATAAACAGGGGTAGCAATACATGCAAGTACGAGTATAAAATGGTAAACAAGCATAACAGTGATATAAGTAAGGACAGTGGGGTAATGTGTAGTGAGTTATCTAAACTGGTCTATTGGGTTAACTACTCTCAAGTCTTTGAAATCAAGTAATGTAATCCCCATCGTAACTCATCGGTGATTATTCCATAACGCCCGGAAAAACGGAAAACAATAAGTATTCCGTAACGCCCGGAAAAATGGCAAACAATGGGTATTCTGTAACGCCCGGAAAAACGACAAACAATAGGTATTCCGTAACGCCCGGAAAAACGGCAAACAATAGGATGACCCTTTGAGTTACATTCGGTTACAATACTGATTTTCCCATACCCCCAAGTTATATGTGTTCGAGTCAAGTATAAATTAATCTAGAATTAATGCCAACACAGGATCAGGCAGGTACTGGTTTGTCTGGATAGACAACAGGAACGGTTCGTAAGGACTACAAGTCAGGTTGGTTGGCATTAGACACAAGATCAGGTAACAGGTAAAACCATGGTACATCAGGTCAAGCCAGGTAATATATAAAGGTGTCATGTTATGTCAAGAGTTGTATGGTACCATGTCGTGTCAAGTAATAGGTGTAATAGGTCATATCAGGGTGCACCGGATGTCAAGTGGGTGCTCATAATCAAATAAGCATGGGTAAACCAAATAAGCATGTGTACTAATAGAACAACAAATTGGAACATGTAATATGATATGCAGACAGGTACAGACTAAACTATATGGATGTACAGTCATCAATTAGAGTCAGGGTTATAGTTCCAACATGAAGTATCATACCTTAAATGAACATAGAATATTAAAATCACACTATCATGTATTAAAAGACCGCTTGATGCAAGTATATATAAAGGGGTTTAAATGGATGCAATAATATGTATAAAACAGTTTAGATGGATGCAAACGGGTGTTGCACAGTTATGAACCATTTAAAGGGTACTAAATATGAACTACAGGTTTAATGTGCAATCGAATGTGTATAAACTAAATTAAGTAGCATGTAGCAAGTTTTACTGGCATGCACTAGATGTGAAATGCAAGATACGGATGTAATCGGACATCCGAAGAATGATAAAACATGAAAAGTGATAATGCGGGTTGCATAAATAATCATTTTGGGGTATTATAATTTAAATATACATAGAAGGTAATGGTATAGCATGTAGCAAGATTAACTTGCCTTGATCGGATCACGATACGGTAAATGGAACGTTACGCGTCGGCGGAAAAGTCGCGACGTGCGCATGGTACACGGAATGAGTCCAAACAACGCACGATGGAATCACACGGGTCACGTATCCTCACTGGGTCGTCGGGATCGTCGACGGCACGACCGTATTCCGGCGATCGCTGGAAAACAGATTCTACAAAATAATAAAGAAAAGAGAAAGAAAAAGAAGAAGAGGAAGAAGAAGGGAGAGGGATGTGCTCACTGATTTGTGCACTGAAGTCGCCATGGGGTCAGAGGAGTTGGCAAGGGGCGACGACGATGGGTTTTCCGGCGGTGGCAGAGGGTTTCCTGATCACCAGGGATTGGGTGTGCTGTTCTTGCAGCGAGGCTTCAAAGGTTGCAGTGAGGGAGAGAGAGGGAGGTGAAGAGGAGGTGGCCGAGGAGGAGTCGGGGATGCAGATGACGAGGGGAGACCGACGAGGGTGGTCGGCGGTGAGGGTGCCGGCAATGAGTTTCGGGTGTGCAGGGTTAGTGGATTCATGGGTTGCAGGCTTTCTCGGGGATGTTAGTGCAGGGTGGCGAGGAAGAAGAGTTGAGGAGGTGGAGGTGATGACGACGGGGTTTTTGGTGGTCGGCGACAACGAAGGCTAAAGTGGCTGGGGTTCGTTGCGAGGTCGGGTTCTTAGGTTTTTTGTAAGATGAGAGATATGAGCGGAGGAAGTGGTAGAGATGGTAGTTGGGGTGTGCGAGGCGAGGTAATAGGGACGCCGACGAGGGTAGAGGTGGTGATGGCGAGGCTAGGGTTCGGGAGTCGTGGGTTTCTCGCGAGGACGACGAAGGAGGGAGGAGAGAGAGACGTATTAATATATAGAAGAGAGAGAGAGAGAAGTAAAGAAAAGTGGGGAGAGAAAGAGAATCAGAGAGAGAGGAGAGAGATAGAGGAAGCGAGAAGAGAGAGAGAGTGGAGAGAGATAGAGAGGATGAGAGAGATCGAGAGGAGAGAGAGAGAGTGTGGGATGAACAGTAGGGAGAGAGAACCTTGGACGCTAGCACAGAGAGATAATGAGAGAATAGAGAGGAGAGAGAGAGAGAGAAAGATGAGAGAGAGAGAGAGCGAAGGGAAAGAGAGAGAGAGAAAGATTTGTGGCGTCGGTGAAAAGGAGGATTGCGATTGGTTAAGGAAAGGAAAAAGATTAGGAAAAATATAAAATGATTTTTGATAGATTAGAGAATCATTTCCTTGGCTGGGGAAAGCAGTGGAAAAATATTTTGGTTGTTTTAAAAATATTTTCGTAGGTGGTAAAAGAAGTTGAGGCTGTTAAAATTTTTAAACGAATTAAAGAATATTTAAAATAATTAGAATTTGGCGGTTACAAAAAATATTTCAGAAATGCGTCCGGGCCGGGTCCAAAATTTGGATTTGAAATATAGAAATTATTTGCAAGTTCCAAAACTTAAAATAAAGGATTATGTAATAGAAATGCATACCCCCAAGAACGGACGCACGTATGTGCGCGTAGCCGTCCAAACACGTCCGTTTCACTGAACGGGATGAGAACACGATACAAGGACGCTACCACAGGGTTAGGGGTGTCATGCAGGCTATGTAATGCAATTTTAATTTATTTTACGTGATTTAAATTGTTATATGCAAAAGATGCGATATAAGATAAAATACCAGCATATACTAAATTATGAGATGCACTAGTCTATGCAACAAGTCAAGATAATCTATAAATAAGAGTTAAACATGTTCGAGCAAGCGGGTCGGGTCGAATGCAAAGTAATATGTAAAATGCCATTCGCACCCAAACACGCTAAATCAGGAATAAACCCCAGATAAGTAAATACGGAAACTGGAATTGGTATAAATGAACTCGGGTGTTACAGTGTGTCATTATATGGACATCATGCACATCGAGAAGGGAGTATCCGAACACATACTTAACTTGCTTCTTTATAAAAACGAAAAATCGAAAGACAACCTCCGTACTCGGATGGATCTTCAGGACTGGGAAATTAGAAGTGAATTGATTCCTAAAGCAATAGCGAGTAAACCGGACAAGTTTGTACTTCCCAATACCGCGTATCATATGTCATAGCCGAAGAAGAAAAGGTTTCTGCAGGTGTTTCATGATTTGAAAGTTGCCACAGGTTTCTCACGATCATTTAGTAAGAAGATAAAGATTGTGAAAGACAAGATTGATGGGAGGAAAAGTCAAGATCACCTTGTTATTATGGAGCATCTTCTCCCATTATCCCTTAGGACTTCCCTTTTTGAATTAGTCGGTCTAGTACTCAACGATCTTTGCTGCTTCTTTAAGAAATTGTGAGCTAAAAACATTGATGTTATGGCATTTGAGAAGTTAGAAACCGCGATCCCTTTGATACTGTGCAAGCTTGAGCGGATTTTTCCACCGTCGTTCTTTGATATCATAATACACCTGACGATCCATCTTGCAACCAAGGTTAAACTTGCCGGACCGGTACAATATAGATGGATATATCCTGTCGAAAGGTATCTTGAATTTTTGGTTCATGCATTTTATAAAATTTTTGCTATTGTATATATATGCTGTTATTCCTTTATTTAACATATGTTTTTTAGGTACCTCTATACTTTAAAAAATTATATACACAGTAGAAATCAACCAGAAGGTTCTATCATGCAAGATTATCTCTTAGAGAAAGTAACCACATTTTGTTCCCGAAATCTGATGAAGACATTAAGTCGAAACTTAACAGGTTTCGGAGAATTCAGGACAGGACATACAGTAAAGTTGATTACAAAAGAGTAGAATCCATGTTTATCAACAAGATATATCGGTTTGTCCTCCTCAATAGCGGATGTCTTGATGAAATTTGAGAGTAAGTCTGTTTTGCATTAATTGTTTTTTATATATGTAAACATGTGAAATAATATAATGTTGACATCAAAATTCAATGTTGATAACAGAATTCATAATAATGAAGTACGTGAGGAGCATCTTAATTGGACCGATGATCGATTGGATAAATATCATCAGGAAAATTTTTGCGACTGGTTTGTAAATCATGTAAGATGTTCGAATCTCATATTTTTTCGAGTATTGTTAATCTATACTTATATTGTTATGTATTTTCCGCATAATTTGTTTTGTCAGATCCAAGATCCGAACATGTTTGTATCATTAGAGAGAGACATAAGATGTCTAGCTCAGTATCCTAGCATGGAGGTTGCATGCTACAAAGGATTCAGTGTATTTGGATACAAATTTGAAGTTAAAGACATAGGAAAATCTCGAATCACTCAAAATAGTGAGGTTGCGACCGTAGGATCGAACGACATGGTTTATTATGGGTACTTAGATTGCACACTTAATCTGGAACAAAAGAAGCATTGTGAATGACTTGTTGCTCCATCCATTTAGGCACTTAATCTGGAAAAGTTGGACGAACCATGAGAGGGTGGAATACTTCGTATTCTCATAAATTGGTTTTCTAGCATCATTCATGAAATTTTCATATTTATCCGCACGCGGTCCTTGACCGGAAGGAATGTCATCTTCGGTACGAATAGATTCACCTAGGGCAGCCTCTACCATATCCTCAATTTCTTCTTATGGAAATAAATTACCGTCTTCTCCTTCTGCCGCATTACTGAATTCTCCTTCTTCTCCTGTTGCATTATCGTGTTCTCCTTCTTCTTCTGCCTCATTACTGCATTCTTCTCCTTCCCCGTGATATTTCTAAGTTGTATAAAGTCTAGTAAACCCATATTTTATAATATGAAGCTATGCCAATTCTACCTTCTGCTAGTACTTATTGCCATATCTATAGCACGGACAGAGAATCTTCTCTATTATGATCTTATTATGTGCGCGTGCAAATTCAATGAAAGCAGCAACTCCTGCAACAAACTTAGGTTGCATACGTTGTTGCCAATCCACATACATCCAGTCCTTAACTCTGATGTACTCATAGGCCATGTTAGACTGTATAACATATAAATTGTAGGTTATGGTGACTATATTGAGAAATATAAGAACGGGATAGTTACTGACAAAGGAGAAAATCCGTGTATATGCTTTGTGTATGTGTTTGTCGTTGAAAAGGATAAATTATCGAACGTATGTTAACCGATAGACGGGGACTAAGTGGCGCTTTTAGTTTCATATATGAGTATCGATGAGAATATGAAGGTTTCATATTATCATCGAGTATCATATATTGGTTTTAACTTGAATATCTCGAATCACTTTCTAATTATGCGTTTGTTGTGTATTCTTATTGTATGTGTGTGTTCCGGCTGTCGGGGGTAAGGCTTCTATCCCATTAAGAATGTACAGAGCGAACACCCATTTGCTTGTGCTTTCAACCGTTTCGAGTAAATTTCGGCAGCACCTCCCCGCTGTTCTCCGAGTACACTGTAATAGAATAGATAATCATTTCAAAGCTGTGAAACAACGTTGAAATGAACATCTAATCTATCTTTGTACACGGAGAACCAGCGGATAGGTACCGACGAAATATCTCGAAACGGATGAAAACACAAGTGAATGAAGATGTTTGCTTAATACATTCCTAACTTGTCCATACGGGACAAATCTATCGGTTACCATACGATTGAATCTTCTCGTTGCATAGACTATACGACAGTTGTTAGTATCGAGCTATACCGTCCGATATTTAACAATCTTCGTATAGTTCTATATTACGATGAACATCGCACGTATGTTAACCGATAGACGGGGACTAAGTAGCGCTTTTAGTTTCATTTATGAATATCGATGAGAATATGAAGGTTTCATATTATCATCGAGTATCATATATTGGTTTTAACTTGAACATCTTGAATCACTCTCTAATTATGCGTTTGTTGTGTATTCTTGTTGTATGTGTGTGTTCCGGCTGTCGGGGGTAAGGCTTCTATCCCATTAAGAATGTATAGAGTGAACACCCATCACTTGTGTTTTCAACCGTTTCGAGTAAATTTCGGCAGCACCTCCCCGCCGTTCTCCGAGTACACTGTAATAGAATAGATAATCATTTCAAAGCTGTGAAACAACGTTGAAATGAACATCTAATCTATCTTTGTACATGGAGAACCAGCGGAAAGGTACCGACGAAATATCTCGAAACGGATGAAAACACAAGTGAATGAAGGTGTTTGCTTTATACATTCCTAACTTGTCCATACGGGACAAATCTATCGGTTACCATACGATTGAATCTTCTCGTCGCATAGACTATACAACGGTTGTTAGTATCGAGCTATACCGTCCGATATTTAATAACCTTCGTATAGTTCTATGTCACAACGAACATCGCACGTATGTTAACCGATAGACGGGGACTAAGTGGCGTTTTTAGTTTCATATATGAGTATCGATGAGAATATGAAGGTTTCATATTATCATCGAGTCTCATATATTGGTTTTAACTTAAACATCTTGAATCACTCTCTAATGATGCGTTTGTAGTGCATTCGTGTTGTATGTGTAACATGATTTTAAACCATTGAGATCATGATTGATAGAACTGATCATCCACAAAGAGATTAAGGATTGACTTTTGACAGCCATATGAAGGAAAATTTTCTCCTATGGCAACCTAATAATATACCCATTATCCTCATATATACATATATGCAGGCAGGCATGGATACATACATGCAAATATTTGAAAAATTAATATATCAACCAAAAACTATTATTGCAATGGCATTCATCTATAACAATCAACAATTAAAACTACAAATGTAGGATACTGATATCATAAAGCGTTATACGTAACATATGAATTCACATGACTGAAACATGCATAAAAAACATGTTCATCCAAAAGGAAGGCAACTGTCAACAAATATAGACAAATACGTCATAAAAACAGTAACTAATTAACAAGTTGATTAGCATCTGGATCAAGAAAATGATAGGAAAAACAATTGACTATGATCTATAATGACAAGTCTATTACCATGACTCTCGACTAACAAAGGTGGCTTTTCGTCCTCGGTAGCTTGATAATTGGGATTTCATGGCGAATAAAAATATGCATATGCCGTTTGACCGGGAACTTCAATAGGAAACTCAATGAGGTCGGGTGTACTGAAGTATGCTTTGTATTTCGCTATATCAGGTGATGAAGCCCAAGCCCTAGCTAGCCCCAGCCCCACCCCAACCGAACCCTATCGAAGATAAAGAACGTCCTTACACTTTCAATGTTCACGAAAACCTATCGGCTTTCTAAGAAATTTTTTCGAATTTCGTTTCATTGTTTTCAAATTTGACAATTCCTACAGGTTTCAATTTGGTTTGAGTTGGGGATGAGATTTCGGGTTAAATTATTGCAAAAATTTAGAACTTATAGATTCAATTGAGAATTCAATTACTAGAAGATAGTTACTCCTGTTGATTGATGGCACTATAGTTGCAGCAACTTATCTACAAAGAGATATAAGGGATTATATTGAGCTATTTTTTATTGTACAACTAAAATTTATGCTGAATTTATGAGAAGAGATAATTGTGACTTAATGTGTCGACTTGCTGAATTCATGCATGAGGGATATAAAAGAGTTATTACAGCATCCTACATTGCAATACAATTTTCATAATTAATATAATAGCTCTGTGGTCTGAAGATAATATCTGTATGTAGTAATTGTTGAGCAGTAGTTTCTGATTATCATTATTTATTTTTGGTTAAAGACACTGATTAGTACGAAAAAGTGTGTTTGTAGTTAACCGCAATCAATAACGGTATCGCGTGTAGCTAGACCAAGATGAGTACGGGTCGTCCTCTGGGAAACGTTGAACCTTTTACTCTTACTTTAGATGTGTTGAAAGAGAGGAGGGATAAAAAATTTTGTGGAATTGTTTCTAGATCTACGTTAAGCAAGAATGCAAAATATATAGATCTAGATTATTTTAGGGATGTAGTTAATATAATAAGAGGGTTTGTAGGGTTCGTTAGGATTTAGTAGTTATGGACGATTAATTAAAAGTTATCCTTTTTATCCTTTAATAGATTTAAAACTAGAACGACGGTGATGCGTGTAGATTAGGGTTTTTGGAGGGAAAAGGAATCCCACTCTTAACCCTTATCTCGACACGGAACTCCGTTCATATCTAGCCTTTACCAAAACAATCATTAATCTAATCTCTAATCGCGGTCGGAACTAACAAAGAATTGTTAGCGCGCCCGATTAGGATGTTAATGATTCTTTTGATAAAGTTCATAAACTTTATAGGACTTAAAAAGGGTTTAGGGATGTTCATCATCCATTAGCCTACCCAAATCCTACGAACCCTAACAAGCGGAGAATTACTCGCGCATGTTAGGAGAAAAAGAGATGGAGAGAAAATGCATAATTAAACTACGAAGAAATAGAATAAGAAGAAGAAAGCTACCTTTATTAATCAACAATATTAAGTACACTTTGATTCCTTAGAAAATGATTACAAAAACCTAGTTTGCTTCTCGATCTCTTCTAAGGAGGTAGATGAACCGTTGATGATCAGCCTGGATGCGTGAGCCGTCTTGGACTTCATGATCTCGTCGGCTTGATCATTTTTCCAAGAGGCTCTCGGTCCATATTTATAGTCCAAAGCCAGAAACCTTTGCTTCCAAATTAGGAAAATAACAGCAGAGATTTTCGCCAAAAATTTGAAACATCTAAATCTTCTAGATTGCCGCGGATCCGCGGCCCAAGGGGGGGTATGGCCGCGGATCCGCGGCCATTTAATCAGAGCCGTTGATTTTCTTTTTGGGGCTTCTTTCTACTTGGCATGTGGACTTCTCTGGAATCTTTGGATCTTTGAAATCTTCTCGTAGTCGCTGCCAGACTTGATCTTCAAGTTTTGCTTTCTTAATTACGCAAGTTTTCTTTAACTACTTGATCTCTTGGAAAAATTCTGCACAACAACTTAAATAATATTTAGTAGACTTTGTTCTACTAGGATTTGGTCAATGATATTATTTGCATACATTTTCCTACCAAATTCTAATTATAATATATCAACACATGGAAAATAGTATTTTTACAAATAAATCCTCATATGTATGATATATTATAATAATGACCTTTTTAAATATGGAAATAGTAAGAAAAATGTAATAACAAATGTGCAGTTTTATCAACTGAACAAATACCCCCAAACTTATCTTTGATCGTCCCGAGCAAACTAGTTTATTCAAGAGAGGAGAAAAAAAGGAGAAAACTAAGCACACTTTTGTAGGCAAACACGATTGCACTGAGCACGTGCAACAAGCCGTTAAACCTCTAGGTGTCCCTAGCAGGAGGAGTGTTGTCTTCTGAGGGTTTTCAACGGATTACACCCATAAAATACTATAATAAAAGAGAGATGGTGAAATTTACATATAAAGATAAGAACCATAAAAGAAAGACTTTGAAAATAAGAGTTTCCAACTACACTAGCTTTTCAGTTGTTATGAGCCCTATCTTAATAGTCATGAAAAGATGTTAGAAATCACATCATCCCTCAATAAAACATCGTCTTTATTCTTCATTCCTACCTTTCAACCAAACATCGATCATATACCCCTACGTGTGTGTAATGGACATCCCTACACTCGGAGAATTCAATTCAAGCTATCATACTCTTATCCATCTGCCTCAGTACTTTTTAATTTGATCAATATTTATGGATTTGCTCACACATTTTCATGCGACCGTTAATACTTCTTGAGGTACTAACCGACCGATTACTTATGTGCTTGATGATTAGGCGATAGTATTTTCCTCGTTTTGCACCACCTAAGGCTTAGCAGTGACTCCCGAACCAATTGGTCTAAGGCACTAGGTGATGACGCACCATCGCTATATTTTTTTATTACTGCCTTGGCGATAACAAAATCAGTGTTCATTTTTTTCTTTTCACCATTTTTATATTTCCTTCATTTTTTTATTTCCTTCATACTTTGGCTTCTAGACAAGAGCATTTCAAGGTATTCTCTACTATCCCGAGTTTCAAGACGTGTGTAAGTGCATATAGTAGGGTATCAACATTCAAATGTTTGGCTTCCAGAACAGAACTATATTTCAGACTTATTTTTATCCTCAGATTAGTGACTTCCTTCATCTTACTAACCCTTGGGACAACAGCTCATAACTACTTATTACTAGTTCGTTTAAGAAAACTTCTAATTTTCTTGGTTTTCTTAAACTATTCCTATCTTTTGGATGTAATTTTTCACTTTCTACTCTTTTGTTATAAAAGATTTTTTTTATAAAATTTTTAAAAATGTTGTGCTTATGCAAAGTATGATGCAAATTGATGTGTAAATAAGCACAAACCTCCCCCAAACCTGTTTACAGCAGTGTCCTCACTGATGTCATCCGTTAAGCTCAAAAACCTGTAGACTTGAGAGGAAATTATTAATGGGGGCAAAAATATATGAAAGTGAAAATCCTCCCCTAAACTTATTTTTGGCTCACAATTTTGTAAAAATCATTTTCTTTCAAGAGCCAAAATATACCACCCCCCAAACTTGAGTTAAACAATTTTAATCTTTTAAAATCACACGAGGGGGTCAAGGTTATTGGTTAATGCCAAGCTTTGCAAAGACCGAAGGTCAACACCAACCATTCAAAAATTTTATCGATGAAGCACCATGGTTGGTGGAAGAACATGTCACCTTTCGACGTGAAGAAGTGGGGAGGTGACAAGAGGTGTAATGGAAAAGGATTGCGTCTCAATTTGGAGAGATGACACAGTGATAGTAATGATGGATTACTCGCATTATCATGATTGTCCAAAAGAAGGGGTGGAGGTCTAATTTCTTCATCTTGGAGTTGATTTATCTCAACACCCGTATCTTTTAAAAATGCGAGTTCATCAGCGAAAATTTCCTCAAAGCTTTCATTGATACCCCGAAGAATAATGTCATCAGAAAAAATGGGGTGATCGTCAGACTCTATAAAAAGTTCCTCATCAGCGTTAGATGTTGACCCGGACAACTCGGTGGAAGAGTACATGGTTGGGTCAAACAACAACATATGAATAGAGTCAGTATCATGAGGTTGATCAAATTCGCTGTTGTCGATATCCATTAATTCGACAGAACACACATGAGCATAGGGTTCGGAGGGTTCACTTCCCAATTTGTAAATGTTAAGCTCAATTGACTTCTTTCCAAAGGATAGGGTCATAGAGCCGTTTCTACAATTGATTACTGCGTTGGAAGTGGCCAAAAAGGGTCGACCGAGTATCACCGGGATTTGATTGCGTGGGTTTGCCACAGGTTGTGTATCAATAACGATAAAGTCCACAGGAAATATAAATTTCCCGACTTTGATTAACACATCTTCTAGCTCACCCCTAGATTGGGTGATAGATTGATCGGCTATCTGAAGAGTGCAATGCGCAGGTTTTAACTCTCCGATCCCTAATTGCTCATAAACAAAATACGGAAGCAAGTTAACACTAGCACCTAAATCGAGTAGAGCACGATTGATATTTTTACCCCCAACGGAAATAGAAATTGTAGGACTTCCGGGGTCCTTTCGTTTCTTGGGTAGTTGTTGTGTAAAAACAGTGCTCACATTACTCGCAGGGAAAACTTTTTTAGGTACTTGAACTTTTCTCTTCCTAGTGCACAAGTCCTTTAGGATTTTCGCATATGACGGAACTTGTTGAATAGCATTTAGGAGAGAAATGTTTATGTTAATTTGCTTAAAAATTTCCACAATCTTCTCCATTTATGGACTTGCTCTGTTGCCTCTTAACTTGTTTGGATAAGGTGCTTTATCAATAAGGGTTTGGTCCAACATTGGAGAGGATTGTGGGGATGGAGTGGATCCCAGAATTGGAGTGGGAATCGTTTTAGGTAGATTCGAGAAAATGGGCGAAGGGTTCGAGCCTTGGGGAAAACGGAGAATAGGCTCGGATGAAGGTGGGAGACTAGACGAATTAGGGGAAGAAGAAGAAGCTGGGGTATCATTGGTGTCACTATCATCACATTGCTCACCCACTCGGTTATTCAGCACTTTTTCCGATCTCAACGTAGTAACGGCACTCACATTATAACTTTGTGAGTGGTCAGGATTAGGTATGGGTTGAGATGGGAGTTTCCCTTTCTCTCTCGCACACATTGCGGCGTTCAACCGTGCAAGTTGGTTTTCTATTGATTTAATACTCTCGCCGTGGGAGGCGGAGTCTTTCTGTATGGTATCAATAGAAGACTTCATCTCAGCCGACAATTGCATGGAATGTTTCATGAACATATCCAAAGTTTGTGCAAGTGAAGAGTTGTCAGTACCGGCCATTTGTGGTATAGAAGTGTTGGCCGGATTTTGAAAATTCTGTGACTGAAAAGGGAGCTGATTCTGTGGTTGTGGTTGCTGTGAAGGAGGTCTTTGATAATTGCTTTGTTGGTTTTGGTTCCAAGCAAAATTAGGATGATTCCTCCATCCTTGATTGTACGTGGAAGAATAAGGATCGTTTCTAGGTCGCTGCTGAAAATCAGCATTAGTTTGAAACGATGCATTCATAGGACATTCTTCCGTTAAGTGTGAAGGATCTGAACAACAACCACAGACGGTCTTAGGAAGCGTGACCTGATTTAGGGAGAATGATGAGAATTTGTTCTCAATAGCATCGAGTTTCTTCTATATCGCTGCCATTTCGGTTTTTACTGCGATAGAAATATCGAGCTGGTGAATACCTCCTTTAGTTGAAGGTGGTCTTACGCTTTCCCACTGCAAAGTGTTTTCTGCGAGGTCTTCCGGATATTTCCATGCTTCGCCGTCATCTTTAGATATGAAATTGCATTGACACATTGTTTCAAGTATCTGCTTTGTCGCTGGATTAATGCCCTCATATATAATCCGACATAAATCCCATCTTTGTATTTCATGATGAGGACATTGGACAAGCAGATCCTTGAAACGTTCAAAGCACTTCCAAAATGGTTCATTGGGAAGCTGGATGAACTGGTTGATCTCGCTCCTAATATGGGCAGTTTTATGGTTTGGGTAAAACTTCTTAAGAAATGCTATGACGAATTCATCCCAATTAGTGATAGAGTGTGCGGCAGTATTATAAAGCCATTTTTCTGCCAAGTCGCATAGTGTGAATGGGAGAATACGCAAGCGCATAGTATCGACAGTCAATAGTGAAGTACCCATCATTGCGCATACGTTTTCAAATTTGGTGATGAAAACGTACGCGTCTTCCGACTCAAGCCCGTAAAATTTGGGCAGCAGATTGATGTAGTGGGGTTTAATTTTGAAATTATCCCCGTTAGCTGGTGGAAGAGATAGACAAGTCGGAAGAGGACCATGGATAGGATAGCATCTTTCTTGGAGAGAGATGCGCGGTGGATTCTGCGCACCTACGGGCGGTGGCAGCGTGGTGTTATAATCTGATGGAGTGCCGTCCATCTCGGTAGTGGGGTGTGGTGGGAGAAAAGAAGATGAAGAAGCACCGACTTCGGAGTCGATAGCAGGAACGCGGACAAGATGGGCACTAGGATCCTGTGTCCAGTCGAGCATGCACTAAGCGGGTTTAGCGCAAGTGGCAGCGTGTATGTGATTTAAAATTGGTTTGTTTTGGAAAAAAAAGTGGGACTCAAGACAAATCACTCTAAAATGCACAAGCAACCCTAGAACTGAGGTCACCTAGGTCCAGTCTCTAGACCGCTCCTAGACTTCCAAAGGACAAGCCGCAGGATCAATCCTCTACCGCCTCCGTACTACCCTTGTAGCCAGGTAAGTGCCAGGTAAGTGGGAAGGAACCACAGTAGTGGGCCTAATTAAAAACCACTAGCCTTTAACACACTTGCCTAGACACCACAAAAGTAATGCGGATAAGCGATAGATTACCCACGACCTTTCTCTGTCCTTATTAAGCGCGACAGTCCTTAGTGTCTGGTCTAGATATTTTTTTAATTAATGAAGGGTTGATCTAGATGCTCGGTTTGTGATTTGTGGGGCTTAAGAAGGGTGATGAAATCCCCACCTAATCTTAATTTGGTCTTTGCCCCTTAAAGTCCGTATTAAAATATGCAAAACAAAACCAATCACAAAACTTTTGCAAAAAGATTTTTGAGCGGCGCTATTTTGCAAAGAATCCTGCAGAAAATAGATTTTATTGGATTTGAGAGGAGAGAGAAGGAGTTGAGGAAAATACCAGAGAAGTGTGAACCCTAGATCCCCCAATTGCACCATGCTTCCGCCGCAGATGCCCTCCTTTGCCGTGGTTCCGCCGCAGGAGAGAAGGATCTGTTGATGAAATTTTTTCTGTGCCCTTCTGTGCTCCTCTGGATCTCTAAGAATGTCTCTGTCTTCTGTTTTCCTTAATTCTGTGACTCCAGATCTCCTTGCAAAATTCACGCTCAAATCGTTAAATATGCAATTTGCAGTTTTGTGTTAATTATGATATGGATCGTATAAAAATTCAACACAAATAGTAACAATAAAAAGTTACGCACGTATCCCCGGCAGCGGTGCCATTTGATTAGTACGAAAAAGTGTGTTTGTAGTTAACCGCAATCAATAAGGGTATCGCTTGTAGCTAGACCGAGATGAGTACGGGTCGTCCTCTGGGAAACGTTGAATCTTTTACTCTTACTTTAGATGTGTTGAAAGAGAGGAGGGATAAAGAATTTTGTGGAATTGTTTCTAGATCTACGTTAAGCAAGAATGCAAAATATATAGATCTAGATTATTTTAGGGATGTAGTTAATATAATAAGAGGGCTTGTAGGGTTCGTTAGGATTTAGTAGTTATGGACGATTAATTAAAAGTTACCATTTTTATCCTTTAATAGATTTAAAACTAGAACGACGGTGATGCGTGTAGATTTGGATTTTTGGAGGGAAAAGGAATCCCACTCTTAACCCTTATCTCGACACGGAATTCCGTTCATATCTAGCCTTTACCAAAACAATCATTAATCTGATCTCTAATCGCGGTTGGAACTAACAAAGAATTGTTAGCGCGCCCGATTAGGATGTTAATGATTCTTTTGATAAAGTTCATAAAGTTTATAGGACTTAAAAAGGGTTTAGGGATGTTCATCATCCATTTGCCTACCCTAATCCTATGAACCGTAACAAGCGGAGAATTACTAGCGTATGTTGGGAGAAAAAGAGATAGAGAGAAAATGCATAATTAAACTACGAAAAAATAGAATAAGAAGAAGAAAGCTACCTTTATTAATCAACAATATCAAGTACACTTTGATTCCTTAGAAAATCATTACAAAAACCTAGTTTGCTTCTCGATCTCTTCTAAGGAGGTAGATGAACCGTTGATGATTAGGCTGGATGCGTGAGCCGTCTTGGACTTCGTGATCTCGTCGGCTTGATCATTTTTCCAAGAGGCTCTCGGTCCATATTTATAGTCCAAAGCCAGAAAGCTTTGCTTCCAAATTAGGAAAATAACAGTAGAGATTTTCGCCAAAAATTTAATACATCTAAATCTTCTAGATTGCCGCGGATCCGCGGCCCAGGGGGGGTATGGTCCGCGGCCCAGGGGGGTATGGCCGCGGATCCGCGGCCATTTAATCAGAGCCGTTGATTTTCTTTTTGAGGCTTCTCTCTACTTGGCATGTGGACTTCTCTGGAATCTTTGGATCTTTGAAATCTTCTCGTAGTCGCTACAAGACTTGATCTCCAAGTTTTGCTTTCTTAATTAGGCAAGTTTTCTTTAACTACTTGATCTCTTGGAAAAATTCTGCACAACAATTTAAATAATATTTAGTAGACTTTGTTCTACTAGGATTTGGTCAATAATATTATTTGCATACATTTTCCTACCAAATTCTAATTATAATATATCAACACATAGAAAATAGTATTTTTACAAATAAATCCTCATATGTATGATATATTATAATAAAGACCTTTTAAAATATGGAAATAGTAGGAAAAATGTAATAACAAATGTGCAGTTTTATCAACTGAACAGACACCAAAAACTACAACACGAAAGACACGAATTCTTCCCATGTCTCCTCATGTCTCCATGAAAATTGGGGCAATATCGTCAGAGACTATATTGTGGACCTGCATAAGATCGGCCCCGGCTCCTCCACCATCTACCACGGCTGCGATCCCCCAGCCTCAGCCCAGCCCCAACCCCAACCGAACCCGAGCCCCAGCCCAGTCCCAGCCCCAGCCCAGCCCCATCCCAACCGAACCCTAGTCCCAGCCCCAACCCCAACCGAACCCTAGCCCCAGCCCCAACCCCAACCCCAACCCCAACCGAACCCCAGAACCGAACCCTAACCCTAACCCTAACCCTAACCGAACCCGATGCCGATGCCAAACCCTCACCCTTACCCGAACCTGGCCTGAACCCTAGACCTAACATCATCAAAATTAAAATTAATTTGAGATTTAATTACTAACCGGGAGCGCGGTGGAGGAGACGACAGAAATCGGTGGTCGACGATGATCGGCGAAGGTGGCGACGTGGCGCGGGAAGTCGACGGAGGTATGGGAACGACCGACGAAGGTGGCGACGAGACGCGGAGCGCGGTGGCGACGAGGCGTGGGAACAGGCGATGAGAGGCGCGGGAGTGAGAGAGAGAAATTTTGGGAACGGTGAATGACTTTTCTGTGCTTTTTTTTATTAATAACCTATTTATATGCCCCTACGGGCATAACCATAGGTCCACCGTTTGCGCCTCCGTAGGGCCAAACAAAAAATTAGAATGTAAGGCACCGTAGGGATAACGATGTGGCCATACAGATAAATCCGTAGGGGAAAGAAATATTTGCTCCTATGGATTCCTGAGTCCGTAGGGACAACCCCATATTGTAGTAGTGGTTATATGTTGTATATATTATTGTGCACAAGACGGGGGAAAAACGGGAAGCCCCCTTTTTAAAAAAACCTAATATTTTGTCCCAACGGATTAATCCGTAGGTGCAACTGTTGCACACACGGATTAATCCGTAGATGCAAGGTTGCCCCTACACATTTCGCCGTAGGGTAAGAATATCAGAATATCTGATATTTTGTCCCTATGAACTCAGTAACAGGGGTAAAACTTGCCCTTACAAATTAATCCGTAGAGGCATTTATCTGGACCTACGGATAAATTTGTATGGGCATTTATCAGGCCCTATAGATAATTCCGTAGGTATACGTATTTTATTTTATAAACCAATAAATTAAATAAATATTATGTCTCTACGGAGTAATCAATAAGGATAAATGTCCTTACGGAGTAAGACGTAGGGGTAATTATTACTCCGTAGGAGCATGTTGAGGATGAAGACTTGTACCTGCGGCATTTAGACATAAAGAGGAATTTTATGTCCCTACGGATATATCCGTAGGGGCAGTGGTTTGCCTCTACGTTAAATCCGTAGGGGCAAGCGATTACTGTAGTGGTGCGGTCGGGTCGAAGTTAAACAACTTGTAATATCTAAATTTATATATGTAACTCGTAACTATCCAATTTTAGAGTTAAGCTTGACAGAACACCTTTTCCTTATTCAAATGAAATTATATACATAAGAAATATTTATCTGCATTAATTAGGGATGTTAATAATCTATATATTGATGCTAATCAACAACACCCATATAAACCGTCATAACTTTGGTGACTTTTGTGCGCAAGTATTACATGACATTTTAATGGCTACTAGCTGGTGGACCATTCTTTGATCATTGTCATATAGGACACTATATTACAATAACAACGATATGTCTAGTTGTGCCTGCAGCTCATAGTTAATTATATCTTCAGAATGTTGTAATTTAAATGCCAAATATATAACATCTCTGATGATTCAGTTACGAGACTTATAAAAATGCATTAGGGTATACCTATACACTATTGATTACTTATATAAACCAATAGATCATACATGGGACTCTGTGTCACCCATGTTAGAATGCGATGTCTATCTCTCTTATCACAACTTTAGAGTTTGGATGAAATGGCACCGATGTATTTAACATATATAGTATTAAAAATAAACTCAGTTTCAATTTCTAAATACAGCTGTGCAAAAAGTATGGGTTTCGACCCAAATAACGTTCCACCTGTAAGGACCTGGCAGAATTTAAAATATGTTGTTTCAATTCTTGTCATAAAGTTGCTACTAAGGTGCTTTAATGCGGATATATCTGATCATCACACATTTATATCATCATGTACCTCATTGGAAACAAAGAAACCCCACACATTCAATGATCGTCAAAAGATGCAAGCTATGCAGTCTAGCACACTACATCTGGCTTGAGCGAGGCCTGTGCCTTTAATAAATTTTGTACAATGCACATTGTCCTCATAGTAAATGAATAGCCAAGTGACGACCTAGAGAAAGTTAAAGATGGAGATCTTTTTGAAGACATCAAATTTCTAGCAATAATATAATAACGGGAAGGAACAATATAGAGCCTTAGATAAATTAATTTGTCCAACAAATCTGAACCGTTTATTTTAACCGCTAGTTTAAATATCGGTTAAAATAAACGGTTCAGAGTTAACCGCTACTTAAAAGGTAAGTTAAAATATTTAACTGCTACTTAAAGTAGAGGTTCATATATATAAAAGAAAAAACCGTCCCAACAGTTTCAGCAGTTTAGGATTTTAAGATCGAAATTGGACGATTTTTTATATGATTTGAACTGCGATTTTTGCTGGGTATTATTCTCTTGATTCTTGGATCGATTTGATAAGGTAAATTAATTACTTTAATTACTATAGATAGGTTTTGTTATTTATATAGGGGTTTTTGTTAGGGTTTTAGATATAAATTGGGCGTATTTTCATGTGATTTGAATTGCGACTGTTACTAAGTATTCTATTGTTTCATTGATCGATTTTATAACATAAATCAATTGGCTCTATAGTTTCTTCATCTATTTCCACTACCATTCTTTCTTCTTCTTCTTCCACTACTATTCCTTTTTCTTCTTCTTCTAAATCAGGAAGAGTCCACTCATAGGCTAGATTAATAAGCATGATAGCATATGTAAACGTAGAAATAAAAAATATATCATAACTATTTCGAAAAACCTCATTTAGGAAGACGTAGACGTCCTGTGGTGGAAGATAGGGTTCGAAAGTCGAAAGGTGATATATTCCGTAACCGCTTGAAAAAAACTTACTTAAGTAGCGGTTAACTTTTGATTTTAACAACCAGTAGAGATTAAATAACAACCGTTAGATTTAACCGCTACCTTAACTAGCGGTTAACTTTGAACGGTTCTAATTTGTTGGATAAATTAACTTTTGATTTTAAAAGCCAATTTAAATATATGTTAAACCGTTAGATTTAACCCCTACTTAAAGTAGCGGTCAACTATAAATGGTTTTGATTTGTTGTATAATTTTTTATTGAACGTTGATATTAACCACTACTTTAAGTAACTGTTAAATGACAGCCGCTAGATTTTAACCGCTTCTTTAAAAGGCGGTAAATTTTGAACGGTCCTGATTTTTTGCGTAATCTTTTTATCCAATGGTTGTATCCGGAAGGAACCGTACCCATATAATATATATTAATAATATGAATAATGCAGCCTAAGGAAAAAATTGCATGGACATGGGCACCGCGCGCCCCTACGTAGTAGTACTCTATTAAGAGGTAAGGCTTATGAAAGTTGATCGCAGCATGCATTCATGAAGGAGGACAGCTTTACTCTAAAAGAGAAGCATGCAGCAACAGCCGACAAATGTTGGAGGAGCAACCATGGTGAGTCTCCCTCACAGAAATCAGGTACCATGAGGGACCCTAATGGTGGGGCCTGGGAAAGTTGCCTGAGTGGGGCCGTTACCCATGGGGCCGTTACGTGTGGTTGGGCGGCCGGCCCATCACGTTTGGGGTGTGTGGGGTCTGTCTAGCTAAGTTTAACAAAACTGTAACGTCATATTCTTCAATTTTTATATAAGTTGGATATTGCTGATATGGATGATCGGTTAGGTAAGTTTAAGGTAAATGACAACATCCACCTTGAGATTCGATGCATTCGGGTCTAGGGTTCGACCCGAAACCCGTCCAATCGAGTGGGCCGGTCAAGGGATCGGTGACTCGACCTGAGCCGCACCCATTGAGCCGAGCTCTAGAGACCCAGGCTCATGAGGTGGGCTGGCCAAAGGGTTAGGGCCAATCCCGTAGGGTTTGGGCTCTAACTCATTCCAGCCATCCGTTCTGTCTCTCTACTTATTGTGTATAGATAGATGGTAGGGTTTGCTAATGATGTGCATATATGTGTGTGCAACCTTTGGAGATTAGGATTTCATTGGTCCTTGGTTGTCTTCCTCGAAATATTTGGAGCCGCGGTGGATTAGGGGGCGTATCGATATACTGTGATTGTACTCTGTACGGTCATCCGAGGAAGACGAGGAGATGCACATGAAGAACGAAGTAACAGTCCGATGGTTTCGGATGATCTACTTTCCTGCAAAAATACGCAGAGCTTAGTGCTTGTAGGACACTAATTTGATTATATGCATCTGGTAATTTTTGAGATCCGCTTACAGATTCGGATCTGCATGAGTTGATCGACGATATATGGATCATTTCACCAAAGTCGTACATTGATATTAAATCCATTAGGGTTGTCTGATCCGTCCTATCGAGGTTTTTGATCATGTTTAGGTTATGTTCTGATCATAAAAACTATATTTCTTATTAGATTTATTACTATGAAAACTTTTAAGCGTTTTAGAATTAGAAAATTTATAATTTTATTAGATATATAGAAAGCGCATGATAAAAAAATACGATGTTTCTCGTAGATTGATCCCATGAGACCGATTTAAGGATTAAAGTTTATGTTCTTTTAATTTGGGAAACATAATTTTTTTGGCGATAAAATTTATTTTGCATTTGATGGTGGCACCGCGGTGTAAGTCCACGGTAGCGCCTCGGCCGTCTAAAAGACGTCAAATGCGGAACAAAAACTTTTACAACTGGCGCTATCGCGTACTATAACCCGGATCTGCCATTAAAGCTAAACTAACAAATTACAAAGTGGGTAGAAATGTTATACCGAACGATCCGAGTCTTTCGGTCTTCAACCATCAACCCACGCTTTGTTGCGGTTGCTCCGATATCCTGAATCTCCAGTCTTTTCGTCCAGGTGGCACCATGTCGACGGATCTTTAAACGGGCTCCCGCCTCTGAACCGAGGCAACTCGATCATTCAGTTTGCCAAAAGAGATGACCAAGATTGATGTAGAGAATGAGTAGAACACTTTGTCTCGCTTCGTCCAAAGCTATGGACGAACGGTTAATGAAGTTGCCATTTGAATCGGGTAAATGAGAAATTGGCTTTTCTAATTTTCATGAATCAAACTCTATTCTTTTCTTTTGCAAAAGTCGATCTCTATTTCACAAGAGATGGGCGGCCATATAAAAGGAGGGGGGAGGTGAGTGTAGGAGCAAGAGAGTGACCATAATATTAAAGGAAAATGAAGGATTCACCTTAACACCTTGCAACATACATTAATTGCAAATGAAGAGTCATTAACCTAGTCATCACAAACATTTAATGAACATTAAATGCAACCATGAGTCACTAATCCTAGTCATAATCTAGAAACTTCTAGAAGCACGACTCACCCTCATGACTCACTCAAGTGACGAAAAGATAAATCCGCATTTAACCGAATGTTAAATACGGCTGATAGAAAACTGGAAACTGGCAACTTCCAAAAGTGATCCTGAAACGAATTTCAGGATAACCCCGTAACAGTATAAACATACCCGCATTTGTATTACGACCGAATACAAATACAACTGAGAAAAAGATATTATATCTACACAGTATAATACTCGGATCCGGCTTAAACCAAAACCCACCAGTATTATCTGCTCGAAAAATGACACGTGCGAAAACGCACGTGCATTTTCCGAACCCTGCCATAAAACCATACGGCCTCTACAACGTTTCGCCCGAACTTGGGAAACGGTCTGTGGGGGACTCTAATGACTCATCAACACACTGGCACTGGGTATAAGCTCTAGCACGTCAGAGGTACAAGCTGTACGTAACGGTTGCCTATGTATTGATTGGAAGGGAAGCTGACGAGCGAACTCATCCATAAACCCTACTGAGCCTAACAGTGAAAATATCCGTACAGTCCGGTCCGTTCGTCTAAAGAGTATCGCATATCGAGTCTAGTGGGTGGGTAAAGTCAGACCCCTAATAACGCGATAAATCGTGTCGGCATGAAGCCCATCACCACCTGAGAAACTACTGATCCAAATCAGTAATTCTCCACTATCTCGGCCAAGGATTTCTAGTGATGGTCACTCGTGCACTGTGCGACATCAACCCTCAATACCGGGAGAGACGAATCCCCGACGATCCGCTCACTGCCTCCATGTGGCTCGGGACTGTACCCAAAAAATACCTGTTTGCACGTCTCCTTTGAGCGTGGTACGGTAGAAATCAAAGCACAGTGGGAACTCACACGAGACAAATGACGATCTCAGGTCGACAAACTAACCTGTACACATTTCACCAGGGAACTGCTATCTGACGATATGTATAATACCAACTAGCATGTTCCCAGCGAGTCCTGTCCGGTGTACTCATAACCCAATGAGCACCTATATGCATCTTAGGTGAACCAACTGACACCAATGGCTTGTGAGACCGGCCACCGCCCCTCGTCGGGGTCTCGACTGTATACACTAGTCTACTCTGGAGTATCGATGCCCTGTCTCGAAACTCCCATGACTAGGGACACTTTAAGGATGTGCTTATAGACCCTAGCTCCCACATATATGATCGCCATCATACTGCTGGTAGTCAAGCAAGAATCCTATGGGCTTTATCAACATGCAATAGTGAACTAAAGTATGTATACGATGATAAAGACAAACCAGATAGCATACTATCATCTTGAGCAAGACTGTCATATCGGTATAGGTCCTCCATCAATCATTGCAATCACTTACCTGCGATCCAATAATTGACTTTGAGGGCACTATATCCAACAATTTCCCACTTGCACTTAAGTCTAATTATTGCGATATCGCATACTCACAGCCCGTGTGATACCGAACATCCAACTCCTCTACTAATCAGTTTCACAAAGCTAGTTTGTAAAACTTTTGTGTTCGAGAAATAGCCTCAATGAGTGGATCCGCCCTGATGTTTCTTTCTATGTCTCTCTTAATCTCAAGATCGCGGAGAAAGCCTTCTCCCGAATCGAGTAATACCTATCTTAGAATATGTCTGAATATCTGATGGGACCTAGTTCATAAATGAACTCCAAATCCAAATTTCTTAGACTTTATTGATAACTGAACCTAATCAGTATCCAGCACCATGCCTCCCACAGTATCCTCTTGGACCACTTGTCCATAATACTGTCCCTGGTCAGAGGGAAAACTATAACTCTGACAATCACTCTGTCATCCATGTCACATTTGAATCCTGGAATGATAACCGTCTCCCGAAGGAGGCTCTCGTCATCAAATCCGTAGAACATGCACTTATATTCTAAAACTGCTTCCTTATGTTTCTTCAGGATTGGATTAATATAAACTTATTGCATCTAGTGCAAAAACAACATCTGGTGTGGTACTTGACATCTCACGATTGACTCAATTGCCTAAGCAAGTAATCTGCCAATCATGCACATCTCTCTCTCCTTTAGTCTGTAAGACACCTTTAGAGAGGGTGACTCCATCATCTGCAAGTACACCACCATGCTAGGAGTCATCTATTCTAAAATACCATTAGAATACTGTCAAAGTACCCACATTAGGAAGCTACCCAAATCCAGATCTAAAACCATAGATCTAGTAACCAGAAAGTCTTATATTATATCCATATCCTTTGTGGAGAAACAACTGTGTGACGACCACAGTACAACCGACCGTAGTATAGGAATTTTACTTCCTACTATGTGTATGTCATCCAAATACCAGGACATCACACCCTACTACATTCTTAACAGATCCATCTCATATTCTGATGAAGTCAAAGCCATGACTGCCACATCAAAATTAGATGATCTTGCTCTGCTATATCTGCTCAAGTCTATAAATAGACATAAGCTACTTGCCCACTATGCTTCCGCTGCTCCCACTGACCATAACAACCCTCTGGCAGAATAATATATACGTACACTTCTAAAGCTAGTTTAGAACGACGCTATACTTATCCTCTTGCCGGGTCTCATAGTCTGGAACAACAGTAGTGTCAAGTCTGGGTAAACAAGAACCTCCCTGTTACCGTCATTGAGGCTACCTTAGTACCTCTCGGGTGTCTGGGGTTACCCACCATATCTGCGGAGTAGCTAATGGAATGTCAAACCTGATTGAATATATAGGTCCTATTAAATTTTCCGTAATCGTTTGTGGTTCTGGAATCACTTCCAGTTCTACCATACTCCCACTACTGTTTTCTGAAAAAATTCATTTTACTAAAACTGTGGCGAGTTAAGAACAATATCACTATTGATCTTCCAGATGGTAGAAATGTCAACCCTCGTCAAAGCCAGGGTCAACCCACAAACTTCCATTACAGAAACGTGCCTTGAGTTATCTAGTGTCTGGTTTTAAGCATAAGCCGGACAAGTCCCCGTATCTTAACATCGTTAAGATATGAACCATTCTATATCCAATATAGAAACAGAGGCATTAATTTAATTGGAACCAGATTCAAATCATGCAGCTGTCTCCAGTGCATATCAACTTAATGGAGATAAGCTAATCAGCATTACTCAACTTAGGAATACATCCAATTATGAGTAACCCGAAAGAGAAACAAGTTTCTCAAAATCATTACTTGAATACCAATCACAAGAATCTACATCTTCAATTTCTTTGAAGAATCCCGATACTTGCGACATCTGGTTCTCTACTTTATTCTTATACCCACAACTTCACAAAACTTAGACATTGTATTTCTACAAAACACCTGTCTAAAAACTAGAAAAGTTACAAGTAAACAGAACAGAGTACGAGAACCTACCCCTTTGTCCTAACGGACACTGGAAAACATACAATACTCTGTATAAGTCCACTGAGTTGAATAACTCAAAACCTGTGCGTTGTAGGTTGAAAACTGTACCTAGGCGATTTCCTCAAATATCACCAATTACAACGCATTCCGATATAATGAGGATGATCACCTAATTCCCAATAACTTACTCCTACTCATCATCTGTAAAACCATACAGATGTGAGAATCATACTTGGTAAATACATACCCTGGAGTAAGTACCTAATCGGGAAATCAGTTTTCCTTTAACAATGCATTGAAATATGAAAATGTTTCGTAGGGGTATTCTGGTATTCCTAGTAATGTCTCTTCCATAATCCAATTCATGACTTTAACCGTATATTTCATTTGTTATCTCTCCAAATCCCTTTATTTGTCTTTAGTCGTTACCTTCTGTACTCCATCGTTAGGCTAAATGGTTTTCTTCCTTCCCTACCGTTCGGCACCAGCCTATGGTTTGGAAGAAGACTATCTAGTAAGCATAATAGGTGTGCTCTCCTAATCCTAGGAGTACTCGCAACTTGAGAGAAGGTGATGATTAAAGACAACTGAATAAAACCTTATTCTATTTCTCCCGAACTGGGAAAAAAGCAAAGGTGAAATAGGAGTGGCGATGAAGTACGCGGTTTGGTCGTGAATGATAACAGTCGCAATTTACTTTGCCCTCTTTCTAATCCCTTTATCTTGTCTTTACATATTACTTTCTGCACACCCTACTTAGGCTAATTGGTTTTCTTCATTCCCTATCTTTCGGCACCAGCCTATGGTTTGGAATAAGACTATCCAATAAGCGTAATAGGTGTACTCTCCTAAACTAAGGAGCCCTCACAACCTGAGAGAATGTGATAATAAAAGACAACTGAATAAACCAATTCTATTTCTCCTGAACCTGGATCCATCCTCGGAGAAGTCCCTTCGAGTTCGTATATAACCGTACGATGGATCTATCCAATAGAAGTGGATGTCCGTAGTAATACGGGGTGTTCTGAGAAATACAAAGGGTAAAAGAAGGAGAGGCAATGACTTATGCAACTCGGACAATCCAAAAGCTTGTATTTTAAGAAGGTTCGGTCAACTTGGTCACTGAGTTATAGTCTAGGGTCGGTCAAAGGTCGCTGCCCAAGAGAGAGAGAAAAGAAACACTCTGCGTGCACTCTACCCTAGATCAGAATGGTTATCACTTTTTCTAATCAGGAAACCTCCCACTGTTATCTCAAATTCTCCTCCAAACCTGAAAGAAGAATTAGTCGGGATCACCCGAAGAGTAAACCAACTCATCAGTGGGAATCGGGATCTAACTATCATCACATGATAACTTGATGGAAGCCACTCAAGTTATCACACTCCAGAAGGTATGCGCACGCCTGGCAAGTTTGCTGTTTGTTTGAAACCCCCGATGTAATTTTTACCTCATGCTCTTATGACCTTGACTAAGGGCCAACAAATCATAAGTCACATGTCAAGTTCTTCCCGTCATTATCCATGTTGATTTGAACCCACCCGTACATACTCTTGACTAAGGGCCAACAAAGTAATACGACTGTCCCAAACCAACGCATCTATCTATGCAACAAATGAATACCCAGCATCTACCAAACACTATGCCTTGACTAAGGGCCAACAAACATAGCTTGAATACTACCGACTATCCATAAGAAATGACGGAGGGTTACGGTTGGTTTTTGGCGAAAAACCTTTAACGTAATGAACTTGATCTCGTTGAAGGAACCTGATAGCTTTTTATAAAAATATAGTGGCGAAAACCTTTTGCTAAAGAGGTCACTCCCGGTGAAGGGATCACGGCTCTTTCCTCGTGGAATGAGGTGTAGGATATTCCAACTGAATACCACGATGCAAAGCAACTTGTAATCGACTATAGTGAAGTTATTACCCTGACGCAAACTTCTGCCCAAGGGGTCATTCCCGGTGAAGGGATCTCGGCCCTTGCCTCGTCGAATGAGGTGCAGGATATTCCAACTGAATACCGCTATGCAAAACAAAAAGAAACATCTTTGTAATAACACCTTTTTAAAATTTGTTCCAACAACATCAAATATAGGTTTGTTTTATCCTTGTATTGATAAGAATCAATGCAGTCCCATCAATCAATCACACCAGAAAAGAACGAAAATAAAATGTATGTATATGCCATCCGCATTCGTCACTGGGTCCCGTCATCACCCGTTAGGTTACTTAACTAACGACAGAGCGAGGACTGGACTAGCGCGGGTCTAAAACATATACAACATCTAATAGTATATATACCAATATACGATAATCGCTCCAGGCATGATAATATGCAACATTACAGAAAAGTAATAAGCATCATAGAACAATACAGATAATCTGGGATCCCCGGGTTTCACAGAACCGCTACTGAAACTCAACGTTCCCCTAGTCGTGTGGATAGCCTGTGCAATGAAACCAAGACCCCTACGGGTGCGGCAAGTTACCCGCCAAAACCTGAAGCGAGGCAGCCCCTTACAGCAAAATGAATGGACCATCCTGCACTTCACGGAATTCGGTAACTTGAGCACCCCTCCTTGGGTCAACCTGTACCCCCTACGAGTGCGGCGAATAGTCTGCCAATTCTAGAGTGAGGCCCCTCTGCCTCTCAAAGCCATGAGATACGGACCCGTTGCCTTCCAGAACCCGGCTATCCGTGCACTCCATCGCGGGGTAAACCTAGTACAGAAATAAAAATATATACAACGGGTACATCGAGCTCAGCCCGGTCGTGCCCCAAAAGAATATTATACAAACAGGCGGTGACGACTGTCCACATGTTGGACACTCGCCCCGCAATAACAAATGTACAAATAAATCCAAACTGCACTACCATTGCACACTGCTATCCACCACGACAAATCCGCAACATCACAGCACAATACAGAACATCAACGCGAATGTCACGTTCGCAAACCCGTCTAAAAGGACTATAGCAATTAGACGCGGTTTACCGCTCAAATGACATTCCCGATCGGAGATATAATGTAAATACTGCACACTAACAAGTTTAAAATTTCGATCGACTAAACTTCCCGAAGTGGGCCCCACGTACATCTGTTGTACAGTGACAAAAACTGGGCCCAAAAGAACTATACCAGAAATCACAATTTCCAACAAAGAATCACCAGTAGAAAAAAGACAAAATGAAACACCAAGACGGCCGTGGTTCCACGGTCAAAGCTAGGCTTTGACCGCGGTTCCGCGGTCGTACGGACGATTCAGTGGACCGTTTTTCTCTATTATTCTTTAAAAAGCCTGCTTGTTTTTCTGTGATGCTCAAAATAATTTTAGGACCCTTTTAAAAATCGACAGAAACTTTAGTGCTGAAAAATATGATTTTCGAAATTCCGTTCGATCGATATTTTAAACGTGTTAGCACAACTTAGTATAGCTTAATGGTGAGACTCTGATACCACTGTAAGTCCATGGTAGCGTCCAGGCCGTCTAACAGACGCCAAATGCGGAACAAAAACTTTTACAACTGGCGCTATCGCTTACTATAACCCGGATCTGCCATTAAAGCTAAACTAACAAATTACAAAGTGGGTAGAAATGTTATACCGAACGATCCGAGTCCTTCGGTCTTCAACCATCATCCCACACTTTGTTGCGGCTGCTCCGATCTCCTGAATCTCCAGTCTTCTCGTCCAGGTGGCACCACGTCGACGGATATTTAAACGGGCTCCCGCTTCTGAACCGAGGCAACTCGATCATCAAGTTTGCCAAAAGAGATGACCAAGATTGATGTAGAGAATGAGTAGAACACTTTGTCTCGCTTCGTCCAAAGCTATGGACGAACGGTTAATGAAGTTGCCATTTGAATCGGGTAAATGAGAAATTGGCTTTTCTAATTTTCGTGAATCAAACTCTATTCTTTTCTTTTGCAAAAATCAATCTCTATCTCACAAGAGATGGGCCAGCCATATAAGAGGAGCGGGGAGGTGAGTGTAGGAGCAAGAGAGTGACCATAACATTAAAGGAGAAGGAATGATTCACCTTAACACCTTGCAACATACATTAATTGCAAATGAAGAGTCATTAACCTAGTCATCACAAACATTTAATGAACATTAAATGCAACAATGAGTCACTAATCCTAGTCATCATCTAGAAACTTCTAGAAGCACGACTCACCCTCATGACTCACTCAAGTGACGAAAAGATAAATCCACATTTAACCGAATGTTAAATACGGCTGATAGAAAACTGGAAACTGGCAACTTCCAAAAGTGATCCTGAAATGAATTTCAGGATAACCCCGTAACAGTATAAACATACCCGCATTTGTATTAAGACCGAATACAAATGCAACTGAGACAAAGATATTATATCTACACAGTTTAATACTCGGATCCGGTTTAAACCAAAGCCCACCAGTATTATCAGCTCGAAAAATGACATGTGCGAAAACGCACGTGCATTTTTCGAACCCTGCCATAAAACCATACGGCCTCTACAACGTTTCGCCCGAACTTGGGAAATGGTCTGTGGGGGACTCTAATGAATCATCAACACACTGGCACTGGGTATAACCTCTAACACGCCAGAGGTACAAGCTGTACGTAATGGTTGCCTATGTATTGATTGGAAGGGAAGCTGACGAGCGAACTCATCCATAAACCCTACTGAGCCTAACAGTGACAATATCCGTACAGTCCGGTCCGTTCGTCTAAAGAGTATCGCATATCGAGTCTAGGGTGTGGATAAAGTCAGACCCCAAATAACGCGATAAATCGTATCGGTATGAAGCCCATCACCACCTGAGAAACTACTGATCCAAATCAGTAATTCTCTAGTACCTCGGCCGAGGATTTCTAGTGATCTACACCCGTGCACTGTGCGACATCAACCCCCAATACCGGGAGAGACGAATCCCCGAAGATCCGCTCACTGCCTCCATGTGGCTCAGGACTGTACCCAAAAAATACCTGTTTGCACGTCTCCTTTGAGCATGGTAGGGTAGAAATCAAAGCACAGTGGGAACTCACACGAGACAAATGACGATCTCAGGTCAACAAACTAACCTGTACACATGTCACCAGGGAACTGCTATCTGACGATATGTATAATACCAACTAGCATGTTCCCGGCGAGTCCTGTCCGGTGTACTCATAACCCAATGAGCACCTGTATACATCTTAGGTGAACCAACTGACACCAATGGCTTGTGAGACCGGCCACCGCCCCTCGTCGGGGTCTCGACTGTATACACTAGTCTACTCTGGAGTATCGATGCCCTGTCTCGAAACTCCCATGACTAGGGACACTTTAAGAATGTGCTTATAGACCCCAGCTCCCACGTATATGATCGCCATCATACTGCTGGTAGTCAAGCAAGAATCCTATGGGCTTTATCAACATGCAATAGTGAACTAAAGTATGTATACGATGATAAAGACAAACCAGATAGCATACTATCATCTTGAGCAAGACTGTCATATCGGTATAGGTCCTCCATCAATCATTGCAATCACGTACCTGCGATCCAATAATTGACTTTGAGGGCACTATATCCAACACGCGGCCACCGTCTTTCCGATCGCTCTGTCGCAAAAAGGCGACGACGACGATGAATGTAAAATCCTAACTCTAATTCTTTTTTGAATTTAAAATTATTTAAAATTTTGCAAAATTATGTGCAAAAGTAAAGAGATTTTTCTGAAAATTTTTTAATTGCAAGTAATCTTTCTGAAAAGATAATATGAAATTTAAGAAAATATTTTAGCAAAAGGGGATTTTAAAGATTTCTGAAATTTTGAAAGATTAATTAAATCATCTCGCCAAGGCAAAGGTAGTAGAAGACGCGTTGAGTCAGAAGCCTGAAGGTAACTTGTCTCATTTGGGCACAGTTCAGAGACAATTGACTGTGGATTGGTAGATTTTGTACGACAGCGGTATATGGTTCGAGTTTACATCCGTAGGTGTACAGTTTGCTCCTGTTCGTGCTCGTCCGCTTTTGGTTGATCATATCAGGGAAACACAACCTGACGATACCCGCTTATCTGAGATTATGGAGCAGGTTCGACAAGGAAGATATTATGAGTTTGCGATCGATAGCGAGAGATTGTTACGGTTCGGGACTCGTCTATGTGTACCCAATTCTGAAGGGTTGAGACACGAGATCTTAAAGGAGGCACATCAATCAGTGTACACCGTTCATCAGGGTTCCACCAAGATATATCACGATTTAACAGATGTATACTGGTGGGAGGGGATGAAGAGGGATGTTTCTGATTTCGTTTTGAGGTGCCTGACTTATCAGCAAATCAAGGTCGAGTATCAATGGTCGGCAGGAGAGTTGCATGTTAGGAATATGTTGTTGGATATATGTATGCCCTAGATGCCATTATATGATAGTGGATGTATCGGTATGTGTTTGTGTGTGTGTGTGTGTATTCAGAAGACGTTCTTACTCGACATGATAGTATGCTATCCGGTTGTACTTTATCCTGACATGTTCATTTGATCATGCATATTACTCATTTGGTACATGTTGATAAAGTCCTTAGGATATTTGCTTGACTACTGGGATTATGATGCAGATAATACTAGTGGGACATGTGTAGTTTATAAGTATATCCTTGAAATGTTCCTAGTCGTGGATGTATCGAGACGGGGTATCGATATTCCAGAGTAGACTAGCGTATACGATTCTTGACCCATTTGATGGGCGATGGATGATCCTATATCCATTGGTGTAGTGACACCAAAGACTGTATACGGGTGCTCAGTGGAAACTGGGTATACTGAACGGAATCGCCGAGAACTCCTATGTGGTATTATATCTATCGTCGGATAGCAGTTCTCAGGTGACACTGGTACATGTTTGTCTGTAGACCTGAGATCGCCATAGAGTCTTGTGTGTCCTCCCACTATACTTTGATCTCTACCCTGCCACGGCTCTACTGAGTCGTGCTAACAGGTGGATTTTGGGTACAATCCCGAGGCACATGGAGGCAATGAGCGATAGGAGGGGTTTCGTCTCTCCCGGTATTGGGGGTTGATGTTGCGCTATGCTTGATTGGCTATAACAGGAAGTCCCTGGCCAGAGCTAATGAGATTTACTGATAAGTGTTATCAGTAGTTTCTCGATCTGTTATAGGCCATATACTGGCATGACTTATTGAGTTATTGGGGTCGACGATACCATCCCTAGACTCGACATGCAGCATATCTCACAAAGAGACCGGACTGTACGGTAAGTGTTGTCAGTTGGCTCGACAGGAGTTTTGATTGGTTCGCTTGTTTTACTTCTGATCGCTCAATACCTGGAAGCCGTTGCGTACATCTAGTGCCGCTGATGGTTTATGGGTATGTGATATGATCACTGCTTACTACTAGCGTATTGACGAGTCTTAGAGTCTCACAGAGGGGTTTCCTAGCTCAGGCGAAATGATGTTGGGGTGCATATGGGATATGCGCGGGAGCTTGATTAAATGCGTGTATTTGATATCGTGATTTAAATCGGGCGTTTTCTATTGGTCGGGTCGTATGTGATATGACCGGGTTATTAAATCAAGTGTTGGTTTAATATTTGACTTTTAGCTCATTTATTTAAAACCTTTCTTTATATGATATATGCATGAATGTGTGTATGTAAATATGTTGATATGAATGCACATATGCATACATACATGTGTCACGGTTGATGATACAAAGGAGATGGCAATGCAAGAGTCACATGGTATAAATATTTATATATATATTTGTTATTGAGAAAAAGAAAATGATTAAATCATGGTTGCAAATTCTTCTACACTCTTCTTTACTTAACCTCATTTATAACCATGGTTTAATATCTCACTGGTTCTTTAACTCATTAACAAAATATCTAGATATTTATTAACCATGGTTCTATGTAAGTGTGACTTATATATTTTTATTTTCTTTCTCATTTATCTTGAGGATTATCAAAAAAGAGCTCAAGCTTAGTCATTTCCTTCTTCTTCCTCCTTCTTGCTCTCTACCCTTTTTCAAGTGAGTGAAGGAAACAAAAAGGAAAGGTTTTTAAGTGAGATTATAACCCATATCACCAATCTATATTAGTCTAGCCCACTTGTGTAGATTGTTTGCTCCACTTCTTCAAAGATCAAGTGAAGCTAGGAGCTTGAGCAAAGGGATTCCGTGGTGGATCATCGTGGACTTGGAAGGATTTAAAGCAAACCATTTCAAATCCTAGTTGATCCAAGGAGTCAAGGAAGGAGGTCTACAAAGGTTGTATTACTAACCTCTTAGTGTTAAAATACTTGTAGTATGTGATACTTGTTCTTTGTTACCCTAGATTTCTAGTTCGATTCATGGTTGGTATTCTTTAGCACCACCTAAATTTTTATTATAGCATGTGTGATGCAACCCAAAACCTAGGCATGGTGCTAAAAAATCCCTACAGTAGTATCAGAGCCAAACTAGAAACTTAGACGATATTATAAATAGTACGAAACCGAAACAACTCCGAAAATACGATAAACTGAAACCCAAGAATTCTGCTTTCTGTCGATTTTTAAAAGACCTCCAAAATTTCTTTAAGCAGCTGCAGAAGTTTGCATATGATGCACTGAGAATACTATAGAAAAACGAGGCCCATCCACCGGTTTTGACCCGGTGACATGACCATATTTTCCGGCCTGGCCGGCCCAGACTTCCCCTCTCTGCCTCGTTTTTCTTGGGTGCTCTAGTCTGTATATTTTGGAGTTTCAGGTATTGTTTGATTAGCCCAAAATTTCATGTGATGTTAATTTTGTGTAGGGGCTAATTCGGAGTATTTCGTAGTCGTAATTTTAACATTGTTTTTGGTAACTTGGACGACGTTTAACAGTTCGAACGAACATCAATCATCACCTCATTGCTCTCGCTGGAAATTCTCCAAGTGTTGGAATTTTCCAAGTTAAACATATTCGGAAGATCATGCAAGTAACCCTATGGACCCTCTAGAAGAACGTAACCCTAACTCGATTCTATGACCACGGAACCACGCCCAAACCCTAGGGTTTGTCGTAGTTCCGTGGTGCCATTGGTGAGACAAGGGTTGACCCTTCTACGTTTGGTCCATAGGCACCATGGAAAGTTTTGGGTATTTTAAGTTTGCTCAAGTGTTGAGATCTCGGGGTAATTTGTAGGTGTTTGTTGATTCAATCGAAACGTTTAACATCGTCTAAATATTTGTGAAAGTGATGATTCCAATTGTTGTAGTTTTTCATTTTCTTTTCTGCGACCGTAAGTTTAGTATGTGGTGTATCGCCGGATTCATTGCTATACATCAACGATAATTGGGGTACGCGTACTTACTTACGTTGATGACATGTGATGTTATGTGTTGCTGAGATATGATGTACATGATCGTCGTGATTGAATGGCCGGGGATTTTATATGAGATGAGAGTTTTTATTTTCATTCATGTAAAATTCATTTGCATGTAATATTCTTTTATTGGGGCACTTCCGGATTGAGGATGATGTCACCTTTGTTGTATATTATTTACTTTTCCGCATTAGGATAGACCCAAGGAGGGGAGCACAAGTGACCGGGTTCTAGGGTTCAGTGGGAGGCCATCTCGAGGAGTCGAGACCGGGTCTCCTAAACTCTAGAATTGGAAGGGTCACTTTCCGCTCTCGTAAGGGTCTAGGGGTATGGGCTTGGCTAATCATCGCGATCGTGGAATCCGTATTTTCTATTGTTGGCTAAATACAAAATACGGACCTCCTAATATATCCTGTATTTTCATATATGCGCTTCTGCTGTTGATATTTTGTGACGAATGATGTATTATATATATAATATATAATAAACGTTGCTTATGTTTTGCATCCGCACTAGTCCCGTCCCGCTATGCCGTTAGTTAAGTAACCTAACGGTACATAACGGGACATTGTGGCGAATGCAGATGGCATAAGCTTACGTTCTATTTTCGTGTTTTTCCTGTGATGGCTTAAGGACTTAAATGATGAGACCACATTAAAGAGATTAATATAAAGAAAAAGGAACCTAAAAGATGTTGTAGAATCGGATTTGAAACCTACTCGGCTTTTTGTGTAAAAGCAAGTTTTCAAAAGCGCGGAGCTTAAGCCACTCCTTTTAAAACCATTAGATTCTACAACGATATCAAGTTCAAAATGTTAAAGGTTTTCATAAAAACCATTCGCAGCCCTCCGTCATTTTAGGAAGTAGAGTACTTAGTATTCGTGCTGCGTATTTTGACTATAGTTAAGGCGCAGTGTACAGTAGCTAAGTGATGTCTTCCTACACAGCATATGATGCGATTAGTTAGGACATTCATATGATTATGTTGACTATAGTTAAGGGTCATATGGGTGGGTCTAGTTAATCACGAAATGAAGGGAAGAACTTGACTAGTACTTATGATATGTTTACTATAGTTAAGGTCATAAGTGCAAGGGGTAAAAAATCATATCGGGAGTTTCAAGAGTTGAAATTTGCAATGAGATTGCATACCTTCTATGAGATATTAGGATCCCAATCCCACTGTGAGCAAGAGTTGCTCTCAGGAGAGTTTTGCACTTTACAATTAGCTAACCCATTAGGTGTCTAGAAAGGTGTCAAAGGGGCTACGCCGCTGGGAAAATGATGTATATTTTAATTAGGTTCGTGCGAAAGCACGGGGAACCTCCTTCAAAGTACCGGCACTGGCCTGACTGAACGGTTAGCGAAGTTGTAGAATGTAATTAATCCTGGCTAATTTTCTTTTTAAGGTTTGAAGGAAAATTTGATAAAAGCAGTGGGAGACATCGATTAGATAAGATAATAACCAATCCGATCTTTGCAAGAGCTTTCGCTGAGTGTATTCTTTTCTCTCTCCTAATGGCAGATAACCATGACTGGACTTAAGCTACTGTTAGAGAAAAATAAGCTTACCGGGCCGAACTATAAATACTGGCTAAGGAACATTAACATTGCTCTCACATATGATAAGGTATCATATATCCTCACTGCCTCAGCCCCACCCAGCCCAGGCCCTGAATCTTCTGTTGCAGATAGGGAGATCCGCAAAACATGGGATATTGACTGTGCTATTGCCAAATACCTCGTGCTTGCATCGATGGACAATACACATCAAAAGTAGCATGAGCAGATGGATGTTCAATCCATCTTTCTCCATACAAAAGAGTTGTATGGGGAGCAATCTCAGACCCTGTGATATGAAACATCTCGAAAGTTGTTTCAGATACGGATGGCTCCTGGCACACCAGTAGGCGATCACGTTTTGAAGATGATATCTCTTATTGAAGAGCTTGAGGGCCTCGGATGGACAATGGAGAACGAACAATATATTGATATTCTTCTACAGTCTCTTCCCTCTGCTTTTGCTCCATTCATAATGAACTTCAACATGCATAACATGATGAAGTCACTACCCGAACTTCTCAATATGTTGAGAAGTACGGAGAGCACGCTTAAGGCGAAGTCACCCTCTCTGATTGTTGGAAAATCTTCCTCTTCCGTCCCAAAAGCCAAGGCCAAGGGAAGGAATAAGAAGAAATCCACCAAACCAAGAGGTGGAATCAAGAAGGTACAAGGGAGAAACAAATCCAAGGTTGAGAAGTCGGGAAAAGGAGAATGTTTTCACTACAAGAAGTCGGGGCACTGGAAGTGGAACTGTACGGAATACCTTGATCTCAAGAAAAAGAAGCATGGTGATGCTTCTACTTCAGGTGTGTTCGTGACTGAAAACTGTTTTTCTATAAACTCTGCTTCCTGGGTATTGGATACCAGTTCGGGTTCTCATATCTGCAATTCTGCACAGGGCTTGAGAAATAGCAGAGTTTTGAAGACCGGTCATCATACTCTCCGAGTTGGAAATGGTTCCAATGTACATGCAGTTTCAGTGGGAGAGTATCACCTAGGGTTGTCGTCGGGTTGTATATTAGTTTTGAACCCATGTTATTTTGTACTTAGCATGCTTTGTAATATAATATCCGGTTCTTTGTTAGACAATGAAGGATATCATTTTGTATTGCAGCACAATATTATGAACATTAAACTGAATCAAGAGTTGATTGGTTATGGTACACTTAATAACAGGATATATGTCCTAAATCAATACACAGTTTTCAACATACAACATACAAATAAAAGAAAATTTTCAGATATAAATGAAGCTTTTCTTTGGCATTGTATACTTGGTCATATTAATGAAACAAGACTAACCAAGCTTCATAAATATGGATATTTAAATCCTTTTCAATATAAATCCTATGTGACTTGTCAGTCTTGTATCAAAAGGAAAATGACCAAAACTCCGTTTACTGGACACGGAGAAAGAGCTACAGAGCTCTTGGGCCTCATACATAGTGATGTATGTGGGCCAATGTCTATACATGCGAAAGGCGGTTTTTCTTACTTCATAACTTTTACTGATGATTTCTCAAGATTCGGTCATGTGTTTTTATTAAAGTATAAGTCTGAACCTTTCGAGAAATTCAAGGAGTACAAACTTGAAGTAGAAAAAAAAACAGGAATGAGCATCAAGATACTTCGATCAGATCGAAGTGGAGAGTATCTTAGTACAGAGTTTTCGAACTTCCTAAAAGAGAATGAGATTCTCTCTCAGCTCACTCCTCCTTACACACCACAGCACAACGGTGTGTCAGAGCGGCGGAATCGCACCCTATTGGATATGGTGTGATCTATGATGAGTGATACTGAGTTACCTCTCTTCTTTTGGGGTCATGCATTGGAGACTGCAGCTTTTCTGTTGAACAATGTTCCAACAAAGACCGTGTCTACCACTCCATATGAGATATGGTATGGAAAGAGACCATCTCCTAAGCGAGTTAAGATTTGGGGTTGTCCGGCTTTTGTTAAAAAGTAGAATCCAGACAAACTTGAGACACGATCGGTCAAATGTATTTTTGTGGGATATCCAAAACATTCGTTTAGATATCTTTTCTACCACAGGGAAGAACAAAAGGTGTTTGTTTCTCAGTATGCCACATTTTTAGAAAATGAAATTTTTCCAAATGATACTGATGGCAATATGGTAGATCTAGAAGAGGTTCTAGAGACACAAGTTATAAATGACGACTTGGTTGAACCTGATGTTGCAACAAAAATTTATGAACCTCAGCCACTCCGTAGATCTCGTAGGACTTCTCGCCCACCGGAGAGATACTACAGTTTTCCCATTGACGGTGATGGAGAAGATTGCATCATGGATGATGATGACCCTACCAGTTTTCAGCAAGCTATCACGAGTGGTGACTCTGTGAAGTGGCTGGATGCCATAAGATCCGAAATAGAGTCTATGTACACCAACAAAGTATAGACTTTGGAAGTTGTACCCTCTGGGATAAAACCCGTAGGGTGAAAATGGATTTTTAAGAGAAAGATCGCTGTAGATGGGCAGGTGGAGACCTATAAGGCAAGGCTTATGGCGAAAAGATTCCGTCAAAGACTAGGACTGGACTATGATGAAACCTTTTCTCCTGTAGCTATGCTTAAATCCATTCGGATCCTACTTGCTATTGCTGCTCACTACGACTATGAAATCTGGTAGATGGACGTTAAAACTGCTTTTCTAAATGGTGATTTAGAAGAATGCATTTATATGGATCAGCTAGAGGGTTTCATTGATAGTGGGAGTAGCGGGAAAGCATGTAGGTTGCTTAAATCCATTTATGGATTAAAACAGGCATCACGGAGTTGGAACATCTATTTTGATGATATTATCAAAAAGTTTGATTTCGTCAAAAATCCAGATGAATCTTGTGTTTATAAGAAGATTGTAGGAAGTACTGTCACATTCCTCGTATTGTGCATGGACGCCATTCTTCTGATAGGAAACGATGTTCCTGTGCTACAATCGGTCAAACTGTTCTTATCACAAAGGTTCTCCATGAAGGACTTGGGTGATGCCTCATACATATTGGGCATGAAGATCTATAGGGATAGATCTAAAAGGTTGTTGGAATTGTCCCAAACCAGGTACATTAACACCATCCTAAAGAGGTTTAGTATGGAAGACTCTAAGCGGGGCGCCTTACCCACTAGTCATGGAGTCACACTCTCCAAGGACTTTTCCCAAAGACTGATGAAGAGAGAGCTCACATGAGCATTATATCCTACACTTCAGCCGTAGGATCTATAATGTATGCGATGTTATGTACATGTCCTGATGTAGCTTATGCACTGGGTGTAGTAAGCAGGTTTCAATCCAACCCAGGGAAGAATCACTGGACAGCTGTGAAGAACATTCTTAAGTACTTGCGAAGGACTAAAGAAATGTTCTTGGTGTATGGTAACGTGGATCTCCAAATGGAGGCCTTTACCGATTCGAGCTTCTAGAGTGATAAGGATGACAATAAATCTATCTCAGGGTTTGTATTTACCCTCAATGGAGGGGCGATATGTTGGAAGAGTTCCAAACTGGATATCGTTGCAGACTCCACGATGGAAGTTGAGTAAATTGCTGCAAATGATGCTGCCAAGGAAGCCGTCTGGATGAGCAAGTTCATCTCGGAGTTGGGAGTAGTTCCAACTATTATTGATCCAATACTATTGTATTGTGATAATAATTGGGCTATGGCGTTGGCCAAAGAGCCCAGGACCCATCAGCGATCCAGACACATCCTCAAGCGATATCATTTGATCCGGGAGATAGTTGATCGCCGCGAGATCGATATTCGAAGAGTAGATACAAAGATTAACACTGCGGATCCACTCACCAAGGCCTTCCCTCTGCCGTAGCATGAGCAACTTTTTGAGATGTTGGGTATGAGATACGCCAATAATTGGCCTTAGTGCAAGTAGGAGATTGTTGGTTATATGTATGCCATAGAGGTCATTATATGATAGTGGATGTATCGGTATGTGTATACATATATTTAGAAGAAATTCTTCTCGACATGACAGTATGCTATCTGGTTGTACTTTATCCTGACATGTTCATTTGATCATGCATATTACTTATTTGGTACATGTTGATAAAGCTTTTAGGATATTTGCTTGACTACTGGGATTATGATGCAGATCATACCAGTGGGACATGTGTAGTTATAAGCATATCCTTGAAATATTCCTAGTCGTGGGTGTATCGAAATGGGGCATTGATAATCCAGAGTAGACTAGAGTATACGTTTCTTGACCCATTTGATGGGCGATGGATGATCCTATATCCATTGTTGTGGTGACACCAAAAACTGTATACGGGTGCTCAGTGGAGACTGGGTGCACTGAACGGACTCGCCGAGAACTCCTATGTGGTATTATATCTATCGTCGGATAGCAGTTCTCAGGTGACACTGGTACAGGTTAGTCTGTAGACCCGAGAACGTCATAGAGTCTTGTTTGTCCTCCCACTGCACTTTGATCTCCACCCTACCATGGCTCTACTAAGTCGTGGGCGCTGCTGTAAATATCTTGCCGTTAAAAGCACTTGAAAAAACTGAAGAACCTACTCGCAATATGCTCTTAATGATCTCGGCTCATAATTCCTTAGCGAACGGAGACTGGAAGCACTTCTGGTTATCGGTTCAAGGACGCAAGGTGACCCAGAGAACGAAAAAGCCTCGCTCAATACGGAACTCCACAAACAGGTGTACTTTGGGTACAGTCCCGAGGCGCATGGAGGCAATGAGCGATAGGAAGGGTTTCGTCTCTCCCGGTATTGGGGGTTGATGTTGCGCTATGCTCGATTGGCTATAACAGGAAGTCCCTGTCCAGGGCTGATGAGATTTACCGATAAGTGTTATTTGTAGTTTCTCGATCTGTTATAGGCCATATACCGGCATGACTTATTGAGTTATTGGGGTCGACGATATCATCCCTAGACTCGATATACAGCATATCTGACGAAGATACCAGACTGTACGGTAAGTGTTGCCAGTTGGCTCGGCGGGAGTTTTGATAGGTTTGCTTGTTTTTCTTCTGATCGCTCAATACCTGGGAGCCGTTACGTACAGCTAGTGCCGCTGACGGTTTGTGGGTATGTGATATGATCATCGCCTACTGCTAGCATATTGACGAGTCTTAGAGTCCCACAGAGGGGTTTCCTAGCTCAGGCGAAATGATATGGGGTGCATATGGGATATGTGCGGGAGCTCGATTAAATGCGTGTATTTGATACCGTGATTTAAATCGGGCATTTTCTATTGGTCGGGTCGTATGTGATATGACCGGGTTATTAAATCAAGTGTTGGTTTAATATTGACTTTTAGCTCATTTATTTAAAACCTTTCTTTATATGATGTATGCATGAATGTGTGTATGTATATATGTGTTGTTATCTGTTTGTAGGTATGTGATATGACCGGGTTATTAAATCAAGTGTTGTAGAAAGTAAGGTTGTCTTCCTCGTATTTTACGTGAATGACATACTCTTGATAGGAAACGATGTTCCTATGCTATACTCGGTCAAGCACTTCTTATCACAATGTTTCTCCATGAAGGATCTGGGTGATGCCTCTTACAGCCTGGGGAGAAACACTGGACATCTGTGAAGAACATTCTTATGTACTTGAGAAGGACTAAATAAGTGTTCTTGATGTTTAGTAACGGTAAACTCCAAGTGGAGTCCTTTACCGATTCGAGCTTCCAGAGTGATAAGGCTGACTGTAAGACAGTCTCGGGTTTTATCTTTACCCTTAGTGGAGGGACGGTATGTTGGAAGAGTTCCAAGCTAGATACCGTAGCAGACACGACGATAAAGGCTGAATACATCACTACCAACGATGCTGCCAAAGAGGCTGTCTGGATGAACAAGTTTATGAGATGAACTTGGTGAGGTTCCTACCATTAAGCATCCAATACTTGTGTATTGTGATAACAATGGAGTTGTGGCTTCGGCCTAGGAACCCCGGTCCCATCAGTGATCTAGACATATTCTTAGGCAGTATCACCTGATCAGGGAGATAGTTGATCTCCGGGCGATCGAGGTCAGGAGAGTTGACACGAAGAATAACATAGCAGATCCACTCATGAAGGCCATACCCCAGATACAATTTGAGAGATTTTGGGATGTTTGGTATGAGATACTACAACAACTGGCCTTAGTGCAAGTAGGAGATTGTTAGTTATATGTATACCCAAGAGGCCATTATTGTACATGATTGTATATTATAATGGAAGCTTGGACATATACAGAGAGGACTTTCTTGCTCGACATGATAATATGCTATCCGTTTGCTCTTTATCTTAACATGTTGACCTGCATTGTGATACTTTCTTGCTCTCACATGTTGATAAAGCCCTTAGGATGTGTACTTGATTACCAGGACTATGATGCAGATCATACTAGTGGAGCCAGGGTAGTCTATAAGTTCATCCTTTAATTGTTCCTGCTCGTGAGAGTATCGAGACAGGGCATCGATATTCCAGAGTAGACCGGTGTGTATGTTTCTTGACCCTGTATGGGGCGATGGATGATCCCACATCCATTGGTGTTTTACATCAAATATTGTACACAGGTGCTCATTGGAGAATGGGTACACCGTACAAGACTCGCCGAGAACTCCTAGATGATATTATACCTAACGTCAAATAGCAGTTCTCTGGTGAAACTGCTACAGGTTAGTCTGGAGACCAGAGATCGTCATAGAGTCTTGTGTGATTCCCACTGTGCTTTGATTTCCTCCCTACCATGTTCAAGAGAGCATGCAAACAGGTGGATTTTGGGTACAGTCCCGTGTCATATGGAAGCAATGAGCGATAGGAGGGGTTTCGTCTCTCCCGGTATTGGGGGTCGATGTTGCGTTGTGCTCAATTGGCCAAAACAGGAAGTCCCTAGCCAGGGATGATGATGAGATTTACTGGTAAGTGTTATCAGTAGTTTCTCGACCCGTTATGAGTCTCACATCGACATGACTTATCAAGTTATTGGGGTCTGACGTTTACCACCCCCAAACTCGATATGCGACATATCAGACGAAGAGACCGAACTGTACGGTAGTGTTACTTATTGGATTCACGAGAGTATAGACAAGCTTACTTGTTGATCTTCTGATCACTCAATACCTGGATAGCTATTACATCTAGCTAGTACCGCTGACGGCTTGTGGGTGACTGATATGATCATCACCTACTGCTGGCGTATTGACGGGTCTTTAGAGTCCTACACAGAGGTTTCCTGGCTCAAGCGAAACGAAGTAAGGCACATATGTGATATGTGTGGGACCGAGATTGATACTTGTATATGATACAGTATTCTAATCTCACGATATAGGTTATATGTGATATAACCGGATTATTGAATTAAGTGTTGATTCAATAATTTGTTATATGTATATTTGATATACATATAAATGATATTATTCGATTGTATGTGATATAGCCGGATTATTAAATCAAGTGTTGATTTAGTAATTTAATATATAATTATATATATTTGATATATTAATATATATATTAACTAATATTAGCTCACTTAAGAAATTATTTTCTCCAAATACATTTAAATATATATGTGATATATATTAATATAGTTATTTATGTGTCATGCTAAATGATACATTGGACTTGAGTGTATTAGACTAATACCAAACTAAAGATAAATTTGGGTGATTAATTATTAAGAGATAAATCAAAATTAGGTGGAAATTGACATGGTTTAAGATACTTGTGGAAGTATGTAGAAACCCTGACTTAGTCCATTAATTTCGTTTTACTCTAGATATTTATTAACCTAACCATTATCTTTAGCCATGGTTAAGTCTTTACAAGAGATTATATGAGATATTTTTCGCATCCATGGTTAATAATATGATGACTTGAGTTTCTTTTTCATCTCCTTCTTTGCTTTCTAACTTTCTAGTGAGGTGAAAAAGAAAAAGAGAAAAATAATTCTAAAGAGATCAAAATTCCTACTTCATTAATTTATACCAAACTAGCCATTTAGTATAGGTTGTTTACTTCACTAATCCATCAATTAGTGAAGAGGTAGCTTGAGTTAGAGATTCTTCGACGTAGATCATCTTCGGCCTCGAAGATCCTTGAGCAAGCTCGTTCCTTTCGTCCAGTAGAGCTTAAGGAGAGTCCGGGACACCACTACTTGGAGCTAAGGGACTACTACATGGAGCTTTAGAAGTGAAGGACCAGTCTACAAAGGTTTTATTCCTATTTCACTTAGTTTAAAGTTTGTTACATGCTATAAAAACCCTAATTCTCTAGTTAGATCGTTGGTCGTGCTCGCTCGGCACCTTAGATTTTTTGAAATAGCATACTTTATGCGTGCCGAAACCTAGCGAGGGTGCCAAGCAATCCCAGAATGGTCATGTAGGCCCAAAGAAATTCCGATAACTTATCATGCCATTCACGGGTTTACCTATGTCTTCGATCAGTTTTGGAATATTCTTTTTAAGAAGAATGTTACTAGATTCGGCTTGTCCGTTGGCCTGGTCATAGTATGGTGTCGAATGATTAACCTAGAACTTATAGGATTTTGCAAATTCCAATGCCTCTTGGCCCGTGAACACGGTTCCATTATCATCTATTATGCTTTCTGATAAGCCGAACCTATGAATTATATTCTCCTTTATAAACTCGATGATCGATTTCTGATTCACGGTTTTCAAAGGCTTAGCTTCTACCCATTTTGTGAAGTAATCTTTTGCCACAATTATGAACGTATGCTGCACCTTAAAGGATGGGGGTGGATCATACCGATCATATCCATGGCCCAGGATAGGCTCAATTTTCTGACAAGCTTGACACCCCTTCGCATAGCGAAGGCAGTCAGCGATAATATGGTCGGCCAATAATGGCCATATCGACGAATCAACCAGCACATTTTTCACCGGCCTAATGAGCCCCGTATATTCCTTTGTGTGGCTCCCCCATTACTATAATTGACTAACATTTATCGAGAGAAGGGAGCATCAAACCGTTATGGGTCTTCTGGTACAAGACCCCCTCGATCAAGGCATACCGTAAGGCTGTCCTCCATAGCCTCCACTATAGGTTTATGCCAATCATCTCTGGAATCCACTACTCCTACTAACCAAGTCGTATCATAGCCCTCGACATCCTTCCGGCCGATTCTAACGATAGTATCTGGTGTTGACATCCGTGTCACACGATCGTCAGTTTCAATGATTTAGATCAAAACATCATTTAAACAAATTCATATGTTACTGATGACGTTTTCAAGTTTATATCTTGAGTACAATTTGCAAAAAAATGTTAAACATCAAGCAAGATTGCCGACAATATGATTCGCACTTCAAAATAGTGATATGTCATAATGACTCGATGCAAGCAATAACGTGATGCAAGCCAAATTAAGATTCAATCACATCTCAATGTAACAAGTCAAGGAAATGAAGCTAATCGGAAAACCAAATTGAAGATATGAGTTGTGAGCATTGTATACATATTTAGGGATGATCTTAAAAGGTTAGAAACCACATTCTAACGTATTCCTAACATTCATGACGTCTTGTTCTCTTTTAGAGATGTCTAAGTTATCCGATGGAATTCAAACAGCCAAATCAAAGTTCAAATATCAGTTTCATGACAGGAGACTGACGTCAGTCACAGACATCAGTAGCATTAATTTTTTTAACTACTGACGTCACTCCTGATGTCCACTCCACAATTCCAAAATATAACACTTATTGGATATAGTTCACTGACGTCTTCACAGACGTCAGATGAACAAACTTTTGTTCAACTGACGTCACCACTGACATCAGTAGAAGGAATTTTCCTCTGGGGCAGACGTCATCCATGTAGGGTTCATAGGCAGTCATACAAGGGTCTATAAGGCATCAACCATGCCCGATTTAAAATTTAGACGTGCCGAAACAACCCAAAGCCAGGATCTTTGCTAGATTATTAGGGTTTAACATGCAAGTAAATATCTTTACAACTAAGAGTGAGGGATTACAACCTTTGTAGTCCGCTCCTTCGCTTCATAAGATCCGAGTAGAAGTACCTTCACCGCGATCCATGATCTTCCGGACTCAAGAGAGGCTCCACAACCGGAATAATCCATGCTAGCTTGTAGTATTCCTTTTCTCCGATGATCTACCTCGAAGTTTCTATAACTCAAGCTCTCTCTCTAATGAGGTGAACACCCTAATCTAATTGGCTAGATTAGATGAGGATGATGAAGTAGTATTTATGCTCTCTTTTATTATCAAATTCTCACACTAAATCATCACATAAAGAAAACCTAGAAAGCTTTCTCAAAGCTCAAGGAAGAAGAAGAAGAAGGAAATTCCTTTTGTGATGAATAATGAAATTGAAGTGATAATTAAAAATGCAACCATAGTTGATAATGAGTAGGCTAACCCATGTAGAGACTTAACCTAGGGTTTGGGTTTGGGTTGGGTTAACAATGAGTCACTAAAATATCAAGCATAATATCTTAGCTCAAAACAAAAGAAAACCTTCTAGAAGGTTCATAAAAGTACTAACCCAAATCAAACCCTAACTAGGTTTAATATCCACAAAACATGTTGCATTAGTAATCATATCATGTTACAATAATATATTTCACATATATATTATATATTTATAACAAAAGAAAACAATACAATTAATATAGATCGCATATATATCAATGTATTATCCGGTGAGAAAATGAATCAATAAAGCGAGCCAATATTAGATAATGTAAAGTAATATATCTTATATATAATTATACGTTAAATTATCGAATCAACACTTGATCCGACAATCCGGCTATATCGAATATAACCGACTAATATATCATGTACCGATTCATCGAATCAACACTTGATCCGATGACCCGGCTCATATCAAAATATCGCGAGAATATAATATGATATCTCATATCGCATTATCCTTGGTCATGCACATATCACATATGTGCCCCTACTCCGTTTTGCCTGAGTCAAGAAACCTCTGTGTAGGACTCTAAAGAATCGTCAATACGCCGGCAGTAGGTGATGATCATATCAAACACCCACAAGCTGCAAGCGGTCAGCTAAACGTAACAGCCACCCAGGTATTGAGCGATCAGAAGATCAACAAGAAAGCCTGTACATTCTCTTGTGAATCCAAATCAGTAACACTCCCGTACAGTCCCGTCTCTTCGTCTGATATGTCGCATATCTAGTCTAGGGGTGGTATACGTCAGACCCCAGTAACCGATAAGTCGTGTCGATGTGAGGCTCATAACAGGTCGAGAACCTATTGATAACACTAACCAGTAGTACTCAATATCCGCCCTGGCTAAGGACTTCCAGTTATAGCCAATCGAATACAGCACAACATCAACTCCCTATACCGGGAGAGACGAATCCCCTCCTATCGCTCATTGCCTCCATGTGATTCGGGACTGTACCCAAAATCCACCATTTTGCACGCCCTCTTGGATGTGGTAAGGTGGAAATCAAAGCACAGTGGGAATCACACAAGACTTTATGACGATCTCGGGTCCACAGACTAACCTGTACCAGTGTCACCGGAGAACTGCCATCTGACGTGAGGTATAATACCATCTGGGAGTTCTCGGCGAGTCCGTCCAGTGTACCCAGTCTCCACTGAGCACCCGTACACCATTCTTGATGTCAAAACACTGATGGATATGGGATCATCCATCGCCCATCATATGGGTCAAGATGCGTATACGCTAGTCTACTCTGGTGTATCGATGCCCTGTCTCGACACTCCCTCGACTAGGAACAGTTATAGGATGTACTCATCGACTACCGTGACCCCACTAGTATGATCTCATCATAGTCCCAGTAGTCGAGTACATATCCTAAGGGCTTTATCAACATGTGAGAGTAAGACAGTAAACTAATATAAGTCAACATGTTAAGATAAAGTGAAACCAAATAGCATATTATCATGACGAGCAAGAAAGTCCTCTCTATATATATCTAAGCATCCATTATAATATACATCACATGTACAACAATGGCCTCTAGGGCATATATATAACTAACAATCCACTGACGTCAGCTCGGACAGTTTTTCCTGTTATTCTGAATTTCAAATTTTGAATCGAATGGACACTTAGGCCAAATTTGTTTCTAACTTTTTCTAAACGGTCATAAACTGTTTTATGATAGTTTTTGACAGTTACTAAACTTCCCATTCGATCCCCTATAAATACTATTGAAATCTCATAACTTAGAATCAATTCATTCATTGCAAATCTTTTTGAAAGAAATCTTCTCGTTCTTCACGCTTTAACTTGTCCAAATTCTCATTTCCTCCGAAGGCTTAAAATTATCCAAAATTTCTCAAAACAATCCTAATACATAACCAGTCATAATCTTTGGGATCAATATAATTGTGAGTGAGTGTTATCGTTTGTAATAAAGAGATTGTAACTCAAGAGAAAGGGTGCTTCTCATTTGCTCTAATTGTGTATTGGGGATAGAAAAGGAGATCTTCCTAGAGAGACGTGGATTAAAGAGGAAAGTGCGAATTTCCTAGAGAATCACAGGTTAGAGAGAAAGAAAACTTGTTTCTTAAGGAATCACAAGTTTGAGTGGTAGATCTTTGTGAAGAGGGATTTTTGTTCTTCACATCCCTGTGAAGTGGCATTCGTATACTTCACCAATATAGTGAAGAAATCTTGAGAAGGAGTCTCAGGCAGGGACTAGCCACAGGAGGTGGTGAACCATAGACAACAATTCTCGGTGTTTGTGATTGCTCTTGCTCTTTAATTTTCTATACTTGTGATTGATTGTCTTTTTAACTTTCTTTGCTTAAACTTTTTTAAAGTATTTCCTGCAGAAACTTGGTAATCATTTTAATATATCAGTTAGAATTTTTTAATCTGTCATAGGTCGTATAAAAGCCTTATTCACCTCCACTAAGGCTATTTTCAATTGGTATCAGAGTAAGGTTACTCTTTCTGAAGATTAATATCTTAAGTTTATAGATCCATAATGGAAAACCAATTAGAGAATCAATCCACCATACGACCTCCACTATTTATTGGCACTAATTTTTAGTTTTAGAGAACCAAAATGAGAATTTCTATAATGTATAGACTTAGATATCTTAGATATTATAGATAAAGCTGCCTACCACAAAACCATATTCCGATGCGAAATAACAATCTATGAGACTTAACATTAAGGCTGTGAATGCTCTTCATTTCTCGTTGGTTCCAGAGGAATTCAATATAATTTCTATATATCAAACGGCACATGATATCTAGAGAACTCTCGAGACTGCACATGGGGGTATGAGCCGAATAAAAGAAAGTATGATAAATAGATTAATACATGAATACGAAATGTTTTCTATGAAGAAAACAAATCAATTGATTCAATGTATTCTAGGTTTAATAATATGGTAACAGAATTATTTAATCTAAGTAAAAAGTTTGTTGATAAAGAAAAGAATTATTAGATTGTTTGATCACTAATTTTATCTCGGGAGCCTAAGATTATCGCTGAGGCAAATGACATGAGCACCATGAGTGTTGACACTCTCATTAGTAAAATTAAGACCTATGAGATGCTACTTGGTGACATCAAGACGAAGGAAGACAATCAAAGAAAGAATATCACACTAAAAATATCAACCAACAAAATTAAAGAGCCAATTCCATTAAGCGATGATGAGAGTAACAACGAAGAGATGGCAAGCATAGCAAGGCACTTCAAGAAGTTTCTTAAGGCTAGAGGCAACTCTTTTAAGAAACGAGCGAATACTTCCAAAGCTATGCGATATTTCGAATGCAACAAAGAAGGACATCTCAAGGCCGGTTGTCCGAACCTCAATTCAAAAAGGACAAACCAAAATGGAAGAAATGTTCAGAGAAACGAGCATTCCAAGCCATCTTGGATGATTCAAATTCCAATGAATCAGAAAATGAGGAAGTCGCCAACATGTGCTTCATGGCGATTGACAATGACAAAGTAAGTGATGATATTCTTAATATAGAAAATTTAGACAAAGAAAATCTAATCAATTTATGTTTTTATTTAAAAAAATAGTTATCAGAAAATTTTAAAAAAATATAAACAACTAAAACATAATCGTAGTGTAAACAACAGTTTAGTAAAGAATGAAAAAGAATAACTAATTTTAGAAAATAATATTTTAAAACAAAATCTATTTTTAAAAGAAGAAGAAGTTTCTAAAATCAACAACACTATAGGTTCTTTTAAAAATGAAAATTTTGACTTAAAAATGAAGTTAGAAATAAAAGAAAATATAATTCTAAAGCTTACTCAAACAAAAGATAATCTTAACGTTATATTAGGAACATGTGTAAATCATTATAAATGTCAATGTAACGCCTCACGCCCCAGTACAGATGGTATTGTCCGCTCTGGCCGAAACCGCACGGTTTTTCCTTTTAGAGCGAAACGGACCCGACCAGGGGCCACTTCCCAGGAGGTCACCCATCCCAAGACTTCCCTGGCCCGAGCATGCTTAACTACGGAGTTCTCAAGCTCCTGTAGTTCCGGTTCACTTAAAAGGCGCCTCTGTAATTGAGAGTGGTATCATTACATTTATAATGAAGTTCGGTCCTCTTTCGGAATGTGTTCCGAAAATTCCCCATTGTTCTACAATGGGTCCCAGGGACTCAAGAGGTGGCCCCCACGGATTCAAGAGGTGGCCCCTGCCCCCTTGGCATGACAATTGGCGTGGCACTTTGTTCCGTGTGGCACTTTGTTCCGTGAGCAAGAACCGGGTCCCGACATTCTCTCCACGTTTGAAAAATGGTTCGTCCTCGAACCACAGACCTACTACCGAGGGACCTACATAGGCCACCATAGTCAAGGTATATATATTCATGATGATTCTAAATATGAAAAACCTACAAAATTTATTAGAAGATCAAAACCATTTAAAAATAAAAATAGATTTACTAATGTAACATATAATTATTGCGGTACGTTAAGAAATATTATTAGATATTGTCAAATCAAACTAAATTCTACTTATAAATATCATTTGACTTTTAATCCTAATGGACCGATAATGAAATGGATTTCTAAGATCACACCTCCGTCTTCTTGTTTTGCAGAATCCCAGATCACTTAAAGAAAAGTGGATCTTGATAACGGTTGCTCGAGACACATAACAGAAAATATCAACTGCCTCCAAATGCTATCAAGAGAAGATGGTGGTACCGTGACTTTTGGCGATAATAAAAAGGCTAATATCATCGGTAAAGCTACCATTTCATTTAAATATAATTGTAATATTACTATTATACATGATGTTTTGTTAGTAGATAACTTAAAACATAATTTGTTTAGTGTAAGTCAGTTTTGCGATAAGGGTTACAATGTAGTATTTGAAAAAGATTTAAATAAAATTGTTTATAATAACATAACCATTTTAATCAGAAAACGTTATAACAATATATATCTTATGTACACACATGATTTCAATAATAAAGATTTAAAATGCTCAGTTATAAATAACAACAATGATTCATGGCTTTGGCATAAGAGGCTAGGCCATGTATTTATGGATATTCTGTCTAAAATATTTAGAAACAATTTAGTGAAAGGTATTTCTCTATTAAAATATGAAAAAGATAAATAATGTGAAGCTTGTTTAAAAGGTAAACAAACTAAAATTTCCTTTAAACCAAAGAATGAAATATCCATCGATGTTCCTTTATAACTAATCCATATGGACTTATTTGGCCCAAGTAGAAATTTGAGTCTAGGTAGTAAGTTCTATGCTTATGTTATAATAGACGATTATTCTAGATTTACATGGGTGTTCTTTCTTAAAAGCAAAGACAGAACATTTAATGTCTTCAAATTCTTCTTGAAGGGGATTCAAAATGAGATGAATCTTAGAATTTCCAATATCAAAAGTGATCATGGTGGAGAATTTGAGAATAATATTTTCGAGGATTATTATAATAAGAAAAGGTACAAGCATGGGTTCTCGTGTACCAGGACACTATAGCAAAATAGTGTTATTGAAAGAAAGAATCTGTCCTTATAAGAAATGGCACGAACTATGTTAAAAGAGAACAATCTAGCCATGTATTTCTGGGAAGAAGAAGTAAATATGTTATGCTATATCATAAATAGGGATAGTGTTAGGAAGTTTCTTAAGAAAACTCCCTTGAACTCTTGTACAAAAGAACCCCGAATATAAAATATTTCAAAGTGTTTAGATATAAATGTTTTATATGGAACACATTAGATAACTTAGGTAAACTCGAGTCTAAGTGTGACGAAAGTATTTTTGTTGGTTATTCTATGACTAGCAAGGCTGTCACATTTATAATAGAGGAACACAAGTCATACCCAAAAGTATAAACGTTGAATTAGACGAAAATAACTCCATCTCGACAATCTTAGATAATGATAATGAGCCAAACATCTCAAATAGTTTAGAGAATCTATCAACCGAAAAGAAAATTGCTAAACCACAAATAAAAGATGTGCCACAAGTTGTGGAAGAAGATCTTCCAAATAATTGGCAATTTAACCGTAATCACCCAAAAGACTTGATCATAGTTGATATTGATAAATGAGTTATTACTAGGTCATCAAGATCCAACACCTGTATTAATCTAGCTTTTATATCCCTGATAGAACCCAAAACATTAATGAGGCTTTTATTGATTAAAATTGGATAATAACCATGCAGGATGAACTCAATCAATTCGAAAGAAATAACGTTTGGGATCTAGTTCCAAAACTAGATGATAGACCCATAATAAGAACTAAGTGGGTGTTTAAAAATAAACTTGACAAATTAGGTAAAGTTATTAGAAACAAAGCATGATTAGTTGCTCAGAGATATAACTAAATAGAAGGAATAGACTACGATGAGACATACGCTCCAGCTGCTAGACTTGAAGCAATACATATCCTACTGGTATACGCCTGCTATAAGAATTTCAAAGTCTTTCAAATGGACGTTAAAAGTGCGTTCTTAAATGGTTAAATAGACGAGAAAGTATATGTATCTCAACCCCTGAGTTTTGAAGATCATAAATTTCTTGATCATGTTTATAAGCTAAGAAAAGTATTTTACGGTCTCAAGCAAGCACCACACACATGGTATGAACATCTAAGTTCATTTCTAAAAAATATAGGATTCAGGAAACGTATAGTGGATAAAAATTTATGCACTAAAACCTTTAACAAAGATATCATATTAGTTTAGATATATGTTGATGACATTATTTTTAGGCAAAAAATGAACGTCTTTGTGAAGATTTTGCCAAATCCATGCAAGACGCATTTGAAATGAGCATGATGAGAGAAATTAATTACTTTCTTGGTTTTCAAATTAAACAGCTGGATAATGGCATCTTCATTAATCAAGCCAAATATACTAAGGAATTAATCGAGAAATTTGTCTTAGATAATGCAAAGACATGTGAAACATTAATGGCTAGCAATACCAAACTCACTGACGATAAAGAGGGTCAGGACGTTGACACACAACTTTATTTCAATGTATATTTGTGTGCAAGATTCCAAGACAATCCTAAGGAATCACACTTGATTGGGGTCAAAAGAATCTTTAGATATCTCAAAGGAACCATAAATTTTGGCTTAAGGTATCCTAAAAACAACTTGTTTCATTTAACAAGTTATTCTGATGCAGATTATGCTGGAAGTCTCAAAGATCGAAATAGCACAAGTGGAATCTGTCACATTTTTGGAAATTGTCTTGTATCATGGATTTCGAAGAAGCACAATTCTGCTACTCTCTCGATAACCGAGGCAGAATATATTGCTGTCGGTGCGTGCTGTGCATAAAGTTTATGGATGAAATACACACTCGAAGATCATCGAGAAAATATTTCATAAATTCATATACTTTGTGATAACACCGGTACGGTTCATATGACCAAGAATGTCGATCAACATTCTAGGACAAAACACATCGATATACGATACCATTTTCTTTGTGACCATTTTCACAAAGAAGATATCATATTAGAATATGTATCGACTGAGAGTCAATTAGCCGATATAATTACTAAACCTTTAGACACGATTAAATTCTCACACTTAAGAGAAGAATTAAATATGCTAGAATTAGTCACATCTTAGAAATATTAAAATATGATATCTGTAACATACAAAATAATCAAACAAAATTAAAACCGTGTTAAGATGCCACTAGTAGGTGATGTCAGTACCCACCACTGACGTCTGCACTGTCCGATGTTTTGTTTCCTTGGTATCAATTTAATTTTTTATTATTATCTAATCCATGTAAATTACCTATGGACATGTAGTTAGTTTATAGGATCAAGATTTGAAATTCAAAACTTAGATGGAAATTTGAAAACTTGTTGGCAGTTTTCAAACATCCAGGAAGTTATTCAAACTCTCTCTCAATTTTCTCTCTATAAATATGATCAAACTCACTCAGTTTTGATCATTACTATTTCCTGAGAAAATGGAGACTAAGAATGTCCGCAAGAGGAAGAATAATGGTGAAGGGTAAAAGTTCAAAGAAACTGAAGGAGGAACTAAAAGATGAACTTTTGACGCCTAAATCGGAAGAAGATCCTAGTGAAGACCCTGTTCCTATATCATCCTATCCGCCATCACCAGTCCCAAACCCAACAACTCTTCCAACCACTGGAGGAATTGTGATTCTCTTCCGACAGATTTTCTGTGATAACACTTGCATTCTGTTAGTGTTTATGCCCTAGAAGGCCATTACTGTATCATACTAGCTTGTATATTACTTAATGGAAGCTTGGGATATTCACATGTATATAACAGTCTTGCTAAACATGGTAGTATGCTACTTGGTTTTTCTATCTTAATATGTGAGTGTACGTATTGATAGAGCTCTTAGGATCTTGCTTGTCTACCAGCGTTGTGATGGCAGTCACACTAGTGGGGGCTGGGTAGTCTACAAGCACATCCTTATTCAGGTCCCTGGTCGTTGGATTATCGAGACAGAGCATCGATACTCCGGAGTAGACTGGTGTGTACGCTTCTCATCCCAGTTGGGGAGATGGTCTGTCCCACAGCCGTCAGTACGTCGTACTGGAGATAGTATACAGGTGCTCGTTAGGTTACGGGTACACCGGACAGGACTCACAGGGAACTGTTGGTTGGTTTGATACCAGTCGTCAGTGAACAGTTCCCAGGTGACATGAGTACAGCGTAGTCCGCAGACTTGACACTGCTACTTCGCCTCGAGTGTGTCCCACTGTTCTTAGATTGCTACCCTACCACGGCTCAAAGGAGTCGTGCAAACAGGTGGCAGTTGGGTGCAGTCCCGAGCACTTGGAGGCAGTGGCGGTTAGACAGGATTCGTCCCTCCCGGTATTGGGAGTAGATATCGTGCTGTGTCAGAGAGCCATTACGCAAAGTCCCTGGCCAGGGCAAGCGAGATTTTGCTGGTAGGTTCCAGTAGTTTCTCAGGGTGTAATGGGCTTCCCTCCGACACGACTTATACCGCTATTAGGGGACTGACGCTTGCCGCCCCCCTAGGCCCGATATGCGATAGTCTTGGACGAACGGACCGGACTGTATGGAGATTGTCACATCAGACTCAGTAGGAGTTCGGATGGGTTTACTCATCGGCCTTCTTATCGACAACTACCTGGGGACCGTTACGTACAGCTAGTGCCGCTTGCGGTCTGTGGTTAAACCCACTGCCAGCGTAGTAGTCGAGTCTCTAGAGTCCCACACAGAGAGTTTCCTACTCCAGGCGAAACGATATAGAGGTTGCATGGTTTTGCGACAAAGGGTTCGGACGCATACGTGCGTTTACGCGCGTACGACTTTCGGACAGTTTTTACCAGTCGGCTTTGGTTTAAGCCAGTTACTGGTATCCGGTTATTGGATTTTTACAGTCTAAAGTTTTTCCGTATTTTTTACGGATCGGAGGGGCGTTCTCGTAATTACTCGAGAAGCTTCTAGAAGATGTGACTAAGGAGGTTTCTTTTGGATAAGAGAGTGAGTCATGGTGGTGATTCATTCATTTCATTAATGCACATTTATTGCTTAATGACTCATGCTAATGAATCATCACTAGATATTTCATGAAGCATGCTTATTCATTTCTTTTTATTCATTATTGAAAAATAAGAATGCTTCATAATATTATGATACACTCTCTCTCTTCTCTCATTATCTTATCTCACATTCTCTCTCCTCAAGCTCTCATCTTCAAACCCTAATCCTTAATCCTCATGTGTTGAGATCAAAGGATTAGTTAGACTAAACAATCCATAACCTACACTCTACATCATCCTTTCATCTTTGATTAGCAATCAAAGTTGATTAGTTACCTCAAGTTAGAGGTTTAGCTTGGAGTTTCGCTCTCGGGTGGATCGTCTACTACCTAGAGAAGGCCGAGGAGAACAAAGGAGGACACAAAGACGAAGGACTAGTTTCGATCGGTATAATCCCTTAACACTTTAGTTTAGTTTAGCTATGTGTTTGGTTATTATTTGTTTAGCTTCGATTCAAGCGGTTAGTCGATGTTCGTTGTTTAAACTTGATCGTTTTTGAAAATTCCGCCTCCCCATAAGTACTGGGGTGTACTACATCGACTTACAGTGGTATCAGAGCCTCGCTAAACAATAAATAACTTAATTGCAAATTTGTACGAATTTCGAACGGAAAAACAAAGCCGCAAAACCCTAATTCTGTCAAGTTTCTGTCGAAGTTAAAATCAAGTCAGAAAATTTTTCAGGTGTGTTCAGAGAGCTTGACATGACCACAGGAGAACACCCAAAAAATTTGGGCTACTGATTCGTCTACAGTGCCGCGGAAGGGCGGCGGATCCCACCGATCCGCCGCGCAACCGCGGCCGAGTTGACGAGTCAGCAACTCATTTTTTTTGGGTGGGTCCCCTGTGGTGTTTTGGGTTTTCTGGAATATTTAATTATTGCTCAGGTTACTGTTTAACAGAGCAGATTTTGGAGCAATATTGATGTTGTTTATTCGATCGAATTGTACAGTATTTGCGTATTGGATTATATCTGTGATTGTTTAATGTGTTCGTAAACCTCCCCCAACTGCTAGTATGTCAGTTGGCAGGGGGTTGCACATTTCTGAAATGGTTATATCTGTTTGTGCATATAAACTGTATTGGACTGTTGTGGTGTATAGCCGGGGTTCGCAATGGGTTATCGTTTAATTCATTTGTTGTAAATGTAATTTGTTGTAATATTATTTTCGCGTGGCACTTCCAGGTTGCGGTCGTAGCCACCGTTGTATTATTTCATTTTACTGTTTTTGCTCCTAGGACTGACCCAAGGTGGGGTACACAGACTGCCGGGTGGGTAGTTTGCCGTACCCGTAGGGGTCGAGGGTGGGGTAAACGGCTATTCATCACAACTGTGTAATCTGTCTTTTCTTGCAGGCTCAAAAGAAATACAGATTGCTTGCAAATCCAATATTGTTTATCTGTGTTCTGGAATGAATATCATTGCGTCAGACGAATGTAAAATATCTATATTATGATAGCTATTTAGACGCCACTTATGTTTTACACCCGCGCTAGCCCAGCCCCCGCTCTGTCGTTAGTTAAGTAACCTAACGGGTGATGACGGGACCCCGTGGCGAATGCGGATGGCATAAGAGGACGTTGTATTTTCGTTGTTTTCTGCAATGATAGGTTAATGATGGGACGCATTATCTATAATGCAAAGTAAAACAAACCAAAGTTTAAATCGTTGGAACAATTTAAAAGAAACCACTCGGTTATTTTTAAAACAGATATTTTTAAATGCGGAGATTTAACCACTCCTTTTAAAAGCTATCAGGTTCCTTCGGTTACATCAAGTTCACTACGTTCACGGTTTCGCCAAAACCAGTCGTAGCCCTCCGTCATTTCATTTGGGTATTCGGTAGTATTCAAGCTATGCACTTTTGGCCAACGTCATGGCATAGTGTTTGGTAGCTGCTGGGTATTCATTTGTTGCATAGATAGATGAGTTGGTTTGGGACAGTCGTATTATCATTTGGCCAACGTCAGGGATATATACGGATGGGTTCAAATTAACAAGATAATGATGGGTAGAACTTGACATGTGACTTATGACATTTTGACCAACGCCAAGGTCATAAGAGCATGGGGTAAAAACTTATATCGGGAATTTCTAAAGAAACTGAAATTTGCAAAGAACCAAGTGCATACCATTTTGAGTTTGATGAATGTTGGTAGCATTCCTACAACATTATCAGACGATGATATTTGGATCCCGATCCTACTGTGAGTATATGCTACTTATCAGGATATTCGTCACTTAACGATCAATGCTATAAACCTAGTAGGTGTCCAGAAAAGTGTCAGCGGGGTTACGCCCCCAGAGAAAAGAGGTTACTTAATTAAGGAACTTCGCGAAAGCGTTGGAAAACCTCCCTCGAAGTATCGACACCGGCCTGGCTGAACGGTTAAGCAAGTATTGTACGGTGAGAATAGTCTTGGCTAATTCTTCTTTTATGGTTTGAGGAAGGATTCGAGAAACAGTGGGAGCCATCCAGTTTAGATAAACTAAAAACCACTCTAAACTTGCAAGAGCATCATGCTAAAGAGTTTTCTTCTCTCTCTCCTAATTGCAGCGACCCTGAAAATGACTGGACTTAAGTTACTTTTAGAGAAAAATATACTGACAGGGCCAAACTATAAAGATTGGCTGCGGAATGTCAAGATGGCTTTGACCTATGACAAACTGGGGTACGTCCTCACCGCTACGGCACCTGCTGTCCCTGGTCCCAAATCCAGTAATGCGGATAAGGAAATCCGCAAAACCTGGGATTTAGATTGCGCGAGAGCCAAGTGCATCGTGCTTGCCTCGATGAACAATGAACATCAGAGGAGGCACGAGGATATGTCCCTTGATGGCATATTTCTCCATACAAAGGAACTTTATGGAGAGCAATCTCGTATAGCAAGATACGAGACCTCTAAGAAATTATTTCGAGCGAGGTTGGCTGTCGGATCATCGGTAGGTGAACATGTCCTACAGATGATTGGCTATATAGAAGAGCTCGCAGACCTTGGGACGACTTTGGATAATGAGCTCTATACAGACCTTGTTCTCCAGTCCCTTCCTCCCACCTACGCCCAGTTTATCCTCAACTTCAATCTTCAAAGAAAAGAAGTTGAACTTGCGGAACTCCTGAACATGTTAAGGAGTGCAGAGGGCACCTTGCAGAAGGCAAGGGAAACACCCGCTATGTTTGTTGGCGGTTCATCTTCTTCCGGGTCCAAGGCTAGGGCCAAAGGAAGGAAGAAGAAGGCCGCACCCAGACCTAGAGGAGGTGTTAGTAAGGTGGGAGGGAAGGGAAAGAAAAAGAAAGCAGCACCGGTAGTTGGCCTGGATGAGTGCTTCCATTGTCACAGGAAAGGGCACTGGAAGAAGGATTGCAAGGCGTGGAACGCCAAGAACCAGGAACCGAAGCAGGCTGTGGCTTCGACTTCAGGTGTGTTTGTAATTGAGAATTGTCTGTCGATCAACTCTACTTCCTGGGTATTGGATACCGGGTCAGGATCTCATATTTGCAATTCATTGCAGGCACTGAGAAACCGTAGAGTGCTGAAGGAAGGTGATATGATCCTCAGGGTTGCTAACGGAGCTAGCGTGGGAGCTGCGTCCGTCGGGGATTATCACCTAGGATTGACGAGTGGACACATTTTGGTTTTACATAACTGTTATTTTGTACCCAGCTTAACGTGTAATATCATATCAGTTTCCTTGTTATCAAATAAAGGTTATGATTTCACGTTTGTAAGAGATGTTGTCAACATCCACCTTAATCTTGGTTTGATTGGGTCCGGTACTCTAAATAACGGCATATATGTGTTAAACCAACTCCAAATTTTCAATGTCCAGAACACACTAAAAAGAAAGTCTCCAGATTTAAATAAAGCTTTCTTATGGCATTGTAGACTGGGTCACATCAATGAGAGAAGGTTGACTAAGTTGCATAGAGAAGGATATTTGGACACGTTCGAATATCAAACTTATGACACTTGTCAATCTTGTCTCAAAGGAAAGATGACAAAGACTCCATTCACTGGACAAGGAGTAAGAGCGAGCGAGCTCTTAGGACTCATACATAGTGATGTATGCGGTCCAATGTCTACACATGCGAGAGGTGGTTATTCCTACTTCATTACTTTTACAGATGATTTCTCTAGGTATGGATATGTTTTCTTAATGAAGCATAAATCAGAGGCCTTTGAGAAATTCCTGGAATTCAAGAATGAAGCGGAAAACCAAACAGGCAAAAGTATTAAGACACTGAGATCTGATCGAGGTGGAGAATACTTAAGTGCCGAGTTCCTAGGTTACCTAAAAGAGAAAGGAATTCTCTCTCAGCTTACTCCTCCATACACTCCACAGCACAACGGTGTATCGGAGAGACGGAATCGAACCCTATTAGATATGGTACGATCCATGATGGGTAATGCTGAGTTACCGCGATCTTTCTGGGGATATGCGCTAGAATCAGCGGCATATATTTTGAACAGAGTTCCTACCAAAACTGTGCCTACCACACCATATCAGATGTGGAGTGGGAAGAAACCCTATCTTCAGTATATAAGGATTTGGGGATGTCCAACTTTTGTCAAAAAGCAGTTTGTGGACAAGCTCGAGGCACGATCAGTAAAATGTATGCTTGTAGGATATCCAAAGAACTCCAAGGGATATTGCTTCTATTACGCAGAAGAACAAAAGGTTTTTGTTTCTCGTAATGCCCATTTTCTAGAACAACAAGTTTTAGAAAAGGATACAAATGGGAGCGAAATAGAACTGGAAGAAATTCCAGAACCACAAGCTGCTACTGAAAGTTTGGTAGAACCAGAGGTTCAAGAAGAACAGAACATTCCCGCACCCCTCCGCAGGAGTAGTAGGCCATCTCATCCGCCTGAGAGATACTACGGTTTTCTCATAGACGGGGATAGAGAGGATTGCATCATAGATAATGATGAACCTACTGACTTCCAGCAGGCCATCCAGAGCGGCGACTCGGTACGATGGCTAGATGCAATGCGGACCGAAATGGAGTCCATGTACACCAACAAAGTATGGACTTTGGACTTTGCTCCAGATGGGGTAAAACCCATAGGATGCAAATGGATCTTCAAGAAAAAGATTGGTGTAGATGGACAGGTGGAAACCTATAAGGCTAGACTTGTTGCAAAGGGTTTTCGTCAAAGACCTGGTTTGGACTATGACGAAACTTTTTCTCCAGTGGCTATGCTCAAATCCATTCGGGTCCTTCTTGCTATTGCTGCCTTCCATGATTATGAAATCTGGCAGATGGACGTAAAGACGGCTTTTCTGAATGGAAATTTAGAAGAGAGCGTCTATATGGATCAGCCAGAGGGTTTCAATCAGAGTGGGAGCAGCGGGAAAGTATGCAAGCTGCTTAAGTCCATTTACGGACTAAAGCAGGCATCGCGGAGTTGGAACATCTGCTTTGATGAGACAGTCAAAGAATATGACTTTATCAAAAATCCAGATGAACCGTGCATATATAGTAAAGTTGTGGCCAGAAGTGTCGTATTCCTCGTCTTGTACGTGGATGACATTCTATTGATAGGAAATGACATTCCTATGCTACAATCTGTCAAAGGATTCTTGTCACACAGGTTCTCCATGAAAGACCTGGGTGATGCCTCTTACATTCTGGGGATCCGGATCTATCGTGATAGATCCAAGAGGATGTTGGGACTTTCGCAGTCCAGGTATATCGACACTGTACTGAAAAGATTCAGTATGGAAGATTCTAAGCGCGGTAATCTACCGGCTTGTCACGGAATCACCCTCTCCAAAGAGATGTCTCCCAAGACTGATTTGGAAAGGGAACGCATGTCTATTATACCCTACGCTTCTGCGGTAGGCTCTATAATGTATGCGATGTTGTGTACCAGACCAGATGTAGCTTACGCACTAAGCGTGGTAAGCCGGTATCAGTCAGACCCAGGGGAGAAACACTGGATAGCAGTAAAGAACATTCTCAAGTACCTGAGGAGGACTAAGGAGATGTTCTTGGTTTACGGCGGAAAAGACCTCAGGTTGGAGGCCTTTGCTGATTCCGGCTTCCAGAGTGATAAGGACGATTCCAAGTCCATGTCGGGTTATGTCTTTACCCTCAATGGAGGGGCGGTGTGCTGGAAGAGCTCCAAGCAGGACACCGTTGCTGACTCGACTATGGAAGCGGAGTATATAGCTGCTTGCGATGCCGCAAAAGAAGCAGTCTGGATGAAGAAGTTCCTAACAGAACTTCAGGTGGTTCCTACCATAGTTGATCCAATACCTCTGTATTGCGACAACAACGGAGCTATAGCTTTAGCGAAGGAACCAAGGTCCCATCAGAAGTCCAGACACATCTTGAGGCGGTATCACCTGATCAGGGAGATCATTGATCGTCAGGAGATCGAGGTTCGGAGAGTTGCTTCAGAAGAGAACATTGCTGATCCATTCACGAAGGCCCTTCCTCAGATTCAGTTCGAGAGGCTGCTCGAGATCATTGGTCTGCGATATGCCAGTACATGGCCCTAGTGCAAGTGGGAGATTGTTAGTGTTTATGCCCTAGAAGGCCATTACTGTATCATACTAGCTTGTATATTACTTAATGGAAGCTTGGGATATTCACATGTATATAACAGTCTTGCTAAACATGGTAGTATGCTACTTGGTTTTTCTATCTTAATATGTGAGTGTACGTATTGATAGAGCTCTTAGGATCTTGCTTGTCTACCAGCGTTGTGATGGCAGTCACACTAGTGGGGGCTGGGTAGTCTACAAGCACATCCTTATTCAGGTCCCTGGTCGTTGGATTATCGAGACAGAGCATCGATACTCCGGAGTAGACTGGTGTGTACGCTTCTCATCCCAGTTGGGGAGATGGTCTGTCCCACAGCCGTCAGTACGTCGTACTGGAGATAGTATACAGGTGCTCGTTAGGTTACGGGTACACCGGACAGGACTCACAGGGAACTGTTGGTTGGTTTGATACCAGTCGTCAGTGAACAGTTCCCAGGTGACATGAGTACAGCGTAGTCCGCAGACTTGACACTGCTACTTCGCCTCGAGTGTGTCCCACTGTTCTTAGATTGCTACCCTACCACGGCTCAAAGGAGTCGTGCAAACAGGTGGCAGTTGGGTGCAGTCCCGAGCACTTGGAGGCAGTGGCGGTTAGACAGGATTCGTCCCTCCCGGTATTGGGAGTAGATATCGTGCTGTGTCAGAGAGCCATTACGCAAAGTCCCTGGCCAGGGCAAGCGAGATTTTGCTGGTAGGTTCCAGTAGTTTCTCAGGGTGTAATGGGCTTCCCTCCGACACGACTTATACCGCTATTAGGGGACTGACGCTTGCCGCCCCCCTAGGCCCGATATGCGATAGTCTTGGACGAACGGACCGGACTGTATGGAGATTGTCACATCAGACTCAGTAGGAGTTCGGATGGGTTTACTCATCGGCCTTCTTATCGACAACTACCTGGGGACCGTTACGTACAGCTAGTGCCGCTTGCGGTCTGTGGTTAAACCCACTGCCAGCGTAGTAGTCGAGTCTCTAGAGTCCCACACAGAGAGTTTCCTACTCCAGGCGAAACGATATAGAGGTTGCATGGTTTTGCGACAAAGGGTTCGGACGCATACGTGCGTTTACGCGCGTACGACTTTCGGACAGTTTTTACCAGTCGGCTTTGGTTTAAGCCAGTTACTGGTATCCGGTTATTGGATTTTTACAGTCTAAAGTTTTTCCGTATTTTTTACGGATCGGAGGGGCGTTCTCGTAATTACTCGAGAAGCTTCTAGAAGATGTGACTAAGGAGGTTTCTTTTGGATAAGAGAGTGAGTCATGGTGGTGATTCATTCATTTCATTAATGCACATTTATTGCTTAATGACTCATGCTAATGAATCATCACTAGATATTTCATGAAGCATGCTTATTCATTTCTTTTTATTCATTATTGAAAAATAAGAATGCTTCATAATATTATGATACACTCTCTCTCTTCTCTCATTATCTTATCTCACATTCTCTCTCCTCAAGCTCTCATCTTCAAACCCTAATCCTTAATCCTCATGTGTTGAGATCAAAGGATTAGTTAGACTAAACAATCCATAACCTACACTCTACATCATCCTTTCATCTTTGATTAGCAATCAAAGTTGATTAGTTACCTCAAGTTAGAGGTTTAGCTTGGAGTTTCGCTCTCGGGTGGATCGTCTACTACCTAGAGAAGGCCGAGGAGAACAAAGGAGGACACAAAGACGAAGGACTAGTTTCGATCGGTATAATCCCTTAACACTTTAGTTTAGTTTAGCTATGTGTTTGGTTATTATTTGTTTAGCTTCGATTCAAGCGGTTAGTCGATGTTCGTTGTTTAAACTTGATCGTTTTTGAAAATTCCGCCTCCCCATAAGTACTGGGGTGTACTACATCGACTTACACATTCTTTATGATCCTGAAGATGATATGATTATAAGAAGTGAACGACCGATGTCCTGAAGAAGTTTAAAAATGAACACTAGGATAGTTGGTTCCTTAAGTGTTTATATTTTTTTTATGTTTTTTTGTATGTGTTGTTTAACTATTTGATGTAATGTATGTTTTCTTAATTCAATAAAATTATCTGTGTTTGTGTTAAATTTAATTTTGTTGACATTTATATGCTTTATCATATTTCATATTCATAATCAGACGTTAGTGACTAACGTCTGTTTAAAACTTTTTATGCTTACTGACGCTATTAGCTCAAAATAGGTCACCATTTTTCTCTGCACTGACGTCAGGCACTGTAAAACTGACGTCAGTACGGGCAAAATTAATGATGTCGATTGGAATTCCCAAATCGATTCAACTTCCCAAATTGAATCTTAACCGTCCAACAATTAATAAATTAATTACATCCCTTCCACTTCCTACTCTAGACGTCTATAAGAACACATAGACCCATTTCTCTCTTTCACTCATCTTCTTCAAACTATCTCTATCATCAAAACCCTAATTTCCTATTTTCTAAAATCACCACACCCTTTCACCATTTCTAAGAAGAAGATCGTTCACAAGAAGCCCAAGCTAAACCACTTGAGCCCTCACCCGAAGCCAATCTCTTCACAAACGCCGAGGCCAAAGATCGCTTCGCCCTCATCATTAACAAGCATATTCATACCGGGGTCAAAGTTCTTTTCTGAGATCTTGAGGAATTAGGATTCAAGGGACTATTTGAGTTCCAAGGATGGATGCCATTCCTCACTTTTTCGTGCTCAACATACGACAAAGCGGTGCGTTTATTCTATGCTAAACTCATTAGTGATTACGATAATCCGACCGACTATACTACTAGAGTTTTCGGCAAAGAATTCAAGTTTACTCCCGGCACAATTGTTCGTGCGTTAGGGATTTTGTCCGATGGTGCAGATGTGTACAACAAGACACTCGAGACCTTCAAGTTTCAATCACCTCACACAAAAGAAGTTGCTTCCCAACTTCTTCATGGATCAGAATTTTCCCACCTCTACGGCAATCGTCAAGCAAAGACGCTTACTAGATGAGCCCGTGTCCTCTCCAATCTACTCGCCCATGTCATCGTTCCAAAGTCCAAAAATCGTGATATTCTATACGGCCCCCATAAGCTAATAACATATTGTGTTCTAGTGAAAATTAAAGTCAATCTTCCATCATTTCTGATCCAGAACATGTGGGAAATATCCGATGACCCATCTAACTTGTTCTACGGGTGTATCATTACTAAGTAACTTCGGTATCGCAAAATTCCAATTCCCAATCCTAACAATTCGGTAAAAGATGCAATAGACTTCGGCACTCGAATACTCAACTTGATGAAGTTAGATGACGCTCCTTCCTCCTCGCAACCAACACAACCAACCCAACCTATACAAGTCCTAGTCAATTCACCTCCTCCACAACCATCGATTTCGCTGCTCTAGAGACTCGAATTAGTGATCGTATTCAAGAATGTCACGATCACATATATTCACGTCTTGATCAGATGTCGAGTCAAATTGTGCGTCTCCATGGATGAGTTGATAATATCTCAACTCAATTGACTACTCTTATATCTACGACTATTGCATCAACGCCGCCGCCGCCATCCAACGAGTATTAGGATCTGTTGTTTTAGATCCTAGGTTATGTTTTGCTTAGTTTGTGAAAATGTTTGCACAATTTTTTTTTCTTTTGGTGTGTTTGTTAATTACTTTATAATGTTCGTGTGTGTGTGTGTGTGTATTGCTAAGTTTTTAGTTTGTATGCTCTTTTTAAGTTTATCAATAACAAATCAATCTTGTTATTAAATTGTGTCAATTTATCTATTCTATATACATGTTATTCATATCAGTTAAATATACAAACTTTATTGAAATTCTTTATTTTTATTTTGTTTTCCATAAATATATTCATAAGTTTCTCTACCCATCGCTCATTTTTATAAACTTTTTGATATTTTCATAAAAAGGAGGAGAAATTTTTTCATGAATATAACTTAAGTATTTAATTGGTATAAAATTCGAGTTAAATCACTTGCCTTCATGTAATGTTCCTTGAAAAATAGTACCAGTGGTATGAGACACTGGTATGAGTTCAAAAATTCTTTCAACTAAGCATAAATTGAGAGGGAGTATCTAAATCGAATTTACTTTTTTATATATCATGAATTCTTTAAGTAAGTTTTGCTAAATATCAAAAGGGGGAGATTGTTGATGTTCACACCAGAATATTGCATTTAATACCGCTCATTCTTACGCTCATTTGTATATAGGTAGGTACTTTTGATCCGTATTTGCTACATGATTACAAATTACAGGTTCTCAGTCCAGAATAACGCAAATCACGCATAATCTCTACAGTTATGGCAAAGTTCAGAACAACTACCAAAAACGGATAAAATCCGGGTTCTGGTCATCCACACCCGTCAGGTGCCGCTTATCAGTACAAGAGACATGATCCAGCGATGGTTATTCGTGTCTGGGATAAGCATAGAGTACGAGGGAGGCAGCATAAGGATCAAGGTGGCAATGCGGAGCTCGGAGGAGATCAAGGCCAAAAGACAAAAAGAGTTGCAATTGTGGACTATTGTAAATCTGATAATATTTTTGAACTATTTTGCATATTTTAACCTATTAAATAGAAGAAGAAAGAAACATAAGGAAGCACAAGAAAAACGGCTCTACAATTCCACCAAACGATCGCGGAAGCGCGATGTTTTAGGGGCTTAGGCGTCGGTTTCGTGGTCTTACAATGCCGTCTCAAGTTGAAATTTTAGGGGTGGTTTTGTAATTGTATATGGACTTAGAATATGGCCCTAGGGTTTTACTCCTCTGCCTATATATACTCCAGATTTGAGCCCAAATAAGAATAATTTTTCTTTCCTTAGGATTAGTGAAGTTTGGTGTAGTTTTTTTTCTTCTTCATTATCTATTCTCCATTAAACTGTATTGAAAGCTTTTGAGTGGAAAATTAATGAAGATGAGTGTTTTTGTTATCTTGTATTTTTTTTTCTTGTATTGTATTTTAATTCCTAGTATAACTTTTATTATTTGTTGTTAAAGTAGTTGTTAGTTTTGTTCTTCTTCTTTTCTTCTCTTCTAATCTTTATTTTCAAGCCATGATACTCAATGGAGTTTCTTGCTTAGGTAAGGACCCAAGTAGTTATCTTGTTATCTTTTGTATAACCATATTTATCCATTCATTCTTCTCCTCTTCTTGTTTTATTTTTTTTTATCATGTGTGAGTAATTTACTCACTTATTAGGACTACGGAAAGTTGGTATAAAGGATAGAAAAATATTTTGTGTTTCTCTTCGCCAAACAACTTAAATTGAATCTAGACCAAACAAACAAAATCCCCTCCTTTAGACGCGCTATAGGTGACATATAGCTGCGACTAAGTGGAGAATCCCTTTAGACGCACTACAACATGATATGTAGTTGTGACTTAATTGGAGACTTGGTTGTGTGTGTTTGACCTAGTGTTGGAAATAAGAGCATAGAACGAACGAATAAGGGACACCAGAAATGGATTTAGCGCAGGAAAGCTTTCTTAAACTCACAAATCTCATTTCTATATCCTCCTAATTCCCGCTACTTTCGATTATCTCAACTTCATTTCAACGATGGCACATGACAAGAACAATCTTAATTCCTAACTCTACTAATCAACCCTAACCCTAACAAGTTCTCTTGAACATAAAACACAAACACTTATGATAGAATTGAACAAACTTATACATTTTTTAATTGACTCGTCTAAAATAAGAACGAAGTACTAACCATCTCCCAGTGGACGACCCGTACTTAATCGGCTAGTTACAAGAGAAACCGACTTGATTGCGGTAAGTATAACAAGTAGAACGCATAACATATCGCTAAGTTTTCTACCAATCAATTGACATCCGTATCACACGATCCTCAGTTTCGATGATTTAGATCAAAACTTTATATAATCGAATTAATATATTACTTATGACGTTTCCAAGTTTAAATTTTGAGTAAAATTTGCAACAAAATATCCAACATCAAGAAAAATTGCCTACAATATGAATCGCACTTCAAAATGGTGATACAGCGTGATGACTCGATGCAAGCAACAACGTGATACAAGCCAAATCAAAATTCAATCACGTCTCAATGTAACAAGTCAAGGAAATGAAGCTAATCGAAAAACCAAATTGAAGATATGTGTTGTGAGCACTGTATACATGTTTAAGGATGATCTCAAAAGGTTAGAAACCCCATTCCAATTCATTCCTAATGTCCATGACGTCTTGTTCTCTTTTAGAGACATCTAAGTTATCCATTAGAATTCAAACTGCCAAATCAAAGTTTAAATATCGATTTCATGACAGAACACTGGCATCGGTAATATTAATTTTTTAAACTACCGACGTCACTCCTGACGTCAACTCCACAATTCCAAAATATATCACTTACTGGATATACTTCACTGACGTCTCTACAGACGTCAGATGAACATACTTTTGTTCAACTGACATCGGTAGAAGGAATTTTCCTCTAGGGAAGACGTCACCTACTGACGTCAGCTCAGGCAATTTGTCCTATTATTTAGAATTTCAAATTTTGAATCGAATGGACACTTGTGCCAAATTTGTTTCTAACTTCATCTAAACGGTCATAAACTGTTTTATGACAATTTTGACAGTTATTGGAAATTACTATAACTTCCCATTCGATCCCCTATAAATACTATTGAAATCTCACAACTTAAAATCAATTCATTCATTGCAAATCTTTTTGAAAGAAAGCTTCTCGTTATTCGCTATTTAACTTTTCCAAATTCCCATTTCGTCCAAAGGCTTAAACTTGTCCAAAATTTCTCAGAACAATCCTTATGCATAACCGGTCATAATTTTTGAGATCAATAGGATTGTGAGTAAGTGTTATCGTTCGTAATAAAATGATTGTAACCCATGAGAAGGGGTGCTTCTCATTTACTCAAATTGTGTATTCGGAGTGGATAAAAAGATCTTTCTAAAGAGATATATATTAGAGAGGAAAGTGCAATTTTCCTAGAGAATCACGAGATGGAGAGGAAGAAGACTTGTTTCCTAAGAAATTACAAGTTCGAGTGGTAGATCTTTATGAAGAGGGATTTTTGTTCTTTACATCCTTGTAAAGTGGGATTCATGTACTTAACCAATATAGTGCAAAAATCCTTAGAAGGAGTCTTACGAGGGGACTAGCCACAGAAGGTGGTGAACCCTATTCAACAATTCTCAGTGTTTGTGATTGCTCTCGCTCTTTAATTTTCAGTGCTTGTGATTGATTGCCATTTTAAGTTTTTTTGTTTAAAAATTATTTAAATATTATCCGCAGAAACTTGGTAATCATTTTAATATATTAGTTAGAATTTTAAAATTTGCCATAGGACGTATAGAAACCTTATCCAGCCCCCTCTAAGGCTATTTTCATCCAGTTCCATTAAGATTCTCCCCAAGCCAAATGCTAACTGAGCAAGGTCATTTGATTTATGATTGGTGTATTTTAATGCATATTTTATATCCACATTTATCTTTAATTTGTCACATTTATTGCCGCACGAAAGTGTTTTGTGATATTTACAGGCGACGGGGTCTTAACAGCGAAATGAAAAGAAAAGAAGCCAACATGTGCGATTCACGTTGCAAGATAAGTTCATATGGAGCAGAAGCGCATGGGATATCAAATCATACAAAACAACATTTAAATAAATCAAAATAATACAAAAGATCCAAGCGTAATTCAGCATACAATCCTGACAGTATAGTCTACTTCAAATGATCATATCTCGAAGAACGTAACTCTAATTAGGATGTTCCTGGACTCGTCGTAAAGCTATTGACGAGATGAACAAGATCCTAAAATTTGAGGCCAAAAATCCAAACTTTTCTATCTTTTAGCGGACCCAAACCCGGCATTTTACCGGCCCACTAAACCTAAATTGGCTGGATTTTGGTCGACGGTTTCGTTATATTATTCTAATCCAGTTGGTATCCTGTATTCGATTAAAAGGCTATAAAAAGGTATCGAATATATAGGGTTAAAAATCATCCTCTCTTGAGGGGATTATCTTTATTCTTCTCTTGTTATTTTGGTGGCTAAGGTTTGGAGCAAGATCTTTGTTGTAAGCAAATTACTTTTACTTTTATTTTAATTATTATGTCTTCCTTTATTATTCATTGCTTCTCTTTTATTATGCATAGATAATTTTCTCTTTAGGGTTTAGATGAAACTTGATTTATGACTGGTGTTTGTTCTTAAAAGTTCCTGTTTTTCATTCATGATCTTAATGACGACTATTTAAATAATAAAAATAGATTCTTTGTTTGTAATTCTGATAAACTAGATAGATCAATGTGTGATTGACGACCAGGAAGTTTATTTAGGTAAAGTATATGCATTGCTGATAAACTTGGTAGATTGAAGATCGATTGATAACAATGAAATTTATCTAAGGAAAGTAAAGTTTATATTTGTATTGTTTGTATTCGATCTACTTAATTATGGTTAACTTTGATTAGCCGATAATGTTAGATAAATCTATAATTGACAAGCATTAGATATACCTAGCGGAAGGTTTAGATCGAATTGATTCCAGGTTAATTAGCACATAATTCTTAAGGTGATTATTTTTCTCATTGTTAATTGCTAAGGTATGTGATATTTGTATAGGTTATGTTTTCTAAAATTGTTTGATAATTTATAGTGATGAACGGATGCTTTATACTTCTAACAATTGATAGGTAATTATTTTAATGGTGGAAATCAAAAAAAAGAAAATAAATTAATTTTAATCACCATGAATAGATTTAGGGGATTTGAAACACTATGTTTTTCTTTATCCAAGTTTTTATCAATCTTTCATTTAATTATTTTAAAATTTCTGCAATTTATTTAATTAGTATAATTTCTTAAAACTCAAAGATTTTCTTAATTCGCTATATTTAACTAGAATTGCCTTCTTCCCTGTAGATCGACCCACAAGTGCTACAATTGACAACCGTGTACTTGAAGTATAAATTTAAGTCTAAGAAATATCCAATCACTTTACCATTATGCTCTCTGTCCACATGCTGCGTGCGAATTTCAATGAAACACCCGAACAATTTTTTGACCCTCTCCACGTATCTAACCAAGTTCGAGCTTAAGCGTTGAAATTTTTTTATGTTTGTTTGATCACTAACACTACTACAAATAGGGGTTGCCCCTACAGATAAAGCCGTAGGAGCAAACTACTGCCCTTACGGCTATATTCGTTGGGGCACAGAAATACGCCGTAGGTGCACATGCTGCAGGTGCAAGTCTTAGCCTTAAACATGCCCTTACGGTGAAATAATTGCCCCTACGGCTTAATGCATAGGTCCATCCGTCCCTACGGATTTATCTGTAGGGACAAAATATTTATTTAATTTATCGGTTTATAAAATAAAACAGTTGCCCCTCCGGATAACTCCATAGGAACAAATACATGCTCATACGGCTTAATGCCTAGGTTCATATGTGTAGGGGCAAAATATCAGGTATTCTGGTATTTTGTCCCTACGGATAAATTTGTAGGGGTAAAGCTAAAGCCCCTACGGATTACTCCGTAAGGACAAGCCTAACCCCTGTTACCGAGTCCATAGGGTCAAAATATCAGGTATCCTGATATTTTGTCCTTACGGATAAATGTGTAGGGGCAAAGTTAGACCCTACGGATTAAACGGTAGATGCAATATGTGTTCATACGGATTAATCCGTAGGGACATATTATCAGGGTTTTTTTATAAAAAAAAAGGCTGCCTGTTTTTTCCTCGCCATGTGCACAATAATATATACATCATATATGAAAGTAATCAACAAGAAGAATATATACCACAGTATTCATAATCAACATCTCATATATAATATATAAAAGAAATCAACAAGCAGAATACGATATTAATCTAAATCAATATGAACACGTAAACACCACCAATATCGTCCAAAATATATACAATATGTATCATATAAGTAAATACATGTTTAAAATATAAAAATCAAAAAGCTACCCTAGCTCGGTCCAGCTCCACCTCTGATAATCGTCGTAATCTGACGCACCTGCTCCTAGGATAAACCCTGAGTCAACAACTCGAGCAATGAGGACGGTGCGAGAGTCTGAGCGGGCTGTGGCGCTGTAGGAGTGGTCTGCGCAACCGCAGTCGAGGCAGTGGCTTACGGAGCCGCAACTGCGGGAGTCTGAGTTGGCTGTAGAGCTGTAGGAGTGGTCTATGCAACCGCAGCCGAGGTAGTGGCTTGCGGAGCCGCAGCCAAAGGGGATGCATGTAGAGCCTCAGCCGAAGTACCCTGTCGCGTCTGTTCAGTTTTGCGTGTAATAAACGAGTAAGAACTATGTATTAGTCGAATTCGTATCATTATCAGGTTATTGCGAAACCCCAATCTATGAATACTTAGGGATTTAGGCCTCGTTTGGATATCTAGTTTGGAAAACCGTAGTTTATTTTAATTAGACGGTTCTATGTATGTATGATTGATCAAAGCTAAGCCTACAACCAAATAAGCTCAGACTACGTACTAATATTGGATATGTTGCTATCTATAATATGACATAATATTTTACTATTAAGTAGTATACATACCATCATCTCCTTAAACTCCTGGACGGTGGCCTTCAAGGTATCAAGTTCTTGCTTTAGACATCGCTCACGGGAGATAGAGGAAGTAACCGCCGGAGTAGAGTCCAACCTCATATGGTCCGTGCTAGGACCCAGTCCCCGGCCTCTCTTCCAACCTCCGTGGTGCCCTCCGTGTGCGGCGTCTAGGACTGGGGTCAGCAGCATCAGATCGTTCTGTCCAGTAAAATCGATCCCCGATGCCTCCGCCTACTCAACCACCTGCTCCTACACCCACATTAACCAGTAAAATATAAGTATACCATTTAAATTTGAACTTCTCAAAACAAAAATTTCAAATAGGGGTTGAATAAATATTAACACTTACGCAATACTCATGGGTAGCGGTGTCGGGGTATCGAAGTTCGCCTATGGCGGGATCTGTCAAGGTGCCGTGGACGGCAAGATACGTGGACAACACGCTCGGTGCACCACCCTGCGCCAGGGTCTGAGCTCTCTGCAATTCGCCAAAAAAAATACATATATTATAAAATAACTCTTAATATTACATTATATCACAGTAGATCTATTGTAATTTACCGATGCCTCCATTCCACGAGTAATATTCCTCGAGCCATCTGTATAAGTAGGGCGACCCCTCTTCGCCGACTTCCTATTCTCTTTATTTTGATCCGCCTGTTTCTGCACAACACATTCAGATTTAGTTTTCTAATTAGGAAACACAAAAAAATAAATTATATACTAAACAATGAATTACATTTAAAATACATACCTGTTTGCGCTGGGAGTCGAAATATTGGCACAATAGAGGCCATGTATCTACGTCGACTCTCGCAAAGGCCGGAGTATGTAGGAGGGCCGCTCTCTTTGCCTCGGAGGTCACCATCCATACTGAATAGCAGTCGATCTTCAGCTCGTTCTTATTGTATCGGACCTTCGATTGCATGTTCTTCATCAGGCCAGGGTACAGAGCGTGAAGATCGAGCACCCTCCCAGGGTGATCAGGGTCGGGTACAGGCTGAAAATCGTAATCCAACTGCAAATACAAAAAAAACAATGTTATTAAATCGAAAGTGTTAATAATAAATATATTGGATAAATCAAATGAAAATATATATTAATACTCGAACCTGATCCCAGAAGAGGGCGAATGAGCACCGGTGTTGGTCGCCCCACTCAACGTGAAGTGGATATTTCTTCACGAGACGGCTCTCATCCCCTATATACCGGCCGAAGCTCTAGGCATAATCTCCGGTATAGCGATAATCAGGGGTAAAGAAGAGGGGGAATGCTTCCTCCCCCTAGCTCTGTCGGGCCTGAGCCTGTGGGACTGATTCGGGCCTCGAGTACCCTTCTCGGGATGGGGATACCCTGCGTCTACAAGAAATATCAAGACAATCAATATTAAGACAAAGTGGTATTAAGAAATCAAGGTTTAACGAAAATTAAAGTGTGATATATACCTCCGGCGACAGCAGCACGAGCCTGGGCCCGGGCAGCAGCACGAGCGGGGCGATAGTTCCTCCGGTGAGTAACAGCCGGTGATCCGGACGTGGACGCATCCCCTCTAACTAAAAAATAAACATCGATAAAATTATATGAAGTTCATGTTTATTCTTAAAGGATATGTAAAATGAATAAATATTATATATTTATTCATACAAATTTGCAGACTGAGCGAAGGGTATGGAAGTGATAGGAGTGCCCTCTACATCAGACGTGGACGCACCACCTATAATTAAACAATCAAACATTGACTTTATAAGTAATTGCAAAAAGAATGCGTATATCAATAATATAACATTTAAATCAACATGTATACACTACAGGATATATAAACAAACCCGCAGCTGCGGTGGTGGGATCTGCCCCTGATGTAAGTACGTAAGAGTAAAAAGAATGTATGTATATTTATGATATAGCATTCTAAATCAATATGCATGCACTATATGATATATAAACATACCTGGAGGTGTGGGAGTGACCTCTGTCCCTGATGTGGACGCACCAACAGCTAGACATGAAAAACATTGACTATGTAAGTAATTTTGACATGAATATGCATGTATATCTATAATATTACATTCAAAATGAATATGCGTGCAACATACCTGGAGGTGCGGGAGTGGCCTCTGTCCCTGATGTGGACGCACCACCAACAACTAGACAATCAAACATTGACTATGTAATTAATTTTGACATAATATGCATGTATATCTATAATATTACATTCAAAATGAATATGCGTGCAATATAACTGGAGGTGCGGCCAAGTCCACACGGAAGGAGGCATCCGAAGGGGTCTCCGATCGGGGTGCAAGACCGGCCCTCTGAAGCTCCTTAAGCAGCTCTCCAAGCGGCAAAACCGCTTTGTCTCTGCCTATGCTGGTGCCGCGGCTGGAGCTCCTGCCGCCCCTCGTTGCTCCCGTCGTCGTCATCAAATCTAGATAAAACGGTTCGTGGACGCATTAGACAATCATTACATATGCATGCTATATATGTATAGATCGTAAAATGTGAAGTAATAATATAACATTATTGATAACCTTTTTCGTTTCGTGGACGCATTAGACATATCTACTTGGATTTCATCATCGATATCATTTTTAACCCATGTAACTTCATGATCAGCCGAAGACAACCCGTTTTTCGAAACAGACGGTCGGAGCACTCTAAGTCTTCTCTCTTTTTCATTCTCATTGCTGTCCTCGAATTCTGGGATATCTTAAACATCCCTGGGTTTCCAACGGCATACGACACTCCATCTCGGATGCTTCAAACACTGTGAGTAGTATACTTGGAACGCTTGGTTCGGAAAGATAAACGGATCTTCCTGACCGTAAAATCGAAGTGTGTTCACACTGGTCAATCCATATTTATCTTTCCAAGTCTCGAGATTGCTTCTCCACTTATCCGTATTGGTTCGTGTATTGTACCAAGTACACTGAAATATATAAAAGGGTTCTGATCGTCCGGGATATTGGATGCTGAGTATACATATTATGTATCCATAATAAATCACACCATCCGATCCTACCATCGCAATCCCACTATTCTGAGTGGTTCTAGATGTTTCTATGTCCTTAACCTCGAATTTGTATCCAAGGACACCGAATCCTTTATAATATGCAACTTCCATACTACGAAACTGAGCTAAACATCTTGAATCACTCTCTAATGATGAAGACAAGTTCGGATCGTTTATCTAACAAAACAAATTTTATGGCAAATACATAAAGATATAAGTTTAGATTAAAACTGATAGCAATAACATGTTATTCGAATAATTTACATGATCTGCAACCCAATCGCAAAAATTATCCTGATGATATTTTTCCAATCGTTTATTGTTCCAATCAGGATGCCCCTCACGTACCTCGTTAAAATGAATTCTGTTCTCGATAATAAATTATGACATTAATATTATATCATTTCATACACATACAAATACAAATATAACAATTAATCCAAAAAAACTTACTCTCTAATTTTTTCAAGACATGTGCTATTGAGAAGGATAAACCGGTATATCTTGTTGATAAACATAGTATCTACCCTCTTATAATCAGCTTTACCATATGCCCCGTCCTGAATTCTTCGAGGCCGGTTAAGTCTCGTCTCAATGTTCCAGATAGTGGGAACAAAATGTGATTGCTTCATCTAGAAGATAACCTTGCATGATAGAACCCTCGGGTCGATTTCTCTTGCGTATATACTTTTTAAGAGTGTAGAGGTACCTAAAGAAAAATATGTTAAATAAATAAATACGGGCATACATGACAACAATAATTTTATAAATTACGCGAAACGAAAAATTCCACATACCTCTCGACGGGATACATCCATCTATATTGTACCGGTCCGGCTAACTTAGCCTCAGTTGCAAGATGAACCGTCAGGTGTATTATGATATCGAAGAATGACGGTGGGAAAATACGCTCCAACTTGCAAAGTATCAACGCAATAGAATTTTCTAGTTTATCCAGCGTCACAACATCCGGTGTTTTAGAGCATAATTCTCTGAAAAAACAATATAGGTCATTGATTACTAGACCAACCGATTCGGGGAGGGAAGCCCTGAGGGCTAATAGGAGAAGGTGCTCCATAATAACATGGTGATCATGACTTTTCAGCCCATCAATCTTGCCTTTCACAATTTTTATCTTCTTGCTGAATGATCCTGAGAAACCTGTGGGAACTTTCAAATCATGCAACACCTGCAGGAATCTTTTCTTCTCCGGTTGTGACATATGATAAGCGGCATTTGGAAGTACAAACTTGCCTGGTTTACCCGCTACCGGTTTAGGATGCAATTCACTTCTAATTTTCCAGTCCTGTAGATCCATCCGAGCATTGAGGTTGTCTTTCGATTTCCCGTATTTACAAAGAAGAAAGTTGAGTACGTGCTCGGATACTCCCTTCTCTATGTGCATGACGTCCAGACAATGACGCACTAAATTTGTTGACCGGTACGGAAGCTCGAAGAAAATTCTTAACTTGTTCCAGAATGGTGGTTTGACCTGTTTTGTCGGATCCATCCTGAAGGTCACATTATTGTAACCATCCTACTGAGCAGTCACGTCCTCTCCGGACAATGGGGCTGGAGGTCCAAGAAGCTCCTGATGACCATCAAAGTGAACAACGTCTAACCTGTAGGGGTGGTCTAGAGGCAGGAAATGTCGATGGCCGCAATAACAAACCTTCCTGCTAAAATTCAAGAATTTCGATGTTGTATGTTGATGGCAATAAGGACATGATTTGTGACCATGTACGGACCAACCTGATAGCATTCCATACGCAGGAAAGTCGTTAATTGTCCACATTAAAGCCGCACGTAGTATGAAGGTTGTATTTGTGTTTGCATCGTAAGTCTCTACACCATCAATGAATAAAGATTTTAACTTCTCGATCAGAAATCAGAGATAGACGTCGATATTGTTTCCCGGTGAATTTGTTCCGTCGATAAGAAGAGGCATCATAAAGTATGATTGGTTTATAGCCAACCAAGACGACAGATTAAAAACTATCATTACAACGGGCCATGTGTTGTGGCTTCCAGCCATATAGTTGAATGGGCAGAAGCCATCACTAGCCAGTCCGAGCCTGACATTGCGAGGATCGCTACTGAATATTGCATGCCTCCTATCGAAATCCTTCCATACCGGTGAATCTCTTGCAAGGCTCATTTTTCCATCTTCACTTGGAGGAGCACGGTGATGCCAAATCATTGCCTCGGCTGTTTTCTTGCACCTGAATAGCCTCTGCAGCCTCTGTGTTATGAGAAAGTATCGTGCTATCTTGACAGGTATATCGGGCTTCTTATCAGAATCTTTCGGCTTATACCTGACCTCTCCGCATGTTGGACACTCTTTCAAATCTGAATTCTCTTTCCGGTACAACACGCAATTTTTAGGACATGCTTGAATCTTCTCACACTTCAGACCCAAATCAGACATCATCTTCTGGGCTCTGTACCAGCTGTCGGGCACGTTATTTCCTGGGGGCATAGAATCTTTCAAGAACGAAAGAAGCATTGTGAATGACTTGTTGCTCCATCCATTTAGGCACTTAATATGGAAAAGTTAGACGATCCATGAGAGTGTGGAATACTTAGCATTCTCATAAATTGGTTTTCTAGCATCATTCATGAAATTTTCATACTTATCCGCACGCGGTCCTTGACCGGAAGGAATGTCATCTTCGGTACGAATAGATTCACCTAAGGCATCCTCTACCATATCCTCCATTTCTTCTGATGGAAAGAAATTATTGTCTTCTTCTTCTGCCGCATTACCGTTTTCTCCTTCTTCTCCTGCCGCATTATCGTTTTCTCCTTCTTCTTCTGCCGCATTACTGTGTTCTTCTCCTTCCCCGTGATATAACCAAATTATATAAAGTCTAGTAAAACTATATTTAACGATAAGAAGCTCTGCAAATTCTACCTTCTGCCAGTACTTATTCCCACATCTATCGCACGGGCAGAGAATCTTCTCTATCACGATCTTATTATGTGCGCGTGCAAATTCAATAAAAGCAGCAACTCCTGCAACAAACTTAGGTTGCATACGTTGTTGCCAATCCACATACACCCAGTCCTTAACTCTGACGTACTCATGGGCCATGTTAGACTGTATAACATATAAATTGTAGGTTATGATGACTATATTGAGAAATCTAAGAACGGGATAGTTACTGACAAAGGAGAAATCCGTGTATATGCTTTGTGTGTGCGTTTGTCGTTGAAAAGAATAAATTATCGATAATCAAAGTTAGATTTGAGGATACCCTGTTTACCCCAATCAGAGCAAAGCTCTGTTCAAATTCCGAGGCGGGAGATGAAGCAACGCTTCATCTTCCCCCAATCAGAGCAAACCTTTGCTTTGAAAATTTAAACTTTCATAAACGAAGCAACGCTTTAGATTCTTTGCGCTGCGCGCAACGCGCCACGTGTCAGGCGCAGATGCATCAGCGCAGCGACCAAGAAGGCGCGCCCAATCAGAGCAAAGCTCTATTTAAACTAAAATTAAAGGAAGCAACGCTTCAGTTGCGCAAGCACTGCGCTGCGCGACACGTGTCAGCGCAGATGCGCTAGCGCAGTTGCGCTGCGCGACACGTGTCAGCGTGCAGTTGCGCTGCGCGACACGTGTCAGCACAGATGCGCTAGCGCAGTTGCTTTGCGCTGCGCGACACGTGTAAACGCAGATGCGCTAGCGCAGTTGCGCTGTGCTTTGCACTGCTTGACAAGTGTCACGCGCTGGGGCGTTTGCGCCAAACAGAATTAAGATTTCAAAGAAATCTTTCTGTTCCTGTTAAAACAAGAAGATTTTCTTCTGTAAAACAGAAGCCTTTGGATCAAAAGATCCAACGGTGGGGAAAATTCCCCAAATCACTCAGAGAAAGATCTCTTTAACTAATTTATGGGCACTATAAAAACGACCCTAGATCTCAATTCAAAGGCATCAACATTCTTGAAAAATCAAGAGCTTCAAACAGAGAGAACTCTGAGAAAAATTTCAAGAAAAAGGTAAAAAACCTTCACGAGAGAGAAGAAACTTCTTTTAATAAACCACTGATCTAAAAACCAGATCAATGATCTTCACATAATTAATAGTGCTTTGCACTTTTATGAACCTTTGGTTCTTGAAATAAAAAGAAAAAAAAAACTTGTTTTTCTTTGATCTAAATTAGATCAAGAAATCAAATAGTGCATTGCACTTTTATGAACCATTGGTTCTTGAATCTAAAAGATTCTCAAATTAATAGTGTTTTGCACTTATAAATCTGCACTGTTGCACTCTTGGACTGGCGCAAGCCACCCGAGAGCGCCACGTGTCAGCGTCCGAACCATTTGCGCTATGCGCTTTTAAAATAGAGCTTTGCTCTCTGAAATTGGTGCAACTCACCAGAGCGCGCACGTGTCAGCAGCGCAAGCGTAGCGCACCGCGCCTGCATGACACGTGTCATCACCACAAGCGCTTGCGCTCTTTGATTGGCGTAAAGCGCCTGAAAAATGCAATGCATTTCTTTTGTTAAAGGGCCAGGCCCAAGTCAAAAAGACCTAGCAGGCCAAAATAAATTGCAAAGCAATAAAAAGGGCAGAGCCCAAATAAAATTGATGCTCCGCATCATTTATAAATGGGCAGAGCCCAAAACAAATTGATGCTCCGCATCCTTTATGGGTAGAGCCCAAATAAAAATAAAAAGAAATGTAATGCAAAAACAAATAAAAATGATAAGTATTTTCCAACTGGACTTAGCCCAATCATGGCTGTAAGTCATCAAATTAAATTGACTGAGCACGGCTGCTCCCTAAATCAATTTATATCTGGTTCGAGGGCACATCTTCGAACTCCTTTGACACCCATCGTTATAATCCTTCAATGACGTCAGAAAGGTGACGGGTCCCGACGACCACACATCAACATGGACCGCGGGGTCCTTAAACTCGTGGACCGAAACGTCCTTAAACTAATGTTGGACCGAAACGTCTTTAAACTAATGTCGGACCACTACGTCTCTAAACTGGAACATAGACCGAAACGTCCTTAAACTAATGTCAGACCACCACGTCCCTAAACTGGAACACGGACCACCACGTCCCTAAACTGGTACTTGGACCCCCATGTCCTTAAACTGGAACATGGACCACTACGTCCCTAAACTGGAACAATAGAGCCTCCAAATGCTCTTTTACCGGATCTAAACGATCCCGTTTAAGTCGATCTTAGCCCCAAACATGGCTAACGTATCCTTAAACATTCAAATGGACTATAAAACTCCAAATCAACTCTGGTTCGAGGGTACATCTCCGAGCCCCTCTGACACCTGTCATTGTAATCCTTCAACGACGTCAGAGAGGTGACGAGTCCTGACGGCCATATACTAAATGAATTACTACGTTAAGTTGATCTTAGTCTCAAACAAGACTAACGTATCCTTAACGAACGTTTAAGTCGATCTTAGCCTCAACACGGCTAACGTATCCTTAAACTAAAAACACCAAACCCAAATCTAAGTAAATACGGATTTGGACTAATCCACGTCCTACGGGCGACGGCATTACTCAGTCTCCGTATACAATCCACGGGCAACCACAAAACAAAACAAAGACACACGACACGGAGTGAAATTCTGGAGAAGGAGAAAGTTGTTGCCGCGATGCGGTAGCGTAATTATCTACAGGGGCTTGCACCTGCAGGGAAAAGTGTCCCCACAATCAAAAACCCCTCAAGCGAGGGGGGAATCTGACGAAGTCTGCTACATCGGCCGCATCCGTCTAAACCTCCAATACACGGTGCCATAAATCAACTTGGTATCTTCGAAGAGGTGGACGGATAAAACCATATAGCATCTGCCCCGAATCACAGGCCTTGATGCCCCAACGCGTCGGCCGTCCTTCGGAGGGGAACATACCCATGTATGAGTTGTATTCTATATATGTGTGTTTCAATTTATGATTTCTCTTAAGTGTAAGGTTGTTAGTGTGTAAACACTGTGTGTGCGTTTGTTGTGTATTCGTATTGTATGTATGTGTTTTGGCTGTCGGGGGTAGGGCTTCTATCCCATTAATAATGTATAGAGCAGACACCCATTCGTTTGTGCTTTCAACCGTTTCGAGAAAATTTCGGCAACACCTAACCGCTGTTCTCCGAGTACACTGTAATAGAATAGATAATCATTTCAAAGCTGTGAAAAAACGTTGAAATGAACATGTAATCTATCTTTGTACACGGAGAACCAGCGGAAAAGTACCGACGAAATAACTCGAAACGAATGAAAACATAAGTGAATGCAGGTGTTTGCTTTATACATTCCTAACTTGTCCACACGGGACAAATCTATCGGTTATCATACGATTGAATCTTCTCGTCACATAGACTACACGACAGTTGTTAGTACCGAGCTATACCGTCAGATATTTAACAATCTTCATATAGTTTTATGTCACGACGAATATCGAACGTATGTTAACCGATAGACGGGGACTAAGTGGCGCTTTGAGTTTCATATATGAGTATCGATGAGAATATGAAAATTTCATATTATCATCGAGTAACATATATTGGTTTTAACTTGAACATTTAACATGAATAGGTTTTACGTTTACGTTTCGTTATTAAGGGTTTGAAATTTCAAGTTTAGGGTAAATTTTTCTTGTGTTTATGGTAAAATTGTACGTTTACGTTATCATCGAGTATCCTACTGCAATGAACTAGTGCACCCTAAACCCTAACCCAAAATTACCCAAATTAACCTAATTAACCACAATTAACCATAATCATTACCCTAACACAAATTATCCCTAATTAACCCAAACTTAACCCAATTTACCCAAATTAACCTAATCAACCCTAGTCAACCCAAACTTAACCCAATTTACCTAAATTAACCTAATTAACCCTAATCAACACCCTAACCCTTTCAAATTATCACTAATTAACCCAAATTAACCCTACCCTCTAATTAACCCAAATTAACCTTAGCCTCAACCCTAAACCTGAACCAAACCCTAACCCTAACCCTAACCCTAACCCTAAGCGCAACTAACTAACCCTAACGGTAGACCAGGTGACCCAAGCCTCCACTGGCCTGTTCTTCGGGACCATGATCCCACCTACAAGCTTCCCTACGCCAATACCTGCACCGGAAGTGAACAAAAAGTCGGTCTTCGACTGGCCCACTGCTACGACGACCCCTGTCAACGGGTCCCCCACTACCAAACCAACAACCTCTATTTTCGCCAGGCTGGATCAGAACTCTAAATTGGCTGTTCCAAGGAAGGCAATAACTGCTGCTCCAGAAGTCGTCAAGGCGGCTTCCCCTATCAGAGAGTCAGTCTTTTCAAGACTGACGATCCCTGCTCCTGCCCTTGCTTGAGGATCCGTCTTCGACAGGTTGAATATCACCTCTCAAAAGACAACCTCAGTCTTTAAGAGGCTAACACCGGCGGCGCCCCATTCAGACAGGAGGCAAAAAGAAGCTATCTTTATCTCCGAGCCAGTCCCAACTGCTCGTCACGCTCGACGTCGCCATTGGCGACGAGTAAGGAAGGCAGGGGGAAACTCCCCCTCAGGGCTAAATCCACCGGCTCCAGTGGTGGAAGTCAACGCTGCTGTTCCAACTGGGAACAGTTTTGAACTGCTGAGGAGGATACGTAAGAACTCTCCAACCGCTATACTGAAAAGATCTCCTCCGCCCGCTGAGAGAGTTCCGGAAACAAAGCAAGAACAGCCCCCTCAACGGCTGTCCTAAAAAATATACAAGGTTTGGCGAAGGGTTCAAGACTCCGTGATCGAACCAGATCCCTCTCGTCAACAAAAGAAGACGAAGGTGCAAAAAGAAAAAGACCGTCCTATTAAACAGCAGGGGACAACGATTGTTCAGTTGATAAAACTGCACATTTGTATTACATTTTTCCTACCATTTTCATATTAAAAAAGGACTTTATTATAATATATTATACATATGAGGGTTTACGTGTAAAAACACCATTTTCCATGTGTTAATATATTTTAATTAGTATTTGGTAGGAAAATTTATACAAATAAATCTATTGACCAAATCCTAGTAGAACTAAGTCTACTAAATATTATTTGAGATTATTGTGCAGAATTTTCCAAGTTGTTATGCAGAATTTATCAAACAAATCAAGTTGTTGAAGAAAACTTGCCAAATTAAGAAGCAAAACTTGGAGACCAAGTCTGGGAGCAACCGAGAAAAGATTTTTGAATTCTGAAGGTGCCTAGGATTGCCACATGTCACAATCACAAAGCCCAAGAAAAATGATCAAGAGATCCCCACCATTAGCCGCGGAACCGCGGCCAAACCCCCCTGTTGGCCGCGGATCCGCGGCAATCTAGAAAGATCATTTGCTAAGATTTTGTGGCTTAAATCTCTGCTATATTTTACCAACTTTTGAAGCAAAAGATTGTGGCTTTGGACTATAAAAGGGCACCGAGAGTCTCTTGGAAAAGTTATCAAGCCGACGAGATCACGAAGTCCAAGACGGCTCACGCATCCAGGCTGATCATCAACTGTTCGTCTACCTCCTTGGAAGAGATCGAGAAGCAAACTAGTCTTTGTAATCATTTTCTAAGGAATCAAAGTGTAATGAATATTGTTGATTAATAAAGGTAGCTTTCTTTTTCTTATTCTATTTCTTCGTAGTTTAATTATACATTTTCTCTCCATCTCTTTTTCTCCAAACATGCGCGAGTAATTCTCCGCTTGTTAGGGTTCGTAGGATTAGGGTAGGATAATGGATGATGAACATTCCTAAACCCTTTTTAAGTCCTATAAAGCTTATGAACTTTATCAAAAGAATCATTAACATCCTAATCGGGCGCGCTAACAATTCTTTGTTAGTTCCGACCGCGATTAGAGATTAGATTAATGATTGTTTTGGTAAAGGCTAGATATGAACGGAGTTCCGTGTCGAGATAAGGGTTAAGAGTGGGATTCCTTTTCCCTCCAGAAACCCTAATCTACACGCATCACCGTCGTTCTAGTTTTAAATCTATTAAAGGATAAAAAGGGTAATTTTTAATTAATCGTCCATGACTACTAAATCCTAATGAACCCTACAAGCCCTCTTATTATATTAACTATATTCCTAAAATAATCTAGATCTATAAATTTGCACTCTTGCTTAAAGTAGATCTAGAAACTTTTCACAAAATTCTTTATTCCTCCTCTCTTTCTCAACACATCTAAAGTAAGAGTAAAACATTTAACGTTTTCCTGAGGACGACCCGTACTCACCTCGGTCTAGCTACACGCGACACCATTCTGATTGCGGTTAAACTACAAACACACTCTTTCGAATCAATCAAATGGCGCCGTTGCCGGGGAAACGTGCGTATTTTTTTATTTTTACTATTTGTGTTGAATTCTTAGACGAGTCATATCATTATTAAAACAAAACTGCAAATTGTATATTTAACGATTATTGTGTGAATTTTTGCGAGGAAATCTGGAGTCACGGACTTGAGGAAACAGGAGATCTAGGGTTCACACTTCTCTGGTAAGATTCTAACTCCCTTCTCTCTCCTCTAAAATCCAATAAAATCTATTTTCTGTAGGATTCTTTGCAAAATATCGCCGCTCAAAAATCTTTTTGCAAAGTTTTATTTTTCGGTTTGTTTTTGCATATTTTAATACGGATCTTTAAGGGGTAAGGACCAAATCAAGATTAGGTGGGGATTTCATCACCCTTCCTAAGCCCCACAAATCACAAACCAAGCATATAGATCAACCCTTCATTAATTTAAAAAATATCTAGACCAGACTCTAAGGACTGTCGCGCTCAATAAGGACAGAGGAAGGTCGTGGGTAATCTATCGTTTATCCGCATTATTTTTGTAGTGCCTAGGCAAGTGTGTCGAAGGCTAGTGGTTTTTAATTAGGCCCATGACGTGGTTCCTTCCCACTTACCTGGCACTTACCTGGCTACAAGGGTAGTACGGAGGCGGTAGAGGATTTATCCTGCGGCTTGTCCTTTGGAAGTCTAGGCGCGGTCTAGAGACTGGACCTAAGTAACCATAGTTCTAGGGTTGTGCATTTTTTGTGATTTGTCTAAATCCGTCCTTTTTTTAAAACAAACCAATTACTTTCTCTCCTTTTTAACCGTTCCCCCTTATTCTCTTCTTATAATGGGTGACCTAAACAGAAAAACACTTGCCGAGCTTTGCTGTCCACAACCAGATATCTCTTGTTTTCGAAATCCCTTCGGTATACCGTCCGGCTCTTCCATGTCCTTAAGAGATCATATAAAACAAGCAGGAAGAAACAGTTGTCCACCTCAGTCTAGGTCTTATCAACCGTATCCTAATCCTACACCTGTTTCAGTTCATACCCAGAGTGAGGAAGCCCCTAGACGAATGTCCATTGCTGAGCACATAGCTAGGTCTAGAGGCCAAAGTTTCAACCCGGACCAATATCAACCATCACCACCACTGTCCGGAGAAGAGTTTGATATGCGGTTTGTATATAGCCAACCAACCAACCCATATCAATATTCTTCTTATCATAATATTGATCCTACTCCTACCCAAGTTCAGCAACCATTCTGTTCCTATCAATCCAATCCAACTTTTCCACCTACTCTAGACAGTTCTTCTAATCAGTCATTTGGGAGTTTTAATTATCCACAGGAATTTCAATCTTATACTGAAACCCCTTATCAACCCAAGACTAGTCTGGAGCAGACATTAGAAAAATATATGGAACTGACGAATCAAATTATGAAGGATTTACGTGGTAAGACAGAACTGTACACCCTTCCTAATCAAACCTCCCCTTTCCAAACTGAAATCCACAACTCCAGTTTCATAGATTCATCAAGTACACCAAATAGAATGACTGATAAGTTGTGTGACTTTGTAGTGTTTGATTTACCCAACTGTGAAGGGTCCCTTTCAAGTGAAACCATACCCAACCCTTGTGATCTCTACACCTCCACTCTTGAACCAAAACTGATTGAAAACCATACTTTTGATGAGGAGTTTGAGAATTTTAACCTTCACTTGAATGAGGTAATTGACATTGGGGATATATTGATTGATGAACCCGAAATTTTGGATGATTTTGTCCCACCAATTCATCAAATCCTTTCACTTCCTTGTGGTCATCATCTTGAGCCTTTAATTCTTCCCGAACCCTAAATATGTCTTGAAGTTGATGATAACGGTATACCCGAAGATCAGATCGAAATACAGCCTCCATCTTCCACATCTGGTTCAGCAACACTCGACCCACCAATTTGTTTACCCATTTCACCTTCTACTTTCTCCGGTTCTTCTTCTGTTCCTATAGTTTCAGTGAGTTTTGATAAATCACAATCCGTTAATTCAAGTTCAATAATACCAGAAATTCAACTTGATTTGGATATTTTTGAAAAAGAGGTAGATGAGTTTTTCGAGTCCTCTACCTCAGTGATTTTTTATGAATCAAGTAGAATAAATTCTGGCATAAAACTCTTTGACAGCAAAATGTTCAATCACACCATTGATAAAAGTTTTGAAGAACTTTTTGCTGACGAACTTGAATTTTTAAACAATACGGATTTTGTGATTGATCAATCTCCACCTATAGAGGTTGAACCGTCACCATTCCTTCTTCCTAATCATTCACATTCCTCCTCATTCTTTCTTTTCTCTAAATTCAAACCCTTTCCTGACCACCTCTTATCCCTTCCCCACTTTTTCTTGACTCGATACAACACATTCTTCCACCAACCTATACGATATACTGATAAAATCTTTGAATGGTTGGTGTTGACTTTTGGTCTTTGTAAAGTCTTACTTTGACCAAATGACTCACCCCCTCTTAAAATGCTTCGTATTGTCTAACTCATGTTTGAGGGGGGATATATTTTTGGCTCTTGATCATAACTTTTGTCCTCAAATTTGTGAGCCAAAAATAAGTTTGGGGGAGGATTTTCACTTTCATATATTCTTGCCCCCATTAATAATTTCCTCCCAAGTCTACAGGTTTTTGAGCTTAACAGATGACATCAGTGAGGACACTGCTGTAAACAGATTTGGGGGAGGTTTGTGCTTATTTACACATCAATTTGCATCATATTTTGCATAAGCACAACATTTTCAAAAATTTTATAAAAAAAAAATTCTTTTATAACAAAAGAGTAGAAAGTGAAAAATTACATCCAAAAGATAGGAATAGTTTAAGAAAACCAAGAAAATTAGAAGTTTTCTTAAACGAACTAGTAATAAGTAGTTATGAGCTGTTGTCCCAAGGGTTAGTAAGATGAAGGAAGTCACTAATCTGAGGATAAAAATAAGTCTGAAAAATAGTTTCTATTCTGGAAGCCGAACATTTGAATGTTGATACCCTACTATATGCACTTACACACGTCTTGAAACTCGGGATAGTAGAGGATACCTTGAAATGCTCTTGTCTAAAAGCCAAAGTATGAAGGAAATGAAAAAAAATGAAGAAAATATAAAAATGGTGAAAAGAAAAAAAATGAACACTGGTTTTGTTATCGCCAAGGCAGCAATAAAAAAATATAGCGAGGGTGCCTCTTCACCTAGTGCCCTAAGGCCAACTGGTCTGGGCGTCACTGCTAAGCCTTAGGTGGTGCAAGACGAAAATATTATCACCTAATCAGCAAGCACATAAGTAATCGGTCTGTTAGTACCTCAAGAAGTATTAACGGTCGCATGAAAATGTGTGAGCAAATCTTAATATTCATTAAATTAAAAAGTACTAAGGCAGATGGACAAGAGTATGATAGCTTGAATTGAATTCTCCGAGTGTAGGGATGTTCTTTACACACACGTGGGGTTATATGATCAATGTTTGGATGAAAGGTAGGAATGAAGAATAAAGACGATGTTTTATTGAGGGATGATGTGATTTCTAACATTTTTTCATGACTATTAAGATAGGGCTCATAACAACTGAAAAGCTAGTATAGTTGGAAACTCTTCTTTTCAAGGCCTTTCTTTTATGGTTCTTATCTTTATATGTAAATTTCACCATCTTTCTTTTGTTATTGGATTTTGTGGGTGTAATCCGCTGAAAACCCTCAGGAGACAACACTCCTCCTACTAGGGACACCTAGAGGTTTAACGGCTTGATGCACGTGCTCAGTGGAATCGTGTCTGCCTACGAAAGTGTGCTTAGTTTTCTCCTTTCTTTTTCTTCTCTTAAATAAACTAGTTTGCTCGGGACGATCAAAGATAAGTTTGGGGGTATTTGTTCAGTTGATAAAACTGCATATTTGTATTACATTTTTCCTACCATTTTCATATTAAAAAAGGACTTTATTATAATATATTATACATATGAGGGTTTACGTGTAAAAACACCATTTTCCATGTGTTAATATATTTTAATTAGTATTTGGTAGGAAAATGTATGCAAATAAATCTATTGACCAAATCCTAGTAGAACTAAGTCTACTAAATATTATTTGAGATTATTGTGCAGAATTTTCCAAGTTGTTATGCAGAATTTATCAAACAAATCAAGTCGTTGAAGAAAACTTGCCAAATTAAGAAGCAAAACTTGGAGACCAAGTCTGGAAGCAACCGAGAAAAGATTTCTGAATTCTGAAGGTGCCTAGGATTGCCACATGTCACAATCACAAAGCCCAAGAAAAATGATCAAGAGATCCCCACCATTGGCCGCAGAACCGCGGCAAAACCCCCCTGTTGGCCGCGGATCCGCGGCAATCTAGAGAGATCATTTGCTAAGATTTTGTGGCTTAAATCTCTGCTATATTTTACCAACTTTTGAAGCAAAAGATTGTGGCTTTGGACTATAAAAGGGCTTCGAGAGCCTCTTGGAAAAGTTATCAAGCCGACGAGATCACGAAGTCCAAGACGGCTCACGCATCCAGGCTGATCATCAACTGTTCGTCTACCTCCTTGGAAGAGATCGAGAAGCAAACTAGTCTTTGTAATCATTTTCTAAGGAATCAAAGTGTAATGAATATTGTTGATTAATGAAGGTAGCTTTCTTTTTCTTATTCTATTTCTTCGTAGTTTAATTATGCATTTTCTCTCCATCTCTTTTTCTCCCAACACGCGCGAGTAATTCTCCGCTTGTTAGGGTTCGTAGGATTATGGTAGGATAATGGATGATGAACATTCCTAAACCCTTTTTAAGTCCTATAAAGTTTATGAACTTTATCAAAAGAATCATTAACATCCTAATCGGGCGCGCTAACAATTCTTTGTTAGTTCTGACCGCGATTAGAGATTAGATTAATGATTGTTTTGGTAAAGGCTAGATATGAACGGAGTTCCGTGTCGAGATAAGGGTTAAGAGTGGGATTCCTTTTCCCTCCAGAAACCCTAATCTACACGCATCACCGTCGTTCTAGTTTTAAATCTATTAAAGGATAAAAAGGGTAATTTTTAATTAATCGTCCATGACTACTAAATCCTAATGAACCCTACAAGCCCTCTTATTATATTAACTATATTCCTAAAATAATCTAGATCTATAAATTTGCACTCTTGCTTAAAGTAGATCTAGAAACTTTTCACAAAATTCTTTATTCCTCCTCTCTTTCTCAACACATCTAAAGTAAGAGTAAAACATTCAACGTTTCCCTGAGGACGACCCGTACTCACCTCGGTCTAGCTACACGCGACACCGTTCTGATTGCGGTTAAACTACAAACACACTCTTTCGAATTAATCAACGATCGCTAGGGTACCCACTGCAACGGCCCCTTTAACTTCAACGGCCCCTTCAACTTCAACGGCCCACAAAAGAAGGAGGCCGGAGAAAACCCCCGCGCCGGCGACAAATATTAGAGGCGGTGAACCCAAACGCCCTAAGTCAGGGGTCATTGTAGTTCATACTGTCTATGTGGCGTCTGGTAAAGAGGACAGTCGCATATCTACGGGTCATCGACCGCTTACACGATCAGTGACCAAGGCGCAGGAGCAGCAACAGAAGCTCCAAGAAATGATGAATGCTATGGCCGCACTTACAGGGCCAAAAGAAAACCCTGAAACGTCCTCGGATGAACGCCAAGAGGAAGAAACCGACGCCGAATTCCTTCGTCGGATATTGGAGAAGAAGGACAAAGAGGCTGCTGAACAAGCAGCCAACATATAGCGTATGGGCCTCCTCTTCCTAGACATGATAGGGATGATGATACAACAAGATCCTCCGACCGAAGAGCCCCTGATCGTCCTTGGAGACGATAGGGGAGAGACATCAAATCCTCCACCAGCTCTGTCGACGACTAAAGAGGATACAATCTCCAAAGCTGATTTGGATGAGTACATCGCCCAACAAATACGGGTTCATCATGCGACCGAAGCAGCCGGCCAGGTCGTAAAAACGGGGCGGCCATATCCATGTTGGTACGATCAAATCAAGTACCCACCCGGTTACACAATTCCCAAGTTCCATGTCTACAAGGGGACGGGCAATCCTCACCAGCATGTTGCCCAGTTCAGGGCACTCTGCGGCAACACCGGTGGTGATGATGAGCTTTTATTTCGCCAGTTTGTTGGAAATTTATCGGATACGGCGTTCGAGTGGTGCTCTGAGCTCCCGAACGACTCTATCAAAACCTTCGCGGAGATGGAGCTGTTGTTTACTCAGCGTTTTGCATGCGCCAGTGAACGTACCCCGATGACAGCACTGATTAACGCCAGGGTAAAGCCAGGCGAGACGTGGGTTTAGTACGCTATACGATGGCGGAACTTATGGTCGAAGTGCGAGCAGCGCATTGAAGAAGCTCCCGCAGTGGGTATGTTTGTGGGAACCCTCGATCGACAAGCAACCATCTCGCAGTTTATGATGTTTTTCAAGCCGACTACCTTCCAGGCCTTGATTGACAAGCTAGCACAGATGGATCAGATATGCCATAAACCTCCTCTTCCAAAGCTGGACTCCCGAAATGACAAAGGGGAGGGAAAAGCGATCGTCGTCGCTAATGCTCAACAACAGCCGAGCAACTCGAAGCCGGTTGTGCGTCAAAATAATATGCGCCCATACGTAGACCTCGAGGAGAGACTAGGGCGTCCTTACTCTTTTCCCCGCGATAAAACGAGAAGGTTATTCGAGCTGGCATTGCACAACAGACTCATAAATCTGCCGGATCCAAAACGTCCGTTGCAACCAAGTGACGTCAACGAGCCCAACTACTGTCCTTATCATCGAGTACTAGGCCATCCGATCGAAGACTGCTACGTTTTCAAAAATTGGCTTGAAAACCAGTACCGACAGGGCAAGTTCGCGTTATCTGACAAATGGAAGGTGAATCCCCCACAACCCCACAGCTCTAAGGGGACGAATACGCCGTGGGCAACATGCTCCGCCGTTGAAGAAGCTCCTTGGGAAGTTGTATTATCAATCAAGACAAAGAGGATGCTGAACGACCTTCAGACATGCCCATCGATCAAGTGGAAGAACCCGTTGGAACCGCAGGTCATTGAAGGGATGTTGAAGCCACGTCCAACTCCAAGGACCGATGGTGGTGGCTCAAGCACTCGCAACCAGCCGTCAAAATCCTCGAAGAAGAAGAAAAAGAAGTCAAAGAATCCCGTGAAGCCTGGCGACAAGCGCACGGACTTGCAAAAACAAATTGACGCGCTGGAGGAATACAACCAGAAGGCACGGACTCCCATTACATTCCAAGAGTTTCTCAACCACGTCTTTCAAGAGGAAGGTGAGGGAGAAAGTTCGTCAGATGAATCTGAAGAATGCGTGGCGAACTGTCATGTGATTTCCCATTCGTTCACGAACGGTGAGGAGACTTCTTGTACTGAAACGCTGGGGACAGATCCTGAATCAAAAATTCTGGGGCCATCAGATGAATTGATTGACGCATTCCTTAATGAAGCTCGGTTGAAGAGTAAAGCTGATCGAGAACGCGAGACGGTCATATTTGAAAGGGCCAAGCGCCAGCGCCTTGACGAAAGAATTGAGATACTCCCGCTGGAGCAAAGTACACCCACTGCGGATAAAATCAAAATCAAGATGAGGAAAAGGTTCGCTAAAGCCATATCAATGGGCATGAAGCTACCATCCTCCGAAGGAAAAATTACTGGTGAAATGAAAATGCACCCTTCCTATTGCTTATATCATCAGAAGGTGTCGCACCCCACTCAAGAATGCAAAGCTTTCGATAGATGGTAGCAAGGATATGTTGCTCATCGACAACATTTTAAGCGGGAGAAGCGTAAAACTCGTCGGGAGCGCAAAAATATGACTGAAGGGTTTAACAGAACTACCAGTGATTGTCGCATGGTTAACACCGGTGGGTCACAAGTGCCTACATTCGGGAGTGATTCTGATAAAGAGTTAGAACTTGCCCCTCTCTTTAAAGAGTCCGCTTAGAGAAAAGAAGAAGAACCGAAGGTTTGCGAAAATATCCGGCTACGTAATCGCACGCTGCCCGAAAAGAACCTCGGACCCCGAACAGAAAAGATAAAGGGAAAGAGAAGGTCTCTGAAGATATCGTCTTAGATGACCAAGTGGTGGAAGAGCTAGCTGCCAAAGACCCGCCAAAGAAGAATAAGGTGGATTACAACGTCTTAGCACATCTGAGGAAGCTGCCCTCACAGCTCAGCATTCTTGACGCCCTTTTGCTATCAAAAGAGGCGAGAGATTCGTTGATTAAGGCACTCCAAGATCCAGAACAATTCCAAGCATGCCTGGCCGAGGAAAAGATGAAGGATGAATTGGAGGAAGTGCACACGGCCGGTGTCACTTTCGGCGACGAGGACCTTCTCCTTGGGACGTGCGAACACAATCGCCCCCTCTATGTCTCAGGATACTGCCACGATATTAAGATAGGCAAGATCCTGATCGACAATGGATCCTCCGTTAATCTCCTCAACGTGCGGGTGTTAAAAGAAATCTGCATGAGCGTCCAGCACCTTGCTCGGGATAAGATCACCATCTCCGGGTTCGACTCCCAATCGTCAAAGACTCTTGTATCTGTGATACTGACACTACGCTTTGGGCTTCTCGTCACGGACATTAAATTCTACGTCATAGATGCTAAGACATGCTACAACGCTTTGCTCGGCCGACCATGGTTACACGAGTACAACATCATCCCTTCTACACAACATCAGTGTATGAAGTATTTTAAGGATGGTTTCGAGTATACCGTGACGGGAGAACTGAACCCGTTCTCTATGAACGAGGTCCGCAAATATGAAGATGCCAAATACTTCTTACCGGATTTCGAAGACACGGAGAAGTGTCACAAGCCGGAGAACAAAACTAACGCCACCATCCCTGTCTTCGGCAGTGATACCGAGGAGGAAGAGGAGATAGTTGGTTCGGGTCCACCCCAACACAACAAGCCAGGACCGTCCACTCCTATGTTGGTCTTTGGTAGTGACTCGGAAGATGAGATCCATGATGTATTCTCTGCTCGACCTTTAATACGAACGTCCGCTGACGAAGGGCAAAGTCTACAAGTCGCCATAGTGCCGCTTAAACACCATAAAGAACTGGATGCACTTAATATTTGCAATGTAGAAGAGCTGCAAATGTTCTATATCCCTCCTAGGCGAGAAAGCGAGAAGGCAATTCTGTTCTACTGCTCTGAAGAAACCAAGGTGGAAAAAGAAATATGGCATGGCGTGGATCCTACGCTCGACAGGCTTCAGCCTATCCGTCCTCCCAGATATTATACGGAAGGTTTGAAAAAGCTGCTGAAACGCCAGGGGATATCCTTCAAGCAGAACGTTCGAAAAGCCAAGTTCTATGACAAAGTCCGGAACGTTCCCGGGACTCAACGCAAACTGCCTAATGGGAAAATGGAGACAAAGGGACTTGGATATATCCGGTCAAAGAAACGAGAGCTACTAAACAGCTGCTATGTCATGTATGACTTCGATGAAGAAGCGGATGCTCAATGGGAGGACGCTAATCCTGAGACGGTGAAAGTTCCAAAGGAAAAAGAGCCCAGTCCGTCGTTCGAAGAACAAATGGACAAGCTCATAAGGGAAGCAGGTCAAAAAGTCCGGGACGACCATAACCGCGAAATGGCCATCTACGAGAAAGCCAGAACGCAACGCCTCCTTCAAAAGGCCGTGAAAGATGAAAATGCCGCTCCTTGTCAACCTGTTATAAAGAAGGCTCGACGCAAAAGCAGAAATAAGTCGAAAGGCCAAAAATGCGCTCAACAGCAACAAAGCAGGGCTAAGAAGCCACGCAAACGGGAGTCGAGCATTATTGATCTATCCCTCATGAAGAAAATGGCTCGAGCATACTCTTTTCCTCGGGATAAGACGAAGAGGATACTTGATCTTGCTCTAAAACATCAAATGCTTACACTGCCGGAGTCTAAACACCCCGAACAAGCGGGCAAAGTCTCACACCCGAACTATTGCTCTTACCATCGAGTAATAGGGCATCCTCTAGAAGATTGCTTTACTTTCAAGAACTGGATTGAAGATCAGTATCAGCTTGGCAAATTCACTCTGTCTGACAGTTGGAGGGTAGCGCCGCCACAGAAGCACGAGCCCAAGACCACGAAAGAAGAACCGGTTCCACATTGGGATTGGAAGCGAATTCGCACCTGTCACATGATTACAATATTAAAAGAAGAGCCCGAGGACATAGATGATCTCCCTTGGTGCTTCGAAAACAATGACAATGAGGCAATCTCAGAATTTCCACCGGCTCCGAAAGAACTGGAAGATGGCATACATACTACTGCAGATAACCTCAAGAAGATTGAGTTGGGATCGGCAGACGATCCGCGACCGACATTCATCAGCGAGCTGCTATCTGAAAGAAGGGTGGCTGCGTTAAAGGACGTGCTTCTACAGCATAGAGATTGCTTCGCGTGGAACTATTCCGAAATGTCGGGACTAGATCCAGAAATTGCTGTACACAGGTTGGCTATATCCCCGGACATCAAGCCAGTCAAACAGGCACCAAGAAGAATGCGGCTCGAGCTTGAGATGAGTATCAATGCCGAGGTCAAGAAGCTGATCGACTCTGGCTTTATCCAAGAGGTTCAATATCCTGAATGGATTGCCAACATCGTCCCGGTGATGAAGAAAAATGGGACGGTGCGCATATGCGTGGACTTTCGGGATCTCAATAAAGCCTGCCCGAAGGATGATTTCCCAGTGCCAGTCACCGAACTGATGATAGACAATACGTCCACTCATGAGGTTTTCTCCTTCATGGATGGTTCATCAGGGTATAATCAGATAAAGATGCAACCCGAAGACCAGAAGCATACCGCTTTCCGGACCCCTTTGGGAATATTTTGTTACAAGGTAATGCCCTTCGGTCTAAAGAACGCCGGCGCCACCTTTCAGAGGGCCATGACGAAGATCTTCGATGACCTTATACATGAAATCGTCGAATGTTATATCGACGATCTCATGGTTAAAAGAAAATCATACGACGAACATCTCGAGCATCTGAAGACCGTATTTCAACGCCTTCGGCAGTACAACTTGAAGATGAACCCTCTTAAGTGTGCATTCGGAGTTTCCTCGGGCAAATTCTTAGGATTCATCGTCCGACACCGGGGTATCGAAATAGATCCGTCAAAGATCAAGGCGATCATTGAAATGCCTCCGCCGAGAACCCTCAAACAATTGCGATCTCTCCAAGCGAAGCTCGCATACATACGACGATTTATAGCCAATCTTTCAGGTAAGTGCCGTCCTTACAGCCACCTGATGAAGAAGGGAACCCCGTTCGTCTGGGAGCAAAAATGCTAAAGGGCGCTAAATGAGATCAAGCAATACCTACATAACCCGCCAGTGTTGGCTGCTCCGGTTAAGGGAAAACCTCTCATTCTTTATACAACCGCCCTCGAAGGTTCCTTAGGCGCATTATGGGCACAAGAGAACGATCAAGGGAAAGAAAGATCACTCTACTACTTAAGTCGAGTTCTACTGGGGGAAGAAAGCAGCTACTCCCCCATTGAAAAACACTGCCTGGCGTTAATCTTTGCGATAAAAAAGCTTAGACACTATGCGTTAGCGCATGAGGTCCGTCTCATTTCGAAGGTGGATCCCCTTAAATATTTGATGTCGAAGACCATATTGACGGGACGACTTGCTAAATGGGCCCTGCTCTTGATGGAGTTCTCGATAACGTATCAACCTCTCAAGGCAGTGAAAGGCCAGGCCATCGCCGACTTCCTCGCCGAGCATCCGATACCCGCCGATTCTCCTTTAAATTGCGATCTTCCAGACGAACATGCGTTTGATGCGATCGACGGTGGTGATACCCGATGGGAGCTCTATTTCGATGGAGCATCTTCCGTAAAGAAGCGCAAACAAAGTACCCCTATAATCAAATCGGGGGTAGGACTCATCTTTGTAACTCCACAAGGAGGGATAATGCGCTTTGCTTTCTCCCTGACGGAGCTGAGGACAAACAACGAAGCCGAATATGAAGCTTTGATAGCAAGCCTCGAGATCGCCATCGACATAGGAATTGAAAACCTCCTCATATACGGAGACCCCCAGCTGGTCGTTAGTCAAGTAAACGGCGACTACCAGACGTGGAAACCGGAGTTGGTGAAGTACGGCGAAAAGGTGCAGCAACTGTTGACCCAAATTCCCTTCTACACTTTAGAAAACATACCGCGCGCGGAAAACAGCAAAGTAGACGCGTTGGCCAAACTTGCTAAAGAACTGGCCGACGAGAACCTCGATGATGTAAGAATCGTGGTACAAAGCCGTCGGGTGCTTGCCCCAGCGGAAATATCTCTGGAATCACCCGAAGAGAAGAGAGCGACTGAGCAGACGACCTTGCAAATAGAAGACCGGGAAAAGGCTGAGGATTGGAGGGAAGTCTTCATAGACTACTTTAAGTCCCACCGAATGCCTGAAGAAGCGTCCACAAGACATCAGCTCATGAAACGAGCTATGTCTTTCGCCTTCGTCAATGATACTCTGTACAAGAGGTCATTTGATTCTCTGTGGCTGAGATGCTTAGGACCTAACGAAGCGAGAAAGGTTGTCCAGGAAGTTCATGACGGACTCTGCGGTTCTCACCAAGCGGTCCCAAAGATGAAGTTGAAGATCAAATGGATGGGCTACTAGTGGCCCATGATGATTCAGGACTGCCTCGAATATGCGAAGCAGTGCCACTCATGTCAAATTCATGGGGATTTCATCCATCAGCATCCAAATCCATTACATCCAACGGTGGCTAGGTGGTCGTTCGAGATGTGGGGAACTGACATAGTCGGCCCTATCGAACCAGCATCGTCTAGGGGACATCGTTTCATCCTGGCGACGACTGACTACTTCTCTAAATGGGCAGAAGCAGTACCGTTAAGAGAAGTGAAGACGGAAAATATCCTCCACTTCTTCAAGACGCACGTCATATATCGGTTTGGAACGCCAAGACGGATCATCTCCGATAACGGGCCAGCCTACAGAAGCCACAAGATCAGTCGCTTCGCACGGCAGCATAATATAGACTGGAAATATTCTTCAGTTTACAATTCGTGAGCTAATGGTCTAGCTGAAGCCTTCAACAAGACCCTGAAGAAAATCATGAAAAAGACGGTGTCCCGAAATAAGAGAGACTGGCACGAGAGACTGCAAGAGGCTCTCTGGGCGTACCGAACTACGTTCAAGACGGCCACAAACACAACGCCGTACGCGTTGGTATTTGGGACGGAAGCAGTACTCCCCCTCGAAATAGAGTTACCCTCTCTACGAGTGGCAGTCCACTATGAGCTGACAGACGAAGAAAATGCTCACCTTCGGCTTGAGGAGCTTGACGCCCTCGATGAAACCCGGCTCGTAGCGCAACAAAATCCGGAAGCTTATAAAGCAAAGATGACGCGCTCATATGAAAGATTAACCCGACCAAGGACGTTCTGCCAAGGCGAACTCGTGCTAATGGTCAAAAGGCCTATGATTCCCAATCGCGCCAAGTGAGGAAAATTCGAGCCAAACTATGAAGGCCCATACATCATAGATAAGGTCTACCAGGGTGGGGCCTATCTACTCATGGACATGCACGGTGAAAGGCCTTTCAGGCCAATAAACGGTCGCTTCCTAAAGAAATACTATGCTTAATGAGCCACAGCCTAGGTCAATGGTTGATGACGACGACTATGCCCGCTCGCTATCTTCCTAAGCTTAAACTCTATCAGCAGTAGCCAGCCTTCTCAAAGTCGGACCGAAATGTCCTTAAACTAATAGCAGACCGAAACGTTTTTAAACTACTACCGCAGCATCTTTAGGCTGACGAGATATAAAAAAACATATAAAAATAAAATAAAATAAAACGGTATGTCCATAAGCAAAAAGGGCACGGATGAAAACCCGAAAGGGCTCCGTGAGTAAAAATAGCAGGGCTACCGGCGAGTGTTCGTGAAAACCCGAAAGGGCGTGACCTCGTAAAAAAAATATATAAAAATAAAAAGAATAAAAAAAACGGTATGTCCATAAGCAAAATGGGCACGGATGAAAACCCGAAAGGGCTCCGTGAGTAAAAACAGCAGGGCTACCGGCGAGTGTTTGTGAAAACCTGAAAGGGCGCAACCTCGTTAAAGGACACTTATAGGGTCCTCTCGACCTTGTAAGGAGAAACCACCCCCGTGAGATCCTTACGACTCACAAGGGAGCAACACACTTAGGGATCCCCACGATTCCTAAGGAGAAAATACACTTGCGAGATTCTCATGACTCGTAAGGAGAACTCTCTTATGGGACCCTCACGGCTCATAAGAGTTGAAAGTCTTAAGTTACAGAGACCTAAACCTGTGCTTAAGCAACCCCCACAAATTCCGATATTGCCCTACAAGTGGCTCAATACTGACCCTTGTATACAATCCACGGGCGCGAATAAACATTTCCCAAACCAAGTCTTATCCGTGACTGGGGATATGTTCGCATGGTGAACAACCCTTGTAAATCCTCTCGATTTATGAGGAGAAAACCCTCCTGTAGGATCCTTACGACTTACAGAGGAAACGAACACTTAGGAATCCTCACGATTCCTAAGGAGAAAATACACCTACAAGAATCTCACGACTTGTAGGAAGAAATACCTTTGTGAGACCCTTACGGCTCATGAAGTCAAAAGCCTTAGTCGGCGGGACCTTAACCCTGTTTGCTAAGCCACCTTTGTTCGACACCGACGGAGGCAAATGATGATTCGCTCCTGGCAATATCCCAGTTATAGCGGTGCTGATGCCGAAATCGACGTCTAATTTCAGGTAAAAATGTATACATGCAAAATAGCCACACATGCATACGAAATAGCCGAAATGATAGGGCAACTTGCAATAAAAAGCAGTAAGTAAAAATGTATGCATGCAAAATAGCCGAAATGATAGGACAACTTGCAATAAAAAGCAGCAAGTAAAAATGTATGCATGCAAAATAGCCGAAATGATAGGGCAACTTGCAATAAAAAGCAGCAAGTAAAAATGTATGCATGCAAAATAGCCGAAATGATTGGGCAACTCGCAATAAAAAGCAGCGAGTAAAAATAAAATAAATAGCCGAAATGATTGGGCACCGCGAAAAATAGCCGAAATGATTGGGCAATCGCGACCTTCGCGATATAAAAGCTGAAATGATAGAGCATCGCGGAGATAAAACAAAAAAAAATGATGATAAAACTTTGGCCCTACAGTTAAGATCACATCGATCCCCGTATACAATCCAAAGGCGTAAACAAAGAGGGAACCATACTTTCCCAACAGGCTCCGCCAGAAGACGAAGCCAAATCTCGACGGTTCAGTCCAACTCCGAAGAAACCAGTGTCTTTAGCAAATTCCTCGACTCACGGATACAAACACTCCTTGAAGAGAGCCTCCTGATCCGCGTCGACTCGCAGAGCAACCAGTGCCTCCGTGGGAAATTCTCGACTCGTTTCAAACCCCAAGGAAACAAATAATCCTTGGCGCTAGGGAAACAAATAATCCTTAGCAAATTCCTCGACTCACGGATACAAACACTCCTTGACGAGAGCCTCCTGATCCGCGTCGACTCGCAGAGCAACCAGTGCTTCCGTGGGAAATTCTCTACTCGTTTCAAACCCCAAGGAAACAAATAATCCTTGGCGCTAGGGAAACAAATAATCCTTAGCAAATTCCTCGACTCACGGATACAAACACTCCTTGACGAGAGCCTCCTGATCCGCGTCGACTCGCAGAGCAACCGGTGCCTCCATGGAAAATTCTCGACTCGTTTCAAACCCCAAGGAAACAAATAATCCTTGGCGCTAGGGAAATAAATAATCCTTAGCAAATTCCCCGACTCACGGATACAAACACTCCTTGACGAGAGCCTCCTGATCTGCATCGACTCGCAGAGCAACCAGTGCCTCCGTGGGAAATTCTCGACTCGTTTCAAAGCCCAAGGAAACAAATAACCCTTGGCGCTAGGGAAACAAATAATCCTTAGCAAATTCCTCGACTCACGGATACAAACACTCCTTGACGAGAGCCTCCTGATCCGCGTCGACTCGCAGAGCAACCAGTGCCTCCATGGGAAATTCTCGACTCGTTTCAAACCCTAAGGAAACAAATAATCCTTGGCGCTAGGGAAATAAATAATCCTTAGCAAATTCCTCGACTCACGGATACAAACACTCCTTGATGAGAGCCTCCTGATCCGCGTCGACTCGCAGAGCAACCAGTGCCTCCGTGGGAAATTCTCGACTCGTTTCAACCCCAAGGAAACAAATGATCCTTGGCGCTAGGGAAACAAATAATCCCTAGCAAACACCTCAACTCACGGATACAAACACTCCTTGACGAGAGCCTCCTGATCCGCGTCGACTCGCAGAGCAACCAGTGCCTCCGTGAGAAATTCTCGACTCGTTTCAAACCCCAAGGAAACAAATAATCCTTGGCGCTAGGGAAACAAATAATCCCTAGAAAATTTCTCAACTCAGGGAAACAAACAATCCTTGACAAGAGCCTCCTGATTCGCGTCGGCTTGCAGAGAAACCAGTGTCTCCGCGGTAAAATTCCCGATTCGTCTCGACTTGCAAGATGAAGCCTCAGGCAGCAGGGACTAAAAAAACTTGCTTCCTGAACAATGGGACCCTGCAAGTTGATCTAAAACGGTCTCTTGCATACTATTCACGGGTCTCACTCTCCGAAGTTGAGTTTCGACAAGGAGGGAAACAACCGCTTACGAGTCCTCTCGACTCGTAAGAGGGAAAAATTGTCTTACAGGATCCTTACGACCTATGAGAGAAAACACACTTAGGAATCCTCACGACTCCTAAGGAGAAAAACCCACCTACGAGATCCTCTCGATCCGTAGGGAGAAAAGTCTCTATGAGACCCTCACGACTCATAGAGTTGAAAAGTCTTAGGAGGCAGATCTAAACCTGCAGCCTAAGCCATCGCTATCCTATGAAGAAATCAAGAGGCCTACTCTATTATATGCTAATTGTGACAACACGCTGAGAAGGAAGAAAAGCAACAGAAAGAACATCCGATTTACATTTGATCAAGCGTTCGAGACGCACTCATTTATGCATGGGCAAAAGATTCAGGACGAGAAATAAAACAAGCTGAAATAAAAAAGTTTCCATTCATATTGCCAAAAATTCTTACAATCATAAAAGCAATGAATAAGAAACATTATTCAAATTATTACAACGGTATAACCTCAGATCCGGGGCACGGATTGAGGAATTCAAAAGTAAGGCCATCCAGAGTTCTTCTGGCCTTTCTAATTATTCTTATGCGCAGCCTCTCACGCTCCTGTGTGTCAAGATCCTCGGCAAGCCCTCCCGGCCTTCGATAAACAGCAACTATCGTCGTCTGCTGGAAGATTTGATATAGGATGTCAATGAGGCTGTCCCGCCGTTTCTTCGAGATCAGCCCCGTCAGGTACACTGAATGCACCTTGTCTTCGGCATCATCCAGCGCATTGAGCGGTAGGGCCTCGTGAAACCCCGGAAGTGCTCTCCATATTGCTCCCAACACGACCTTCAAGAGAGCTGAACGACGAGGAAGCAGCCAAACACCGCTAGCGTTAAGGCGATACATGACCTCCGCACACTGGGCGTCCGTAAACTCCTGGTTTTGATGACAGCCCTGTGCGCGGATATCGTCATAGGTGATGACCTCATGCAAACTGTATAGACGCACCGCCATTATGCCTGGAGGAAATACCATAAGAAGATTAGCGATAAAATAAAAATAATATACACAGAGGGTTAAATTCCTCGAGAGCAATGCTCTGCAAACAGGAGTGACTCTCAAAATCCTAATAAGGGGAATTTAAAGAAATTCCCCGAGAACTCTGAGATCTTTACTATTAAAAGATGATATAATCCATTAAATACAAAACTCCATTTTTTTAATCATTCATTATCCATATTAAAACTCTTAAGAGTTCATCTTTTTTTTAGGTCAAAGAGATCTATGTTTTGCCAAACATGCAAAGTTCTGTTCATGGGCTAAGAAACCCTGAAACAAATCCTTGAGAGCAAAGCTTTGCTGGTGAAACCCCGAAGGGATTTTCTTTAGATCAGAAGATCTATGAGAGCAGAGCTCTGTTGGTTAAGATTAATTAAAATTAATTTAATCTAAGAATCGATTTTACCTAAAGTTTTTCTAAACTTTGGAAAGGAGAGCAAAGCTCTGGAGTTCTTGAAGGCAAGAGCAAAGCTCTGAAGTTTTTGAAAATAAAAAATCTGAAAGATGATAAGCATCTGTGGGGGACCAAAGATCCTATTTATAGGCATCAAGTGCCTCTTCAACTTCTAAAAGTTGCCGCAGCGGTTGGAATTCCACCACCGTTGCGCTCACATTTGGGTCCACGTAAGCGCAATGGTGGGGGGGCATTTGTTTACCCCAATCAGAGCAAAGCTCTGTTCAAATTCCGAGGCGGGAGATGAAGCAACGCTTCATCTTCCCCCAATCAGAGCAAAGCTTTGCTTTGAAAATTTAAACTTTAATAAACGAAGCAACGCTTCAGATTCTTTGCGCTGCGTGCAACGCGCCACGTGTCAGGCGCAGATGCATCAGCGCAGCGCCCAAGAAGGCGCGTCCAATCAGAGCAAAGCTCTATTTAAACTAAAATTAAAGGAAGCAACGCTTCAGTTGCGCAAGCACTGCGCTTCGCGACACGTGTCAGCGCAGATGCGCTAGCGCAGTTGCGCTGCGCTTTGCGCTGTACGACACGTGTCAGCGTGCAGTTGCGCTGCGCTTTGCGCTACACGACACGTGTCAGCACAGATGCGCTAGCGCAGTTGCGCTGCGCTTTGCGCTGCGCGACACGTGTCAACGCAGATGCGCTAGCACAGTTGCGCTGCGCTTTGCGCTGCGCTTTGCGCTGCTTGACACATGTCACGCGCTGGGGCGTTTGTGCCAAACAGAATTAAGATTTCAAAGAAATCTTTCTGTTCCTGTTAAAACAAGAAGATTTTCTTCTGTAAAACAGAAGCCTTTGGATCAAAGATCCAACGGTGGGGAAAATTCCCCAAATCACTCAGAGAAAGATCTCTTTAACTAATTTATGGGCACTATAAAAAGGACCCTAGACCTCAATTCAAAGGCATCAACATTCTTGAAAAATCAAGAGCTTCAAACAGAGAGAACTCTGAGAAAAATTTCACGAAAAAGGTAAAAAAAACCTTCACGAGAGAGAAGAACTTCTTTTAATAAACCACTGATCTAAAAACCAGATTAATGATCTTCACATAATAAATAGTGCTTTGCATTTTTATGAACCTTTGGTTCTTGAAATAAAAAGAAAAAAAAACTTGTTTTTCTTTGATCTAAATTAGATCAAGAAATCAAATAGTGCTTTGCACTTTTATGAACCATTGGTTCTTGAATCTAAAAGATTCTCAAATTAATAGTGCTTTGCACTTTTAAATCTGCACTGTTGCGCTCTTGGGCTGGCGCAAGCCACCCGAGAGCGCCACGTGTCAGCGTCCGAACCATTTATGCTATGCGCTTTTGAAATAGAGCTTTGCTCTCTGAAATTGGCGCAACTCACCAGAGCGCGCCACGTGTCAGCAGCGCAAGCGTAGCGCACTAGCGCAGCACACTGCCCTTGCATGACACGTGTCATCACCGCAAGCGCTTGCGCTATTTGATTGGCGCAAAGCGCCTGAAAAATGCAATGCATTTCTTTTGTTAAAGGGCTAGGCCCAAGTTAAAAAGACCTAGCAGGCCAAAATAAATTGCAAGGCAATAAAAAGGGCAGAGCCCAAATAAAATTGATGCTCCACATCATTTATAAATGGGCAGAGCCCAAAACAAATTGATGCTCCGCATCCTTTATGGGTAGAGCCCAAATAAAAATAAAAATAAATGTAATGCAAAAACAAATAAAAATGATAAGTATTTTCCAACTGGACTTAGCCCAATCATGGCAGTAAGTCCTCAAATTAAATTGACTGAGCACGGCTGCTCCCTAAATCAATTTATATCTGGTTCGAGGGTACATCTCTGAACTCCTCTTACACCCATCGTTGTAATCCTTCAACGATGTCAGAGAGGTGACGGGTCCCGACGACCACACATCGACATGGACTGCGGGGTCCTTAAACTCGTGGACCGAAACGTCCTTAAACTAATGTTGGACCGAAACGTCCTTAAACTAATGTCGGACCACCACGTCTCTAAACTGGAACATGGACCGAAACGTCCTTAAACTAATGTCGGACCACCACGTCTCTTAACTGGAACATGGACCACCACGTCCCTAAACTGGAACACGGACCACCACGTCCCTAAACTGGTACTTGGACCCCCATGTCCCTAAACTGGAACATGGACCACTACGTCCCTAAACTGGAACAATAGAGCCTCCAAATGCTCTTTTACCGGATCTAAACGATCCCGTTTAAGTCGATCTTAGCCCCAAACATGGCTAACGTATCCTTAAACATTCAAATGGACTATAAAACTCCAAATCAACTCTGGTTCGAGGGTACATCTCCGAGCCCCTCTGACACCTGTCGTTGTAATCCTTCAACGACGTCAGAGAGGTGACGAGTCCTGACGGCCATATACTAAATGAATCACTACGTTAAGTTGATCTTAGTCTCAAACAAGACTAACGTATCCTTAACGAACGTTTAAGTCGATCTTAGCCTCAACACGACTAACGTATCCTTAAACTAAAAACACCAAACCCAAATCTAAGTAAATACGGATTTGGACTAATCCACGTCCTACGGGCGATGACATTACTTAGTCTCCGTATACAATCCACGGGAAACCATAAAACAAAACAAACACACACGACACGAAGTGAAATTCTGGAGAAGGAGAAAGTTGTTGCCGCAATGCGGTAGCGTAATTAACTGCAGGGGCTTGCGCCTGCAGGGAAGAGTGTCCCCACAATCAAAAATCCCTCAAGCGAGGGGGAATCTGACGAAGTCTGCTACATCGGCCGCATCCGTCTAAACCTCCGATACATGGTGCAATAAATCAACTTGGTATCTTCGGAGAGGTGGACGGATAAAACCATATAGCATCTGTCCCGAATCACAGGCCTAGACGTCCCAACGCGTCGGCCGTCCTTCGGAGGGGAACATACCCATGTATGAGTTGTATTCTATATATGTGTGTTTCAATTTATGATTTCTCTTAAGTGTAAGGTTGTTAGTGTGTAAACACTGTCTGTGCGTTTGTTGTGTATTCGTATTGTATGTATGTGTTTTGGCTGTCGGGGGTAAGGCTTCTATCCCATTAATAATGTATAGAGCAGACACCCATTCGTTTGTGCTTTCAACCGTTTCGAGAAAATTTCGGCAACACCTAACCGATGTTCTTCGAGTACACTGTAATAGAATAGATAATCATTTCAAAGCTGTGAAAAAACGTTGAAATGAACATGTAATCTATCTTTATACACGGAGAACCAGCGGAAAAGTACCGACGAAATAACTCGAAACGAATGAAAACACAAGTGAATGCAGGTGTTTGCTTTATACATTCCTAACTTGTCCACACGGGACAAATCTATCGGTTATCATACGATTGAATCTTCTCGTCACATAGACTACACGACGGTTGTTAGTACCGAGCTATACCGTCAGATATTTAACAACCTTCATATAGTTCTATGTCACGACGAATATCGAACGTATGTTAACCGATAGACGGGGACTAAGTGGCGCTTTGAGTTTCATAAATGAGTATCGATGAGAATATGAAAATTTCATATTATCATCATGTAACATATATTGGTTTTAACTTGAACATTTAACATGAATAGGTTTTACGTTTACGTTTCGTTATTAAGGGTTTGAAATTTCAAGTTTAGGGTAAATTTTTCTTGTGTTTACGGTAGAATTGTACGTTTACGTTATCATCGAGTATCCTACTGCAATGAACTAGTGCACCCTAAACCCTAACCCTAAATTACCCAAATTAACCTAATTAACCACAATTAACCATAATCATTACCCTAACACAAATTATCCCTAATTTACCCAAATTAACCTAATTAACCCTAATCAACCCAAACTTAACCCAATTTACCTAAATTAACCTAATTAACCCTAATCAACACCCTAACCCTTTCAAATTATCACTAATTAACCCAAATTAACCCTACCCTCTAATTAACCCAAATTAACCTTAGCCTCTAACCCTAAACCTGAACCAAACCCTAACCCTAACCCTAAGCGCAACTAATTAACCCTAACCCTAACCCTAACTCCAACCCCAATCGAACCCTAACCCTAACCCCAACCCCAACCCCAACCCTAACCGAACCCTAACCCCAACCCTAACCCTAACCCCAACCCCAACCCCAACCCTAACCCTATCCAAACCCTAACCCCAACCCCAACCCCAACCCAAACCCCAACCGAACCCTAACCCTAACCCTACCCTAAACTGAACCCGATGCCTAACCTTAACCTTCACCCCTACCTGAACCCTGAGCCCTGAACCCTAGCCCAAACATCATCAAAATTATAAATAATTTGAGATTTACTGACCTGTAGCGGGTAGTGGAGGAGACGACGGAGGAGACCGGTGGTCGACGACGAGTCGCGGGCGGTAGTGCCGAGGAAGTCGATGAGAAAGTTTTAGGAACGATCGAGAAAGGTGGCGGGCCGCGGGCGAAGGGCGGTGGCGATGAGGCGCAGGATCGAGGCGCGGGAACGATCGAGAGAAAATTTTTGGGAACGGCGTGGGATTTTCTGTGCCTTTTTTTTTATTAATAACCCATATATATGCCCCTACGGACTTAACCGTAGGTCATTTGTTTACGGCATTTTTTTTATTAATACCATGGGGACCTACGGACTAATCCGTAGGGGAAATAAAAAGTTGCCCCTACGGATTCATGTAGCCGTAAGGGCAACCCTATATTGTAGTAGTGTAACTTAGAGTCGTCGAAGATTCTTACGCTAAGCACTCCCATATCGATGAGGATTTCTATGCCGAGTATCAAAGTATCGTACTCAGCCTGATTGTTTGTGCAATTTTCGTCAACGACCACTGAATAATAGAAATAAATGTCGTCTGGTAATATAAGGACAACGCATGCCCCGATAAGATGCCTCGTGCTAGAACCGTCAAAGTATAAGGTTCAAGAATAGTTCCTACATAACTGATCACCTCTTTATTATCCTCCAACCCTGTGGTCAGGCATGGTTGACCGTCTAGAAAATCTGCTACTGTCTGCCTTTTCATTGCCCTCATTGGTACATATTTTATAAAGAATTCAGACAGGACCAATGTCTATTTTCCAATTCGTCCTTTCAATATAGGCTTCGTCAACATGTATTTCAAAATATCGACTTTGCCTATGAGTTGAATCTCGGAAGGAAAAAGGTAATGCTTCAATTTTGTGTAAGTGTTGTAAAAGGATAAGCACGTCTTTTCTATTGGATGGTATTGTTTTTCGACCCCGGATAGTATTCTACTAAGATAATAAATTACCTACTCCCCTTCTTCGTTCTCTTGGGAGAGTAGACCACCGATAGAATATTCAATGGCTGATATGTACACCTTGATTGGTTTACCAGCCATTGGTAGTACTATGACTGGTGGTTTAGTCAAATACCTTTTAACGATATCGAAGGCCCTCTGTTTGACCTTCTCCCTACACGAATTCCTCGCCGTGCCTTAGGCGAAGAAATAGGGAAAACATTTCATCTTGTCAGCTAAATTGGCTATGAACCTCCGTAAATAGTTAACATGCCCAAACAAACTTTGTAGCTCCTTCTTTTTACTTGGTGGCCTTGCTTCAATTATTTCATTGGTCTTGTTCTGATCTATTTCTATCCCTCTCTAGTGGACGAGAAAGCCCAGAAAATTTCCCACCGAGACCCCAAACTCACACTTTAGGGGATTGAGTCGCAAAATGTGTCGACACAACCTTTCAAAAGCCAGCCTCAAATCCACCAGATGATCGGCTTCTCCTTTTGATTTCACAATAATATCATCTATATACACTTCAAAAAATTTGCCGATCATGTTGTGGAATTTCTGATTCATAGCATGCTAGTAAGTGGCCCTAGCATTCTTCAATCCAAACGACATAACAACCCATTCATAAAGCCCTAGCGGATTAGGACACCGAAAGGCCGTCTTGCTCATGTCTTGCTTCGAAATACAGATTTGGTTGTATCCAAAATGCCCATCCATTAATGACATCATTTCGTGCCCCGCTGAGGCGTCTAACAACTATTCAGCCACAAGCATTGGGCATTCGTCTTTAGGAGTCGTCTCATTCAGGTCTCTGAAGTTGATGTAGACTCTGAGCTTTCCATTCTTCTTTCGCACTGGCACAATATTGACAACCCAATCAGGGTACCAAGCCTGCTGGATGAAGCCGGCTTGCAACAACCGTTCTACCTCTTCTTTCACTTTAGGAAGGGTGTCAACTGCCATTCTTCTTGGCGGTTGCTTTTGAGGTTTACAATTTCCTTCAAAAGAAGCTTATGCTCAACGATCTCTCGGTCTAAACCAATGAGCTCATCATAATTTTATGCAAATCAATCGGTGTAGTCTAGCAATAGTTTTATTAATTGATCACGAAAATGATTACATAAATTCTTACTAATGAAAAGTGGTCGAACACAACCATCATTCCCTATATCAATTTCTTCTAAGTCATCTTGTGCTTCAGCCTTTAAATTGTTGACCTTCTCTTTCTATAAACAAATGTTCTTAATCGATTCTTCATCGGTCTCTTCGCCGTTAACTGTAAACACGGTCCTCTCAGCATTGTACTTCATGGATCTTCGTTTTCTATCAACCTTAAAAACACAGGTGCTTCTGGCTAAATCAATAATCGAAGGAATTTTACGCCCTCTTTATGAATGAAATCTTTGGTTGTTGTCATCTACAAACTGCCGGTGTTGTTGTCTACAAAACTAATTGGGCCAACACCGTCCTGATATAAACTAGCGACGACCATGTTCTCTATTCTCAGGAAAGGCCAATAATCTACCTTTATCACACCGATTCTTTCGTCATCATAATACACGATGGATTGGTGTAAGCTCAAAGTGACGCTTTGATTTGAGTGGATCCAGTCTCTCCCAAGGAGTGCGTAATAGCTTTTGTCAGTGTGAACGATGTAGAACGCGGCGGACAAACTGCATTGTATTCCAACCTACACCTCTATAGCTAACACTCCTTTTGCTTTGGCGGATTGCCCACTATAGCCGGTTATAGACGTCCTTACGGGTATCATGTCATCATTTGTCTTGATCATTCATTTTAGCATCCATGTTGGTAGGAAATTTATAGCCACTCCATTATCCACAAAGATCCAGTCGACTTGTTTTCCTTCCAATATCGCCGTGATATACAACGGCTTCAGATGGTTAGTCATCTCCTCTTCTAATCATTCAAAAGGATTCGTCATCAATGGTTTTGTTGACTGCTAAGATCATCGAATCAGTTTCTTGTCCCTCCGAATCTCCGAAAAGATAACTAGGTTGATCAACAGTTACTCGGAATGACTCCGAAACGGTGAGTATAGAATTCACCCCCATCTCACCGACCGACACATCTGATTTGAGACCTTCTGTCTTAAGTATCCATTGCTGGTTAGTTGATGTCGATGCCTCTGTAGCTGTACCCCCAGAATTTGTGGCCCCTGAAATCAGACTTTGCACTGACCTCTTCAGGTGGTCGGTCACACCATTGAACATCTTTGTTTTCCTTTCCTCGTCAAATGCCGCTCGGTGAGTGGCTTCTTGCCCTTCTTTTATTAAACACTGTCATCTTTGCTTCTTCGTATTGGTCATTGTATGGGGTTCAGGAGAGCGTGTATTCTGGACTGGACTGGAAAGCCATTCGATCCTTGTCCATACTCTCATGACAGCCTATGGAAGCTTCACCATCACGGGGGCCTCTTGGCGATGACGCCCTCCTCTTGATGATCTTGACTGACCTCTATTCACAGTTTTTATCCATCTTAAGCGATCTTCCTAAACTTTCTAGCATTGTCGCGGAGATAGTCTCGCAGGGCGGCCGTACGGCCGCCCCCGTCCCTCAGGAAATTATTCCCAATCAGTTTCTTCCCTTCATCGGTATTTCTAACAACCGATGCCCCTCTGTTCAGGCCATGCCATGCCTCATGAAATGTTCGGGGAGGGTAAGTCTCATGCTTCTGTAATCTAGCACCAAAAGGCTTATTCTGATTAAATGCTCCGAAAGCCCCTTGTGGTATGCCTAGGTCTGCTTCACGGGTTTTAGAACCACATGGCCCATCCTTCTTTGGCTTGGATCTATTCTCCTTCTCGGCCCCTTCGACAGCTCCGGTTTCAAATAGCATGCTTACAAACCCGTCAAACAAGCTTGTATTCAATTTCTTTGCTTATCCGATTCGATTTTCCCAAAAGGTATCTCTGCACCACCGGAGGAGGCACACTCCTTACACCAGTAGACCATGCAGGAGTTGCAGAAATCTTTTTTTTACCTCTTAATCCCCTATCTTACTCCCGTGTTCTGTTTTCACGAGAGTCCATGTCACCAAACCTCCCAGTTCGGCCGACTACATCTAGGCGCTGCCTAGATTTAGTTGCCTGATGACTCTAACAGTCCCCGTAGGATTCAACACGCAATCGATCGATTCCTCATCAGTTTCTGAAGAGAGTGCAGCCTTATTAGCCTCTTTCCCCAAATCGGTGTTAATAACGTTCACCGATGTCGTTTTAGGAAAAGGGTTCTTTTCGACCTCTGACGCCACTCTTGCGAATTTGATTCGTCCTTCTTTGAAAGCCTTTTGCAAAGTATTGCGGAGAACTACGCAGTTAATGGTCGAAAGGGACTCTGAATTGTGCCATTTACAATAATATTTCTTCTTTGCAGTCTCTTCGACGCTTGGGATTTGATGGGATGCTTTGAGTTACTTGTTTTTGAAGAGCATGTCGAAAATCATTTCAGCCTTTGTTATGTCATTGTCATAGTCTCGGTTCCCTTTGAAATAATTCCTTTTAAGGGATCCCTTTTTAGGCGCCGAATCTGAAGATTCTTTTGGCATAGTACAGGTGTAGGTCTTCCCTGGGAAGAATCTGTAATACTGACGTTATCCTTGATCTCGGCATCAAGATCATCTTCCACTCCTTCTTAGATTTCGACGATGGTCACGCCGAACTTTTTTTGAACCAGGAATTTATGGGGAATACCTTTTTGTCTCTTCATCGCGAGTCATGCATTCGTAAGGTGGCATGTGGTTCACAAAGTCACTCATATTCTCGAACTTCATGCCCGCAAACTGTCTCCTGCTATCGTGGAGCAAGTTCCTCTATGCTATCTTCATGTATTTTTTATAGTGTAAGGCCGCTTTGCATTTGTTCTTAGCTGTAAGTATCCAAGCAACGAATTCCTCTACCGGTTCGTTGTTCTTCTAGTATATTCTAGTGATATTCGCCACTGCCACATCGACGATGACCGTGATAAACTGGGCCCTGAAGCTTTGTTCCATAATCAGCCAGTCTTGGATAGATGTTGGCGCTAAATTAAAATACCATTCGAATGCTACCCCAGTGAGGGATCCACTGAACAATCGAATCTTATACATACCAAAACTCCCAGCTTCCTTACACTAGATGGTAAATCTGGCGATGTGCTCGTCGACCGGTCAGCCGTTTTCACCTGAGAATAGCGTGAAGTTGGGGAATTTGAAAACACTTGGATACTTATATGTCTGATCAAAGTGGTCCGCATAAGTCTTTCTATAGAACTCCCTTGGTTCTCTATCCTGCGGCTCAGGCGCATTGGGAAAGCCAGTCGGTTCGGCAAAAGACGATACACCGGTTCTTCATTAGGATTAAATTCATCACCGAACCATCCGAACTCTATAGTTGGCGCGTTAAACTGTCCTGGGGTTGGTGTATTGCGATCTTTCCTGCTGAAATTTTGGCCGCCGGCCGAATCATACCATGTATGCCCCATAGGAGGCAATCCATGTCCGCCGTCCGGCCTAGACCTGGTCTAGTTTGGAGCAGTAGGTTGGAACATGGGCAGGGGAGCAATATTTCCCCCATGATTTTGGTTCGGGTAAGCGTGGCTTGGCTCCTGGAACAGTTAAATTCCTGGTGTGGCAGTGTTACACTATGCATACCCTCCAAGGTTGTTATTTGGTGCATTAAGAGCCGAACTGACAGTAGGAGCCGCCGGATTCGGGACACCGAAGTGATGAGTATTAGTCCTCCAAGATCCAGCGGCCGCCGCCAACCTATCCATAGCTGTGAACATTTGGTTGGAACTTCTATTGGTCGCATTCATTACTTCTTGTAAAGGCAGTTGCGCCTGGATCGACATCACTGGTGAAGCCTGGATGGCTTGCTGGTTCGCTTCCATCATCTGGCGGCCAAAAGTGGCCGCCATCTGGTCAATCAGCCGGTTAATCTTCTCGAGCAGTGTGCTGTTGGTGAGATTTGTCGACAGGTCATCGTTGTTCGACAAAGGGTTCACCGAACTTGAAGCCCTTTTTGACCTAGCGGAGTCGCTCTCGTTCAGAGGTGCTTCATTTTGATTCTGGTTATTACTGACCACTTGGTTTTCTGTTGCGTGGTTCTTTCTGCTAATGACAAGTGCTGGAAATCAAGATATTTGCTGGTCTCAGATCGGGTCAGTACCATACAACAGTAGGGTCCCACTGGACGTGCTAAAAAGGTGTTCGCTCTAAAATTAGATCTGCACTGAAAACAAAAATAATTAGCACGACACTGCCTCCCTCGACGGATAGACCGTTGTTAGAGGAAGAGAGAACTTTCTTCTTTAATAAAATAGAATAGACCCCTTGGTTACTTGGACAGAAATTTATAAACAATACAGCAAAGTTAATAGTCATTCAGCCATCAGATTATTGATAAAATTACATATGATCTAATAATAAAAACAAACTCTCATACCCTTTGATCATGATCTCGTCTTGAAGACCGAGTGCAATAGTAGAAATGTGCATCTAAATCTCCCACACAGCGAGCCTCAAGCCAAATCATGATTTATCGGCGACACCGCTCGGCTTGCTTTCAATACCCGAGCACGGGAATAGACATCTAAATTGCTCGGTCGTTTATTTCCAGACCAAGTGGAGGGGTGATCGCCTCACCTAGATTGTGAGCAATCCCAGAATCGCAACAGAAGAGTAGGAATGGACGTCTAAATCCCTGTGTTGTAACCACCAAGCTTGATATAGTCGGAAGCTGAGATCGATTCTATTATCATGTTACGAGAATAGAGATGGACATCTGAACCTCTAGCAGGCATGATAACAACACTGATCTTTCCATCAGCGCTCTAGGCCATACCCTAATCGACGCTATATGAGTACTGGCATGACGAAAGGAGAGCCGAAGGGCGTTCCTTCATCTGCATGCTTTGCTTTCTGTAGATCTAAAAGAACGTGGATGCATACATGATCGAGGAGGGTTGGTCGTCTCAAGTCTCGACAGGGCCTCGATAGAGATGTCGTTAGCCACCGGAATCTAGGTTACATGAACTACGGTAAGATGGTTGAGAAGTTCTAGAACTAGAAAATTTGATAATTGGTCGATTGATTGAGAGATAGCCTTCTCCTTCGTCATCAACTATGGCCTTTATAAGACTACGGTTTGTTGGGAAATAGTTGAAAACCATAGATTTTCCTTGATTCGAGCATTAATTACACTTTCGCTTGGTGCTTAAGTTTCGCAACTACCGACTGATTGATTGTAAATCTCTCATAAAACCTTACTCTGATCATTCGTATCTTCCTTGATTATATTGACCCGGTTCTTTAAGTAACCGATTCGGCCCCAAATGATTTGGACCGAACTAACCTTTTCCTATCCTGCTTCATTTGATCCGCTTAACCAAATGCCATTTTTTTTATGTAAACAGATATCATGTGTTTTTTAAAGAAATGCCAAGGTTCGTGGGGCAAAACAAAATTTAATAAAAAGGTATATTTAATGGGAAAACTATCGTTCACATAGCTTCGTACCTTTTGATGCATAGGCTCCTTGAGTGATTGAAGGAATCCTTTGGTGGTGGGGCATGCTGCCTAAAACACTACATACAAATTGGTGGAAGTTCATAATAAAGAAAGCTATGGAAGTTGATGGTTTTCTGTTGGAGCTAGGTTTTGAGGAGTTGGGAGGAAATTAAGGCTAATTTGTTTTCTTGGTGACAGTTGCATTGGATCCTCTAATCTCTTTGCCTATATATTCTACTAGCTAGAAAAGAAACGTCAACTAAAAGGTGCATGTGATGAGATATCAAGAGATACCATATCATATTTTGCTTGCTCCGTACAATTAACAATCATTGCATGTTAGTGGGCCATTGAACCTATCATCCTCATCGCCTAAAAAACTTTTGTCATTTTCTATCCAAATGATAGCTGGCTGTAAGACATGAGTTGATGAAATTTTTTAGAGTTTTACATTCGGCTAGCATATTTGATGCCAATATTCCTTTTAATCGCTTGCACCTATGGATTTATCCGTAGGGACAAATCACTGCCCCTACGGATATATCCGTAGGGACATAAAATTCCTCCGTATGTTCAAAAGCCGTAGATATAAGTCTTCGTCCTGAACATGTCCCTACGGAGTTATAATTGTCCCTACGCCTTAATCTGTATGGACATTTATCCATACGGATTATTCCGTAGGAACATAATTTTTATTTAATTTATCTGTTTATAAAATAAAATACTTGTTCCTACGGATTTATCCGTAGGGGCTGATAAATGCCCTTACGGATTAATCCGTAGGGGCAAGTTTTGCCCCTGTTACTGAGTCCGTAGAGACAAAATAACATGGAGAAATGTGTAGGGGCAAAACTTGCCCCTACGGATTAATCCGTAGAAGCAACAGTTTCTCCTAACAAGTAATCTGTAAGGACATTATATCAGTTTTTTTTTAAAAGGAGCTTCCCATTTTTTCCCCGCTCTGTGCACAATAATATATATATCATATAATCAGATACAGAAATATTCATAATCAACATCTCACGCATAATATATAAAAGAAATAAACAAATAAAATACGAAACCAATCTAAAATCATCGTGAACATACAAACGACCACCAATATCATCCAATATATATATAATATGTATCAAATAAGTACATACATCCTCAAAAATATATATAAAGGTACCCTAGCTCGGTCCAGCTCCTACACCTCTAATAATCGCCGTAATCTGGTGTATCTGCTCCTCGGTGCAACCCTGAGTCGTCAAAAACTCGACTAATGAAGGAGCGGACTGTGCTGGAGTCTGAGCGGGCTGTGGAGCTGTAGACCCGGTTCTTGCTCACGGAACAAAATGCTACGCCAATTGTCATGCCAAAGGGACGATGGCCACCTCTTGAATCCGTGGGGGCCACCTCTTGAATCCGTAGGACCTACTGTAGAACAATGGAGAATTTTCGGCACACATTCCGAAAGAGGACCAAACTGTATTATAAATGTAATGATACCACCCTCAATTACAGAGCTACCATTTAAGCGAGTCGGCAGTACATGAGCTTAAGAACTCCGTAGTTAAGCGTGCTCGGGTCAGGGATGTCTTGGGATAGGTGATCTCTTAGGAAGTGGCCTCTAATCTGGTCCGGTTCGCTCTAAAGGAAAAAAACCGTGCAATTTCGGCCAGAGCGGACAATACCATCTATACTGGGGCGTGGGGCATTACATTTATGGTAGCCCATGCAGGTCTTTCAGTAGTAGGTCTGTGGTTCGAAAACGAAGCATTGTTCAAAAGTGGTTAGAATTTCGGAACCCGGTTCTTGCTTATGGAACAAAATGCCACACGGAATAAAGTGCCATGCCAATTGTTGTGCCAAGGGGACGGGGTCCACCTCTTGAATCCGTGGGGGCCACCTCTAGAGTCCGTGGGACCCACTGTAGAACAACGGAGAATTTTCGGAACACGTTCCGAAAGAGGACCGGACTGCATTATAAATGTATTGATACTACCCTTAATTACAGAGGCGCATTTTAAGTGAATCAGCACTACATGAGCTTGAGAACTCCGTAATTAAGCATGCTCGGGCCAGAGAAGTCTTGGGATGGGTTATCACCTGGGAAGTGGCTTGTGGTCGAGTCTTGTTCGCTCTAAAGGAAAAAAAAAACATGCGGTTTCGACTAGAGCGGACAATACTATCTGTACTAGAGAGTGAAGCATTACAGGAGTGGTCTGCGCAACCGCAGCTGAGGTAGTGGTTTACGGAGCCACAGCCGAAGGAGATGCATGTGGAGCCGCAGATGAAGTAGCCTGCCGAATCTATAAAATTTTGTGTGTAATAAACGAGTAAGAACGGTGTATTAGATTTTAGTCAAATTCGTATCATTATCAGATTATTGCGGAATCGCGAATTTATATATGCTTTTTTGAGATTCCACATGTTCTATTGAAATTCATATGTTATGTATGAGAATTTATACATCTTGAAATTCCACACATTCAGGACTATACTTTTATATCCCAATCTAAGAATATTCAGTGACTTAGGCCTAGTTTAGATATCTAGTTTGGTAAACTGCAGTTTATTTTAAGTAGGGGTAAAATGATGCTTACTCTAACTTGTAACCTTGTATGGCTCCTTAATTATTTAGCTTTGATTGGATGCTTGGTTTTAGAGTTATCTAATTTACAAAGAAATGTTTTCTTCTCCAGTTTTGAATTTGGATAATCATTACTTTTTAAACTCCAAAATGAAGAAAAATGTGGCATGGTTATGATTATAGAATTCAGTTTAATTAGATAGTTTTATATAAGTATGATTAATCAAAGCTAAGTTTATAACTAAATAAGCTCAGGCTACTAGTATTGCATATGTTACTATCTATAATGTGATATAATATTTTACTATTAAGTAATATACATACCAACATCTCCTTCAACTACTCGACGGTGGTCTTCAAGGCGGCAACATCATGCTCCAGACGTCGCTCACGGGGGAAGGGGTAGGGGGAAGTAACCGCCGGAGTGGAGACCAACTTCTATGGGCCCTGCTAGAACCCAGTCCTCGACCTCTCTCCCAACCTCTGTGGTGCCCTCTGAGTGCGGTGTCTAGGACTAGGGTCAATAGTATCGGATCGGTCTGTCCACTAAAATCGATCCCTAATACCTCCGCCTGCTCCACTACCCGCTCCTACACCAACATTAACCATTAAAATATAAGTAAATTATTTAAATTTGAACTTATCAAAACAAAATTTTTATTAGAATTAGAATAAATATTAACATTTATGCAATACTTCTGGGTAGCGGTGTCGGAGAATTGAAGCTCGCCCGTGGCGGGATCTGTCGAGGTGTCGTGGACGGCAAGATTCGCGGTCAATATGCTCGGTGTACCACCCTGCATCAGGGTCTAAGCTCTCTGCAATTTGCCAAAAATTTACATATATTATAAAATAACTCTTAATATTGCATTATATAAAAATAAATGTATTGTAATTTACCGATGCCTCCATGGCACGAGTAATGTTCCTCGAGCCACTTGTGAAAATGGGACGACCCCCCTTCGCCAACTTCCTATTCTCTTTATTTGATCGGTATGTTTCTGCACAACACAATCAGATTTAGTTTTCTAATTAAGCAACACAAAAAAATAAATTATATACTAAACAATGAATTACATTTAAATTACAAACATGTTTGCGCTCAGAGTCATAATATTGTCACAAGAGAGGCCATGTATCTACGTCGACTCTGGCAAAGACCGAAGAATGTAAGAGAGCCGCTCTCTCCACCTCTGGGGTCGTCAGCCACACCAAATAGCAATCGATCATCAGCTCGTTCCTATTATATCGGACCTTAGATTGCATGTTCTTCATGAGGCTCAGGTAAAGAGCGTGAAGATCGAGCACTCTGTCAATGTGATCAGGATCGGGTACAGGCTGAAATTCGTAATCCAACTGCAAATACAAGAAAATAATATATTTAAATTATAAGTGTTAAATAATAATAAATTTATTTGATAATTCAAATGAAAATATATATTAATACCTGAGCCTGATCCCAGAAGAGGGCAAATGAGCGTCGGTGCTGATCGCCCCACTCAACATGAAGTGGATACTTCTTTTGGATGCTGTTATCATACCCCATATACCGGCCGAATCTCTCGGAATAATTGCCAGTATAGCGATAATCGGGGGTAAAGAAGATGGGGAATGATGCCTCTCCTCTAGCTCTATCGGGTCTCAGCCTGTAGGACTGATTCGGCCCTTGAGTCCCCCTTTCGGGATGGGGCTGCCCTGCATCTATAAGAAATATCAAGACAAGCAATATTAAGACAAAACAGTATTTTGAAATAAAGGATTAAGAAAAATTGAAGTGCGATATATACCTCTGGCGACAGCAGCACGAGACTGGGCCAAGGCAGCAGCACTAGCGGGACGATAGTTCTTCCGGTGAAGAATAGCTGGTGACCCGGACATGGATCTATCCCTTCCAACTAGAAAATAAATATTGACGATAAAATTATATGAAGTTAATGGTTATTCTTAGAGGAAATGTAAAATAAATAAATATTTTATATTTAAGAATACTAACCTGCAGACTGAGCGGAGGGTACGGAAGTGGCGGGAGTGGCCTCTGCGCCAGATGTATATGCACCACCTATAATTAGACAATTAAAAATAGATTATATAAGTAATTGCCAAAAGAATGTGTATATCTATAATATAACATTCTAAATCAATATGAATGCAATATAGCATATATAAACATACCCGCAGGTGCGGTGGTGGTCCCTGTCTGGGATGTGGAGGCACCACCTACAGCTAGACAGTCAAAAATTGATTTTCTAAGTAAGAACAAAAAGAATGTGTATATATTTATGATATAACATTCTAAATCAATATGCATGTACTATAAGATATATAAACATAACTGCAGGTGCGGTAGTGGCCTCTGCCTCTAATGTGGACGCACCACCTACAGCTAGGCAATTAAATATTGAATATATAAGTAATTTTAAAATAAATATGCATGTATATCTATAATATTACATTCAAAATGAATATGCGTGCAATATATCTGGAGGTGTAGCAAAGTCCACACGGAAGTATTCATCCGAAAGGGATACGGATCGGGGCGCAAGACCAGCCTTCTGGAACTCCCTACGCAGCTCCCCGGGCGGCAGAACCACTTTGCCTCTACTATGGCTGGTGCTCCTGCCGCCCCTCGCTGCTCCGGGTGTCGTTATCAGACCTACATAAGAGTACAATTATTACATATGCATGCAATATATGTATATATCGTAGAAATGTGAAGTAATAATATAACATTCCTAATAACCTTTTTTTTGTTTCGTAGACGCATTAAACATATCTACTTGATTTCATCATCGATATCATTTCTAACCCATGTAACTTCACGATCAGCCGAAAACAACCCTCTTTTAAAACAAACGGTTGGAGCACTCTAAGTCTTCTCTCTTCTTCATCCTCATCGCTGTCCTCCATACAATCCTCGAATTCTAGGACATCGTAAACATCCCTGGGTTTCCAACGGCATACGAAGCTCCATCTCGGATGCTTCAAGAACCCTGAGTGGTATACTTGAAATTCTTTGTTCCCTCATTAAAAAGAAAGAGGGGAGAAAATTCCCCACTACTCAAACCTCACGTGTTAAACACGTGAACGCCTATATGCAGAGCATATAAGCGCTGCAATCAAATAACTAATAGGCTAAATAAGCCTCACGTGTTAAACACGTGAGCGCCTATATGCAGAGCATATAGGCGCCGCAATCAAACAACTAATAGGCTAAATAAGCCTTACGTGTTAAATACATGAGCGCCTATATGCAGAGTATATAGACGCTGCAATCAAACAACTAATAGGCTAAATAAGCCTCACATGTTAAACACGTGAGCGCCTATATACTTTTCATATAAGCGCTGCAGTCAAACAACTATAGGCCAAATTGGCCTCACATGTTAAACACGTGAGCGCCCATATGCAGAGCATATGGGCGCCAAATCAGAGAAGCTAAATAAGCCTCACGTGTTAAACACGTGAGGGCACCTCCTTACTTAGAATTAAATTCTACTCAAACAAGTAACCGTTGGATCAAAGATCCAATGGTGATTAAGCATATAATTAAATTCTATTGGGAATGATATTTTCTGTTAAACAGAAAGTTGGTGGATCAAACATGTAAGGAGATGGAAAATATTTCCTATATCTTTATAAAAAAAAAAGATTGTGCTTTGTTAAACCAAGCACTCTTGGATTAAAAATCCAATGGTGATAAAAATATCACCGTTCAATAGAATTTTATTCTATATATGGGAGAATATTCCCTCAATCTTGTTAAAACAAGAAAACATATTCTGTAAGACAGAAACATTTGGATCAAAGATCCAACGGTGGGTAAAATTTCCCAAATCAATTTTGAGTCCAATTAAATCAATTGGAATCTCTCAATGAGAGATTTTCTCAAAATTAATTAACAAACTTGCCTCCACTATATAACGGACCCGAGACATCAAGTCTCACACATAGAGAGAGGGAGAAAAACATAGAGAAAGATAGAAAAAAAAACCCGTATAAGCTCCTGCCAAAATACAGTGAGCTCTTGAGAGAAAAGAGAATTTAATTATCAAAGAAAAAAGAACCTTCCTCCTTCAAAACACCTTAGGTAAATAAAAAAGGAGAGATTAAAAATATCCCTCTTTCCTAGTATAATGGATATAAGGGTTTAACCCTTCATACAAGAACTTTGTTCTTCCTCTGGTTTGAGATTTGAAAAAGCAAATCTCCCGACAACTTGAGAATTTAATTCTCATTGGGGAGATTCTGTTTTTCAGACTCAAAAATTAGGGAAACGAACTAGGTTAAAAAGAAAAAAAAGAAAAAGAACATATGTTCTGGGAATTTTGTTCTCCCGAAATTATGGTTTAACCCTATATAAAGAACATAGTTCTTATAAAAATAAAAAAAACTTAGTTCTCTAATAAAAACAATGATGATGATTCAATATCTTCAAAACAGAAATCTTGGTGATCATCAATGACTAAAATGTCATTAACAGAGATTAATATCTCCAAAAAAAAGAAGAACTTGGCGTCTCACGTGAAATACACGCGAGTAAAATTAGTTCTTAGCACTATTATATTACTTCATGTGTTTCCTACGTGAGTGCTTAAAACAAACAAAAGAAAAACTAAAACGCCTAATGTGCTTCCCACGTGAGCGTCCAAAGAGCAAGGAAAAACTCCTTTGTGTTGATTAGGTAGCCACCAAATAAGGCAGCTCAACACCCTAAAATAAAGCAATCACGTGAAATACATGTGAAACACTTTTGGAAACCCAAAATCTGTCGTCTCACGTGCTTCACACGTGAGCTCCAGCCAAGTGCTTAGCACTTATGTCAAAAAAATGGTGAGTAAATAAAATATGAAATTAATGCTCAACACTCACGTGATTCTCACGTGAGTGCCATGCGAAGTGCTTAGCACTCCATATTCAGTCAAAATGACTAAGTGCTTAGCATTGGTTGGGCAGCGCCCATATCTGAGTACCTCACATGTTTCGCACGTGAGCGTCAGAGAAGATTAGTGCTTAGCATTATAGTTGCGCCTCACATGTTTCATACGTAAGCGCCAGAGAAGATTAGTGCTCAACACTATTCTAGCGCCCCATATGAAATATACGTGAGCACTGCATATATTAGTGTTTAATACTACTGGGTAGTAAAGAAACCCAATCTCAGCCCAAATGGGCTAAATTTCCCGAGGTTAAGCCTCTTTGATTCTAAATTAACCAAGCCCATATTGCTTATGATTTCCAAACTGATCTTAGTCTCAAACATGACTAATGATCTCTCATTGATGATGTCCAAAATGATATTCATCACATATCTCCTAGGGTAATCTGAGTCTCAAATATGACTAATGATTATTAGGTCCATCACCCCCTTTCCCTTAAATACGGGATTTGATTTAAGGGTACATCTCTCCACACCTTTGATATATGTCGTTGTAATTCCTCAACGTTTTCAGAGAGGTGGCTCGTCTCGACAACCAACAACCATTTTCTCGTCCCAACTTGATGTAAAATTTCATCAAGACAGGGAATGATACATCCCACATTGATGTACTTCCAAATTGACGTGCACACCTCAAATCAGATTGCACCCTAAATTAGGCGCATTCCATGTCACCATCGTTCACTCCGCCACGTAACAAATACACGTGCGCGCAAGATGAATAGCAGACCGAAATGTTCTTAAACTAACATTTGTCCCCAAAACGGAAATGTCGGACCGAAATGTCCCTAAACTAATACTCGCCTCAAACATGGCGATAATGGACCGTGACGTCCTTTAACTAAAATAATTAGGGACCAAATGCTTATATGTTTAAGTCGATCTTAATCTCAAACCAGATTAACGGTCCTTAAATAAACCAAACCCTAATCTAAAATATACGGATTGTGACTGATCCGCGCCCTACAGGAGACGACATAAACTAGTCTCGTATACAATCCACGGGCAACCAAAACAAATAAAATCACACACGATATGAAGTGAACTGCTGGAGAAGGAGAAAGTGATTATCGCAATGCGGTAACGTAATTAACTACAAGGGCTTGCGCCTGCAGGGAAGAGCGTCCCCACAATCAAAAACCCCTCACAAATGAGGGGCAATCTGATGAAGTCTACTACGACGGCCGCGTCTGTCCAAACCACCGATATATGGTGCCATAAATCAACTTGGTATATTTGGAGAGGTGGATGGATAATTCCAAATAGCATCTTCCCCCAAATTCAGGCAAGACGATCTATCCCAGTTCATCTCTATTTTCGGCGGCAAATAGATTCTGGCATGCCCGGTGGGACCTTTTCCTCTTTCCACTCCACACTTCGTATGTCGTGTTTTGCGAACAAAATTGCGGTTCTCTATAGTTGCCCTTAGATTCGACGTACTAAAATTTGGTGTCTTGCTCCCGTGCAGAGAAAATCAATGGCTTCCAACTACACCTATTGTAACAGCAACTCTCGCTCCACCCCAACTGGAGGAGTGACTTATGGGCCCAACGTGGCCTCTATATTTTCAATGCCGGTGGGGTAAGTTATGCAACAACTACTGGATTGTTCTTTAGGACCATGCTCCCACTAGTGAGTTTCGATGCCTTAACTCTACAAGAAGAAGCTCCCAAAAGGTCGGTCTTCGGTCGACTGGCGACCACAACGGCCCCTCTTAATATGCCGTCCAAATCTGGTGTCTCAGTCTTCAACAGGCTGAGCAAAAGCTCGAACGGGCCCGCAAAGAGGCTCATGATACATGGGGCTGCCCCAAAACGGATATCCCTCCTAACTCCTGCAGGTGAAGTCGTTAAAGGTGCTTCCCCTACCAGAAAGTCAGTCTTTGAAAGATTCGCCGGCCCTCCTCAAACTCTGCCAAAGTCGTCAGTCTTCAACAGGTTGACGCCAACAACAGCCTCTCAGCAAAGTCGGGGGCACAAAGAAGCCGCTTCCAAAACTGAGGCGGTCCCGTATGCAAGACACGCTCGACGTCGTCACTGGTACCGAGTGAAAAGAACCGGGGGAAAATCTTCTTCTGCTCTTACTCCACCAGCTCCAATAATGGAAATTGATGCTGCTGTTTCAACCGGGAACAACTTTGATCTGCTCAGAAGGGTATGCAAGAACTCTCCAATGGCGGTGCTAAAGAAATCGCCCTCGCCTGCAGAAACCACAGTGCAAGCAAAGCCGGAGCGCCCCCATCAATGGCTCTCCTCCTAAATTCATAGAGTCTGGCGGAAAGTACAGGATTCTGTGATCAACAAAAATTACTCTCCTTGACCGAAGAAATCGAAGGCTCGGCAAGAGGAAGACCACTCCTCCGTTATACAGCGAGGGGCTTCTTCTACATAGGTACCTGCTACAACGGCTCCTTCAATTTCGACCTCCTACAAAAGGATGAGGCCGGAAAGAATCCCACTGCCGGCGGCAAATTCCAAAGGCGATGGACCCAAACGCCCCAAGTCTGGGGACATGATCGTGCATACGGTCCTTATGGCTTCCGGGAGAGAAGAAAGCCGTGCTTCCGTAGGTCATTGACCACAAACTCGATCACTGATAAAAGCTTAGGAGAACCAACAAAAACTCCAGGAAATGCTGACCAAAATGGCACCACTTACCGGGCAATAAGAAAGCCCGGACATAATAACCGAACGGCGCCAAGTGTAGGAGACTGATACAGAGTTCCTGCGAAGGGTTCCTGAAAGAAAAGATAAAGAGACCACTGGACAAGCCGCTAACATAAAGTAGATGGCGCTCTTGTTTCAGAATATGGTTGGAATGATGATCCAGACAGAATCCCCAGCTGAGGATCTGCCGATAATCATCGAGGATGGCAGAGGGGAAACATCAAACCCTCTTATGGATTTATCAACAGCCATGGAGGAGATGATCTCCAAGGCTTCTCTTGATGATTATATAGCTCAACAAATAAGAGCTCATCAAGAAAATGAAGCGGCTGACCAAATCGTCAGAACTGGGCGGCCGTATCCAGGCTGGTATGATCAAATCAAGTACCAGCCAGGCTATACGATCCCCAAGTTCTATGTATACAAAGGGATATGTAACCCCCATCAGCATGCCACACTGTTCAAAGCTCTGTGCGGCAACACTGAAGGCGATGACAAACTGTTGCTTCGCCAGTTCGTTGGCAGCATGTCAGAAACGACCTTTGAATGGTACTCGGAGCTCCCAAATGACTCCGTATAGACATCCACATAGATGAAACTACTCTTCACACAGCGGTTCGCCAGCGCAAGCGAGCGCACGCCGATTATGGCATTAATCAATGTCAGGATAAAGCCAGGAGAAACCTAGGTCCAATACGCGATCCGGTGGCGGAACCTCTGGTCAAAAGTGCGAACAGCGCAATGAAGAATCTCCCGCCGTGGACTTGTTCATCGGGACCCTAGATCCTCAGATGACTGTGTCCTAGTTCATGACATTCTTCAAGTCAACCACCTTCCAGGTTCTGATCGATAAATTGGCCCAAATAGACCAGATGGGCCACGGGCCTTCCTCCTCAAATAAGGACCCTCGAAATAACAAGGGTAGAGGGAAAGCAGCTTTCGTTTCCAACACGCAACAACAACCGAGTGGCCCAAAACCGGCTGCTTGCCAAAACAACGTGCGTCCGTGCCCATCCTTGGAGGAAAAATTAGGACGCACTTACTCGTTTCCCCGCGACAAGACGAGGAGACTGTTTGAATTAACAGTGCGCAACAAACTCATCATATTGCCATACCCACAGCGTCCACCGCAAACCGGCGACGTCAATAACCCTAATTACTGCTCCTATCACAGAATGGTGAGCCATCCAATTGAGGATTGCTTCATCTTCAAGAACTGGGTTGAGGACCAGTATCAACAGGGAAAATTCACACTGTCTGATAACTAGAGGGTAAACCCACCATAGAAGCACACTCCCAAAAAAGTGGATGCGCCAGAGGCATCATGATCGCTCGTGGAAGAAACTCCATGGGAAGTCATTCTTTCAACTAAAACCAAAAGAATGCTGAAAAATCTACAGGCATGTCCAGCATTCAGGTGATAAAGACACTTGAACCCGAAATCATCGAAGGGATGATGAAACTACGTCCCGTACCGAAAGTCGTTGACAAAGGGAAAAATCCCCAAGTCGAGCCTCTGAAGTCTTCAAAGAAAAAGAAGAAGACCAAGAAGCCTGTGCAGCTTGCCGAGTATGACGACAAGCGCACAGACCTACAAAAGTATATTGACGTGCTGGAGGAGTACAACCAGAAGGCGCGAAAACTGGTCACGCTCAAAGAGTTCCTCAAGTATATTCTTGAGAACGAAGATAGTGACAATGTTCATGTCCGATTTTTGCATTTTTATACCGCCCAATTTTTATCATATTGCTTTTCGGTAGGTACTCTTGAGCCGTATTTGCTAGTCAATTGCAGAATACAGGTTCTCGGCTCTAAAAGGTGAAATTCATGGAAAAGCACGACAATTCCGGATTACTGCCAACCACAGATGAAACATGGGTCTCCGCTCTCTATCCGTATGTTGCCACACACCAGTTCGAGAGACAAAATGACAAATCGATTGTCATTTTCATGCACAAGGCTCAATGGCAACACAAGATCCAAGAAATCTACACGGAGCTCGAGGAAATCATGACAAAAAAGATCTACATCCAATCACCTTTTGACTTGCTGAAATTCTGGACAACTTGTGGAGAGATTCTGAGAAAAAAAGTGTACCAAACTGATCCAAACATCAACACTAAGAAGCACAAAAAATACGATGATCCAACTCCTCTAAAGCGCCGCGGTTCCGCGGCATTAGCATGCTTAGGCCGCGGAACCGCGGCCGTACGGTCTCCTCAGTTGACGAAACTTCAGGGTTATTTTGGTCTTTTCATGTAGAGGCAGAATTTTGCCCTAGATTTCCAGTTCCCTGCCTATAAATAGCCCAGAACCTTGTGAAGCCAAGGGTGCTTAATCTTGTATTTTAGGTTTTAGAATACTTGTTGTTCTTCTTCCTCTTCTCATCTCTTCTCCATTGAAAAACTTGTAGTGAGCTTTTGTGAGTGATGAATGATGAATAAAGAAGTTCTTTTTGTTATTATACTTGTCTTGCTCTTGTTATGTTAATTGCTTGTAATCTTTAATTGATAAGTAGTTGTTATTTATTGTTGTTTCTTTCTTTTCTCTTTTCCTTTATCCTTAAACAACCATGATGCTTACGCTTGATCCTTGCCGAGGTGAGGTCGCAAATAGCTAGTTGTTATCTTCTAATCTCCTTCTTTCTATCTTCCTCTTTTGTTTTATTTTCTTTTCCGTATAATGGGTGAGTAGTTTCATACTTGTTAGGGTAGGATAAGGGAAGTTTGAGAGAAGGAAATCTCTCTCACTCTTTTCTTTCCCAACATCTTAAATCGACTCCCGTTAATTGAACCACAATCCGCTCCCTACGGTACCCTATCCTACATGATAGCGGTGATTCCGTAGTGAGACCGGTTGTGGTTGAATTAACCGGAGGTTATGGCTAAGAGCCAAGAACGGACGGACAAGCACAAAAAGGAAGAACTTAAGCGTTGGAAAGCCTAGCTTATACTCGCAAGTTCCTTCCTAGTCGTGCTAATCCCCGTTGTTGCCGATTACCGTAACACCGATATTAAGAGTGGCAACGAAAGAAGTGAGCGACTCCTAACTCAAACTAACCTAATCCTAACCCTAACAAGCTCTTTTTACATATCATTTTAACACTTAGTTAATCACAAACAAATCTGGAAAATTGGACTTAACTCGTTAAAGCACATAGAAAAAGATTCCCATCTCCCTGCGGACGACCCGTACTCAACCGGCTAGCTACAAGCGAAACCGTTTTGATTGCGGTAATTAACTAAACTTGAACACGTAGAATCCCTACCAATCAAATGGCGCCGTTGCCGGGGAGACGGTAGTTTATTTCTTTGTGTAATTTCGGGTTAATTTGTGAATATAAATATAACCGAAAAAACAAAACAAAAAAAATATACATTGTAAAAAATCATTTCGTTATTTTTGATTAGTTTTTATGCAAGTGTGCAGGAACAAAATACGATCAAGTTCAGTGCCAAAGACGTGGGAAGTTAGACCTAAATCTCGCGGCTACACCGCGACGGATCAAAACGAAGCAGACGGTCTACTGTAAAAATCTGGGGCAGATACAGTGAGCAAGTCAAGATTCATCAAATCCAGACAAGCAGAGGACACCCAACAGAGCACAACCCAGAAAAATGAAGGCCCAAGCCCACCATCTTGCCGCGGAACCGCGGCATAAGCAAGCTTAGGCCGCGGAACCGCGGCCGTCTGGTGCTATCAGGGTGCCAAATTCCCTGTAAGTGTTTCTCGCCTCTTCCCCACTCCTCTGGACTCCACTAAACTGTGTTTTCTGCGGCATTCTTTGCGCAAATTCTCTTCCCCCTTCCAATAAACTGTTCTTGTCCAGGATTCTTTGCGCCGCGCTAAAAAAATAAAAATTGTTTGCAGTTGATTTGTTACCGCTTTGCATTCATTAATACGGACTTAAGGGGCTTGAAACCAATTCAGATTAGGTGGGGATTTCATCACCCTTCCCAGGACCCCGGAAATCACAAAAAGCATATGCATTGACCATTGTTAAATTAAAAAATACTAGACTCGGCCCTAAGGACTTCGCGCTCAATAGGACAGAGGACTAGTTACAGGCATCGGCCGTTTATCCTATCCTGACTTTTGCGGTGTCTAGGCAAGTGTTTTGAAGGCAAGTGGTTACTTAATTAGGACCACTACTTACGTAGTGGAGAGCCTCCCACTTACCTGGCCGCAATTGTTGGAGAAGAGGCGGTTTGAGGTCCTGTTTCTAGCCCTTTGGAACAGTTAGGAGCTGTCTAGCTGACCTAGAGGACCCTAGATCTAGGTGTGATTGTGCATATCTTGTTTGTGATTGCTTGAAGCCGTAAATCCGTACATATCTCTGTAAAGTTCTTTCTAAAAAAAAAGGGAAAAAATAAAAAAACTTTTATAAAAACTTGCCCTTTGTCGCCAAAAATCCATTTTTCACCCACACCCATCGTATTTCTCCATTGACGTTTTCTTACCTTCACCTTCTCCGCTTTGACTATACTAAACTCGTTTAGTGTATATCCGCTTGGACTCGGGACACTAGCGCCCGCCTAGTCCGCGTTACGTTAGTCGCTACCGACTACGCGATCGACTCAGACGTCGAAACTCCGTCCACACCTCTTTCACCCTTACCTTTGCCGGCCAACTCCGACGTTGAAAGGAATTCTGTTCATACATCTTCACCTTCACCATCACCAACCTCTTCTTCCGCGATGTCAGGATTTAATCCAAATATCTCTTTGACTACCCCTGGATTGGCTCCACCTCCTACGGAGACCAATAACCCACCACCACTGCCTGTTGTAGCGCCACAGCGAATCGCGCTCCAGGATCGTTTCTATCCCACCCGTTCTGCACTTCCCACCTGCCTTTCTCTTCCACCAGCCAATGGGGATAATTTTGAAATTAAGCCCCACTTCATCAACATGCTTCCGCGATTTCATGGGCTTGAATCTGAAGATGCCTATATCTTCATCAATAAATTTCAAAACGTTTGTGCCATGATGAAAACTACCCAACTGTCGGACGATGCTATACGGCTACGGGTCATTCCGTTCACTTTATGCGATCTTGCTGAAAAATGGCTGTATAGCACCGTTTCCCACTCCATAACCAGTTGGGACAAGTTTGTTAAAGCGTTTCTTAAGAAATTGTATCCGAATCATAAAACCGCAAGGATACGTAACGAAATCAACCAATTCTCTCAGCTTCCTTCTGAACCCTTCTGGAAGTGCTTTGACCGGTATAAAGGCCTTCTTGTTCAGTTTCCTCACCATGGTATTGAGAGATGGCAACTTTGCCAAACCTTATACGAGGGCCTGAACCCAGCAACCAAGCAGTTGTTGGAAACCATCTGTCAGGGCCACTTCCTATCGAAATCTGACGAGGAAGCGTGGCAATTCTTTGATGACCTTGCAGAGCAAACGCTACAATGGGAGAGCACCAGACCGACTTCTTCTTCTTCTACCTCCACTTCTACCGGTCAGTCTAGGATAGGAATTCACCAACTTGATGTCTCTATTGCGATGAAAGCTGAAATGGCTGCAGTAACGAGAAAGCTTGAAGCAATAGAGAGCAAATTTTCTTCTCCTGCTCCTACCCCTATTCTTCCCCTTCGTACCATTTGCGCTTGTTGTTCCGATCCTTCTCACTTAACCGAAGAGTGTCCTTACAATCCACCATCGCAAGGACAGGATCAGGTTAATGCTGCATTTCAGCAAAGACCGAGGAATGATCCATACTCTTCCACCTATAATCCCGGTTGGAGGAACCACCCCAATTTCGCCTGGAATCAGAATCAGAATCAATTCCAAGGCAACAATTTCCAAAGGCCCCCTCCGCCACAACAACAAGCGCAACAACAAACTCAACATTAATTTCAGCAGCCCTTCCAATCCCAACCTTTTCAAAATCAGACGAACAACTTTGCACCCAACAATTCTTTTCCACCAAACAACTTTGTTCCGTAAAACAACGATAAGGTTTCCTCGCTCGAACGAAGTCTGGAGGCGTTCGTTAAACAATCGACACAATCCACCGCAAACATCCAGTCTTCCATTCAGTCCTTAGTGCAACACACTGCCGCTCACGGGCAAAGCATCAAGACCATCGAGGCCCAGATTGCACAGCTGAATGCGGCCTTAAGCGAGCGAGAGAAGGGGAAGCTCCCGTCCCAGCCACTCCCAAATCCCGGTCACCCACATAATGTACATGTTGCTCTTGAACAACAGAACCATAATGTGAGTGCCGTGACCACATTGAGATCGGGAAGGATGCTGCAAAACAACATCGGCACACGGATCAACAATGACACCCCGGCCACTTCTTCTTCTTCTTCTCCTGCTTCTTCATCCTCTGAGCCTATTCTCCGCTCTTCAACAGGCTCTCCTTCCTCTTCTTCTGCTCTGAACGGACCCACTTTTCACTCCACGAAAACACCTGTTCTGGGATCCGTTCCAACTCCACAATCTCCTCCTCCAGCACTGGACTCAACCAATTTTAAAAACGTTCCATTTCCAAACCGGTTGAAGTCCAATAAACAAAATCCACAAATGGAGAAGATTCTGGAGTTATTTAAGCAGGTTAACATTAACATTCCTCTTTTAGATGCTGTCCAACAAGTCCCGTCCTACGTGAAAATCTTAAAGGACTTGTGCACGAAAAAGAGGAAGTCTTAGGTACCCAAGAAAGTTTTCTTGGCTAGTGCTGTGAGTGATGCTCTTACCCAATCTTTACCACAAAAACGAAAGGACCCTGGCTGTCCTACGATTTCTATTACCATTGGGGATAAGAACATCAACCGCGCACTATTAGATCTTGGTGCCAGTGTTAACCTGCTTCCGTACTCAGTATACGAGCAATTAGGCGTAGGAGAGCTGAAACCCACGCACTGCACTCTCCAAATGGCCGACCGATCGATCACCCATCCTAGGGGTGAGCTAGAGGATATGTTAATCAAATTCGGGGACTTCATATTCCCCGTTGACTTCATTGTATTATACACACAGCCTGTAGCTAACCCCCGGAATCAAATTCCGGTGATACTCGGTCGCCCATTCCTTGCAACCTCAAATGCTGTGATCAATTGTCGCAATGGTTCGATGAACCTCTCTTTTGGAAACATGACAATTGAACTCAACATTTTTAGGTTGGGGAATCAGCCCTCCGAACCTAATGCTCATATACTGGACGTTTGCTCAATCCAGGAGATCACCCCTGAAGAGTGTGAATTCGAGGAGTTTCTGTTTGATCACGATAACCTTGACGCCACTAGCGCGTTCCTTTTCGAACCTGCTGTTGTTTCTGCGCCCGACAACGACTACGAGTGTTTCACGTTCTCGAACGATCTTAGCCGCTCACAACCCGAGTTTGAATCCTTCGAATTTCCGGATGAGTTACCTGAACCATCCAACTCGGTCGCTTACACTCGTTTTGAACCTTTGCTGGAGTCCTTTGAGTTCGAGACCTCTTCACCAATCTTGCCTTCCATCGTTTCACCTCCAACGCTCGAACTCAAGCCTTTGCCGTCTCACCTTAAGTACGCTTACTTGGGTGAGAACGAGACCCTCCCGGTTATCATCTCGGCTTCTCTAGCTCCCGAGCAAGAGAAAGCCCTTCTTGCGTTCTTGCACAGCAATAGGCAAGCTTTTGGCTGGTCCATGGCGGACATCAAGAGGATTAGTCCCCTGATCGTTGAACATCACATTCATCTGATGGATGATGCCAAACCAGCCAGGGATCCACAAAGACGGCTCAATCCAGTCATGAAAGAGGCTGTGAAGAAGGAGATCGTAAAATGTTTGGATAGTGGTATCATTTACCCTATCTCTGATAGCCAGTGGGTTAGCCCCATTCACGTTGTCCCCAAGAAATCAGGTATAACGGTCATCACTAACGAGGCGAACGAGTTAATCCCTACTCGCACCCAAACTGGGTGGCGAGTATGCATCGATTACAGAAAACTCAACGCCGCAACGCGGAAGGACCACTTTCCGCTACCTTTCATTGACCAAATGCTTGAACGATTGGCCGGACACGAGTACTACTGCTTTCTTGATGGCTACTCCGGCTATAATCAAATTCCCATCGCCGAAAAAGACCAGGACAAGACCACATTCACTTGTCCTTTCAGCACGTTTGCATATCGTCGCATGCCCTTTGGGTTATGCAATGCGCCCGCTACCTTCCAGCGGTGTATGATGGGAATCTTCTCAGACATGGTGGAAAAATTTCTGGAGATCTTCATGGACGATTTCTCCATCTTCGGCGATTCCTTCAACGAGTGTTTGCTGCATCTTGACGCTGTCCTTACCCGATGTAAGGACAAGAACCTCACTTTGAATTGGGAGAAGTGCCACTTCATGGTGCGCGAAGGTATTGTCTTAGGACATATCATCTCGCAAAATGGCATAGAGGTTGACAAAGCAAAGATTGAGGTCATTTGCAATATCCCTCCTCCCAGATGCGTCAGAGACATCCGAGCCTTCCTTGGCCATGCCGGTTTCTATAGACGGTTCATCAAGGACTTTAGCAAGATTGCTAGGCCCTTGACTCTTTTGCTGGCCAAGGACACGCCATTCGACTTCAACTCGAGCTGTGTGACTGCGTTCGAGTCATTGAAAAGCTCACTCACTTCTGCTCCCATTCTTTCTTCACCTGACTGGACGCACCCATTTGAGATTATGTGCGATGCATCCGACTTTGCCATTGGTGCTGTCCTTAGACAACACATCAACAAGATGCCGCACGTAATCTATTATGCGAGCCGAACCCTGAACGACGCCCAACTCAATTATACAACAACTGAGAAGGAATTCTTAGCTGTTGTATTTGCTTTAGAAAAGTTCAGGCCCTACCTCATCCGCTCTCCAGTCATTGTCTACACAGACCATTCTGCTCTGCACCATCTTTTTGCGAAGAAAGATGCAAAATCTCGTTTAATACGTTGTATCCTCTTGCTTCAAGAGTTTGACCTTGTCATTAAGGACAAACGAGGATATGAAAACGTAGTTGCCGACCATCTCTCACGACTTCCTTCTTCGCCTTCGCTTCCAATTCCGATCAACGATGTTTTCCTGGATGAACAGCTCTTGACAGTATCTTGCGAACCCTGGTTCGCAGATATTGTGAACTATTTGGCCACAGGATTACTACCGACTGAATGGTCAAGTCAGGACAGACTTCGCTTCTTATCCCAAGTAAAACACTTTTACTGGGACGAACCCTATCTGTTCAAGTACTGTCCCGACCAGATTATTCGTCGGTGTGTCCCTGACGATGAATTCAAGAGTGTGCTGTCGTTTTGCCATGATCAAGCGTGTGGCGGGCATTTTGGCCCCAGAAAGACTGCTGAGAAGATCTTGCAATGTGGTTTCTACTGGCCACAACTCTTCAAAGACGCTCATGACTATTGAAAGACTTGCTCCCGGTGCCAACACTTGGGCCGGATATCCCGGAGGAACGAGATGCCGCTCCAACCAATCTTGGTTGTGGAGATTTTCGATGTTTGGGGGATAGATTTCATGGGGCCGTTTCCCAGCTCTTTCGGGAACTTGTACATCCTTCTCGCTGTTGATTACGTCTCTAAGTGGGTCGAGGCTGTGCCCAGCCGAACTAACAACAACAAGGTTGTCGTTAGGTTTCTTAAAGAAAACATTTTCTCCCGGTTTGGGCACCCCCGAGCGATCATTAGCGACAATGGAACTAATTCTGCAATAAGACTTTTGAGGCCTTGATGAGGAAATATTCCATTAATCATAAGCTCTCTACGCCCTACCACCCCCAAACCTGTGAGCAGGCCGAAGTTTCAAATCGGCAAATCAAGCAGATACTGGAGAAGACGGTTTCCAAGAACCGTAAGGATTGGTCGCTGAAACTCACTGATGCCCTTTGGGCATTTCGAACCGCTTATAAGACCGATCTTGGCATGTCTCCCTATCGTCTTGTGTACGGAAAAGCTTGCCACCTACCTGTCGAAATAGAGCATCGCGCATTTTGGGCGATAAAAGAACTGAATCTGTCTCTTGAAGATGCGGGCAGCCATCGGAAGCTGCAGTTGAACGAATTGAGCGAGCTTAGGGATGAGGCTTACGATAACGCAGTTGTGGTTAAGAACCGAACGAAGGTGTTTCACGATAAACACCTTTTGCGCAAAACTTTCGTACCTGGTCAACAGGTACTGCTTTACGACACCCGGCTACACTTCCATCCAGGAAAGCTCAGATCTCGCTGGAAAGGGCCGTATTTTGTGCGGAATGTGTATCCGCATGGCGCTGTGGATTTGGAGAATCCAAAGGACGGTTCAATTTTCAAAGTGAACGGACACCGACTAAAACCGTACCTTAGCGCCGAACCAACAGAGGAGCTCCTGGTCTTACAGGAGCTGGTTTACCCTGCATGATCTTCCTCTGCCTACCACCAAACTTCGGTTATCCAGCCAAGAACAGTGGACACTGTTCCAAATAAGTTTGGGGGTATGTATATACCATTTTGTATATTTGTGGATTTTCTTTTCCATTTTTGCCCTTTTTCTTTTCTTTAAAAATAAAAACAAAAAAAAATATGTGTATATCTAACCGACAATTTTGACCCTTCAACCGATCTCTCCATGCAACGACAGTGAGGACACTGTCCAGTTTAAGTTTGGGGGTACGCTTGGTACGCATTTCTAACCTTCGCATTCATATGTATATTTTGCATCTGCATACTAAAATCCATAAAATCCATAAAAATCTGAAATTTTTTTAAAAATATAAAAACTTTTCTGTCAAGTTAGCTACTGAGAAAACTCTGATTCAACATTTCGACGGTTTTGTTTGATAAGATAAGAATAACTAAATCTTATGTTTAGATTTTTGAAAACCTGAAAGATAACTCTCTTTTGAAGTTAACTATAGCTGATATACGTCTTTACATCACACTACACATGTTGTGAGTTTTGGAAATTAGATGACAAGTCTTTTATGTCTAAAAACTTTTAAATAGATCAATGATTTTCTGAGGATCAAATAGGTTTGTTCTGAAATAAGTAATACCAAGAATAGTTTATGAAGTGAGTGAATATGAAGGAATGTTATTGATGCCTTAATTGGAACTAAGTCTGAAAAATAACCCATCTGGAACTTGATTGGAATGATTACACACCGAACCCACTAAACACGTCTTTTATCCAAAAAAATAATTGAACTGCCGGTTATGTCTCCGTTCGTATTGATTCATCATGATTTTCACGCCAAATTGTCTTTTGTTTTTGGACCTAGGTAACTTGAGTAATTAAGTCCGCTGGGGTGTTTCTACACCTAATGCCCTAAAGCCAACTGGTATGGGTGCATTGGCCCAAAGCTCGTTAAGAAGCCTAGAAAGTCCAGCTTAAAACAAAGTCAAGCAAGTGTTCTCTCCGAGTTAAAATTCCTAACAGATCTTTATGTGAGAATAATCTTGACAAAAGACAGGATTTTATAAAAAATATTTCTAGCGGAGCTATGAAGGTTTTATTCTATGATAAAGACTATTGCACGTTCACAGAGGTGTGTATGAAATGAAAACAAGAAAAAGGTGGAGTGAAAAATAAGACCTAGTTTCCTGTTAAGGAAGATAGAAATTCTGAAGTTGAAACCTTACTGGAAAACGAAACTTGAAAAATGCTTAACTCTTTATAAAACTTATGTGATCCTTTCAAAATTCTTATCTGGGCTTTATCGTGTGACATGATGACTTTATTCGACCCTTCTGGAACTTAACGACACTATTTGCACTACACGTAAAGACATATAGAATCTTAAGTTAAATAAGAAGAGAGATGTGAAAAATAAAGGTTCGATAGTCTAGACTTAGGATAATAGAATTGTTATTTTCTGAAACAAAATTTTAGGGTTTGAATCAAAGTTATTTTGCAAAACTAGCTTGACCGGATTTTGTGGGTAGTATCCGCTGAAAACCCTCAGGAGACAACACTCCTCCTACTAGGGACATCTAGAGGTTTAACGGCTTGTTGCACATGCTCAGTGCAATCGCGTTCCCTGCGAAAGTCAGGTTAGGAAATTTTTGTGAATAAATTGGCTTTGCTCGGGACGAGCAAATGATAAGTTTGGGGGTATTTGTTCATATCAGATTTTTGCATTTTTATACCGCCCAATTTTTATCATATTGCTTATCGGTAGGTACTCTTGAGCCATGTTTGCTAGTCAATTGCAGAATACAGGTTCTCGGCTCTAAAAGGTGAAATTCATGGAAAAGCACGACAATTCCGGATTACTGCCAACCACAGATGAAACACGGGTCTCCGCTCTCTATCCATATGTTGCCACACACCGGTTCGAGAGAGAAAATGGCAAATCGATTGTCATTTTCATGCACAAGGCTCAATGGCAACACAAGATCCAAGAAATCTACGCGGAGCTCGAGGAAATCATGACAAAAAAGATCCACATCCAATCACCTTTTGACTTGCTGAAATTCTGGACAACTTGTGGAGAGATTCTGAGAAAAAAAGTGTACCAAACTGATCCAAACATCAACACTAAGAAGCACAAAAAATACGAGGATCCAACTCCTCTAAAGCGCCGCAGTTCCGCGGCATTAGCATGCTTAGGCCGTGGAACCGCGGCCGTACGGTCTCCTCAGTTGACGAAACTTCAGGGTTATTTTGGTCTTTTCATGTAGAGGCAGAATTTTGCCCTAGATTTCCAGTTCCCTGCCTATAAATAGCCCAGAACCTTGTGAAGCCAAGGGTGCTTGATCTTGTATTTTAGGTTTTAGAATACTTGTTGTTCTTCTTCCTCTTCTCATCTCTTCTCCATTGAAAAACTTGTAGTGAGCTTTTGTGAGTGAAGAATGATGAATAAAGAAGTTCTTTTTGTTATTATACTTGTCTTGCTCTTGTTATGTTAATTGCTTGTAATCTTTAATTGATAAGTAGTTGTTGTTATTTATTGTTGTTTCTTTCTTTTCTCTTTTCCTTTATCCTTAAACAACCATGATGCTTACGCTTGATCCTTGCCGAGGTGAGGTCGCAAATAGCTAGTTGTTATCTTTTAATCTCCTTCTTTCTATCTTCCTCTTTTGTTTTATTTTCTTTTCCGTATAATGGGTGAGTAGTTTCATACTTGTTAGGGTAGGATAAGGGAAGTTTGAGAGAAGGAAATCTCTCTCACTCTTTCCTTGCCCAACATCTTAAATCGACTCCCGTTAATTGAACCACAATCCGCTCCCTACGGCACCCTATCCTACATGATAGCGGTAATTCCGTAGTGAGACCGGTTGTGGTTGAATTAACCGGAGGTTATGGCTAAGAGCCAAGAACGGACGGACAAGCACCAAAAGGAAGAACTTAAGCGTTGGAAAGCATAGCTTATACTCGCAAGTTCCTTCCTAGTCGTGCTAATCCCCGTTGTTGCCGATTATCGTAACACCGATATTAAGAGTGGCAACGAAAGAAGTGAGCGACTCCTAACTCAAACTAACCTAATCCTAACCCTAACAAGCTGTCTTTACATATCATTTTAACACTTAGTTAATCACAAATAAATCTGGAAAATTGGACTTAACTCGTTAAAGCACATAGAAAAAGATTCCCATCTCCCTGCGGACAACCCGTACTCAACCGGCTAGCTACAAGCGAAACCGTTTTGATTGCGGTAATTAACTAAACTTGAACACGCAGAATCCCTACCAATCAGACAACGATGAGGAAAATGACTCATCAGAAGAAACTGAATACTATATAGCAAGTTGCCACATGGTTTCCCATTCGTCGTTAAAGGACGAAGAAACGGGGGACGGGATCGGCGCTAAAATCCCTGGCATAGCCAGAAGACCCGATCGATAGGCTGTTAAACGAAGCCTTTCGAAAAAGCAAAGCTGACCGAGAACGCGAAATAGCCATATACGAAAAGGCTAAGCGTCAACGTCAGGATGAAGAAGCTGCAGCAAGGATGATTCGTAAAGTACTCCAACCAAATCAAAGCATACATGCGACAAATAAGAGCAGGATCAAGGCAGAAACACAGTTCGCCAAAGCCCTGTCAATGGGGATGAAGCTGCCACCTCTCGTAGGAAATACTCCCAGAGTCATATGCCTCAACAGAGAGGATTCACATCCAAACTACTGCCTATATCATCGGAGGATTACCCACCCCACCGAGGAATGCAGTACCTTCAAGAAGTGGTGGCAAGGATACATTTCCCATCAAAAACACGTCAAGAGGATGAAGCACGAAGCTTGTCGATGGCAAAAAGGTGCGACAGATGCGCGTTAAAAAATGAATGGAAATTGTCATATGGTTGATACCAGTTCGGAAGGGGGGAACCCAGGTTCTTACTTTCGGGAGCGATTCTGAGGACGAAATACCCCTCCGCCCTCTCTTCAGAGACTCCACATCCGAAAAAGAAGAGGAGAAGAAGAACTGCGAGAATATTCAGTTGCATAACCGCACGCTGCCTGAAAAGAGCCTCGGACCTATAAACAAAGGTTTGAGCAAATGAAAAAAAAGGAAAGAAAAAATCCCTGAGGAAATTGCCCTCGATGATGGAGTTGTCAAAGATCTCGCAACAAGGGGCCCGCCTAAGAAAAATAAGGTGGATTACAATGTCCTAGCATATCTGAGGAGAATACCCTCACAGCTGAGCATATTGGATGCTCTCCACTTGTCCAAAGTGGCACGAGAGTCTCTGATCAAGGCATTACAAGATCCCGATCAGTTCCATGCTTTCCTTACAGAAGAGAAGATGAAAGATGAACTGGCAGAGGTCCACACGGCTGACATTACATTCAGCGATGAAGATCTCTTCCTCGGTACGTGCAAACATAACCGCCCGTTATACGTCACCGGGTAATGCCACGACATCTAGATAGGGAAAATCCTTGTCAACAACGGATCTTCCGTCAACCTTCTCAATGTGAGGGTGCTGAAGGAGATTTGCATGAACATTTGGCAATTGGCCCGAGAAAAAATTACAATCTCCGGGTTTGGCTCACAGTCGTCACGGACACTTGGGTCCGTAATACTGATTTTATGCTTCGGCTTGCGCATCACTGACATCAAATTTCATGTCATTGACCCCAGGACTTGCTATAACGCTTTGCTCGGCAGGCCCTGGTTGCATGAGTACAACGTCATCTTTTCTACACAACATCAGTGTATGAAGTATTTCAAGGACGACTTAGAATGCACTTTCAGAGGGGAGCTAAATCCATTCTCCGTAAACGAGGTTCGGAAATATGAAGAAGTAAAATACTTCCTACCAGACTTCGAAGATACAGAAAGGTGTCATAAGCCGGAGGATAAACAGAAGTCCGTCGCCACTATCCCGATATTTAGGAGAGATTCCAAGGAAGATGAAGAAATGGTCTACTCGGGGAAACTCCAGAAAGAAAACAACATTCCCGGACCATCTACCCCTATTTTGGTCTCTGGCAGCGACTCTGAGGACAAGGCCAACGCAGTGTTCTCTATCTGCCCGTCAGTGCAAACCCTCGACAAAGCAGATCGGAGTCTGCAAATCACAATGGCTCCGCCTTGGCACTAAAAGGAACTTGATGCGCTTGATACATACAGCGTACAAGAACTACAGACTTTCTACATCCTTCCTAGGCAAAGAGTTGAAAAGGCGATCATCTTCTACCAATCTATGGAGACCAAAGTAGAAAAAGAAGTCTGGTATGGTGCTGATTTTGCACTCGACAGACTTCAAGCAATCTGTCTGCCAGGATACTACGCAGAGAGATTGAAAAGGCTGTTGAGAGGCCAAGGTGTACCCCTCGAACAAACTTTTCGACAAGCCCAATTCTACAAAAAGATTTAGGAAATTTCCGGAACTCAGCGAAAAATGCCTAACGGGAAGATAGAGACAACTGGGCTCGGATACATTCGGTCTAAGAAACAAGAGCAGTTTTATAGCTGCCGTATCATAAATAGCTCCAGCAAAGAGGAAAGCGCTCTTCCAAATGGCCGTTACGTTGAAACAGAGCGAAACCCCGCTCTAAGAACGTTAAGTCTGTCGCTCGAAAAACAAATAGACAAGCTAATTAGAAAAACTTGTCAAAAGAACCGAGACAATCACGGCCGCGAAATGGCCATTTATGAAAAGGACAAAACGCAACGCCCCAATCAGCAATCGGCGAAAAAGGAAGACTATAATTCTCTTCATCCCCGGCCCACTGTATGTCCTTGTGAAAAAGGAAAATCCCGAAATAGAGGCAAAAACAGGGCAAAGAACACAAACAACGTTCGAAAACAACAAAGCGGACCCAAGAAGCCGTGCAATCGAGAAAAGGTCGATTGGAACCCTTCCTTTATAAAGAAGATGGGTAGAGAATACTCTTTCCCCCAAGACAAGATGAGGAAAATATTCAACCTTGTCGTGAAGTATCAAATGATGACACTTCCAGAATCTCGGCACCCCGAATAAATAAACGAGGTTCATGATTATTGCTCTTATCACTGAGCAATAGGTCATCCTCTTGAAGACTGCTGCACCTTCAAAGACTGGGTAGAAAACTAGTATCAACTAGGCAGGTTCGCTTTATCCGATAGCTAGAAGGTATCCCAGCCGCAAAAGCACGAGCCAAAGAGGACCTATACCGTAAGGATAGGACCAGCTCAACATTAAGAATGGATGCGAACTCGTACATGCCATATGATAACACTCTCAAAGGAAGGAGGGCATGAGACTATGGATGACCTCTGCATGTGCTTCGCAAATGAAGATGAGGTGATCTCCGAGTTTCCACCAGCACCAAAAGGGCTGGAAGATACGATACACACCACGGCATATAACCTAAGAAAAATTGACTTAGGGACGGAAAATGATCCAAGGCCAACGTTCGTTAGTGAGCTATTATCTGAAAAACAGGTAGCTACATTAAAAGACGTGCTCTTGCAATATAAAGACCGCTTCGCATGGAACTATTCCGAGATGCCGGGTCTAGATCCAAAGGTGGAGGTACATAAATTGGCCATATCGCCTGACATAAAGCCAATCAAACAGGCGCCGAGAAGGATGCGACTCGAACTCGAGATGAGTATCAACGCTGAAGTTAAGAAATTAATCGACTTTGATTTCATCCAAGAAGTTCAATATCCCGACTGGATCACTAACATTGTTCCGGTGATGAGAAAAATAGGACGGTGCACATCTGCGTGGACTTTCGGGACCTCAACTAAGCTTGTCCGAAGGATGATTTCCCAGTACCTTTTACCGAGCTAATGATCGATAACACGTCCACCCATGAGGTCTTCTCCTTCATGGATGGATCTTCAGGATACAATCAAATAAAAATGCATCCAGAAATCAAAAGCATACCGCCTTCCGGACTCAGCTGGGCATATTTTGCTATAAGGTGATGCCCTTCGGTCTAAATAACGCTGGCACTACCTACCAAAGGGCTATGACAAAGATCTTCGAAGACCCCATCCATGAGATCGTCGAATGCTACATCGATGACCTTGTGGTTAAAAGAAAATCTCATGAGCAACATTGGGAACATCTAAAAATAGCGTCCCGACGTATTCGGATGTATAATCTGAAGATGAATCATCTAAATTGCGCGTTTAGGGTCTCCTCAAGAAAATTACTATAATTCATCATATGGCACCGGGGTATCGAAATCAACCCTTCAAATATCAAGGCGATTATGGAAATGCCCATGCCGAGAACCCTCAAACAATTGCGGTCTCTTCAAGGAAAGCACAGTTATATCCGGCGGTTCATAGCCAACCTCTCTGGAAAATGCCGTCCCTACAGTCATTTGACGAAGAAGGGGACCCCGTTCGTCTAAGATCAAAATTGCCAAAATGCACTAGACGAAATCAAGCAATACCTGCAAAATCCGCCGATATTGACCGCTCTGGTTAAGGGAAAACCCCTTATCCTATATACAACAGCCCTTGAGGGTTCTCTAGGCGTGCTATGGGCACAAGAGAATGATCAGGGAAAGGAGAGAGCTTTGTACTATTTGAGTCGAGTTCTTCTGGGGGCAGAAAACAACTACTCCCCCATCGAAAAGCATTGCCTGACACTGATCTTCACGATAACGAAGCTCAAACATTACGTCTTGGCACATGAGCTTCATCTCATATCAAAGGTTGATCCTCTCAAATATCTGATGTCAATGACCATATTAACAGGAAGGCTTTCCAAATGGGCTATACTCTTGATGGAGTTCTCGATAATGTAACGACCCCTCAAAGCAGTGAATGGCTAGGCATTTGCTGACTTTCTCACGAAGAATCCGATATCAGCCGACTACCCCTTAAATTGTGAGTTGCCGGATGAAAATGCGTTCGACCTAATTGAAGGAGAGAAAGAAGAAAATGATTCCCAATGGGAACTCTACTTCGATGGAGTATCTTCTACGAAGAGGCGAAAGCAAAACACCACCATATCAAAGCCAGGGTGGGCCTTATCTTCGTGACTCCGCAAGGAAGGATATTGTGTTACGCCCTGTCCTTAACAGAGCCAAGGACTACTAACGAATATGAATATAAAGCTTTGATAGCAGGTCTCAAGATCGCTGTCGACATGGGAATCAAAGACCTCCTCATATATGGAGACTCCCAGCTGATCGTTAGCCAAGTAAATGGCGACTATCAGATATACAAACCAGAGCTGATAAAGTATGGCGAAAGAGTGCAGCAACTGCTGACACAAATCCACTCCTACATCCTGGAGAGTATACCATGTGCAGAAAATAATAAAGCGGACAAATTGGCCAAATTGGCTAAGGAACTAGCCGATGAAGACCTCGATGACGTAAGGATCATTGTACAAAGACGCAAGGTTCTCACGCCAATAAACATGTCTTCAGAAGACCTAATAGAACCATCCGATGGAAAAGAAGCGACCGAACAAGTAGCCCTTCAAATAGGGGACGAAGAAAAAGTCAAGGATTGGAGGAAGCCTTCATAGACTACTTCAAATCCCAACAAACGCCCAAAAATGCGTCGTTTAGATATCAGCTCATGAAACAAGCTCTGTCCTTCGCCTTCGTCTATGATACTCAATATAAGAGATCGTTCGACTGTCTGTGGCTAAGATGCCTGGGACCAGAGGAAGCAGAGAAAGTCGTTCAAGAAACTCACAACGGACTCTGCGGTTCTCATCAAGCTGGGCCAAAGATGAAGCTGAAGATAAAAAGAATGGGTTACTATTGGCCCACAATGATTCAGGACTGTCTCGAATATGCGAAGCAGTGTCACTCGTGCCAAATTCACGGGGACTTCATCCACCAGCATCCAAATCCGCTACACCCAACAGTAGCTAGCTGGCCTTTCAAAATATGGGGAACCGATATAATTGGCCCCAATGAACCGGCATCGTCCAAAGGACATCGGTTCATACTGGCAGCGACCGACTACTTTTCTAAGTGGGTAGAAGCAGTACCACTAAAGGAGGTAAAGACGGAGAATATCCTCCATTTCTTCAGGACACATGTCATCTATCGGTTCAGTACTCCGCGATGAATTATCTCGGATAATGGACCGGCCTATAGAAGCCATAAAATCAGCCGCTTCGCACAACAGTATAAAATAGATTGGAGATACTCTTCAGTCTATAATCCTCATGTCAACGGTCTAGTTGAAGTTTTCAACAAGACCTTGACAAAGATTATAAAGAAAACAGTGTCCAGAAACAAAAGAGACTGGCACGAAAGGCTGTATGAAGCTCTCTGGGCGTACTGAACAACGTTCAAAACGGCTGTGAATACAATACCATACCCGTTGGTATTCTGCACGGAAGCAGTGCTTCCCCTAGAAATAGAACTCCCTTCTCTACGAGTAGCGGTTCGATACGAGCTGACAGATGAAGAAAATGCTCATCTTCGGCTTGAGGAGCTCGATGCCCTCAATGAAACAAGCTTTATAGCAAAACAAAATCTGGAAGCTTACAAAGAGAGAATGACACGGTCATATGAAAAATTGACCATGCCGAGTACATTCCGCCAAGACGAACTCGTGCTAGTCGTCAAAAGACCAATGGTCCCCAATCGTGCAAAACGGGGGAAGAGCCAAATTATGAAGGCCCATATATCATAAATAAGGTCTATCAAGGTGAAGCTTACCTGCTCATAGATATGCATGGCGAAAGACCCTTCCGGCCAATAAACGGTCGATTCCTCAAAAAATACTACGCTTGACGAGTCACGACTTAGGTCAATGATAGATGACGAAGCACGTGTCCGCTCGCTATATTCCTGAGTCAGAACTCTGAGAGTAGCACAAAAAAAACGTCCACAAGAGAAATGGGCATGGATGAAAACACGAAAGGGCGCCGTGAGTAAAAACAGCAGGGCTACCGGCGAGCTTGTGAAAACCCGGAAGGGCACAATCTCGTTTCAAAAAAAAACAGTACGTCCATAAGCGAAATGGGCACGGATGAAAACCAGAAAGGGTGCCGTAAGTGAAAACAGCAGGACTGCCAGCGAGTTTGTAAAAATACGAATAGGGCGCAAACTCGTAAAATAACAAATTCATGTGCACTTGCAAGGTCCTCTCGACTTTGTGAGGAGAAAATACCTGCGTGAGATCCTTACCACTCACAACGGAGCAACACACTTAGGAATCCTCATGATTCCTAAGGAGAAATTACACTTACGGGATCCTCACGACGCGTAAGGAGAATTCACCTTATGAGACCCTCACGATTCATAAGATTAAAAAGCCTTAAGCTACAGGGATCTGAACCTGTTCTTAAGCCATCATATCACCCAAGTTGCCCTACAGGCGGTCCAATATTGACCTTTATATACAATCCATGGGCACGAATAAATATTCCCTTACCAAGTTCTACCAATGGCGAGAAATATCCCATATGGTGAATGACACTTGTAATTTCTCTCGACTTATAAAGAGAAAGCACTTTTGTAAGATCTTTACGACTTTCAAGGGAAAACACCACTTAGAAGTCCTCACGACTTCTAAGGAGAACATACACCTACGAGATCCTCATGACTCGTAGGGAGAATTACCTTTATGAGACACTTACAGCTCATAAAATCAAAAAGCCTTAGTCGACAGGATTCTAACCCTGTTTGCTAAGTCACCTTTGTTCAAATCAATAAAGGCAAATGATGATTCGCTCCTGGTAATATTCCAGTCGTAGCGATGCTGATGCCTAAAAATGTGCCAAACTTTAAGTCCTCTCACGGCAAATGATGATTCGCTCCTACCAATATTCCAGTGGTAGTGATACTGATGCCAAAATTAGTATCAGGACCCAAGTCCCCGACCCGCAACAAAATCAGCGAGCAAAAAAATATAAGCATATGAAACAGCCGAAATGTTTGGACAACTCGCAATAAAAAATAACGAGTAAAAAAACGATATAGCTGGAATGGTTGGGCACCGCGATAAATAGTCGAAATGATTGGGCAATCGCGACTTTCGCGACATAAAAGATGAAAAGATAGAGCATCACTGAAAGAAATAAAAAAATGAAATGATACTTTTCTGTCCTGCAAGTATGCCCATATTGACTCTTGTATATGATCTATGAGCACAAATAAAAGAAAAGGGAACCATATTTTCCCTCCAAGCTCCGTCAAAGGGAGAGCCAGATCTCGACGGTACATATACAATCTAGAGACTATCTCTGTATCCCCCTCATCATTCCAACAGGGGTAGAAACAACAATCAAATGAAAGTGAAGCGACAAAAAAATTCTAACTTCGGATCTTAATGGCAACATCTACAGCCTAGAGATCAGATCGATGTACTTCTCATACCAGCAGGATGCAGACGCAACGTCAACAAAGGCCCAAAGGTCAAATCAAAAGTTGAGTAACGGCAAAATCCTAACTCCAAGTCTCAACGGTACATATACAACTTAGAGACTATCACAACGTTCACTCTCATCTCAGCAGGATGCGGACGCGACTATCAAATGAAATTGGAGCAATGGTATATTCCTATCTCCGGACTTCAATTGCAGTACATACAGCATAGAAGTCCTACAGATGTCTACCCTACTTCAGCAAAGGAACGACACGGCATCGTTAAAACAAAAATGAAGTGACGGCATATTCCTAGATTTAGGTCTCGACGACAACTCATATAAAGCCTAAAAGACTATCGGAGATCATCTTATACCAGAGCGGAGTGGTTATGACTCATCGAGGCTCCAAACTAAGCCTAAGCTCAAGTAAAAAGTATCATGGCAAATTCCTAAGGTTTGCTCTTCCGATGGTAATATGACCTAAGGAGATTACTTGAAGATGTATTTTCTATCCCCCGAAGGGATCAGAGACACGACTGTCGTGGGGCTACTCGAACAACAGCTTGAGGACTGCTTATCGAGAAATATATCAGCCAACGCGACGGTACCACAGACTCAAACCCTACTACCACAAACCTAACGGACCTGTGTCATAAAGAATGGAGGTTATCTGCATATAACGTTAGGACAAGTTTGCCTATAAACCCAACGGGGGTAAACTAAAAACACTCTGAAATGAGTACATAAACTAGAAACTCCGAAATAAGTGATTAAACTAGAAACTCCGAAATGAGTGAATAAACCACGTACTCCGAAATGAGTGAATAAACTACAAACTCCGAAACGGGTGAATAAACTATAAACTCCGGAACGAATATATAAACTACAAACTTCGAAATGAGTATATAAACTAAAAACTCCGAAATGAGTATATAAACTACTTTACGCCAAATCAAGACATCAAAGGATAGAGAGGTGAAAACATGAAATAAAATATTTCTTTTATTCATAAATCAAAATGAATACAAGATACAAAAAAAGAGAGAAGAAAGAAAGATATACAGCGACAATTTTTTAGGACGGCGGGTGGTTCAATAGGCCGGCGAGATCGTTATTTTTCCGCCAGACCTCCGCCTTAAGCTCTAGCAACGCTGCAAGTTGAGTCCCTGCTTGTGCTTATTATTGTTAGTATTGGCTATAGTGCCCTCAAGGCCATTATCGTAATCGTAGTTAGGTGATTATGATGATTGAGGGAGGACCTATACCAGTAGAACAGTCTTACCCGAGATGATACTATGCTATCTGGTTTGATTTTATCATCATGTAAATGTTGATAGAGCCTATAGAATTCTTACTTGACTACCAGTATTATGATGGCGATCATATACGTAGGAGCTGGGGGTCTATAAGAACATCCTTAAATGTCCCTAGTCACGGGAGTATCGAGACTGGGCATCGATACTCCAGTGTAGACTGGTGTATACTGATCGAGACCCCGATGAGGGGTGGTGGCCAGGTCTCACAAGCCATTAGTGTTAGTTTGTTCACCTAAGATAGTATACAGGTGCTCATTGCATTATGAGTACACTGGACGGACTCGCCGAGAATATGCTAGTTGGTATTATACCTATTGTCAGATAGCAGTTCCCAATTGACATGTGTACAGGTTAGTCTGTCGACCTGAGATTGTCATTTGTCTCGTGTGAGTTCCCACTGTGCTTTAATCACTACCTTACCACAGCTCAAAGGAGTCGTGCAAACTGGTTTTAGTTGTGTATAGTCCCGAGCCACATGGAGGAAGTGAGCGGATCGTCGGGGATTCGCCTCTCCCGGTATTGGGGGTTGATGTCCCGTTGTGCACGGGTGGCCATCACCAGAAATCCTCGGTCGGGGTATACAAGAATTACCGATCCAAGATTGATAGTTTCTCAGGTGGTGATGGGTTACATACCGACATGAATTATCGCGTTATTAGGGGTCTGACTTTATCCACCCCTAGACTCGATATGCGATACTCTTAGACGAACAAACCAGACTGTACGGATATTATCACTGTCAGGCTTAGTAGGAGTTCAAGATGAGTTTGCTCGTCAGCCTCCCTTTCGCTCAATACCTGGGTAGCCGTTACGTACAGCTAGTGCCGCCGACGTGCTTGTGGTTAAACCCACTGCCAGTGTATTGACGAGATTTTAGAGTCCCACACAGAGGATTTTCACGGTTCAGGCGATATGGTGTAGATGACGTATGTTGGTACATACAGGCGTCCGATTAAATATGTGTACAGGCTGCACAGATTTTAATCGGACGGTTGATAATACTAGCGGCTTAGGATTAAGCCGGATTATTAAATCAGGTTTTGATTTAATAATTTATATATGTATTTATATTCTAGTATTGTTGTTCACTATTCATTTTCTCTCTTATCTATTCGTATTTTTGTACGAATATGCGTATATGTATTTCGATACGTGTACCGGAAAGTATTCCGTATTTAATACGGAATAGCTTCTAGGAGTGGACACCTCATTTGTATGATTTTCTTTTTAGAAAATCATTTGTCTTACAACTGAGGTGGAGGGTGAGTTGGCATAAGCATGGCTTGAGGAATGTAGAAAGGTATGGGCTTGACTTTGTTTATTGGAAAATTAGAAAGATATTTTCATTGCATAAGAGAGAGAGGGGGGGGGGGAAGCCACTTATTCTTGGGGGCTTGCTTATTTTCATCACTCCACTTGATTTCTTCATTTTCTCACTCTCTCATTCTCACACCAAGAAAACACTTAACCATTTTCTTTAGTTGCTACATGTCTCCTCACCTCCTCTTCATCTTCTTGAGTTGCTCATGTAGTATTTGTGATGAGAGAAAAATCATAGTGACATATATACACCTCCACTCTCTATTGCTAGCAACCTTAGAGCGTCGGTTGCCTCGTTTCGCGAGGCCGGAGCTTGCGCCGTTTCCCTCAGGTGGATCATCGTAGATGGAGGAAGACCGGCAACCAAACTCGATCAAGGAGCCTCTTGGAGCTTGGGATGATGGTTGAAGGTCGAAGGACACGGATCGACTCGGTATAACCATTCTAACTTCTTAATATATATGCTAGCTAGTATATGGTTTAGGGTAGATCCGGGCATCGGGTAATGGTAGCGCCAGTTTAGTAAATTTTTGTTCCGCATTTGGCCACGGTTTGATGGCCGGGACGCTGCCGTCACCCAAAATGGTATCAGAGCCAACCATTAAACCCTAAGCTAGCTTGTTTAGACGATATTAAAGTAAGCAATTCCACTGCACCAATATTCCAGAGACTAAACCACACACAAAATACGAAGTCCTAACTCCCTATTAGGGCCGGTCAGCTCGGATTTTTTGACAATGTGCTCGGCCAAAAACAGGTGGAAGTGGTTCTTTTTTGGGGTGCAGTCTAGTGGTCACTTAAGTAGTCTTCTGCAGTTGCTCAAATAATTTTTGGAAGAATTTGAAAATCGACAGAGACTGGAATCTGCAGGGTATCATTTCGGGGGTGTTTCGATTTCGATACTTTAACACTGTTTGAATGTTTATCAGTACTTACATTACTATCTGCGACCGTGAATGTCATTCGAATGGTACAACTCATCTAATTGTTATACGTTCTTTTAGACGGGCTTGCGAACGTGACATTCACGTTTATGTTTTGTATTGTGCTGTATTGTGGTTGGATCATCGTGGTGGATTGCTTGAGTACAATGTTAGTACAGTTTAGTTTCATTTGTACATTTGATATTGCGGGGCGAGCGTCCGACATGTGGACTGCCATCACTGCCAGTTTGTACATATTATTTTCTTTTCTGTACTAGGACTATCCCATGGTGGAGTGCATGAGTAGCCGGGTTCTAGAGGGCAAAGGGTCCTCATCTCATAGCATTGAGACGGAGGGGACCTTACTCTAGAATTGGCAGGATATTTGCCGCACTTGTAGGGAGTATAGGTTGACCCACGGAGGGGTGCCCAAGTTACCGGATTCCGTGAAGTGCTGGGTGGCCGATTCACGTTGTTGAAAGGGGTTGCCTCACTTCTGGTTTTGGCGGGTAACTTGCCGCACTCGCAGGGGTCTAGGTTTTCATTGCACATGCTATCCACACGGTAGGGAACGTCGGGTCTCATTTGCGGCTCAAGTGAAACCCGGGGCTCCAGGATTAGCCACCATTTTGTGTTGTTTCTGTGATGCTTCTGTGATGTTGCTTTATATCATGCCTGGGATGATTGTTATATATATTTATATATATACTAGTGGATTTTGTATACGTTTTTCACCCACGCCAGTCCAGTCCCCACTCTCGTTAGTTAAGTAACCTAACAAGTGATGACGGGACCCAGTGGAGAATGCAGATGGCATATACGTACATCATATTTTCGTTCTTTTCTTGTGTGATTAATTGATGGGATTGCATAGATTATTATCAATGCAAGGATAAAAAAAACCTATATGACGTTTTTAGAACCAAGTTTTTTAAAAAACTGACATTACAGACGTTTTCTTTTGCTTTGCATAGTGGTATTCGGTTATGAATATCCAGCATCTCAATCGACGAGGCAAGTGCCGAGATCCCTCCACCGGGAGTGACCCCTTGGGCAAAATTTTGCGTCAGTGTAATAACTTCACTATAGTCATTTTCTTTTGCTTTGTATCATGGTATTCAGTTAGGAATATCCTGCACCTCATTCGACGAGGAAAGATCCGAGATCCCTTCACCGGGAGTGGCCTCTTTTGCAAAAGTTTTCACCACTATACATTTATAAAAACCACTTGGATTCCTTCAACGATATCAAGTTCATTACGTTAATGGTTTTTCGCCAAATACCAGCCGTAGCCCTCTGTCATTTCATATTAGTATTTCTTAGTATTCTTGCTACGTTTGTCGTTGCTATTCGCCGAGACGTAGTGTGCGCGGTAGCTCTGTAATGCTTTTTTGTCGCATGGACATGTGGATTGGTTTGGAAAGTCGTACGACTTTGTTGATTATTCGTCAAGGGTCATGCTGATTGGTTTAACGCAGTCAAAATAATGACGGGTTGAATTTGACTAGGACCTTTTGATTTGTTGGTTATTCGTCAAGGTCACTTGGGTCCTAGGGGTAAAAATCACATCGGGAGTTTTAAACATACAGGAAACTTGCCAGGCATGCGCATACCTTCTGGAGTATAGCAACTTGAGTGGCTTCCATCAAGTTATCATACGATGATAGTTGGATCCCGATTCCCACTGATGAGTAGGATTACTTCTCGGGTGATTTTAGATGATCCCGAATAATTCATTTTTTGGGTTTGGAGGAGAATTCGAGGAAACTGTGGGAGCCATCCTGATTAGATAAAGTGAATAACCATTCTGATCCAGGTTAGAGTGCACACTGAGTGTTTCTTTTCTCTCTCTTTGGCAGCGACCATGGCCTGACCCTAAACTAAAACTCATGAATCAAGTTAACCGAACCTTCTTAAAACACTTTGGATTTTCGGAATGTCACGGTGTCGCATATATCATTGCCACTTGTGTATCACATTTGCATTTCTCCAGAACACCCCGTATCATTACGAATATCCACTCCTATTGGATAAATCCATCGTATAGTTACATACTAACTCGAAGGAATTTGTTCTACATTCGAGGATGGATTCTGGTTCTGGAGAGATTGAATAAGATTATTCGGTTGTCTTTTCCCTTTACCTTCTCTCAGGTTGTGAGGGCTCGTAGGATTAGGAGAGCGTACACATATTGAGCTTATTGGATAGTCTTCCTTCAGACCATAGACAGGTGCCGAAAGGTGGGAAAGGAAGAAAACCAACTAGCCTAAAGGTGGTGTACAGAAGGTAACAAGTAAAGACATATAAAGGGATTAGAATAACGTCAAAGAAAATTGCGACTGAGTTATAGTTTTTCCCTCTTCTGAGTGACAGTATGTTGATACCGAGGAAGGCATGGCGTAGGATACTGATTAAGTTCAGTGGAAGATACAGTCTAAGAAGTTTGCCGGATTTGGAGTTCATTTGTGAACTGGGTCCCATCAGATATCCAGACAAACTCTAAGAAAATGTATTGCTCATTTCGGGAGATGGTTATTCTCCGCGAAGTTGAGATATAGAGAGATAAAGATAGAAACACAGAAGCGGGTCTACTCATTGAGTCTATTTCTCGAACACAATAGTTTCATAAACGATCTTTGCGAAAATGCTTAGTAGAGAAGTTGGGTGTTCGGTATCACACGGGCTGTGAGTATACGACATCGCAATAATTGGCCTTAAGTGCAAGTGGGAGATTGTTGGTTATAGTGCCCTCAAGGCAATTATCGTAATCGCAGTTATGTAATTATGATGATTGAGGGAGGACCTATACCAGTAGAACAATCTTACTCGAGATGATAGTATGCTATCTGGTTTGACTTTATCATCATGTACATGTTGTTAGAGCCCATAGGGTTCTTGATTGACTACCGGCATTATGATGACGATCATATACGTGGGAGCTGGGGGTCTATAAGCACATTCTTAAATGTCCTTAGTCGTGGGAGTATCGAGACTGGGCATCGATACTCCAGTATAGAATGGTGTATACGGATCGAGACCCCGACGAGGGGTGGTGGCTAGGTCTCACAAGCCATCGGCGTTAGTTTGTTCACCTAAGATAGTATACATGTGCTCATTGCGTTATGAGTACACTGGACGGACTCGCCGGGAATATGCTAGTTGGTATTATACCTATTGTTAGATAGTAGTTCCCAAGTGACATGTGTACAGGTTAGTATGTCAACCAGAGATCGTCATTTGTCTCATGTGAGTTCCCATTGTGCTTTAATTACTACACTACCACGGCTCAAAGGAGTCGTGCAAACAGATTTTAGTTGGGTACAGTCCTGAGCCACATGGAGGCAGTGAGCGGATCGTTAGGGATTCGCCTCTCCCGGTATTGGGGGTTGATGTCGCGTTGTGCACGGATGGCCATCACCAGAAATCCTCGGCCGGGGTATACGAGAATTACTGATCCAGGATCGATAGTTTCTCAAGTATTGATGGGTTACATACCGACACGAATTATCGCGTTATTAGGGGTCTGACTTAATCCACCCCCCTAGACTCGATATGTGATACTCTTAGACGAACAAACCAGACTGTATGGATATTGTCACTGTCAGGCTCAGTAGGGGTTCAGGATGAGTTTGCTCGTCGGCCTTCCTTTCGCTCAATACCTGGATAGCTGTTACGTATAGCTAGTGCCGCTGACGTGCTTGTGGTTAAACCCACTGCCAGCGTATTGACGAGTCTTTAGAGTCCCACACAGAGGGTTTTCACGGTTCAGGCGATATGGTGTAGATGACGCATGTTGGTACATACAGGTGTCCGATTAAATATGTGTACAGGCTGCACAGACTTTAATCGGACGGTTGATAATACTAGCGGCTTAGGATTAAGCCGGATTATTAAATCAGGTTTTGATTTAATAATTTATATATGTATTTATATTCTAGTATTATTGTTCACTATTCATTTTCTCTCATGAATATTCGTATTTTTGTACGAATACGCATATATGTATTTCGATACGTGTACCGGAAAATATTCCGTATTTAATACGGAATAGCTTTTAGAAGTGGACACCTCATTTGTATGATTTTCTTTTAAGAAAATCTTTTGTCTTATAAATGAGGTGGAGGGTGAGTTGGCATGAGCATGGCTTGAGGCATGTAGAGAGGTATGAGCATAGCTTTGTTTATTGGAAAATTGGAAAGATATTTTCATTGCATGAGAGAGAGAGAGGGGCGTCCACTTATTCTTAGGGGCTTGCTCATTTTCATCACTCCACTTGATTTCTTCATTTGCTCTCTCTCTCATTCTCACACCAAGAAAACACTTAGCCATTTTCTTCAGTTGCTCATGCCACATGTCTCCTCACCTCCTCTTCATCTTCTTGAGTTTCTCATGTAGCAATTGTGATGAGAGAAAAATTATAGTGACACATTCCTACACCTCCACTCTCCATTGCTAGCAACCTTGGACCGTCGGTTGCCTTGTTTCGCGAGGCTAAAGCTTGAGCCGTTTCCCATAGGTGGATCATTGTAGATGGAGGAAGACCGGCAACCAAACTCGATCAAGGAGCCTCTTGGAGCTTGGAATGATGATTGAAGACCGAAGGACACGGATCAACTCGGTATAACCATTCTAATTTCTTAATATATATGCTTGCTAGTATAGGGTTTAGGGTAGATCCGGGCATCGGGTAATGGTAGCGCCAGTTTAGTAAATTTTTGTTCCGTATTTGGCCACGGTTTGATGGCCGGCGCGCTGCCGTAACCCAACAATTGGTTTGAATAAAATCGATTCTCAAGCTCTTTCTCGACGGTCTTGTGGGTCTCGACCATTTCGCGTGTGAAAATGACAGCTTTATCAAGAACCACCACCTCCGTAATTGCCTCCTGAAGGACCCTCCAAATTTCATAGGCACGAGTAGTCTTTGTTTTAAGCTGGTTTTGATGTTCCCCCAAAGCCTTCTAAGCCAACTCCCTTTCTGAAAACTTCCGATTGAGCCTTTACTCACAAGATTGAAGATTAGCCGCACACCGATTGATCCATCCACGCAAGATGTCCTTTATAGATAGGGTATCAGAGGGAAGGCGCATGCACTCAACTCTATATAGGGAAGCCTTTACTTGATGGCAGTATTCAACCTAAGTACGCACCAGTGCCTTGTCATGGTAAGTGGCAAGAAAGGACAAAGAAGCATTGGCTTTAACAGCAAATTCCTCAGCCATAACAGAAGTGCCAGCGTGAAGATCTTTAATGAGGGTTTCCAGTGAATGAGTGCTCTGTTTTGCCATCCTCTCAAACATACGTCTGGCATAAGGACCCGGCGGCCTGCAAATACGGTACTCTAGCGGAGTCATGGTTAGCAAAACTGTGAAGATACATGTATGGTTAGAAAACTTTCCGAACAGAGAATACGTAGAAGAACACCAGGGTTAAAGCGTCACTTACCCATGGCCACAGAAGGCAGATCTGAGAAGCCCCTAGGCCTATCAAGAACTTCAACTTCGTTATCAGCCTGTAGGACTGTGGTTTAAAATAAAAAAAAGGGGGCAGGTCAGTATCATTATGAAAATATGATACAGAAGGCAATGGAATAGCAAACTTGGCCGGAGGAAAGGACGATGCTCTGGGAGGTACAGCGTGTGGGGCCGCCATATTAAGTAGACGCAAGAAGATTTCTTTCGGAGAACGATCTACAATAGAAGATGCTAACTCCTGCAATTCTGAGAGAACGAAAGGATCAGACATATGGAAGGGTCGTTAAAATAAATATATATACAAGATTACCTTCGATACTTCGTCCATTCTGGACTGGAGGGATAGCAGCTTCAGTAATCTCCTCTGCACCTTCCAGTGCGTCACTGGAAATATTTACAGAGTCTATGGCAGGTCCGGAGACCATTCAGGGATAGCATCTTCAGTAATCTCCTCTACACCTTCCGGTGCGTCACTGGAAATATATATAAGATTACCTTCGATACTTCGTCCATTCTGGACTGGAGGGATAGCAGCTTCAGTAATCTCCTCTACACCTTCCGGTGCATCACTGGAAATATTTACAGAGTCTATGGCAGGTTCGGAGACCCCCGCTGAAGGAATAAAGGTCGTCACCGGAAGCTCCGAGGCACTATCTGGACTCGAAGCTGCGCCCGCCACAGAAGGCCCTACAAAGGAAAAATATGTAAAGACGAATACGATGTGAAACTAATATATACTGAGAAGAACGTAAAAGATATATACCAATACGCCAGGGAGCCTAAGTATGTCCTTTTCGAGCTGCTGCTCTTTTCTATTTAATCATGCTCGTCGGTCTTCAATCGGAGATAAATCCATGCCTGCCTTCAGAGTAGCCTCGTCTTCAGAAGTAGCCGAGATTGGCTATTTGAGAGCCCGTTCTTCTTCCAACGTCAGAAGAACCACTGGTAATATAGTCGGGAACGGATCAACATCACGGAATTCAACAGGGGGAAACCGTCCCTTCTTGGGCCGCACGTTTTCGGTTTCATCTGTGAACGCTTCAAATTCTCGTCCAACTGAGCTGCTTCCTCGGCAGATGTACCAAGAAAGAGGAGACCATCGTCCGGTCCATGCGCAGATATAGGTTCATCATGAGGAGACTCAGACTCGAGCAAGGCATCGAGTAAACCGGCGGCCGATTTCTTCCTCCTTTTAGGGCCCAAGCTAGCACTAGTAGAAGGGCTCTTCCCCCCTTCGGAACTTTTGCACGGCACTGCCCAACCTTGTATTTGGTGACACCGCTGTTGGTACTTTATCAGGAATCTCTGCCCCGGCTCTAGTGCGAATCGGCTTACCAGCAGTACGGGGGACTGATTCTGCTCGAGCGGCTTTAGGAATAAGCACCGAATCACTGTCCCTCAGAGGAGGGCGAACAACCGACCGTGGCCGCAATGGGGTGCTGACGGCTTGAGCTGGAGTAGGGGCTTTACACTCGAAGAGCACCCTTCTCTTCTCTGCAATGATGGGATTAACCTGTTGGTGATACCATCCCTTGAAGGGTCCCACGGGCCTTGGAAGATAGCCGGGCTTGGGAATCATGAAGAGGGAACCAGTATTTAACTGCATGAAATGATGGATAACACCGTGTGCATCCTCCAGCGAGAGAGTAGGCTCAACTAAAAAGTTTTTGAGAGGGACGCCCTGGTTGTAACCTAGCTACTGGAAGAAGCGATGTGGATTACACCGCATGAAGAGAGCATTGTCATTTAGGCGGAACACTAAGTACCCTGGCCTGATTGAATATAAATGCATGATCTCTTTATGTTTAAAAGCCAGAGCCCCACTCTTCGACAAATAGAATAACTGTTGAATGGGCCCCGCTGGCACAGAAAGGACTCGATCATTGAAGACCATTCCGCCTTCGTTTGAATACGGATTAAGCAATACGCGCAGAACCCCTAACTGAGTCGTATCAGGAGCGGAGGTATCAACCAATCTTATGACTCGTGGGAAAGTGTATGACTCATATAAATCAGGCCGCCAGTGTGTAGCAAATGCACCTAACATATGCATCTCGATCTACGACGTGAAGTAGTGGAGAGAGAAATTCACGGCGTCAGCACCTGGGTTTGAAGTATTGGCGGCAGTACTTAAACCATGGTATATGTGTGACAACCTTGCAACGCCAACGGCCAATCGCGCTCATTCGGCTATGTGATGGGAATGATAGAAGACGGAGGCTCTCATAAAACGGTAATGCATCGGCATGACGCACCAGCTAAGCCAGTAACTGATGAAGCCTACGAAGAATGTTTCTTCGTTTATTCCAGGAGCTGCGATTGCGTCAAAGGTCACGGCTGACGAATTTGGAATGTAAAACTGTGGAAGGTCTTTTTCTTTGGCCGACAATTTCTCCAAGCCGAATCTGAAGGGATCCTCAACCTTCGCGAATTTCGAAGCTTTCTTGGATAGAGTCTCTTTACGGAGAAAGCAAGCAATGAAAGGGTCAAAAGTGACATCTTGCCCTTCCGATGCCACGAAAAGTCTCTAAAAAATGCCCAAGGTCTTGATTAGACTCGGGCGCTTGTGCCAAACAGCATTCTCGGTCGTCAAGCCTTCAAGCATAGCTGGCACTGTAGCAAATATATACTCGTCAAGGGGTAATAATTCTTCATAATGCTCTTCCCAAATCAGCAACCCTGAAATTTCACGGAACTCCTCCATCGAAATAGAGACTTCGCGGTCCCCTAGAAGGAACATATTTGTTGGAAGATTCCACTGGTTCAAAAAAGCCTTGACCCACAAAACGTGGGGAGCATGATAGTAGAACAGCAACGCATACACCACTTAATATAGCCCAACTTTCGGCAGCCGCGAGCGTTTGGAGGAAAGAATGTACCGGATAGCCTATTGGATGGTGCGAGGTAACACCTATTTTATAGACCTGCCCCGAGGGTTGAGCTTCGCCCTGACATATTCGGCGTCCTAAAATATCGATAGCCATCATGGGTTGATTGGGTATCCCTGTCGTTGATGGCTTAAGACGGCCCTCGGGGGTCCAATTAGCCGCCTCCACCGCACAAGCAGTATACAGATGCTCTGTGAATGACATTTAACGGATGAGTTCTGTTAGTACTTCGTATGTAAAACTACGGCGACCCCTGATAATGTGGCCATACCAAACTCCCCATAGGAGAAGGCACTTATTATCCTTATCAGGTTCCCTAATCATTGCCATAACTTCCTCGTCTGATGGCGACTGTGGGAAAGCGATCTCCAAGAGTTTGTAAGGGAAGTAGGAAAGTGAGGCCATTGTACCTAAAGGAAGGGGACAAAAAAACCATTAATAAAAAGTGTGAGTTTGTTTCATCGGACTACTAACTACAAAACCAGTGGGCCCCACGAAATCAAAATAACGGCTCACCAATGATGATGCAAGATAATCATTGTGAGAATCCAAGAGGATTCTCATTAAATAAACAGGAGTTTAAAAAACTCTTAATGTCCTCGAAAAATGAGTTCTCTTAAGATTAGACGACATATTCAAATCTGTGAAAAGGGTATTAAAACCCTAAAAAGGAAAATGCTCAAGAACAGAAGTGGAATAAAATTCCCAAAAGTCCCTAGATCTCTCAAAACTAAGCTCTGTAAGAAAATGGATTTAAATTCTTTCAATAGTGGGATTAAATCCCAGAAACCCCCATGGTGTGGAGACAAAGAAAAAGAAATTAAATTCCAAGGATTCTGAAGTGATAGGGTAAAACCCTAAGAGGAGAACTAACAATCCTCATTGTTTGAAGACCTAGAGTTTACTTAAAAAAAGAGTTTTTTAGATCTCTAAGAGATCAGTCTAAAAAAAGAGCAAAGCTCTAACTGATGGATTTAAAATCCAAGACAAGAACAAAAAGGGTTTCCTATGAAATGAATTCCATTCATAATCCTTACCAAGAAGAGTTTTTCGGGAGTTTAACTCTGAAGTTCTATGGACAGAGGGCTAAGTTCTGAAGGGATAATTAAATTCTCAAGAAAAGAGTTAAGCAAGAAGATGAAGAAACAGTGGTCAACTCAAGGGCCAGTGGCCCCATTTATAAGACGTGATGGGAAGCGGTTCAACTTCTCATTCCCCTAGGCAATCCAACGGTGATAAAAATGAACAGCGTTGCACTCACATGCAAGCCACATGAGAACAACGCTGAGGGGCATTTGTTCCCTCATAAAAAAGAAAAAGGGATAAAATTCCCCACAACTCAAATCTCACGTGTTAAACACGTGAGCATCTATATGCAAAGCATATAGGCGTAGCAATCAAACAACTAATAGGCTAAATAAGCCTCACGTGTTAAACACGTGAGCGCCTATATGCAAAACATATAGGCGCTGCAATCAAACAACTAATAGGCTAAATAAGCCTCACGTGTTAAACACGTGAACGCCTATATGCAAAGCATATAGGCGCTGCAATCAAACGCCTTATAGGCTAAATAAGTCTCACGTGTTAAACACGTGAGCATCTATATGCAAAGAATATAGGCGCTGCAGTCAAACAACTATAGGCCAAATTGGCCTCACGTGTTAAACACGTGAGCGCCCATATGCAGGGCATATGGGCGCCAAATCAGAGAAGCTAAATAAGTCTCGCGTGTTAAACACGTGAGGGCACCTCCTTACGTAGAATTAAATTCTACTCAAACAAGGAACCGTTGGATCAAAGATCTAATGGTGATTAAGCATAGAAATAAATTCTATTGGGAAGGTTATTCTTTGTTAAGTTGGTGGATCAAAGATCCAAGGAGATGGAAGATATTTTCCATATTTTTCTAAAGAAAAAAAAAGATCGTGCTCGGTTAAACTGAGCACTATTGGATTAAAAATCCAACGGTGATAAAAATATCACCATTCACTAGAATTTTATTCTATATATGGGAGAATATTCCCTTAATCTTGTTAAAACAAGAAAACATATTCTGGAAGACAGAAACACTTGGATCAAAGATCCAACGATGGGTAAAATTCCCCAAATCAATTTTGAGTCCAATTAAATCAATTAGAATCTCTCAATGAGAGATTTTCTCAAAATTAATTAACAAACTTGCCTCCACTATATAAAGGACCCGAGACTTCAAGTCTCACACACAGAGAGAGGGGGAGATAAACTCAGAGAAAGATAAAAAAAACCCGTATAAGCTCCTGCCAAAATACAGTGAGCTCTTGAGAGAACAGAGAATTTAATTCTCAAAGAAAAAAGAACCTTCCTCCTTCAAAACACCTTAGGTAAATAAAAAAGGAGAGATTAAAAATATCCCTCTCGCCTAGTATAATGGATATAAAGGTTTAACCCTTCATATAAGAACTTAGTTCTTTCTCTAGTTTGAGATTTGCAAAAGCAAATCTCCCCACTAGCTGAGAATTTAATTCTCATCGGGGAGATTCTATTTATCAGACTCAAAACTTAGGGAAAAGAACTAGATTAAAAAGAAAAAAAGGAAAAATAAAAAGAACATATATTCTGGGAATTTAATTTCGCCGAAATTAGGGTTTAACCCTACATAAAGAACTTAATTCTTATAAAAAATAAAAAAGAACTTAGTTCTCCAATAAAAACAATGATTATGATTCAAGATCTTCAAAACAGAAATCTTGGTGATCATCAAAGAATAAAATGTCGTTAACAAAGATTAATATATCAAAAAACAAGAAGAACTTAGTGTCTCACGTGATACACACGTGAGTAAAATTAGTGTTTAGCACTATTATATTGCCTTATGTGTTTCCCACGTGAGTGCTTAAAAAAATAAAAGAAAAACTAAAACGCCTCACCTTCTTTCCACGTGAGCATCCAATGAGCTAGGAAAAACACATTTGTGTCGATTAGGCAGCCACCAAATAAGGCAGCCCAACACCCCAAAATAAAGCAATCACATGAAATACACGTGAAACACTCTTAGAAACCCAAAATATGGCATCTCACGTGCTCCACACATGATCTCCAGCCAAGTGTTTAGCACTTATGTCAAAAAAGGGGGTAAGCAAATAAAATCTGAAATTATTGCTCAGCACTCACATGCTTCCCACGTAAGTGCCATGTAAAGTGCTTAGCACTTCATGTTCAGTCAAAATAACTAAGTGCTTAGCACTAGTTGGCAGCGCCCATATCTGAGCACCTCACATGTTTCACATATGGGTGCCAGAGAAAATTAGTGCTTAGCACTATAGTAGCGTCTCACATATATCACACATAAGCGCTAGAGAAGATTAGTGCTCAGCACTATTCGAGCGCCCTACATGAAATATGCGTAAGCACTGCATATATTAGTGTTTAACACTACTGGGTAGTATAGAAACCCAATCTCAGCCCAAATGGGCTAAATTTCCTTAGGATAAGCCTCTTTGATTCTAAATTAACCGAGCCCAAATTGCTCATGATTTCCAAACCGATCTTAGTCTCAAACATGACTAATGATCTCTCATTGATAATATCCAAAATGATATTCATCTCATATCTCCTAAGCTAATCTGAGTCTCAAATACGACTAACGATTTTTAGGTCCATCACCCTCTTTCCTTCAAATACGGGATTTGGTTTAAGGGTACATCTCTCCACATCATTGATATATATCGTTGTAATTTCTCAACGTCTTCAGAGAGGTGGCGGGTCCCGATAACCAATAACTCTTTTCTCGTCCTAACTTGATGTAAAATTTCATCAAGACAGGGAATGATACATCCCACATTGATGTACTTCCAAATTGACGTGCACACCTCAAATCGGATCGCACCCCAAATTAGGCGCATTCCATGTCGCCATCGTTTACTCCGCTGCGTAACAAATACATATGCGCGCTAGATGAATAACAGACCGAAATATCCTTAAACTAACATTCGTCCCCAAAACAGGAATGTCGGATCGAAATGTCCCTAAACTAATATTCGCTTCAAACATGGCGATAATGGACCGTGACGTCCTTAAACTAAAATAATCAGGGCCCAAATGCTCATATGTTTAAGTCGGTCTTAATCTCAAACCAGGTTAACGGTTCTTAAATAAACCAAACCCAAATCTAAAATATACGGATTTGGACTGATCTGCGCCCTACGGGCGACGACATAAACTGGTTTCCGTATACAATCCACGGGCAACCAAAACAAACAAAAACACACACGACATGAAGTGAACTGCTGGAGAAGGAGAAAGTTGTTATCGCAATGCGGTAACATAATTAACTGCAGGGGCTTTCGCCTGCAGGTAAGAGCGTCCCAACAATCAAAACCCCATCATAAATGAGGGGGAATCTGATGAAGTCTGCTACAACGGTCATGTCTGTCCAAACCTCCAATATATGGTACCATAAATCAACTTGGTATGTTCGGAGAGGTGGATGGATAAGTCCAAATAGTATTTTCCACCAAATTCAGGCAAGTCGATCTATCCCTGTCCATCTATGTTTTCGGTGGTAAACACTCTTGTTGCGGAAAGATAAATGGATTGTCCTAACCGTGAAATCGAAGTGTGTTCACACTAGTCAATCCATATTCATCGTTCCAACACTCGAGATTGTTTCTCTACTTATCTATATCGGTTCCTGTATCATACCAAATACACTGAAATATATTAAACGGTTCTGATCGTCCGGGATATTGGATGCCAAGTATGCAATTTAAGTATCCATAATAAATCACACCATCCGATTCTACGGTCGCAATTCCACTATTCTGAGTGGTTCAAGATATTTGTATGTCCTTAACTTCAAATTTGTATCCAAGGACACCAAATCCTTTATAATATGCAACCTCCATGCTAGGAAACTGAGCTAAACATCTTAAATCTCTCTCTAATGATGCAAACAAGTTCGGATCGTGGATCTAACAAAACAAATTTTACGGCAAATACATAAAGATATAAGTTTAGATTAAGATTGGTAGCAATAATATGCTATTCGAACAACTTACATAATCTGCAATCCAATCGCAAAAATTATCCTGATAATATTTTTCCAATCGTTCATCATTCCAATCAGGATGCTCCTCACGTACCTCATCAATATGAATTCTGTTCTCAACGATAAATTATGATATTAATATTATATCATTTCATACACACACAAATACAAATATAATAATCCAAAAAAACTTGCTCTCTAATTTCTTCAAGACATACACGCTCTTGAGGAGAATAAACCGATATATCTTGTTGATAAACATAGTGTCTACTATCTTATAATCAGCTTTACTTAATGGCCCGTCCTAAATTCTCTGAGGCTGGTTAAGCTTCGTCTCAATGTTCTCGTCCAGATAACGGGAACAAAATATGATTACTTTATTTAGAAGATAACCTTGCATGATAGAGCCCTCTGGTCGATTTCTATTGCGTATATACTTTTTTAGAGTGTAGAGATACCTGAAGAAAAATTTGTTAAATAAATAAATACGGGCATATATGACAACAATAATATTACAAAATGCGTGAAATGAAAATTTAGACGTACCTTTCGACGGGATACATCCATCGATATTATACCGGTTCGGCAAACTTAGCCTCGATTGCAAGATGAACTGTCAGGTGTATTATAATATTAAAGAACGATGGTGGGAAAATACGCTCATACTTGCAAAGTATCAATGAAATTGAATTTTCTAGATTTTCCAGCATCACAACATCCAAGGTTTTAACGCGCAATTCTATAAAAAAGAAACAAAGGTCATTGATTATTAGACCAACCTATTCGGGTAGGGAAGTCCTAAGGGCTAATGGGAGAATGTGCTCTATAATAATATAGTGATCATGAATTTTCAGGCCATCGATCTTACTTTTCACAATTTTTATCTTCTTACTAAATAATCCTGAGAAACCTGTGGGAACATTCAAATCATGCAACACCTGCATCAACCTTTTTCTCTCTGGTTGTGACATATGATACGCAGCAATGGGAAGTACAAACTTTCCTGGTTTACTCGCTATCGGTTTAGGATGCAATTCACTTCTAATTTCCCAGTCCTAAAGATCTATCCGAGAATGGAGGTTGTCTTTCGATTTTTCGTCATTATAAACAAACAAGTTAAGTACGTACTCGGATACTCCCTTCTCTATGTGCATGACGTCTATACAATGACGTACTAAATTTGTTGACCAGTACGGAAGCTCGTAGAAAATGCTTAACTTATTCCAATATGGTGATTTGACCTGTTTTGCCGGATCTATCTCGAAGGTCACATTATTGTAACCATCCCACTGAGCAATCACGTCCTCTCCGGATAATGAGGCTAGAGGCCCAAGAAGCTCCTGATGACCATTAAAGTAAGCAGCGTGTAACCTATAAGGATGTTCTAGTGGCAGGAAACGCCAATGACCGCAATAACAAACTTTCCTGCTAAAATTCAACCATTTCGATATTGTATCTTGATGGCAATAAGGGCATACTTTGTGACCATGTACGGACCAACCTGATAGCATTCCATACGCAGGAAAGTCATTAATTTTCCACATTAAAGACGCACGCCATGTGAAGGATGTATTGGTGTTTGCATCGTAAGTCTCTACACCATCAATGAATAAAGATTTTAACTCATCGATCAGAGGTCGTAGATAGACGTCGATATTGTTTCCCGGTGAGTTTGGTCCATCAATAAAAAGAGACATCATGAAGTAGGATTGATCTATAGCCAACTAAGACGACAGATTATAAACTATCATTACAACGGGCCATGTGCTGTGGCTTCCAGCCATATAGTTGAATGGGCAAAAGCCATCACTAGCCAGTCCGAGCCAGATATTGTGAGGATCACTACTAAATATTTGGTGCCTTCTATCGAAATCCTTCCATGCCGGTGAATCTCTTGGATGACTCATTTTTCCATCCTCGTTTGGAGCAGCACGGTGATGCCAAATCATTACCTCAGCTGTTTTCTTACACCTGAATAGCCTCTGCAGTCTCTGTGTTATGGGAAAGTATCGTGCTATCTTGACAGGTATATCGGGCTTTTTATCATATTCTTTTGGCTTATACCTGGCCTCTCCGCATGTTGGACACTCTTTCAAATCTGAATTCTCTTTTCAGTTTAGCACGCAATCTTTGGGACATGCATGAATTTTCTCACAGTTCAGACCCAAATCAAACATCATCTTCTGGGTTTCGTGCCAACTATCGGGAACGTTATTTTCCGGGGGCATAGAATCTTTTAGGAACTTCACAAGTATCGTGAATGACTTGTTGCTCCATCCATTTAGGCATTTAATCTGGAAAAGTTGGACGAACCATGATCGGGTGGAATACTTTGCATTCTCATAAATTGGTCTTCTAGTATCATTCATGAACTTTTCATACTTATCCGCACGCGGTCCTTGACCTAAAGGAATGTTATCTTTGGTAGGAATACTATCACCGAGGGCAGCCTCTCCCATATCCTCCATTTCTTCTCCTAGAAAGATGTTATCGTCTTCTTCTTCTTCCGCCGCATTACCGTCTTCTCTTTCTTCTTCTGCCGCATTACCGTCTTCTCTTTTTTCTTCTGCCGCATTACCGTCTTCTTCTTGTCCTTCCCCATGATATATCCAAGTTGTATAAACTCTAGTAAAACCATGTTTAACAATGTGAAGCTCTATGATTTCTACCTTCTGCCAGAACTTATTCCCACATCTATTGCACGGACAAAGAATCTTCTTTAATACGATCTTAGTATGTGCGCATGCAAAGAAGCAGCAACTCCTGCGACAAACTTAGATTGCATGCGTTGTTACCAATCCATGTACATCCAGTCCTTAACTCTGATGTACTCATGGGCCATATTAGACTCTATAACATATAAATTGTAAGTTATGGTGACTATATTGAGAAATCTAAGAACGAGATGGTTATTAACAAAGAAGAAAATCTGTAAATGCAAGTTTGTTGTTGAAAAAAATAAATTATCGATTAACGAAATTAGATTTGAAGATAGCTAAGTATGAGTTGTATTCTATGTATGTGTGTTTCAATTTATGATTTCGCTTAGGTGTTGGGTTGTTAGTGTGTATGTGCTTTGTGTATGCATTAGTTGTGTATTTATGTTGTATATGTGTATTTCGGCTGTCGAGGGTAAGGTTTCTATCCCATTAAAAATGTATAGAGCAGACACGCATTCGCTTGTGTTTTCATCCGTTTCAAGTAAATTTCGGCAGTACCTTCCAACTGTTCTCCAAGTACACAGTAATAGAATAGATAATCATTTCAATGCTCCGAAACAACGTTAAAATGAATATCTAATCTATGTTTATACACGGAGAACCAGCGGAAAAGTACCGACGAAATAACTAGAAACGAATAAAAACACATGTGAATGCCGGTGTTTGCTGTATACATTCCTAAGTTGTCCACACTGGACAAATCTATCGGCTATTATATGATTTAATCTTCTTGTCATATAGACTACACGACGGTTGTTAGCACCGAATGATACCGTCTGATGTTTAACAATTTTCCTGTAGTTCTATGTCACGACAAATATCAAACGTATATTAACCGATAGATGGGGACTAAGCCGCGCTTTGATTTTTATATATGATTATCGATGAGAATATGAAAGTTCTATATTATCATCGAATATCATACATACACTTAGTGCAAGATTTAACTTAAATTGGTTTTACTTTTATTTTCAATTATAAGGGTTCAAAGTTTTTAGTTTGGGTTAAAGTTTTTTGAAGTTAAGGGTTTTCTTAATCAAATTTAAGATTTTTTAATTTATTAGGTTAGGATGTGATTTGACAAGAGTTCAATATAGAAGAGAATGATGATGAATTAAGGTTTGGCCTTATTTGTATGTGTGTATGTGTCTGCGTGTGCGTGTACACACACAGACAGACACACACACATACATGCATACACAATTCGCTAAAGTACCCTTAACTACTGTTGCTTTGCTAAATTACACTAAAATACATTTACCCTAACCCTAACCCTGACACTAACCTTAATCATTAATCCTAACCCTAACCACGACCCTAACCCTAAACCTAACCCTAACCATACCCCTAACCCTAAACCTAACCATTAATCCTAACCCGGTCCTAATTAACTTCCTAACCATTAACCCTAATCATAACCCTAACCCTAATTATCCTAACCTAGCCTTAAACCGATCCTAACCCTAACAACAAAATTATAATAATATTTAATAATTATTAAAAATGCACAACCCCACCACCAAAATATTATTAAAAATTAACAATTAAACCCCAAAAATTCAAGAAATTAACAACAAAATTTTAGGAAAATTAAAATTAAAATTGATGAAACTAACCGGCAAATCAAACAAGGAGGGAGGCTGCGGCGACAAGGAGGAGGTTGATTGTTGCGGCGACGAGGAGGAGGAGGGTGGCTGCTGTGGCGACGACGAGGATGAGCTTGCTGCTGTGGAGAGGAGGAGGAGGCCGAGAAAGAGGATCGACGACGGGAGGTCGGGAAAGGAGGAAGGCGACGACGATGAGGAGGAGGGCTAAGGCGACGGCGAAGAGGAAGAGGAAGACGATGGCGACGAGGCGAAAATTTAGAGGGTATTTAGGCGACGGCGACAAGGAGGATGAGGTCTAGGACGATGACGACGAGGAGGGCGAGCTCGGGAAGGAGGAGGAGGAAGCGACGGAAAAATTTGGAGGAGTGGATTTTAGGTTCGAGAGAAAGATTTTGGACATGGGGTATTTCCTTTTTATTTTTTTAAGTGCTTGACCTTGTCTCTGCAGTGCCAACTGTAGGGGTTTCTTTTGCGATACCGTAGAGGCAACAAAAGAAAATAGATTTTTTATAGTCTTTGCCCGTAGGGGCAAACAAAAATTGCCTCTGCGGATTTTCCAATCCGTAAGGGCAACAAACATTAAGCTCAAACTTAATATTTAAACACTATATATATATCAAGGAAAAACATTAATTGGTTGGGTTAGCGGACTTCCTTAAATTTTTTCTAGAGGAATAATAAATGACGCCCGTTAAAATTAATGAACAAACACTTCTTCATCTTATTTGTTATTTGGGGGGAAAAGACGAAAAACCCAGAAAAAACTTTTTGCAAAAATTATGTCGTATGTAATCCTAATGAGAATAACAATTTTCTTCTTAAACATTTAAGGACTTTTAAGAATCCAAATATATTCGAGATTGACATAGAGGCGTCAAATTTATTGATTGAACTGCACTCCTTTGTGTGCATGTGTGTATATAATATTGATCGGCCATGACCAAACCACCCAAGAATGCTAATATTAAAGTCCAAATATGATCCACTTAATTATAATCACCTTTTGCTTTAATAATCCATTTTTTAAAGTCTCGTTTGACCCTCTTGCTACATAATCACTAACCTTTAAAATGTATGAAAAGGCATAGGAGTAGGCTATAAAAGTTCGAGAAACATATATAGGCCAAGCTCGGCATAATTTATATATTTAGTTCAAATTCTTGTAAAGAGTAAATTAATATAAGCATGCAACTTTAGTAAAATAGTAAGAAATAAAACTAAATTTTCATGTGTGTCATGAATTTAACGGCCTAGATCTGCATATAAGCTTTACTTTGATGATCCATAAACAGCTATAGTTACAGGGTCTTGTCTTGATTCTTGATTTGCTGGTGTATGAGTGTTGGAGGGAGGGAGGGAGGGAGTTGGGGTGTCTCTATGGGATGCACTTTACAATGGAGCATACGTGGTATCTTTACATTGGAATTTGCATAGTGTTTTTGCATTTATGTTCTTCTTTTTCATTGGGCCTTACTAGTATAAAGATGGCTTGTCTTTACGGATAATAAAATCCGTAGGGACAATTAACTAATGGCTCTACGGATTATTCTGTAGGGACAACTGATGCCCCACTGCTACAAATAAGGGTTGCCACTACGGATTTATCCGTAGGAGCAAACCACTGCCCCTACGGATATATTCGTAGGGACAAGAAAATACCCTGTAGATACAAACGCCGTAGGTGCAAGTCGAAACCTTAAACTTGCCCCTACGGACTAAAAAGTGCCCCTACGGATTTATCTGTAGGTCCAGTTGTTCCTAAGGATTAGGCCGTAGGGACAAAAAATTTACTTTATTTACGGTTTTATTAAATAGATTATATGTCCCTACAGACTTATCCGTAGGGCCAAGTAGTTGCCCCTACGGATAAGTGCGTAGGTATATATCCGTAGGGGCAAAATATCTGATATTTTGCCCCTACGGCTAACTGTGTAGGGGCAATTGTTTGCTCCTACGGATATATCCGTAGGGGCAAGCTTAATACTGAGATCATAGGGGCAAAATATCGGGTATCCTGATATTTTGCCCCTACGGATAAATCTGTAGGTACATAGTTGGGCTCTACGGATTAATCCGTAGGGGCAATGGTGGGCCCTACGGTTAAATCCGTAGATACATATTGCCGGGTTTTTTTTTTAAAAAAGGGCCGTCTATTTTTTTCTCGTCCTGTGCACAATAATATATACATCGATCATATATAAAATTAATCATCACGCAGAACATATATCGCAGTATTCATAATCACATCTCACGCATAATATATAAAAGAAACCAAAAAGTAGAATGTGATATCAATATAAACACGCAAACACCACCAATATCAATATCGTCCAGAATGTAGTACAATATGTATCATATAAATAAATACATGTTTAAAATATAAGAATCAAAAAGCAACCCTAACTCGGTCCATCTCCACCTCTGATAAACGCCAGAATCTGGCGCGCCTGCTCCTCGGTCAATAAATCATGCAATGCGGAGCGTGCGGGAGTCTGAGCGGGCTGTGGAGCTGGCGATGTGGTCTGCGCAGCCGCCGTCGAGGTAGTGGCTTGCAGAGTCACGACTGCAAGAGTCTGAGCGGACGGTGGAGCTATAGGAGCTGTCTGCGGAACCGCAACCGATGTAGTGGCTTGCGGAGCCGCAGCAGAAGGAGATGCATGTGGAGGCTCGGCCGATGTACCCTGTCGCGTCTGGACCTAACGTGTGTAATAAGCGAGTAAGAACAGTGTATTATTCGAATTCGTATCATTATCAAGTTATTTCGAAACCCCATTTGGATATCTAGTTTGGAAAACCGTAGTTTATTTTAATTAGATATGTATGTATGATTAATCAAAGCTAAGTCTATAACTAAATAAGCTCAGGCTGCGTATTAATATTGGATATGTTGATATCTATAATATGACATGATATTTTACTATTAAGTAGTATACATACCAGCATCTCCTTCAACTCCTGAACGGTGGCCTTCAAGCTCTCCAGTTCCTCCTGGACACGTCGCTCACTGGAGACGGAGGAAGTAACCGCCGGGGTGGAGTCCAACCTCATATGGGCCCTGCTAGGGCCCAGCCCCCAGCCTCTCTCCCAACCTCCGTGATGCCCTCCGTGTGCGGCGTCCAGGACTGGGGTCAGCAGCATCGGATCGCCATGTCCGGTAAAATCGATCCCCGATGCCTCGGCTTGCTCAACCACCCGCTCCTACACCCACATTAACCAGTAAAATATAAGTATATCATTTAAATTTGAATCTTCCAAAACTAAAATTTCAAATAGAGGTTGAATAAATATTAACAGTTACGCAATACTCCTGGGTAGCGACGTCGGGGTATTGAAGCTCGCCCGTGGCGGGATCTGTCGAGGTGCGTGGACGGCAAGATATGCGGACAGCACGCTCGGTGTACCACCTTGCGCCAGGGTCTGAGCTGTCTGCAATATTAGAAAATAACTCTTAATATTAGATATATTAGAAAATAAATCTTAATATTGCATTATATCACAAAGGCCGGTCTATTGTAATTTACCGATAACTCCATGGCTCGAGTAATATTCCTCGAGCCACCTGTATAAGTGGGGCGACCCCTCTTCGCCGACTTCCTATTCTTTATATTTTGAGCGGCCTGTTTCTGCACAACACATTCACATTTAGTTTTCTAATTAAGGAACACAAAAAAATAAATTATATACTAAACAATGAATTACATTTAAAATACATACCTGTTTGCATTGAGAGTCGAAATATTCGCACAATAGAGGCCATGTCTCTACGTCGACTCTCGCAAAGGCCGGAGTAGATAGGAGGGCTGCTCTCTCTGCCTCGGGGGTCTCCATCCACATGGAGTAGCTGTCGGCCTTCATCACATTCCTGTTGTATCAGACCATGGTCTGCATGTTCTTCATCAGGCCATTGTACAGAGCATGAAGGTCGAGCACCCTCCCAGGGTGATCAGGGTCGGGTACAGGCTGAAAATCGTAATCCAACTGAAAATACAAAAAAACATTGTTATTAGATTGCAAGTGTTAATAATAAATATATTGGATAAATCAAATGATAATATATATTAATACCCGAGCCTGATCAAAGAAGAGGGCGAATGAGCGCCGGTGCTGGTCGCCCCACTCAACGTGAAGTGGATAGTTCTTCACGAGCCGGCTCTCATCCCCCATATACCGGCCGAACCTCTCGGCATGAGGACCGGTATAGCGATAATCAAGGGTAAAAAAGAGAGGGAATGCTGCCTCCCCCTAGCTCTGTCAGGCCTCAGCCTATGGGACAGATTCGGGCCTCGAGTCCCCCTCTGGGGATGGGGAGGCCCTGCGTCTACAAGAAATATCAAGACAATCAATATTAAGACAAAGTTGTATTAAGAAATTAAGGTTAAACGAAAATTGAAGTGTGATATATACCTCCGGTGACTAAAGCACGAGCCTGGGCCCGGGCAGCAGCACCAGCGGGACGATAGTTCCTCCGGTGAGGAACAGCCGGTGTCCCGGATGCGGACGCATCCCCTCCAACTAGAAAATAAACATTGACGCTAAATTTTCATGAAGTTCATATTTATTCTATACAGGATATGTAAAATGAATAAATATTTTATATTTATTCATACTAACCTACAGACGATGCGGAGGGTACGGAAGTGGCAGGAGTGGCCCTGCGTCAGATGTGGACACACCACCTATAATTAGACAATTAAAAATAGATTATATAAGTAATTGCAAAAAGAATGTGTAGATAAATAATATAACATTCTAAATCAATATGCATGCACTATAGGATATATAAACATACCCGTAGGTGCGGTGGTGTCACCACCTACAGCTATACAATAAAAAAAATTACTATCTAAGTAAGAGCAAAAGGAATGTGTGTATATTTATGATATAGCATTCTAAATCAATATACATGCACTATATGATATATAAATATACCTGGAGGAGCGGGAGTGGCCTCTGTCCCTGATGTGGACGCATCAGCAACAACTAGACAATCAAACATTGACAATATAAGTAATTTTGATATGAACAGGCATGAATATCTATAATATTACATTCAAAATGGATATGCGTGCAATATACCTGGAGGTGTGGCAAATCCACACGGAAGGAGGCATCCGAAGGGGTCTCCGATCAGGGTGCAAGACCGGCCCTCTGAACCTCCCTACGCAGCTCTCCGGGCGGCAGAACCGCTCTGCCTCTGCCTCTGCCGGTGCCGTGGCTGGAGCTCCTGCCGCCCGTCGCTGCTCCCGTCATTGTCATCAAATCTAGATAAACGGTTCGTGAACGAATTAGACAATCATTACAAGTATTGACTATATATGTATAGATCGTAAAATGTGAAGTAATAATATAACATTACTGATAACCTTTTTCGTTTCGTGGGCGCATTATACATATCTACTTGGATTTCATCATCGATGTCATTTCTAACCCACGTAACTTCACGATCGGCCGAAGACAACCCGTCCTTCGAAACAGACGGTCGGAGCACTCTAAGCCTTCTCTCTTCTTCATCCTCATCGCTGTCCTCGAATTCTGGGACATAGTAGACATCCTTGGGTTTCCAACGGCATACAACACTCCATCCCGGATGTTTCAAACACTGTGAGTAGTATAATTAGAACGCTTGGTTCTGATCGTCCGGGATAGTGGATGCCGAGTATACAATTTAAGTACCCATAATAAATCACACCGTCCGATCCTACCATCGCAATCCCACTATTCTGAGTGGTTATAGATGTTTCTATGTCCTTAACTTCGAATTTGTATCCAAGGACACCAAATCCTTTATAATATGCAACCTCCATACTAGGAAATTGAGTTAAATATCTTGAATCACTCTCAAATGACGCAGACAAGTTCGGATCGTAGATCTAACAAAACAAATTTTACGACAAATACATAACGATATAAGTTTAGATTAAAACTGATAGCAATAAAATGTTATTCGAATAACTTACATGATCTGTGACTGTTCATACCAGAATATTGCATTTTATACCGCCCATTCTTACGCTCGTTTGTTTATAGGCAGGTGCTTTTAATCAGTGTTTGCTACATAATTGCAGGATACTGGTCTCAGCTCTAAACAGTGAATATCATGGAAAAGTACGACAAATTCCGGATTACTGCCAACAACAGATAAAACACGGGTCTCCGCTCTCTATCTGTGTGTTGCCACATACCAGTTTAAGGGACAAAATGGCAAATCGATTGTCATTTTCATGCACAAAGCTCAATGTCAACACAAGATCCAAGAAATCAACGCGGAGCTCGAGGAAATCATGGCAAAAGATCCACATCACATCACCTTTTGATCTACTGAAATTCTGGAAGAATTGTGAAGAGATTATGAGAAAAGTCATATACCACACAGCAAACAACAGCAAACCGGGGGTCCCCACAAAAACCCTGTTGGTTGTATGTATGCCCTAGAGGCCAGTATTGTACAGATGATGTATATTATATTGGATGCTTGGACATATATAGAGATGACTTTCTTGCTCGATATGATAGTATGCTATCTGGTTACTCTTTATCTTAACATGTACACTAGTCTCTTTATACTGTCTTATAGTTACATGTTGGTAAAGCCCTTAGGATGTGTACTTGACTACCTGGACTATGATGCAGATCATACTAGTGGGGACATGGTAGTCCATAAGTACATCCTTCAAGGTCCCTAGTCGTGGGTGTATCGAGACGGGGCATCGATATACCAGAGTAGACTAGCATATACGCTTCTCGACCCATGAGATGGGCGATGGATGATCCCATATCCATTGGTGTTTGACATCAGAGATGGTGTACGGGTGCTCAGTGGTGACTGGGTACACTGGACGGACTCGCCGAGAACTCCCAGATGGTATTATACCTCACGTAAGATGGCAGTTCTCAGGTGACACTTGTACATGTTAGTCTGTAGACCCGAGATCGTCATAGAGTCTTGTGTGATTCCCACTGTGCTTTGATCTCCACCTTACCACGTCCATGAGGGTGTGCAAAACGGTGGTCTTTGGGTACAGTCCCGAGTCACATGGAGGCAATGAGCGATAGGAGGGGTTTCGTCTCTCCCGGTATTGGGGGTTGATGTTGCGCTGTGCTTGATTGGCCGTAACAGGGAAGTCCCTGGCCAGGGCTGATCAGAGATTTGCTGGTAAGTATTACCAGTAGTTTCTCGACCCGTTATGATCCTCACATCGGCACGACTTATCGGTTATTGGGGTCTGACGTATACCACCCCTAGACTTGATATGCGACGTATCAGACGAAGAGACCGGACTGTACGGTAAGTGTTACTGGTCGGATTCGCAGGAGAGTGAGCGGGCTAGCTCGTCGATCTTCTGATCGCTCAATACCCGGGTGGCCGTTACGTTTAGCAGACCGCTTGCGGCTTGTGGGTGCATGATATGATCATCATCTGCTACCGGCGTATTGACGAGTCTTTAGAGTCCTACACAGAGGTTTCCTGGCTCAAGCGAAACGAAATAGGAGCGCATATGAGATATGTGCGGGACCGAGATTAATGCGTGTATGTGATACCGTATTTGATTCTCGCAATTAATGTTTCGATTGGTTGTATATGATATAACCTAGTTATCGAATCGAAGATCGATTCGATAAGTCGATACATTGAATACTAGTCGGTTATGTGCGACATGACCGGATCATTGAATCAAGTGTTGATTTAATGATTTAATGTATAATTATATATTTGATATATTACTTTGCATTAACTAGTATTGGTTCACTTTAAACGGATTTTTCTCACTTGATTTTCACATTGTATATGTGATATACTTTTGTGCAAATATATGTATCATGTTTGATGATGCATGTAGTTTTGGCTTTGTGTAAAGAATGCAACCATGGTTATGAGAGTGGTTAGGGTTTAAGATTTATTCTCTTATTATTAAATCCATTTATTATTTAGATTTATGGAAACAAAAGGGTTTCATTTTATCATGAAGTGTGGTGAAGCTTCATGAAGCTTTTAGTAATGATGCCATTTTGTCTCCTTGCTTAAACCTAACCACTCCCACTAACCATGGTCAATTCTCTACACTTGACCATGGTTAGAAGATGATAAGAATTCCTTTATTATTCATTTTAGAAATAACTTATCATAAGAATTCTATCATCTTCTTCTTCTTCTCAAAGTGAGAAACCTTGATGCCATTAATGGCAACTTATGATCTAGAGTGAGAAATCCAAATCTAAAGTGAACCCATCTCCTATTTCTTCATCCTCTACCTCTTGCCAAGTGGTTTTGGGTGTTTTCTTCACAAGTTTCACAAGTTTGTGAAGTCGGAGCTTGAACTAGTGCAACCTCGACGTAGATCGTCTTTGACACGAAGCCGACGACCTTGCTCGCCCGATTTTCCGATGAAGCCGACGTATGAGTCGAGGATTCATGATGGACAGCGAGAGCATGACCACGTGGAGCTAAGGAGGTGGAAATCCGGATCTACAAAGGTTGTAGCTTCCGACCTTTAGTTAATTTGTTAACTAGCTTTATCATTTCGCCTAAACATCTAGTCTAAGATCCGTAGTCTAGGGTTTCTCGGCACCAAATTTTTGAAATTGGCATGTTCGATGCCTTGTGAGACCTTACTAGAGTGCCTAGGAACCTTTCACTGGTATCAGAGCCTAGCTAGAGCCTTAGGCGAAGTCCCGACGGAGTTTGAAGTCCGATCGACCCGAAACCCCATCTCATATAATGCTCTCTGTCCTTTTTTCAAAAACGTGGATTTTTCCATATTAAAAGTTTCTAAAAAATTCAGCAGGTGAATTTAGGAGTTTCTGTAAAATCCGTAGCCCTAACTCCATCAAACTGCCGCGGTTCCGCGGCACGAGCAAGCCTCGTGCGGCGGTTCCGCGGCCGTACGGCCACCATATTTTATATATTTTACACAGTAACTCCTGATAAATTCTGCTGAGTTTACTGGGAATTTTTAATATTTATTCAAGAGTTGAATTTTCTGGGGTTGTTTTGGGGATTCGGTATTTCGATCGGATTATCAAACTTCGTCTTTTGTGTTTTTCCGGATAATTTATAGAATATGTTAAAAAGTTCGACCGGATATAAATACCCAACTTTTCCCCTGTCGGGAAATTTCCAAGTGTTGGATTTTTCCGTAGTTTAACGACGTTCTAAGTAGTGCAAGTAACGCGATGGACCCTCTAGAAGACAACAAACCTTAACTCGATTATGTGACCGTCTTGAACTGCCCTTTGAACCTTCGGGTTTGGGGCAGTACGGCGTGCCACATGTGAGGCGTTGGCTTGACCCTTCTACGGCTGGACCGTTGGTACTGAGGCACGAACTGAATGTTGCTAGACTTATTTCATGTGTTGGACTGTATCGGGAAAACTTGGGTATTCGACTGTTCGATCGGAAAGTTTAACATTTTCTGTTTATCTGGAATGTGATACAATAATTGGAATTCACAAACAGTTATGAGATAACTGAAAGAATGTTATAAATTTAGCAGTTTAGTCCCATTTGATATTGAAAAGAGTTTTCGATAATGAGACTAAAATGCGGGATTTATATCTGTTAGGCATGCGATGTCTAAAGATGTTGCGGATTCCAATTGTTGTAGTTTTACACTTTCTTTTCTGTGACCGTAAGTGTAGTATGTCCATATCGCCGGTTTCGTTGCTATACGTCAACGACAATTGGGGTATGCATACTTACTTACGTTGATGGGATGTGATGTTATGTGTTGCTGGATATGTTATATTGGATCGTCGTATTCGAATAGCCGGGGTTTTTTATTTGAGATGAGTGTTTTTCATTTTCATTCATTTAAAAACTTGTATGTAATATTCTTTTATTTGGGGCACTTCCAGGTAGCGGACGTTGTCACCCTTTGTATATTATTTACTTTTCCGCATTAGGATAGACCCAAGGAGGGGAGCACAAGTAACTGGGTTCTGGGGTCCAGTGGGAGACCAACTCGAGGAGTCGAGTCCGGGTCTCCTAACCCTAGAATTGGCAGGGTTGCTTGCCGCTCTCGTAGGGGTCTAGGGGTGTGGGATTGGCTATTCATCACGACCGTGGAATCCGTGTTTTATACTGGCTCGTATTGAAAACACGGACGTCCTAGTATATCTAATATTTCATATGTTTATTCTGCTGCAATTTCTGTGATGTGATTCTGTGATGGATATAGTATATAGTATATATGATATATTATATAGACGTTACTTATGTTTTACACCCGCGCTAGCCCTGCCCTGCTCTGTCGTTAGTTACCTAACCTAACGGTGCACGAGGGGACATCGAGGCGAATGCGGATGGCATAAGTGTACGTCATATCTATCTGTGATGTTTAGGTTTTTAAATGATGGGACTTCATTAATGTGATTAATGAAAGATAAGAAACCTAAGATGTTGTAGAATCGAATTTTAAAATAAAACAGGTAGCTACAGTTCTTGCTTTGCACAGCGGTATATATGATATACCCCGCACCTTATTCGATGAGGAAAGGACCGAGATCCCTTCACCGGGAGTGACTCCTTTAGCAATAACTGGCAAATGCTACACACTCGGTTTGCTTTTGACTGCTTTTGAGTTTTTGCTTTGCACAGCGATATATATGATATATCCCGCACCTCATTCGACGAGGAAAGGACCGAGATCCCTTCACCGGGAGTGACTCCTTTAGCAAAACTAGAAAAGCCTCAAAATCACTCCATTTTAAAACTTCATTTGATTCTACAATGATATCAAGTTCATTACGCTCATGGTTTTTATGAAAAACCTGCGTAGCCCTCCGTCATTTCAGATAGGTTACATATAGTATTCGTGCTACATTTGTTGGCTTTCGTCAAGGTGTAGTGTGCGGTAGCTATGTGCTGTTTATCTGCTGCATATGATGTGACTGGATTAGGGTAGTCGTACGGCTTTGTTGGCTTTCGTCAAGGGTCGTGCGGGTGGGTTTGATTCAGTCAAGAAATGTACAGGTTGAACTTGACTAGCGGGCTGTGATTTGTTGGCTTTCGTCAAGATCATAGCACGCTAGGGGCAAAAATATTATCGGGAATTTCAAGTGTTGAAATTTGCAATGAGATTGCATACCTTCTATGAGATAGTTGGATCACGATACCCACTGCGAGTAAGAGTTACTCCTGGGAGAGTTTTACATATTGCAATTAGCTAATCAAGTAGGTGTCTAGAAAGGTGTCAACGGGGTTACGCCTCTGGGAAAACGAGGTTTACATTAATTAGGTTCGTGCGAAAGCACAGGGGACCTCCCTCAAAGTACCGACACTGGCCTGGCTGAAAGATTGGCGAACTTGTAGTGTGTAATTAATCCCGGCTAGTCTTTCCTTTTAGGGTTTGAAGGAAGATTTGATAAAAAGCAGTGGGAGCCATCCTGATTAGATAAGATAATAACCAATCTGATCTTGCACGAGCATACGCTAAAGTGTTTTCTTCTCTCTCTCTCCAGGTAGCGACCAGTTCATGCCTTAATCAAGATAATAATATGGATGTATTGACCGAACCCGCATGTTATACTGTGCTGGGGAACGTTGGTTCTGTTCTTTCTTATAAGAGTTATAGGAATGAACAGGATATAGGGGAATACCAGGATTCCCATGCCACCCGATTGAAGAAAGTACATGTTGATGCATTTTCTTCGGGTGTGTTCGTTACTGAGAACTGTTTCTCCATTTGCTCTACGTCCTGGGTATTAGATACCGGGTCAGGATCCCATATATGTAATCAGTTACATAGGCTTAGGAAAGGTAGAGAACTTGGAGAAGGTGATAAAGACATTAGAGTTGGAAATGGTGCAATTGTTGCAGCTAAGACTGTCGGGGAATATCACCTAGTATTACCAACTGGTAATACATTGGTTCTGAACGAATGCTATTACATGCCGAACCTGATATGCAACATTATATCGGTTTCTTTATTAAGCAAAGAAGGATATAATTTTGTATTACAGGACAATGTTATGAACATTTTCCGTGACCAAAAGTTGGTTGGATCAGGCACGTTATGCAATGGCATTTATGTTCTAAATCAATCAACAGTTCTGAGCATAACAAACACACACAAGAGGAAGAGTTCAGAACTGAACGAATCCTTCTTGTGGCATTGTAGACTGGGTCACATCAATGTGACACGACTAGCTAAGTTGCATAAAGATGGATATTTAAATCCGTTTGAATTTTCATCTTATGACACTTGCCAGTCATGTCACAAAGGCAAGATGACCAAAACTCCATTTACGGGACACGGAGAAAGAGTTACCGAACTCTTGGGACTGATACATAGTGATGTATGCGGTCCCATGTCTACACATGCCAGGGATGGTTCTTCGTACTTCATTACATTCACTGACGATCTCTCTAGGTTAGGGTATGTGTTCCTGATGAAACACAAATCAGAAGCTTTTGAGAAATTTAGGGAATATAAACAAGAAGTTGAGAACCAAACCGGAAAAAGTATTAAAATCCTACGATCTGATCGAGGAGGGGAATACTTGAGCAATGAATTCCTGGACTTCCTAAAAGAGAATTGGATTCTCTCTCAGCTGACTCCTCCATATACACCACAGCACAACGGTGTATCAGAACGGAGGAACCGCACCCTATTAGATATGGTGCGCTCTATGATGAGCACAGCTGAGTTACCTATTTCCTTCTGGGGTTATGCGCTGGAGACAGCAGCATACCTATTGAATCAAGTTCCATCTAAATCTGTACCTACCACACCATATGAGATATGGAGTGGGAAGAGACCATGTCTTAAACGAGTTAAGATATGGGGTTGCCCGGCCTATGTCAAAAGGCAAAATCCGGACAAACTCGAGGCACGGTCAGTTCTATGTAAGTTTGTGGGATATCCCAAACATTCACATAGATATCTTTTCTACCATACAGAGGAACAAAAAGTGTTTGTTTCTCGACATGCCACCTTTTTGGAAAAGGAATTTCTTGCAAAAGAAATTAGTGGCGGTGAGGTAGAACTGGAAGAAATTCCGGCTACACAAACTCAAACTGAAGATTTAGTGGAACCAGAGGATTCAGTAGCTCCCGACGAACCTCAGCCTCTCCGCCGATCTAGTAGGGTTCCTCGCCAACCTGAGAGATACTACGGTTTTCTCATGGATGGAGGTAGCGAGGATTGCATCATGGAAGATGATGACCCAACTAGCTTCGAACAGGCCATCATGAGTGGGGACTCAGTGAAATGGCTGGATGCTATGCGGTCTGAGATGGATTCCATGTACACCAACAAAGTATGGACTTTGGAAGTTGCTCCTGAAGGGGTAAAACCCATTGGGAGCAAGTGGATCTTCAAGAAGAAACTTGGTGTAGATGGGAAAGTGGAGACTTTCAAAGCTAGACTTGTAGCAAAGGGTTTTCGTCAAAGACCAGGTGTGGACTATGACGAGACCTTTTCTCCAGTGGCTATGCTTAAATCCATCCGGATCATGCTTGCCATCGCTGCTTATCATGATTACGAAATCTGGCAAATGGATGTTAAGACCGCCTTTCTAAATGGTGATTTAGAAGAGTGCGTGTACATGACTCAGCCAGAGGGCTTCGTAGACAGTGGGAGCAGCGGGAAGGTGTGCAAGCTGCTTAAATCCATTTATGGATTAAAGCAAGCATCGCGGAGTTGGAACATCTGCTTTGACGTCGTTATCAAAGAGTTTGATTTCGTCAAAAATCCAGATGAACCTTGTATCTACAGGAAGGTGGCAGAGAGTAAGATTGTCTTCCTCGTATTGTACGTGGACGACATACTCTTGATAGGAAATGATATTCCTATGTTGCAATCGGTCAAGCTCTTCTTATCACAAAGATTCTCAATGAAAGATCTTGGTGATGCCTCCTGCATATTGGGAATCAGGATCTATAGAGATAGATCCAAAAGGATTTTGGGATTGTCCCAATCCAGGTACATTGACACCATACTAAAGAGGTTTAGTATGGAATAGTCTAAGCGTGGGAACTTACCCACGATCTCTGGAGTCACTCTCTCCAAAGAGATGTCTCCCAAGACTGATTTGGAGAGAGCTCGCATGCAAGGGATACCCTATGCTTCGGTAGTAGGCTCTATTATGTATGCGATGCTATGTACCAGACCCGATGTAGCGTACTCACTAAGTGTAGTGAGCAGGTATCAAGCTGATCCTGGAGAGAGTCACTGGACAGCTGTGAAGAGCATTCTCAAGTACTTGCGAAGGACTAGAGAAATGTTCTTGGTGTATGGTAACGGAGAACTCCAAGTGGAGTCCTTTACCGATTCGAGCTTCCAGAGTGATAAGGACGACTCTAAGTCGTAGTCGGGTTTTGTCTTTACCCTTTACGGAGGGGCGGTTAGCTGGAAGAGTTCCAAGCAGGAAACCGTGGCAGACTCGACGATGGAGGCTGAATACTTCGCTGCCAACGATGCTGCCAAAGAGGCTGTTTGGATCAAGAAGTTCATTACTGAACTTGGAGTGGTTCCATCCATTGAGTATCCAATACCTTTGTATTGCGATAACAATGGAGCGGTGGCTTTGGCCAAGGAACCCAGGTCCCATCAGCGGTCCAGGCATATTCTGAGGCGGTATCACCTGATCCGGGAGATAGTCGATCGCCGGGAGATCGAGGTTAGGAGAGTTGACACGAAGAACAACACGGCGGATCCACTCACGAAGGCCATTCCCCAGATACAGTTTGAGAGACTCTACGGGATGCTCGGTATGCGATACTACAGCAGCTGGCCCTAGTGCAAGTGGGAGATTGTTGGTTGTATGTATGCCCTAGAGGCCAGTATTGTACAGATGATGTATATTATATTGGATGCTTGGACATATATAGAGATGACTTTCTTGCTCGATATGATAGTATGCTATCTGGTTACTCTTTATCTTAACATGTACACTAGTCTCTTTATACTGTCTTATAGTTACATGTTGGTAAAGCCCTTAGGATGTGTACTTGACTACCTGGACTATGATGCAGATCATACTAGTGGGGACATGGTAGTCCATAAGTACATCCTGCAAGGTCCCTAGTCGTGGGTGTATCGAGACGGGGCATCGATATACCAGAGTAGACTAGCGTATATGCTTCTCGACCCATGAGATGGGCGATGGATGATCCCATATCCATTGGTGTTTGACATCAGAGATGGTGTACGGGTGCTCAGTGGTGACTGGGTACACTGGACGGACTCGCCGAGAACTCCCAGATGGTATTATACCTCACGTCAGATGGCAGTTCTCAGGTGATACTTGTACAGGTTAGTCTGTAGACCCGAGATCGTCATAGAGTCTTGTGTGATTCCCACTGTGCTTTGATCTCCACCTTACCACGTCCATGAGGGCATGCAAAACGGTGGTCTTTGGGTACAGTCCCGAGTCACATGGAGGCAATGAGCGATAGGAGGGGTTTCGTCTCTCCCTGTATTGGGGGTTGATGTTGCGCTGTGCTTGATTGGCCGTAACAGGGAAGTCCCTGGCCAGGGCTGATCAGAGATTTGCTGGTAAGTGTTACCAGTAGTTTCTCGACCCGTTATGAGCCTCACATCGGCACGACTTATCGGTTATTGGGGTCTGACGTATACCACCCCTAGACTTGATATGCGACGTATCAGACGAAGAGACCGGACTGTACGGTAAGTGTTACTGGTCGGATTCGCAGGAGAGTGAGCGGGCTAGCTCGTCGATCTTCTGATCGCTCAATACCCGGGTGGCCGTTACGTTTAGCAGACCGCTTGCGGCTTGTGGGTGCATGATATGATCATCATCTGCTACCGGCGTATTGACGAGTCTTTAGAGTCCTACACAGAGGTTTCCTGGCTCAAGCGAAACGAAATAGGAGCGCATATGAGATATGTGCGGGACCGAGATTAATGCGTGTATGTGATACCGTATTTGATTCTCGCAATTAATGTTTCGATTGGTTGTATATGATATAACCTAGTTATCGAATCGAAGATCGATTCGATAAGTCGATACATTGAATACTAGTCGGTTATGTGCGACATGACCGGATCATTGAATCAAGTGTTGATTTAATGATTTAATGTATAATTATATATTTGATATATTACTTTGCATTAACTAGTATTGGTTCACTTTAAACGGATTTTTCTCACTTGATTTTCACATTGTATATGTGATATACTTTTGTGCAAATATATGTATCATGTTTGATGATGCATGTAGTTTTGGCTTTGTGTAAAGAATGCAACCATGGTTATGAGAGTGGTTAGGGTTTAAGATTTATTCTCTTATTATTAAATCCATTTATTATTTAGATTTATGGAAACAAAAGGGTTTCATTTTATCATGAAGTGTGGTGAAGCTTCATGAAGCTTTTAGTAATGATGCCATTTTGTCTCCTTGCTTAAACCTAACCACTCCCACTAACCATGGTCAATTCTCTACACTTGACCATGGTTAGAAGATGATAAGAATTCCTTTATTATTCATTTTAGAAATAACTTATCATAAGAATTCTATCATCTTCTTCTTCTTCTCAAAGTGAGAAACCTTGATGCCATTAATGGCAACTTGTGATCTAGAGTGAGAAATCCAAATCTAAAGTGAACCCATCTCCTATTTCTTCATCCTCTACCTCTTGCCAAGTGGTTTTGGGTGTTTTCTTCACAAGTTTCACAAGTTTGTGAAGTCGGAGCTTGAACTAGTGCAACCTCGACGTAGATCGTCTTTGACACGAAGCCGACGACCTTGCTCGCCCGATTTTCCGATGAAGCCGACGTATGAGTCGAGGATTCATGATGGACAGCGAGAGCAAGACCACGTGGAGCTAAGGAGGTGGAAATCCGGATCTACAAAGGTTGTAGCTTCCGACCTTTAGTTAATTTGTTAACTAGCTTTATCATTTCGCCTAAACATCTAGTCTAAGATCCGTAGTCTAGGGTTTCTCGGCACCAAATTTTTGAAATTGGCATGTTCGATGCCTTGTGAGACCTTACTAGAGTGCCTAGGAACCTTTCAAACCCACGGCCCAATTCCCTAATATAGCCACGGTTCCGCGGCATATGCAGGCTTAGGCCGCGGAACCGCGGCCGTATAGACTCTGCAGGGTGTCGTTTTCTGTGGGCAGTTTGGTCACTTCATTTAGGGGCAGATTCTTGCCCTAGGTTTCCATTTCCCTGCCTATAAATACCCCAGTTCTGAGCCAAGCAAGGGGTCCATTCTTATGCCTCTTTTTTGTTAGTTTTTAGTCTTCTTCTTCTTCTTCATTCTTTCCTCCATGAAAATGTAGTGAGAGTATTGAGTGGATGTTAAATGAAGATGAGGATTTTTGTATCATTCTTTTTTACTTAGCTTCGCCCTTGAGCTCTCTACCTTAACTTGATCTTGCAACCTCTTAAGTGAGCTTGCAAGTTTAAGCTTTGGTCATTGATCTCAAAGGGTTGTATCATTTTGTTCTCTCTTTTGTGTTTCATTCTCCATGAGTTCTTTGCTTTTTCTTGATCTTGCAACCTCTTAAGTGAGCTTGCAAGTTTAAGATTTGGTTATTGAACCCATGTCTTGTTTTGAGTTCTATGGTTCCTAGTTTCATTACTTGCTTTACATTCATGCTTTACTTTCATGCACTTTAAATTCCATGCCCTTACTTACTTGTAATCTTTTCTTTTCTTTTGCTCTTTTTGGTTCGTTTTGTGAATGGTTGTAATTATTGTTGTTAAGAATAAATACGATATTGTAAGTTAATGTTTCTTTGCTCATTTCCTTTTCCCGTTATTTTCCATTGAACTCTGCCCAAACGATACGCAAGCGCTCCGTTAGGCACCCTACCCTACCAAGGTAACGGTGATTCCTAACTGCGACCGGTTGCGTTCGGTTTGGCCGGAGGAGAAAGCAAGAGATAAGAACGGAAGGACAAGGGTCAATAAGCCGGATTCCACGAATACCGTGCTTAAATCCCCTAATCCACGTTGTTGCCAATTGCTCTAGCTTCAATTGGTCAAGACTCGGCTCAAAGGTTTTGAGTGCGGATTTCTTTAGCTTGCACTTTCGTATCTTTTTCTTAACTACTTTATATTTGCATATAAAACACTTAGGATAGACTTGAACAAACATATACACATTCTTTATTGACTCGTCTAAAAGTCGAACGGATATACAACCATCTCCCTGTGGATCGACCCGTGCTCAACCGGCTAGCTGCATAGCGACACCGTCCTGATCGCGGTTATTACTTTAGAACTTTGAACATCCGACACGCCAAAAGCGTACGATCAAATGGCGCCGTTGCCGGGGAGACGGCAGCTTATTTTCTTTCTTTTTATTCGGGTTAATATTCTTTTTGTATATATTTAAAAAAAATCTTTTTGTTTTTTTTTGATAATTTTTGTGAGCAAGTCTGCAGATTTTTTCTGATTTGCGAACTGTGATTATGGGGAGGAAAGTGTACGTTCAAGGCTAAGGTGATTGCAAAGTATAGTGCCAAAGATCCGGGTAGTTTGACCCACGCAAGCGAACTTTTCAAGCTTACCGGATTTGATTCAACGGGGGTTTCCTAACCCAAAAACTTAACGGTACGTACTTTACTAACACCTTCTTCTCAAATCCGACGCATCCAATATACTATTCTTTGCAGGATTCTTTGCAAGTTCGCTAGCAAACGCTAAAAATTGACTAACCCGTATATGTTGCAGTGCCGTGCTTAAACTAAAAAATGATTGTTTGATTCTTTATAGAATTTTTATTGAATTGCGCATTGCATACATTAATACGGACTTAAGGGAAAGCGAACCCCACAACATACGGTAAAGGATTTCATCACCTTTTCCGTGGCCCACAAATCACGAACTTGAGCATAACGTTTACCCGCAAAAAATTTAAAAGAAACTAGATTTTAAGCCTTAAGAACTTCGCGCTCACTAGGAGAAATTAACTGTGTTTAGAACCTCGCTTAACGGTATATTGTTTACGAGGTGTCTAGGAAAGTGTTAACGGCGAAACCGCCAAAAGAGAAAGGGTTATTTAATTAAAGAACTTCACGAAAGCGTTGGAAAACCTCCCCTTATCTCTGCACTTACCTGGCCTCGTGATCAGTGTATCTTGAGCCCGTTTCTCGACACAGTTTTACTTCGACAATCAAGTTCTGGAGCAGGTCTAGTTGACCTAGGTGAACCCTAGAACGATTAGGTGTGTGGTATTTTTGTGTCGTGATTGTTTTTTCTTTTTGTGTGTATATTTCATTCTTTTGTTAATAACTAACATAAAAAAAATCACATTCTTTTCCCCCTCCTTTTCTCTTCCTTTCTTTATCATGGGCACCCCACCTCGCAAAACTCTTGCCGAACTTTGGCACCCAAACCAGAAATTACTTCTTACGGTTCTTGCTTTGGCCGAACGTTGAACGATCCCTCCATGCCCAAAATCTCTTTGAAAGATCGGATAGAAGCGTCTAGGACAAACACTTGCCCTCCGCAATCCACTTTGTATCAACCTTTTCAACCTCCCCCACCCTCTTATGTTGATACCCCTTTTGCAAGTCGTCTTTTGTCCGTCGCTGAACATATTGAACAATCCTGTAGCCGATCTTTCACTCCTTTCACCACTACAGCTTCTTGGGATCAACAATTCCATTCACCTTCTTATCCAAAGGTTGATCCTGCTTGTCACGCCCCGCTTCCCAGAGTACGCAAGATTGGGCACGTGACATAGCCAACCATGCTACCTGTGGGTAGGAAGTATCCATCCATAGTCACATTACGGTTGTAAGGATATCAAGAACAAGATAAAATACTAATCTAACACATGTCCAAATCCATAATAACAGGAATCAATAAACAGTAAGTGCGGAAACTAATGATCCAATACAATAATAGAAGGGTACGTCCCGTAATGCGGGATCACACCTGGGAATAAAACGCAATAAATGAACTGACCACTATAGAACTCGAATCAGCCTGCTGGCTGAAGTACTCCAGCTCGGTCGTCGACAGTGGTACGGAATCTGGGCCATGCAAAACCCAGACGTCAGCACGTCAAGACATCAAGTATATAATGTAAACATGGTAATAAGCAGTGCAGGTATGAACATGAATAAAGCAGTACAATAACAGAGCAGGATAAAGTGCAATGGTGACTGAACTGTTCTATCAAGTTTCTACTCTATAGTCTTTGAAACCAATTGATGAATCGTCGATGTAACCCAATAGTATCCTGTACATACCCGGGACCACGGCCACAATATTCTCGGCTGCAGCCGAGACATGCCGTTAGGCACAGAATAGGAAAGTGTACACTCGGTATTACCCCGTACATACCCGGGATCACGGCCACAATATTCTCGGCCGAAACCGAGACATGCTGTTAGGCACAGAATAGGAAAGTGTACACTCGGTATTACCCCGTACATACCCGGGATCACGGCCACAATATTCTCGGCCGAAACCGAGACATGCCGTTAGGCACAGAATAGGAAAGTGTACACTCGAACGGTAGTGAACTGTCGAGTTACAAGTCAGGTTCATCTTTGATTTCCCCATACCCCCAAGTTATGTATGTCAGGTCAGGTATTCAGTAGTCAAGGATCAATGCCAACATAAGATCAATAAAAGTAGGTCTGTCTGGATAGACAGCAGGAATGGTCGGGTTTGTCGGCATTAGGCATGAAATCATGAAACAAGTAATGTCATGGTACAACAGGATGAGTCGGTATGTATGTATATGTCATGTGTAGCAGGGTCAGGCCAATATGTAGTGCAATCGGGTATGTGCTCACAACAGGTATACAATCAAATAATGAACAGCAGCAGGAAACAGTAAATAACCATATTATTCCATGTAAACATAATGATGTTTTGTATTCTCTTATAAACCGGTTCACGCACCTTTAGGGTGCAATAGCCACATGGTGAAAGTAATGAAGCTACATGAATTTACACTAAGTATAAAAATTGTCTCGTGAATGATTTAACAATTAAAGCAGATATAACCCAATTGTTTTATTTAGTTGAAATATGGATTGGTAGTGGGTTGATTAATTACGAGAAACTATTATAACGATTCCATGTTAAAGATAACTGCAACTATCAATTCTAACTTATAATATAATATCAATTACCATCATTAAGTTGTTGTATTATATAGTATGAATTCAACTGCGTGGCAAGACTAGATCTCGCACGCTAGCATGTTAAAGCAAGTATTCAGATACTTGCCTCGACGGTTTCGCAAACCGGAAAGCACGGATGCGATGTCGGCAGAAAACACGATATGATAGCACGGGCCACGGATCGAGTCCCAACAGAGAACAACGGGATCACACGGACCAGGGTACTTCGCTGGAGCGTCGGGTTCGCCAAGACGGCACGGTCGGATTCCGGCAAAAACACGGCAACGAGTTAGCGACACATGATAAACTTAATACGATCAGCGGGGGGGGGGGGGATTTGCACAAAAGGAAGGATGAGAAAGGCTTACCGGGAGACACCAGGGGTAACCCCGGCGAGCTCGACGGCGCTGGAACGCCGGCGAGGCAGCGACGGCGGCTGCGAAGACTTGAACGGCCTCGGGGGTTCGCTGGAGAGGGTGTTGCGACGAGTGGAGGAGAGGGTGGTCGGCTCTGGTGGTCGAGGGGAGAAGGAGGTGGTCGGAGGTGGCGCGGATGACGTCGACGAGGGTCGACGGCGCGTTCTCCGGCGACCCGGGGATGGTGCAGGGTCGGGCTGCGTGACTGAAGGTGTTCCGGCGAGGGGAGGAGGAAGGTGATGACGAGGTAGTGACGAGGAGGAGGAGAGGGAGTCGTGGGAGTCGTCGGCGACGGGAGGCGGCGTCGACGGCGGGAGTTGCGGCCGAACGGAGGCGTCGGGGGTTGGGTGCAGGCACGGGAATCGGCGGAGGAAGGAGGTAGGTGGGTGCGGTGAGGTCGACGAGGTGGTGACGGCGACGGCGAGGTCGTGAGGAGGTCGGCGGCGCGAGCACGAGGCTAGGGTTAGGGCTTGGAGGGGTTCTCGTGACGGGGAAGATGAGTGGGGGAGACGGCTGAATGGAGGGGTTTAATAGAGGAGAGAGAGAGTTGTTAGAGGGAGAGAGAGAATGAGGGAAGAGAGATATAGAGAGAGGCGGAGAGAGAGAGAGAGAGAGAGAGAGGAAAGGGGCCCACGAGAGGAACGGAGCCACGCGATTGGCTGGGCTGAGGCGAGATTTGATTTGGTGAGGATTTTTGGAAAGATTTAACTGTGAAGAATATATAATCGTATATATATATAGTTTAAGATATTAAATTAAAATGGGCCCTTTTGGCGCGAAATGAAACATTTCCAAATCGCGCCCGGGTTGCGCCCAAATGTTCCAAATTCAAATTATAGGATTTTAAGCGGGTTCCAAATTTTGAAAAGAGGTGTTTAATGATTAAAATGCATGCCCCCAAGTCGGACACTTGCACGCGCGCGTAGTCGTCCAAGTTTGCCCGTTTAGCCGAACGGGACGGAATCTCGACACGCGGACGCTACCACGCGACTAGTGGCGACGAGTAGGCCAACATGGACATTTTAAATTTCATTTTAGGAGTTAAAATTTGTTATGTGCCAAAATGACTTAACCGGTTAAAATTTAGCAATAAACACCAGAACATCAGGAAAATTGGAATGAGCAATATATAAAACCCTCAACTTGTAATATAAATAGTATTATTGTTACATCATACCCAACTACAAAAAGAATTTCGTCCTCGAAATTCCAAGAGTACAGGATAGCTAACTACTGGAAAAGGTGAGGGAATTTCTGCCGAATCTCGTCTTCTCGCTCCCAAGTGGATTCTCCATACGATCGATTACCCCAAGGGACTAGCACAAGAGGGATAACCTTGTTCTTAAGAACCTTTTCTCTTCGATCCTTGATTTCAATTGGTCGCTCCTCAAAAGTTTGGTCCTCTCGCACAGTCAACTCCGAATGATCCAAGACATGAGTCTCATCACGAACATACCTCCGTAGTTGAGACACATGAAACACGTCGTGAACTCCTGCTAATGACGGTGGTAACGCCAACCGGTACGATACCTCTCCAACACGCTCCAAAATCTCGAAGGGTCCAACGAATCGAGGACTAAGCTTTCCCCGACTTCCAAAGCGAATCACCCCTCTAGTCGGTGATATTCTTCAGGAATACCAAATCACTCACTGCGAATTCTAGAGGTCTTCTTGACGTGTCGGCCCAACTCTTCTGTCTGTCTTGAGCTGCCTTCGTAAGCTTCCTGATTGTATTCACCTTCTCGACTGTCTGTACCACCAAATCTGGTCCTAGTAACCTTCGTTCACCAACATCATCCCAACAAACCGGTGAACGGCACTTACGACCATACAACGCTTCAAACGGAGCCATCTAAATTGTCGCTTGGAAGCTATTGTTGTACGAAAAACTCCACTAGGTGTAGATGATCCTCCCAAGAACCTTTGAAGTCTAACATGCAAGCCCTCAACATATCTTCAAGGGTCTGGATCGTTCTCTCCGATTGTCCATCAGTCTGAGGGTGATAAGCTGTGCTAAACTTCAATCGAGTCCCCAAACTTTCTTGTAAACTCCTCCAAAAGTGCGACAAGAATCGAGTGTCCCGATCGGACACGATGCTTACCGGCACTCCATGCAATCTGACAATCTCCTGCATGTATCGCTCTGCCAAAGTCTCTGTCGATTGACCAACCCGAAAAGAAATAAAGTGAGCTGCCTTGGTCAACCGATCGACAATCACCCATACAGCATTGTTGCCCTTTGGACTCCGCGGTAAAGCCGTCACGAAATCCATGGTTATATGTTCCTACTTCCACTGAGGAATCGGAAGTGGTTGCAACAAACCAGCAACCCGTTGGTGTTCAGCCTTGACTTGCTGACACACCAAGCACTTAGCCACGAAGCGAGCAATTTCCCGTTTCATACCTTCCCACCAGAAGTGCTGTCGAAAATCTCGGTACATCTTTGTCCCTCCTGGATGTACAGAGTAAGCTGAACTGTGTGCCTCCTTCATGAGCTCTTCACGCACATCTCCTTTTGGCACACACACACGACTACCATATCTCAACGAACCGTCTTCGTGGATCAGTAAATCGGTTCGTAGTCCGGCTTCAACCTGCTCTCGAAACCTTTGCAGTCTAGGATCCTGCGATTGTGTCGCTTTAATCTTCTCAACCAAGGACGACTGTACTTGCAACTGCATCAACTATCCTGTAGCATGGGGTAGCACAACCTCCAAGTCGAATCTCCGAAAATCCGCAATGATCTCTCTCTGTGCAGTCAATATCTGAATTGCTGGTAACCGACTCAGCGCATCCGGCACGACGTTGACCTTTCCCGGGTGGTACTTAAGATCGAGGCCATAGTCGGCCATCAGCTCCAACCATCTGCGTTGCCTCATGTTCAACTCCTTCTGAGTGAACACATATTTCAAACTCTTGTGATCCGTAAAGACTTCGACTCTCCCGCCCAATAGGTAGTGTCTCCAAATCTTCAGGGCGAAGATCACGGCTGCAAGCTCTAAGTCATGAGTCGGATAATTCTTCTCATGTGTCTTCAGTTGTCTCGATGCGTAAGCGACGACTTTCCCATTCTGCATTAAAACACATCCCAATCCTTTTCCAGATGCGTCGCTGTGAATCACCAGTCCTCCTGAATCATCCAGTACGGTCAGGATCGGGGCGGTTATCAACTTCTGCTTCAACGTCTCGAAGGCTAAAGCACATCCATCCGTCCAAACAAACGGTACCTTCTTACGCGTAAGCTTGGTTAACGGCTCAGCTAAACGCGCGAAGTTCTCCACAAATCTTCTGTAGTAACCGGCGAGTCCAAGGAAACTTCTTATCTCCGCAACATTCTTTGGAATAGGCCAATCTCGAACTGCTGAAATCCTTTCGGGATCGACGGCGATTCCATCGCCCGACACGACATGCCCCAGAAACTTCACTTCTTCCAGCCAGAATTCACACTTACTCATCTTCGCAGATAACTTCTCTTGTCTCAGCGTCTGCAGTGCGATCCTTAAATGCTCAGCATGCTCCTCCGGACTCTTCGAGTACACCAGAATGTCGTCATTGAATACCACAATAAACTGGTCCAAGAACGGTGAAAAGATCCTGTTCATCAAATCCATAAATATTGCTGGCGCATTAGTCACTCCGAAGGGCATCACTAGATACTCGAAATGTCCATATCGAGTTCGAAACGCCGTCTTGCAAATGTCTTCTGCTTTTACTCGGACCTGATGATATCCTGATCGCAAATCCAGTTTCGAGAATACCCTCGCGCCACTGAGCTGCTCAAAAGTTCTCCAATGCGAGGGATCAGGTACTTGTTCTTAATAGTCACCCGGTTCAATTCTCGATAATCAATGCACATCCTTCTCGTGCCATCCTTCTTCTTTACTAAAAGAACTGGAGCTCCCCACGGTGAGTTGCTGCTTCGAACCCATCCCTTCTCGAGTAATTCACCCACTTGTTTCTTAACTTCTTCCAATTCCACCGGTGCCATCGGATAATAAGACTTTGATACTGGCGCTGCACCAGGAATAAGGTCAATCGCAAACTCCACATCTCGCTTCGGCGGTAAGCCCGAAATATCTTCAAACACATCCATAAAGTCGCGGACAACTGCCGGCTTTTCATCACTATCCACTACCATAGCCGCAAGAACATTGTTCGTCGGCCTAGTCCTAAACTCGACTGGCCCGACAGAACTGCTTCCTTACCGCAACTGCTGTCCTCATCGTTGGCCGCGAAAGGTCCAGCGAGGCTACTGAGTCTCGTCCACTCTGCTGCATGCACGTCCACGGTTGCTCCATTCTGTCTTAGTCCGATGAACTTCTCTTCCATTTCCTCCCGTGCAGTCCGCGGGAAGAATTTCTCCAGGAAACTCTTAGAGAAAACCGCTCAACTGATTGGCTTGGGCAAGCGGGTCTCCTCCACAGGCCATCACTCTCGGCGTAATCCACTAGTTGAATGCGCACTACATCAACTCCTTTGTCCTCTGGAATCTGTGCCGCAATCAGCAATTCTCCGTGTCACTAGCCACTGCTTGGCTGGCAACGGCTCCTCCAGACCAGTGAAAGTAGACGGATCCAAAAGCCTGAAATCTGCTACAGTCCCTACTCGTTCGACTGGTCTAGTTCCATCGTTGTTTACAGACTGCTGAACGATCTGCAAACCTTCCTGAAACGAATCTGCTATTGCTGGATCAGCTCAGTCTGTCTCTTTGATTTCCAGCATTCCTCTTATCACTCCAAGCATGGCGGCTTCGTTCATACGCCTCTGGTAAGTCTTCAACTTCTTACCTGTCATAGTCCTGAACTCAAAACACCCAACATTAGCATGATGATAGATTCTGAATGTGGATCAAGGCTAGAACTCCAAGATACTTAAATAGAGTGCTGCATTGTAGCTATGCCGCGGTATCATAGCCGCAATTGCTTAACTCCACCCAAGTCGCCTAAGTCCTAGAGATAACAAGAAATCAGGTTTTCGAGTTGACAGTGCAAAGTAAGTTTGCATGTCGACATGGTCCGGAAGAATGATTCAAGGACGGTAAAACGGTCAAGGTGGCAGGACATGTTTCCTAATCACGGGTATTATGATTCGTGTATCGGGTGCAATACCCAACTACAAAGAATCAACCCAATTAACCTATGGCTCTGATACCAAAAGAACCATGTCACGCCCCGCTTCCCAGAGTACGCAAGATTGGGCACGTGACATAGCCAACCATGCTACCTGTGGGTAGGAAGTATCCATCCACAGTCACATTACGGTTGTAAGGATATCAAGAACAAGATAAAATACTAATCTAACACATGTCCAAATCCATAATAACAGGAATCAATAAACAGTAAGTGCGGAAGCTAATGATCCAATACAATAATAGAAGGGTACGTCCCGTAATGCGGGATCACACCTGGGAATAAAATGCAATAAATGAACTGACCACTATAGAACTCGAATCAGCCTGCTGGCTGAAGTACTCTAGCTCGGTCGTCGACAGTGGTACGGAATCTGGGCCATGCAAAACCCAGACGTCAGCACGTCAAGACATCAAGTATATAATGTAAACATGGTAATAAGCAGTGCAGGTATGAACATGAAAAAAGCAGTACAATAACAGAGCAGGATAAAGTGCAATGGTGACTGAACTGTCCTATCAGGTTTCTACTCTATAGTCTTTGAAACCAATTGATGAATCGTCGATGTAACCCAATAGTATCCCGTACATACCCGGGACCACGGCCACAATATTCTCGGCTGCAGCCGAGACATGCCGTTAGGCACAGAATAGGAAAGTGTACACTCGGTATTACCCCGTACATACCCGGGATCACGGCCACAATATTCTCGGCCGAAACCGAGACATGCCGTTAGGCACAGAATAGGAAAATGTACACTCGGTATTACCCCGTACATACCCGGGATCACGGCCACAATTTTCTCGGCCGAAACCGAGACATGCCGTTAGGCACAGAATAGGAAAGTGTACACTCGAACGGTAGTGAACTGTCGAGTTACAAGTCAGGTTCATCTTTGATTTCCCCATACCCCCAAGTTATGTATGTCAGGTCAGGTATTCAGTAGTCAAGGATCAAAGCCAACATAAGATCAATAAAAGTAGGTCTGTCTGGATAGACAGCAGGAATGGTCGGGTTTGTCGGCATTAGGCATGAAATCATGAAACAAGTAATGTCATGGTACAACAGGATGAGTCGGTATGTATGTATATGTCATGTGTAGCAGGGTCAGGCCAATATGTAGTGCAATCAGGTATGTGCTCACAACAGGTATACAATCAAATAATGAACAGCAGCAGGAAACAGTAAATAACCATATTATTCCATGTAAACATAATGATGTTTTGTATTCTCTTATAAACCGGTTCACGCACCTTTAGGGTGCAATATCCACAAGGTGAAAGTAATGAAGCTATATGAATTTACACTAAGTATAAAAATTGTCTCGTGAATGATTTAACAATTAAAGCAGATATGACCCAATTGTTTTATTTAGTTGAAATATAGATTGGTAGTGGGTTGATTAATTACGAGAAACTATTATAACGATTCCATGTTAAATATAACTGCAACTATCAATTCTAACTTATAATATAATATCAATTACCATCATTAAGTTGTTGTATTATATAGTATGAATTCAACTGCGTGGCAAGACTAGATCTCGCACGCTAGCATGTTAAAGCAAGTATTCAGATACTTGCCTCGACGGTTTCGCAAACCGGAAAGCATGGATGCGATGTCGGCAGAAAACACGATATGATAGCACGGGCCACGGATCGAGTCCCAACAGAGAACAACGGGATCACACGGACCAGGGTACTTCGCTGGAGCGTCGGGTTCGCCAAGACGGCACGGTCGGATTCCGGCAAAAACACGGCAACGAGTTAGCGACACACGATAAACTTAATACGATCAGCGGGGGGGGGGGATTTGCACAAAAGGAAGGATGAGAAAGGCTTACCGGGAGACACCAGGGGTAACCCCGGCGAGCTCGACGGCGCTGGAACGCCAGCGAGGCAGCGACGGCGGCTGCGAAGACTTGAACGGCCTCGGGGGTTCGCTGGAGAGGGTGTTGCGACGAGTGGAGGAGAGGGTGGTCGGCTCTGGTGGTCGAGGGGAGAAGGAGGTGGTCGGAGGTGGCACGGATGACGTCGACGAGGGTCGACGGCGCGTTCTCCGGCGACCCGGGGATGGTGCAGGGTCGGGCTGCGTGACTGAAGGTGTTCCGGCGAGGGGAGGAGGAAGGTGATGACGAGGTAGTGACGAGGAGGAGGAGAGGGAGTCGTGGGAGTCGTCGGCGACGGGAGGCGGCGTCGACGGCGGGAGTTGCGGCCGAACGGAGGCGTCGGGGGTTGGGTGCAGGCACGGGAATCGGCGGAGGAAGGAGGTAGGTGGGTGCGGTGAGGTCGACGAGGTGGTGACGGCGACGGCGAGGTCGTGAGGAGGTCGACGGCGCGAGCACGAGGCTAGGGTTAGGGCTTGGAGATGTTCTCGTGGCGGGGAAGATGAGTGGGGGAGGCGGCTGCATGGAGGGGTTTAATAGAGGAGAGAGAGAGTTGTTAGAGGGAGAGAGAGAATGAGGGAAGAGAGAGATAGAGAGAGAGAGAGAGAGGAAGGGGGCCCACGAGAGGAACGGAGCCATGCGATTGGCTGGGCTGAGGAGAGATTTGATTTGGTGAGGATTTTTGGAAAGATTTAACTGTGAAGAATATATAATCGTATATATATATAGTTTAAGATATTAAATTAAAATGGGCCCTTTTGGCGCGAAATGAAACATTTCTAAATCGCGCCCGGGTTGCGCCCAAATGTTCCAAATTCAAATTATAGGATTTTAAGCGGGTTCCAAATTTTGAAAAGAGGTGTTTAATGATTAAAATGCATGCCCCCAAGCCGGACACTTGCACGCGCGCGTAGTCGTCCAAGTTTGCCCGTTTAGCCGAACGGGACGGAATCTCGACACGCGGACGCTACCACGCGACTAGTGGCGATGAGTATGCCAACATGGACATTTTAAATTTCATTTTAGGAGTTAAAATTTGTTATGTGCCAAAATGACTTAACCGGTTAAAATTTAGCAATAAACACCAGAACATCAGGAAAATTGGAATGAGCAACATATAAAACCCTCAACTTGTAATATAAATAGTATTATTGGGCTCGGGTGTTACACTGCTCCTGTCCAGCCATTCAATTCCTACCAGGCCTACCCGACTTTTGCACCTTCCCTAGACATTGCTTCTGAACAGCCTTTTGGGAGTTTCCAGTATCCAAACAAGTTTGAATCTTTTACTGAAACCCCTTCACAACCCATGTCTAGTCTGGAACAGTCTTTGGAAGACTTTAGGGTAGCGTCGTACCAACAGATGATGGATTTGAATGCGTCCATGGCCGCCCTCATACAACCTAGTGACCAGGTAGCTAGTTTTCAACTAGCTCCAAATTTTCCAATGTATGAAGAGGCGGTAGGACAGGTTGAGAATTTGAGTGGAGAGAGTGAGATGTACCCCCTTCCGAATCAAGCCTACCCATTTCAACTTGAATCCCACAACTCCGGTCTTGAATGTCTATCTAGTGTTCCAAACGATTCATTGATTAAAAATAGAACAGATAATGAGTTGTGTGACTTTGTAGTGTTTGATTTGCCCGATTGTGAAGGGTCCTTTTCGAATGAAACCACACCCAATCCTTTTGCCCTCTACACCTCCACTCTAAAACCTGAATTGATTAATATCCATGCTTTTGTTGGGGTGTCTGAGAATATTGATTTTCACTCGATTGAGGATATTGACGCCGGGAATATTTTGGATGATGAATCTGTAAATTTGGCAGAGTTTTTTCTCCAATTCATCATCCCGAGTCATTAACTGTTTTTCCCGAACCCCATATGCGTCTTGATTTTGATGAAATTTGCATGGATAAGCTGAATTTTGAGGAGACTTTTGAGGTTATTTTTGAGGATGAACCAGTTTTAATTGATGAGTCGGATTTTCCAATTCATCCTGTTCCTTTCATTGACTGTGCACACCCTCCTGAACCTTTAACCGATAACCTTCCTCAATCACCTACCTCCATCCTTTCCATCGTTCCGACCTTACAAGAAACCGTCTCACTTTCATTTCATATGTCTGGTTTACTGAGTTCGGCGTACCCATGGTTTCTCACGAATCTTGAGGGATATGACCCCATTTCTCGACGGGCTAAAATATTAGCACAATCGCTTTTCACACATCGGTCATCACAAATTGTGCTAATTTATTCGCTCCATTTCCACCCTCAAGTTCATATTCCACTTCTTTCTCCCTTCCGCCATTCTTCTTCTCATATACCTAGACCGTATACCACCTCTATCTCCATATGGTCTCGCGTATTCTCCCTCTCTTTTCTCTACGCCTTCTTTCACCAGCCACTGCTTTATCACGATAAGATCTTTGAATGGTTGGTGCTCACCTTTGGCCTGTGTAAGGCCTTGTATAGCTTGATACTGTTCTTTTCCCCTATTCCTGAACTTCAACGCTTAACAGTGGAAACACTGTTTCACTTAAGTTTGGGGGGAACCTTTTTGTGTATATATTTTTGGTTTTATTTTTTATTTTATTTTTGTATAAAATTTTCTTTTGGAGAGCGCCGACAATTTTGACCCTCTTGGTGTAGCCTGACAGTGAGGGCACTGTCAAGTTTAAGTTTGGGGGTGTGCTCGGTAAGCTTTCTTCTTTCGCATTCATTTGTATATTTTGCATTTATATACCTTATTAAAAACCCACAAAAATCAAAAATTTTCAAAAAAATATAAAAACTTTGTCAAGTTAGCTAGTGGGAGAACTCAGATTCAACATTTCGACGGTTTTGTGTGATAAGATAAGAATAACTAAATCTTATTTTTAGATTTTGAAAACCTGAAAGATAACTCTCCTTTGAAGTTAACTATAGCTGATATACGTCTTTACATCACACTACACGTGTCGTGAGTTTTGGAAATTAGATGACAAGTCTTTTATGTTTAAAAACTTTTAAATGGATAAATGATTTTCTGAGGATCAAATAGGTTTGTTCTGAAATAAGTAATATCAAGAATAGTTTATGAAGTAAAGTGAATATGAAGGAATGTCATTGATGCCTTAATTGGAACTAAGTCTGAAGAATAACCCATCTGAAACTTGATTGGAATGATTACACACCGAACCCACTAAACACGTCTTTTATCCAAAAAAATAATTGAACTGCCGGTTATATCTCCGTTCGTATTGAATCATCATGATTTTCACGCCAAATTGTCTTTTGTTTTTGGACCTAGGTAACTTGAGTAATTAAGTCCGCTGGGGTGTTTCTACACCTAATGCCCTAAAGCCAACTGGTATGGGTGCATTGGCCCAAAGTTCGTTAAGAAGCCTAGAAAGTTAAGATTAAAACAAAGTCAAGCAAGTGTTCTCTCCGAGTTAAAATTCCTAACAGATCTTTGTGTGAGAATAATCTTGACAAAAGACAGGATTTTATAAAAAATATTTCTAGCGGAGATATGAAGGTTTTATTCTATGATAAAGACTATTGCACGTTCACAGAGGTGTGTATGAAATGAAAACAAGAAAAAGGTGGAGTGAAAAATAAGACCTAGTTTCCTGTTAAGGAAGATAGAAATTCTGAAGTTGAAACCTTACTGGAAAACGAAAGTTGAAAAATGCTTAACTCTTTATAAAAACTTATGTGATCCTTTTAAAATTTTTTATCTGGGCTTTATTGTATGACATGATGATTTTAATCGATCCTTCTGGAACTTAACGACACTATTTGCACTGCACGTAAAGACATATAAAATCTTTAGTTAAATAAGAAGAGAGGTGTGAAAAATAAGAGTTCAATAGTCTAGACTTAGGATCATAGAATTGTTATTTTCTGAAACAAAACTTTAGGGTTTGAATCATAGTTATTTCGCAAAACTAGCTTGACCGGATTTTGTGGGTAGTATCCGCTGAAAACCCTCAGGAGAAAACACTCCTCCTACTAGGGACACCTAGAGGTTTAACGGCTTGTTGCACGTGCTCAGTGCAATCGCGTTCCCTGCGAAAGTGCGCTTAGGACTTTTTTGGGAATAATTGGTTTTTCTCGGGACGAGCAAAAGTTAAGTTTGGGGGTATTTGTTCATACCAGAATATTGCATTTTATACCGCCCATTCTTACGCTCGTTTGTTTATAGGAAGGTGCTTTTAATCAGTGTTTGCTACATAATTGCAGGATACTGGTCTCAGCTCTAAACAGTGAATATCATGGAAAAGTACGACAAATTCCGGATTACTGCCAACAACAGATAAAACACGGGTCTCCGCTCTCTATCCGTGTGTTGCCACATACCAGTTTAAGGGACAAAATGGCAAATCGATTGTCATTTTCATGCACAAAGCTCAATGTCAACACAAGATCCAAGAAATCTACGCGAAGCTCGAGGAAATCATGGCAAAAGATCCACATCACATCACCTTTTGATCTACTGAAATTCTGGAAGAATTGTGAAGAGATTCTGAGAAAAGTCATATACCACACAGCAGACAACAGCAAACCAGGGGTCCCCACAAAAACCCACGGCCCAATTCCCTAATATAGCCGCGGTTCCGCGGCATATGCAGGCTTAGGCCGCGGAACCGCGGCCGTATAGACTCTGCAGGGTGTCGTTTTCTGTGGGCAGTTTGGTCACTTCATTTAGGGGCAGATTCTTGCCCTAGGTTTCCATTTCGCTGCCTATAAATACCCCAGTTCTGAGCCAAGCAAGGGGTCCATTCTTATGCCTCTTTTTTGTTAGTTTTTAGTCTTCTTCTTCTTCTTCTTCATTATTTCCTCCATGAAAATGTAGTGAGAGCATTGAGTGGATGTTAAATGAAGATGAGGATTTTTGTATCATTCCTTTTTGCTTAGCTTCCCCCTTGAGCTCTCTACCTTAACTTGATCTTGCAACCTCTTAAGTGAGCTTGCAAGTTTAAGCTTTGGTCATCGATCTCAAAGGGTTGTATCATTTTGTTCTCTCTTTTGTGTTTCATTCTCCATGAGTTCGTTGCCTTTTCTTGATCTTGCAACCTCTTAAGTGAGCTTGCAAGTTTAAGATTTGGTTATTGAACCCATGTCTTGTTTTGAGTTCTATGGTTCCTAGTTTCATTACTTGCTTTTCATTCATGCTTTATTTTCATGCACTTTAAATTCCATGCCCTTACTTACTTGTAATCTTTTCTTTTCTTTTGCTCTATTTAGTTCGTTTTGTGAATGGTTGTAATTATTGTTGTTAAGAATAAATACGATATTGTAAGTTAATGTTTCTTTGCTCATTTCCTTTTCCCGTTATTTTCCATTGAACTCTGCCCAAACGATACGCAAGTGCTCCGTTAGGCACCCTACCCTACCAAGGTAACGGTGATTTCTAACCGCGACCGGTTGCGTTCGGTTTGGCCGGAGGCGAAAGCATGAGACAAGAACGGAAGGACAAGGGTCAATAAGCCGGATTCCACGAATACCGTGCTTAAATCCCCTAATCCACGTTGTTGCCAATTTCTCTAGCTTCAATTGATCAAGACTCGGCTCAAAGGTTTTGAGTGCGGATTTCTTTAGCTTGCACTTTCGTATCTTTTTCTTAACTACTTTATACTTGCATATAAAACACTTAGGATAGACTTGAACAAACATATACACATTCTTTATTGACTCGTCTAAAACTCGAACGGACATACAACCATCTCCCTGTGGATCGACCCGTGCTCAACCGGCTAGCTGCATAGCGACACCGTCCTGATCGCGGTTATTACTTTAGAACTTTGAACATCTGACACGCCAAAAGCGTGCGATCAGTGACCCAATCCCAAAAATTATTCTGATGATATTTTTCCAATCGTTCTTCGTTCCAATCAGGATGCCCCTCACGTACCTCGTTAAAATGAATTCTGTTTTCGACAAATAATGGTGACATTAATATTATATCATTTCATACACACACAAACAGAAATATAACAATTAATCCAAAAAAACTTGCTCTCTAATTTGTTCAAGACATGCGCAATTAAGCAAGATAAACCGGTATATCTTGTTGATAAACATAGTGTCTACCCTCTTATAATCGGCTTTACCATGTGGCCCGTCTTGAATTCTTCGAGGCCGGTTAAGTCTCGTCTCAATGTTCTCGTCCAGATAGCGGGAACAAAATGTGGTTGCTTCATCAAGAAGATAATCTTGCATGATAGAATCCTCTGGTCGATTTTTATTGCGTATATACTTTTTAAGAGTGTAGAGGTACCTAAAGAAAATATGTTGAATAAATAAATACGGGCATACAGGACAACAATAATTTTAAAAATTGTGCGAAACGAAAAATTACACGTACCTCTCGACGGGATACATCCATCGATATTGTACCGGTCCGGCTAACTTAGCTTCAGTTGCAAGATGAACCGTTAAGTGTATTATGATATCGAAGAATGACGGTGGGAAAATACGCTCAAACTTGCAAAGTATCAACGCAATAGAATTTTCTAGTTTATCCAGCGTCACAATCTCCAGTGTTTTAGCACACAACTCTCTGAAACAACAACATAGGTCGTTGATTACTAGACCAACCGATTCGGGGAGAGAAGTCCTGAGGGCTAAGGGAAGAAGGTGCTCCACGATAACATGGTGATCATGACTTTTCAGCCTATCGATCTTGCCATTCACAATTTTTATTTTCTTGCTGAATGATCCTGAGAAACCTGTGGGAACTTTCAAATCATGCAACACCTGAAGGAATCTTTTCTTCTCCGGTTGTGCATATGATAAGCGGCATTGGGAAGTACAAACTTGCCTGGTTTACCCGCTACCAGTCTAGGATGCAATTCACTTCTTATTCCCCACTCCTGTAGATCCATCTGATCATTCAGGTTGTCTTTCGATTTTCCGTCTTTACAAAGAAGCAAGTTGAGTATGTGCTCTGATACTCCCTTCTCTATATGCATGACGTCCAGACAATGACGCACTAAATTTGTTGACCAGTACGGAAGCTCGAAGAAAATGCTTAACTTGTTCCAAAATGGTGGTTTGACCTATTTCGTCGGATCCACCCCGAAGATCACATTATTGTAACCATCCCATTGAGCAGTCACGTCCTCTCCGGACAATGGGGCTGGAGGTACAAGAAGCTCCTGATGACCATCAAAGTGAACAATGTCTAACCTGTAAGGGTGGTCTAGAGGCAGGAAACGTCGATGGCCGCAATAACAAACCATCCTGCTAAAATTCAAGAATTTCGATGTTGTGTGTTGATGGCAATGAGGACATGCTTTGTGACCATGTACGGACCAACCTGATAGCATTCCATACGCAGGAAAGTCATTAATTGTCCACATTAAAGCCGCACGCAGTATGAAGGTTGTATTTGTATTTGCATTGTATGTCTCTACACCATCAATGAACAAAGATTTTAACTCCTCGATCAGAGGTCGGAGATAGACGTCGATATTGTTTCCCGGTGAGTTTGGTCCGTCGATAAGAAGAGGCATCATAAAGTACGATTGGTCCATAGCCAACCAAGACGACAGATTATAAATAATCATTACAACGGGTCATGTGCTGTGACTTCCAGCCATATAGTTGAATGGGCAGAAGCCATCACTAGCCAGTCCGAGCCGGACATTGCGAGGATCGCTACTGAATATTGTGTGCCTCCTATCGAAATCCTTCCATGCCGGTGAATCTCTTGGATGGCTCATTTTTCCATCTTCACTTGGAGGAGCACGGTGATGCCAAATCATTGCCTCGGCTGTTTTCTTACACCTGAATAGCCTCTGTAGCCTCTGTGTTATGGGAAAGTATCATGCTATCTTGACAGGTATATCAGGCTTCTTATCAGAATCTTTCGGTTTATACCTGCCCTCTCCGCATGTTGGACACTCTTTCAAAGCTGAATTCTCTTTCCGGTACAACACGTAATTTTTAGGACATGCTTGAATCTTCTCGCACTTTAGACCCAAATCAGACATCATCTTCTGGGCTCCGTACCTGCTGTCGGGCACGTTATTTCCCGGGGGCATAAAATCTTTTAAGAATGAAAGAAGCATTGTGAATGACTTGTTGCTCCATCCATTTAGGCACTTAATCTGCAAAAGTTGGACGAACCATGAGAGGGTGGAATACTTTGCATTCTCATAAATTGGTTTTCTAGCATCATTCATGAAATTTTCATATTTATCCGCACGCAGTCCTTGACCGGAAGGAATGTCATCTTCGGTACAAATAGATTCACCTAGGGCAGCCTCTACCATATCCTCCATTTCTTCTGATGGAAATAAATTACCGTATTCTTCATCTGCCGCATTACCGTCTTCTCCTTCTTCTGCTGCCGTATTATCGTGTTCTCCTTCTTCTTCTGCCGCATTACTGCGTTCTTCTCCTTGGACGTGATATTTCCAAGTTGTATAAAGTCTAGTAAACCCATATTTTACGATATGAAGCTCTGCCAATTCTACCTTCTGCCAGTATTTATTGCCACATCTATCGCACGGGCAGAGAATCTTCTCTATCACGATCTTATTATGTGCGCGTGCAAATTCAATAAAAGTAGCAACTCCCGCGACAAACTTTGGTTGCATACGTTGTTGCCAATCCACATACATCCAGTCCTTAACTCTGACGTACTCATGGGCCATGTTAGACTGTATAACATATAAATTGTAGGTTATGGTGACTATATTGAGAAATCTAAGAACGGGATAGTTACTGACAAAGGAGAAAATCCGTGTAAATGCTTTGTGTGTGCGTTTGTCGTTGAAAAGAATAAATTATCGAACGTATGTTAACCGATAGACGGAGACGAAGTGGCGCTTTTAGTTTCATATATGAGTATCGATGAGAATAGGAAAGTTACATATTATCATCGAGTATCATATATTGGTTTTAACTTGAACATCTTGAATCACTCTCTAATGATGCGTTTGTTGTGTATTTTAGTTGTGTGTGTGTGTTTCGGCTGTCGGGGGTAAGGCTTCTATCCTATTAAGAATGTATCGAGCGAACACCCATTCGCTTGTGCTTTCAACCGTTTCGAGTAAATTTCGGCAGCACCTCCCTGCTGTTCTCCGAGTACACTGTAATAGAATAGATAATAATTTTAAAGCTGTGAAACAACGTTGAAATGAACATCTAATCTATCTTTGTACACGGAGAACCAGCGGAAAGGTACCGACGAAATATCTCGAAACGGATGAAAACACAAGTGAATGAAGGTGTTTACTTAATATATTCCTAACTTGTCCACACGGGACAAATCTATCGGTTATCATACGATTGAATCTTCTCGTCAAATAGACTATACGACGGTTGTTAGTATCGAGCTATACCGTCCGATATTTAACAACCTTCGTATAGTTCTATGTCACGACGAACATCGAACGTATGTTAACCGATAGACGGGGACTAAGTGGCGCTTTTAGTTTCATATATGAGTATCGATGAGAATATGAAAGTTACATATTATCATCGAGTATCATATATTGGTTTTAACTTGAATATCTTGAATCACTCTCTAATGATGCGTTTGTTGTGTATTCTTGTTGTGTGTGTGTGTTTCGGCTGTCGGGGGTAAGGCTTCTATCCCATTAAGAATGTATATAGCGAACACCCATTCGCTTGTGCTTTCAACCGTTTCGAATAAATTTCGGCAGCACCTCCCCGCTGTTCTCCGAGTATACTGTAATAGAATAGATAATCATTTCAATGCTGTGAAACAACGTTGAAATGAACATCTAATCTATCTTTGTACATGGAGAACCAGCGGAAAGGTACCGACGAAATATCTCGAAACGGATGAAAACACAAGTGAATGAAGGTGTTTGCTTTATACATTCCTAACTTGTCCACACGGGACAAATCTATCGGTTATCTTACGATTGAATCTTCTCGTCACATAGACTATACAACGGTTATTAGTATCGAGCTATACCGTCCGATATTTAACAACCTTCGTATAGTTCTATGTCACGACGAACATTGAACGTATGTTAACCGATAGACGGGGACTAAGTGGCGCTTTTAATTTCATATATCAGTATCGATGAGAATAGGAAAGTTCCATATTATCATCGAGTATCATATATTAGTTTTAACTTGAACATCTTGAATCACTCTCTAATGATGCGTTTGTTGTGTATTCTTGTTGTGCGTGTGTGTTTCGGCTATCGGGGGTAAGGCTTCTATCCCATTAAGAATGTATAGAGCGAACACCCATTCCCTTGTGCTTTCAACCGTTTCGAGTAAATTTCGGCAGCACCTCCCCGCTGTTCTCCGAGTACACTGTAATAGAATAGATAATCATTTCAAAGCTGTGAAACAAAGTTGAAATGAACATCTAATCTATCTTTCTACACGGAGAACCAGCTGAAAGGTACCGACGAAATATCTCAAAACGGATGATAACACAAATGAATGAAGGAGTTTGCTTTATACATTCCTAACTTGTCCACACGGGACAAATCTATCGGTTATCATACGATTGAATCTTCTCGTCACATAGACTATACGACGGTTGTTAGTATCGAGTTATACCGTCCGATATTTAACAACCTTCGTATAGTTCTATATCACGACGAACATCGAACGTATGTTAACCGATAGACGGGGACTAAGTGGCGCTTTTAGTTTCATATATGAGTATCGATGAGAATATGAAAGTTCCATATTATCATCGAGTATCATATATTGGTTTTAACTTGAACATCTTGAATCACTCTCTAATGATGCGTTTGTTTGAATTAAGCTTTGCTATCAATAATGTCAAGAAGTGGTTTCCTACAAATTATAAATCAAATAATCATGATGTTTTTCTGGTACGAACAACGATATTTAAACATCGTATCCGTCAAGATTTCTAGGAAACTTTTAAGCCTCTACTCAATATCAATGTATCTTCAATATTAAAAAGGCAACAATTTTATAACTCTATTATTAGAATGCAAATTCTGAAGGTTGGTTTGAAATTGGATCACTAGTACAATAGCAAGAAGAAAATATCATGTCACGTTGTATGAACATTATTGAAAGGTGTAAAAGCTGTAAACAATGTTATATATTTTCACAAATTTATTTAGAAGAAATTCCTTCTATAAATAATTGAACAAGTCCTCCATCTTTCTATATATGGCTAATTAATCCTTCCTAAATTGGATAACATTATAATTTAGAGAGCTCCTTATATTACAAAACTATTAAGATATGCTTCATATCCATCAGGCATACTGATTCCACATTTTTTTCTTAAATCAATTGAGTAGTCTAAATATATAGTTGCCTCTTTCATCAATGATTTGTTCAACAAGAACAACAACCCCTTTTCCTAAACTTTGATGTCGTCTGTATGAATCCGTTTTTCTTTTCCATCATGCTCTGATTCGTTATTAATAGACTCTATGTATGTTCGTTTAAGTCTACCCGTAGTCATTATCGCCGTTAACCACAACATTTTATCAAAGCTAAGCCCATATCTGATAAAAAAAAATTTGTGGTTAATTTTGTAATGGTCTGATCAGATTCGATCAGGCTTGTGAAAAATCACGGAAATGTTGGATTTGAATCAAAATCGACTGGGCTTGTATCGTTACCGCAATAACAAAATGAACATACTAACTAAAGCTGGAAATGGCATTATGAATCAAATAATCATGATGAATTAAGCTTTGCTATCAATAATTTCAAGAAGTGGTTTCTAACCCTAACCCCAACCCCAATCCTAACCCTAATCCTAACCCCAGCCGAACCCCAACCCTAACCCTAACCCCAACCCTAACCCCAACTGCAACCCCCTGCCGAACCCTAACCCCAACCGCAACCGCAACCCCAGCCCCAGCCCCAGCCCCAACCGCAACCCCAACCCTAACCCTAACGCTAACCCCAACCGATGCCTCATCGGTACCCAAACCATGAACCCTAGCCCTAAAATAATCAAAATTTTGTTTAAGTGAAGATTTCCTAACCTGTGCAGTGGAGGTGACGATCAATCGAAGGCGACGACGAAAACGGAGATGAGGAAGAACCAGGCGGTGGTGACAACGAATCGGCCCGCGCTAGCGACGATGAGAACGGGGAAGAAACACAGGCGATCGGCGAGAACGAGGGTTTGGGGATTTTGGTTTCTGGCGCGATGGGAAAATAATATTTAGGTAATCAGCGTAGGGATCGATCTGTGCCTTTTTAATTAAATCCTTATTTAGATGCCCCTACGGATAAGTCCGTAGGTTCTTGGTTTGCGGCTCCGTAGGGACAAACAATAATTTACGATTTAATATTTTTAAATTAATATGTAAGGACCGTAGGGGCAACCTTTTGGCCCTACGGATTAGTCTGTAGGGCCAAACTAAATCTGCCCCTACGAATTTCGTTATCCGTAGGGGCAACCCTATATTTTAGTAGTGCCCCTACGGATAAGACCGTCGGGGTATATATAAATAAAAATTTGTTAAAATTTAACTTATGCAAGTGCCCTTACGGTACCGTAAGATAAGGCCCTACGGATTTATCTGTAGCGGCAAATTTCAAGATTAAAAAAAAAACCCAACGGTTATCCTCCCCGTCACCACATTACCATAATTCCCTAATTCCCCCCAAAAGTTACCTGCGCGCTCGTCGCCTCCTCCGACCTCTCGTCTCCTCCTCCCTCGTCATCTTCTTCGACCTCCTACGACCTCCAGCGCTACCCTCTTCATCAACGCCGAGCTCCTCCCCGACTTTTGTGTCACCATCGAAATCGTCAATAGGTTAGTTAATTTATTGATCAATTAAAATTTTTATTTTCGTAAATAGAATTTGGTGGGCAAGCCTTCAATTTGGGGATTTTGAATTGTGGTGGTAGTCGGTGGTGGCTATGGTGGGGATGTGGGTGGATGTGGCGGCGGCGGCGGATGCGCTTCATTTTGGGGTTGTTTGGGAATGTAGGGGGGCGGTGGCGGCTATGGTGGCGGCTGTGGTGGGGGGTGGTGGGGAAAGGGGTCGGGGAAGGTCGATGGGGACCGGGCAGATCGGTGTGAGGGGCCGGGAAATGTAAGTTTAGATGATATTGGTGGTGATGGTGAGGAGAGGAAGAAGAAGATTGGTTGTGAGTTAGGGTTTGGCTTGGTTTGGTTAGGGTTATGATTAGGGTTAGGGCTAATGAGGGATATATTTAAGATTAAGGTTAGGATCAAGGCTAGATTTAGGATTTTTTGAAAAAAAAAATAGCTAAGGGCAATTCAGTAAAGAATTTATAGGGGTTTAGAGTTAAATAGGTCTAAGATTAGGGTTAAGGTAATTAGGGTTAAAATTAAGGGTGAGGGTTATGGGTAGGGTATTTTAGTGTTAGTGTAAGTGTGTGTGTGTGTGTGTGTGTGTGTGTGTGTGATATATATATGATGATATTTGTGTGTATGTGCACGCGCGCGCTTGTGATAATGTTGATGATGATATATGTATGTGTATGAGAGAGAGAGAGAGTAAGAGAGATAATGTTGATGATGATATGTGTGTTTGTGTGTGTGTGTGTATGTGTGTGTGATAATGATAATGTTGATCTCTTATATTAAATAAGGCCAAAACCTAATTTTAAACTTAACACCAGAACTAAATCCAAAATCTTAAACGTAACACCAAGAACCAAATCCAAAATTTTAAACTTGATTAAGAAAACCTTAACTTTAAAATACTTTACCTTAAACTAAAAACTTAAAACCCTTGAAATAGAAACGTAAATGAAAAACCAATTCAAGTTAAATCTTATAATAAGTGTATATATGATAATCGATAATAATATAAAATTTTCATATGCTCATCGATGGTCATATGTGAAAATTAAAGCGCGCCTTAATCCCCGTCTATCGGTTAATATGCGTTCGATATTCGCCGTGACATAAAATTATACGAAGGTTATTAAATATCGGACGGTATTGTTCGGTGCTAACAACCATCGTGTAGTCTATGTGACGAAAATATTCAATCGTATGATAGTTGATAGATTTGTCCAGTTTGGACGAGTTAGGAATGTATAAAGAAAACACCTGCATTCACTTGTGTTTTCATTCGTTTTGAGTTATTTCGTCGGTGCTTTTCCGCTGGTTCTTTTCCACTGGTTCTCCGTGTACAAAGATAGATTTGATGTTCATTTCAATGTCGTTTCACAGTATTGAAATGATTATTTATTTTATTACAATGTACTCGGAGAACAGCGGGCAGGCGCTGCCGAAATTTACTCGAAATGGATGAAAGCACAAGCGAATGGGTGTCTTCTCTATACATTCTTTACCCCCGACAGCCGAAACACACACATACAACATGAATACACAACACACGGACACACAAAACACATACACATTAATAACCCTACACCTAAGCGAAATCATAAATTGAAACACACATACACAGAATACAACTCATACTTGGATATTTTCAAACTAACTTTGTTAATCAATAATTTATCCCTTTCAACGACAAACTTTCTCCTACAGATTTTCTTCTTTGTCAATAACTATCTCGTTTTTAGATTTCTCAATATAGTCACCATAAAAAACCAATTTCCATAACTTACAATTTATATATTATACAGTCTAACATGGCCTATGAGTACATCAGAGTTAAAGACTGGATGTACGTGGATTGGCAACAACGCATGCAATCTATGTTTGCCGCAGGAGTTGCTGCTTTCATTGAATTTGCACGCGTACATAATAAAATTGTGTTAGAGAAGATTCTTTGTCTGTGCGATAGATGTGGAAATAAGTTCTGGCAGAAGGTAGAAATCGTAGAGTTTCACATCGTTAAACATGGTTTTACTAGACTTTATACAATTTGGCTATATCACGGGAAAAGACAAGAAGAAGATGGTAATGCGGCGGAAGAAGAACGAGAAGACGGTAATGCGGCGGAAGAAGAAAAAGATGATAACTTCTTTCCAGAAGAAAAAATGGAGGATATGGTAAAGGCCGCCCTCGGTGATAGCAGTCCTACCGAAGAAGATATTCCTTCCGGTCAAGGACTACGTGCGGATAAGTATGAAAAGTTCATGAATGATGCTAGAAGATCAATTTATGAGAATGCAAGGTATTCCACCCTATCATGGTTCGTCCAACTTTTCCAGATTAAGTGCCTAAATAAATGAAGCAACAAGTCATTCACCATACTTCTGAAGTTCCTGAAAGATTCTATATCCCTGAGAAATAACATGCCCGAGAGCTGGTCTGAAGCCCAGAAGATGATGTCTGATTTGGGTCTGAACTGTGAGAAGATTCATACATGTCTCAAAAATTGTGTATTGCACCGGAAAGAGAATTCAGATTTGAAAGAGTGTCCAACATGCAGAGCGGCCAGGTATAAGCCGAAAGAATCTGATAAGAAGTCCGATATACCTGTCAAGATAGCACGATATTTTTCCATAACACAAAGGCTGCTGAGGTTATTCAGGTGCAAAAAAACAGCAAGACAATGATTTGGCATCACCGTGCTGCTCCAAGCGAAGATGGAAAAATGATTCATCAAAGAGATTTACCAGTGTGGAAGGATTTCGATAAGAGGCACCAAACATTCAGTAGTGATCCTCGTAATGTCAAGCTCGGACTGGCTAGTGATGGCTTCTGCCCATTCAACTATATGGCTGGAAGCCACAGTACATGGCCTGTTGTAATGATGGGTTATAATCTATCTCCTTCGTTGGTTATGGATTAATCTTACTTTATGATGCCACTTCTTATTGACGGACCAAACTCACCGGAAAACAATATCGATGTCTATCTCCGACCTCTGATCGATGAGTTAAAATCTTTATTCATTGATGGTGGAGAGACTTACGATGAAAACACAAATACAACATTCACGGTGCATGCGTCTTTAATGTAGACAATTAATGACTTTCCTACGTATAGAATGCTATCAGATTGTTCCATACATGATCACAAAGCATGCCTTTACTGCCATTAAGATACAACATCGAAATGGTTGAATTTTAGCAGGAAGGTTTGTTATTGCGGTCATCGGCGTTTCCTGCCACTAGACTATCCCTACAGGTTAGACAATGCTCACTTTAATAGTCATCAGGAGGTTCTTGGACCTATAGCTTCATTGTATGGAAAGGAAATGATTGCTCAGTGTGAGGTTACAATAACGTGAATTTCGGGATAGATCTAAAAAAATAGAATAAACCACCCTACTGGAACAAGTTAAGCATTTTCTATGAGCTTCCATACTAGTCAACAAATTTAATGCGTCATTTTCTGGACATCATGCACATTAAGAAGGGAGTATCCGAGCATGTACATAACTTACTTCTTTGTAAAGACAGAAAATCGAAAGATAACCTCCGTGCTCGGATAGATCTTCAGGACTGGGAAATTAGAAATGAATTGCATTCTAAACCGATAGCGGGTAAACCAGATAAGTTTGTACTTCCCAATACCGCGTATCTTATGTCACAACCGGAGAAGAAAAGGTTTCTGCAGGTTTTGCATGATTTGAAAGTTCCCACAGGTTTCTCAAGATCATTTAGTAGAATGATAAAGATTGTGAAAGGCAAGATCGATGGACTGAAAAGTCATGATCACCATGTTATTACGGAGCACCTTCTCCCATTAGCTCTCAGAACTTCCCTTCCCGAATCGGTAGGTCTACTAATCAATGACCTTTGTTGTTTTTTAAGGAATTTTATGCTAAAACCTTGGACGTTGTGACGCTGGAGAATCTAAAAAATTATATTTCCTTGATACTTTGCAACCTCAATATCATAATACATCTGACGGTTCAGCTTGCAATCGAGGATAAATTTAACGGACCGATACAATATCGATGGATGTATCCCGTCAAAAGATACGTTGAATTTTTCATTTCACGCATTTTGTAAAATTATTTTTGTCTTTTATACCCGTATTTATTTATTTAACATATTTTTCTTTAAATGTCTCTACACTCTAAAAATTATATACGCAATAGAAATCGACCAGAGAGTTCTATCATGCAAAATTATCTTCTAAATGAAATAACCACATTTTGTTCCCACTATCTGACGAGAACATTGAGATGAACCTTAACCGGCCTTGGAGAATTCAGGACGGGCCATACGATAAAACTGATTATAAGAGAGTAGACCCCATATTTATCAACAAAATATATCGGTTTATCCACCTCAATAACGTATGTCTTGAAGAAATTAATATTGATGTTATAATATACTGTTGAGAACAGAATTCATATTAATGAGGTACGTGAGGGATATCCTGATTGGAATGATGAACGATTGGAAAAATTTCATTAAGATAATTTTTGCGATTGGGTTGCAGATCATGTAAGTTGTTCGAATAACATATTATTGCGACCATTCTTAATCTAAACTTATATCGTTATGTATTTTCCGTAAAATTTATTTGTCAGATCCACGATCCGAACTTGTTTGCATCATTAGAGAGATTAATGATATTTAGCTCAGTTTCCTAGCATGCAAGTTGCATACTATAAAGGATTCGGTGTCCTTCGATACAAATTTGAAGTTAAGGACATATAAACATCTCGAACCACTCAAAATAGTGGGATTGCGACTATAGGATCAGATGATGTGATTTATTATGGATACTTAAATTGCATACTTGGTATCCAATATCCCGGAAGATCAGAACCATTTTATATATTTCAGTGTATCTGGTACGATACACGAACCGATACAGATAAATGGAGAAACAATCTCGGGACATGGAAAGATGAATATGGATTGACTAGTGCAAACACACTTCGATTTTACGGTCAGGACGATCTATTTATCTTTCCGCAACAAGTGTTTCTAATATACTACTCACAGTGCTTGAAGCATCCAGTATGAAATGTCGTATGCCGTTGGAAACCCAAGAATGTTTATGATGTCCCAGAATTCGAGGATCGTATGGAGGACAACGCTGAGGATGAAGAAGAGAGAAGACTTAGAGTGCTCCGACCATCTGTCTCCAAGACGGGTTGTCTTCGACTGATCGTGAAGTTACGTGGGTTAGGAATGATATCGATGATGAAATCCAAGTAGATATGTCTAATGCGTATACGAAACGAAAAAAGGTTGTCAGTAATGTTAAATTATTACTTCGCATTTTTACGATCTATACATATATTGCATGCATATGTAATGATTGTACTTGTATCTAGGTCTGATGACGATGCCAGGAGCAGCGAGGGGCGGAAGGAGCACCAGCTGCGGCAGCGGCAGAGGCAGAGCGGTTCTGCCTCCTGGGGGCTCCAGAGGGCTGGTCTTATACCCCAATCTGTATCCCTTTCGGATGACCCCTTCCGTGTGGACTTTCCTACACCTCCAGGTATATGTCACAACCCGAAATTGGCACGTGACCGACACTTAAATCACGTGAAGTCTATAGGACCCCACCGTAATCCAATTAAGCCGAAAGCCCAGAAATCTAAACCTTTTTAGGAAAATAATGGTGGTGCAGTTTTGAAATAAAGGTATAATGGATTTAAATTCTTTCTTGAATAGTATAAATAATGTTATATGAAGATACAAGTGAGTTGTATACTATTTTTGAAAACATTTTCGTCATTTGAAATGTGGGCAGCACCTCCTTTGTAAATTTGATCCAAAACCAATACATAACAATAATATAGGCACCCCCAAACGGGAGCTAGCTCTTCGCCAATAGGCGGAATCACAACCACACAAATAAAGATATACGACCCCCAAGGTGAAGATTAATTACAGAAAAGAAGATAAAAGAAAAACCAAAGTATCATCAAACCTAACAATAAAGAATAAATACATATTCATGACTCTAAGTCAGAAAGAATATACAAGTTTCGACTCGAAATACAAAGAATATACACACACGGGTCTTTAGGTCTACTAAATATATATAATCTGGTTGATGAAGCTTTTAACTAGATACAACTGGATAATAATGTATACAATGGCGGTTACGATCTGAGGAGTAACCCACCTACCAATGCAAATCACCCAGAAAGGAGCAATGTGCCAGCAAGCCGGTACTAAATCTGTGTGGTTGACCCTACAACAAAACTATGGCACAACGAGGGTGAGTTGCCAACTCGTGATTAGAAGACATCATCAGGTAGAAATCGAATGTATGACGATCTCCTAGATTATACAGTAATATAATAATATAACATTATGTGGTAACTAGGGTGATCGTATATACATAAGTATGATAAGCATATAAGGTCGAGTGATAACGAGGGTGATAGTGTAAATATAAGTATAATTATAATAATAATATAATCGTGCCCGTGTCATAATATGGTACCATGTCATATGTATCATATATATGAGTATATGTGTATCATCTAACGTGTGTCCATCAATAACACATCAAATCATCATAAAAACCTGAGTGCCCAGTATCGATACTCGAAAACATTATAAAACTCGTGTCCAGCATCAACATGTAAATCCTCATATCTCAGACGCCGTCTCATTGGATCGGTCCTCATATCCATCTGTCTCAATCGCTCCGGTCGGCATCCTCTGGATATCCACCGAGTCCAGTACTATCACCGGTAGGTAGTGTTTCCCTACCGGGTTCAACGTCTCTCTATACGATCGTATCCCGGGGGTACCATACCGGGTCCATCATGAACCCGCTAATGATGCCTTGTCTCTCCTCGAATCGGGTATACACATAACTCAGAACCGAGAAAAGTCATGGTGGACGCCAAACATCATATCAAAAGAAACCGCGTTTTTAAAACAATCTTAAGTTTTTAAAATGTATCTGAAATTTCTCAAATCTAGAAATCTCATGAAAACCGAATCTCATAAGCATGAAACAATAAAGAAATAATGAGTACATGCACAAAACAAATCTGTAATGCATAACCAGTGTGTTTATATGAGCATGGCGTCTTACTAGATAAGAAAAAGCTATAACTGAACTACTAAGTGTGTTATGGATACTAAACAATAACTAAAAGCTACGGGTTATTAGGTGATACGGTGACATAGCGATTTCTAATGTGTATCTAGCATGTCAATTATCGATGATGTGTGTGAGCTGGCGAGTATGTGTACGTGCAACATGCGCGTCATCGGTAATGGGGTGTGTGTCCTAGCAGACGAAGTCATATAAGGAAAAGGAAAAGCTACGTAGTATGTATACAGAAAAATGAGAATAATACGAGCATAACAGAAAGAGAAAAATGTAAATGCAAACAGTATAAAATACGTAACTACATATGAGCTATACAGCTATAGTTTAAAATAGTACAAATCGTTCTTTTTAGAAAAATAGGGGCTACGGTGTTTTTAAGAAAAAGATACCATTTGAAAATCCGTAGCATCCCTTGAGGTTGTCATTTAAAAGTGAATAATGATTTGTTAGTTTTGAAAATATGTATGGCTCTAAATATATCCTAATATCTACTTAAATGATTTAAAACAATATTCACTCGAGTCGATATACGTATAAGTCGGCGATCCACCCTCATAGTATCACGTACGGTATAATCTATCGTACGGTATCATCAAATAAATGGTACAGATCTATCATCACGTGCATCATATTATCTCATCGCGTCATATATCGTCACATGTTGTATCATCTCGTATCTTATCATGAATATACATCATCTCATATTTTCATATGATACATCACATCATATCATGCCATTTCATATTATATTATACAACATAGCCTCATGAAATCATGTCCGATCATATCGACTTGTGTCATCATGACATATCATATCCTCATCTCGTGATGTTATATCGAAATTATCCTCAAACTAACATGTGTCTGTGTGTGTGTGTGTAAAAACATATATATAAATGGCTCAAGGCCAAGAGAATAAGAACTAAGCATATTCCTCCCTACGAGTATGCTTACTATTTCTTATAGTATCCTAGAACTCTATTAGCTAAGTATACATATCTAATATTTATATACATAACTATATACTTAGTACCCTAATACTACGGTTGTGGCGGTGCTATACGCCATCCACCCAACTTTCCCCTGTAGATATACATCTATTCACCTACTATCTTCGTTCTAACCGAACTCGCTGAACGCTTTTCTCTCCTTCATCGTCCCGGAAGTCTACGCAAATGAACTTGCAAATCATTGCATATCGTATCGAAATCAAAATCAAATCCGAAAACCGATACGACAAGCAAAGCGCACATAGATTATAACCTATGGTCAATGTGTGCTAAAACAATAAAACAACCCCCGACGTTGATGTATGAATATCAAATGACCGAGTCAAAACTCAAATATCAAAAACCAAGTTTTCAAAAGTCGGAAAGTATCGACAGAAAACAAGTAAAATGACTCTAGATTCTACCTAAGATAAAATTAAACTTTTTTGCATATAGCATAGGTCTAGTAATTTAATGAGTGAGCTACAAACCAAGTTCTAGACCCTAACTCCAAATTGGGCGGAAAATTGCAGCCAAAATGAATAAAACGGTGGCCTCAACATGGGGGTTTAGGCTTGGGATTCTAGGGTTGCCTCCTTTTTGTCTGCACATCTCACTGTATCTGCTAATAATTTTTCAAAGTTCTAGAGTCATCCAAAATTTCATTTGAACATCAAATGTCAATGAAATACCGATATCGGAAAATTCTTAGTTCGAATTTGACATTCTAAACTCATTTTAATCAAGGCTACCATCACTACTTGGCTACTAGTCACTCTCTAAATCCTCTACTACACCTCCACTACAAGTTTTATCCACTAATTCTCATCGTAGAATTTTCCAAGATCAAAAAACTTAACATTTTTAACTCTACACTAATGGTTGAGGTTAGAAAACTAAATACTTGGATAAGGGTGAGTGTTTTACCTCAAGGTAGCACATCAAGAAAATATCTAGATGGTCCAAAGTGCTCAAAATAAGAACTTGATCACTCCATGGTGTGTAGGATGAGGTGAGAAATATTTTTTGTGAAGGCAAATATGAATTTTGAAGTGGTTTGAGTGGTGTTTGTGGGGGTTCTAGTGAGGGTTTGGAGGTGAAGGAATAAAAAAGAGAGGATGAAGGAGATTAAGAATGGAATGAAGAAAGAAAAGAGTGAAGGCAACCATATCTCTCTCATTCTAACTCTCTCTCTACTCATACCTTTATGTCCCCATTTCTTTTCTTATCTTTTCTTTTCTCTTTTATTTGAAATACAAAAACAAAATGTCACACAAAAAGAAATGTTACATGTCATGACACTTAAACATGGTTTACAAAATTAGGTTAGGTTAAATGCATAATTAGTGAAATACTAATCAAGTTTAATATCAACTTATATTAAAATAATTATATATTAATTTATAAAAACCCAAATCAATCAAATGCTCCCATAAATGATAATTCATTTTAAAATTCCAATTATTTTCAAAATTATATGTATATAATTATACCATTCCATTAAAACTAAATTTCATACTTTTATAATATTCATAAAATTTATTATTTTATTATTTAAATTCTAAAAATAATATTTATATTTTCTGAAATGTTACAATCTTTCCCTTAAATAAATCCGGTCCCCGAATTTAAATTTAAATCCCCTAAATATTAAAATTTTTCAGTAAATCAATCAAATCAACGTGGCTCCGAAATCACGAATACGTAAGAATATCACAACGCATCGTGTGAACATGAAAACGAGTGCAAAACTCAAAAATTGATACTCCGTAAAGCGTCATACAATCATGGGAGTTATGATGAAGATGCAAGTTTCGAAATCTACTCTTAAAATCAAATATAATATAATCAAGACTATAATAATATATATAGTACGCATCCTTGTGAAATCGTCTAAATAACTGGATAAAAATGCATGCAAAATTCTTTTCAAATCGCCGTGTGATGCGTATATCACGGCATAAGTAGCGGACGTTCATTTGTGAAGAAATAGATATATATCTATATATGTTTTACTTAAGATATACGTCTCGCCCTTTTTGAAAATGATTTAGAAGCGTTTTCTTTGTAAAACTTCGTGTCACTCATGGACACGTAGGAAAATAGTGAGACTATAGTTTTTTTTTGAAAACCTCTTCGGTAACTATCGATGCATGTAAAAATATTCAGGTACTGTTCTCAGACCAGTCCTGCTCAGTTACTATATAATATAGTATATATCATAGAAACATGATACTCGAAAGAAAAAACCAATTTCAATAGGTGCATATGGAAATACCACGTGCATCTGGTGCACACGGAAATCAAAGTCAAATCCAAATGCCATGAATGTGCATGAAAGCAAAATCTAAGTGCAACGGGTGTGCACGAAAATATCTGTCAAGTGCAACGGGTGTGCACGACAACGATACCAAGTGCATCTAGGGTGCACAAAAATCTCAACTCAGTACAACTAATATGCACGAAAAATCTCGATTAAGTGCATCTGGTGTGCACAAAATCACATCAAGTGCACCAAGTGTGCGTGAAAATCTAAATCAAGTGTGTCAGATCCGCACAAAAGCATTTAGTGCAATAGGGTGCATGGAAATGAATATCAAGTGCATTAGGTGTACGAAAATATAAATCTAGTGTACTAGGGTGCACGAAAATAAATATTAAGTGCACTAGGTGCACGAAAACTCAGAAATGCATCGTAAGCGTATAGGAACAATACCGAGTGTATAAATCAAAATCCGTGGTATACAACATGCACGAGATCAAAATAAAGTATACCGAGGTGTATGAAATCATGAACATGTGCAATTGCGTTCACAAAGCCTATATCAATACACGGAAACCACATGTGAACTACACCGAGTGTATAAGTCAAAATCAAGTGCATACAACATGCACAAAATCAAAATCAAGTATATCGGAGTGCAAAAAATCAAAATCGACTGTATTGGAATACACGGAATAATAAATATGCGCAACAGGCGATATCAGGTGCAATAGATATGCATAAAAATAAAAATCAGGTATAACCGGTGCATAAAAATATGAATCGAGTGCAACTACAGTGCATAGGGAAAAATATCCTTCTGGTGCAGATATGGTGCATGAGAATCTCAATCAAGAAACTCAATTATCAAAATACCAAACTCAAAACGATGAAAACGTGATATTCAAATCACCAAAACGCAAATCGCAAACAAATGATATTGAGGTACACCTCTTTCAATGTCGAAAGGTGCCGGTGCACCCAAAGCTGGCAGAACAAGAATATCTACTTGCTCTTGCCCATTGTCCGGCGTCCTCTTCCCCTGGGTCCTTGTTTTCTCTATGGATCACCAATTCTATATTCTCTCGGCTCAACGGTCCGGTCAGGCGTAATGACGGAAACAGTCCCGCTTTGACCCTTTTCTGAATATCTCTTGGCCAATTAACACGGCCACTCGTAATATAGCATGTCAATGATAGCGGCCTCTAGCCCTCTGAATATGTGAGATACAACCGATTCTGGGTCCAAATCTTTATCACTACGGTGTCCTGAAAAGAACATGCTATGGTCTCTTACGATCTCACCTCTGCCGAACTGTTCGAAAGTTGGCACTCTTTACTAAATCCGCTTTTGTTCCGGGACAGCTGCGATCTCGTCATGACTCTCTTATGGAAATATGGCCGTATCTAACGTCCCTATGTACATATCAATTTTCTCGCTTCAATGGAGAGGAACGATTCATTAAGAGCTCACACAAATCCCTTATCCACTATTCTTCAATATCGACCAATTCGGAATCGTCTCTTGGTAGCTGTGTGGACTGCAATCCAATTTGGCTATAGTTATATTCAGAGTCTCTCGTAAGGACTCGAAGTTACGAACTCAGGAATTTTCAACTCTCTGTGGAAGACAGCTGGATAATTACGTCCTCTGGAACTCGTCCAAGTCATTGGAGGAATACGCTTTGCTCGTCCTCTCTTGATCGACTTACATCAGGTCTAAGCAAGACCCTTCAAACTAGAATTATTCGACTTAACTGATCCTGCGTCGGGGCATCCAAATAGACGAATTATCTTAGTCACTTTATCCAAGAATGAATAGCGATCTTTTGTCACATCCCTTCCTTTAAACTCATGAGGCTTCGGCTTTATAAACTCTAGAGGTGATATCCCGTCAATCTCAGCAATAGCTTGTTCATCTGTCTGTACGGTATACAACACATCAATTTCTAGAGTAGGTTGTACCTCAACGGTCCTCTCAATCTGGATAGCCTCAAGCGATGGCCCGATCATCCAGTGCAAATCCCGAATGCTCGTGTCAAACGAGAAATCCTAGTAAAACAATAAATCAATACGTTCCTACGTCACCAGAAGAATATCATGCTCAGTCCTCGTCCCTGACGAGCTCGCTCTGACCGCATCTCTAGCCGTAGCTCTCTCTACTCTTGTAGCTATGGTGGCAGGAACCGCAAGCAAATATCGATGAGGATATACATAGGAACGAATAGGATAACGGATCTCAAGAAATGTACATCCTGAGGTTACTTAAGTGGAGCAGCGTATCGTAAGTATGTCGCGGAACATACACATGGTACATCACTCTACTTAAGTTACCTACTCCATCAATCAAGGTTAACCTACGTAACGAATGTTCGGGTCTAATACCCCCTCAGTCAAATCTAAGTTCCGTAAGGTCAAGCCTAGGTTCCGAAATATATACATCCTAGACTCCGCATAGTCAAAACTAGACTCGAACCAAGGTTAAACCTAACGCTCTGATACCAAGTTTGTCACGACCTAGAATTGGCACGTGACTGGCACATGAATCACGTGAAGTCTATAGAACCCCACCGTAATCCAAGTAAGCCGAAATCCCAAAAATCTACAACTTTTTAGAAAAATAATGGAGGTGCAGTTTTGAAATAAAGGTATAATGGATTTAAATTCTTTCTTGAAAATTATAAGAAATGTTATATGAAAATACAAGTGAGTTGTATACAATTTTTGAAAACATTTTGGTCACTTGAAATTTGGACAGCACTACCATTATAAATTTGATCCAAAACCAATACATAACAATAATATAGGTATCCTGAAACGGGAGCTAGCTCTTCGCCAACTGGCGAAATCACAACCACACAAATAAGGATATACGACGCCCCAAGGCGAAGATCAATCACAGAAAAAAGATAAAGAAAACCAAAGCATCATCAAACCCAAAAATAAAGAATAAATACATATATGTGACTCTAAGTCCGAAAGAATATACAAGTCTCAACTTGAAATACAAAGAATATACACACGGGTCTCTAGGTCTACCAAATATACACAGTCTGATTGATGGAGCTTTTAACTAGATACAACTAGATAATATTGTATAAAATGGCGGTTACGATCCGAGGAGTAACCCACCTACCAATGCAAATCATCCAGAAAGGAGCAATGTGCCAGCAAGCCGCTACTAAATCCGTGCGGTCGACCCTGCAAGAAAACTGTGGCATGATGGGGTGAGTTGCCAACTCGTGAGTAGAAAAAATCATCAGGTAGAAATCGAATGTATGACAATCTCCTAAGTTATACAGTAATATAATAATATAACACCGTGTGGTAATTAGGGTGATCGTATATACATAAGTATGATAAGCATATAAGGTCGAGTGGTAATGAGGGTGATAGTGTACAAATAAGTATAATAATAATAATAATATAATCGTTCCCGTGTCATAATATGGTACCATGTCATCTGTATCATATATGTGTATATGTGTATCATCTAACGTGTGTCCATCATTGACACATCAAATCATAATAAAAACTTGAGTGCCCAGTATCGACACTCGAAAACATTATAAAACCTGTGTCCAGTATTGACACGTAAATCCTCATATCTCAGGCTCCGTCTTATCAGATCGGCCCTCATATCCATCTGTCTCAATCGCTCCGGTCGGTATCCTCCGGATATCCGCTGAGTCAAGTACTATCACCGGTAGGTAGTGTTCCTCTGTCGGGCTTAACGTCTCTCCATACGATCTTCATACCCTAGGGTATCATACCGGGTTCACCATATAATTGCAGACGGTGCCTCTTCTCTCCTCGAATCGGGTATACACATAACACAGAACATAAAAAACTCATGGTGGACACCAAATATCATATCAAGAGAAACCGCATTTTAAAAACAATCATAAGTTTCCAACATGTATATGCGGTTTCTCAAATCCAGAAATCTCATGAAAACCGAATCTCATAAGCATGAAACAATAATAAAACAATGAGTACAGGCACAAAACGAATCTGTAATGCATAACCAGTGTGTTTATATGAGCGTGGCGTCTAACTAGGTAAGAAAAAGTGATACTTGAACTAGTAAGTGCGGTATGTATACTAAACAATAACTAAAAATTACAGGTTATTAGGTGATACAGTGACATAGCGATTTCTAATGTGTACGTGGCATGACAATTACCGATGATGAGAGTGTGAGCCGGCGAGTATGTGTACGTGCAACATGCGCATCATCGGTAATGCTGCGTGTGTCTTAACACGCGAAGTCATACAAGGATAAGGAAAAGGAACATAGTATGCATATCGCAAAATCAGAATAATACGAGCATAAAAGAAAGAGAAAAATGTAAACGCAAACAGTATAAAATACGTAACTACATATGAGCCATACGGTTATAGTTTAAAATAGTACAAATTGTTGTTTTTAGAAAAATAGGGGCTACGGTGTTTTTGAGATAAAGATACAATTTGAAAATTCGTAGCATCCATTGAGATTGTCATTTAAAAGTGCATAATGATTCGTTAGTTTTGAAAATAGGTATGGCTCTAAATATATCATAATATCTACTTAACTGATTTAAAATAATATTCACTCGAGTCGATATACGTATAAGTCGGTGATCCACCTTCATAGTATCACGTACGGTATAATCCATCGCACGATATTATCAAATCAAGGGTACAGATCTTTCATCACGTGCATCATATTATCTCATCGCATCATATATCGTCATATGTCGTATCATCTTGTATCGTATCATGAATATGTATCGTCTTATATCATCATATGATACATTATATCATATCATGCTATTTCATATTATATCATATAACATAACCTCGTGACATCATGTCCGATCATATCGACTCGTGTCTTCATGACATATCATATCCTCATCTCGTGATGTTACATCGAAATTATCCTCAAACTTACATGCGTCTCTATGTGTGTGTGTGTGTGTGTAAAAACATATATACAAATGACTCAAGGCTAAGAGATTAAGAACTAAGCATATTCATCCCTAAGAGTATGCTTACTATTTCTTATAGTATCCTAGAACCCTATTACCTAAGTATACATATCTAATATTTATATACATAACTATATACTTAGTACCCTAATACTACGGTTGCGGGGGTGCTATCGCCATCCACCCGACTTCCCCCATAAATATATATCTACTCACCTACTATTTTCGCTCTAGCCAAAGTCGATGAACACCTTGCTCTCCTTCGTCGCCCCGGAAGTCCACACGAATGTACTTACAAACCAATGCATATCGTATCGAAATCAAAATCAAATCTGAAAACCGATACGGCAAGCGAAGCGCACATAAGTTAAAACCCATGGTCAACGCGTGCTAAAACAACAAAACAACCTTCGACGTTGACATACGAATGTCAAATGACCGAGTCAAAACTCAAATATCAAAAACCAAGTTTTCCAAAGTTGGAAAACATCGACAGAAAACAAGTAAAATGACATTAGAATCTACCTAAAGCGAAATTAAACTTTTTTGCATATAGGGTAGGTCTAGTTATCTAATGAGTGAGCTACAGACCATGTTTCAGACCCTGACTCAAAATTAGGCCGAAAATTGCTACCAAAATGAATAAAATGGCGGCCTTAACATGGGGGTTTGGGCTTGGGTTTCTAGGGTTTCTTCCTATGTGTCTACACATCTCACTGTATCTGCTAATAAATTTTCAGAGTTCTAGAGTCATCACAGATTCCATTTGAACATCAAAAGTCAATGAAATACCGATGTCGGAAAATTCTTAGTTCGAATTTGAACATTCTAAACTCATTTTAATCAAGGCTACCATCACTACTAGGCCACTATTCACTCTTTAAATCCTTTACTACACATCCACTACAAGTTTTATCCACTATTTCTCATCGTAGAATTTTCCAAGATCACAAAACTTAACCTTTTTAACTCTAAACTAATGGTTGAGAGTAAGAAACTAAATACTTGGACAAGGGTGAGCGTTTTATCTCAAGGGAGCACATCAAGAAAATTTCTAGATGGTCCAAAGTGCTCAAACAAGAACTTGATCACCCCATGGTGTGTAGGATGAGGTGAGGAATATTTTTTGTGAAGGTAAACATAAGTTTTGAGTGTAGGATTGCTTGGTACGACAGCAAGGTTTCGGGAGGAATCGTCCATGCCATTTTCAAAAATTTGCCGTACAAAACAATCCTAACCCTAGAATCTTAACTAAAGATTTAGACAATACAATGTGTAAACTACTTTACATCGAAGTGAGTAGAGATTACAACCTTTGTAGTCCGGTCCTTCACTTCTTCAGCCCCTTGTAGTAGTCCCATAGCTCCAAGTAGTGATCTTGCGGACTCGTGAACGGCTCCACAAGATGAAAGCAACGAGCTTGCAGGAAGTCTTCGAGGCCGAAGATGATCTACGTCGAGGAGTCACTAACCCAAGCTACCTTTACACTAATGCGGGATTAGTGAAACTAACACCCTATACTAAAGTGTTAATCTAGTAGAGAATGACGAAGTAGGATTTTTGCTCACTTTAGAATTAATTTTCTCACTAGTTTTTATTCTCCTTTCAAAACCTAGAGAGCTCTCTCATCTCAAAAGGAAGAAGAAGCAAAAAAATAGAAGAGAGAGTGAATGGCAACCATGGGTGAGAAAATATCTAATATATCTCATGTAGAGACTTAACCATGAGTTTAGATAATGGTTGGGTTAGCAAATATCTAGTATAAGACAAAACTAGTGGACTAGTCAATGGGTCTCCAAGCTTCTACAAGATTCATGCCATATGACCATTATCCAACTAATAATTGATTTACGCTAAATAAATAAACCCTTCATTATCTTTATCATGGTGTAAGTCTCATACACCCATGTTGCAAGTATCATAAACCATGACACATAAATAAAACACAATTAATATATATCTCATATATATTAAGTGTGCACATGTGAGAAAAAGAAATGCTTAAGTGAGCTAATATTAGTTAATGTAAATTAATATATGAAATATATAATTATATATTAAATCATTAAATCAACTCTTGATTTAATAATCTGGCTATATCTCATATGACTGACTAATATTATTTGTATCAACTTATCGAATCAACACTTGATTCAATAACCCGGTTATATCACATATAAGTGACCGATACTGTATCGACTTATCGAATCAACATTTGATTCGATAACCCATCTATATCTTATATAACCGATCGATACCTTATATCGCGAGAATAAAATACGGTATCACATAATCGTATTAATCTCGGTCCCGCACATATCACATATGTGCTCCTACTTCGTTTTGCCTGAGCCAGTGAAACCTCTGTGTAAGACTTTAAAGACTCGTCAATACGCTGGCAGTAGGTGATGATCATATCAAGCACCCACAAGCCGTCAGTGGTACTAGCTAGATGTAACGACTATCCGGGTATTAAACGATTAGAAGATCAACAAGCAAGCCCGCTCTAACTCCGGCAAAAGCTTGTCAGTAACACTACCGTACAGTCCGGTATTTTCGTATGATATGTCACATATCTAGTCTAGGGGTGGTAAACGTCAAACCCCAGTAACCGATAAGTTGTACCGATGTATGGCTCATAACGGGTCGAGAAACTACTGATAATACTTATCAGTAAATCTCCGTAGCAGCCCTGGCTAGGGACTTGTCGTTACGGCCAATCGAGCACAGTGCAACATCAACCCCCAATACCGGGAGAGACGAATCCCCTCCTATCGCTCATTGCCTCCATGTGATTCGGAACTGTACCCAAAAGCCACTGTTTTGCACATTCTCATGAACGTGGTAAGGTGGAAATCAAAGCACAGTGGGAATCACACAAAACTCTATGACGATCTCGGGTCTACAGACTAACCTGTACCAGTGTCACCGCTGACGATAGGTATAATACCAGCTAGGAGTTCTCGGCGAGTCCGTTCAGTATACCCAATCTCCACTGAGCACCCGTATACCATCTTTGATGTCAAACACCAATGGGTATGGGATCATCCATCACCCATCATATGGGTCAAGATGCGCATACGCTAGTCTACTCCGGAATATCGATGCCCTGTCTCGATACACCCTCGACTAGGAACAATTTTAGGGTGTACTTGCGGACTACCCTTAGCCCCACTAGTATGATCACTATCATAGTCCTGGTAGTCAAGTACACAACCTAAGGGCTTTATCAACATGTGAGAGCAAGATAGCATCACATATACAAGTCAACATGTTAAGATAAAGAGCAACCAGATAGAATACTATCATGTTGAGCAAGAAAGTCCTCTCTATATATATCCAAGCATCCACTATAATATACATCACATGTACAATAATGGCTTCTAGGGCATACATATAACTAACAATCTCCTACTTGCACTAAGGCCAGTTGTTGTAGTATCTCATACCCAATATCTCGAAAAGTCTCTCAAATTGTATCTGGGGTATGGCCTTTGTGAGTGGATCCGCCGTGTTGTCCTTCGTGTCAACTCTCCTGAACTTGATCTCCCGGTGATCAACTATCTCCCGGATCAGGTGATACCGCCTCAGAATATGTCTGGATCGCTGATGGGACCTGGGTTCCTTGGCCAAGGCCACTGCTCCATTGTTATCTCAATACAAAGGTATTGGATGCTCAACGGATGGAACCACTCCATGTTTAGTTATGAACTTCTTCATCCAGACAGCCTCTTTGGCAGCATCGTTGGCAGCGATGTATTCAGCCTCCATCGTCAAGTCTGCCATGGTTTCCTACTTGGAACTCTTCCAGCATACCGCCCCTCCATTGAGGATAAAGACAAATCCCGAGACCGACTTAGAGTCATCCTTATCACTCTGGAAGCTCAAATCGGTAAAGGACTCCACTTGGAGTTCTCCGTTTCCATACACCAAGAACATCTCTTTAGTGCTTCTCAAGTACTTGAGAAATTTCTTCACAGCTGTCCAGTGACTCTCTCCTGGATCTACTTGATACCTACTCACTACACTTAGTGAGTATGCTATATCGGGTCTGGTACATAGCATTGCATACATTATAGAACCTACTGCCGAAGCATAGGGTATCCCTTGCATGCGAGTTCTCTCCAAATTAGTCTTCGGAGACATCTCTTTGGAGAGAGTGAGTCCTGTTATCGTGGGTAGATTCCCACATTTGGATTCTTCCATACTAAACCTCTATAGTATGGTGTCAATGTACCTGGATTGGGATAAGCCCAATATCTGTTTAGATCTATCTCTATAGATCTTAATCCTCAAGATGTAGCAGGCATCACCTAGATTTTTCATTGAGAATCTTTATGATAAGAAGAGTTTGACCGAGTGCAACATAGGAACATCATTTCATATCAAGAGTATGTCATCCACGTACAATACGAGGAAGACAACCTTACCCTCTGCCACCTTCTTGTATATACAAGGTTCATCTACATTTTTGATGAAGTCAAACTCTTTGACTACCACATCAAAACAGATGTTCCAACTCCGCGATACTTGCTTTAACCCATAGATGGATTTAAGCAGCTTGCACACATTTTCGCTGCTCCCACTGTCCACGAAGCCCTCTGGCTGAGTCATGTAAACGCTCTCTTCTAAATCACCATTTAGAAAGGCGGTCTTAACATCCATTTGTCAGATTTCGTAGTCATGGTATGCAGCGATGAAAAGCAGGATCCGGATGGACTTAAGTATAGCCATTGGAGAAAAGGTTTCATCATATTCCACACCTGGTCGTTGACGAAAACCTTTTGCAACAAGTCTAGCTCTGAAAGTCTCAACTTTTCTATCTACACCAAGTTTCTTCTTAAAGATCCATTTGCTCCCGATGGGTTTTACCCCTTCAGGAGCAACTTCCAAAGTCCATACTTTGTTAGTGTACATGGATTTCATCTTGGATCGCATTGCATCCAGCCATTTCATAGAGTCCCCACTCATGATGGCCTGCTCGAAGCTAGTTAGGTTATCATCTACCATGATGCAATCCTCGCTCACACCGTCAATGAGAAAACCGTAGTATCTTTCAGGTGGATGAGGAACCCTACTAGATCGGCGGAGAGGCCGGGGTTCGTTGGGAACTATCGAATCCTCTGGTTCTACCAAATCTTCTGTCGTAGTTTGTATAGCTGGAACTTCTTCCAGTTCTACCTCAATGTCACTAATTCTTTCTCAAGAAATTATTTGTCTAAAAAGATGGCATGCCGAGAAACAAACACCTTTTGTTCCTCGATGTGGTAGAAGATATACCCTCGCGAATTCTTAGGATATCCAATAAACTTACACAGAAAAGACCTTGCCTCGAGCTTGTCCGAATTCTGTGTTTTCACATATGCCGGACAACACCATATCTTAACATAATTAAGATATGATCTCTTTCCTTTCCATATCTCATATGGAGTGGTTGGCACAGATTTGGTGGGAACCATATTCAATAGGTCTGCAGCTGTCTCCAGTGCATATCCCTAAAAGGAAATAGGCAACTCAGCAGTAATCATTATAGAGCGCACCATATCTAATAGGGTGTGATTCCTCCGCTCCGATACACCGTTGTGCTATGGTGTATATGGAGGAGTAAGCTGAGAAAGAATCCCATTCTCTTTTAGATAGTCACGGAATTCCGTGCTCAAGTATTCTCCTCCCCGATCGGATCGAAGGATTTTAATACTTTTATCCATTTGGTTCTCAACTTCATGCTTATATTCTTTGAATTTCTCAAAAGTTTCAAACTTGTGTTTCATCAGGAACATATGTCCGTATCTTGAGAGATCGTCAGTGAATGTAATGAAGTATGAGGAACCATTCCTGGCATGTGTAGACATGGGACAGCATACATCACGATGTCCCAAGAGTTCCTTAACTCTTTCTCAGTGTCGACTAAACGGTGTTTTGGTCATCTTTCCTTTGAGACATGACTGGCAAGTTTCATAAGATGGTAATTCGAACGGATTTAAGTATCCATCCTTATGTAACTTAGCTAGTCATGTCGTATTGATATGACCTAGTCTACAATGCCACAAGAAGGATTCATTAATTTCTGAATTTTTCCTCTTGTGTGTCTTTTGTACGTTAAGAACTGTGGTTTGGTTTAGAACGTATATGCCATTATTTAACGAGCCTGATCCAATCAACTTTTGATCCAGGAAGATGTTCATAACATTATTCTGTAATGCAAAATTATATCCTTCTTTACTTAATAAAGAAACTAATATAAGATTGCATATCAGGGTCGGTATATAATAGCATTCGTTCAGAATCAATGTATTACTATTTGGTAATACAAGGTGATATTCGCCAACCGCTTTGGCTGCAACATTTTCACCATTCCCCACTCTTACGGAATGATCACCCTCTCCCAGTTCTCTACCTTTTTTTTAGCCCATGCAACATATTACATATGTGGGATCCCGATTCGGTATCTAATACCTAGAACGTAGAGTGTACTGAGAAATAGTTCTCGGTAACTAACACACCCGAAGAAGATGCATCAACATGCTTATTCTTCGTTTGGGTGGCGTGAAAATCCGGATATGTTCCTATTTTCTGCTCGGACTTATAACAATTATAAGTTGGAGCGGAACCAACGTTCCCCTGCTTAGCATAAAAAGCGGGTTTGGCCAATACATCCATATTATTATCTTGATTAAGGCCTGACATGGTCACTACTTGGAGAAAGAGAGAAGAAAACACTTAGCGTATGCTCTTGCAAAGATCAGATTGGTTATTTATCTTATCTAATCGATATCTCCCATTGCTATTCTCAAATTTTCCTTCAAATCTTAAAAAGAAAATTCAGCCAGGATTAATTGCATTCTACAACTTCGCTAACCGTTCAGCCAGGCCAGTGCCGGTACTTCTGAGGGAGGTTTCCTGTACTTTCGTATAGACCTAATTAAAATAAACCTCATTTTTCCAGAGGCGTAGCCTCGTTGACACTTTTCTAGACACCTAATGAGTTAGCTAATTGTAAAGTGCAAAACACTCCCGGGAGCAACTTTTGCTCACAGTGGGTAACGGGATCCAACTATCTCATAGAAGGTATGCAATCTCATTGCAAATTTCAACACTTGAAATCCCCGATAATACTTTTGCCCCTAGCATCCTATGACCTTGATGCAGGCCAACAAATCATAGTCTGCTAGTCAAGTTCAACCCGTACATTTCTTGATTGAATTAAACCCACCCGCACGAATCTTGACGCAGGCCAACAATGTCGCACGACTACCCTAATCCAATCTCATCTCATATCGCAGATAAGCACTAGTTAGCTACCGCACACTGCGCCTTGACGCAGGCCAATAAACGTAGCACGAATACTAAGTAGTACTTATCTGAAATGACAGAATGACAGAGGGCTACGCAGGTTTTTAAGAAAATCAGGAGCGTAATGAACTTGATATAGTTGTAGAAACAAGTGATTTTTGAAAAGGAGTGTTTTTGAGGCTTTTTACTAGTCTTGCTAAAGGGGTCACTACCGGTGAAGAGATCTCGGCTCTTTCCTTATCGAATAAGGTGCAGGAAATTTCACAAATACCGCTATGCAAAGCAAGAACTAAAAGAAGTAATCAAAAACAAAACTGAGCGGGTTATAGCATCTGCTAGTTTCGCTAAAGAGGTCGCTCCCGGTGAAGGGATCTCGGCTCTTTCCTCATCGAATGTGGTGTTGGATATTCTACAATGAATACCGCTATGCAAAGCAAAAACTAGAGCTACCCTTTTTGAAAATTTGATTCTATAACATCTTTTAGGTTTCTTTTTTTCTTTCATTAATCTCATTAATGAAGTCCCATCATTTATGCTTCCTAAGCATCACAGAAGAAACGAAAATACAACGTACGCTTATGACATCTGCATTCGCCACAGTGTCCTGTTATGCACCGTTAGGTTACTTAACTAACGGCATAGCGGGACGAGACTAGCGCGTGTGCAAAACATAAGCAACATTTATTATATATCATATATACAATAATAAAGTATTCATCTAAGATATATAAAGTGATCACATCACAGAATATCAGCAGCAGAAGATAACATATGAAATATTGGATATACTAGGAATTCCGTATTTTAAATTAAGCCAGTATAAAACACGGATTCCACAGTCGCGATGAGTAGTCAAACCCACATCCCTAGACCCCTACGAGAGCGGCAAGCAACCATACCAATTCTAGAGTTAGGAGACCCGGACTCGACATCTCGAGATGGTCTCCTATTGGACTCTAGAACCCGGTTACTTGTGCTCCCTTCCTTGGGTCTATCCTAATACGGAAAAGTAAATAATATACAACAATGGTGACATCATCTTCAACCCGGAAATGCCCCAATAAAAGAATATTACATACAATGAATTTTACATGAATGAAAATAAAAACTCTCATCTCATATAAAACCCTTGGCTATTCAAAACACGACGATCCAATATAACATATCACAGCAACACATAACATCACATGTCATCAACGTAAGTAAATATGCGTATCACAATTGTCGTTGACATATAGCAACGAAAACGGTGTTACCCCACATATTACACTTACGGTCGCAGAAAAGAAAATGTCAAACTACAGCATTTGAAATTCACAATCACCTTAGACATCATAAACCAAAAATATCACATACTTTGGATTTCATGCCTAATTATATGAATTCCACATATTGTATCATATTCCAGAAAAAACTAGACGACGTTAAACATTCCGATCGAATCAACAAACACCCAAAATATCCCAAAAAGCTCAACACTTGAGCGCTGTTTAAAAATACTCATCACATGCCACAGTACCAATGGACCAACCGTAGAAGGGTCAACCCTTGCGTCACCTATGGTGCAGCGGAACTACCGCAAACTCTAGGGTTTGGCGGCGTTTCTTATGGTCATAAAATCGAGTTAGGATTTTGTTCTTCTAGAGGGTCCACCGCATTACTGATATTTGAATGTTCTTTAACTCGGAAAAAATCCAACTCTTGGAGAATTTTCCATCGAGGGTTAAAGTGGGTATTTGATATCCGTTCGAACCTTTTAACACCGTCTAGACAACCCAAAAAACTGTTAGAATTACAATTACGAAACACTCCGAGTTGCCTTTGTAGAAAGTTGACATCACATGAAAATTTAGTAAAAACAAACAACATCTGAAACACCAAAACCCAGAGACTGGAACACAGTACAAATTTCAACCTCGAACACCATACAAAAACCGAGCAGGCCGGTTTTCTGGGCTCTGTGGCCGACCAAAATCCGAGCTAAGGGGTTGAATTTTGTACTGTGTTCATGTTGCATCTCATACAACATTCAGGAGCTGTTTAAAAAAAATTTCGACGACTTTAAAATTTCGACAGAAACTAGATTTGTGTATCAGGTGTTTCGGAGTTGTTTCGGTTTCGTAATTCTACATACATTGTCTAAATCTCCAGCTTGGCTCTAATACCACTATAGGATTGCTTGGCACGACAACAAGGTTTCGGGAAGCATTGTCCATGCCATTTTCAAAAATTTGCCGTACAAAACAATCCTAACCCCAGAATCTTAACTAAAGATTTAGACAATACAATGTGTAAACTACTTTACATCTAAGTGAGTAGAGATTACGACCTTGGTAGTCCCGTCCTTCATTTCTTTAGCTCCTTGTAGTAGTCCCTTCACTCCAAATAGTGATCTTGCGGACTCTTGAACGGCTCCACAAGAAGAAAGCAACGAGTTTGCACGAAGTCTTCGAGGCCGAAGATGATCTAAGTCGAAGAGTCACTAACCCAAACTACCTCTTCACTAATGTGGGATTAGTGACGCTAACACTCTATACTAAAGTGCTAATCTAGCTGGGCGTAACGGCTACCCGGGTATTGAACGATCAGAAGATCAGCAAGCAAGCCCGCTCTAACTCCGGCAAAAGCCCATCAGTAACACTACCGTACAGTCCGGTCTTTTCGTCTGATATGTCGCATATCTAGTCTAGGAGTGGTAAACGTCAGACCCCAGTAACCGATAAGTCGTGCCTATGTGAGGCTCATAACGGGTCGAGAAACTACTGATAATACTTATCAGTAAATCTCCGTAGCAGCCCTAGCCAGGGACTTATCGTTATGGCTAATCGAGCACATCGCAACATCAACCCCCAATACCGGGAGAGACAAATCCCCTCCTATCGCTCATTGCCTCCATGTGATTCGGGACTGTACCCAAAAGCCACCGTTTTGCACGTTCTCATGAATGTGGTAAGGTGGAAATCAAAGCATAGTGGGAATCACACAAGACTCTATGACGATCTCGGGTCTACAGACTAACCTGTACCAGTATCACCAGAGAACTGCTATCTGACGACAGGTATAATACCAGCTAGGAGTTCTCGGCGAGTCCGTTCAGTGTACCCAGTCTCCACTCAGCACCCGTATACCATCTTTGATATCAAACACCAATGGATATGGGATCATCCATCGCCCATCATATGGGTCAAGATGCGCATACGCTATTATACTCCGGAATATCGATGCCCTGTCTCGATACACCCTCGACTAGGAACAATTTTAGGGTGTACTTGCGGACTACCCTTGGCCCCACTAGTATGATCTCCATCATAGTCCTGGTAGTCAAGTATACAACCTAAGGGCTTTATCAACATGTGAGAGCAAGACAACATCACATATACAAGTCAATATGTTAAGATAAAGAGCAACCAGATAGCATACTATCATGTAGAGAAAGAAAGTCCTCTCTCTATATATCCAAGCATCCACTATAATATACATTACATGTACAATAATGGCCTCTAGGGCATATATATAACTAACATTGAGATGGTTTGCATGGTGTTTTTGGGGGTGCTACTGAGGGTTTGGAGGTGTAGGAATAAAGAAGAGAGGATGAAGGAGATTAAGAATAGAATGAAGAAAGAAAAAAGTGAAGACAACCATATCTCTCTCATTCTCACTCTCTCTCTACTCATACCTTCTTGTCTCTTTGTCCCCATTTCTTTTCTTATCTTTTCTTTTCTCATTTATTTAAAATACAAAAACAAAATGTCACACAAAAAGAAATGTTGCATGTTATGACATTTAAACATGGTTAACTAAATTAGGCTAGGTTAAATGCATAATTAGTGAAATACTAATCAAATTTAATATCGACTTATATTAAAATAATTATATATTAATTTATAAAAACCCAAATCAATCAAATGCTCCCATAAATGATAATTCATTTTAAAATTCCAATTATTTTCCAAATTATATGTATATAATTATACCCTTCCATTAAAATTAATTCCATACATTATAATATTCATAAAATTTATTATTTTATTATTTAAATTCCAAAAATAATACTTTATATTTTCTGAAATGTTATAGTATATTGCACGCATATTCATTTTGAATGTAATATTATAGATACACATGCATATTTATTTTTAACTTACTTATATAGTCGATTTTTAATTGTCTAGCTATAGGTGGTGCGTCCACATCAGAGTCAGATGCCACTACCGCACCTGCAGATATGTTTATATATCTTATATTGCATTCAAATTGATTTAAAATGTTATATTATAGATATACACACATTCTTTTTGCCATTACTTATATAATCAATTTTTGATTGTCTAGCTGTAGGTGGTGCCTCCACATCCCGGGCAGAGGCCATCACCACACCTGCATGTATATTTATATATCTTATATTGTATGCATATTGAATTAGAATATCATATTATAGATATACATACATTTTCTTGCAATTACTTATATAATCAGTTTTTTATTGTCTGGATGTAGGTGGTGCCTCGACATCCCGGGCAGAGACCGCCACCGCACCAGCAGATATGTTTACATATTCTATATTACATGCATATTGATATAGAATGTTATATTATAGATATACACATATTCTTTTTGCAATTACTTATATAATCTATTTTTAATTATCTAATTGTAGGTGGCACATCCACATCTGGCCCAGAGGCCACTCCCGCCATTTCTGTACCCTCCGCGCAGTCTACAGGTTAGTATTCTTAAATATAAAATCTTTTTCACAAAAGAGACGATGATTTGGACATAGTATCCTATCCAAAAGGCCCAAATGCAAATGATTTAAGCTCTCAATTAGTTTTACTTTCTTGGTGGATGTAGTCAGCCTTTATTTTTGTGAAAATTAGTTTTTTTTCATTTTATATATTCTCTAAGAATAACCATGAATTTCATGTAATTTTATCGTCAATATTTATTTTCTAGTAGGAGGGGATACATCCACGTCTGGGTCACCGGTTATTCCTCACCGGAGGAACTATTGTCCCGCTCATGCAGCGGCCTGGGCCCAAACTCGTGCTGCTATCGCCGGAGGTATATATCGCACTTCAATTTTTTTTATTAATCCTTGATTTCTAAATAATGTTTTGTCTTGATATTGCTTGTCTTAATATTTCTTATAGATGCAGGGCATCCCCACCCCGAGAAGGGGACTCGACGGCCGAATCAGTCTCACGGGCTGAGGCCCGATAGAGCTAGGGGAGGCACCATTCCCCCTCTTATTTACCCTCGATTATCGCTATACCGGCGATTATGCTGAGAGGTTCGGTAGGTATATGGAGGATGAGAGCCGCATCCAAAAGAATTATTCTCTTCACATTGAGTGGGGCGATCAGCACCGGCGCTCGTTTGCCTTCTTCTGGGATCGGGCTTGGGTATTAATATATATTTTCATTTGACTTATCAAATAAATATATTATTATTTAACACTTATAATTTAAATAAATTATTTTCTTGTATTTGCAGTTGGATTACGACTTTCAGCCTGTACCAGGCCCTGATCATCCTGACAGTGTGTTCGATCTTCACGCTCTTTACCTGGGCCTCATGAAGAACATGCAATATAACGTACGATATAATAAGAACGAGCTGAAGATCAATTGCTACATGCTATGCCTGGTGACCCCCGAGGCGGAGAGAGCGGCTCTCCTACATTTTCCGGCCTTTGCCAAAGTCGACGTAGATACAAGGCCTCTCTTGTGCCGGTATTATGAATCTGAGTGTAAACAGGTTTGTAATTTAAATATAATTCATTATTTAGTATATAATTTAATTTTTTGTGTTGCTTAATTAGAAAACTAAATCTTATTGTGTTGTGCAGAAACATGCCGATCAAAACAAAAAGAATGGGAAGTTGGCGAAGAGGGGTCGCCCCACTTACATAGGTGACTCGAGGAACATTACTCGTGTCATGGAAGCATCAGTAAATTAGAATAGAGCTTTTTTGATATAATGCAATATTAAGATTTATTTTACAATATATGTAAATTTTTTGCGAATTGCAGAGAGCTCAGACCCTAGCGCAGGGTGGTAAACCGAGCGTGTTGACCACGTATCTTGCTGTCCATGGCACCTCGACAGATCCCGCCATGGACGAGCTTTGATTCCCCGACACTACTACCCAGGAGTATTGCGTAAGTGTTAATATTTATTTTAATTCGAATGAAATTTTTATTTTTATAAGTTCAAATTTAAATGATATACTTATGTTTTAATGGTTAGCGTGTGTGCAGGAGCGGGTGGTAGAGTAGACGGAGGCATCGGGGATCGATTTCAGTGGACAGACCGGTTCGATCATACAGACCCCAGTCCAAGACACCACACACGGAGGACACTACGGTGGTTAGGAGAGAAGCCGGGGATTTGGTCCTATCAGGGCCTATATGAAGTTGGTCTCCACTCCGGTGGTTACTTCCCTTACCCCCTGTGAGCGATGTCTGGAGCTTGATATTGTCGCATTGAAGACCACCGTCGAGAAGTTGAAGGAGATAATGATACGTATATTACTTATTAATAAGATATTATATCACATTATAGATAGTAGTATTTGCAATATTAATAGCCTGAGCTTATTTGGTTTTAGAATTAAGCTTGATTAATCAGACTTAAATTAAACTATCTAATTAAACTGAACTCTATAATCATAACCATGCCACATTTTCTTCATTTTGGAGTTTAAAAATTTATGATTATCCAAACTCAAAATTGGAGAAGAAAACATTGTTCTGTAAATTAGATAACTCCAAAACCAAGTATTCAATCAAAGCTAAACAATAAGGAGAGATACGGGCTTACAAGTTAGAGTAAACATCATATCAACCTCCACTTAAAATAAACTACGGTTTTCCAAACTAGATACCCAAACTAGGCCTAAGTCCTAATTATTCTTACATTGGGGGAAAAAAGCATAGCCCTGAATGTGTGGAATTTCAACATGTATAAATTCTCATACATAACATATGAATTTCAATAAAACGTAGGGAATCTCAACAAAGTATATATAAATTCACGGTTCCGTAATAATCCGATATGATACCAATTTGACTAAAATTTAATACACCGGTCTTACTTGTTTATTACACAAACATAAAATTTTACAGATTCGGTAGGCTAATTCGGCTGCGGCTTCACATGCTTCTCCTTCGACCGCGGCTCCGCAAGCCACTACCTCGGCTGTGGATGCATAGGCCACTCTTATAGCTTCATAGCCCACTCAGACTCCTACATAAACCGTTCCTTCATTAGTCGAGTTTTTGACAACCCAGGGCGGCACCGAAGAGCAGATGTGTCAAATTACGGCGATTATTAGAGATGGAGGAGCTGGACCGAAATAGGACTGCTTTATTTATATTTTTGAGGATGGATGTACTTATTTGATACATATTATATGTTTTGGACGATATCGGTTGTTGTTTGGATGTTTACGATGATTTTAGATTGAATTCGTATCCTCTTTGTTTATTTCTTTTATATATTATGCGAAAAAAGTCGCATATCAATGTGCCATAAATCGCTAGTCAAGTTCAACTCGTCATTATCCAAGATTGATCTAAACCCACCCGCACAAGCCTTTGATAGAGACCAACGTGACTATGCGGTTGTCCTAGATAATCGCATATCCATGGTACAGACAAGTATCACGCAGCTACCGTACACTATGCCTTGATAAAGACCAACGTACATAGCACGAATACTATGAGGTACCTATCTGAAATGACGGAGGGCTACGGCTGGTTTTTGGCGAAAAACCTTAAACTTAATGAACTCAATATCGTTGAAGGAACTCGAGTGGATTTGAAATGAAGTGGTTTAAGATCCGTATTTTAAAACTAGTAACATAAATTTTTGCTTATGAGCGAACTCCCAATGAAGGGATCATGGTTCTTCCTTCACAGAATGAGGTGCGGGATATTTCAAACCGAATACCTCTATGTAAAGCAAAAGAATACGAACATGAGTTTTGAAAAAAACTGAGGAGTTTTAAAATTAGTTCCGACAACATCATTTAGGTTTATTTTCTTTGCATTATATCGATAATACGTTCCCATCATTTTATGTTTCCAAGCCACAGAAAAAACAACCAAAATAACATGCTTTTTATAAGCCATCCGCATTCTCCACGGGACCCCGTCATGCACCGTTAGGTTACTTAACTAACGGCAGAGCGGGGGCTGGACTAGCGTGGATGCAAAACATAAAGAACCATCTACTAAATATATATAATATATATATCAATATCGTAGGTAGATAATAGTCATCACAGCAGATAAAATCATCACAAGCATGCGAACAACAACATAGAATAGCGGATAATTTAGGAGTCCCGTATTTCATTTGAGCTATAAATGAGACGCGACGTTCCCCGGTCGTATGGATAGCCAGTGCAATGAAGATCCTAGACCCCTATGAGTGCAGCAAGTTACTCGCCAATCCCCGAAGTGAGGCAACCCCAATCAACAAAGTGGGTGGGCTACTCAGCACTTCACGGAATCCGGTAACTTGAGCACCCCTCCGTGGGTCAACCTATACCCCCTACGAGTGCGGCGAATAGCCCGCCAATTCTAGAGTAAGGCCCCTCCGATCTCAACTCCATGAGATACGGGCCAGTTGCCTTCTAGAACCCGGCTATTCGAGCACTCCTCCACGGGTAATCTTAGTACAGAAAAGAATATATATATATATATATATATATATATATATATATATATATATATATATATATATATAACGGCGACATCGACCTCAACCCGGTCGTGCCTCAACAAAAGAATATACAAACTGGCAGTAATGACAGTCCACATGTCGGACGCTCGTCCCGCAATAATGAATATACAAATGAATCTAAAATGTACATCTAACATTGCACACAAGGCTATCCATCATGACAATCCGCACAAACCATAACTAGATATATATACAGAAACAAGTAACAGAAACAAGTGTGTAACCTCGTCTAATTGAGCATATATCAATTAGACAACGTTAATAACACATCCATGCACGCAAACAAAGTCACGACATTAAGATTCCAAAACACAATTAGCGCACATCCCAAATTTACCAAGGATAAAAAATCAAGTGCACTAAACATAAAAAAAAAGTCGAGTTTTGAGCCAATTCGGAAGTCCAAATCAAAACAAAATGCGCCCGAACCTCTGCGAGGAGTTAGAGCACGAAATTAACTTTGAGTCGGGGGCCTAGAGGAGGTACCCCACTCCCTAGGCCACTATGAGGTGGACAGAGGGTGAGGCAGACCCGAAACTGCCCATGGAGGGGCAGTTTCGGGTCCCCACCTCCAAGACCACCTTGTGGTGGTCATGGGGAGTGGGCCCAGCCGTTCGGTCCCCCGGGGGTATCCTTGAGTTGTCCAAGCACCACACCGCGACTTCTCGGTTCAAACCGAGAGCCCGCGGGGTGTGCAAACATCTTAAAACTCAAAAATTCGGGACTGTTTTTTCGATAATTTTCGATGCCCAAAAAACGTGAATTCTAATGCCGTAACTAGATAATTTAAGGTGTTTAGGAAGCTCTGACACCACTGCAGGGTTCCCTAGTGCTCGTGGCATAGCGGAGGTGCAAATGGAGAACAAAAGATTCAAGAAAACACGAAGGAACTACTAACCTAGAATCGATCCAAACTCCTAAACTAGAAAACCAAGCATGCAAAGATATGAAATACAACCTTTGTCGCGTGTCCACCCAATTGTGGAAGACCCCTCCAATCTCGTAGCCGCCGGGAACGCGCTTGAGCATCGATCACCCTTTCCGAAGATGATCCACTTGAGGGAACGCGGAGGAGCCACAAACCGACGGTCCAAAGTTGCTAGGTTTGGATGGCCGGTGATGTAGGAATACTTAACTATATTTTTCTCTCTAGAATCTTTCTTTAAAATGATAGCAATAAGAAGAAGGAGAAGGAGAAGATGAAGCAAGTGCCATGGTGAAGGAGATGAAGAAAAATCTCGTCTAGTCAACAAGTATTGAAAAAGAATGGCTACTAATATCAACCATGATGTAATAGTGCATCCAAATGAAATAACATATAAAAATACATAACCATGCCTCTCTACATTGTTTGCAACAATGCTTTACTTTCTCCACTTGCCACCTCATTTCCTATTTAATTTTCCAAAAAGGAAAATCAAATATGAGGTATTCTTCTTCTAGAAGCATTTCCTTATAAATACGGAATACTTCACCTGGTATATGTATCACTACATATATGCGTATCCGTATAAAAAAATACGGATATCACCAAGGAGAGAAAATGAATAGTGAACAATAATACTAAAATATATGTATCAAAATACATATATAAATTATTAAATCAAAACCTAATTTATAATCTGGCTTAATCTTAAGCCGACTAGTATTATCAACCGTCCAATTAAAATCCGTGTATCGCGTACACATATTTAATCGGACCCCCTGCACGTACCAACATATGGCTCCTATATCTGTCGCTTGAACCGGAAAAACCTTCTTTGTGGGACTCTAAAGACTCGACATTATGCTGGCAGTGAGTTTAACCACAAGCACATCAGTGGCACTAGCTGTACGTAACGGCTACCGAGATATTTGTCGAAAGGGGGTCGACAATTAAGTGCGTTCTTACTCTACTGAGCCTGAATGTGACAATCTTCGTACAGTCCGGTCTTTTCATCAAAGAGTATCGCATATCGGATCTAGGGGGTGGATAACGTCAGACCCCTACTAACCCTATAAGTCGTGTCTGAGTCTAGCTCATCGCCAACTGAGATACTACTGATTAATTATCAGTAAATCTCCCCTCCCATGGCCATGGATTTCTGGTGATAGCCAACCGAACATAGAGCGGCATCGACTCCTCATACCAGGAGAGAAGAATTCCCGACAGTCGACCACTGCCTCCATGTGCCTTGGGACTTTACCCAACTAAAACCTGTTTGCACGACTCCTTTGAGCCGTGGTAGGGTAGTAATCAAATTACAGTGGGAACTCACACGAGACAAATGATGACTTCAGGTCAAAGGACTAACCTTTATTCATGCCATCTGAGAACTTCCATTTGACGATAGGTATAATACCATCTAGAAGTTCTCGGCTAGTCCGTCCAGTGTACTCACCTCTAGTGAGCACCTGTATACTATCTTAGGTGACACAACACCAATGGATAGTGAGACCGGCCACCGTCCCTCGTTGGGGTCTCAAAGCATATACACTAGTCTACTCCAGAATATCGATGCCCGGTCTCGATACTCCCGCGACTAGGGATATTTAAGGATGTGATTATAGACCACCCAGCTCTCACGTATATGATCGCCATCATAATGCCGGTAGTCAAGAAAGAATCCTATGGGATCTATCAACATATAATAGTGATCTACAATACCACATAATACATGTACATGAGGATAAAGACAAACCAAATAGCATACTATCATTTTGAGTAAGACTGTCCTACCCATATAGGTCCTCCCTCAATCATCACAATCGTGTGCCTACGATTAAAATAATTGACTTGAGGGCGCTATATCCAACAATCTCCCACTTGCACTTAAGGCTAATTATTGTGGTATCACGTACCTACAGCTCGTGTGCTACCGAATACCCAACTTCTCTACTAATAAGTTTCTCAAATCTCATTTGAGGAACATCCGTGTTCGAGAAATAGCCTCAGTGAGTGGATCCGCTATAATGTTTCAACTTCTTCTCTCTATATCTCAACTTTGCAGAGATCAACAATCTCCCAAACTGAGCAATACCCCACCACAAGAATTTGTCTGGATACCTGATAGGGCCAAGTTCATCAATGAACAACTCCTATCCAAAAAACTTCTTGGTCTGTATCCTCTGTTGAGTCATAACCAGCATCCTGCACCATGATTACCTCAATATCCTTATTGGAACACTATCCAATATACTGATCCTCAGAAGAGGATAAACTCATAACTCTGACATCATCTCTGTCATCCAGGTCACCTTGGAAGCCATAATTGATAACCGCCTCTGGGAAGAGGCTGCCGTTACCTAATACCAAGAACATCCTCTTATGTTCTTCACTGCTTCCCTTTGTTTCTTGAGGATTGGAATAATGTATTCTTGTTGCAACAAGTGCAAAAGCAATATCTGGTGTTGTACAATACTTTGCATGATTGACTCAATTGCGTATTTAAATGATATGCCATTCATATTAGTCCCTCTCTTCATCATTCTTAAAGACATCCCTTTGAGAGAGGGTGACTCCATCACCTGCGGGTACACCACCACGCTAGGAGTCATCCATTCTAAAATACTTTTAGAATGCTGTTTAAGTACCTGATTGAGGAACTTCCCAAATCTAGATCTAAAACCATAAATCTAGTCACCAGAACTACCGATATACTATCCATATCCAACGTGGAGAAAACACTGTGTGAAAACAAAAATCTGACCGATTGTAGTATAGGAACATCACTTTCTATCTGGAGCATATCAACTAAAACATAGACAGCACTCCTTACATCCTTCTTACTAGGTTCACCTTTGTTTTGACGAAGTCAATTACCTTGACTATCACATCAAAATAGATGATCCGTCTCCTCCATCCTTGCTTTAGTCTACGAATAGACATAAGCAACTTACACACCTTCCGCTGCTCCCACTGATTACGATAACCCTCTCGCAGAGACATATACACATGCACTTCTAAAATCCCATTTGGAAAGACATTATAGTCATCCACCCACCAGATATCATAGCCATGAACTGCATCAACGCCAAAACATATCCATATGGACTTCAGCATAGACACTGAAGTAAAAGTCACATCACAATCCACAACGAGTATTTGATGAAAACTCTTTATAACAGGTCTAGCCTTATTAGGTTAGCACCTTTCCATCTACACAGATCTCGAAAGATCTACTTGCTCCTAATGGGTTTTACCTCTTCAGGAGCACCCAGCAAAATCCAAAATCCATAATTTGCTGAAGTGCATGGAGTCTATCTTGGATATGAAGCATCTGGTCACCTGGAAGTTTTCACTTCTTATAACCTATTGATAACTAGTAGGACTATCATTACCATGATGCCGACCTCCCTGTCAATGTCTACGAGAAAATCGAAGTGTCTCTCGGGTGTCTGAGGTCACCTACTAAAATCTGCGGAGTGGCTAACGGTTTGTCAAGTCCAATTGAATGCTTAGGTTCTACTAAATTTTCGGTAACCGTTTGTGGTCCTATAATGACTTTCAATTCTACCATACTCCCACTAGTTTTTTTTGCAAAAAGATCCTTTTATAAAATGGTGGGGAGTCAAGAACAATATAGCTATTGATCTTGTAAATGGTAGAAACAAAATCCCAGCGAATGCTCGGGATAATATACAAACTGCCATTACCGAAACGTGCCTCGAGTTTGTCCGGATTCTGCTTTTAGACAGAAACTGGATAACTCCATATCTTAACAACCTGAAGATATGCAACCATTCTATTTCCATATAGAATCAAGGCACTAATTTAGATGGAACCAGATTCAAAATTCATGCAACTGTTTTCAGTGCATATCATTTAATGGAAAAAGGCCAATACATCATTACTTATCATGGAGCACGTCCACGGATGAGTAACCCGTAAGAGAATCAAGTTCTCGATATTACTATAATGGAATACTTAGCATAAGTATATAAATCTTCGATCACCTTGAAGAATCCCGATACTTCCAACGTATGGTTCTCTACTTTATTCTTATACCCACAAACTTCTCAAAATCTTTGACTTTGCATTATTACGAATGCACGTCTAAAATCAGAGAACTCATAAGTAATCCTGAATGAAGTAAGAGTACTAACCCCTTATCCCGAAGGATACTGGACAACATACACTTTCATGTATAAGTCCTAAGAGTATACCAACTCAAATTCTGTGTTTTGTAAATTGAAAACTGTATCTTCGTTAAGAATGTCTTATACCGTTATTCAACGCACCTTACCTTATTCTCAACCGATAAAAAGTAAATGTTTACAACACAATTTTCAAAATGTATATCTCACTTTATAAAAATAAAGGTACAGATATTTCATTTTAAAATTTGGTGCATAACAACAGTTATTCGATACCAAATATTTACCGTCAGAAAAAACCAGGCGATTTAATCCAATATCACCAATTACAACGAATTCCGATATTAAGGATCAAATCGCCCATTTTCCAATATTCTACTCCTACTTATCATCTGTAACACCGTACGGATATGAGATCCAAAACTGGTAAATACATATCCTAGAGTCATAATTGATTGGGAAAACAGTTCTCTTTTACAATTACACAGAAATACCGAAACCTGAAAATGTTTCATAGCGGATGGTCAGAGATTCCTAGTAATGCCTTTTCCATTATCCAGATTCATGAAAATAGTCGTAATTTCCTTTGCCCTTACTTCAGCCTCTTTATATGTCTCTACATCTTACCTTTTGCACACAGTCCCTGCGCTAACTGGTTTTCTTCCTACCCTACCTTTCGGCACCAGCCTAAGGTTTGGAAGAAGACTATCCAATAAGCATAATGGGTGTACTCTCCTAATGCAAGGAGCTTTCACAACCAAAGAGAAGGTAAAGGGAAGGACAACCGAATAATCATATTCAATTTCTTCATAACCTGTGGCCATTCTCAACTAAAGTAACTTCTTCGAGTTCGTATGTAACTATACGATGGCCATTCCAAGCAATATGGATCATCGTAATGATACGACGTGTTCTAAAGAAATGCAAAGGGTAAAGTAGAAGTAGCAGGGATATATACGATTTTTTTGCGAATCAAGACAAACCAAAGCCAAAGTGTGTAAAAAGATTTGGTCAAATTGGTTCATGAGTTTTTAAGGTAAGTCATGGGTCGTTGTACCAGAGAGAGAGAAAAAAAAACACTTAGCATGCACTCTATCAAGATCAGACTGGTTATCACTTTATCTGATAAAGATGGCTCCTACTGTTTCCTCGAATTCTCCTTCAAACCCTAAAAGGAGAACTAGTCATGATCATTTAAGTGAAAAATCTCCCGAGGAGTAATACGTACTAATCAGTGGAAATCGGGACCCAACTATCATCATGTGATAACATGACGGAATCCACTCAAGTCACCATACTCCAGAAGGTATGCACATGCCTGGAAAGTTTCCCGTATGTTTGAAACTCCCGATATGGTTTTTGCCCATAACGACTTCATGGCCTTGATAGAGACCAACGTGTCATAAGTCGCTAGTCAAGTTCAACCCGTCATTATCCAAGATTGATCTAAACCCACCCGCACAAGTCCTTGATAGAGACCAACATGACTTTGCGGCTATCCTAGATAATCACATATCCATGCTACAGACAAGTATCACGTAGCTACCGTACACTATGCCTTGATAGAGACCAACGTACATAGCATGAATACTATGAGGTACCTATCTGAAATGACAGAGGACTACGGCTGGTTTTTGGCGAAAAACCTTTAACGTGATGAACTTGATATCGTTGAAGAAACTCGAGTGGCTTTGAAATGGAGTGGTTTAAGCTCCGCATTTTAAAATTAGTAACATAAACTTTTTCTTATGAGTGAACTCCCAATAAAGGGATCAAGGCTCTTCCCATATAGAATGAGGTGCGGGATATTTCTAACCGAATACCTCTATGCAATGAAAAAGAATACGACCATGACTTTTGAATAAAACTGAGTAGTTTTAAAATTGGTTCCGACAACATCATTTAGGTTTATTTTCCTTGCATTATATTGATAATGCGTTCCCATCATTTTATGTTTCCAAGCCACAAAAGAAACAACCAAAATAACATACTTTTTATATTCCATCCGCAATCGCCACGGGGCCCCGTCATGCACCGTTAGGTTACTTAACTAAAGGAAGAACGGGGGATGGACTAGCGCGGATGTAAAATATATTGAAGCATCTACTAAATATATATAATATATATATATATATATATATATATACATATAAATATCGCGGGCAGATAATAGTCATCACAGCAGATAAAATCATCACAAGTATGCGAGCAACAATATGGAATAGCAGATAATCCAGGAGCCCCGCGTTTCATTTGAGCCATAAATGAGAAGTGACTGTTTGCCCCAATAAAAAAGCAAGGCTCTGTTCAAAATTTGAAAAGGGCAGCACCTCACGTGCCTTGCATGAGGGCGCCACCGCCAAGAGTTAAAATCTCTGAGGCAGCGACTCACGTGCCTTGCATGAGGGCGCCAGCGTCCAGAGTTAAAAACTCTGAGGCAGCGCCTCACGTGCCTCGCACGAGAGCGCCAGTGCAAGAATTAAAATCTCTCTGTTAAATAGAGCCATTGGATCAAGGATCCAACGGAGATAATAAATCATCAAAATACAGAATTAAATTCTGTTGAGGAAATATTCCTCAAATCTTTCTAAACAAGAAAGATTACTCTCTGTAAAACAGGGTGCCGTTGGATTAAAAATTCTAATGGTGATTAAAAATCACCCATATACCGAAAAATTCTATATGGGAAAATATTTCCCTAATCTTGTTAAAAATAAGAAAAATATCTTCTGTAAAACCGAAGTCCTTGGATCAAAGATCCAATGGTGGATAAAATCCCCAAATCAATCAGGATCTCTAAACGAGAGATTTCTTTAACTAAATCAACAGACAAGCCTCTACTATAAAAGTGACCCAACACTTCAAGTCTTTTACAAAATAACCCCCCCCCCCCATAAGCTTCAAACTTTAAAAAAGAGCAAGCAAGAAGAAACCTTTAAGAGGGAAGAAAGAAGAACACCTCTCTTTGAGGTAAATAAAACTAATAGATATCAGTGCAGCTCATCTTCATATCCAAGGGTTTAACCCTCATAAAAGAACTTAGTTCTTTCCCTGAATCTGAGATCCAAGAGACAAGTCTCCCACAAATGAGAATTTAATTCTCATAGGGTTGAACTTGTTCTTGGGGATCAAAGATCCAGAAAAGAACAGAGAATTGAACTCTTCAGAATAGAATATACGAGGAAAACCCAGCGCCGAGCGCCTCATGTTCCCTTCACGTGGGCGCTACTCAATAAAAAGTTCTTAGCACTCAATGGTTGGCGCTCAGCGCCAAGCACCTCATGTGTCCCTCATGTGGGTGTTGTTCAATAAAGAGTGCTTAGCATTCAATGGTTGGCGCTCAGCGCCGAGCGCCTCACGTGTTCCTCACGTGGGCGCTACTCAATAAAGAGTGCTTAGCATTCAATGTTTGGCGCTCAGCGCCAAGCGCCTTACGTGCTCCGCACGTGGACGCCATAAAGAGTGTTTAACGCTCCAAAAAAGGAAAAGTAAAGTAAAGTATGAGCGTCAGAATCCATATAAATGCTCATCATTGTTTGCACAGAAAAGGGATTAAGCCCAAGCAAGTGTTCAATACTTTATTCAAATGAAATGGCAAAGACTGAGTGGGCTAAGCACAAGTTGACCAAATCCCTAATTCAGATCAACCGAGCTCATGTGCTCATCATTTTCCAAATTGGTCTTAGTCCTAAACATGACTAATGACCTTCCGACGGATCTTCATCCCACATCTCCCTTCAATCTGTAAATTGGTTCAAGGGTACATCTCCTCATACCTCTGATACATGTCGTTGTAATTCCTCAACGTCTTCAGAGAGGTGTCGAGTCCCGACAACCAACAACTCTTTGGTGCACTCCTAAACCACAACGGACCGTAACGTCCTTAAATTAAAACAATAGAGTCTAAATGCTCTTTTGTTGGATCTGAATGATCCTAAAACCTTGTTGAGTAGATTTTAGTCTCAAATTAGACTAACATATCCTCAACAAATATTAAGGTTGATCATAATCTCAAACGAGATTAACGGTCCTTAAATCAACCAATATACGGATTTGGACTAATCCACGCCCTACGGACGACAACATAAATTAGTCTCTGTATACAATCCACGGGCAACCAAAAATAAAACAAATACACACGACACAAAATGACCTTCTACAGCAGGAGAAAGTGGTTATCGCTATGCGGTAATGCAATTAATTGCAGGGCTTGCGCCTGCAGGGAAGAGTGTCCCCGCAATCAAAAACCCTCGCAAACGAGGGAGAATCTGACGAAGTCTGCTACAATGGCCGCATCCATCCAAACCTCCGATACACGGCGCCATAAATCAACTTGGCATCTTTGGAGAGGTGGACGGATAAACCCAAATAGCATCTGCCCCCAAATTCAGGAAAAACGATCCATCTCGGGTTCATCTCCGTTTTCGGCGGTGAACAGATTCTGGCACGCCCGGTGGGACCTTTTCCTCTTTCCACTCAACATTTCGTGCATTGTGTTTTTCCGCGATCAAATAATCGCAGTATATATGTTTATAGTTGCTTTTTGGTGATGGGATACTGAAGCCGGTGTTTCGTCTCTATGAAGAATGGTGTTTGCTTCCACCCAAGCAACTCAGGCTCTATCATATCTGGTAGAGTCAAGTATGGGCCACTTGCAGCCTCAAATCTCTGCTATCTGGCTCTTCAAGAAATCAACGGGCTTCTCTTTGGGTCGATACTCCCACCTCCTACCCTCGGTGCCTCAACACCGATGGAGGAAGCCTAGTAGAAGTCTGTCTTCTACAGGTTGGCTCCCCAAGCTGCAGCTTTGCCGACGGAATCGGTCCTCAGACAACTGGCACCTGCCAAGGACCTAGGTCGACGTAGGGGGCAGAATATCCAAGCTCTCAAAGGAAACAGGGGGCAGACTCTCAAAGTTCTGAGGCTAATCAAACCCCGGCCATAAGAAACGGTCAAGGTCGATATCGGCATCATACAAAATAAGCTGGGGGTAGTTCTCCGATGGTCCTGTTTCAACCCCAGTAGTGAATGTTGTGGTTCCAACCGGGAATAGCTTCAAACTGTTGCGAAGGGTCAGACAAAATTCTCCCACTGCAATATTGAAGAAATTTCTGCAGCCCATGGAGATCCCGCCATAAGAATACCAAGTCCGTCATTCGAAGAACAAATTGATAAGCTAATGAGAGAAGACGGTCAAAAGGTTCGGGATGACCACAGCCGCGAAATGGCCATTTACGAGAAAGCCAGGACGCAGCGTCTCTCTCAGCAGTCTGCGGAGAGAAAAGACTATAATGTCTTTCACCCTCAGCCCGCTGTGCACTCTCGTGGCGATGGAAAAGTCCGAAGCAGAGGCAAAAGCATGGTGGAGAATGAGAATGATGTTCTAGAACAGCGAAGTGGATCCAAGAAGCCACGCAATCGAGAAAGAGTCAGCTGGAATCCTTCCTTTATGATGAAGATAGGTCGGGCATACTCTTTCCCACGAGACAAGACAAGGAAAATATTTGACCTTTTCATTAAGCATCAAATGATGACACTCCCGGAGTCTCGGCACCCCGAGCAAATAAACAAGGTCCATCATCCGACTTATTGCTCCTACCACTGAGCAATAGGACATCCTCTTGAAGACTGCTTCACCTTCAAAGACCGGGTTGAAGACCAGTATTAGAAAGGCAGGTTTGCTCTATCCGACAGTTGGTGGGTAACCCCACCGCAAAAGCATGAGCCAAAAGCGGCCTACATTGCAAGGGTAAGTTCAGATCAACATCAAGCTTGGAAACAAGCTCGTACCTGCCACATGATAACATTCTCAAAGGAGGGAGAGCATGAGAATGCAGACAGCCTCTCCTAGTGCTTCGCAAATGAAGATGAGGACGAGGTGATCTCAGAATTTCTACCGGCGCCAAAAGAGCTGGAGGATAGGATACATACCATGGCCGACAACCTGAGAAAAATCGACTTGGGGACGGAAAACGAGCCAAGGCCAACGTTCGTCAGCGAGCTATTGTCTGAAGAGCAGGTGGCTACACTAAAAGATGTGCTTATGCAGTATAAAGACTGCTTCACGTGGAACTATTCTGAGATGCCGGGACTAGATCCAAAAATAGCCGTCCATAAACTGGCATTATCACTGGACATCAAGCCAGTCAAACAAGCACCAAGAAGAATGCGGCTCGAGCTTGAGATGAGTATCAATGCCGAAGTCAAGAAGCTAATCAAATCCATCTTCATCCAAGAAGTTCAATAACCTGATTGGATCGCCAATATCGTTCCGGTAATGAAGAAAAATGGGACAGTACGCATCTGCATAGATTTTCGGGATCTCAACAAAACTTGTCCGAAGGATGACTTCCCATTACCTGTTACCGAGCCGATGATCGATAACAAATCCACCCATGAAGTCTTCTCCTTCATGGATGGATCTTCGGGGTATAATCAAATAAAGATGCATCCTAAAGACCAAAAGCACACTGCTTTCCGGACTCCACTGGGCATATTCTGCTATAAAGTGATGCCCTTCGGTCTGAAGAACGCTGGCGCTACCTACCAGAGGGCCATGACGACGATCTTTGGTGACCTCATACATGAGATTGTCGAATGTTATATCGACAAACTCGTGGTGAAAAGCAAATCATACGAAGAGCACTGGGTGCATTTGAAAATAGTGTTCCAGCGTCTTCGGAAATATAATCTGAAGATGAACCCTCTGAAATGCACGTTTGGAGCCTCCTCAGGAAAATTCCTAGGATTCATCATACGACACCGAGACATCGAAATAGATCCATCAAAGATCAAGGAAATTATGGAAATGCCCCCGCCAAGAAATCTTAAGTAACTGCGGTCTCTCCAAGGGAAGCTCGATTATATCCGACGGTTCATAGCTAAAATCTCCGGCAAATGCCGCCCCTACATCCATCTAATAAAGAAGGGGACCCCGTTCATTTGGGATCGTAACTACCAGAGTGCACTTGATGAAATCAAGTAATACCTGCAAAACCCGCTAGTACTGACCGCTCCAGTCAAGGGAAAGTGATTGGTTCTTTAAAGTGTGAGTAGTAACCGCAATCAATAACGGTGTCGTGTGTAGCTAGACCGAGATGAGTACGGGTCGTCCTCAGGGATATGTAGAATCTTTTAATCTTTCTTTAGACGTGTTGATTATGAAAGGAGGAAGAATAATGAATAGTGGAGAATGGTTGTAGATTCTAGATCTACGTCAATCACGGATGTAGGATATAGATCTAGATTAACTATGGATGTAGGTTTTATATTAGAAGGGGGCTTGTAGAGTTCGTTAAGATTTAGTAGTCATGGATGATTAATTAAAGATTACTCGTTTTATCTTTTAATAGATTTAAAACTAGATCGACAGTGATGCATGTAGATTAGGGTTTCTGGAGAGAATAGGGTTCCCACACTTAACCCCTATCTTGATATGGATCTCCGTTCATGTCTAGACTTTACCAAAACAATTTTTAATCTAATCTCTAATCGTGGTCAGGGCTATCAATGAATTGATAGCACGACCGATTAGGATCTTAATTATTCTTATGATAATATTTATAAACTTTATAGGACGTAAAAGGAGTTAAATGGACTAAATATTACATAGATATTATATTCTTATATTTTCCTTCATAATGTTAATTATAATATATAAACGTGTGAAAATAGTATTTTTACAGATAAACCCTCATATGTGTCATATTTATAATAAACACCTTTTATTATATAAAAATAGTAAGGAAACTGTCATATCAAATGCACGATATTTTCGACTGAATAGAAAGCCTCTCATCCTATACACAACATCCCTTGAAGGTTCATTAGACGCACTATGGGCATAGGAGAACGACCAGGGGAAGGAGATAGCTCTCTATTATTTGAGTCGAGTTCTCCTGGGGGCAGAAAACAACTACTCCTCCATCGAAAAGCATTGTCTGGCACTGATCTTCGTGATAACGAAAGTTCAACATTATGCCTTGGCACATGAGGTCCATTTCATATCAAAGGTGGATCCTTTCAAGTATTTGATGTCAAGAGCCATATTAACAGGAAGGATTGCCAAATGAGCCCTCCTCTTGATGGAGTTCTCGATAATATATCAACCCCTCAAGGCAGTAAAATGCCAGGCCATTTCCGACTTTCTCGCTGAGCATCCAATACCATCCGATTCTCCCTTAAATTGCAAATTGCTAGACGAACATGCGTTCAACACAATCAAAGGGAAGACGGAGGAAAATAATGTCCAATGGGAATGCTACTTCGACGGAGCGTCTTCCATGAAGAAGTGAAAGCAAAACACCCCCATAATCAAAGCCGGAGTAGGCCTTATCTTTGTGACTCCACAAGGAGGGATAATGCGGTTTGCCTTTTCCTTAACGGAACCAAGAACAAATAATGAAGCAGAATATGAAGTGTTGACAGCGGGTCTTGAGATCGCTATTGACATGGGAATCGAAAACATTCTCATATATGGAGACTCCCAGCTGGTCGTTAGCCAAGTAAATGGCGACTATCAGACGTGCAAACTAGAGTTGGTAAAATATGGCGAAAGAGTGGAGCAATTGCTGACACAAATCTCCTCTAACAACCTGGAAAGCATACCACGCGCGGAAAATAACAAAGAGGATGTGTTAGCCAAACTCGCTAAAGAACTGGCCGACGAAAACCTCGATGATGTAAGGATCATTGTGCAATACCGTCGAATTCTCGCGCCGGCGGAAATATCTCCGAAGACGCCTGAAAGAAAGAAAGCGGCCGAACAAGCGGCCATCCAACTAGAGGACGAAGAAAAGGCTAAGGATTGGAAAGAAGTCTTCATAGACTACTTCAAATCCCATCGAACACCCGAAAACGTATCTACGAGACATCAGCTCATGAAACGAGCTCTGTCTTTTGCCTTTGTCAATGATGCTCTATATAAGAGATCGTTCGACAGTCTGAGGCTAAGGTGCTTGGGACCAGAAGAAGCAAAAAGGGCCGTCCAAGAAACTCATGACGGACTCTGCGGTTCCTATCAAGCCGGGCCAAAGATGAAGCTGAAGATCAAAAGAATGGGTTACTATTGGCCCACGATGATTCAGGACTACCTCGAATATGCGAAGCAGTGTCACTCATGCCAAATCTATGGGGAGTTCATCCACCATCATCCAAATCCGCTACACTCAACATTGGCTAGCTGGCCGTTCGAAATGTGGGGAATCGATATAATTAGGCCTATCGAACCAGCATCATCCAAGAGACATCGGTTCATATTAGCAACGACCGATTACTTCTCTAAGTGGACAGAAGCAGTACTGCTAAGAGAAGTGAAGACGGAGAACATCCTCCATTTCTTCAGGACACACGTCATCTACCAGTTCGGCACTCCATGACGGATCGTCTCGAATAATGAGCTGGCCTATAGAAGCTATAAGATCAGCCGCTTCGCACAGCAGCATAATATAGATTGGAGATACTCTTCAGTCTATAATCCCCGAGAGTTGAGGCATTCAAAAAGACCTTGACGAAGATCATAAAGAAAACGGTGTCCAAAAATAAAAGGGACTGGCACGAGAGACTGCATGAAGCTCTCTGGGCGTATCGAACCACGTTCAAAACGGCCACGAATACAACGCCATTCGCATTGGTATTCAGCACGGAAGCGGTACTCCTCTTAGAGATAAAGCTACCCTCTCTGCGAGTGGCGATTCGTTATGAGTTAACGGACGAAGAAAATGCCCATCTTCGGCTTGAGGAGCTCGATGCCCTCGATGAAACTCGTCTCATAGCGCTGCAAAACCTGGAAGCTTACAAAGCAAGGATGACTCGCTCATATGAAAGACTAACCAGGCTGAGAACAATCCGCCAAGGCGAACTCATGCTAGTCGTAAAAAGACCTATGATCCCCAATCATGCAAAGCGGGGGAAATTCGAGCCAAACTATGAGGGTCCGTACATCATAGACAAGGTCTACCAAGGTGGGGCCTACTTGCTTATGAATATACATGGTGAAAGACCCTTTCGGCCAATAAACGGCTGGTTCCTTAAGAAATACTATGCCTGACAAGTCACAACTCAGGTTAATGATAGATAACGATGCCCGTGTCCGCTCGCTGTCTTCCTGAGTCAAGACTCTATAAGTAGTATCTGGCAAAACTTCGCCTCGAAGCTGACAACGGATCGAGATGTCCCTAAACTAACAATGGACCGAGATGTCCCTAAACTAACAATGGACCGAGATGTCCCTAAACTAAACAATGGACCGTAATGTCCTTAAACTATGTATGTCGCCTCAAACACGGCTACTGTGGAATTCAAGTCCACAAGTCCCAGTGGCGAGGATTGCAACTCGAGAGTTTCATCATTAAAAAAAAAAGGATATGTCCACAAGCGAAATGGGCACGGATGAAAACCCGAAAGGGCTCCGTGAGTAAAAACAGTCGGACTACCGGCGAGTTTGTGAATACCCGAAAGGGCTCAGACTCATAAAAAAATAAAATAAAATAAAATTCATACGCACTTGCAAGGCCCTCTCGACCTTGTGAGGAGAAAACACCTGCATGAGATCCTTACGACTCACAAGGGAGCAACACACTTAGGGATCCCGACGATTCCTAAGGAGAAATTACACTTATGAGATCCTCACAACACGTAGGGAGAATTCCCTTTATGAGACCCTCATGACTCATAGGATTCAGAAGCCTTAAGATACAAGGACCTGAACCTGTTTTTATGCCATCACACTTCCCAAGTTGCCCTACAGGCAGTCCATATTGACCCTTGTATACAATCCACTGGCACAAATAAACGTTCCTTCATTAAGTCCCACCAATGATGAGGAATGCCCTAATATGGTGAACGAAACTTGTAAGTCCTCTCGACTTATAAGGAGAAAATATTCTTATGTGATCCTTACGACTTATAAGAGAACACACATTTGGGGATCCCCATGATTCCTAAGTAGAAAATACACCTACGAGATCCGCACGACTCATAGGGAGAAATAACTTTATGAGACCCTTACGACTTGTAAAGTCAAAAAGTCTTAGTCAACAGGATCCTAATCTTGTTTGCTAAGCCACCTATGTTCAAATCGACAAAGGCAAATGATGATTCGCTCCTGGCAATATTCCAGTTATAGCGATGTTGATGCCTAAATCGGTATCAAATTCCAAGTCCTTCCACGACAAATGATGATTCGCTCCTGGCAATATTCCAGTTACAGCGATGCTAATGCTAATGCTAAGATTGGTATCAAATCTCGAGTTCCATACTCGCAATAAAAATCAGCGAGCAAAAAAATGCATATGAAATAGCTGAAATGTTGGGGCAACTCGCAATAAAATCAATGAGCAAAATATATGCATATTAAAATAGCCGAAATATTTGGGCAACTCGCAATAAAAAGCAATGAATAAAAAGAAAAAAAAATAGCTGAAATGATTGGGCACCGCGGTAAAAAGCCGAAATGATTGGGCAATCACGACTTTCGCGATATAAAAAGCTGAAATGATAGAGTATCGTGGAAAGAAAAAAAATGATGAAACTTATGTCCTGCAGGTGAGTCCACATCCACCCCTTTATACAATTCATGGGCACAAACAAAAAGGGAACCACATTTTCCCACTGGGCTCTGTCAAAAGGGAGAGTCAAATCTTGACGGTTCATCGACAACCTAGAGATCAACAACGGCATTTCTTCTCACTCTAGCAAGATGCAGACGCGGCGTCAGGAAATGGAGCCATGGAAAAGTCCCTAGTTCCAAGACTCGACGGTTCACAGGCAACCTAGAGACAACCTCGACATTCGTCGCAATATAGCAGACACAATGTCAACAAACGAACCGAAGGAAAATCCCTAGGTTCAGGGTCTCGACGGCAACATCTACAGCCTAGAGATCACCATGGCATTCCTTCTCACTCCACCAGGATGCAGACGCAACGTCAACAACCGACCCTAGGGTCAAAACAATGGAGCCATGACAAAGTCCCTAGTTCTATGACTCGACGGTTCACAGACAACCTAGAGACAACCTCGACATTCGTCGCAATATTGCAGACACAATGTCAACAAACGAATCAACGGATGATCCCTAGCTTCAAGGTCTTGACGACAATAAAAAAAACCCTTAAAGACTATCGTAGATCATCCCACACCGGCGCGGAATGGTCGTGACTCATTGGGGCTCCCCAAACCGAGTCTAACCTCAAGTAAAAAGCGGCATGGAAGATCCCTAACGCTTGCTCTTCCGACGGTAATATAGCTTGGAAGATTACTTGAAGACGTCTTGTCCAGCTCTCGAAGGGATCAGAGACACGACAGTCGCGAGACTACTCGAACGGCAGGATTGCGTATCGAGGAAGCATCAGCCCACACGACGGTACGACGGACAAAAACCCTAGTACCACAGACCCTAATGGACCTCTGTCGTAAAGAGCAGGGGTTAACTGTGACGTTAGGACATTCTTGCGAGAACTTCTCGATTCATCTCGACGTGCAGGGAAAATAATGTTCCTGCGAGAACTTCTCGACTCGTCTCGACTCGTAGGGAAAAAGCCTTAGGCAACAGGGATATCAACCTGTTTCCTAAGCACTGGGCCCTGCAAGTAGGTCCAATATGGACTATTGTATACTATCCACGGGCCACACTCTCCAAAGTCGAATATCGACAAGGAGGGAAAAAACCACTTACGAGTCCTCTCGACTTGTAAAGGGGGGAAATTCTCTTGTGAGATCCTTACGACACTCAAGAGAAAACGCACTTAGGAGTCTTCACGACTCTTAAGGAGAAAATACACCTATGGGATCCTCTCGACTCGTAGGGAGAAAAGTCTTTATGAGACCCTCACAGCTCATAAATTTGAAAAGTTTTAGGCGGCAGATCTGAATCTGTTTCCTAAATCATCGCTGCCCTACAAGGAAGTCAAGATAGACTATCTATGGGCCACATTTTCCAGAGTTACATGCTAATATGAAATAAAATGTCTTTTATTCATGAATTCAAGTGAATACAAGATACATTTTATAAAGGAATCAAAATGAATACATGTTATTTATGAATCACAGGTTTACAGTCGGTACAAAAAAGGTACAAAGTCGGTTATTAAAGAGGAGGCATCTTCAGCAAATCAGCAAGCCGCTTACGCACTCCTGTCAATTCTTTCTCGTGGTCAGCTATCGCGACAAACCCCGCTTCAACATGAGTCTGTTGCCGCAAACAGGGTGAAATCTTTTTATCGGTTTCCATCATAGCAGCTTCGCAGTCCTGCATGACCTGCTCGGTGAAGTCAAGCGTCCGCCTCAGCGTCAACCCATCCGAGATACATTGCTGGAGGTTATCAAAAACAGCTTTTAACTGCGCAGCATTCGCTTCAACCTGGGCGCGCAATCGGACAGATTCGCTGGAAGCCACCTCATGTTCCTTTCGTCTCAGGGTCGCCTCTTGTTCAAAATGGTGAATGAAAGGAACACTATGCTCGACCCACACAGCCCTCTGGGAGTTCGAAGCCAACACCTCAGGAGCGAGACACTTGAACTCAATCTCGTATAGGCAAGCCTCGATCTTTCTGCAGTAATCAACCCAAGAGCTGACGAGATCTTCATCATGGAAGTTCACGAGTGTTGCCAGCATTGGATTGACTTCAACGGCAAAATCCGTAGCAGAACTGAGGGCCTCGGCATTGAGATCTTCGATAAATTCGCTCAACATTCGCCGGCTATTTGCGGTGCCCATGGAAGATATGTGTTTAGCGAAGGGCCCTGCGGGCATTGGAATGCGAGACACAAAAGGAGCTGGAGCCGGTGCAATTGCTGCAAAATAAATTATGGTAAATGTCGACTCGAAAGATAAAGAAAACACATGAGGGATGGAGTCTATTATACCAGCTGTGACAGGATTGGGAGTACCGGAGGCACGGCCATTCTCTCGTCTCATCCTCTAACCCATGACGCTATGATCAATATGAAGAAGACTTGCAATAATACTTCTATCAATAAAAGAAAGGGGGAGACATTAACTAAAGAATATACTAACCAATACCAGAAGGTGGAACGATTTCCGACTGAAAGGAAAAATGCGGGTTCAACGCCTGGTATAAATGGTTAAAAAGGACTCCTACATAATTGCGACGATATACTGTAAATATAAGGAGGATTGTATCCACAGTGAAACAAATAAGTGAGAAACCCATACCTTCCAAGATTTGAGGGGGCACAGAAGAAGGCGAGGGGACAGCGACCGTCAGCGACTACCGACACTTCTTCAAACGACATAGCCTCAGGGTTCACCGCGCCTATGCTCAAGACAAATGAAATATCATCAGAAGGGCTGAACAGGATTGAAAAACTCGAAAACAACAACCCAAGGACTACCTGATAGATCATCGACCAAAACTGCGACGGAGGCATCACCAGGTGTAACGGCTTCTTCACTCTCTCTCGGGGGAATAGATTCCGTGCCCATAGCTTCATCCCCTGACTCGACGAGGGCCGTCGTAACACTTGTGACGCCCACCGATACCAAGGAGCCACAGGGAAAAAGAGCAGCGGTCTGGACAGTCCAAGATTCCCGAGAAAGAGTAGCCACTTCGAGCTTTGTAATCGTCAACGTTTCACCTGCCATACCGTCGCCAGGACTCGGCCCTGTGTGAAAGAAAATGAGTATGTCAGAATAAAAGGACCAAGTTCTAATAAAATACTGGACATTACGTAACCTTGGAGCAGCTTTTCAGTTTCTTCCCGAGCTGCGCGTGCAACCTGTCTACGGGCGGTAGACAGGGCAGAGGGAACATCCGCCGAAGGAGTATCAACAAGCGGAATACTGCTTGAGCCTGCACCTACGGCCAAACCGGCATCGCGTTCCCTCGCTGCATGCTTCATGTGCTTCCTTTCGGTCTGAGCAGTGAGAAATGATCTCCTCAAGACTTCCGACAAAGGGACGTCGTCATCCGAACCGAGCTCTGCCTCCGGAGCCTCTACGGCGTCCATTATCGGCTGCTTCAGTAAAGCCTCTTGCGGTGACTTTGGAAGGGTCATGGCTACAGTAGCTGGCTCTAGAAGTTTTGCTGCATCGCCACTTAGGATCGGCACTGCACTTGGAATAACCTGAATTGAGGTAGTCCATGCAATAAGGTGAAAGAGAGGGTTAAAGTACGAATAAAAAGAATAAAGGTGTAATGAAGCAACTTATACCAAGACCCAAAGAAGCGCGAAGCCTCTCTTCCTCCTCGAACGTCCTGAGGGAAGCTACGAGAGCCTCTTCGGCAGAAATACCTGTTGAAGAAGATAGCGTTAGTAAAAGCATAATAAAGGGAAAAGGGAGAGCCGCGGAAGAATATAACTGAAATATACCTGACTTCGCGATAGTGATCAACGCCGCTTCCTCGCGAGCCAGTCGCTCGGAAGCTGCAAGGGATGCCAGAAGATCAGTATCGGTCGTAGGTGTGTCAAACAAACCCTCGTTGGTCCCGTATTCGCACAAACTCTCGTTGTAGGGAGAATGTGGCTCCTGGCCAAATATGACATCGGAAGAAAATAGAGACTTCTTCTTTTTCTACAAACGGACGCCAGCGGCCGATGACAAGAGCTTGCGCTTGACAGGCATTTTCGGGTGGCGGGTCCCAATTTCCGTACCAATGCCAGATTCCGGGGACGCCACGGCTACCGCAATTATGGGAACACTGGGTTAAGGCTTCTCGTGGAAGACACGCGGGACCACAACCGTAGTGACTTCTCTTAAGGAGGGACGAACGGCGGTCCGTCGCTTCAAAGGGATCGCTGGGTTACCAGCTGGGACAATATCCTTATGATCAAGTAATATCCGCATCTCTTCCCTGATAAGAGCACCCGTCGCATGCTGGTACCACGCCACGTAAGCGTTTGAAGCTTTCAGCACGTACCTCGGCTCGCTAATGAGTAAGTTGAACCCCTTATTTAGTCGCATAAAGGGGTGCAGCGTGGTGCGAATACCCTCTTCCATAGCAACCGGCTCGGCTAAGAATGCCTCGAGGGGAACACCCTGATTGTAACCCGACTGTTGAGCGAAACGGTACGGGTTATACCTAATTAACAGTGCCGAGGCATTTTTCCTGAACACTAAAAAGCCTTGCCTAATTGAATACAAGTGCAGGATCTCCCGAGCCTTCAACGTGGGAGCCCCGTCTTTGAAAGTATCACGCAGCGGCTGCACCACCTTGGTAGATTCCTTACCGATAGTTAAAACTCTATCGACAAAGGTCATGCTGTCCCCAACCATGCGCGGACGGAAGACCAGTCGCCGAGCCTCTCGCAGCGATGGGTCCGACGCAAAAGCGTTAACCAGATACATGACCTGAGGAAAGTTATAGATGTCATAGAAACGGGGTCGTTTATGAACACCGAAAGCACCTAGCATATGCATCTCGATCTACAATGTGAAGTAGTGCAACGGGAGATGTATGAGATTTATCCCCGGCTGAGTAGTATCTGCCGCTAAGCTCAGGCCATGGTATAAATGAGCCAGCCTCGCTATCCCAACGGCCATACGTGTCCCTGCAACCATGCGGTAGGCTGGGTAAAAGACAAACAGTCTCATGTAGCGAGGATGCGTCGGAAGCACAAACCAGCTCCACCACAGGCCGATGAACCCCAGGAAGAACGTCTCTTCATCAACATCTGGAGCAGCGAGCTCTGCAAAAGGGACAACGGGGGTGTCTGGAATGAAGAAATTTCTTAAATCCGCTTCTGCCGTCAGCTGGTTATCCAAACTGAAACCAAACGGGTCGTCAAGCTTGGCGAATTTCATGGCTTATTTTGATAAGATTTCTGGGCGATGAAAGCGGGCGATGAAATCTGTGAAGCTGACTCTATGCCCTCCAGACTTTAGAAACAGACTCTCATAAATGTTCAAAACCATGATTAGGCTCGGGAACCGATGTTGAACGGCATTCTCCGGGGTAAAACCCGTTATCTGCTGGATATATGTATGCCCTAGAGGCCATTATATGATAGTGTATGTACCGGTATGTGTGTGTGTGTATATATATATCTAGGGGACATACTTGCTCGACATGATAGTATGCTATCTGGTTGTACCTTTTATCTTGACATGTTCATTCGATCATACTTTCATTCATTTGGTATATGTTGATATATCCCTTAGGATGATGCAGGACTACTGAGATTATGATGCGGATCATACTAGTGGGACATGTGTAGTCTATGAGCATATTCTTGAAATGTTCCTAGTCGTGGGTGTATCGAGACGGGGCATCAATATCACCAGAGTTGACAAGCGTATACGTTACTTGTCCCATATGATGGGCGATGGATGATCCCATATCCATTGGTGTGGTGACACCAAAGATCGTATACGGGTGCTCAGTGGAGACTGGGTACACTGAACGGACCCACCGAGAACTCCTATGTGGGATTATATCTATCGTCGGATAGCAGTTCTCAGGTGACACTGGTACAGGTTAGTCTTTAGACCCGAGATCGTCATAGAGTCTTGTGTGTCTCCCACTATACTTTGATCTCCACCCTACCACGGCTCTACTGAGTCATGCAAACAGGTGGATTTTGGGTATAGTCCCGAGGCACATGGAGGCAATGAGCGATACGAGGGGTTTCGTCTCTCCCGGTATTGGGGGTTGATGTTGCACCATGTACGATTGGCTATAACAGGAAGTCCCTGGCCAGGGCTGCTGAGATTTACTAATAAGTATTATCAGTAGTTTCTCGATCTGTTATAAGCCATCTACCGACATGACTTATCTGAGTTATTGGGGTCAACGATGCCATCCCTAGACCTGATATGCAACATATTTGACGAAGAGACCAGACTGTACGGTAAGTGTTGCCAGTTGGCTCGACAGGAGTTTTAGCAGGTTTAATTATGTTTCTTCTGATCGCTCAATACCTAGGAGCCGTTAAGTACTGCTGGTGCCAGTGACGGTTTGTGGGCATGTGATGTGATTACTGCCTACTGCTAGCGTATTGACGAGTTTTAGAATCCCATAAAGGAGTCTCCTAGCTCAGGCGAAATGATTTGGGGTGCATTTGTGATATGCGCGGGAGCTCAATTAAATGTGTGTATTGGATACCGTATTTTATTCTGGCGTTTTCTATTAGACGGGTCGTATGTGATATGACCGGGTTTTTAAATTAAGTGTTGATTTAATATTAAGTCCATTAGCTCATTTATTTAAACCTATTTCTTTTGTTTCATGCATGAGTGTCTGTATATGTTGATGTGCATGCACACATGCAAGCATACATGTGTCATGGTTGATGATACATTGGTGGTGGCAATGCAAGACTCATATGGTAACAATTTTTAGACATTTTGTTTATTTGAGAAAAGCAAAATGGGATTAAAATCATGGTTGACTATTCAACTTTCTTGAGTTGACAAAGTCAATGGTTTCTTTTGCCCATGGTTTTGGCCTATGGTTTTGCTTAAACTCAAGTTACAAAATATCTTGATATTTTGTAACCATGGTTTAGCATGAGAACTCTCTCTTACTCTCTTGAGTTTAGGGATGGTTATCATATTATTCTCTTGGTTTTGTTTTGTGCCATCTCTTTCTTCCTCTCTCTCCTCAAAGCTCACTAGGGTTTCAAAAGAAAGAGAAGGGATTAAAAAGAAAAGGTTTTTAATTGAGATCCAAACCCAAATCACCATTCCACTTTAGTTTAGCCCACTAGATTGTAGTGTTTGCTTCTTCTTCTTCCTTGATCAAGAGAAGCTTGGGGCTTGGTGCAAAGAGACTTCGTGGACGCGGAAGGACATAAGCCAACCCATTCAAACCTCAATCGATCCAAGGAGTCTAGGAGGAGGTCTACAAAGGTTGTATTCTCTCCCACTTAGTGTTAGACACTTGTAGTATATGATACCAGTATGTTGTTACTCTATCTTTCTAGTTCGATTCATGGTTGGAATTGTTTAGCACCCTCTAAAATTTTTGTTATAGCATGTGTGATGCAACCCTAAACCTAGTGTGGTGCTATAGAATCCCTAAAGTGGTATCAGAGCCAAACTAGAAATATAGACAATGTTAGATAGAATACTGAAACGAAATAACTCCGAATTAACAAAATTGCAACTCTCAAAATTGCTTCTCTGTTGAATTTTTAAAGTGCTAGAAAAAAATTTCAAACAACTGCAGAAGCTTATTGACAGTGCACTGAGAGCACAGAACAAAATTGAAGCAAAACTCTCGGAAATTGGCCGAGCACCCTACCTCTTTATCCGGCGTCGCCGGCCCCCTTACCCTCTCTTTGCTTCAAATTTTTTCTGTGCTCTGGTGTCTAGGTTTTGGGGTTTCAGGTATTTTTTGTTTAGGCCAAATTTTCATGTGATGCAAATTGTGCTTAGGGCCTTATTCGGAGTATTTCGTAGTCATATTTTTTAACATTGTAGTGGTAACTTGGATGATATTTGACAGTTCAAGCGAACATCAATAACCCCCCATTGCCCTCGCTGAAAATTTCCAAGTGTTGGAATTTTCACAAGTTAATTATATTCGATAGTCGTGCAAGTAACACTATGGACCCTCTAGAAGAACAAAAACCTTAACTCGATTTTATGCTCTCGGAACCGCGACTAAACCCTATGGTTGGCCGTAGTTCCGCGGTGTTATAGGTGAGGCATTGGTTTGGGCCTTCTACGGATGGATCATACCTACTGTGGCACGGTTTTGGATATTTTAACTTCGCTCAAGTGTTGAGCTCATCGGTGTAATTTGTGGGTGCTTGTTGATTCGATTGAAACATTTAACATTGTCTAGATATCTGTGATGTGATACTATAATTGGAATCTACACTAATTAGTTTTGTGAAAAGTAATTAGTTGCGTGTAAGTCTAATATTTTGGTCTCGGTAGAATCGGGAATCTTGTTGAATTACCCGGCTTATTTTGAAAAGTGTTTTCATGGTTGAGACCTAAATATAAGATTTGCATTGTTAGGCATGAAATCCTGAATATGTGATATTCCTGGTTTATGATGTCTAAAAGCAGTGTCGATTCCAATTGTTGTAGTTTTTCACTTTCTTTTCTGCGAGCGCAAGTGTAGTATGTGGTGTATCGCCGGTTTCGTTACAATACAACAACGAAAATTAGGGTACGCATACTTATTTACGTTGATGATATGAGATATTATGTGTTGCTGAGATATGATGTGCAGGATCGTCGCGAATGAATAGCCGGGGGTATTATGTGAGATGAGAGTTTTTCTTTTCATTCATGTAAAATTAATTGTATGTAATATTCTTTTATTAGGGCACTTCCGGGTTGAGGATGATGTCACCATTGTTGTATATTATTTACTTTTCCGCATTAGGATAGACCCAAGGAGGGGAGCACAAGTGACCGGGTTCTAGGGTTCAGTGTGAGGCCCTCTCGAGGAGTCGAGACCGGGTCTCCTAAACTCTAGAATTGGTAGGGTCACTTGCCGCTCTCGTAGGGGTCTAGGGGTGTGGGCTTGGCTATTCATCGCGACCGTGGAATCCGTATTTTCTATTGCTGGCTAAATACAATATACGAACCTCCTAGTATATCCTGTATTTTCATATATATGCTTCTGCTGTGGATATTCTGTAATGTGATTACTTTATACGCTGAGACGAATGGTATTATATATATGATATATATTAAACGTTGCTTATGTTTTGCATCCGCGCTAGCCCCGCCCTGCTATGCCGTTAGTTAAGTAACCTAACGGTCCATAACGGGACATTGTGGCGAATGTGGATAGCATAAGCGTACGTTCTATTTTCGTTTCTTATAATGGCTAAGGACTTAAATGATGGGACTACATTAATATGATTAATGTAAAGAAAAGAAACCTAAAAAGATATTGTAGAATCAGATTTGAAACCTACTCGGCTTTTTTATGAAAAAGCAAGATTTCAAAAGGCGGAGCTTAAGCCACTCCTTTTAAATCCAATAGATTCTACAACGATATCAAGTTCGAAGAGTTTAAGGTTTTCTTAAAAACTATACGCAGCCCTCCGTCATTTTAGGAAGTAGAGTACTTAGTATTCGTGCTACGTATGTTGATTATAGTCAAGGCGTAGAGTACGGTAGCTAAGTGATGTCTTCCTACACACCATATGATGGGATTAATTAGGAAATTCATGTGATTATAGTCAAGGGTCATATGGGTGGGTCTAATTAATCATGAAATGATGGGTAAAACTTGACTAGTACTTATGATATGTTAATTATAGTCAAGGTCATAAATGGTAGGGGTAAAAACATATCGGGAGTTTCAAGTGTTGAAATTTGCAATGAGATTACATACCTTCTATGTGATAGTAGGATCCCGATCCCACTGTGAGCAATAGTTGCTTCCGGGAGAATTTTGCACTTTACAATTAACTAACTAATTAGGTGTCTAGAAAGGTGTCAACGGGCTACGCCTCTGGGAAAATGAGGTTTATTTTAATTAGGTCCGTGCGAAAGCACGGGGAACCTCCCTTAGAAGTACCGGCACTGGCCTGGCTGAACGGTTAGCGAAGTTGTAGAATGTAATTAATCCTGGCTAATTTTTTCCTTTTAAGGTTTGAAGGAGAATTTGATAAAAGCAGTGGGAGACATCGATTAGATAAAATAATAAACCAATCTAATCTTTGCAAGAGCTTTCGATGAGTGTATTCTTTTCTCTCTCCTAATGGCAGATAACCATGACTGTACTTAAGCTACTATTAGAGAAAAATAAGCTTATCGGAACGAACTATAAAGACTGGTTGAGGAACATTAATATTGCTCTCACATATGATAAATTATCATATGTCCTCACTGCCACAGCCCCACCAAAACCAGGCCCTGAATTTTCTATTGCGGATAGGGAGATCCGCAAAACATGGGATATTGACTGTGCCACCGCCAAATGCCTCACGCTTGCATCAATGGACAATACACATCAAATGCAGCATGAGGAGATGGATGTTCAATCCATCTTACTCCATACAAAGGAGTTGTATGGGGAGCACTCTCGTATCTTACGATACGAAGCATCTCGAAATCTGTTTCAGGTGCAGATGGCTCATGGCGCTTCAGTAGGTGACCACATTTTGAAGATGATTTCTTTTATTGAAGAGCTTGAGGGCCTCGGATGGACAATGGACAATGAGCAATATACGGATATTGTTCTACAGTCTCTTCCCTCTGCCTTTGCTCCTTTCATAGTGAACTTCAACATGCACAACATGGAGAAGTCACTACCCGAACTTCTCAATATGTTGAGAAATGCGGAGAGCACACTTAAGGCGAAGTCTCCATCCCTGCTTGTTGGACAATCTTTTTCTTCCGGCCTAAAAGCCAAGGCCAAGGGAAAGAACAAGAAGAAATCCACCAAGCCGAGAGGTGGAATAAAAAAGCCAAAGGGAAAAGACAAATCCAAAGCTGCGGAGTCGGGAAAAGGAGAATGTTTCTACTGCAAGAAGACGGGACAATGGAAGCGGAATTGTACTGAGTACCTTGGTCTCAAGAAAGGGAAGCATGTTGATGCTTCATCTTCAGGTGTGTTCGTAACTGAAAACTGTTTTTCTATAAACTCTGCTTCCTGGGTATTGGATACCGGTTTGGGTTCTCATATCTGTAATTATGTGCAGGGGCTGAGAAATAGTTGAGTTTTGAAGACAGGTGATCATACTCTCCGCGTTGGAAATGGTTCCAATGTACATGCAGTTTCAGTGGGAGGGTATCATCTGGGGTTGCCATCGGCTTGTATATTGGTTTTGAACCCATGTTATTTTGTACCAAGCATACTTTGTAATATAATATCCGTTTCTTTGTTGGACAATGAAGGATATCATTTTATATTGCAGAACAATATTATGAACATTAAACTTAATCAAGAGTTGATTGGTTGTGGTACACTTAATAACGGGATATACGTCCTTAATCACCACACAATTTTCAACATACAACACACAAACAAAAGGAAATTTTCAGATATAAATGAAGCTTTTCTTTGGCATTGTAGACTTGGTCATATTAATGAAACAAGACTAAACAAGCTTCATAAAGATGGATATTTAAATTCTTTTGAGTATAAATCTTATGCGACTTGCCAGTCTTGTATCAAAGGGAAAATGACCAAAACTCTGTTTACTGGACACGGAAAAAGAGCTACTGAGCTCTTGGGCCTCATACATAGTGATGTATGTGGGCTAATGTCTACACATGCACAAGGTGGTTTTTCTTACTTTATAACTTTTACTGATGATTTCTCAAGATTCGGTCATGTGTTTTTGATAAAGCATAAGTCTGAAGCTTTCGAGAAATTCAAGGAGTACAAACTTGAAGTAGAAAAACAAACTGGATTGAGCATCAAGATACTTCGATCGGATCGAGGTGGAGAGTATCTTAGTACAGAGTTTTCGAACTTCCTAAAAGAGAATAGGATTCTCTCTCAGCTCACTCTCCCTTACACACCACAGCACAATGGTGTGTCAGAGCGGCGAAATCGAACCCTATTATATATGGTACGATCCATGATGAGTGATGCTGAGTTGCCCCTCTCCTTTTGGGGGAATGCATTGGAGACTGCAGCTTTTCTGTTGAACAGGGTTCCGACCAAGACCGTGTCTACCACTCCATATGAGATATGGTATGGGAAGAGACCATCTCTTAAGCGAGTTAAGATTTGGGGTTGTCCGACTTTTGTTAAAAAGCAGAATCTGGACAAACTCGAGACACGATCGTTCAAATGTTTATTTGTGGGATATCCAAAAGATTAATATGGATATCTGTTCTACCACAAAGAGGAACAATGGGTGTTTGTTTCTCGGAATGCCACATTTTTAGAAAATGAGATTTTTTCAAATGATACTGATGGCAATATGGTAGATCTAGAAGAGGTTCTAGAGACACAAGTTACAAATAACGACTTGGTTGAACCTAATGTTGCAACATGAACCTCAGCCGCTCCGTAGATCTGGTAGGACTTCTCGCTCACCGGAGAGATACTACGGTTTTCTCATTGATGGTGATGGAGAAGACTGCATCATAGATGATGATGACCCTACAAATTTTCAGCAAGCTATCACGAGTGGTGACTCTGTGAAGTGGCTGGATGCCATGAGATCCGAAATGGAGTCTATGTACACCAACAATGTATGGACTTTGGATGTTGTACCCTCTGGGGTAAAACCCGTAGAGTGCCAATGGATCTTTAAAAGAAAGATCGGTGTAGATGGGCAGGTGGAGACCTATAAGGCAAGGCTTGTAGCGAAAGGATTTCGACAAAGACCAGGACTGGACTATGGCGAAACCTTTTCTCCTGTATCCATGCTTAAATCCATTCGGATCCTACTTGCTATTGCTGCTCACTACGACTATGAAATCTGGCAGATGGACGATAAAACTGCTTTTCTAAATGGTGATTTAGAAGAGTGCGTTTATATGGATCAGCCAGAGGGCTTCATTGATAGTGGGAGCAGCGGGAAAGCATGCAGGTTGCTTAAATATATTTATTGATTAAAGCAGGTATCACGGAGTTGGAACATCTATTTTAATGATGTTATCAAAGAGTTTGATTTCATAAAAAATCCAGATGAACCTTGTGTTCATAAGAAGATTGTAGGAAGTACTGTCACATTCCTCGTATTGTACGTGGATGACATTTTTCTGATAGGAAACGACGTTCCTATGCTACAATCGGTCAAAATGTTCTTATCACAAAGGATCTCCATAAAGGACCTGGGTGATGCTTCGTACATATTGGGCATATAGATCTAAACGGTTATTGGGATTGTCCCAAACCAGGTACATTAACACCATCCTAAAGAGTTTTAGTATGGAAGACTCCAAGCGAGGTTCCTTACCCGCTAGTCATAGAGTCACTCTTTTTAAGGACTTTTGCCTAAAAACTTATGAAGAGAGAGCTCGCATGAGCATTATACCCTACGCTTCTGCTGTAGGATCTATAATGTATGCGATGTTATGTACACGCCCTGATGTAGCTTATGCACTGGGTGTAGTGAGCAGGTATCAATCCAACCCAGGGGAGAATCACTGGACAGCAGTGAAGAACATTCTTAAGTACTTGCGAAGGACTAAAGAAATGTTCTTGGTGTATGGTAACGGAGATCTCCAAGTGGAGGCCTTTACCGATTCAAGATTCCAGAGTGACAAGGATGATAGCAAATCTATCTCTGGGTTTGTCTTTACCCTCAATGGAGGGGCGGTGTGTTGGAAGAGTCCAAACAGGATACCGTTGCAGACTCCATGATTGAAGCTGAGTATATTGCTGCAAATGATGCTGCCAAGGAAGCCGTCTGGATGAGGAAGTTCGTCTTGGAGCTAGAGTAGTTTCGACCATTATTGATCCAATACCTTTGTATTGTGATAATAATAATAGGGCTATGGCGTTAGCTAAAGAGCCCAGGTCCCATCAGCGATCCAGACACATCCTCAGGCGATATCATCTAATCCGGGAGAAGTTGATCGCCGCGAGATCGAGATTCCGAGAGTAGATACAAAAGATAACACCGCAGATCCACTCACAAAGGCCCTCCCTTTGCCGCAGCATGAGCGACTTTTTGAGAGGTTGGGTATGAGATACGCCAATAATTGGCCTTAGTGCAAGTGAGAGATTGTTAGATATATGTATGCCCTAGAGGCCATTATATGATAGTGTATGTACCGGTATGTGTGTGTGTGTATGTGTGCGTGTATCCAGGGGACATTCTTGCTCGACATGATAGTATGCTATCTGGTTGCACTTTTTATCTTGACATGTTCATTTGATCATGCTTTCATTCATTTGGTACATGTTGATATAGTCCTTAGGATGATGCAGGACTACTGAGATTATGATGTGGATCATACTAGTGGGACATGTATAGCTTATGAGCATATCCTTGAAATGTTCCTAGTCGTGGGTGTATCGAGATGGGGAATCGATAGCACCAGAGTAGACTAGCGTATACGTTACTTGTCCCATATAATGGGGTATGGTGACACCAAAGATCGTATACAGGTGCTCAGTGGAGACTGGGTACACTGAACGGACTCACCGAGAACTCCTATGTGGTATTATATCTATCGTCGGATAACAGTTGTCAGGTGACACCGGTACAGGTTAGTCTGTAGACCCGAGATCGTCATAGAGCCTTGTGTGTCTCCCACTGTACTTTGATTTGCACCCTACCACAGCTTTACAGAGTTGTGCAAAAAGGTGGATTTTGGGTACAGTCCCGAGGCACATGGAGGCAATGAGTGATAGGAGGGGTTTCGTCTCTCCCAGTATTGAGGGTTGATGTTGCACCATGTACGATTGGCTATAACAGGAAGTCCCTGACCAGGGCTGCTGAGATTTACTGATAAGTGTTATCAGTATTTTCTCGATCTGTTATGAGCCATATACCGACATGACTTATCTGAGTTATTGGGGTCGACGATGCCATCCCTAGACCTGATATGCAACATATTTGACGAAGAGACCGGATTGTACGGTAATGTTGCCGGTTAGCTCGACATGAGTTTTAGCAGGTTTGCTTGTGTTTCTTCTGATCGCTCAATACCTAGGAGTCGTTACGTACTGCTGGTGCCACTGACGATTTGTGGGCATGTGATGTGATCACTGTCTACTGCTAGCGTATTGACGAGTCTTAGAGTCCCACAAAAGAGTCTCCTAGCTCAGGCGAAATGATTTCGGGTGCATATGTGATATGCGCGGGAGCTCGATTAAATGTGTGTATTGGATACCGTATTTTATTCGGGCGTTTTCTATTAGACGGGTCGTATGTGATATGACCGGGTTATTAAATCAAGTGTTGATTTAATATTAAGTCCATTAGCTCATTTATTTAAACCTAGTTCTTTTGTTGCATGTATGAGTGTATGTATAAGTTGATGTGCATGCACACATGCAAGCATACATGTGTCATGGTTGATGATACATTGGTGGTGGCAATAAAAGACTCGCATGGTAACAATTTTTAGATATTTTGTTTATTTGAGAAAAGCAAAATGGGATTAAAATCATGGTTGGCTATTCAACTCACTTGAGTTGACAAAGTCAATGGTTTCTTTTGCCCATGGATTTGGCCCCATGGTTTTGCTTAAACTCAAGTTACAAAATATATAGATATTTTGTAACCATGGTTTGGCATGACAACTCTCTCTCTTACTCTCTTGAGTTTCAGTATGGTTATCATATTATTCTCTTGGTTTTTTTTGTGCCATCTCCTTCTTCCTCTCTCTCCTCAAAGCTCACTAGGGTTTTAAAAGAAAGAGAAAGGATTAAAAAGAAAAGGTTTTTAATTGAGATCCAAACCCAAATCACCATTCCACTTTAGTTTAGCCCACTAGATTGGAGTGTTTGCTTCTTCTTCTTTCTTGATCAAGAGAAGCTTGGAGCTTGGTGCAAAGAGACTTCGTGGTGGATCATCGTAGACGCAGAAGGACATAAGCCAACCGGTTCAAACATCAATCGATCTAAGGAATCTAGGAGGAGGTCTACAAAGGTTGTATTCTCTCCCACTTAGTGTTAGACACTTGTAGTATATGATACTAGCATGTTGTTACTCTATCTTTCTAGTTCGATTCATGGTTGGAATTGTTTAGCACCCTCTAAAATTTTTGTTATAGCATGTGTGATGCAACCCTAAACCTAGTGTGGTGCTATAGAATCCCTACATTATCACTGGTTTGGTGGCAAAGATGTACTCATCATGCGGAAGTATCTCCTCATAATGCTCTCCTCTGACGGGTAGGCCCGAAATTTCTGCAAACTCATCTAAGAAAATTGAAACTTCCCGGTCCGATAGAAGAAATGTGTGGGTCGGGATATTCCATTGTTCGAGGAAAGCCTTCTCCCACCATACATGAAGCGCGGGATATGGAAAAAGAGATGCATAAATCGCGGGATACAACCCGAGCTTCAGCAGCAGTGACTTCCTGGCCGACAGTATATACCGAGCCCATTGCAGGTAGCCGGCTGAATGGCGAGGAGTCAAACCTATCATATATACTTGCCCATATGGGCGCGACTCGCCTTGACATATGCGTCGCTCCAAAATATCTAAAGCAATCGGCGGTTGTACGGGTATTGATGCCACAGAAGGCTGAAGGCGACCCTCCGAGGTCCAGTTGACCTCCTCTACAGCATAATTCACTTGAGACGAGTCGACGTAGTGAATTGCTGAAATTGGCTCTGAGGGCGCTGCACAAGAAAAACTGCGCCGACCCCGAATGATCTGATTATACCATGACCCCCACAGGTGAAGATATTTCTGCTCCGGGTCATGATTTTTAATAAGTGCGAAAACTTCTCGATCCACGGCGCGTCGGCAAAGGCGCTCTATGAGCGTACGAAAGGGAAGGAAGTGTCGAAGGCCATTGCACCTGCACAAAAGGAGAAGGGTCAGCTATCGGTGTTATGATTCAGAAATCAGAAATTTAACGTTCTTTGACACTCAAAATTTTTACACTGCGACAAGGAGTTCCCCACAAAATCAAGATGGTATCCCATCATTAATGGGGCAGTCACTCATTAAGAATGGAATCTTAAAAGGATTCCCATTTAAAGAGAAACCTCATTGAGCTGAGGAGTTAAACTCCCTCGAGAGCTGTGCTCTGCAAACAGAATTCGCATATGTTAACTCTAATTAAGTGGGAATAAAATTCCCCAAAAATTTCTAAAGAGCTATACTCTGTAAAGATGATGGGGTAATCTATCAGAACCCTCAAAAGAAAAACTTTTAACAGGGTAAAACCCCAAGATCTTTAAGATCTGCAAAACAAACTCTAAGAGTTCTTCATGGAAGATGAACAGTGGGTTAAGCAACCCTAAAATATATCTTAAGATCTACGATCTAAGAAGAGCAAAGCTCTGTTAAGGGGTTCGATTATGATCCTTACCAAATTTTCGGTAGAGTTTTAACTCTAGAAGGGATTTCTTTGGGCAGAGATTTAAGCTCTGAAAAGAGAATTAAATTCTCAGAAAAAAGAAGAACAAGAGAAGATGAATAGCAGTCATCTCAAGGGCCAAAAGCCCTACTTATAGGCACAGGAAGACGATTCAACTTCCAAGAAGATCCAACGATGGAAAAGCTGCCACCGCTACACTCACATGTGAGCCAAGTAAGCGCAACGGTGGGGGGTATTTATTTCCCCCAATAAAAAAGCAAGGCTCTGTTCAAAATTTGAAAAGGCCAGCGCCTTATGTTCCTTGCACGAGGGCGCCAGCGCCAAGAGTTAAAAATTCTGAGGCAGCGCCTCACTTACCTTACACGAGGGCGCCAGCGCCCAGAGTTAAAAACTCTGAGGCAGCGCCTCACGTGCCTCGCATGAGGGCGCCAGCGCCAGAACTATAATCTCTCTGTTAAACAGAGCCATTGGATCAAAAATCCAACGGAGATGATAAATCATCAAAATACAGAATTAAATTTTGTTGAGGAAATATTCCTCAAATCTTTCTAAACAAGAAAGATCACTCTCTATAAAACAGGGTGCCGTTGGATTAAAAAATCCAATGGTAATTAAAAATCACCCATATACAGAAAAATTCAGTATGGGAAAATATTTCCCTAATCTTGTTAAAAACAAGAAAAATATCTTCTGTAAAACAGAAGTCCTTGGATCAAAGATCCAACGGTGGATAAAATCCCCAAATCAATCAGGATCTCTCAACGAGAGATTTCTTTAACTAAATCAACAGAATAGCCTCTACTATAAAAAGGATCCAAGACTTCAAGTCTTGTACAGAAGAACCCCCCCCTAAGCTTCAAACTTTAAAAAAGAGCAAACAAGAAGAAAGCTTTAAGAGGGAAGAAAGAAGAACACCTCTCTTCAAAGTAAATAAAAATAATAGAGATCAGAGTATCTCATCTGCATAACCAAGGGTTTAACCCTCATAAAAGAATTTAGTTCTTTCCCTGGATCTGAGATCCCGGAGACAAGTCTCCCACAAATGAGAATTTAATTCTCATAGGGATGAACTTGTTCTTGGAGATCAAAAATCCAGAAAAAAAACAGAGAATTGAATTCTTCAGAACATAATATATTAAGAAAACCCAGTGCCAAGCGCCTCACGTGGGCGCTGCTCAATAAAGAGTGCTTAGCACTCAATGGTTGGAGCTCAGCGCCTCGCGCCTCACGTGTTCCTCACATGAGCGCTGCTCAATAAAGAGTGCTTAGCAATCAATGTTTAGTGCTCAGCACCAAGCGTCTCATGTGCTCCACACGTGGGCGCCATAAAGAGTGTTTAATTCTCCAAAAAAGGGGAAAGTAAAGTAAAGTATGAGCATCAGAATCCATATAAATGCTCAGTATTGTTTGCATAGAAAAGGGACTAAGCCCAAGCAAGTGTTCAACACTTTATTCAAATGAAATGGTAAAGACTGAGTAGGCTGAGCCCAAGTTAACCAAATCCCTAATTTAGATCAACCGAGCTCATGTGCTCATCATTTTCCAAATTGGTCTTAGTCCTAAACAAGACTAATGACCTTCCGATCGATCTTCATCCCACATCTCCCTTCAATCTGGAAATTGGTTCAAAGGTACATCTCCTCACACCTCTGATACATGTCTTTGTAATTCTTCAACGTTTTCAGAGAGGTGGCGAGTCCCGACAACCAACAACTCTTTGGTGCACTCCCAAACCACAACGGATCGTAACGTCCTTAAACTAAAACAATACAGCCTAAATGCTCTTTTGTTGGATCTGAATGATTCTAAAACCTTATTGAGTAGATCTTAGTTTCAAATTAGACTAACGTATCCTAAACAAACATTAAGGTTAATCGTAATCTCAAACAAGATTAACGATCCTTAAATCAACCAATATACGGATTTGGACTAATCCTCGGCTTACGGACGACAACATAAATTATTCTCCGTATACAATACACGGGAAACCAAAAATAAAACAAATAAACACGACATGAAATGACCTTCTGGAGCAGGAGAAAGCGGTTATCTCTACGCGGTAACGTAATTAACTGTAGGAGCTTGCGCCTGCAGGGAAGAGCGTCCACACAATCAAAAACCCCTCGCAAACGAGGGGGAATCTGACGAAGTCTGCTACAACGACCGCATCCATCCAAACCTCCGATACACGGCGTCATAAATCAACTTGGCATCTTCGAAGACGTGGACGGATAAACCCAAATAACATATGCCCCTAAATTCAAGAAAGACATCCATCCCGGTTTCGTCTCCATTTTCGGCGGTGAACAGCGACATTCTCCGGTTGTATAGATAGCTAGTGCAATGAAGATCCTAGACCCCTACATGTGCGGAAAGTTACCCACCAATCCCCAAAGTGAGGCAACCCCAATCAACAATGTGAGTGGGCCACTCAGCATTTCACGGAATCCGGTAACTTGAGCACCCCTCCGTGAGTCAACCTATACCCCCTACGGTGTGGAGAATAGCCTTCCAATTCTAGAGTAAGGCCCCTTCGATCTCAACTCCATGAGATGCGGGCCCGTTGCCCTCTAGAACCTGACTATTCGAGCACTCCTCCGCGGGGTAATCCTGGTATAGAAAAGAAAATATATATACAACGGCGACATCGACCTCAATCCGGTCGTGCCGCAACAAAAAAATATACAAACTGGCAGTAACGGCAGTCCACATGTCGGACGCTTTCCCTGCAATAATGAATATACAAATGAATCTGAACTGTACATCTAATATTGCACACAAGGCTATCCATCACGATAATCCGCACAAACCATAACTAGATATATATACTAAAACAAGTTTGTAACCCTGTTCAATTGTGCATATAGCAATTAGACAACGTTAACAACACACCCACGCATGCAAATGAAGTCTCTACATTAGGATTCCAAAACACAATTAGCGCACATCCTAAATTTACCAAGGATCAAAAATCAAGTGCACTAAACATCCAAAAAAGTCGAGTTTTGAGCCAATTCTGAAGTCCGAATCAAAACGAAACGCGCCCGAACCTCCGCGGAGAGTCAGAGCATGAAATTAAATTTGAGTCAGGGGGCCAAAAGGTGGTACCTTACCCCTGAGGCCACCACGAGGTGGCTAGAGGGTGAGGCAGACCCGAAACTGCCCATGGAGGGGCAGTTTCGGGTCCCCACCCCCAAAACCACCTTGTGGTGGTCTTGGGGAGTGGGCCTAGCTGCTCAGTCCCCTTGGAGTCTCTCCGGGGTGCTCACGCACCACCCCGCGACTTCTTGGTTCAAACCGAGAGCCCGCAGGGTGTGCAAACATCTCAAAACTCAAAAATTCGGGACTGTTTTTTCGACAGTTTTCGATGCCCGAAAAAACATGAATTGTATTGTCGTAACTAGCTAGTTTAAGGTGTTTGGGAGGCTCTAATACCACTGGAGGGTTCCCTAGTGCACGCGGTGCAGCGTAGGAGCGGATGGTGAACAAAAGATTCAAGCAAACACGAAGGAACCCTGAATCTAGAATCGATCCAAACTCCTAAACTAGAAAACCAAGCATGCAAAGATACATAATACAACCTTTGTCGCGTGTCCATCCAATTGTGGAAGACCCCTCCAAGATCATAGCCACCGGAAACACGCTTGATTATCGATCATGCTTTCCGAAGACGATCCACCTGAGGGAACACGGAGGAGGCTCAAACCGACGGTCCAAAGTTGCTAGGTTTGGATGGCTGGTGATGTAGGAATACTTCACTATATTTTTCTCTCTAGAATCTTGCTTAAAATAATAGCAAGAAGAAGAAGGAGAAGGAGAAGATGAAGTAAGAGCCATGGTGGAGGAGATGAAGAAAAATCTCATCTAGTCAACAAGTATAGAAAAAAATGTCTACTAATATCAACCATGATGCAATAGTACATTTGATTGATAGAGCTTTCGCGCCGTATTTTAAGTTCTAAAGTTAACCGCAATTTGGACGGCGTCATGTGTAGCTAGCCTCGATGAGTATGGGTCATCCACAGAGAGACGGTGCGTTTTAAGTTCTTGTTATCACGAGTTAATGCGCGGTTCGGAATGGTTCATTTCTAACCTAAGTGTATATATGCAAAGTATAAGTTTGTTAGGAATAAATATGTTAGTGTAAGTTAGTGAATTCCGCACTCAATCCTTTGTGCCAAACTTAACCATTGAAGCTAGAGCAATTGGCAACAACGTGGATTAGGGTACTTAAGCACGGTATTAGTGAAATCTGGCTTATTGACCCTTGTCCGTCCGTTCTTATCAAATGGATTTCGCCTTCGGCCAAACTGAACGCAACCGGTCATGGTTATGGATCACCGATACCTTGGTAAGATAGGGTGCCTAACGGAGCACTTGCGTAAGGTTTGGGCGGAGTTCAATTGGAAAATATCGGGCAAAGGAAATGAGAAACGAAAACCTTAATTTACACAACCATTCTTTTTCCTAACAACACCATATTCACAAACCATAAAAACAACAAAGAAAAAGAGCAAAGAAATGATACAAAGAGAAGAATAAAACAATATTACAAGTAAGTAAATGGCAAGGTAATAAAATGAGCAAGTAAGTAAATGGCAAGAATGAAAATAGCAAGTAAGTAAAGCAAGAGAAATAATAAGAACCCAAAAATGAAAGCTTTATTATGTCCAAGTGATACAAACCTTGAGTTCAATAACCAAAGTTTAAACTTCCAAGCTCAATGAAAAGCTTGCAAGATCAAAAGAAAGTAAAGAACTCAAGGAAAACTAGTTATGTATAAGAACAAATTGAAAACAAAAAGTGTATGAAGTATTGGAGGCCCCTTCTCTTGCTCACTGATCTGCCTTTTATAGGCCAAAAATAAGATTAAACAAATAATACAAATAATTTGATGTGACCGCAAGGGAAACCCAGAAGAAAATTGGGGTCAAATAGAGCTAATAAAACTGGTGGGGACGGTTTTTGTTGGAGTCTCGGTAGATCAATTCCGAGCAATTGGGCTCGTGCTTGTTCTGTGATGTTGTGTTCTCTCGAAAATCCCACTGGTATTGCTTGATTTCTCTATAGAAGCCTGGGTCGTACTCAGCAGATTGGAGGGAAACATGATGCTTTATATCACATCACACTGTTTTGCATTTATCATTCTTATCCCCCACATGTGCCCAATTCATCATATCATGTATGCCAAGGCAGCCCCACCATGGTCCATGCCAAAGAGTTGTGTGTACAGTTGTATTGTGTTAAACCAAAATTGTGTACACATTTACTTGTTGCAAAATAACTCTTTGGATATCGATCGGTTTGCAGTTCCGGTTGCAGTGTCGGCTCACAAACGTTATATCCGTAATATTGAGTGTGTTTCCGGTATTGTGTCACGGATACCTATAATCTGTATTTACTGAGCAAACACTGGTTAATAGTACCGATCATTAAAAAAATAGATAATGGATGAGTGGTATTAAAATGCAGTTTTCTGTGATAAACAAATACCCCCAAACTTATCTTTTGCTCGTCCCGAGAAAAACAAAATCCTAACATCACTTTCGCAAGGAACGCGATTGCACTGAGCTCGTGCAATAAGCCGTTAAACCTCTAGGTGTTGCTAGTAGGAGGAGTGTTGTCTCCTGAGGGTTTTCAGCGGATTACACCCACAAAATCCCGTTAAGCTAGTTTCGTAAGTTAACGTCGATTCAACTCCTACAGTTTAGTATCTAAGTTAGAAATTCTATCATTCTAAGTTAGAAATAATCAACCCTTATGTTTCACGCCTCCTATTTATTCAACCTCAGATCCTATACGTTATTACAGATTAGAAAGATCTCGTTTTTTCTTGAGTTTTCCTTCTAAAGTGCGGTCTCCAATCATGGATTTTTATCATCTTTACGGAAAACATAAGTCTTATTCTTTGTTCCTATCTTTCCTCCAAATATCGATTGTATATGTTAGTTATATGTATACCCTAGAGGCCATTACTGTACATATGTTGTATATTGTAGTGGATGCTTGGACATATATAGGGAGGACTTTCTTGCTCAACATGATAGTATGCTATCTGGTTGCCCTTTATCTTAACATGTACTCTGATTGTCTCTATGTCACATGTTGATAAAGCCCTCAGGATGAGTACTTGACTACCAGGACTATGATGCAGATCATACTAGTGGGGACAGTGTAGTCGCCAAGTACATCCTTCAAATGTTCCTAGTCGTGGGAGTACCGAGACAGGGCATCGATACTCCAGAGTAAACTAGCGTATGCGCTTCTTGACCCATATGATGGACGATGGATGATCCCATATCCATTGGTGTTTGACATTAGAGAAGGTATACGAGTGCTCAGTGGAGACTAGGTACACTGGACGGACTCGCCGAGAACTCCCAGATGGTATTATACCTTACGTCAGATGGCAGTTCTCTGGTGACACTTGTACAGGTTAGTCTGTAGACCCGAGATCGTCATAGAGTCTTGTGTGATTCCCACTGTGCTTTGATTTCCATCATACCACGTCCAAGAGGGCGTGCAAAACGGTGGCTTTTGGGTACAGTCCCGAATCACATGGAGGCAATGAGCGATATGAGGGGTTTTGTCTCTCCTGGTATAGGGAGTTGATAATGCGCTGTGTTCGATTGGCTATAACTGGAAATCCCTGGCCAGGGTTGCTGAGATTTACTGGTAAGTGTTATCGGTGGTTTCTCGAACTGTTATAGACCTCATATCGATACGACTTATCAAGTTACTGGGGTCTGACGTTTACCACCCCTATGCGAGATATGCGACATATCAGACGAAGAGACCGGACTGTACGGGAGTGTTACTGGTTGGATTCACGGGAGAATGTACAGGCTTACTTGTTGATCTTCTGATTTCTCAATACCTGGGTGGCTGTTACGTTTAGCTGACTGCTTGCAGCTTGTGGTTGTTTGATATGATCATCACCTACTGTCGGCGTATTGACGATTCTTTAGAGTCCAACACAGAGGTTTCCTGGCGCAGGCAAAACGGAGTAGGAGCACATATGTGATATGCGCGGGACCGAGAATAATACGTGTACGCGATACAGTATTAGATTCTCGCGATATGAGATATCGGCCGGGTATATGTGATATAGCCGGGTCGTCGGATCAAGTGTTGATTCGATAAACTGATACAAATTATATTAGTCGGTTATTTCTGAAATAGCCGGATTATCGGATCAAGTGTTGATTCGATAATTTAATGTATAATTATATATTTGATATATTAAATTATATTAACTAGTATAAGCTCACTTAAAGATTCTTTTTCTTACTCGGGTAATACATTGATAAATATATGATATATGTTAATTGTATTATTTTATTTTGTTACAATAAATATTGTATATGTGATATATAATATTGTAACAAGTTAGGGTTATAAATGCAATATGTTTTGTGGAGTTTAAATATGGTTAGTGTTTGGATTAGGGTTAAGCTTGCATGAAGCTTTCAAGAAGCTTCTTGAAGTTTTGACTTTGACTTGTGATATTTTGCATAGATATTTCTTTAACTCAACCCAACCCTTTACCATAGTTAATTCTCTACATGGGTTAATTTTATATTCTTAACCCATGGTTGCATTTCTAACCTCAAACTTGATTTCATTATTCATCACAAAGTGATTTGCTTCTTCTTCTTCCTTTTTGATGAAAAGCTTTCTAGCTTTTTTATATGTGATGAAAATGAGTGAGAAATTGAAAACAAATGAGAGCTAAATTCCTAATTCATCATCCTCATCTATTCTTGCCACATAGATCAGGGTGTTTGCTTTGCTAATACTTGATTAGCAAAGCAAGAGCTTGGGTTTGAGTTTCTTCAAGATAGATCATCTTTGTTATTGAAGATTGGAAGCAAGATTGCATCTTTCTCTTCATGGAGCCTCTCTAGAGTCCGGGTACATGATGACCGCAGCAAAGGGACCTCAACAAGGAGCTTTAAAAGTGAAGGAATGGACTACAAAGGTTGTAATCCCAAACTCTTAGAAGTAAAGTTGTTTACTTGCTCTTTGTTTCGCCTAATCTCTAGTCTAAAATCTTGGTTAGGGTTGTTTGGCACATAAAAAATTTGATTTTGGCATGGTTGATACCTTGTAGAATCTTGTGACAGTGCCTAGTAACCTTACAGTGGTATCAGAGCCAAGCTAGAGTTTTAGGCGAAGTCTAGACGAAGTTTAAAGTTCGATCGAACCCAGAAACTTCGATATATACCCCCTCTCTGGAAATTTTTTAAAATGTTGATTTTTTCTGTATTAAAAATACTCAGAAAATTAAGCAGGGAATTCTAAGGATTACTGTGAAAAACGAACCTCTAATACCCTCAAGCCGCCGCGGAACCGCGGAAATACCATGCCTTGCGCGACGGTTCCGCGGCCATTATTGGGTATTAGGGTTGGATGTTTCACAGTAATATCCGTATGTATTTCTAGATGCTTCTGGGAATTTTTGATATTACTCAAGTGTTGAGTTTTCTGGAGATCTTTTCTATTCGTTGATTCGATCGGATAATTTAATATCGTTTAAGTTTTTCTGGGTAATTTAGAACGTGTTAAAAAGTTCGAACGGATATCAATAACTCACTTTTTCTCTTGCCGGAAAATTTCCAAGTGTTGGATTTTTCCTTAGTTAAAGAACGTTCTAAGTCGTGCAAGTAACGCGGTGGACCCTCTAGAAGAACACAAACCTTAACTCGATTATGTGACCGTCTGAACCGTCTCTAAATCTTAGGGTTTGGGGCAGTACGGCGTTGCCACATGTGAGGCGTTGGATTGACCCTTCTACGGTTGGACCATTGGTACCGTGGCATGTGATTGATACTTTTTGAACTCCGCTCAAGTGTTGAGCTATTTGGGAAATCTTGGGTGTTTGTTTATTCGATCGGAAAGTTTAACACCGTCTATTTATCTGGAATGTGATACAATATTTGAAATCCACAAGTTGTTATAAGATAATTAATTTGAATGTTATAAATATAGCAGTTTAGTCTCATTCGATCGGTTGCCACGGGATTTTGATGTGATCAAAAGTCCGTCGCAATCACGTAGCGTACGCGGATACTCGCCGGGTAAACTTAATAGATAGCCACGCCCCATAGCCTCGACCAAGTGACTGTAGGAGAACCCCGTCGCCGAAAACATCCGTTCGGGTGCTCGCGGCAGCGGTGTTCAGCCTTAGTGCACTTCGTCGACGGCATCGGGGGTGCAGCCGTCTACTAAAGTTTTCGACGAGCATTCAATCAGGTTGTAGGGAATCTTGTTGAATTGCCCGACTAGATATTGAAAAGAGTTTTCGATATTGAGACTAAAATGCGTGGTTTATAATTGTTAGGCATGAGATGTCTAAGAAATTCATTTGGTTAGGCATGAGTTGTCTAAGGAGGTTGCGGATTCCAACTGTTGTAGTTTTACACTTTCTTTTCTGCGACCATAAGTGTAATATATGGTGTATCGCCGGTTTCGTTTCTATACGTCAACGACAATTGGGATACACAAATTTACTTACGTTGATGACATGTGATGTTATGTGTTGCTGTGATATGTTATATTGGATCGTCGTGTTTTGAATAGCCGGGGGTTTTATGTGAGATGGGGGTTTTATTTTCATTCATGTAAAATTCATTGTATATAATATTCTTTTATTGGGGCACTTCCGGGTTGAGGATAATGTTACCATTGTATATTATTTACTTTTCCGCATTAGGATAGACGCAAGGCGGGGAGCACAAGTAACCGGGTTCTAGGGTCCAGTTAGAGACTATCTCGAGGAGTCGAGACCGGGTCTCCTAACTCTAGAACTGGCAGGGTTACTTGACGCTCTCGTAGCGGTCTAGGGATGTGGGTTTGGCTATTCATTGCGACCGTGGAATCCGCGTTTTATACAGGCTTGCATAAAATACGGAAATCCTAGTATATCCAATATTTCATATGTTATCTTCTACTACAATGTTCTGTGATGAGATCATATTACTGCCTGAGACGAATGTTTATATTATATATATGAGATATATGTTATATTGCTGATTTCGTTTCAAATGTGATGCTTGTGAAGCATAATAAAATAGGACTTCATTAATGAGATTAATGAAACTAAAAGAAACCTAAAGATGTTGTAGAAACTTTTCTCAAAAACAGGTAGCTCTAGTTCTTGCTTTGCATAGCGGTGTTCTTTGTAGAACATCCAGCACCTTATTCGATAAGGAAAGAGCCGAGATCCCTTCACCGGGAGTGACCTCTTTAGCGAAACTAGCAGATGCTACAAACTCGGTTTGTCTTTTGATTGTTTTTATAGTTTTTGCTTTGCATAGTGGTATTTGTGAAATATCCTGCACCTTATTCGATGAGGAAAGAGTCGAGATCCCTTCACCGGGAGGACCTCTTTAGCGAAACTAGAAAAGCCTCAAAAACAATCCATTTAAAATCACTCGATTCTACGACGATATCAAGTTCATTACGCAAAGGGTTTTCTTAAAAACCTGTCGTAGCCCTCCGTCATTTCAGATAAGTCCTACTTAGTATTCGTGCTATGTTTGTTGACCTCCGTCAAGGCGTAGTGTGCGGTAGCTAACTAGTATTTATCTGTTTATGCATATGATGCAGATTGTTTTAGGGTAGTCGTGCGGCCTTGTTGACCTCCGTTAAGGGTCGTACGGGTGGGTTTAATTCAATCAGGAAATGACGGGTAGAACTTGACTAGCCGCCTATTGTTTGTTGACCTCCGTCAAGGTTATAAAACACTAGGGGTAAAATATTACTGGGAATTTCAAGTGTTGAAATTTGCAATGAGATTGCATACCTTCTATGAGATAGTTGGATCCCGATACCCGCTGCGAGTAAGAGTTACTCCTGGGAGAGTTTTACACAGTACAATTAGCCGATCAAGTTGGTGTCTAGAAAGGTGTCAACGGGGTTACGTCCCTGGGAAAACGAGGTTTATTTTAATTAGGACCGTGCGAAAGCGCGGTGAACCTCCCTCAAAATACCGGCACTGGCCTGGCTGAAAGATTGGCGAACTTGTAGAGTGTAATTAATCCCGGCTAGTCTTTCCTTTTAGGGTTTGAAGAAAGATTTGACTAAAATAGTGGGAGACATCCTGATTTGATATATTAATAACCAATCTAATCTTGTAAGAGCATACGCTGAGTATTTTCTTCTATCTCTCTCCAAGTAGCGACCATGTCACGCCTTAATCAAGATAATAATACGGATGTATTGACCGAACCAGCTTGTTATACTGCGCTGGGGAACGTTGGTCCCGCTCCAACATATAATTGTTATAAGACAGAGCAGGAAATAAGGGATTACCAGAATTCCCGTGCCGCCCAAACGAAGAAAGTGCATGCTGATGCATCATCTTCGGGTGTGTTCATTACCAAGAACTGTTTCTCAGTATCCTTTACGTCCTGGGTATGAGATACCGGATCAGGATCCCGCAAATGTAATCTGTTACATGGGCTATAGATAGGTAGAGAACTGAGAACGGGTTATAAGTTTCAAGAGTTGGAAAAGATGCAAGTGTTGCAGCCAAGTCTGTTGGCAGTTATCACCCTGTATTACCAGAATACATTTATTCTGAACGAATGTTATTAGATACCGAACCTGATATACAACATCATATCAGTCTCTTTATTTAATAAAGAAGGATATAATTTTGTATTGTTGGATAATGTTTTGAACATTTCCTATATCAAGAGTTGATCGGTTCAGGCACGTTATCTAAAAGCATGGTCGTTCTAAATCAAACCACAGTTCTTAACGTACAGAACACACACAAGAGGAAGAGTTCAGAAATGAACGAATTCTTTTTGAGGCATTGTAGACTAGGTCATATCAGTGCGACCCGACTAGCTGAAGTTACATAAAGATGCATATTTAAATTAGTTTGGATTTACATCTTGTAAAACTTGCCAGTCATGTCACAAAGATAAGATGACCACAGCTCCGTTTATTGGAAACAGAGAAAGAGTTAGTGAACTCTTGGGATTGATACATGCTGATGTATGAAAGTGCCCTGTCTACATATGCCAAGACCGGTTCTTTGTACTTCATTACATTTCCTGATGATCTCTCAAGATTCAGACATATGTTCCTATTGAAACACAAGTTCGAAACTTTTGAGATAATCACAGAATATAAGTAAGAAGTAGAGAACCAAAAACGGGTATAAATATTATGTCCTTTGATGTGATCAAGGAGGAGAATATTTAAGCACGGAATTCCTGGACTATTCTAAAGGAGAATGAGATTCTCTCTCAGCAGTACTCCTCCGCATGCACCACAGCACGTCGGTGTATCGGGGCGGAGCAATCGCACCCTATGTGATATAGTGTGCTCTGTGATGAGTACTACTGAGTAGCCTATTTTCTTTTGGGGTTATGCACTTGAGAAGTTGCATACCTATTGAATAGGGTTCCAACCAAATCAGATGCCTACCACTCCATATGTGATATGGTATGGGAAGAGCCCATCTCTTAAGGAAGTTAAGATTTGGGGTTGTCCGGCCTATGTCAAAAGCAAAATCCGGACAAGCTCGAGGTAAGGTTAGTTCTGTGGAAGTTTGATGGATATCCCAAACATTCGCAAGGGAATATCTTTTACCAAACTGAGGAACAAGAGATGTTTTCTCAGCATGCCACCTTTGAGAAAGGGAATTTCTTGTGAAGAAATTAGTGGTCATGAGGTAGAACTGGAAGGAGTTCCAGCTATACAAACTGCAGCTGATGATTTGGTAGAACCGGAGGATTCAATTGTATCCAACGAACCTCAGCCTCTCCGCCGATCTAGTAGGGTTCCTCACCCACCTGAGAGATACTTCGGTTTTCTCTATGACAGTGGGAGCGAGGATTGCATCATGAGATGATGACTCAATTAGTTTCGAGTAGGCCATTAGGAGTGGGGACTCTGTGAGAATGGCTGGATGCTTAGCGATCTGAGATGGAATCCTTATACACAAACAAAGTATGGACTTTGGTTGCTTTATCTGAAGGGTTAGATCCCCATCATGAGCAAGTATATCTTGAGAAGATTACTTGGTGTGCATGGAAAAGTTGAGACTTTCAAAGCTATACTTAAGTCCATCCAGATGCTACTTGCCACTGCTACATACCATGACTACGATATCTAGCGGTTGGGTGTCAGGACTGCTTTTCTAAATGATGATTTAGAAGAGAGCGTCTATAAGTACACAGCTAAAGGGCTTCGTAGATAGTGGGAGCAGCGGAAACGTGTGCAAGATGCTTTATGAGTTAAAGCAGGCATCGCGGAGTTGGAACATCTGTTTTGATGTGGTAGTCAAAGCGTTTGACTTCATTAAAATGGTAGATGAACCTTGTATATACAAAAAGGTAGTAGGGAGTATGGTGGTGATCCTCGTATTGTACGTGGATGACATACTCTTGATAGGAAAGGAAATTCCTATGCTACGCTCGGTCAATCTCCTCTTATCACATGGATTCTCTATAAGATCAAGGTGATACCTTCTAAATCCTGAGTTATGGATCTATGAGATAGATCTATTTGGATGTTAGGATTCTCACTAGTTGTAGTGAGATGGTATCAATCGATCCAGGGGAGAATCACTGGAAAGGTTCCAGGGTGATAAGGACGACTGAATGTCAGTCGTAGGCTTTGTCTTTACCCTCAGTGGAGGGACGGTATATTGGAAGAGTTCCAAGCTAGATACCATGACTTACTAGACGAATAAAGGCAAGATACATCGTTACCAAGGATGCTACCAAAGAGAAAGTCTGGATATATTTTAGTTCATGAGATGAACTTCGTTCCTGCCATTGCGTGACAATGGAGTTGTGGCTTATGCCAAGGAACCCCCATCCCATCAGAGATCCAAACATATTCTTAGGCAGTATCACCTGATCATGGAGATGGATGATCTCCAGGGAGATCGAGGTTAGGAGAGTAGACACAGAGGACAACAGCGCGGATCCACTCACAAAGGCCTATTTCCGAGTAGAGACTTTTAAGGGATGGTTGAGTATGAGATACTTCAACCACAGCTTATTGTTGGGTATGAGATACTACAACAGATGGCCCTAGTGCAAGTGGGAGATTGTTAGTTATATGTATGCCCTAGAGGCCATTACTGTACATATGTTGTATATTGTAGTGGATGCTTGGACATATATAGGGAGGACTTTCTTGCTCGACATGATAGTATGCTATCTGGTTGCCCTTTATCTTAACATGTACTCTGATTGTCTCTATGTCACATGTTGATAAAGCCCTTAGGATGAGTACTTGACTACCAGGACTATGATGCAGATCATACTAGTGGGGACAGTGTAGTCGCCAAGTACATCCTTCAAATGTTCCTAGTCGTGGGAGTACCGAGACAGGGCATCGATACTCCAGAGTAAACTAGCGTATGCGCTTCTTGACCCATATGATGGGCGATGGATGATCCCATATCCATTGGTGTTTGACATCAGAGAAGGTATACGGATGCTCAGTGGAGACTAGGTACACTGGACGGACTCACCGAGAACTCCCAGATGGTATTATACCTCACGTCAGATGGCAGTTCTCTGGTGACATTGGTACAGGTTAGTCTGTGGACCTGAGATCATCATAGAGTCTTGTGTGATTCCCACTGTGATTTGATTTCCATCATACCTCGTCCAAGAGGGCGTGCAAAACGGTGGCTTTTGGGTACAGTCCCGAATCACATGGAGGCAATGAGCGATAGGAGGGGTTTCGTCTCTCCCGGTATAGGGAGTTGATGTTGCGCTGTGTTCGATTGGCTATAACTGGAAATCCCTGGCCAGGGTTGCTGAGATTTACTGGTAAGTGTTATCGGTAGTTTCTCGAACTGTTATAGACCTCATATCGACACGACTTATCAAGCTACTGGGGTCTGACGTTTACCACCCCTAGGCGAGATATGCGACATATTAGACGAAGAGCCCGGACTGTACGGGAGTGTTACTGGTTGGATTCACGGGAGAATGTAAAGGCTTGCTTGTTGATCTTATGATTGCTCAATACCTGGGTGGCTGTTACGTTTAGCTGACCGCTTGCAGCTTGTGGGTGTTTGATATGATCATCACCTACTGCCGGCGTATTGACGATTCTTTTGAGTCCTACACAGAGGTTTCCTAGCTCAGGCAAAACAGAGTAGGAGCACATATATGATATGTACGGGACCAAGAATAATATGTGTATGCGATACCGTATTAGATTCTCGCGATATGAGATATCGGCCGGGTATATGTGATATAGCCGGGTCATCGGATCAAGTGTTGATTCGATGAACTGATACAGATTATATTAGTCGGTTATTTGTGAAATAGCCGGATTATCGGATCAAGTGTTGATTCGATAATTTAATGTATAATTATATATTTGATATATTAAATTACATTAACTAGTATAAGCTCACTTAAAGATTCTTTTTCTCACTCGGGTAATACATTGATATATATGTGATATATGTTAATTATATTATTTTATTTTATTACAATAAATATTGTACATGTGATATATAATATTGTAACAAGTTAGGGTTATAAATGCAACATGTTTTGTGGAGTTTCAATATGGTTAGGGTTTGAATTAGGGTTAAGCTTGCATGAAGCTTTGAGGAAGCTTCTTGAAGCTTTGACTTTGACTTGTGATATTTTGCATAGATATTTCTTTAACCCAACCCAACCCTTTACCATAGTTAATTCTCTACAAGGGTTAAGTTTATATTCTTAACCCTTGGTTGCATTTCTAATCTCACACTTGATTTCATTATTCATCACAAAGTGATTTGCTTCTTCTTCTTCCTTTTTGATAAAAAGCTTTCTAGCTTTTTCATATGTGATGAAAATGAGTAAGAAATTGAAAATAAATAAGAGCTAAATTCCTACTTCATCATCCTCATCTATTCTTGCCACTTAGATTAGGGTATTTGCTTTGCTAATACTTGATTAGTAAAGCAAGAGCTTGGATTTGAGTTTCTTCAAGGTAGATCATATTTGTTATTGAAGATCGGAAGCAAGATTGCATCTTTCTCTTCATGGAGCCTCTCTAGAGTCCGGGTACATCATGATCGCAGCGAAGGGACCTCAACACGGAGCTTTAGAAGTGAAGGAATGGACTATAATGGTTGTAATCCCAAACTCTTAGAAGTAAAGTTGTTTACTTGCTCTTTATTTCGCCTAATCTCTAGTCTAAGATCTTGGTTGGGGTTGTTCGGCACATGAAAAATTTGATTTTGGCATGGTTGATGCCTTGTAGAACCTTGTGACAGTGCCTAGTAACCCTACAGTATACCCCTACGTGTGTGAAAAATTTCACCCTTCCACTTAAGAATTCAATTCAAGCTATAGTACCCTTGCCCTAATACCTAATACTACTTCTTTTCGTTAATGATGGACGGTTTTGCTCGCACACCTTTCATGCGACTATTTATGCTTCTTGAGACACTGACAACCGATTACTGAATGTGTGAGCTTAAAGCGTAAATAGCAGTTTTCAAGTCTTGACTTTATTTATTTATTTTTCTTTTCTTTTTTTTTTCTTTTTCAAGACCGGATATAGTTTTCAATAATGTACTTTTGGTGGTTAGCTTTAAATACCGTTTTTTTCATACTAGGTTTTCAGACAAGAGTATTTCTAGGTATTCTCTACTATCCGAAATTTCAAGGTGCGTGTATGTGCAGTTTGTAGGGTATATATTTTTTAAATTTGAACTCAAGAATAGAAACTATTTTTCAGACTTATCCTTCAGTAAAGCTTTCAATAATTTCCCTTCATCTCGACTTAACTCAAGAACTGAACTCAAGATTACCTATTTCTATAAAAAAAACTGCAAGGACGAATAATTACCAAGGTTAAATAGAATGAGGGTTATTTTTAAGGTTTTCAATTTCTAAGCCTAGGATTTAGTTATTTCTAACATATCAACTAAACTTTTGGAATAAAAATCTAAGTTACCTTATTAGCTAACTTGACGACAAAGTTTTTATATTTTTGTAAAAAATTTCGATTTTTATGGGTTTTTAAAATAAGTATGCAAATGCAAAATATACACATGAATGCGAAGGTAGAAAGCTTATCGAGCACACTCCCAAACTTAAACTTGACAGTGCCCTCACTGTCAGGCTACACCAAGAGGGTCAAAATTGTCGGTGCTCCCTACAAATTTTTTTGTTTTTTTTATTTATACAAAATAAAAAGCAAAACAAAAAATATATATACACAAAAAGATCCCCCCCAAACTTAAGTGAAACGGTGTATCCACTATTTAAGCGTTGAAGTTCAGTGTTATGGGGGAGAGAATAGTATTAATCTATACAAGGCCTTAAACAGGCCAAAAGTTAGCACCAACCATTCAAAAATTCTATCGCGATAGTGCCCGGGATGGTGAAAGAATGTGGAGAGGAAAGAAATGAAGAATACGCGAGACCGTATCGCGATGGAAGCAGGATACGGTCTCGGTGGAAAAGAAGAATGGCGGAGGGGAGAAAGAAGTGGAATACGAACTTGAGCGTGGAAATGGAGTGAATAAATTAATACAATTTGTAATGACCGATGTGTACAAAGAGATTGTACTAATCTATTAACCCGTCGAGAAATGGGGTCAAACCTCTTAAAATTCGTTAGAAAACATGTGTAGACCGAACTTGGCAAACCAGACACAGGAAATGAAAGTGATACGGTGTCTTGCAAGGTGGGAACGACGTAAAGGATGGAAGGGAGTGATTGAGAAATGGTATCGGTTAAAGATTCAGGAGGGTGTACACAGTCAATGAAAGGCATAGGATGAATTGGAAAATCCGACTCATCAAGCAAAACTGGTTCATCCTAAAAATATCCTCAAAATTCTCCACAAAAATTCGCTCATCCATGCATTTATCATCAATATCTAGACACATATGAAGTTCGGGAAAAACAGTTAAGGAATCGAGATGATGTCAACACGGAAGTGAAAGGACATGATGAATTGGTGAGAAAAACTCATCCAAAACTGCAGGTTCATCATCCAAAATATTCCCAGCGTCAATATCCTCAATCAAGTGAAAATCAATTTTCTCAGACACCTCATCAAAAGCATGGATTTCAATCAATTCTGGTTCTAGAGTGAAGGTGTAGAGATCAACAGGATTGGGTGCGGTTTCACTCGAAAGGGACCCTTCATAATCGGGTAATGCAACACTATAAAGTCCCACAACTCATTAAACGTTTTATCTTCAATAGGTGAATCATTTGGGACACTCGATAGACTTTCAAGACCGAATTGTGGAATTCAATTTACAATGGGTAGGTTTGATTTTGAAGGGCGTACTGCTCACTCTCACTAGTCAAATTCTCACTCTGTCCTATCGTCTCATCATATATTTGAAAATTTGGAGCTAGTTGGAAATTAGCTGCCGGTTCGTTTGGTTGTATAAGGGAGGCCATGGACGCATTTATTTCCTCCATTTCGCATGACGCTACTCGAAAATCTTCTAATGCCTTTTCCAGACTAGACATGGGATGTGAAGGGGTTTCTGTAAAAAATTCAAACTCGTTTAGATACTGGAAACTCCCAAAAGGCTGTTCAGAAGCAATGTCAAGGAAAGGTGTAAAAGTCGGGTAGGATTGGTAGGAATCGAATGGTTGGACAGGATTAAGATCAATATTATGATAAGGAGGTGTTCCCCGCCGAAACACGGAGGCGCGACCTTGCAGGCCCGTCTTGCCTGAATTTCGGGATAGATGCTAATTAGTGCTATCCGTCCACCTCTCCGAAGATGCCAAGTTGATTTATGGCACCGTATATCGAAGGTTTAAACGGATGCGGCCGATGTAGCAGATTTCGTCAGATTTCCCCTCGTCGAGGGGTTTTTGATTGTGGGGACGCTCTTCCCTGCAGACGCAAGCCCCTGTAGTTAATTACGCTACCGCATCGCGGTAACCGCTTTCTCCTTCTCCAGATGGTCACTTCGTGTCGTGGGTGTTTGTTTTGTTTTTGGTTTCCCGTGGATTGTATACGGAGACTAATTTATGTTGTCGCCCGTGGGGCGTGGATTGGTCCAAATCCGTATCTTTTTAGAATTGGGTTTGGGGTTGGGTTTAAGGATACATTAGTCTCATTTGAGAATAAGATCAACTTAAACGTTTGTTAAGGATACATTAGTCTAATTTCAGACTAAGATCAACTTAACGGGATCATTTAGATCCGACGAAAGTGCATTTGGACTCTATTGTTTAGTTTAGGGACATTGCGGTCGATTACCAGTTTAAGGACATGGTGGTCCATTACCAGTTTAAGGACATGGTGGTCCAAGGTTAAGGACATCATAGTCCGTGGGCTTAAGGACCCCACAGTCCGAGCTTAAGGACATCATAGTCCGTGGGTTTAAAGGGACCCCACAGTCCGAGGTTAAGGACATCATAGTCCGTAGGATGTATGGTTGTCGGGACTCGTCACCTCTATGAAGACGTTGAAGAATTACAACGACATATATCAGAGGGGTTCAGAGATGGACCCTTAAACCAATTTTAGTTGGGAGATCTGTAGTCCAGTTGGGACTAAGATCTGAGATTTACGAGCATATGGGCTCAATTAATCTGAGTTGAGGACTTATGGACAATCTTGGGCTAACTCCAATCAAGTTAAAATGTTTAACATTTATTTTGGGCTGTTAAGCATTTGTTTGGGCTTGGCCCTTTTAATATTTCTGAGTATTGACTTGCATTCTGACAATATTTTGTCTTTTATTGAATGCTGAGCATTCATCATAGCTCTGGGCTTTATTAAAGAGCAATTTATGTTCTATCAGCGCATATGTGAGAAACACATGGCGCGCTTGGCGCTTTGCGCCAAACGAAGAGCACAGTGCGCTATGCTAAGTAGCGCATACGTGAGGGACACGTATCGCGCTTGGCGCTAAGCGCCAGATGATGGGCGCATTGTGTCAATTTATGAGCGCAGAGCACTAGTTTATGAGCGCATTGCGCTATCAATGCAGTGGCGCACATGTGAGTGACACGTGGTGCGCCTGGCGCTGAGCGCCAGCCTATGAGCGCAGTGCACTATTTCAAGAGCGCAAAGCGCTAACTGTTAGTGGCGCCTGCGTGAAGGACATGTGTTGCGCTTAGCACTGAGCGCCAGTCAATGATTACAGTGTGCTATGTTTGGAGCGTTGAGGCTCTGCAACGCTTTGCACGAAATGTGGAGCGCTGAAGCGCTTTTAAATTAAGAGCGCTATGGCTCTTCTTTTATGCAACTTAGATCAGTTTGTGCCCTGAGAGTTAAATTCTCTTTTTATAAGAGACTTTGTCTCAAAGTTCTAAGAACAAAAGTTCTTATTTTATAGGAGATGTTTTTAATCTCTTATTTTAGTGAAAGGCTTTGCCTTTATGGAACTTTGATCCTAAGAGAATTGAATTATTCTCCCCTTTTATGACGAGATAACCTCTGAAAAAACAATTTTTCTTATAGATCTATAATTTGTGAGAAGAATTATGCTCTTCTTTTTATGATGAGATATTTTGATTTCTTTGTGAAAGACCTCGGTCTTATAGATCTATGATCTGTGAGACAGAAGTAAATTCTTCTTTTTATTTTTCTTATGAGATGATTTCTTCTCTCTGTTCATCATCATTTTTTTTACCTTGAAGAAAAATCTTCTTTCTCTGAGAGATTGACTCTTCTTTCTGAGATCTCTCAAAGCTTCTTCGGGGGGCGGGGGTTCCTCTCTATTTTTTGTCTCCTCAGACTTGAAGTCTGGGGGCCTTTATATAGGGCAAGCTGATTTGTTCAATCAGTTAAGGAGATCTTTTCTCTAATTGATTTGGGGATTTTCCCATCGTTGGATCTTTGATCCAAGGGCTTCTGATTTACAGAAGGCAATCTTCTTATTTTTAACAAGATTGGGAAATCTTTTCCTACATAGAATTTATTCTGTATTTTGGTGATTTTTAATCACCATTGGATCGTTGATCCAACAGTGCTCTTATTTACGGAGCACAATCTTATTGTTTGGAAAGATTTTGAGGAATCTTTCTTTAACAGAATTTAATTCTGATTAATTAATGATTTATCATTATTATGGGATCTTAGATCTGTCGGTGGGGAGCTTTTAGTTCCAGCGCTAGCGCACCCGTGCTTTGCACGTGGTGCGCAGCTTAGAGCGCAGCGCACTTAGCGCTAGTGCACACATGCTTTGCACGTGGCGCGCTGCATTAGATTCTTTGACTCTCAGCGCTGGCGCTGCTATGAAGCGTTTCTTCACGCTGAAGGTGTCTTTTCAGCTTTCTTCTGAGTCAAACTTTCCTTTTCCCAGATCTTGGAAATAGTTCCATCACGCACAGCATTTTCTGTGCCTAAACTTAAATGTTCTTCATTTATAATCTGAAGCAGTGCTTCTTTTCTCTCTTACTTTTTTAGAGAATCATTCTTGTTGAAGAAGAGTTATGGCCTGCAACCGTCCCCATGCTCGCCGGCAGCCGTGGGAGGTGCCTATTGAGGACATCGTACCTCGTTTCGCTGCACGCTTAGTGAATCCTACTTTAACGAATGACCAATGTGACGCAGCGCTGCATTAGCTCTTGACTCGTGTAGAATCTCCTCTCCCCATCGGTTCTATCTGGCTCCGGATGATCCTTTTGTCCGTGCTCGATGATATCCTCCCTCCTCCGGCGGAGATGACCTCAGCGATGCTCAGCGCCGCAGAAGACAAGATCGAGTGTTTCCACGAGGCACATTTGATCACCAAAGCTCTGAGGGATTGCTCTGTTCAGTTGCTGAGCTAAATACGGGCTCATCGGGCCGTCATTTCTGCTTTCGTTGGTGAATGCGGTGCCAACCGATGGGTAGCTACTCCTCGCGAAGATCGTCGCTTTGATATGATGGAAAAGACAGAGAGGGAACTAGATAATTTTATCTAAATGTTTGTAAATCCCTGTACTTTTGATCCCGTGTTTGGCGATCTATTTCGTGTAGAATAAATGTTTAATTAAATGCTTTCTGCCTTTGTCGTTGAACACATGTTCTTCCTCTGATGTGTGCATGTGCGTATATGAATAAGCCTGGTTTCACACATATCTATAAACTAAACATAAGCCGGCATAAACAGGAACTAATAGCTCTTGGCCGAAGATTTTGGCGGGAACAGGAGGTGATTGGAATTGTTGATCAAAAGAATTGGAAGTGGTGAAAGGAGTGAAATATCGGTTACGGGATTATTCAATTCGGTCAGCAATGGACATGGGTTTCGGAGTTACAACAGAACTCTCAAAGGGTGTATCAACGTAAGAAGGTGGGGGAAGATGAAACGGTTGATACAAAGTGGATTGCGGAGTCCAATTGTTTGTCCTAGACGCGTCTATCCGATCTTTCAAAGAAAGTTTCGGTATGGAGGGATCTTTCGAAGTTCGACCAAAGCAAGAACCGTAAGAAGTAATGTCTGGTTGTGGGTACCAAAGTTCGGCAAGAGTTGGTCTATGTAGGGTACCCATGATATGAAGAGAAGGAGAGGAAAAAGAATGTGAATTTTGATTTTTTGATTTTTATTTTTAATGTTAGTTATCAACAAAAGTATGAAATATACAAACAAAAGAATAATCACGACACAATACCACACACCTAATCGGTCTAGGGTTCACCTAGGTCAACTAGACCTGCTCAAGAACTTGTTTGTTGAAGTAAAACTGTGTCGAGAAACGGGCTCAAGATATACTGATCACGAGGCCAGGTAAGTGCAGAGATAAGGGAAGATTTTCCAACGTTTTTGCGAAGGAACTTAATTAGATAACCCTTTCATTTTTTACGGTTTCACCGTGAACACTTTCCTAGACACCCTGTGAACGATATACCGTTAAGCAGAGTTCTAAACACAGTTAACTTCTCCTAATGAGCGTGAAGTCCTTAAAGGCTTAAAGTCTAGTTTCTTTTAAAATTTGTGCAGGTAAACGTTATGCTCAATTTCGTGATTTATGGGCCACAGAAAAGATGATGAAATCTTTAACCGTATGATATAGAGTTCGCTTGCCCTTAAGTCCGTATTAATGGATGCAATGCGCAAATCAATGAAAAAATTCAAAATGTAAAACAGTCGTTTTTATATTAAGCACGGCACTGCAAAAAATACGGGTTAGTCAATTTTTAGCGTTTGGCAATGAACTTGCAAAGAATCCTGCAAAGATAGAATATTGGATGCGTCGGAGTTGAGATGAAGGTGTTAGCAAATACGTACCGAAAAGTTTTCGGGTTAAGAAACCCCCGTTGAATTGAATCCGGCTAGCTTGAAAAGTTCACTTACGCGGGTCAAACTACCCGGATCTTTGGTACAATACTTCGCAATCACCTTAACTTTGAATGTACACTTTGTTCCACACGATCGCAGTTGGCAAATCCGTCAAAATCTGCAAATGTCGAAAAAATGGATTTTTAGTGCGGAAAAGCGATATGAATGCCCAAACTCCTGCACATATATAATTAAAAAAATCAGACAATAAAATTAGGATGATAATAGAACACTAGAGTGGGGGACAAAATTTTGGAGCAAACGAAGGTGGAAAATCCGCGCCGGGGTATTGAAGAATCTCGTCGGGCTACTTTGGGAAATTTGGCTCCAAATTTCTTCAGGTGTCTAAGTGTTTTACTAGTGTCTCAATTTTATTATTTAACTTTTATGTTTAGTCCCAGAGTGCTAGCAGGTCAAAAATCCAGAAAGCAAAAAAGTTAGATATGTTCATTTTTGTTTTGGTTTTAAATTTTTTTTGATTTTTTTAGTTTTGTTTTTAGAATAGTGTTAGATTTATAAACAGGATATATAGAGATTAACCCGAAATAACAAGAATAAAAAAACTTTACCATCTCCCCGACAATGGCGCCATTTGATTGATAGTGCTTTCGCGCGTCGTATTTTAAGTTCTAAAGTTAACCGTAATCAGGACTGCGTCACGTGTAGCTAGCCAGGATGAGTATGGGTCGTCCGCAGGGAGACGCTGCATTTTATGTTCTTGTTATCACGAGTTAATGCGCGGGTCGGAATGATTCGTTTCTAACCTATGTGTTGTATATGCAAGTATAAGTTTGTTAGAAATAGATAGGTTAGTGTAAGCTAGGGAATTACGTACTTAATCCTTTGAGCCGAGCTTAACCATTGAAGGTAGAGCAATCGGTAAGAACGTGGATTAGGGTGCTAAAGCACGGTATTAGTGAAATCCGGCTTATTGATCCTTGTCCGTCCGTTTTTGTCCCTTGGCTTTCGCCTCCGGCCAAACCGAACGCAACCAGTCACGGTTAGGGGTCACCAATATCTTGGTAGGGTAGGGTGCCTAACGGAGCGCTTGCGTAAGGTTTGGGCGGAGTTCAATAGAAAATATCGGGCAAAGGAAATGAGAAAGGAAAGCTTAACTTACAATATCGTTTTCTTTACTAACAACACTATATTCACAAATTATAAAAACAACAAAAAGAAAGAGCAAAGGAAAAGATAAAAGAAAAGAATAAACAACATTACAAGTAAGTAAATGGCAAGATAATAAAATGAGATAGTAAGTAAATGGCAAGAATGAAAATAGCAAGTAAGTAATGTAAGAGAAATACATAGAACCCAAAAATGAAAGATTATTATGTCCAAGTGATATAAACCTTAGGTTCAATAACCAAAACATAAAATTGCAAGCTCAATGAAGAGATTGCAAGATTAAGAGAAGGAAAAGAACTCAAGTCAAACTAGTTATGTACAAGAACAAAAAAGAAAACAAAAAGAGTATGAAGTATTCGAGGCCCCTTCCCTTGCTCACTGATCTTCCTTTTATAGGCCAAAAATAAGATTAGACAAACAATAAAAATAAGTTGATGTGACAGCAAGGGAAAGCCAAAAGAAAATTGGGGTCAAATGGAGCTAATAAAACCGGTGGGGCCGGTTTTCGTTCGAGTCTCGCTGGGTCAATTCCGAGCAATTAGGCTCGTGCTTGTTGTGTGATGTTGTGTTCTCTCGAAAATCCCACTGGTATTGCTTGATTTCTCTATAGAAGCCTGGGTTGTACTCGGTAGATTGGAGGGAAACATGATGCTTTATATCACATCACACATTTTTGCATTTATCATTCTTGTTCCCCATATGTGCCCAATTCATCATATCATGTGTGACAAGGCAGCCCCACCATGGTCCATACCAAAGAGTTGTGTGTACACTTGTATTGTGTTGGACCAAAATTGTGTACACATTTATTTGTTGCAAAATAACTCTTTGGATATCGATCTGTTTGCAGTTCCGGTTGCAGTGTCGGCTCAAAAACGTTATATCCGTGATTTGGAGTGTGTTTCCAGTATTGTCACGGATACCTATAATCTGTATTTACTGAGCAGACACTGGTTAATAGTACCGATCAATAACAAAACAGATAATGATTGAGTGGTATTAAAATGCAGTTTTCTGTGATAAACATCATCCAAATGAAATAACATACAAAAATACATAGCCATGTCTCTCTACATTGTTTCAACCATGCTTTACTTTCTCCACTTGCCACCTCATTTCCTTTTTAATTTTCCAAAAAGGAAAATCAAATATGATGTGCCCTTCTTCTAGAAGCATTCCCGTATAAATATGGAATACCTCACCTGGTATATGTATCGCTACATATACGCATATCCATATAAAAAATACGGATAGCACCAAAGGGAGAAAATGAATAGTGAACAATAATACTAAAATATATGTATCAAAATACATATATAAATTATTAAATAAAAACCTGATTTAATAATTCGGCCTAATCCTAAGCCGGCTAGTATTATCAACCGTCCGATTAAAATCCGTGTATCGCGTACACATATTTAATCGGACCCCCAACACGTACCAATGTATGGCTCCTACATCTGTCGCCTGAACCGGAAAAACTCTCTTTGTGGGAATCTAAAGACTCGACAATACATTGGTAGTGGTTTTAATCATAAGTACTTCAGCGGCACTAGCTGTACGCAACGGCTATCCAGGTACTTGTCGAAAGGGGGTCGACAATCAAGTGCGCCCTTACCCTACTGAGCCTGAATGTGACAATTTTCGTACAGTCCAGTCTCTTCGTCAAAGAGTATCGCATATCGGATCTAGGAAGTGGATAACGTCAGACCCCTACTAACCCTATAAGTCGTGTCTGGGTCTAGCTCATCACCATCTGAGATACTACCGATCAATTATCAGTAAATCTCCCCTACCGTGGCCACCGATTTCTGGTGATACCCAACCAAACACAGCGCGACATCGACTCCTAATACCAGGAGAGACAAATCCCTGTCAGTCGACCACTGCCTCCATATGGCTCGGGACTTTACCCAACTAAAACCTGTTTGCACGACTCCTTTGAGCCGTAGTAGGGTAGTAATTAAAGTACAGTGAGAACTCATACAAGACAAATGACGATATTAGGTCAAAAGACTAACCCGTACTCATGCCACCTGAGAAATTTCATCTGACGATAGGTATAATACCATCTAGAAGTTCTCGGCGAGTCCGTCCAGTGTACTCATCTTCAGTGAGCACTTGTATACTATCTTAGGTAAAAACACCAATGGCTTGTGAGATCGGCCACCGCCCCTTGTCGGGGTCTCAAAGCGTATACACTAGTCTACTCCAGAATATCGATGCCCAGTCTCGATACTCCTACGACTAAGAACATTTAAGGATGTGCTTATAGACCATCCAGTTCTCACGTATATGATCGTCATCATAATGCTGGTAGTCAAGCAAGAATCCTATGGGCTCTATCAACTTATAATAGTGATCTGCAATACCATATAATGCATGTACATAATGATAAAGACAAACTAGATAGCATACTATCATTTTGAGTAAGACTGTCCTACCCGTATAGGTCCTCTCTCAATCATCACAATCACGTGCCTGCGATTACAATAATTGACTTGAGGGCACTATATCCAACAAAATGAAATATAAACAGACAGATCGGAAGCACAACCATTTGTTCTATCTTCAATCAGCCATACCTTTTAATCCGAGGGTCCGATCGACATGTTCTTCGGCAATTTAGGGACGTCAGGGCATTCACTATTTCTAGCGGACAGGCCACTCCTTAACTAGCGCCGTGTGTCCCTCTGAATCATGATCTGAAATCATTTAGAGGGTCTACCAAAATTTTGAAGTTTATGGCGCAATTCGATAATTTCTTGATTTAGGGTTTTATTTATTATTTTATTGTTTTTAGCTTAAGAGAATTTTTGGTAATTTATTGTTATTAAGATTGCTTGTATAAAGACGCTAGGTCTTTATTTTGTAGTGCGGTTTTTTGTTTTAATAAAGTTTCGAGATTTTCTTCCCTTACATTTGCACTAGGGTTTATCACCATTTCCGTTGAACGAGATCTTCCATATCGTCCGTAAAACAGCCTACGTACACCCCATTGTGCTACTTCACGTAACCTCCGCATAATAATAATAATAATAATAATAATAATAATAAAGGACAAAGGCTTAAGAGGGAATCTTTTCTATAGTGTCGGTGGAAAAAGTATACCCACCACCGTTTTTTCGACGATCGGCATCCACTATCTTGATCCTTACAATCAATCAGATGTAAATACACCAAAGAATATAACATCATTTCACAGGTGATCTAGTGATTAATTAGCCTTTTCGAGTGACCGTACATCCTTGAATATGTCCACATGACAATAATGTTGAAATTTGATTTAAATTCGGGATTAGTTTGGGATTAAAACTAATATCTTTAGTTTAGATTTAAATCTAATTTCTAGATTAAATTCATATGTATCTCTATTTTAAATATGGACTTATCTCCAAGTATCTATTTACATTATAAGTATGATGCTTTCTTTAAGGGTTTTTTATCCATAATACTCTAATAACACTGGGTTTGATTAGAGAGGGGAAGGCGGCGAAGTGCGGTCATGAATAGAGAGAGCTTTTATGAAAAAGGGTATTTCTTCGTAAAGGATGGTGAAAAGTCAATGTGATATCTTATAATTCTTTCTCATAGTGGAAGTTTTCATCGCGGTTGTAGGATTAGGTGCGAGTTTGCATTGAACATGGGTAAATCTTATGTGTTGTTGTGTTTTTTGTGTGATTTGGTATTTATCAGAGTATTTTTCATCATACCCTAAAAAACGGTCTCGGATACCGCCGTGCATCGATTCATAATCTTTGGAACAAATAATTGTTCGCACATAAAGATCCTAGTTCTTGCAAGTTTTCAAACTCCGCTCATGTCTCTATTTTAGTCGAAAGACAGCTTCAGCCTATGACTTTATGCGTCACCTATTACTAACTTATTGGCCCATATATTCGACAGCCGAACTTTGGTGCAAACAAAACCTTTAATGTAAATTTAATCGAAAAATATATATATCATCAAGGAATATAGTTGGCACGCATTCCATTAAATGATCTTTCAATCGGTACCATGATTGATATTGTTGGCATTATTAATAAAATAATGTTAATTAAGGAATATAAATGTAAAAATAAAAGTTAATTAATTTAATTAGTTATGACTTCTTCTAAATACAAACAAAAAGGAAGGATATATATGAGACCTTGAGATCTTGAGTGACGTATGGACCGGGACATGCAAGGCAAACCAAAGTAATGCACTATGCGGAGGATCTTTTCACTTTTTCACAGAAAATTATACAACTATGATTATAGAATCATTAATTTATTTTTTAAAATTATGTACGAGTTCAACTACCCATAAATAGTGATTTAAGCATATCCCCAATGTTTGAAAAGTACATTCAATTACGAGGTCTAAAACAAATGCCACCCAAATACAAGACTAAATAATACTCTATTCGTTTTTTAGTCTTTTTTGTTTAAATTATGGAGAAACCTCAAACACAAGTTATATCATATTTTACCAAAATTAAGATTTCTTAATTAAGAGATGTCTTACGGCAGTTTCTTAATCATGACTTGAGTTGGTACCGTTACCTATCGTTTGGCACTTCTACGAAGTTTTCCGGATGTTCGCCTCGTTCAATAATTAAGGAGATTACGGAGTATTAGTTGGAATAGATGGAGTATCTTATGGAAGATTCTTAATTATGGTAGTTACTTAATTAAAAAATTGGCATGCATATAAATAGAGACCTCTCATATGTATTTTGTACACCAACACTATAGCCAAATAGAAGAGAGTTCATTGTATGAGAGTGTAAGCGCTTAGATATAGAAAGTTTTGAAAGAAAAATCCTAGGGTTAAGATCTTGGGAGTTTTGAGAGAAAACTCATAGGGTTGCTCATGTTGTACTTGATTAAAAATTATAGTAGACGTTTGCAGATCTCGCTCTGCCAGGGACTAGCCATATGGTGGGTGAATCTCAATAACAAATCTCTTGCCTCTCTGTATTTGATTTCTATTTTTATTCTCACATATTTATATTGTTCTTTCGTCATTTAATTGCGTAATTGTGTTTGCGTGCTTTGGGTGTTGTCGCGAGTATTGTTCCGTGCATCGGCTTTTTCAATCCCCAACAACCGGTATCAGAACCGGAGTTGCGTTTATTTGATTCCAATAACTGGTATCAGAACTTGGTTAAGGAATTTAGGGTTTTTCAAAACTACGATCTAGGTTAACGGTGGATAACGACAACTATGTTCTCTTTCCAACTTTCTTAGATCATCGTTTTGAAAGCGTTGGCTCAGTTCAAAGGAGAAGTCAAGTTTGCTGCAATAGAGACGAAAGTTGGCGGAAGATAAAGTAAGGATTGAAAAGTTCAATGGTCAGAATTTTAGTTGGTGGCGCATGGAGATGGAGGACTATTTATATCAAAAAGACATATTTCTTTCGTTGCTTGGAGAAAAGCCCGAGAAAATAGCCGATAAGGCATGGAACCTTTTGGATAGGAAATCCCTGGCGACAACTCGGTTGTCGTTGACTCCGCAAGTGGCCTTTAATATCTTGAAGGAAAAAACAACCAAGGCGTTAATGATGATTTTAGCGAAGTTGTATGACAAGCCTTCTACATCAAGCAAAATCTTCCTGATGAAGTAGTTTTTCAACATGAAGAAAGTTGAAAATGGCTCGGTGACGGAGCACCTGAATAAGTTCAAAAGTGTGACGAGCCAACTCGAATCGGTGGAAATCATCTTTGAAGACGAAATTTGAGCACTTCTGTTTCTTTGTTCGTTGCCAGAAAGTTGAGAGAACCTAGTGATATTGGTTGGCAACTCAATCTCGGAGACTCTCACCTTTAATGATGCGATGAGTTGCATATTAAACAATGAGATGCGGAGAAAGGACGGGAGTGGGAGTTCGGGAACCTCCGCATTTTCGGTGGAGAATCACGATAGAACGATGGAAAAGGGGAAAGGGAAGAAGGGCAAGCGTAAAATCCGAGAAAAATGATAAGGAAATATCCAAGCCGCGTGTGGGAATTGTAGAAAGAAGGGTCATAGGAAAAGTGATTGTAAAGCTCCAAAGAATGACTCGAATGAGAAGGCAGATGGAAAGGAAACTAATGTGGTGTTTACTAAAGAACATAGAAAACATGGTCTTTGTTTATCAGCGAGCGAGAGCACAAAGGTGGATACTTAGTTCCTAAATTCGGAAGCATCCTTCCATTGCACTTTGGGAAGACATCACTTTAGTGTGTATGTTCAGGGGGATCTTAGGCATGTGACGATAGGAAACGGTCAGCCGTGCAAGATCTTTGGTAAAGGGACGACCATCTTGCAACCGTCAGAAGGTGGTCAATTAAAATTGAAGAATACTCGTCATATTTTTGATTTGAAGAAGAGCCTGATTTCTACGGGTTAACTTGACAATTAAGCTTTTATTACGACATTTGGGTGTCATGCCCCACTTCCCAAAAAGACCGAAACATGCACATGACAAGACCGCGACGTATTTATTCGGAGAAGTTCATTTCTCGCAAGAAATACGCTAAGCGTTTATAAACAATATAACATACAAGAAAATTTGACAAGTGAAATAAAATATCAGCAACTTTATTTATACTCAACTTCCACATAGTTTTGATAGAAGACAACTGAAAATAAAAGTGCAATGAAAGTGCTTAAACAGTTGCATACTGGAATGAAAAGAAATAACTGATGAAGGACTAGTAGTCGGCCTGTGCTTCAAACTGCGAGTAGTCCTATGAAGTCGGTTCCACCCCCTTAGTCTCTAGATTATATGAAAAACATTCCAAGAAAGAAAAAAGATGGGTGGAATGCCCGTCAGCGATATTTTGCTCGGTAAGTCCCCAAAAAGGATGGGCGATGTATATAAATGAAATACAAGGTATAATGTGATATAGTATGGATGGAATGAAACATGACAATGTTAAAGGAAGCTATATAAGTATTGAAATTAACATGAGCATAGTAAACAAGTATAGCTTGGCCGTGTAGTGATGATATCGTCAACATGAAATATACTATCAATGTGTCTTACAGAGGTCACTAAAAGGTAATTTAACTAAGGTGAATTTAAGTGTGAATTACAACCAATCTCAAGAGTATTATCAAACTCAAGGATAGAGCCCCAAGAGTAAGGAAACACGAGCCCAAGTAGTGAGTTCATGATGTACCGTTTCATCCCGGTGCCACAGCGACGTTAATTGTACCGTTTCAGCCCGGTACCACAGCGATGTGATGTGACTCTTGAGATTCCGTTGAATTCATATTCAAACTACCTAAACACCTCGTATATTCTAGATTACAGCTAAAGTTACCGGTCTTGCTCGAATCCATGAAGACTTCAAGTTGCAAGATTGAGTCATGTCAAGATCAAGTGTTCATGTCAAGTGTTCCTGTATTCATGGCCCGAGTTAAGTTGGTTCAAGAGTATATATATTGGGTTTAAGTATTCATATTGAATTCGTGTATTCATATCAAGTTCATGTCAAGTTATATTCATGGTTCAGTCAAGTCAAGTCATGTTTGAATATTCAAGTTCAAGTTCATGTGTGCAAGTTTCAAGATTAGGTTCGAGTTTGGGTTCCAATGGAGTTCGAGTTTGTATTTAGATTCTAGGAATATCTTATTAATAGATTTAACCATTCGAGATCTTAAGCTTGGGAAATATCGACAACCGCTGTATATGGATGATTGAGAGATTTTTAGTATGCTAGTTTTAATTACCGCAATTAAGACAGTTTCGCTTAGTAGCTAGCCGGATGAGTACAGGTCGGTCCATGGAGAGATGAGAACCTTTTTCTTATTGTTTTAACGAGTTAAGTCCAAATTGTCCAGGTTTGTTCAAGATTAACTATGTGCTAAATATGTATGGTAAAAGAGCTTGTTAGGGTTAGAAGTAGGTTAGTTTGAGTTAGGAGTTCACTCATTTCTTTCATTTTCCACTCTTAATATCGATGTTACGGTAATCGGCAACAACGGGGATTAGCACAACTAGGAAGGAAACTTGCGAGTATAAGCTAGGCTTTCCAACGCTTAGTTCCTTGCTTTTGGTACTTGTCCGTCCGTTCTTGGCTCTTAACCATAACCTCTGGTCAATTCAACCACAACCGGTCTTACAAGGGTCCACCGCTATCATTTAGGATATGGTGCCGCAGGGAGAGGATTGTGGTTGCCTTGACGGGAGTTCGAATCAAGATGTTGGGCAAAGAAAAGAGTGAGGGATTTTCTTCTCTCAAGCTTTCCTTATCCTACTCTAAAAAGTGAGAAACTACTCACCTATTATAAAAGAAAAAGAAAAATAAAACAAACAAAGAAGATGAAAGAAATGAGGTAGAAAATTACAACTAGTTATTTGGGATCTCACTTAGGCAAGGATCACACTTGAGCATCATGGTTGCAAGGATAAAAGAAAAGAGAAGAAGAACAAACAAACAAACAACTACTTAACAAAGAGAATTACAAGCAACAAATATAAGAACTAAATTATAATACATGCATACGAAAAGAACTTTTCTTTATTCATCATTCACTCAAAAGCTCACTATAATGTTAATGGAGGAAAGATGGAGAAGGAAAAGAAGTTACAAACTAAACTAGTTTAATCATAACAAAAGAATAAGCATTCTCACTTGGCTTGAAACTGGGCTATTTATAAGCAGATAGATAAAACCCTAGGGCCAAAATCTTAGCCCTTATACAATTACAAAACTACCCTAAAAATATCTCCTGACTCCGAGTTGACTCGGCTGTGGAATCGCCGAATAAATGCCATATTGGCCGCGGTTTCGCGGCCGTTTGGAGGGTTTGATGTCTCGTTTTCCTTGGGCTCTCTCGGGTTACATTGTTCTTCTGTTATACAGGTACCAATTTGCAAAATGGTTCCAAAATATTTTCAGATTCTCAAAAGTCCAAAATGGCTTCACTTTTAATTCATTTGACTTTTATCTCTCTCGAGCTCTGCGCACCCATTGAATCTTATGTTGCCCCTCTCATGCTTTGTGCTTGTCTGAGACATGAATGACCATTGTTTTTCATCTTGTCTCTTGAACTGGTAAGTGGCACTGGACGGATGCGGATGACCGAAACCCGGCTTTTATCTGTTTATGACATATGTTTTGGATTTTAGCATAACCGTGGAGATTTTGTATGACTTGCGTTATTTTGGACTGGGAACCTGTAACTTGTAAATATGTAGCAACATGGATCAAAAGCACCTGCCTATAAGCAAACGAGCAAAAGAATGGGCGGTATTAAATGCAATATTCTGGTATGAACAAATAACCCCAAACTTAACTTTTGCTCATCCCGAGCAAAACCATTTATTCACAAAAAGTCCTAACCTCACTTTCGCAGGGAACGCGATTGCACTGAGTTTGTACAACAAGCCGTTAAATCTCTAGGTGTCTCTACTAGGAGGAGTGTTGTCTCCTGAGGGTTTTCCGCGGATAGTACCCACAAAATCCCGTCAACCCAGTTTCATAAGTTAACGTTGATTCTACTCCTACAGTTTAGTATCTATGTTAGAAATTCTATTATCCTAAATTAGAAATATTCAACCCTTATTTTTCACACCTCCTATTTATTCAACCTCAGATCCTATACGATTTTACAGTTTAGAAAGATCTCGGTATTTCTTGAGTTTTTCCTTCTAAAACGCGGTCTCCAATCAGGAATTTTTATCATCTTTACAGAAAACATAAGTCTTATTCTTTATTCCCATCTTTCCTCCAAACATCAATCGTATACCCCCACGTGTGTGTAAATTTTCACCCCTACACTCAATAATTCAATTCAAGCTATAGTACCCTTATCTTAATACCTAATACTACTTCTTTTCGTTAATGATGGACGGATTTGCTCACACACCTTTCATGCGACTATTAATGCTTCTTGAGGCACTAACAGTCGATTACTGAATGTGTGAGCTTAAAGCGTAAATAGCAGTTTTCAGGTCTTGACTTTATTTATTCTTTTTTCTCTTTTTCTTTATTTTTCTTTTTCAAGACCGGATATATTTTTCAATGTTGCTCTTTTGGTGGTTAGCTTTAAATACCTTTTTTTTCTTTCATTCTAGGTTTTCAGGCAAGAGTATTTCTAGGTATTCTCTACTATCCCAAGTTTCAAGGTGCGTGTAAGTGCGATTTGTAGGGTATATACTTTCTGAATTTGGACTCAAAATTAAGAACTATTTTTCAGATTTATCTTTCAATAAAGCTTTCAATACTTTCCCTTCATTTCAACTTAACTCAAGAACTGAACTCAAAATTACTTACTTCTAAACAAACTGCAAGGCCGTATATTTACTATAGTTATATTTTAAGGAAGGTTATTTTTAGGGTTTTTAATTACTAAGTATAGGATTTAGTTATTTCTAACTAGTCAACCTTCATGTCGAAGTTGAATCTAAATAGCCAACTGATTTGGTTCGAAAGAGTGTGTTTGTAGTTAACCGCAATCAGAACGGTGTCGCGCGTAGCTATATCGAGGTGAGTACGGGTCGTCCTTAGGGAAACGTGGAACCTTTTACTCTTACTTTAGATGTGTTGAAAAAGAGAGGAGGAAATAAGAATTTTGTGAAAAGTTTCTAGATCTACGTTAAGCAAGAATGCAAAAATATAGATCTAGATTATTTTAGAGATGTAGATAATATAATAAGAGGGCTTGTAGGGTTCGTTAAGATTTAGTAGTTATGGACAATTAATTAAAAGTTACCATTTTTATCCTTTAATAGATTTTTAACTAGAACGACGGTGATGCGTGTAGATTAGGGTTTCTGGAGGGAAAAGGAATCCCACTCTTAACCCTTATCTCGACACGGAACTCCGTTCATATCTAGCCTTTACCAAAACAATCATTAATCTAATCTCTAATCGCGGTCGGAACTAGCAAATAATTGTTAGCGCGCCCGATTAGTATGTTAATGATTCTTTTGATAAAGTTCATAAACTTTATAGGACTTAAAAAGGGTTTAGGGATATTCATCGTCCATTAGCCTACCCTAATCCTACGAACCCTAACAAGCGGAGAATTACTCGCGCATGTTGGGAAAAGAAGATGAAAAGATAGAGAGGGAAAAAATAATGTAAAATACAAAAGAATTAAATAAAACAACTACCTTTATTAATCAACTTGAACAATCTACAATTTGATTCCTTAGAAAATGATTACAAAGACTAGTTTGCTTCTCGATCTCTTCCAAGGAGGTAGACGAATAGTCGATGATCAGCCTGGATGCGTGAGCGTCTGGGGCTTCGTGATCTCGTCGGCTTGATGAATTTTCCAAGAGGCTCCCGGTCTTTATTTATAGTCCCAAAGCCAGAAAGTTAGCTTCCAAAATTGGAAGCTAACAGTATAGATGCACCCCCAAAATCCTTATCTCCTAAATCTCCTACCCAGCGGCGGATCCGCGGCCAACAGGGGGGTTTAGCCGCGGATCCGCGGCCAAGGGTGGGGATTGCTTCATCAAAAGTTTGGGGCTTCATCCTGGTGACATGTGTCTATCTCTGGTATCTTTGGAAATTTGAAATCTTCTCATAGTTGCTGCCAGACTTGGTCTCCAAATTTTGCTTTCTTAATTAGGCAGGTTAGTTTTAACAACTTGATTTCCTTGATTTAAGACCTGAAAATTCTGCACAACAACTTAAATAATATTTAGTAGACTTTGTTCTACTAGGATTTGGTCAATGATATTCTTTGCATACATTTTCCTACCAAATGCTTATTATAATATATCAACACATGGAAAATAGTATTTTTACAGATAAATCCTCATATGTATGATATATTATAATAAAGACCTTTTTAATATAGAAATAGTAGGAAAAATGTAATAACAAATGTGCAATTTTATCAACTGAACAAATACCCCCAAACTTATCTTTGATCGTCCCGGGCAAACTAGTTTATTCAAGAGAAGTAGAAGAAGAAAAAGGAGAAAACTAAGCACACTTTCGTAGGCAAACACGATTGCACTGGCACGTGCAACAAGCCGTTAAACCTCTAGGTGTCCCTAGTAGGAGGAGTGTTGTCTCCTGAGGGTTTTCAGCGGATTACACCCACAAAATCCAATAGCAAAAGAGAGATGGTGAAATTTACATATAAAGACAAGAACCATAAAAGATTGAAAATAAGAGTTTCCAATTACACTAGCTTTTCAGTTGTCATGAGCCCTATCTTAATAGTCATGAAAAAATGTTAGAAATCACATCATCTCTCAATAAAATATCGTCTTTATTTTTCGTTCCTACCTTTCATCCAAACATTGATCATATAACCCTACGTGTGTGAAATGGACATCTCTACACTCGTAGAATTCAATTCAAGCTATCAAACTCTTGTCCATCTACCTCAGTACTTTTTTACTTGATGAATATTTAGATTTGCTCACACATTTTCATGCGACCGTTAATACTTCTTGAGGTACTAACCGACCGATTACTCATGTGCTTGCTGATTAGGTGATAGTATTTTCCTCGTCTTGCACCACCTAAGGCTTAGCAGTAACTCCCAGACCAGTTGGCCTTAGGGCACTAGGTGATGAAACACCCTCGCTATATTTTTTATTGCTGCCTTGGTGATAACAAAACCAGTGTTCATTTTTCTTTTCACCATTTTTATATTTTCTTCATTTTTTTTATTTCCTTCATATTTTGGCTTTTAGACAAGAGCATTTCAAGGTATTCTCTACTATCCCGAGTTTCAAGACGTGTGTAAGTGCATATAGTATGGTATCAACATTCAAATGTTTGGCTTCCAGAATAGAAACTATTTTTCAGACTTATTTTTATCCTCAGATTAGTGATTTCCTTCATCTTACTAACCCTTGAGACAACAGCTCATAACTATTTATTACTAGTTCGTTTAAAAAAACTTCTAATTTTCTTGGTTTTCTTAAACTATTCCTATCTTTTGGATGTAATTTTTCACACTCTACTCTTTTGTTAAAAAAAAAAATTTCTAAAAAATTTATGCTTATGCAAAATATGATGCAAATTGATGTGTAAATAAGCACAAATCTCCCCCAAACTTGTTTTCAACAGTGTCCTCACTGTTGCTATCTGCTGGATCACAAAAACCTGTAAGCTAGGGAGGACATTATTAATGGGGGAAAAATATATGAAAATGAAAATCCTCCCCCAAACTTATTTTTGGCTCACAAATTTGAGGACAAAAGTTATGTTCAAGAGCCAAAAATATTCCCTCCCTCAAATATAAGTTAGACAATACGAAGCATTTTAAGAGGGGGTGAGTCATTTGGTCAAAGTAAGACTTTACAAAGACCAAAAGTTAACACCAACCATTCAAAGATTTTATCAGTATAGCGTATAGGTTGGTGGAAGTATGTGTTGTAACGAGTCAAGAAAAAATGGGGAAAGGATAAGAGGTGGTCTGGAAAGGGTTTGAAATTAGAGAAAAGAAAGAATGAGGATGAATGTGAATGATTAGGAAGAAGAAATGGTGATGGTTCAACCTCTATAGATGGAGATTGATCAATCACAAAATCCGTATTGTTTAAAAATTCAAGTTCGTCAGCAAAAAGTTCTTCAAAACTTTTATCAATGGTGTGATTGAACATTCTGCTGTCAAAGAGTTTTGTGCCAGAATTTATCCTACTTGATTCATCAAAAATCATTGAGGTAGAGGACTCGAAAAACTCAACTACCTCATTTTCAAAAATATCCAAATCAAGTTGAATTTCTGGTATTACTGAACTTGAATTAACGGACTGTGATTCATCAAAACTCAATAAAACTATAGGAACAGAAGAAGAACCGGAGAAAATAGAAGGTGAAATGGGTAAACAAATTGGTGTGTCGAGTGTTGCTGTACCAGATATGGAAAATGGAAGCTGTATTTCGGTCTGATCTTCGGGTATACCATTATCATCAACTTTAAGATATATTTGGGATTCGAGAAGAATTAAAGGCTCAAGATGATGACCACAAGGAAGTGAAGGGATTTGATGAATTGGTGGGATAAAATCATCCAAAATTTCGGGTTCATCAATCAATATATCCCCAACGTCAATCACCTCATTCAAGTGAAGGTTAAAATTCTCAAACTCCTCATCAAAAATATGGTTTTCAATCAGTTTTGGTTCAAGAGTGGAGGTGTAGAGATCACAAGGGTTGGGTATGGTTTCACTTGAAATGGACCCTTCACAGTTGGGTAAATCAAACACTACAAAGTCACACAACTTATCAGACATTGTACTTGATGAATCTATGAAACTGGAGTTGTGGATTTCAGTTTGGAATGGGGAGGTTTGATTAGGAAGGGTGTACAGTTCTGTCTTACTACCCAAATCCTTCCTAATTTGGTTCGACAGTTCCATAAATTTTTCTAATGTCTGCTCCAGACTAGTCTTGAGTTGATAAGGGGTTTTAGTATAAGATTGAAATTCCTGTGGATAATTAAAACTCCCAAATGACTGATTAGAAGAACTGTCTAGAGTAGGTGGAAAAGTCGGATTGGATTGATAAGAATAGAATGGTTGCGGAACTTGGGTAGGAGTAGGATCAATATTATGATAAGAAGAATATTGATATGGGTTGGTTGGTTGGCTATTTTCAACAGACATCTTATATGCCACAAACCACATATCAAACTCTTCTCCGGACAGTGGTGGTGATGGTTGATATTGGTCCGGGTTGAAACTTTGGCCTCTAGACCTAGCTATGTGCTCAGCAATGGACATTCGTCCAGGGGCTTCCTCACTCTGGGTATGAACTGAAACAGGTGTAGGATTATGATACGGTTGATAAGACCAAGACTGAGGTGGCCAACTGTTTCTTCCTGCTTGTTCTATATGATCTTTTAAGGACATGGAAGAGCCGGACGGTATACCGAAGGGATTACGAAAACAAGAGATATCTGGTTGTGGACAGCAAAGCTCGGCAAGTGTTCTTCTGTTTAGGTCACCCATTATAAGAAGAGAAGAAGGGGGAGGGGTAAAAAAAAGGAGAAAATAATTGGTTTGTTTTGAAAAATGACGGATTTAGACAAATCACACAAAAATGCACAAACAACCCTAGAACTATGGTTACCTAGGTCCAGTCTCTAGACTGCTCCTAGACTTCCAAAGGACAAGCCGCAGGATAAATCCTCTACCGCCTCTTTACTACCCTTGTAGCCAGGTAAGTGCCAGGTGAGTGGGAGGCTCCCCACTACAAAAGTAGTTGTAGTGGTCCTAATTAAGTAACCACTCGCCTTGGACACACTTGCCTAGTCACCACAAAAGTAATGCAGATAAGCGATAGATTACCCACGACCTTCCTCTGTCCTTATTGAGCGCGACAGTCCTTAGAGTCTGGTCTAGATATTTTTTAAATTAATGTAGAGTTGATGCAGATGCTCGGTTTGTGATTTGTGGGGCTTAGGAAGGGTGATAAAATTCCCACCTAATCTGGATCTGGTCTTGCCCATTAAAAATCCGTATTAAAATATGCAAAAACAAACCGCAAAACAAAACTTTGCAAAAAGATTTTTGAGCGGCGATATTTTGCAAAGAATCCTGCAGAAAATAGATTTTATTGGATTTGAGAGGAGAGAGAAGGAGTTAAGAAAGATACCAGAGAAGTGTGAAACCCTAGATCTCCTGTTTCCTCAAGTCCGTGACTCCAGATTCCCTCGCGAAATTCACACACAAATCGTTAAATATGTAATTTGCAGTTTTGTTTTAATAATGATATGAATCGTCTACTAATTCAACACAAATAGTAAGAATAAAAAATTACGCACGTATCCCCGGCAATGGCGCCATTTGATTTGGTTCGAAAGAGTGTGTTTATAGTTAACCGCAATCAGAACGGTGTCGCGTGTAGCTAGACCGAGGTGAGTACGGGTCGTCCTCAGGGAAACGTGGAACCTTTTACTTTTACTTTAGATGTGTTGAAAAAGAGTGGAGGAAATAAGAATTTTGTGAAAAGTTTCTAGATCTACGTTAAGCAAGAATGCAAAAATATAGATCTAGATTATTTTAGAGATGTAGATAATATAATAAGAGGACTTGTAGGGTTCATTAGGATTTACTAGTTATGGACGATTAATTAAAAGTTACCATTTTTATCCTTTAATAGATTTATAACTAGAACGACGGTGATGCGTGTAGATTAGGGTTTCTGGAGGGAAAAGGAATCCCACTCTTAACCCTTATCTTGACAAGGAACTCCGTTCATATCTAGCCTTTACCAAAACAATCATTAATCTAATCTCTAATCGCGGTCGGAACTAGCAAATAATTGTTAGCGCGCCCGATTAGGATGTTAATGATTCTTTTGATAAAGTTCATAAACTTTATAGGACTTAAAAAGGGTTTAGGGATGTCCATCATTCATTAGCCTACCCTAATCCTACGAACCCTAACAAGCGGAGAATTACTCGCGCATGTTGGGAAAAGAAGATGAAAAGATAGAGAGGGAAAACATAATATAGAATGCAAAAGAATTAAATAAAACAACCACCTTTATTAATCAACTTGAACAATCTACACTTTGATTCCTTAGAAAATGATTACAAAGACTAGTTTGCTTCTCGATCCCTTCCAAGGAGGTAGACGAACAATGATCAGCCTGGATGCGTGAGTGTCTAGGGATTCGTGATCTCGTCGGCTTGATGAATTTTCCAAGAGGCTCCCGGTCTTTATTTATAGTCCCAAAGCCAGAAAGTTAGCTTCCAAAATTGGAAGCTAACAGTATAGATGCACCCCTAAAATCCTCATCTCCTAAATCTCCTACCCTGCGGCGGATCCGCGGCCAACAGGGGGGTTTGGCCGCGGATCCGCGGCCAAGGGTGGGGATTGCTTCGTTAAAAGTTTGGGGCTTCATCCCGGTGACATGTGTTTATCTCTGGTATCTTTGGAAATTTGAAATCTTCTCGTAGTTGCTGCCACACTTGGTCTCCAAGTTTTGCTTTCTTAATTAGGCAGGTTAGCTTTAACAACTTGATTTCCTTGATTTAAGACCTGAAAATTCTGCACAACAACTTAAATAATATTTAGTAGACTTTGTTCTACTAGGATTTGGTCAATGATATTCTTTGCATACATTTTCCTACCAAATGCTTATTATAATATATCAACACATGGAAAATAGTATTTTTACAGATAAACCCTCATATGTATGATATATTATAATAAAGACCTTTTTAATATAGAAATAGTAGGAAAAATGTAATAACAAATGTGCAGTTTTATCAACTGAACACCAACATTGAATATTTTTTTTATTTATTTTTTATTTTTTATTTTATTTTTACAAGGGATAACAATGCAAATGCAGAAATATAAACATGATGCGATGCGGATTTTAAACATGCAAATAAAAAACAAAATATTTAAAACAACAAAAAAACGTGCAGATGGAGAATGCATGAATAACTATTTACAACAAAACATCGCCCCCAAACTTACTCACAGCAGTGCCCTCACTGCTGTCGACTGCATCTCCTAGAACTAGACGCAGTACTACTCGTGCCGGCACTACTCGTACTAGCTCCACCGGCAAAAGGGGACCTGTGTTTACCAAAAAACAAAACCCTTCTAAATTTTTTATTTTTTTATTTGTAAATATATATATATATATATATATATATATATATATATATATTCTTGAATATGGACAAAAAGATCCCTTTTTTTTGAAAAACGGGAATTTCACCAGGCAAGAAATATCCCGACACACAAAACAGAACAGAACAAAATGGATATGTACCGGACAAGAATATCCATTATATATATACAAGAAGGTATATACATACCCCCAAACTAATTTAAAACATTGTTTCCACTTTTTTATGGCTGGATAACCGAAATTTGGTGGTAAACGGAGGAAGATTAGTCAATGTAAACTGGCTCCTGCAACATCAGGAGCTCCTCCGATGGTTCTGCGGTAAGAAACGGTTTTACTCTGTGTCCATTCACTTTGAATAGTGAAACGTCCTTTGGATTCTCCAAATCCACCATGCCGTGTGGGTATACACACCGCACAAGAAAGAGTCCCTTCCAGCGAGATCGAAACTTATCGGGATGTACCTGTTGTCCAGGCGTGAAAGTTTTGCGCGTAAAGTGTTTATCATGAAACACCCTCGTTCGCTTCTTTATAACAACCGTGTTCTCGTAAGCCTCATCCTGAAGCTCGTTCAGCTCGTTAAGTTGCAGATTCCGATAGCTGCCCGAATCTTCAAGGTTGAAGTTCAGCTTTTTGATCGTCCAAAATGCGCGATGCTCGATTTCCACAGGGAGGTGGCAAGCCTTTCCATACACAAGCTGATAGGGAGACATTCCAAGATCAGTCTTATATGTAGTTCGAAATGCCCAAAGGGCATCGGTTAGTTTCAAAGACCAATCTTTACGGTTATTGGAAACCGTTTTCTCCAAAATCTGCTTGATCTACCGATTTGAAACTTCTGCTTGCTTACATGTTTGGGGTGGTAGGGCGTGGATAGCTTATGACTAATTGAGTATTTTCGTATCAAGGCCTCAAAAGACCTATTGCAGAAATGCGTCCCATTGTCGCTAATGATAGTGCGAGAGTGCCTGAACCGGGAAAAGATGTTTTCTTTAAGGAATTTAACGACAACCTTGTTGTCGTTCGTCCGGCTCGGTACTGTCTCGACCCATTTGGAGACATAATCAACAGCTAAGAGAATGTACATGTTCCCAAAAGAGTTAGGAAATGGGCACATGAAATCTACTCCCCAAATATCGAACATCTCAACAACTAAGATTGGTTGGAGCGGTATTTCGTTTCTTCTAGAAGTCCGGCCCAAATGTTGGCACCGGGAGTAAGTCTTGCAGTAATCATGGGCATCTTTGAAAAGTTGTGGCCAGTAAAAGCCATACTGCAAGACTTTCTCAGCTATCTTTCTTAAGCCAAAATGCCCGCCACACGCTTGATCGTGGCAAAATGACAGCACACTCTTGAATTCATTATCAGGAACACACCGACGAATAATTTGGTCTGAACAATACTTGAACATGTAGGGTTCGTCTCAGTAAAAGTGTTTTACTTGGGATAAAAATCTAAGTCTGTCCTGACTCGACCATTCGTTTAGTATTAGTCCTGTCGCCAAATAGTTCACAATATCTACAAATTAGGGCTCGCAAGATACTGTCAAGAGTTGTTCATCAGGAAAAACATCGTTAATTGGGAGAGGAAGCGTCGGCGAAGATGGAAGTCGTGAAAGATAGTCGGCCACTACGTTTTCACATCCTCTTTTGTCCTTAATGACAAGGTCAAACTCTTGAAGTAAGAGGATCCAACGTATTAGCCGAGATTTTGCATCCTTTTTTGCAAAAAGATGTCTCAGAGCGGAATGATCGGTATAGACAATGACTGGTGAGCCAATGAGATATAGCCTGAATTTCTCCAAAGCGAACACAAACACCAAGAACTCTTTCTCGGTTGTCGTATAATTTATTTGTGCATCATTCAGGGTCCGGCTCGCGTAGTAGATTACGTGTGGTATCTTATCGATGTGATGTCCTAGGACCGCACTGATAGCAAAGTCGGTTGCATCGCACATAATCTCAAAAGGATTCGTCCAGTCGGGTGAAAAAAGAATGGGAGTATTGTTGAGTGAGCTTCTCAGTGATTCGAAAGAAGTCAAACAGCTCGAGTCGAAGTTGAACGTGGTATCCTTTGCTAGAAGAAGAGTCAAGGGTCTAGCAATCTTTCTAAAGTCCTTGATAAACCGTCTGTACAAACTGGCATGGCCAAGAAAAGCTCAGTTATCTCTGACGCATTTGGGAGGAGGGAGGTTGTAAATGACATTAATCGTTGCTTTGTCAATCTCGATGCCATTTCGCGAAATGATATGTCCTAAGACAATTCCTTCGCGCACTATGAAATGGCATTTTTCCCAGTTTAAAGTGAGATTTTTATCCTTACATCAGATAAAGACATCGTCAAGATGTTGCAGACACTTTTCAAAAGAATCGCCAAAGATGGAGAAATCATCCATAAATATCTTCAGAAATTTCTCAACCATGTGAGAGAATATTCCTATCATACACCGCTGAAAGGTAGCGGGACCATTGCATAGCCCAAAGGGCATGCGACGATATGCGAACGTGCCGAATGGACAAGTGAAAGTAGTTTTTTCCTGGTCTTTCTCGGTGATGGGAATCTGGTTGTAGCCTGAGTAACCGTCTAGAAAACAGTAATACCTATGTCCAGCTAATCGTTCGAGCAGTTGGTCAATGAAAGTTAGCGGAAAGTGATCCTTCCGCATTGCGCCGTTGAATTTTCGATAATCAATGCATACTCGCCACCCGGTCTGGGTGCGAGTAGGGATCAACTCATTCGCCTCGTTTGTGATGACCGTAATGCCCGACTTCTTTGGGACAATGTGTATAGGACTGACCCATTAGCTGTCTAAAATACTCCCCTCCTCTATCAGATTAGAGGATCTTGATACTTTTGCAAGTCTGGTTCTCCACTTCGTTTCTGAATTCTTTGAATTTCTCAAAAGCTTCAGATTTGTATTTCATAAGATACACATATCCGAACCTAGAGAGATCGTCAGTAAATGTGATAAAGTACGAGAACCCACCCCTTGCATGTATAGACATTGGACCACATACATCACTGTGTATGACTCCCAAGAGCTCTGCTGCTCTTTCTGCATTTTCGGTGAACGGAGATTTGGTCATCTTTCTTTTGAGACAAGATTGACAAGTTTCATAAGATGAAAATTCGAGCGTATCCAAAAGTACATCTTTATGCAACTTACTCAGTTTTTTCTCTCCGATATGACCAAGTCTACAATGCCACAAGTAGGATTCGTTCACATCTGAATTCTTCCTCTTGCGTGTGTTTTGTATACTGGGAACAATGTTTTGATTAAGAACATAGATACCATTGCATAGTGTAACTTCTAAAACCAATTACTGATTAAGGTAAATGTTCATGATATTTCTACCAAGAACAAACTTATATCCATCTTTATCAAGTATAGAAACTGATATGATGTTGCAAACCATGGAAGGTACATAGCAGCGGTTGTTCAAAATTATAGTATTGCCATTTGGCAATGCTAGGTGATATTCACCAACCGCAAGCATCAACCTGTGCTCCATTCCTTACTCTGAGGGACATATCACCAGGTCCAACCATCCTACTTTTTGTTAGTCCCCGTAATAAATTACAGATATGAGATCCCGATCCGGTATCGAGTACCCAGGAGGTAGGACTGACTAAAAAACAGTTCTTAATATCAAGAACACCTGAAGAAGACACAATAGTATGTTTCTTCTTCATTTGGGTTATTAAGGAATCCATGCAATCCTCTTTTCAAAGCTCATACTCATGACTGTTGTCATAGTTTAAAGTTGAACTGACGTTCCCCAACCCCGAAGAAGAATTCGGATCGGTCAAGCGATATATTTTATTATCTTGATTAGGGCGTGAAATGGTTGCTGTTAGTGTATATGCCCTAGAGGCCATTACTGTATCATACTTGTTTGTATATTACTTAATGGAAGCTTGGGATATTCACCTTGTATAGACAATATTGCTCAAAATAGTAGTATGCTACTTGGTTTGTTTCTACTTTAATGTGTGCATGTGTTTCTTTTAACATATCGCCTATACACATTAGTGGAGCCCTTAGGATCTTTGCTTGATTACCAACGTTGTGATGGCAGTCACACTCGTGGGGGCTGGGTAATCCACAAGCACATCCTTATGCAGGTCCCTAGTCGTAGGACTATCGAGACAGGGCATCGATACTCTGGAGTAGACTAGCGTATGCGCTTCTCATCCCAGCAGGGGAGACGGTCTGTCCCACAACCGTCAGTACGTCGTACTTGAGATAGTATGCGGGTGCTCGTTAGGTTACGAGTACACTGGACAGGACCCGTCGAGAACTGTTGGTTGGTACTATACCTATCGTCAGTTATCAGTTCCCAGGTGATATGAGTACAGCTTAGTCCGCTGACTTGACACTGTCACTTCGCCTCGAGTGTGTTCCCACTGTACTTAGATTACTACCCTACCACGGCTCAAAGGAGTCGTGCAAACAGGTAGTAGTTGGGTGCAGTCCCGAAGCACTTGGAGGCAGTGACGGTTAGACAGGATTCATCTCTCCCGGTATTGGGGGTTGATATCGCGCTGTGTCTAGGAGAGACATTACACAAAGTCCCTAGCCAGGGCAAGCGAGATATACTGATAGGTTTCCAGTGTTATCTCAGGGTGTTCTGGGTTACACTCCGACATGACTTGTACTGCTATTAGGGGACTGACGTTTACCGCCCCCTAGTCCCGCCATGCGATATTTTCAGACGAACAGACCGGACTGTACGCAGATTGTCACATTCAGGCTTAGTAGGAGTTCAGATGGGTTTCACCTCGTCCGTCTTCTTATCGGCATCTACCTGGGGGCCGTTACGCACAGCTAGTGCCACTTGCGGTCTGTGGTTAAACCCACTGCCAGCGTAGTGTCGAGTCTTTAGAGTCCCACACAGAAAGTTATTCGCCTTTAGGCAAAAGAGTAGAGGTCGCATGGTTTTGTGACAGGGTTCGGTCACATCCGTGCACTTGTGCACATTTAGTGTCCGGGCAGTTATCACCAGTGGGCTTTGGTTTAAGCCAGATCCTAGCGTACGTTTTGGGATTGGTTTTATCTCGTTTGTATTCGTGTTCCTCGGAATGCGGATGCGGGTGTGTATGCACGGTTGACAGAGACAGAGGCAGAGGATTCTCATTAGGGTTGTTGACTGTTGACTTTTGCTAAACCTTAATGAGAATAAAAAAATATGATTAATAATAATATTAATTAAGTATTATTGTGCCATGGTTGGGTTGAAAGGTTGACTTTGTTGACTTGTTGACTTTGTTGACCGGTTGACTAGGTTGGACTTGTTGACCATCATCATTACAATGGCTATCATTTCATGGCAAAGACTTTTGCTTGCTTGCTATTCTTTGCAAAATGAGTGCATGAAATGATATTGCCATTTGACTTGAACCATCACATAATACTCAATTACTATTATTTGTTATGATTATTTTGGATTATGAGAGCAAGGGTGAGAAAATTCTTGCTCATTCTATCATTCTCATTCTCTCTCATCCTCAAGCTCTCCCTCTTCCTCTTGCTCTCTCTCTAGTTCATGGTTCTATTGTCTCATGTGTTGAGAAGAAAGAACCATAGAGATAAAACCCTAAAACACTTCTCTACTCATTCTAAGGTTCAAGGTCTAGCAAGCCAAGGATTTTAGTTTCCTCTAGATTGAGGTTGGAGCCAAAGGTAGAAGCTTTCAGGTGGATCCATCTTCGGCATAAAGAGACGACGAGGACAGAACCATCCGACCACCACAAAGAGTCCAAGAGAAGGAGTTCAAGTTAAGGTATAACCCCTAACCGAGTAGGTAAAACTCCTAGTTAGGTTGTTAGATAGTTGTTTAACAAAGATCCGTATTTTGAGTCCATGTTACCACCAAAAGAAAAATCGTTTTTCATCATTTCCGCAAGCCCGAAAGAACCGGGAGATGTAATGTGGACTTACAGTTGCTACGTGGAGAGAGAAAAGAAACACTCAGCGTGCACTCTTGCAAGATTAGATTGGTTATTGATTTATCTAACCAGGATGGCTCCAACTGTTCACTCAAATTCTACTACAAACCTTAAAAGAAAAACTAGTCAGGATTAATCGCACGTCACAATACTTGCTTAATCTTTCAGCCATGTTAGTGTTGGTACTTCGAGAGAGGTTTTCCAACACTTTCGCGAAATTTATTAATTACATAATCTCTTTTCCCTAGAGGCGTATCCCCACTAACACCTTTCTAGACACCAACTTGGTTTATAGCATTGATTGTTAAGTGTGATAATCTCCCGAGAGTAATCCTACTCATCAGTGGGATCGGGATCCAACCATCATTGTGTGATGCACTAGATGGAATCCACTCTAGTCACCACACTCCAGAAGGTATGCTAAATTTGAAAGTTTCCTGCATGTTTGAAACCCCCGATGTGGTTTTTGCCCCTAGCGATTTATGACCTTGACAAAGGCTAACAAATCATAATCCACTAGTCAAGTTCAACCCGTCATTATCCAGGATGTCCTTCGCTTCACTCAACCGGTTTAGCTATGGTTAGGTATCTGAAATCCCTTTTTTGGGATTTCTCAACGTTCGTTCACTTGCTTCGGCTGAACTCAAAGGCCCACCGGGCCCACTAGCTGTAAGTGCATGGCAGCGCCCCGGCCGTCTTTCCGAGGCCAAAATGCGGAATATAAAACTTTTCTTTAAACTAGAACCGGCGCTACCGCGTACTTTAAAACCCGGATCGGGCCATTAACCTAATGCTATCTAACTAGAGAAGGGGTAGAGAGATATACCGAGCGATCCGTGTCCTTCGGTCTTCTCGTTGTCATCCCGATCTCCCCGCGGAATCTCCGGTCTTCATCTCCTCGTCGGAAGGGCACCACATCGCCGGGTTCTTTTACGGGCTCCCACCTCTGGACCAAGGCAACTCGGCCACGAAGTTGGCGAGTCGACGTGTCCATGAATACTGTAGGCTAAGCGTAGATCACCATGTCTCTAAAGGGTTATAAAGTTGCCATGTATTAAGTGGAAATGAGATATGAACTTTTATGATGAACTTTGGGAATTTTTGTAAGCATGAAGAGAACAAGAATCCCTCTCCAAAATTTTGGCAGCCCCTCTCCAAAGATTGGCCGGCCCAAGCTAATGAGAGAGTGAGAGAGGGAGTGGATCAATAATAATGCAAGAGAGAGAAAAGGTGATGATTATGAACAATGATCACCACACAAGTCAAAACCAAAACCCATCACCTAAGTAATGATGCACAAAGAATCATCATATACTAGAGCCATCATGAGAACCAATCATCACAAAAAGAAGTCTTCACCATGATGAATTGCACATTTGCAGATAAACCTTCCTCCACCAATTTTTCAGCCAAAGAAGGAACAAAAGAAAAATGGCCGAAATGGAATGCAAACTGGCAACTTCAAAAAAATGATCCTGTAATAAATTACAGGAAAACCTCGCGACTGTATATACATACCCGCATTTGTATTCCGACCGAATACAAATGCAATGAGATAAAATCTACACTGTACTATACTAGGATCCGGCTTAAACCAAAGCCCGCTAGTATTATCCGTCTGATCGTGATCCGAGCAATACTGCACGTATATGATCGAACCCTGCCATATCTCCATACGGCCTCTACAGCGTTTCGCCCGAAACTTGAGAAACGGTCTGTGAGGGACTCTAAAGACTCGTCAACACTTTGGCTGTGGATTTAACCACTAGCACGTCCGAGGTATTAGCCATACGTAACGGGCTATCAGGTATTGACCAAAAGGGACGTCGATGAGCGAACTCATCCTGACACCCTACTGAGCCTGTCAGTGACAATATCCGTACAATCCGGTCCGTTCGTCTATGAGCATCGCATGGCGGGCCTAGGGGGTTGGTAAAAGTCAGACCCCCAAAAGCGGTACAATTCGTGTCGGAGTGTAGCTCAGAACACGTTGAGATACTACTGGAATACCTACCAGTAAATCTCCTGCCTTGGCCAAGGACTTCGTGTAATGGCTTTCCTAGACACAGCGCGACTTCACCCCCAATACCGGGAGAGACGAACCCCTGCAGATCCGCTCACTGTCTCCATGTGGCTCGGGACTGTACTCAACTAAAACCTGTTTGCACGACTCCTTTGAGCCCTGGTAGGGTAGTAATCAAAGTACAGTGGGAACTCACACGAGACAAATAACGATCTTAGGTCGATGAACTAACCTGTACATATGTCACCAGGGAAATGCTATCTGACATCAGGTATAAGACCAACTAGCATGTTCCCGGCGAGTCCTGTCCGGTGTACTCATGACCCAATGAGCACCTGTATACATCTTAGGTGAACCAACTGACACCAGTGGTCTGTGAGACCGGCCACCGCCCCTCATCAGGGTCTCGACTGTATACACTAGTCTACTCTGGAGTATCGATGCCCTGTCTCGAAACTCCCACGACTAGGGACCTTTTAAGGATGTGCTTATAGACTACCAGCTCCCACGTATATGATCTCCATCATACTGCTGGCTGTCAAGCAAGAATCCTAAGGGCTCTATCAACGCGCAATAGTGACCTGTAAGGTCACCTAAAGCAGTACACGATGATAAAGATAAACCAGATAGCATACTATCATCTTGAGTAAGACTGTCCTACCGGCATAGGTCCTCCCTCAATCATTGCAATCACGTGCCTGTGATCCAATAATTGACCCTGAGGGCACTATCTCCAACACTAGCAACAGGATTAATCTAGACCCACCCTTACATACCCTTGACAAAGGCCAAAAAGGCTGTACGACTGTCCTAAATAATCGCATTTCAATATGCAACAGACAAGCAACATCTAGCTACCGTATACTACGCCTTGACAAAAGCCAACAAACGCAGCACGAATACTTGGTACAACTCATCCGAAATGACGGAGGGCTACGGCTAGGTTTTTGACGAAAAACTCGTTAACGTAATGAACTTGATATCGTTGAAGGAACCTGAGCAGTTTTGAAAAAGAGTGTGCAAGCTCCGCTTTTTGAAAAAACTTCTGTTTTTGAAAAAACCAAGTAATCTACAGTATAGACTTTCGCTCAAGAGGTCACTCCCCATGAAGGGATCTCGGCTCTTGCCTCGTGGAATGAGATGCTGGATATTCATGACCGAATACCACTATGCAATGAGAAATAATATAACTGTAGTTTTTCGAAATTTGTTCCAACAACATCTTTTATGTTTATTATCTTGTATTAATCAAAATTAATGCGGTCCCATCAGTTTAATCCTATCGAACTAGAAAAGAACGAAAATATGATGTATTTATATGCCATCCGCATTCGCCACGGGGCCCCGTCATCACCCGTTAGGTTACTTAACTAACGACAGAGCGGGGGCTGGACTAGCGCGAGTGCAAAACATATACAATATCTACTGGTATATATATAAGTATATATAACATTCAACCCAGGCATGATAATAAGCAATATCGCAGAATCGCAGCCAACAATACAGAATGGTGGATAATCTTGGAGCCCCGGGTTTCATTTGAGCCGCAAATAAAACCCGACGTTCCCGGTCGTGTGGATAGCCTGTGCAATGAAAACCTGGACCCCTACGAGCACGGCAAGTTACCCACCAATCCCAGAAGTGAGGCAACCCACTTCAACAAAGTGAATGGGCCACCCAGCACTTCACGGAATCCGGTAACTTGGGCGCCCCTCCGTGGGTCATCCTATACCCCCTACGGGTGCGGCGAATAGCCCGCCAATTCTAAAAAGAAGCCTTATCCGTCTCAACGCAATAAGATGCGGGATTGTTGCCTTCTAGAACCTGTCTACTCGTGCACTCCACCGTGGGGTAATCCTAGTACAGAAAAAGAAAATAATATGTACAAATAGTGACATCGACCTCAACCCAGTCGTGCCCCAAATAAATAATATACAACCCGAGAAAGACGGCAGTCCACATGTTGGACGCTCGCCCCCGCAAAATGAATATACAACTGAATCTTTAACTGTATCACTAACATTGCACCACATGCTATCCACCATGACTATTCAACCACAATCACAAAACATCAACACGAATATCATGTTCGCAAACCCGTCTAAAAGAATATATAGCAATTAGACGAGTTGTACCGATCGAATGACATTCACAGTCGTAGATAAAAATGAATGTATTGTAAACTATTAAACAGTGTCAAATATAACGACTTTGAAACACTCCGAATTGCCCCAAACTGAAAACAACAGAAAATCAAATCCGGGCAAAAATAAACAACACCTGAAACCCAAACTTCAAAAGACAAGAACACTGGCCAAAAATCGATGCAATTCTCTTTAAGAAAACCGGGGAGCTCGGTTTTTTGAAGGTTGTGGCCGGCCAAAAGTGGTGGGAATCGTTTCATTTTTGGTTAGTGTTCATCTCCCAGTGTAAAGAACACTCTGCACTTGCCGAAAAAATATTTGAAGCCTTTAAAAAATCGATAGAAACTGCAGTTTGGTTTCAATGTTACGGAGTTGTTTCAGTTTCATTGTTTTAACATTGTTTAAACTTACTAGTGTAGGGTTTATGGGCTGGCTCTGATACCATGAAAAGTTACGCTAGTGCCCGGCCAACTACCGTGACCAAATGCGGAACAATTTTTTTCTAACGATTAGAACATGGCACTAGAATAACTTTTATCCTGGATCTTACCATAAACCTAACTAGCTAAATAAAGAGAGGTATCTACTCTGATGAATAAATCTCACCAAACGAACCAAGTCGTTCGGTCTTCTTTCTTCATCTTTAGCTCCAAGTGGCCACCTTGAACATGCTTGTTCTTCTTTGTTGGCTCCTTTGGTTCTCCGCGATCGATCTTGCTCTCCGGTCCTCCTTTGTCGTAGATGATCCACCTGAGGGATGTGATCCATGGCTCTAGCTCCTCACAATATGTCAAGTGGAGCAACTAGAGAACTTGGGTTGCTAAACCAACTAGTCTAGGATGTAGTGTGAAGATCTAAGTGTTTGCTATCTCTTTCTTGCCTCTTCACTTGTTTCTCAACTCATGAGAATGGTAGTGAAGAGGAAGATGATGAAGGTGGAGGAAACTCATAAGGAGGGAGGAGATGAAGAGAAATGGGAGCTCAAGAAAATAATGAAGCATCCATGAGAGAGAAAATCAACACTAAGGTTTTGTGTATGAATTTCTTGAATAAACAATCAACAACCATACTTCAATAGTCACTCCAAATGAATTAAAAATTCATTTGTTAAATATTGAAACATGGTTATCACCATTCCTCCCATACCTCACACTTTACACCTCATTTTCCATTTATCAAATAAATGGAAAAAGCATAATGAGGTGGCCACCTTCTAGAAGGTAATCTGTAATAAATACGGATTACAGTCTGCTGTATATACATACCTGGATTCGGATAAAAACACGAATGCCCAAAGAGATAGAATAACACGAAGAATGTAATATTCCAGCTCAAACCCGAGCTGACTAGTATTACCAACTGTCCGATCGAAAGTTCGAGTACAAAGTACATCAATCGATTGAGACCCTGCACGTATCCAATATGGCTACTAAATCATTTCGCCTGAACTAGGGAAACCCTCTGTGTGGGACTCTAAAGAATCGAAAGTGCGCCGGCAGTAAGTTACTGGATAAATCCATAAGCACGTCAGCGGCACTAGCTGTATGTAACGGCTACCCGGATGCCTGTCAAAAAGGAAGGCCGACGAGCAAACTCATCTGGATCCTTACTGAGTCTATCTGTGACAATCTCCATACAGTCTGGTCTCTTCGTCTGAGAGTATAGCATACCGAGTCTCAGGCGTGGTAAATGTCAGACCATGATAAGCTGGTAATTCATGCTGATACGGCTCAGGACCAATCTGGGAAACTATTGATCAGCCTATCAGTATATCCCAACTGCCTTGGCTAAGGTCTTATGGTCCTAACCAATCAAACATAGTGCGATATCGACTCCCAATACCGGGAGAGACGAATCCCCGACAATCGCTCACTGCCTCCATGTGGCTCGGCACTGTACCCAACCAAAACATGTTTGCACGACTCAGTAGAGCCGTGGTAGGTAGTGATCAAAGCACAGTGGGAACTCACACGAGACAAATGACAATCTCAGGTCTAAAGACTAACCTGTGCTCATATCACCTGAGAACTTCCATCCGACGATAGATATAGTACCATCTGGAAGTCCTCGGTGAGTCCATCCGGTGTACTCACCCCAAATGAGCACCTGTATATGATCTTATGTCTAAAGACCAATGGTTGCGGGACCAAACCATAGCCCCTCATCAGGGTCTAGAAACGTATACACTAGTCTACTCCAGAATATCGATGCTCATTCTCGATACTCCCATGACTAAGGACCATTTAAGGATGTGCGTACCGACTACCCAGCTCCCACAAGTATGATCGCCATCACAACGCATGTAGTCTAGCAATGATCCTACGGGCTTTGTCAACATATATAAAAGATATGTAATAGTAAGTAAAATATGCACATGTTAAGATAAAAAAAACCCCAGATAGCATACTATCATATCGAGCAAGACTGTCATGTACATATATATGTCCAAGCATCCATATGTATATATATACAATAATGGCTTCTAGGGCATACATATCCAACAGCGCCATCATCCATCCGAATGCTTGCCGATTGGATTGCAAGACCGTGAGAAAGGCTTTCTCTTGCTCTAGAGTTAGAGAAGCCGAGATGATGACTGGAAGGGTCTCGTTTTCACCTAAGTAAATATACTTGAGTTGAGACGGCAAAGGCTTGAGTTCGAGCGTCGGAGGTGAAACAACTGAAGGCAAGATCGTCGAAAATGTCTTGAATTCAAAGGATTCCAACAGGGGACACCGAGAATCACCGAAATTTGATTACGGGGGTTAGCTACAGATTGTGTATCTAAAACAATGAAGTCAACGGGGAATATGAAGTCCCCAACCTTAATTAACACATTCTATAGCATACCTCTAGGATGTATGATAGATCGGTCAGCCATTTGAAGAGTAAAATGTGTAGGTTTCAGTTCTCCTGCACCGAGTTGCTCATATACTGAATAAGGAAGAAGGTTAACACTGGCACCATGGTCCAAAAGAGCGCGATTGATGTTCTTATCCCCAATGGTTATTGAAATCGTAGGACGGCCAGGGTTCTTCCGTTTTTGTGGTAAATCTTGGGTAAGAGCATCACTCACGTTACTAGCCAAAAAAAACTTTCTTTGGTACCTGAGATTTCCTCTTCTTAGTGCACAAGTCTTTCAAGATTTTTTCGTAAGATGGGACTTGCTGAATTGTATCTGAGAGGGGAATGTTGATGTTAACTTGTTTGAACAACTCCATAATCTTCTCCATTTGTGGATTTTGTTTATTGGATATCAACTGGTTTGGAAATGGAATAATTTTGAAACTGGTCGAGTCCAATGCTTGTGGAGTTGGAACGGACCCTAAAACTGAAGTTTGAGTGGAGTGAAATACGGATCCGTTTGAAGCAGCAGTTGAAGAAGAAGAGCCTTTTGAAGAATGGAGAATAGGCTCAAAAGAAGAAGAAGAAGAAGAAGGAGAGGAAGAAACGGCCGGGGTATCATCATCATCAATTCCTGTGCCGATGTTGTTGTTCAGCATTCTTGTAGATCTCAACGTAGTCACGACACTCACATTATGGTTCTGTTGTTCAAGAGCAACATGTACATTATGTGGGTGACTGTTCATCACAAAAAACTGCATTTTAATACCGCTCATGCATTATCTATTTTGTTATTTATCGGTACTATTGATCAGTGTCTGCTCAGTAAATACAGATAACAGGTATTCGTGACAAAACACTGGAAAACATATTCAAAGTCACGGATACAACATTTGTGAGCCGAAACTGTAATCAGAACAGAGAACCGATCTATATCCAAAGAGCCCTTTTACAAATAGGCTTGTGTACACAATTTCGGTCCAACACATTATATGTGTGACACTAGCTTTTTGGAACATAGACCAAGGTGGGTCTTCCTTTTGCATAAGTGGGAACATACAAATAATGAATTCGGCAAGTGGTGTCACAAGTGGGTGTGAAAGCAAAATGTATTGATGTGATATAAAGAATCTAGTTTCTCTCCAAATCTTCTGAGCACAAACCAGGATTAAATAGAGAAATCAACTAACACCAGAGAGATTATGGAGATAACTCAAGATCACCACACCAAGACGGACCCCACACCTCACTGCAAAACCGTCGAGACCTCTTTAAAAACCGGCACCACCAAGCCCCCTAGCTCCATTTGTCCCCATTTTTCTTCTGGCACTTTGTAGGCATCACATCATCCCATTTATATTATTTGTTTATTCTATTTTGATGCTAATAAATACCAGAACAGATTTAGAGAGAGGGGATGCACATATTCCATAGTTTTGTTTTAGTTTTTGGTTTAGCTTGAGAGTTGTGTGAGCTTAACTTGGTTTTCTTCTTCTTCTTCTAAACTCATTCAAGTGTTAATATAATTGTCTTTGCTTTGTTTATTTCTTTCTTCTTTTGTTGTTTGCTTTTCCTTTTATCATGCTTGTGTAATATCTCTTGGTTTTGGTAATGGCGAGGATGTGGGATGAAAGGCTTTACCTTCCTCCTCCTCTTATTAATGTTTAAAATGCTCAATTTGTGATTCTAATTTAAAGATTGTTTTATATTATTGTGTGATATGGTATTTTGAAACCATGGTTACTTAGTAACCTCTTCATATACCATATTCACTCATTCTCTCCATTTTGCAATGTTTAAGTTAAAATCAATTTGGTGTTAAGTTTGCTAAGTTTAGATATAGTATTTTGTGATCAAGTGGCTTGACAAACCCCTTGGTTTCATATACCCTATACTATCACAAATACTTAGCAAAGTTAACACTAAAACTATTTGCTCTCACTCGCTAATTTGTGTTTTTGATGTTGTGGTATGCTTGTTAACCCTTATACTTAGTGTTGATACCTCAAACGTAGACATTCAAACGGTAAGTGAATAAAACGGACTTGTTTCGTGTTTTGCGTCAAAAACGGTATTTTGATGATTTGTGCTTCGCAACCGTCTTGACAAGTCATGCTTCACGCCGGGATCGATAAATGGACGGACAACTCATGATCAAGAGAGCGTCGAAGGAAACACCGCGATTCAACCATCCGAGTCAAGGCCACGACCACTTCTTCTTTCACTTGTTTTCTTGTTTTCGTATTTTCTTTATTTTTGTGACAAACCAAACCATATTTTTTGTTCTCGAACCTTAAGCGACAAAACCTAATCTCCAATTCCTGCGGATCGATTCGTACTTGCTGGCTCGCTACAATGCGCCGTGCACTTGCAGTTTATAAAAACGAGGCCGAGCTCGCGTGCGCAAATATTTCTCAAAACGATCTCATTTCCAAAAAAGCATGTTTGCGCGCGCGCGTGAGGCCCCAACAAGTTTTTGGCGTCATTTCCGGAGAGTTGGTAGTCATTAGGTATTTTTATTTCTGGTTCAAACAAATAAACTAACCACTAATTCAAAAACTAACCTAACACACATTTCTAACTTTGCTCTCTGGCATTGTGACCTACTAACACCATTTGCTTAAAATAAAAAATCAAAGTATACAACTAGAATACTAATATAGTCTAGAGAAGCCACACAAAATTTTAGCACCATTGGATTTCATTTGGCCAGCGACATTCAAGTAAAATTCGGCGCCGCCAGTCCCCTTGTGGGTTTTTTGGTGTTTTCTTTTTGTGGTGTCTCTAGTGCTTTGTCAGTACTCTATTGGTATTGTTTGGTTTTTATAATTATGTGTGTGAAGGAATTGGGGTAGATATATCGCTTTTGACACTAAATATCGTATTTTCCGACATTTGCACATTTTTACGGAATTACGACCAGTGACCGTGCGGAGCAAGCTTCAAATTCCAGTGCAAGACGTTAGTGAAGTATTGTGCTAAAGATCCGGGTAGTTTGACCTGCGCAAGCGAACATTCAAATACCTGTAATCACTTCAAAGGGGTTTCTACACCCAAATTTGCATTGGTACGTAATTTTCTAACACCTTCGCTTAAATTCGACGCATTCCAATATTCTATCTTTTGCACGAATCTTCGCACAAACTTGCCACCAATTGCACAGAGAACTAACCCTTTTTTGTTGCAGCGCTTAAGCCTAAACGAAAAAAGAATTGTTTGATTGATTAATTTCTTATATTCTTTTATTGATTTGCGCATTTGCATCTTAATACGGATATTAAGGGCATGAAACCAAACAAGATATGGTAAAGGATTTCATCACATTTTTTTTCCGTAGCCCACAAATCACAAAACTGCATTCTTGCATACCCCCAGTAATTTTAAAATCAAATAGAACTCTAACTTTAATGATTTCGCGCTCATTAGGAGAAGTTAACTGTATTTAGAACACCGCTAACAGTATATTGTTCACAGGGTGTCTAGGCAAGTGTTCATGAGAAAAAGGTTATTCTAATTAAGATACTTCACGAAAGCGTTCGAAAACCTCCCCTTATCTCTGCACTTACCTGGCTTTAAGATCCGTATATCGTAAGCCCTCTTCTCGACACAGTTTTACTTCGACAATCATGTTCTTGAGCAGGTCAAGTTCGCTTAGCATAATATAAACTGCTAGGGGTGTGATATTCTTTGTTTTTGTGATATTTGTGAATTCTTGTTAATATGGGTGATACACAGTTTGATTTGATTTTTCACGATTCTTATTCTTTTGTTTATACTCAGTACCAATTCGTTTTTTCAAATTGCTACAATTCTTCCCCCACATTCATGAAAACTGTCCTTTTTAAGGGGGTGACCAACCGTCTCAGAATTTTGATAACGGTCACCCACCTAACACTCTTGAACACAGTCCCAGTTCAAACATAAACCAAATGATTGAAAATTTAGAGAAAGAGATTGACATGATAACAACTTTTGCATCACCACCATCACAACCCTCCCTTCCTGAAACAACTGACCCATCATTAGGGAATGATAGTAAGATGGATGCTAGGTTGACCGATTTAGAGAAGGGTATTGAAGTGATGACTGAGGTCGAGAATCAAACAGCCGCGAAGCTAGCCCTGTTCATACAACAGTCTAAGCAATTGTTTCATGCTCAAGTTCAATCCTTGGCTAGAATCGAAGAACAAATGAAATATTTAGCATTAGAGATTCTATGGAGTGAACGCTGTCAATTAGAGCCTAATAATGTCAAAGTCTGTCATCTAGGAAGTCACCTGAGTGAGATAAACGATCAAACAAATTTTGATGATTTCATAGATAATGATATAATTGAGTCGACTGGGTGTTATCAGGAAAAACAAGAAAACCCTCTGAGTCGGTCTAACACTAGCCTTCAGGTACCTTTTGAGCCTCTTGTCACTTATAATCTTGAGGTTGAATTAACCGATATCCTACTTGAAGAGGAAATTCTTGCACCGACTGATTGTCACACTCCAATTTTAGAAGTGGGAGCTTGTGAATTAATTGGGTATGGTTGTAATAGATGGTTAAAGGTCAAGGATCAGGAACCCACAATTTTTGTATCACCTGTTGATATTGTTTCGGAAGAAACGTTAGTATGGGAACCTACTTTTTTAGATGACATGTACCTATCCATTTGTAAATGTGATGAGGGAGAAATAGTATTGGAAATAGTGAGCTGTAACAATGAGAATTAGATTGTGGAGGATTATATGGAGGAAAACAGCCTTGAAAAACATTCTTTTATGCGGAGTTTTGAGGAGATATTTGTGGATGAACTTAATATTCTTTCTGAGTTTGAGTTAGGATCAATTTGGAAACATCCTAAGAACCTTTCTTTTGCTGAATTTTTTGAGGATGAACTCCAGTTTTTAAATGAACCCGACCTTGGAACTCAACACATATTTCTTGAAAATTCAATTCATTCGGGCAACAATTCTTTGACTCCTTCAAAACTTCATCTTTACATTCAGCGTCTTCTGATCCCTACTTTTACACACCCATGCCCTTCACTAACATCTAACATATTCTTTTTCTTTTCCTTTTTTATATACATATTCTTTTACCAGCCCTTGCATTATATAGACAAAAATTTTAAATGGCCGGTATTAATTTTTGGACTAACCCAATCTTTTAACTTGTATATGGTGTAATTAGTCTTAGGTTTTTTCTTTTTCTTTGAATAAAATTCTCACCCTGATATCTAAGTCTAGCTACCGGAGACGGGGACAACGATGAGGACATCGTAAAACTAAGGTTTGAGGGTGAGCACTGCGTTTATTTTGCTGCATCATGTGTATATTCTGCGTTGCATACATATTAAAAAACCATAAAAATTGAAAAACTTCCTTAAAAACGTAAAAACGTTTTCGTAATGTTAGCTAGCGGGGGAACTTAGACTCGAAATCTGACGGTTCGGTTGATATGATAGAAGCAACTAAATCCTTTTCGAGAGATTGAAAACCCGAAAGATAACCCTCCTTTGGGTTTAACCGTAGCTAATATAAGTCTTTTATATCACTTTACACGTTTCATAAGTTCTTGAGAATTAGATGAATTTCTGACATGTTTTCAAACTTTTTGAAAATTGATAAACATTTTTAGGATCAAACATGTTTGTTCTAAGTTAAGTAATATCAAAAAGAGTTCACAAAGTGAAGTAGATATGAAAGATATTATTGAGCTTTTAATAGAAGCTATAAGTCTGAAAAATAACCCACCTGGAACCTTATTAGAGTGATTACACACCTTATCCACACGAACACGTCTTCTGGATTTAAAAAGAAAAGCTGGCGAAATCTCTGTTTACACTGCCTTCAAAATATTTTAAACGCAAAGAAAATGAGTCTTCTGTTTTGTGGCCTTGGTAACTTGAGTAATTAAGTCCTTGGGGTGTCTCCACACCTAATACCATAAAACCATCTGGTTTGGGATTCATTGACCCAAAGCTCGCTAAGTTTCCAATCGCCAAATAAAATAAGCTAAGCAAGTGTTCTCTCTGAGTTAAAAGTCCTCACGGTTCTTTGTGGGAGAATAATCTTGGCAGAGACGATTTTTCGATTATAAGCAGTTTTTAGCGGAGATATGAAGGTTTATATTTATTAAGACGTTTTGCACAATCATGAAGAGTGTGTATGAACAAAAACAGGTGAAAGATAGGAGTGAAGAATAAGAATTAGGCTCTCTGTTAAAATGATATAAATTCTAACTTGAAACCTAACTGGAGAACGAAATTTGAGAAAAACTAAACTCCTTTCAAACTCGTGTGACCTGTCAGAAGTCTATACTGGTCTGTATTTATGACATGATGAGCCTAATCAAGTTCTTAAAAACTTGTCGACACTATTCGCACAACAACGAAATGACGTGTATAAATCCGGGTTAAATGAATTGTAAGGTGTGAAAAATAGGGTTGGACATTTTCTAACTAGGATGATAGAACTTCTAATTTTGGTCCTTAACCGTAAGATTAGAATCAACAGTTTCCGCACGACACTAACTTGACAGGATTTTTTGGGTGCCATCCGTTGAAAACCCTCAGGAGACAACACTCCTCCTACTAAGGACACCAAGAGATTTAACGGCTTATTGCACATGCTCAGTGCAATCGCGTTCCCTACGAAAGTGTGGCTAGGATTTTTGTTTTGCTCGGGACGAGCAAAAGATAAGTTTGGGGGTATTTGTTCATCACAGAAAACTGCATTTTAATACTGCTCATTCATTATCTATTTTGTTATTTATCGGTACTATTAATCAGTGTCTGCTCAGCAAATACAGATAACAAGTATTCGTGACAAAATAATGGAAAACATACTCAAAGTTACGGATAAAACATTTGTAAGCCGACACTGCAATCAGAACAGAGAACCGATCGATATCCAAAGAGCTCTTTTACAAATAAGCTTGTGTACACAATTTTGGTCCAACACATTACATGTGTGACACTAGCTTTTGGAACATAGATCAAGGTTGGGCTGCCTATTGCATAAGTGGGCACATACAAATAATGAATTGTGCAAGTGGTGGCACAAGTGGGTATGAAAGCAAAAAGTATTGATGTGATATAAAACAACTTGTTTCCCTCCAAATCTTCTGAGCACAAACCAAGATTAAATATAGAAATCAACCAACACCAGAGAGATTATGGAGAGAACTCGAGATCACCACACCAAGACGGACCCCACACCTCACTAGAAAACTGGCGAGACCCCTTTAAAAACCGGCACCACCGGTCCCCCTAGCTCCATTTTCCCCCATTTTTCTACTGGCACTTTATAGGCATCACATCATCCCATTTATATTATTTGTTTATTCTATTTTGATGCCTATAAATACCAGAACAGATTTAGAGAGAGGGGATGCACATATTCCATAGTTTTGTTTTATGTTTTGGTTTAGCTTGGGAGTTGTGTGAGCTTAACTTGGTTTTTTTCTTCTTCTTCCCTCTTGGAGCTTTCTTTTGAGAGCTTCGTTATGGAGGTTGAACAAGTAACCAATATCTTGTATCTCAACTTATCCAAGTGTTATCATAATTGTCTTTGCTTTATTTATTTCTTTCTTCTTTTGTTGTTTGCTTTTCCTTTTATGATGCTTGTGTAATATTTCTTGGTTGTGGTAATGGCGAGGAATTGAGATGAAAGGCTTTGCCTTCCTCCTCCTCTAGTTAATATTTAAAATGCTCAATTTGTGATTCTAACTTAAAGATTGTTTTATATTATTGTGTAATATCGTATTTTGAAACCATGGTTACATTGTAACCTCTTCATATACCATATTCACTCATTCTCTCCATTTTGAAATGTTTAAGTTAAAATCAATTTGGTGTTAAGTTTGCTAAGGTTAGATATGGTATTTTTTGATCAAGTGGCTTGACAAACCCCTTGGTTTCATATACCCTATACTATCATAAACACTTAGCATAGTAAACATTAAAACTATTTTCTCCCACTCGCTAATTTGTGTTTTTGATGTTGCGGTATGCTTGCTAACTCTTGTGCTTAGTGTTGATATCTCAAGCTTGGACATACAAACGGTAAGTGAACAAAACAGACTCATTTCGTGTTTTGCGTCAAATATCGGTATTTTGATGATTTGTGCTTCACAGCCGCCTTGACAAGTCATGCTTCACGCTGATATCGATACAAGGACGGACAACTCATGATCAAGGGAGCGTCGAAAGAATCACCGTGATTCAACCATCCGAGCCAAAGCCACGACCACTTCTTCTTTAACTTGTTTTCTTGTTTTCGTATTTTCTTTATTTTTTTGACAAACCAAACCATAGTTTTTGTTCTCGAACTTTAAACGACAAAACCTAATCTCCAATTTCCTGCGGATCGACTCGTACTTACCGGCTCACTACAATACGCCGTGCGCTTGCAGTTTATAAATTTTAAAACGAGGTCGAGCTCGCGTGCTCAACTATTTCTCAAAATGATCTCATTTCTAAAACACGCACGGTTGCACGCGCGCGTGAGGCCCCAACAAGTTTTTGGCGCCATTGCCGGGGATTTGGTATTCATTAGGTATTTTTATTTCTGGTTCAAACTAAAAAACTAACCACTAACTCAAAAAAAAATCAAAAACTAACCTAACACACATTTCTAGCTTTGCTCTCTAGCTTTGTGACCTGCTAACACCCTGTGCTTAAATTAAAAAAACAAAGTATACAAATAGAGTACTAATATAGCCAAGAGAAGCCACACAAAATTTTAGCACCATTGGATTTCATTTGGCCGGCGACATTCAAGTAAAATCCGGCGTCGCCGGTCCCCTTGTGGGATTTATGGTATTTTCTTTTTGTGGTGTTTCTAGTGCTTTGTAAGTACTCTATTGGTATTGTTTGATTTTTATAATTATGTGTGTGCAGGAATTGGGGCAGATATATCGCTTTTGACACTAAATATCGTATTTTCCGACATTTGCAGATTTTTACGAAATTACGACCAGCGATAGTACGGAGCAAGCTTCAAATTCCAGTGCAAGATGTTAATGAAGTATTGTGCCAAAGATCCGGATAGTTTGACCCACACAACAGAACATTCAAATACCCGTAATCACTTTAAAAGGGTTTCAAAACCCAAAATCGCATTGGTACGTAATTTTCTAACACCTTCGCTCAAATCCGACGATTCCAATATTCTATCTTCTGCAAGATTCTTCGCACAAACTTGTCACCAATTGCACAGAGAACTAACCCTTATTTGTTGAAGCTCTTAAGCCTAAACGAAAAAAGAATTGTTTGATTGATTGTTTCTTATATTCTTTTATTGATTTGCACATTTGCATCTTAATACGGAACTTAAGGGCACAAAACCAAACAAGATACGGTAAAAGGATTTCATCACCTTTTTTTTCCGTAGCCCACAAATCACAAAACTGCATTCTTGCATACCCCCAGTAATTTTAAAATCAATTAGAACTCTGACTTTAAGGACTTCGCTCTCATTAGGAGAAGTTAACTGTATTTAGAACACCGCTAATGGTATATTGTTCACAGGGTGTCTAGGCAAGTGCTCACGAGAAAAAGGGTTATTCTAATTAAGGAATTTCGCGAAAGCGTTGGAAAACCGCCCATTATCTCTGTACTTAACTGGATTTTTGATCCGTATATTTTAAGCCCTCTTCTCGACACAGTTTTACTTCGACAATCAGGTTCTTGAGCAGGTCTAGTTGGCTTAGCATAACATAGACTGCTAATGGTGTCATATTCTTTGTTTTTGTGATATTTTTGAATTTTTGTTAATATGGGTGATACACAGCTTGAGTTGATTTTTCACGATTCTTATTCTTTTGTTTATACTGAGTCCCAATTCGTTTGTTTAAATTGCCACAATTCTTCCCACATTCATGAAAACTGTCCTATCTTAGGGGGTGACTAACCGTCCCAGAGTTTTGATAACGGTCACCCACCTAACACTCTTGAACCCAGTACCACTTCTAATATAGACCAAATGATTGAAAATTTAGAGAAAGAGGCCGACAGGATAACATCTTTAGCATCACCACCGTCATAACCCCCTCTTCCTGAAACAACTTACCCATCATTAGGGAATGATAGTGAGATGGATGCAAGGTTGACCGCTTTAGAGAAGGATATTGAAGTGATGACCGCGGTCGAGAATCAAACAGCTACGATGCTAGCCCTGCTCATACACCAGTCTGAGTAATTGTTTCATGGTCAAGCTCAATCATTGGCTAGAATCGAAGAACAAGTGAAATATTTAGCTGTAGAGATTCTAAGGAGTGAACACTGTCGATTAGAGCCTAATAATGTCGAAGTCTGTCATTTAGGAAGTCACCTGAGTGAGATAAACTATCAAACAAATTTTGATGATTTCATAGATGATGATATAATTGAGTCGACTGAGTGTTATCAGGACAAACAAAAAAACCCTCTGAGTCAGTCTAACACTGGCCTTCGGGTATCTTTTGAGCCTCTTGTCACTTATAATCTTGAGTTTGAATTAACCGATATCCTACTTGAAGAGGAAATTCTTGCACCGACTGATTGTTGCACTCCAATTTTAGAAGAGGGAGCTTGTGAATTTATTGGGTATGGTTGTGATAGATTGTTAGAGGAAATCAAGGATCAGAAACCCATAATTTTTGTATCACCTATTGATATTGTTTAGGAAGAAACATTAGTGTGGGAACCTACTTTTTTAGATTACATGTACCTACCCATTTGTGAATGTGATGAGGGAGAAATAGTATTGGGAATAGTGAGCTGTAGCAATGAGAATAAGATTGTGGGGGATTATAGGGAGGAAGACATCCTTGAAAAACATTCTTTCATGCGGAATTTTGAGGAGATATTTGCGGATGAACTTGATATTCTTTCTGAGTATGAGTTAGGATCAATTTGGGAGCATTCTAAGAACCTTTCTTTTGCTGAACTTTTTGAGGTTGAAATCCCGTTTTTAAATGAACCTGCCCTTTGAACTCAACACATACTTCTTGAAAATTCAATTCATTCGGGTAACAATTCTTTGACTCCTTCAAAACATCATCTCTGCATTCAGCGTCTTCTGATCCCTAATTTTACACACCCATGCCCTTCACTAACATCTAACATATTCTTTTTGTTAGTTATGTATATGCCCTAGAGGCCATTTTTGTACATATGATGTATATTATAATGGATGCTTGGTTATATATAGAGATGACTTTCTTGCTCGTCATGATAGTATGCTATTTGGTTTCACTTTATCTTAACATGTTGACTTGTATTGGTTTACTGTTTTACTCTCACATGTTGATAAAGCCCTTAGGACATGTACTCGACTACTGGGACTATGATGAGATCATAATAGTGGGGCCGCGGTAGTCGATGAGTACATCCTATAACTGTTCCTAGTCGAGGGTATATCGAGACAGGGCATCGATACACCAGAGTAGACTAGCGTATACGCATCTTGACCTATATGATGGGCGATGGATGATCCCATATCCATCGGTGTTAGACATCATAGATGGTGTACGGGTGCTCAGTGGAGACTGGGTACACTGGACGGACTCGTCGAGAACTCCCAGATGGTGATATACCACACGTCAGATGGCAGTTCTCCGGTGACACAGGTACAGGGTAGTCTGAAGACCCGAGATCGTCATAGAGTCTTGTGTGATTCCCACTGTGCTTTGATTTCCACCTTACCACGTCCAAGAGGGCGTGCAAAACGGTGGCTTTTGGGTACAGTCCCGAATCACATGGAGGCAATGAGCGATAGGAGGGGATTCGTCTCTCCCGGTATAGGGAGTTGATGTTGTGCTGTGTTCGATTGGCTATAACTGGAAGTCCCTGGCCAGGGCTGATATGGAGATTTACTGGTAAGTGTTACTAGTAGTTTCTCGACCCGTTATGAGCCACACATCGACACGACTTATCGGTTACTGGGGTCTGACGTATACCACCCCTAGACTTGATATGCGACATATCAGACGAACAGACCGGACTGTACGGGAGTGTTACTGGTTGGATTCACAGGAGAACGCACAGGCTAGCTTGTTGATCTTCTGATCGCTCAATACCTGGGTGGCTGTTACGTTTAGCTGACCGCTTGCAGCTTGTGGGTGTTTGATATGATCATCACCTGCTACCGGCGTATTGACGATTCTTTAGAGTCCTACACAGAGGTTTCTTGGCTCAGGCGAAATTGAGTAGTGGCACATATGTGATATGCGCAGGAGCGAGAATAATGCGATATGGGATACCGTATTATATTCTCGCGATATTTAGATATGAACCGGGACATCGGATCAAGTGTTGATTCGATGAATCGGTACATGATATATTAGTCGGTTATATTCGATATAGCCGGATCGTCGGATCAAGTGTTGATTCGATGATTTAATATATAATAATATATATGATATATTATTATATTAACTAATATTGGCTTGCTTTATTATTTCATTTTCTCACTGGATGATACATTGATATATATGCGATATATGTTAATTGTATTATTTTCTTTTATTGCAAATATATAATATATATGTGATATATATTATTGTGACATGATATGATTAATTGTTAAACATGTTTAAGGATGATTAATTGAGGTTAAGGTTTGATTAGGGTTGGATGCTTCAAGTTCCTTCTAGAAGCTTTCTTCTTTTGTCATTCTTAAGATATTTAGAATGACACATTCTTTTACCCTAACCAAACCCTAACCCTAGTTGTTTCTCTATACATTCTCATTCACTCATCCTTGACCATGGTTTACAATTCAATCATATGATTATATTCTATTCATCACAAAAGCAAAATGATTATTCTTTTTCCATCATCTTCTTCTTCTCTTTTGAAGAAAGCTTGCTAGTTTTTCTTTTAGTGATGAAATGAAATGAGAAAATGATTTAAAAAGAAAGAAAAATTACTACTCTCTCATCCTTATCTCATATAGCCCATGGGATTAGTGTGTTCTTCTCTTTTGAGTGAGAAAGCTTGAGTCGTAGCAACTTCAAGGTAGATCATCGGAGATTTGGAATACTTCGAGCTAGCATGGATCGTTCGAGTCGTGGAGCCTCTCATGAGTCCGGGAGATCGTGGATCGCGGCAAAGGGACTTCTACTCGGAGCTTGTGAAGTGAAGGAGCGGACTACAAAGGTTGTAATCCCTCACACTTAGAAAAAAGTTATCTTCTTGCATGTTAAACCCTAATAATCTAGCAAAGATCCCGGCTTTGGGTTGTTCGGCATGTCTAAAATTTCATCCGGGCATGTTTGATGCCTCATGAACCTTCACAAGAGTGCCTAGGAACCCAACAGTGGTATCAGAGCCTAGCTAGAGCATTAGGCGATGTGTTTACGAAGTTAAAACTCCGATCGAACCCGAAACGACGCAAAAAGACCCCTCTCTGGAAATTTTTTAAATTTTGGGATTTTTCTGAATTAAAAATATGTAAAAAAATCAGCAGGGAATTGTAAGAATTATCATAAAACCCGAGCCCCTAATTCCACTAAACGGAGGCGGAACCGCGGCGCAAGCATGCCTTGCGCGGTGGTTCCGCGGCGGATTGATGAGATCATGACACGTGGCTTTTATGGTAATGTCCGTAGGTACTTGTTGAGGCTTCTGGATATTTTTAACAGTGATTCCAGTATTGTTTAAATCTGGGGTTTATTTGGTAATAGTAGATTCGATCGGAATATTTAAGTTCGTATTTCTTTCCGGATATTTAGAAATTGTTAAACTAGTTGAACGGATATCATTAACTGACTTTTTCCCGATACGGCAAACTTTCAAGCGTTGAATTTTTCTGGGTTTAAATCTTTCGGAAAATTGTACAAGTTAAGCGGTGGACCCTCTAGAAGACAACAAACCTTAACTCGATTATGTGACCGTCTTGAACAGCCTTTTGAACCTTCGGGTTTGGGGGAGTACGGCGTGCCACATGTGAGGCGTTGGCTTGACCCTTCTACGGCTGGATCACCGGTACTGTGACATATTCTGGGATTATTTGAACTCCGTTCAAGAGTTGAGCACTTTAGGAAATTTTGGGTGTTTGATTATCTGTTCGAAAAGTTTAATACTGTTTATCTATCTGGAATGTGATACAATATGTGGAATTCATAGAGTTAGGCATGAAATGCGGAATATGTGATATTTCGGATTTACGATGTCTAAAGTGATTGTGGATTCCAAATATTGTAGTTTTACACTTTCTTTTCTGTGACCGAAAGTGTAATATGTGATATCGCCGGTTTCGTTGCTATATGTCAACGACAATTGGGATGCGCATATTTACTTACGTTGATGATATGAGATATTATGTGTTGCTATGATATGTTATATTGGATCGTCGCGATCAGAATAGCCGGGGGTTTTATGTGAGATGAGGGTTTTTATTTTCATTTATGTAAAATTCATTTGTAATGTAATATTCTTTTATTTGGGGCACTTCCAGGTTGCGGTTGATGTCACCAGTGTATGTTATTTACTTTTCCGCATTAGGTAGACCCAAGGAGGGGAGCACAAGTAACCGGGTTCTGGGGTCCAGTGGGAGGCCATCTCGAGGAGTCGAGACCGGGTCTCCTAACCCTAGAATTGGCAGTGTTACTTGCCGCTCTCGTAGGGGTCTTGGGATGTGGGTTTGGCTATTCGTCGCGACCGTGGAATCCGTGTTTTATACAGGCTCGTATTAAAAACACGGACATCCTAGTATATCCAATATTTCATATATGTTCTTCTGCTGCAATGTTCTGTGATGAGATCATATTACTGCCTGAGACGAATGCTTATACTATATATATATGCTGATATATAAATATTACTGCTTTCGTTTCTACTGTGATGCTTAGGAAGCATAAGCTGATGGGATTTTTATTAATGAGATTAATAAAAGAAAAGAAACCTAAAGATGTTGTAGAATCAAAACTTTATAAAAAGGGTAGCTACAGTTTTGCTTTGCACAGTGATATATACGATATATCCAGCACCTTATTCGATGAGGAAAGGACCGAGATCCCTTCACCGGGAGTGACTCCTTTAGCGAAACTGGCAGATGCTACAAAACGCGGTTTGTCTTTTGATTGCTTTTAGTGTTTTGCTTTGCACAGCGGTATATATGATATATCATGCACCTTATTCGATGAGGAAAGGGCCGACGATCCCTTCACCGGGAGTGACCCCTTTAGCGAAACTAAGAAAAGCCTCAAAAACACTCCTTTTTCAAAACACTCGATTCTACGACGATATCAAGTTCATTACGCTCGGGGTTTTCTGAAAAACCTGCGTAACCCTCCGTCATTTTAGGAAAATAGAGTACTTAGTATTCGTGCTGCGTTTGTTGACCATAGTTAAGGCGCAGTGTATGGTAGCTAAGTGATGTTTTCCTAGATAACATAAGATGTGATTAATTAGGACAGTCATATGACTTTGTTGACCATAGTTAAGGGTCATGTGGGTGGGTCTAAATTAATCAAGAAATGACGGGTAGGACTTGACTAGTGCTTATGATTTGTTGACCATAGTTAAGGTCATAAAACACTAGGGGTAAAAATATTATCGGGAATTTCAAGTGTTGAAATTTGCAATGAGATTGCATACCTCCTATGAGATAGTTGGATCCCGATACCCACTGCGAGTAAGAGTTACTCCTGGGAGAGTTTTACACAGGACAATTAGTCATTCAAGTAGGTGTCTAGAAAAGTGTTAACGAGGTTACGCCTCTGGGAAAACGAGGTTTACTTTAATTAGGTCCGTGCGAAAGCACGAGGAACCTCCCTCAAAGTACCGACACTGATCTGGCTGAAAGATTGACGAAATTGTAGGGTGTAATTAATCCCGGCTAATCTTACCTTTTAGGGTTTTAAGGTAGATTTGATAAAAACAGTGGGAGACATCCTGATTAGATAAGATAATAACCAATCTAATCTTGCAAGAGCATACGCTAAAGTGTTTTCTTCTCTCTCTCTCTCCAGGTAGCGACCATGTCAGGCCATAATCAAGATAATAATATTGATGTATTGACTGAACCCGATTATTGTACTGAGCAAGGGATTGTTGGACCCGTTCTTTCTTATAAGAGTTATAAGACTGAACAGGAAACAGTAGAATATCTGGATTCTCACACCGCCCAAAAGAACATGCATGTTGATGCATCTTCTTCGGGTGTGTTAGTTATTGAGAACTGTTTCTCAATTCACCCTACGTCCTAGGTATTAGATACCGGATCAGGATCCCACATATGTAAACAGTTACATGGGCTACGTAAAGGTAGAGAACTGGGAAAAGGTGATCATTCCGTTCAAGTAGGGAACGGTGCAAGTATTGTAGCCAAAGCAGTTGGCGAATATCACCTTGTATTACCAAGTCGTAATACACTGATTCTGAATGAGTGTTATTATATACCGAACATGATGTGCAACATTATATCAGTTTCTTTATTGAGTAAAGAGGGATATAATTTTGTAGTACAGGATAATGTTATGAACATATTCCTAGATCAAAAGTTGATTGCATCAGGCTCGTTACATAATGGCATATTCATTCTAAATCAGAATACAGTCCTCAATATACAAAACACGCACAAGAAGAAAAGTTCAGATATGAACGAATCCTACTTGTGGCATTGTAGACTTGGTCATATCAATGCGACACGACTGGCTAAGTTACATAGAGATGGTTATTTGAATCCGTTCGAATTATCATCTTATGATACTTTCCATTCATGTCTCAAAGGAAAAATGACCAAAGCTCCGTTTAGTGGACACGGAGAAAGAGTTACCGAACTCTCAGGACTGATACATAGTGATGTATGCGGTCCCATGTCTACGCATGCCAGGAACGGTTCATCCTACTTCATTACATTCACTGACGATCTCTCTAGATTCGGACATGTGTTCCTGATGAAACACAAGTCTAAAGCTTTTGAGAAATTCAGAGATTATAAGCACGAAGTAGAGAATCAAACGGGCAAAAGTATTAAGATTCTTCGATCTGATCGAGGAGGTGAATACTTAAGTAATGAGTTTCGAGATTATCTAAAAGAGAATGGGATTCTCTCTCAGCTTACTCCTCCTTATACACCACAGCACAATGGTGTATCGGAGCGGAGGAATCGCACCCTATTAGATATGGTGCGCTCTATGATGAGCACTGCTGAGTTACCTATCTCCTTTTGGGGTTATGCGTTGGAAACAGCCACATATCTATTGAATAGAGTTCCAACTAAATCGGTGCCTACCACTCCATATGAGATATGGAATGGAAAGAGACCATCTCTTAAACGAGTTAAGATATGGGGTTGTCCGGCCTATGTTAAAAAGAAAAATCCGGACAAACTCGAGGCAAGATCAGGTATATGTAAGTTTGTAGGATATCCAAAAGATTCTTATGGGTATATATTCTATTACGCTGAGGAACAAAAAGTGTTTGTTTCTCAATATGCCACCTTTTTAGAAAAGGAATTTCTTGAAAAAGAAATTAGTGGCAAAGAGGTAGAGCTGGAAGAGGTTCCAGCACCACAGACTACAACTGATGATTTATTGGAACCAGAGGATTCAGTAGTACCCGACGAACCCCAGCCTCTCCGCCGATCTAGTAGGGTTTCTCGTCCACCTGAGAGATACTACGGTTTTCTCATTGATGGTGGAAGCGAGGATTGCATCATGGATGATGATGAACCGACTAGTTTCGAACAGGCCATCACGAGTAGTGACTCTGTGAAATGGCTGGATGCAATGCGATCTGAGATGGAATCCATGTACACCAATAAAGTATGGATTTTAGAAAATGCTCCTGAAGGGGTAAAACCCATTGGGAGCAAGTGGATTTTTAAAAAGAAATTTGGTGTAGATGGAAAAGTTGAGACTTGTAGCAAAGGGTTTTCGTCAACGTCCAGGTGTGGATTATGACGAAACCTTTTCTCCAGTGGCTATGCTTAAGTCCATCCGGATCTTACTTGTCATTGCTGCATACCATGACTACGAAATCTGGCAAATGGATGTTAAGACCGCCTTTCTAAACGGTGATTTAGAAGAGTGCGTGTACATGACTCAGCCAGAGGGCTTCGTAGATAGTGGGAGCAGCGGAAAGGTGTGCAAGCTGCTTAAATCCATTTATGGGTTAAAGCAAGCATCGCGGAGTTGGAACATCTGTTTTGATGTTGTAGTCAAAGAGTTTGACTTCATCAAAAATATAGATGAACCTTGTATCTATAAGAAGGTAGCAGAGGGTAAGGTTGTCTTCCTCGTATTGTACGTGGATGACATACTCTTGATAGGAAATGATATTCCTATGCTGCAATCAGTCAAGCTCTTCTTATCACAGAGATTCTCAATGAAAGATCTAGGTGATGCCTCCTGCATATTGGGAATCATGATCTATAGAGATAGATCTAAACGGATACTGGGATTGTCCCAATCCAGGTACATTGACACCATACTAAAGAGGTTTAGTATGGAAGAATCCAAGCGTGGGAACCAACCCACGATCTCTGGACTCACTCTCTCCAAAGAGATGTCTCCCAAGACTGATTTGGAGAGAGCTCGCATGCAAGGGATACCCTATGCTTCGGCAGTAGGCTCTATCATGTATGCGATGCTATGTACCAGACCCGATGTAGCATACTCACTAAGTGTAGTGAGTCGGTATCAAGCAGATCCAGGAGAGAGTCATTGGACAGCAGTGAAGAACATTCTCAAGTACTTACGAAGGACTAAGGAGATGTTCTTGGTGTATGGTAACGGAGAACTCCAGGTGGAGTCCTTTACCGATTCCAGCTTCCAAAGTGATAAGGACGACTCTAAGTCGCATTCGGGTTTTGTCTTTACCCTCAATGGAGGGGCGGTATGTTGGAAGAGTTCCAAACAGGATACCGTTGCAGACTCAACGATGGAGGCTGAATACATCGCTGCCAACGATGCTGCCAAAGAGGCTGTCTGGATCAAGAAGTTCATTAGTGAACTTGGTGTGGTTCCATCCATTGAGCATCCAATACCTCTGTATTGCGATAACAATGGAGCTGTGGCTTTGGCCAAGGAACCCAGGTCCCATCAGAAGTCCAGACATATTCTGAGGCGGTATCACCTGATCAGGGAGATAGTTGATCGCCGGGAGATCGAGGTCAGGAGAGTAGATACGAAGGACAACACTGCGGATCCATTCACGAAGGCTATTCCCCAGATACAGTTTGAGAGATTATTCGGGATGCTAGGTATGCGATACTACAGCAGCTGGCCTTAGTGCAAGTGGGAGATTGTTAGTTATGTATATGCCCTAGAGGCCATTGTTGTATATATGATGTATATTATAATGGATGCTTGGTTATATATAGAGATGACTTTCTTGCTCGTCATGATAGTATGCTATTTGGTTTCACTTTATCTTAACATGTTGACTTGTATTGGTTTTCTATTTTACTCTCACATGTTGATAAAGCCCTTAGGACATGTACTCGACTACTGGGACTATGATGAGATCATACTAGTGGGGCCGCGGTAGTCGATGAGTACATCCTATAACTGTTCCTAGTCGAGGGTATATCGAGACAGGGCATCGATACACCAGAGTAGACTAGCGTATACGCATCTTGACCCATATGATGGGCGATGGATGATCCCATATCCATCGGTGTTAGACATCATAGATGGTGTACGGGTGCTCAGTGGAGACTGGGTACACTGGACGGACTCGCCGAGAACTCCCAGATGGTGATATACCACACGTCAGATGGCAGTTCTCCGGTGACACAGGTACAGGGTAGTCTGAAGACCCGAGATCGTCATAGAGTCTTGTGTGATTCCCACTGTGCTTTGATTTCCACCTTACCACGTCCAAGAGGGCGTGCAAAACGGTGGCTTTTGGGTACAGTCCCGAATCACATGGAGGCAATGAGCGATAGGAGGGGATTCGTCTCTCCCGGTATAGGGAGTTGATGTTATACTGTGTTCGATTGGCTATAACTGGAAGTCCCTGGCCAGGGCTGATATAGAGATTTACTGGTAAGTGTTACTAGTAGTTTCTCGACCCGTTATGAGCCACACATCGACACGACTTATCGGTTACTGGGGTCTGACGTATACCACCCCTAGACTTGATATGCGACATATCAGACGAACAGACCGGACTGTACGGGAGTGTTACTGGTTGGATTCATAGGAGAACGCACAGGCTAGCTTGTTGATCTTCTGATTGCTCAATACCTGGGTGGCTGTTACGTTTAGCTGACCGCTTGCAGCTTGTGGGTGTTTGATATGATCATCACCTGCTACCGGCGTATTGACGATTCTTTAGAGTCCTACACAGAGGTTTCTTGGCTCAGGCGAAACGGAGTAGTGGCACATATGTGATATGCACAGGAGCGAGAATAATGCGATATGGGATACCGTATTATATTCTCGCGATATTTAGATATGAACCGGGACATCGGATCAAGTGTTGATTCGATGAATCGGTACATGATATATTAGTCGGTTATATTCGATATAGCCGGATCGTCGGATCAAGTGTTGATTCGATGATTTAATATATAATAATATATATGATATATTATTATATTAACTAATATTGGCTTGCTTTATTATTTCATTTTCTCACTGGATGATACATTGATATATATGCGATATATGTTAATTGTATTATTTTCTTTTGTTGCAAATATATAATATATATGTGATATATATTATTGTGACATGATATGATTAATTGTTAAACATGTTTAAGGATGATTAATTGAGGTTAAGGTTTGATTAGGGTTGGATGCTTCAAGTTCCTTCTAGAAGCTTTCTTCTTTTGTCATTCTTAAGATATTTAGAATGACACATTCTTTTAACCTAACCAAACCCTAACCCTAGTTGTTTCTCTACACATTCTCATCCACTCATCCTTGACCATGGTTTACAATTCAATCATATGATTATATTCTATTCATCACAAAAGCAAAATGATTATTCATTTTCCATCATCTTCTTCTTCTCTCTTGAAGAAAGCTTGCTAGTTTTTCTTTTAGTGATGAAATAAAATGAGAAAATGATTTAAAAAGAAAGCAAAATTACTATTCTCTCATCCTCATCTCATCTAGCCCATGGGATTAGTGTGTTCTTCTCTTTTGAGTGAGAAAGCTTGAGTCGTAGCAACTTCAAGGTAGATCATCAGAGATTTGGAATACTTCGAGCTAGCATGGATCGTTCGAGTCGTGGAGCCTCTCATGAGTCCGGGAGATCGTGGATCGCGGCAAAGGGACTTCTACTCGGAGCTTGTGAAGTGAAGGAGCGGACTACAAAGGTTGTAATCCCTCACACTTAGATAAAAGTTATCTTCTTGCATGTTAAACCCTAATAATCTAGCAAAGATCCCGGCTTTGGGTTGTTCGGCACGTCTAAAATTTAATCCGGGCATGTTTGATGCCTCATGAACCTTCACAAGAGTGCCTAGGAACCCAACACTTTTACTTTTTTTTATATACATATTCTTTTACCAGCCCTTGCATTATATAGACAAAATTTTTAAATGGCTAGTATTAATTTCTGGACTAACCCAATCTTTTAACTTGTATATGTTGTAATTAGTCTTAGGTTTTTTCTTCTTCTTTGAATAAAATTCTCACCCTGATGTCTATGTCTAGCTATCGGAGATGGGGAAAACGATGAGGACATCGAAAAACTCAGGTTTGGGGGTGAGCACTGCGTTTATTTTGCTGCATCATGTGTATATTCTGCATTGCATGCATATTAAAAAACCTTTAAAAATTGAAAATTATCTTTAAAAACTTTTTCGTCATATTAGCTAGCGGGGAAACTTAGACTCGAAATCTGATGGCTCGGTTGATATGATAGAAGCAACTAAATCCTTTTCGAGGGATTGAAAACCCGAAAGATAACCCTCCTTTGAATTTAACCGTGGCTAATATACGTCTTTTATATCACTTTACACGTGTCATGATTTCTTGAGAATTAGATGAACATCTGACATGTCTTCAAACTTTTTGAAAATTGACAAACATTTTTAGGACCAAACAGGTTTGTTCTAAGTTAATTAATATCAAGAAGAGTTCACAAAGTGAAGTAGATATGAAGGATATTATTGATCTTTTAATAGAATCTATAAGTCTGAAAAATAACTCATCTGGAACTTTGTTGGAGTGATTACACACCTTATCCACATGAACACGTCTTCTGGATTTAAAAAGAAAAGATGGCGATATCTCCGTTTACACTGCCTTCAGAATATTTTAAACGAAAACAAAATGAGTCTTTTGTTTTGTGGCCTTGGTAACTTGGATAATTAAGTCCTTGGGGTGTTTCCACTCCTAATGCACTAAAACCATCCGGTTTGCGAGTCATTGATCCAAAGCTCGCTAAGTTTCCAATCGCCAAATAAAACATGCTATGCAAGTGTTCTCTCGGAGTTAATAGTCCTCACGGTTCTTTGTGGGAGAATAATCTTGGGGGAGACGATTTTTCAATTATAAGCAGTTTTTAGTGGAGATATGAAGGTTTATATTTATTAAGATGTTTTACACAATCACGAAGGATGTGTATGAACAAAAACAGGTGAAAGGATAAGACTTAGGCTCTCTGTTAAAAATAATATAAATTTTGACTTGAAACCTAACTGGAGAGCGAAACTTGAGAAAATCTTAAATCCTTTCAAACTCGTGTGATCCCTTTGAAGTCTATCATGGTCTGTATTTATGACATGATGACCCTAATCATGTTCTTAAAAACTTGTCAACACTATTCGCACAACAACGAAATGACATGTATAAAATCAGGTTAAATAAATTGTGAGGAGTGAAAAATAGAGTTGGACATTTTCTAACTAGGATGATAGAACTTCTAGCTTTGATCCTTAACCGTAAAATTAGAATCAACGGTTTCCGCACGACACTACCTTGGCTGGATTTTGTGGGTGCAATCCGCTGAAAACCCTCTGGAGACAACACTCCTCCTACTAGGGACACCTAGTGGTTTAACGACTTGTTGCACATGCTCAGTGCAATTGTGTTCCATGCAAAAGTGTGGCTAGGATTTTTGTTTTGCTCGAGACGAGCAAAAGATAAGTTTGAGGGTATTTGTTCATCACAGAAAACTGCATTTTAATACCGTTATTCATTATCTATTTTGTTATTTATCGGTACTATTAACCAGTGTCTGCTCAGTAAATACAGATAACAGGTATTCATGACAAAACAATGGAAAACATACTCAAAGTCACAGATATAATATTTGTGAGCCGACAATGCAATCAGAACAGAGAACCGATCGATATCCAAAGAGCTCTTTTACAAATAAGCTTGTGTACACAATTTTGGTCCAACACATTACATGTGTGAAAATAGCTTTTTGCAACATAGACCAAGGTGGGGATGCCTTTTGCACGAGTGGGCACATACAAATAATGAATTGTGCCAGCGGTAGCACAAGTGGGTGTGAAAGCAAAAAGTATTGATGTAATATAAAGCAACTAGTTTCCCTCTAAATCTTCTGAGCACAAACCAGGATTAAATAGAGAAATCAACCAACACCAGAGAGATTATGGAGAGAACTTGAGATCACCACACCAAGACGGACCCCACACCTCACTACAAAACCGGCGAGACCCCTTTAAAAACCGGCACCACCGGGCCCCCTAGCTCCATTTGTCCCAATTTTTCTTCTGTCACTTTATAGGCATTACATCATCCCATTTATATTATTTGTTTATTCTATTTTGATGTCTATAAATAACAGAACAGATTTAGAGAGAGGGGATGCACATATTCCATAATTTTGTTTTAGTTTTTGGTTTAGCTTGAGAGTTATGTGAGCTTAACTTGGTTTTCTTCTTCTTCTTTCCTTTTAGAGCATTCTTTTGAGAGTTTCATTATGGATGTTGAACAAGTAACCAACATATTGTATCTCAACTCATCCAAGTGTTAATATAATTTTCTTTGCTTGGTTTATTTCTTTGTTCTTTTGTTGTTAGTTTTCCTTTTATCAAGCTTGTGTAATATCTCTTGGTTGTCGAAATGGCGAGGAGGTGAGATGAAAGGCTTTGCCGTCCTCCTCCTCTTGTTAATGTTTAAAAAGCTCAATTTGTGATTCTAACTTAAAGAATATTTTATGTTATTATGTGATATGGTATTTTGAAACCATGGTTACTTGGTAACCTCTTCATATACCATATTCACTCATTCTCTCCATTTTTCAATGTTAAAGTTAAAATCAATTTGGTATTAAGTTTGCTAAATTTAGATATGGTATTTTCTGATCAAGTGGCTTGAAAAACCCCTCAGTTTCATATACCCTATACTATCACAAACACTTAGCAATGTTAACACTAAAACTATTTGCTTTTACTAGTTAATTTGTGTTTATGATGTTGCGGTATACTTGCTAACCCTTGTGCTTAGTGTTGATACCTCAAGCTTAGACTTATAAACGGTAAGGGAACAAAATGGTCTCATTTCGTGTTTTGTGTCGAATATCAGTATTTTGATGATTTGTGTTTCGCAACCGTCTTGACAAGTTATGCTTCATGCTGGGATCGATACAAGGACGGACAAATCATGATCAAGGGAGCATCGAAAGAATCGCCGCGATTCAACCATCCGAGCCATAGCCACGACCACTTTTTCTTTAACTTATTTTCTTGTTTTAGTATTTTCTTTATTTTTGTTACAAACCAAACCATATTCTTTGTTCTCGAACCTTAAGCGAAAAAACCTAATCTCCAATTCCCTACGGATTGACTCGTACTTGCCAGCTCGCTACAACGCGTCGTGTACTTGCGGTTTATAAATTTTAAAATGAGGCCGAGCTCGCGTGCGCAACTATTTGTCAAATCGATCTCATTTTCAAGACACGCATGTTTGCGCGTGCGCGTGAGGCCCCAATAGTGACCAAGATTTGGGAGTGGTTGAGATGGAAGCCTTCCTTTCTCTCGCTCGCTTAAAGCCGTGTTCAGTTGTGCAATCTGGGCTTCGATAGTCTTGATGCTTTGCACGTGTGCAGCGGTGTGTTTCACCAGAGACTGAATAGAAGACTGGATGTTGGTGGTGGATTGGGTTGATTGCTTTACAAAAACCTCTAGACTCCGTTCTAGTGAGGAAACCTTATCGTTATTTGACGAAATAAAATTGTTTTGAGAAAAAGAATTGTTGTAGGGTGCAAAGTTGTTCGTCGGATTCTGAAAAGGTTGGGGTTGGAAAGGCTCCAGAAATTGTTGTTGATCTTGTTGTTGAGGAGGAGGAGGCCTCTGGAAGTTGTTCTGACCATAGAATTGATACTGGTTCTGATTACAGGCGAAATTGGGATGGTTCCTCCAACTGGGATTGTATGTGGAAGAGTATGTATCATTTCTTGGTCTTTTTGAAATGCAGCATTAACCTGATCCTTTCCTTGAGATGGTGGATTGTAAGTACACTCTTCGGTCAAATGAGATGGATCCGAACAACAAGCTCTAATGGTACGAGGGGGAAGAACAGGGGAAGGAGAAGGAGATGAGAATTTGCTCTCAATTGCTTCCAGTTTCCGCGTGATTGCAGCTATCTCAGCCTTCATTGCAATTGAGATATCGAGTTGATGAACTCATGTCCTAGAGAGACCTTAAGAAGAAGAAGTTGAGGTGTTCGGTCGGGTGCTCCCCTACTACAGCGTTTGTTCTGCAAGATCGTCAAAGAATTGCCAAGCCTCCTCGTCAAATTTGGACAGGAAGTGGCCCTGACATATGGTCTCCATCAACTGTCTGGTTGCTGGATTCAGGCTCTCGTATAGAGTTTGGCAAAGTTGTCATTTTTCTATATCGCGATGAGGATACTGAACAAGGAGGTCCTTATACCGGTCAAATCACTTCCAAAAATGTTCGATTGGAAGCTGGGTGAATTGATTTATCTCGTTTCGGATCCATGCGGTCTTATGATTCGGGTAGAATTTCTTCAGAAACGTTTTTACAAACTCGTCCTAACTGGTTATCGAATTAGATGTGGTGCTATACAACCACTTTTCAGCATGGTCACACAAGGTGAAAAGAATAACTCGTAGCCGTATAGCATCATCAAACAGTTGGGTTGTCTTCATCATCGCACATACGTTCTGGAATTTATTGATGAAGATGTTAGCATCTTCGGATTCAAGCCCGTGAAATTTTGGCAGCATGTTGATGAAGTGGGGATTAATTTCGAAATTATTCCCATTGGCCGGTGGAAGAGAAAGACAAGTAGGGAGTGCAGCGCGGGTAGGATAGAAACGATCCTGGAGCACAATTCGTTGTGGCGTTGCTGGATGTGGTTGCGGGTTATTCGCACCAAGTGAAGGTGGAATTATTCCCGGGGGAGGTAAAGTGATGTTAGGAGGAAAACCTGACATCTCGTAAGAAGAATTTGGTGACGGTGAAAATGAAGGTGAAGATGTATGAACAGAATCGCGGTCAATGTCGGAGTTGGCCGGCAAAAGTAAGGGTGAAAGAGGCGTGGAAGGAGTTTCGACGTCGGAGTCGATCGCGTAGTCGGTAGCGACTAACGTAATGCGGACTAGGTGGGAACTAGTATCCTAAGTCCAACCGGACATACACTAAACGAGTTTAGTGTAGTCAAAGCGTAGAATGTGAGGGTAAGAAAACGTCAATGGAGAAAAGTCGGTGATAGGTAGGTGAAATAGAAATTTGGCGACAAATGGCAAGTTTTTAGAAATGTTTTTTGTTCTTTTTAGAGAGAGTTTTTCAAAATATATATACGGATTTATGGACACAACTTCAAACAATCACAGTCACAACATGCACAATCACACCAAGAGCTATGGTCTTCAAAGTCCACTAGACTGCTCGTAACTGTTCCAAAGTGACAAGTTGTGAGATAACCCTCAAATCGTCTCTTCAATGCCGATTGTGGCTAGGTAAACACAAGTGAGGTAAGGAGGGTTCTGCTCACAAATCACCGTGAGACGGGCCTTTTAAAATTATCTCCTCACTTGTCTAGCCTAGGCACCACAAAATCAAGTTTAGATAAACGACCCAATGCCCACAACCTTCCTCTGTTCTATTGAGCACGACAAGTCCTTAGTTGGTTGAGTTTAGATATTTTCTAATTAAGCTCAAGGGTAATACGTATGCTTTTAGTGATTTTTGGGGTCTTAGGAAGGGTGATGAAATTCCCACCCAATCTGAATTGGTGTTATAACCCCTTAAAATCCGTATTATTTATGCAAAACGATAAGAAACAAAAATCTAAAACACTTGCAAAAATTTTATTTGGCGGCGACGCAAAGAATCCTGTACAAAAACAGTCTTATTGGAGAGGGGAAGAGAGTTTGCGTAAAGAATACTGCAGAAAAAATAGTTCAGTGGAGTTCAGAGGGGGCAGATAGAAGAATGGAATACACATAAATGATTTTGGGCTCTGATGTGACAGGTTGACCGCGGTTCCACGGTCAAACCAATACTTTCATCGCGGTTCCGCGGTGTATTAGACGATTTGGATCTTCCAATTTCTTCCCTGTGCTAAAGTTGATCTTCTCTTCTGGGTTAAAGTCTCTGAATCTTGAATTAGTCACTAAATTTTCTCCAGAATTTGTATGGTTAGCCGCGGTTTCGTCTTGATCCTCCACGGTGTAGCCGCGAGATATGGGTCTAACTCCCCACGACTTTGGCACTGAACTTGATCTTCTCTCAATTCTGCACACTTGTACAAAAAGAATCAAAAATAACAAGATGATTTTTATAGTTTATATATATATATATATATATTCACAAATTAACCCAAAACGACACAAAGAAATAGACTACCATCTCTCCGGCAATGACACCATTTGATTAAGAGATTTTTAGTATGCTAGTTTTAACTACCGCAATCAAGACGGTTTCGCTTGGTAGCCAGCCGAATGAGTACGGGTCGGTCCACGGAGAGATGGGAATCTTTTCCTAGTGTTTTAACGAGTTAAGTCCAAATTGTCCAGGTTTGTTCAAGATTAACTATGCGCTAAATATGTATGGTAAAAGAGCTTGTTAGGGTTTGGATTAGGTTAGTTTGAGTTAGGAGTTCGCTCACTTCTTTCGTTTTCCACTCATAATATCGATGTTACGATAATCGGAAACAACGGGGATTAGCACGACTAGGAAGAAAACATGTGAGTATAAGCTAGGCTTTCCAACGCTTAGTTCCTTCCTTTTGGTCCTTGTCCGTCCGTTCTTGGCTTTTAGCCATAACCTTCAGTCAATTCAACCACAACCGGTCCCACCGCTATCATGTAGGATATGGTGCCGTAGGGAGCGGATTGTGGTTACCTTGACCGGAGTTCGAATCAAGATGTCGGGCAAAAAAAAGAGTGAGAGAGATTTCTTTCTCTCAAACTTTCCATATCCTACCCTAATAAGTGAGAAACTACTCACCCATTATAAAAGAAAAAGAAAAATAAAACATACAAAGAAGATGAAAGAAATGAGATAGAAAATTACAACTAGCTATTTGGGACCTCACTTAGGTAAGGATCACACTTAAGGATCATGGTTGCAAGGATAAAAGTAAAGAGAAGAAGAACAAACAAACAAATAAACAAACAAACAACTACTTAACAAAGAGAATTACAAGCAACAAATATAAGAACTAAATTATAAGACGTGCATATGAAAAGAACTTTTCTTTATTCATCATTCACTCAAAAGCTCATTACAATGTTAATGGAGGAAAGATGGAGAATGAAAAGAAGTTACAAACTAAACTAGTCTAATATTAACAAAAGAATAAGAATCCTCAATTGGCTTGAAACTGAGCTATTTATAGGCAAATAGATAAAACCCTAGGGCCAAAATCTAAGCCCTTACACAATTACAAAACTACCCTAAAAGTATCTCCTGACTCCGAGTTGACTCGGCCGCGGAACCACCGCATAAATGTTATATTGGTCGCGGTTCCGCGGTCGTTTGGAGGGTTTGATGTCTCGTTTTTCTGGGGCTCTCTCGTGTTGCATTGTTCTTCTGTTTTACAGGTACCAATTTGCAAAATGGTTACAAAATATTTTCAGATTTTCAACAGTCCAAAATGACTTCACTTTTAATTCATTTGACTTTTATCTCCCTCGAGCTCCGCACACCCATTGAATCTTGTACTGCCCCTCTCGGGATTTGTGCTTGTCCGAGACACGAATGAACATTGTTTTTCGTCTTGTCTCTTGAACTGGTAAGCGGCACTGGACAGATGCGGATGACCGGAACCTGACTTTTATCTGTTTGTGACAGATGTTCTAGATTTTGGCATAACCGTGGATATTTTGTATGATTTGCATTATTTTGTCCTGGGAACCTATAACCTGTAAATATGTAGTAACATGGATCAAAAGCACCTGCTTATAAACAAACGAGCAAAATAATGGGTGGTATTAAATGCATTATTCTGGTATAAACAATGGACGGCAGGATTTGTGTCTTTTTCATAGATGATTGACATTTGATAATTTCCACCCTAATGTTACAATTTAAATTTAAGGAAAGGCATGTGGTGCATCATTGTCTCCAGCAAGCCTGAGACAACTGACACGAGAAGATACCACTCAAACCAATCTGCAAGCTAAACGCATAACTTAGACTAGTCTTTTGATTTTCTAGGGTATTTATGTAAAAAGTCATTTTAAAAATTCTTAAGGGTTTTTAATTCGTCTTGGAGTCTCGAATATGTTTTTACCAAGTTTATTAAAATGTCAAAAAAATGTATTATATATTTTGTTAGTATTTTCGTGATAAGACTTAGTTTTAAAAGATTATGATATTTTAATGAAAACTACCACTTTTAGAAACTTGATAGTATTTTGGTGTAACTTTAATATTTCATTTAAAAATATATTTTTCATAAAAAAAATACGTATTTACGATTTATGTAATTTTTCAATGATTTAATTTGTTTTAAAAATCGTATTTTTATTTCTTTCGAGACCGAATTCTCCGTGAGGAGTTCTGCATCTCGCTCTACTATCCAAAAGACGTGTGATAAGCCATACCATTCACAAATGGGTCCCCTAACGAGAGTTGTAGAGACGTAATTGCAAAGGTTTTCAAAATAACGATTAAAATGTATTTTTATAAAGCAAGGGTATTTTCTTAAAAATTGTTATATTTTTAGAATAAATATGTAATCAAGATATCGTGCTATGAAATCATTGTGTATGTGAGTGGGGTAGGTCATAACCCCATGAGTTTTCTAGGGTATAGGTCAAATAGCGACAAAAGGATGCATGCGAAATTTATGGTAGTTTTGCGTAAAAGTTCAATACACGGTTTATTTACATGAAATTCTAAACACTTCAAAGGGTAATTAGATGATCATCGTTTTGTTGTTAACAAGATTAGGGTAATTCAATTAGCATAGCAAGTGTGATAAATTATTTAAAAGAAAGTTTTTTAAAAGCTAACTCCACTTTTGCCAAAATCGTTTTAAAGGTGTTGCAGATGAAACGAATCAAGAGAGAGGAGGGAAAAGAGAAGGGACTTAGGAATTAAGATGTAGGAGAGGAAAGAGAAGGCCGATAAGGATGGAGACTTACTCACGTTGTGAATTGGTATGACAGCCAATTCCCCGCCAGGTAGGTGTTGGAGGATTTGTTAGCGTAGAAAGAAAATTCGGTTGGGCGAAGCTTCAACGTTCAATGAGATGAAGTTTAGTTGTTGAGAGATGATTGGTTGACTTAGAATCTTCGTAGATAAAGGGAAAGGAAGACGAGGCCTACGATACATGGAGGAAGACACGCTTGAGGGTTTGAGAGAGATTGTCTTCACTTTGGACTTGAAGGAACTTCTGAAATGATTTTTTTAGAGAATTTTAGAGAAGATGAGTATGGGACAACCATGGTTTATATAGGAGATCGAGAAGGGAGTATGGTGAAATAAAATGAATTGAAATTGGGTATTAAAATGTATTAAAAAGCGGGTTAATGGAGAAATGAAGAGACTGCAATTTTCTGGTTAAAAACATGGGTTTTAGTATATTAAAATGGGTTGAGGGGATTCGAAGGGATACACGTACAAAAGATGGAGGCCATCGTGGTCAGTGGGGCCGCTAATGTCGGCCAAAGCTCGGCCCTAGTTTGGCTTCTTGCCCCGGTGTTCGTGCCCTGTTCTCTAGTCCCTTCGTTTGGTCCATTTGCATCATATTGCTTTAAGGAATAGAATGAGATTCAAAGGAATTGAAAGGCAATGAATGTAAAAGTTTTCGGATTTCATCTTTCTTATATCATATTGCTTACGACTTCATGTAGAATAGACTTGCATGGACCACCAATAAAACCTGTCACACTCCATTTCCCAAAAAGAAGGAAACAGGCACGTGACAAGCCCACGACGTATTTATTCTAAGAAGATCATTTCTCGCAAGAAATACACTAAGCGTTTATGAGCAATATAACATACAATTAAATTTGACAAGTGAAATCAAACTTCAACAACTTTATTTACATTCAACATCCACATAGTTTTGATAGAAGATAACTGAAAATAAAAGTGCAACGAAAGTGCCTAAACAGTGGCATACAGAATGAAAAGAGATAACTACTGAAGGACTAGTAATCGACCTGTGCTTCAAACTGTGAGTAGTCCTCTGAAGTCGGTTCCACCTCCTTAGTTTCTAAATTATCTGACGAACATTTCTAGAAAGAAAAAAGATGGGTGGAATGCCCATCAGTGATCTTTTGCTCGGTAAGTCCTCAAGAAGGATGGGTAATGTCTATAAATGAAATGAAAGATTTAATATGATATAGTATAGATGGAATGGAACATAGCAATGTTAATCGAAACTATATAAGCATGGAAATGTAATATGAGTATAACAAACAAGTATAGCTTGTCCGTGTATTGAAGATATCGTGAACATGAAGTATATTGTCAATGTGTCCTACAGAGGTCACTAAAAAGTAATCTAACTAACATGAGTTTAAGTGTGAATGGCAACCGATCTCCAGAGTATTCTCAATCTCAAGGGTAGGGCCCCAGGAGCAAGGAAACTTAGGCCCGAGTAGTGAGTTCATGATGTATCATTTCAACCCGGTACCATAACGACGTTAATTGTACCGTTTCATCTCGGTACCTCAGCGACGTGATGAGACTCATAAGATTCCGTTGAATTCATACTCAAACCACCCCAACACCCCGTGTATTCTAGATTACAATTAAATTTACTTGTCTTGCTCAAATCCATGAATACATCAAGTTGCAAGTTTGAGTTCATATCAAGATCAAGTGTTTGTGTTAAGTGTTCCTATATTCATGTCAAGTTGTATTCATGGTTTGAGTCAAGTCAGATCAAGAGTATATATATTGGGTTCAGGTATTCATATTGAATTCGTTTATTCATGTCAAATTCATGTCAAGTTATATTCATGGTTCAGTCAACTTATTCACACCAGAATATTGCATTTTAATACCACTCATTTATTATCTATTTTTTGTATATATCGGTACTATTAACCGGTGTTTGCTCAGTAATACAGATTATAGGTATCCGTGACAAAACACTAGAAATACATCCAGAATCACGGATATATCATTTATGAACTGACACTGCAACCAGAACCGGAAACCGACTGATATCCCAAGAGTTATTTTGCAAACAAGTGTGTGCACAACATTTTGGTCCAACACATAACATGTGTACACACTAACTCTTGGGGCTTGGACCATGGACCTAGGGGGCAGCCAAGGCATGATGGCTAGAGCCAGTGGACATGAGAAGTGATGTGCATTTATTGCATAAAGTGTTAATGTGATTCATATCTACTTGTTTCCCTCCAAAACCTTGGTGCAAACCAAGCCTAATTTGAGAAAATAAACAACACCAGTGTGATATTGGGGTCAACACAAGACCACACTACAAGTACGAGCCCCATCCCTCGGAATTGACCCGAGCACATGCCTGTTTGGTCCGAGCTCGCCGGCCCTATTTCCCCCAAATGCTTCCATCTTTCTGTGGGGCCCTCCTTGCTGCCACGTAGCCCTATTTTTATTGTTTATTTTCTTTTCTTTTGTGCCTATATATAGCAGGCAGTGGGAAAGGGTTCAAGGGTCTCACTTTGTCCAAGTTTTGCCATACATTTTGTAACTCTTTTTGTTTCTTTAGTTCTTGTACAAAGCTTCCCCTTGAGTTCTTAACCTTCTCTTGATCTTGCAAGCTCTTGATTGAGCTTGCAAGTTTAAGGGTTGGTTATTGATTTCAAGGGTTGTATCATTCTTAAAGTTTAATAAAGTTCTCTTTTATGTCTTCATTCACCATGAGTTCTTTGCCTCTTCTTGATCTTGCAAGCTCTTAATTGAGCTTGCAAGTTTAAGATTAGGTTATTGAACCCATGTCTTGTCTTGTGTTCTAATGGTTCTTAGTATTTCTTACTTGCTCTTTTTACTTACTTGCATTTTCATTCTTGTCTTTTATTACTTGCAATTTATTACTATGTCATTTACATTCTTGTAATGCATTTCTTTTCTTTGTTTATCTTCTCTTTTGTTCTTTCTCTTTTGGTTTGTTATTGTGAGATATTGTGAATATTGTTTTTAGGAAAAGAGAATGATATTGTAAGTTAAGGTTTCGTTTCTCATATCCTTTTCCCGTATTTTCCATTTAAAACTCCGCCCAATCCTTACGCAAGCGCTCCGTCAGGCACCCTACCCTACCAAGGTAACGGTAATTCCTAACCGTGACCGGTTGCGTTCGGATTGGCCGGAGGCAAAAGCAAGAGACAAGAACGGACAGACAAGGGTCAATAAGCCGGATTCTATGTATACCGTGCTTAAGCACCCTAATCCACGTTGTTGCCGATTGCTCTAACTTCATTGGTTGAGTTCGGCTCAAAGGACTTGAATACGGAATCCCTTAACTTACATTATCCTATTTTATCCTAACAAGCGTTTACTTTGCATATATACACATAGGTTAGATACGAACTTTCCGCCCACGCGCATTAACTCGTGAGAACAAGAACATAAAACGCTCAGTCTCCCTGTGGATCGACCCGTGCTCATCGCGGCTAGCTGCAAAGCGACACCGTCCTAATCGCGGTTAAACTTTAGAACTTAAAAACTCGACACGCCGAAAGCGTGCGATCAAATGGCGTCGTTGCCAAGGAGACGGTAACGCTTTACTTCTTGTTATTTCGGGTTAATCATTGTACATCTCACTTATACATCTAACGCTATTTTCAAAAACAACTAAAAATTTCAAAAAACCAAACAAAAACTAACATTTGCTAACACTTTTTGTTCTGTGGAATTTGAGCTGCTTGCACTCTGGCTCTGAACTAAAAAACCAAAAAATACCAGTGTGACATTAGTATAACAGTGTGAACCGAGAAGAAGTTTGGAGCCCTATCTCTAAGGAAGAGCCGACGACATCATCACCAAATCCGGCGACGCTGACCCCTTCATCTCCATCTGCCTCCAAAATTTCTTCTGTGCTCCAGTGTTCTGTTTCTGTCCAATTTTTATTGTTTGTTTTTTATAATTTTTAGTGTGCAGGTATTTTGGCATTCGTATCGCTTTTTCGCACTAAATTGCGTTTTTCCCGACATTTTAGATTTTTACGGATTTGCGAACTGCGATTGTGGGGAGCAAAGTGTACATTCAAGGCTAAGGTGATTATGAAGTATGGTGCCAAAGATCCGGGTAGTTTGACCCGCGCAAGCGAACTTTCCAAGCTATTCGGATTTAACTTCAACGCGGGTTTCTTAACCCCAAAACTTATCGGTATGTACTTTACTAACACCTTCTTCTCAAATCCGACGCATCCAATATACTATATCTTTGTAGGATTCTTTGCAAGTTCGCTAGCAAACGCAAAAATTGACTAACCCGTATTTGTTGCAGTGCCAAACTTAAAATAAAAAATGATTGTTTGATTCTTTGAATTATTTTTTATTAAATTGTGCATTGCATCAATTAATACGGACTTAAAGGCAAGCGAACACCACAACATACGGTAAAGGATTTCATCACCTTTTTCGTGGCACACAAATCACGAAACTGTGCATAAACGTTTACCCGCACAAATTTTTAAAAGAAACTAGACTTTAAACCTTAAGGACTTCATACTCACTAGGAGAGGTTAATTGTGTTTAGAACACCGCTTAACGGTATATCGTTCTCAGGGTGTCTAAGAAAGTGTTAACGGCGAAACCGCCAAAAGAGAAAGGGTTATTTAATTAAGGACCTTCGCGAAAGCATCGGAAAACCTCCCCTTATCTCCGCACTTACCTGGCCTCGTGATCAGTATATCTTGAACCCATTTCTCGACACAGTTTTACTTCGACAATCATGTTCTTGAGCAGGTCTAGTTTACCTAGGTGAACCCTAGACCGATTAGGTGCGTGGTGTTTTTGTGTCGTGATTGTTTTTGTCCAGATTCTTTTTGTATATTTCATTCTTCTGTTAATAACTAACTTTAAAAAAAACATTCTTTTCCCCTTCTTTTCTCTTCTTCTTCTTCTTCTCTTCATATCATGGGTACCCCACCTCGAAAAACTCTTGCCGAACTTTGGTACCCACAACCAGACATAACTTCCTACGGTTCTTGCTTTGGCCGAACGTCGAACGATCCATCCATGTCAAAAATTTCTTTGAAAGATCGGATAGACGCGTCTAGGACAACCGATTGGACTCCGCAATCCACTTCGTATCAACCGTTTCAAACACTCACACCTTCTTACATTGATACCCCTTTTGAGAGTCCAGTTGTAACCCCAAGACCCATGTCTATTGCTGAACGTATTAAACAATCTTATAGCCGATCTTTCACTCCTGTCACCACTGCAAATTCTTGGGATCAACAATTCCATTCACCTTCTTATCCAAATGTTGATCCTACCCCTGTCCAACCATTCAATTTCTATTCATCCTACCCCACTTTTGCACCTTCCCTAGACATTACTTCTGAACAGCCTTTTGGGAGTTTTCAGTATCCAAACAACTTTGAATGTTTTACTGAAACCCCTTCACAACCCATGTCTAGTCTGGAACAGTCATTAGAAGACTTCCAGGTAGCGTCATACCAACAGATGATAGATTTGAATGCATCCATGGCCGCCCTCGTACAACCTAGAGACCCGGTAGCTAGTTTCCAACTAACTCCACATTTTCCAATGTATGAAGAGGCAGTAGGACAGGCTGAGAATTTGAGTGATGAGAGTGAGCTGTAAACCCTTCCAAATCAAACCTACCAGTCTCCAATTGAATCGCACAACTCAATTTTTAAATGTCTATCAAGTGTCCCAAAAGATTTATCAATTGAAGATAGAATGTTTAATGAGATGTGTGACTTTGTAGTGTTTGATTTGCCCGATTGTGAAGGGTCCCTTTCGAATGAAACCGCACCCAATCCTGTTGATCTCTACACCTCCACTCTAGAGCCAGAATTGATTAAAATCCATGCTTTTGAGGTGTCTGAGAAAATTGATTTTTACTTGATTGAGGATATTGACGCTGGGAATATTTTGGATGATGAACCCACAGTTTTGGATGAGTTTTTCTCTCCAATTCATCATCCCGAGTCATTAACTGTTTTTCCTGAACTCCATATGCATCTTGATTTTGATGAAATATGCATGGATGAGCTTAACTATGAGGAGAATTTTGAGGATATTTTTTAGGATGAAACAGTTTTACCTGATGAGTCGGATTTTCAAATTCATCATGTCTCTTTCACTGACTGTGTACACCCTCCTGAACCTTTAACTTTGATCCTTTCTCAATCACTTCCCTCCATCTTTTCCATCGTTTTGACCTTACAAGACACCGTATCACGTTCATTTTCAATGTCTGGTTTACCAAGTTTAGTGTACCCATGTTTTCTCACGAATCTTGAAGGATTTGACCCCATCTCTCGACGGGTTAATAAATTAGCACAATCGCTTTTTACACATCGGTCATTACAAATTGTGCTAATTTATTCACTCTATTTTCAACCTCAAGTTCGTACTCCATTTCTTTTTCCCTTCCGCCATTCTTCTTCTCATATACCGGGACCGTTTACCACTTTTATCCCCATATGGTCTCGCGTATTCTCCATTTCTTATCTCTCCGCATTCTTTCACTAACCGTCACACTATCGCGATAGAATTTTTGAATGGTCAGTGCTCACTTTTGGCCTGTGTAAGGCATTGTATAGATTGATACGGTTCTCTTCCCTTCTAATCCTGAACTTCAACGCTTAACAGTGGAAACATTGTTTCACTTAAGTTTGGGGGGATCCTTTTGGTGTATATATTTTTGGTTTTCTTTTTTGTTTTGTATATAATTTTTTTTGGAGCGCCGACAATTTTGACCCTCTTGGTATTGTGTGACAGTGAGGGCACTGTCAAGTTTAAGTTTGGGGGTGTGCTTGGTATGCTTTCTTTCCTTCGCATTCATTTGTATATTTTGCATTTGCATACCTATTTAAAAACCCACAAAAATAAAAAAAAAATTCCAAAAATATAAAAACTTTGTCGTCAAGTTAGCTAATAGGGTAACTTAGATTTTTATTCCTAAAATTTAGTTAATACATTAGAAATAACTAAATCCTAGGCTTAAACCCTAAAAATAACCCTCATTTTGTTTAACTTTGGTAATTATACGTCCTTACAGTTTTTTTTTGAGAAATAGGTAATCTTGAGTTCAGTTCTTTAGTTAAGTCGATATGAAGGGAGAGTATTGAAGCTTTACTGAAGGATAAGTCTGAAAAATAGTTTCTATTCTTGAGTCCAAATTTAGAAAGTATATACCCTACAAACTGCATATACACTCACTTTGAAACTTAGGATAGTAGAGGATACCTAGAAATACTCTTGCCTGAAAACCTGGTATGAAAGAAAAAACGGTATTTAAAGCTAAACACCAAAAGAGTATCATTGAAAAATATATCCGGTCTAGAAAAGAAGAAAAAAAGAGAAAAAGAAAAAATTGAATAAAGTCAAGACCTAGAAACTGCTATTTACGCTTTAAGCTCACACTTTCAGTAATTGGCCGTTAGTGCCTCAAGAAGCATTAATAGTCGCATGAAAGGTGTGTGAGCAACTCCGTCCATCATTTAATGAAAAGAAGTAATATTATGTATTAGGGTAAGGGTACTATAGCTTGAATTGAATTCTTGAGTGTAGGGGTGCAAATACACATACACGTAGAGGTATACAATCGATGTTTGGAGGAAAGATAAAAATGTAGAATAAGACTTATGTTTTCTGTAAAGTTGATAAAAATCCCTGATTTAAGTCCGCACTTTAGGAGGAAAACTCAAGAGATACCAACATCTTTCTAAACTTTTTTGGAACATATAGGATCTGGGGTTAAATAGATTAGAGGCGTGAAACATAAGGGTTGGATATTTCTAGCTTAGAATAATAAAGTTTCTAACGTAGATACTAAATTGTAGGAGTAGAATCGACGTTAACTTATGAAACTAACTTGACGGGATTTTATGGGTGTGATCCGCTGAAAACCCTCAGGAGACAACACTCCTCCTACTAAGGACACCTAGAGCTTTAACATCTTGTTGTACGTGCTCAGTGCAATCGCGTTCCCTGCGAAAGTGAGGCTAGGATTTTGTTTTGCTCGGGACGAGCAAAAGATAAGTTTGGGGGTATTTGTTCAGACCAGAATATTGTATTTTAATACCACTCATTCATTATCTATTTTTTGTATATATCGGTACTATTAACCGGTGTTTGCTCAGTAATACAGATTATAGGTATCCGTGACAAAACACTAGAAATAAATCCAGAATCACGGATATATCATTTGTGAGCTGACACTGCAACCAGAACCGGAAACAGACCGATATCCCAAGAGTTATTTTGCAAACAAGTGTGTGCACAACATTTTGGTCCAACACATAACATTTGTATACACTAACTCTTGGGGCTCGGACCATGTACCTAGGGGGCAGCCATGGCATGATGGCTAGAGCTAGTGGGCATGAGAAGTGATGTGCATTAATTGCATAAAGTGTTGATGTGATTCATATCTACTTGTTTCCCTCCAAAACCTTGGTGCATACCAAGCCTAATTTGTGAAAATAAACAACACCAGTGTGATATTGGAGACAACACAAGACCACACTACAAGTACGAGCCCCATCCCTCGGAATTGACCCGAGCACATGCCTGTTTGGTCCGAGCTCGCCGGCCCTGTCTCCCCCAAATGCTTCCATCTTTCTGTGGGGCCCTCTTTGCTGCCACGTAGCCCTATTTTTATTATTTCTTTTCTTTTCTTTTGTGCCTATATATAGCGGTAGTGGGCAAGGGTTCAAGGGTCTCACTTTGTCCAAGTTTTGCCATACATTTTGTAACTCTTTTTGTTTCTTTAGTTCTGGTACATAGCTTCCCCTTAAGTTCTTAACCTTCTCTTGATCTTGCAACCTCTTGATTGAGCTTGCAAATTTAAGGGTTGGTTATTGATTTCAATGGTTGTATCATTCTTCAATTTAATAAAGTTCTCTTTTATGTCTTCATTCACTATGAGTTTTTTGCCTCTTCTTGATCTTGCAACCTCTTAATTGAGTTTCCAAGTTTAAGATTAGGTTATTGAACCCATGTCTTGTCTTGTGTTCTAATGGTTCTTAGTATTTCTTACTTGCTCTTTTTACTTACTTGCATTTTCATTCTTGTCTTTTATTACTTGCAATTTATTACCATGTCATTTACATTCTTTTAATGCTTTTCTTTTCTTTGTTTATCTTCTCTTTTGTTCTCTCTCTTTTGGTTTGTTATTGTGAGATGTTGTGAATATTGTTGTTAGGAAAAGAGAATGATATTGTAAGTTAAGATTTCGTTTCTCATATCCTTTTCCCGTATTTTGCTTTTGAAACTCCGCCCAAAACTTACGCAAGCGCTCCGTTAAGCACCCTACCCTACCAAGATAACGGTGATTCCTAACCGCGACCGGTTGCATTCGGATTGGCCGGAGGCGAAAGCAAGAGATAAGAACGGACGGAAAAGGGTCAATAAGCCGGATTCTAAGAATACCGTGCTTAAGCAACCTAATCCACGTTGTTGCCGATTGCTCTAGATTCATTGGTTGAGTTCGGCTCAAAGGACTTGAATACGGAATCCCTTAACTTACACTATCCTATTTTATCCTAACAAGCATTTACTTTGCATATATACACATAGGTTAGATACGAACTTTCCTCCCACACGCATTAACTCGTGAGAACAAGAACATAAAACGCTCTGTCTCCCTGTGGATCGACCCGTGCTCATCGCGGCTAGCTGCAAAGCAACACTGTCCTGATCGCGGTTAAACTTTAGAACTTAAAAACTCGACACGCCGAAAGCGTACGATCACAACTCAAGTCATGTTTGAATATTCAAATTCAAGTTCAGGTGTGCAAGTTTCAAAATTAGGTTCAAGTTTGGGTTCGAGTTCGTGTTCAAATCGAGTTCAAGTTTGTGTTCAGGTTCTAGGCATATCTTATTAATAGATTTAACCTTTCGAGATCTTAAGTTTGGGAAATATCGAAAACCGCTGCACATGAACGGCAAGATTTGTGTATTTTTCAAAGACGATTGATATTTGATAATTTTCATCCTAAGGTTACGATCTATACTTAGGGAGAGACAAGTGGTGCATCATTATCTCCGGCAGTCCCGAAGCAACTGACAAGAGAAAATGCCATTCAAACCAATTTGCAATCTAAACACGTAAGCTTGACTAGCCTTTTGATTATCTGGGGTATTTATGTAAAAAGGAATTTAAAAAATTCTCAAGAGTTTTTAATTCGTCCTAGAGACTCTTATATGTTTTTACTAAGTTGATTAAAATGTCAAAAAATGTATTATATATTTTGGTGGTATTTTTGTGATAAGACTTGGTTTTAAAAGTTTATGGTATTTTAATGAAAGCTACCATTTTTGGAAACTTGATGATGTTTTAGTGTAATTTTAATCTTTCATTTAAAAATATAGTTTTAAAAATTTGTTTTCATAAAAAAGTACGGATTTACGATTTATGTAATTTTTCAACGATTTAATCTGTTTTAAAAATCGCATTTCTTTAAAATCGTAATTTTATTCCTTTCGAGACCGAATTCTTCGTGGGTAGTTCTGCATCTCGCTCTACTATCCCAAGGACGTGCGATAACCCGCACCATTCAAAAATAGATCCCCTAATGAGGGTTGTAGAAACGTAATTGCAAAAGTTTTCAAAATAGCGATTAAAACATATTTTTATAAAGAGAGCGTATTTTCTTGAAATTTGTTATTTTTTTAGAATAAATATATAACCAAGGCATCGTGCTCTAAAATCATTGTGTATGTGAATACGGTAGGTCGTTACCCCGTGAGTTTTCTAGAGTATGGGTCAAATAACGATAAAAGGGTGAATTCAAAGTTCATAATAGTTTTGTGTAAAAGTTCAATACACAGTTTATTTACATGAAATTCTAAACACTTCAAAGGGTAATTAGATGATCATCATTTAAGGTTGTTGTTAATAAGGTTAGAATAATTTAATTAGCATAGCAAGTGTGATAAAATTATTTTAAAAAAAGTTTATTAAAAGCTAACTTCACTTTTGTCGTAATCATTTTAAAGGTGTTGAGATGAAATAAATCAAGAGAGGAGGGGAAATAGAAGGGACTTACGAATCTAGATGTAGGAGAGGAAAGAGAAGGGCAATAGGGATGGAGACTTACTCACGTTGTGAATTGGTATAACAACCAATTCACTGCTAGCTAGGTGTTGGAGGATTCGTTAGCGCAGAAAGAAAATTTAATTGGGCGGAGCTTCGACGTTCAATGAGAGGAAATTTGGTTGTTGAGAGATGACTGGTCGACTTAGAAGCTTCGTAGAGAAAGGAAAAGGAAGCTGAGAACTACGATACACGGAGGAAGGTGCGCTTGCTGATTTGAGAGAGATTGGCTTCACTTTGGACTTGAGGGAGATTTTTTGAGAGAATTTTAGAAAGGATGAGTATGGGACAGCCATGATTTATATAGGAGATGGAGAAAGGTGTATAGTGAAATAAAATGCATTGAAATTGGGTATTAAAGTATATTAAAAAGAAAGTTAATGGAGAAGTGAAGAGACTGCAGTTCTTTGGTTAAAAATAGGGTTTTAATATATTAAAATCGGTTGAGGGGAGTTGAAGGGGCGCACATACAAAAGATGGAGGCCATCGGGACCAGTGGGGCCACTAATCTCGGCCAAAGCTGGCCCTTGTTTAGCTTCTTTCCTCGATGTTCGTTCCCTGTTCTCTAGTCCCTTCGTTTGGTCCATTTGCATACATCTTTTCTTCTGAAACTTTTCGTAACTCTGTGTGATACTCGTGCAAACTTTTAGGCTTTCAAAACGTTAAAAAGAAAATATTAAAATAATTGGGACTGATATGATTCGAACACGCAGGCTAAGGAACAGTAGCGGGGAGTCTTAACCAGTGAGTTATAAGGAGTTTCTTGCTCTTATTTCACAAGATTTATTTATAACTCGATTTAAGATTAGAAAACAACAACTTTTATCAATTAAAATGAAAAGAATGGTATATGAAATTTATGATCGTTACATTGGAAATTCGCCGTGGAAGATTACCAAAGGGTCGTTGGTGTAAGGACGTCATGCTCGCTAGTAGGGTTTTAGGATGTTGCAGAAGCGATAAACAAAAAATTTCCTACAATCTCTAGCATTCTCACCCAAAATAACACCATAGACACATATCTTACAAACCACAAAATGCTAGTTAGAACAAGGAGATAGAAGCTTCGTAGCGCGTTAGCTACCTCTCTTTGGACTCCAGCTAAGTTCTGAGTGCTTCAGATTGCACTTGGTTCCCGATCGGTTTCTTCGAAAATGATCCACACTTGAGCCTCTGATGCTAGCTCCAATTTCATCAACATGAAGCACCTCCCACTTTATCTTTGCTAGAGATGAAATGTGAGGGATGTAGTGATCTTAGCTCTCGTGGTCTCTCTCTTCTTCCCTTTCTTTTAGTCTTCTCAATTTTCTTTTAGCATTCTACTTGGATGAGAGAGAGTAGAGCCAAATGTTATGGCTAGAACAATACATATTCCTTTTATATCATATATTCCTCATCTTTCATCCAAGTGTTATCTGCATGAGAGTAGAAGCTAACAAGCTTCCACCTCATGCCCATTTCAAGCATAAAAAGAAAAATTAGATTAAAAGAAAAGAAACACCATCATACAAAAGAAATATATGTACATGACATGTTACATGTCCATGTAACATATAAAGAGAGATAGAATAAGAGCAAACCAATATTAATAGTTTATCTATGCACCATTATATATAAGTAATATCACTAAATCATAAATTGATTTAATGACCCGGTTCAATCATAAACCAGCTAGTATTATGAACCATCTAATTAATACATGCAGTATCACATATACATATTTAATTGGACCCCCGCACGCATTGTCGTACGTGCACTACATCATTTTTCTATAACCAGAAAACCCTCTATATGGGACTCTAAAGACTCGACAATATGCTGGCAGTAAGTCAGGATCATATCCGATTGATCTGAAACACTTTCAGATCAACCCTCCACCGGGTTAACCTAAAAGCACGTCAGCGGCATTAGCTATGCGTAATAGCTACCCAGGTATTGAATGAAAAGCCGGTCGCTAAGAAAGCTCGTCTGTACGCTGCTAGAGCCTATCAGTGAAATTCACCGTACAGTCCGGTCTCTTCGTCTAAGATTGTCGCATACCGGGTCTAGGAGGTGGAAACCGTCAGAGTCCCAATAACTCGATAACACTTATCAGTAAATCTCGTCTGTTTTGGCCAAGGACTTATGTCGCACAGTGCCAAAATCAAGCTCATGAACACCAGAGAAACTACTAATTGTTAGGAATATGTATGCCCTAAAGGCCATTATTGTTGATGTAGTGGATGCTTGGACATATATATAGAGGAATTTCTTGCTCAATATGATAGTATGCTATCTGGTTACATTTATCTTAACATCTAGACTGGTATCTTTATAATGTCTTTCTCTTACATGTTGATAAAGCCCTTAGGATATATACATGACTACCAGGATTATGATGAGATCATAATAGTGGGGCTAGGGTGGTCCAAAAGTACATCTTTGAACTGTTCCTAGTCGAGGGGATATCAAGACTAGGGCATCGATATTCCCGAGTAGACTAGTGTGTACGTTTCTTGTCCCTTAGAGGGCGATGGCTGATCCCACAGCCATTGGTGTGTGACATCAAAGATTGTACACAGGTGATCATTAGAGAATTGGTACACCGAACGGACTCGCCGGGGACTCCTAGTTGGTATTATACATATCGTCAGATAGCAGTTCTCTGGTGAAACTGGTACAGGTTAGTCTGTAGACCCGAGATCTTCATAGAGTCTTGTATGGCTCCCACTGCGCTTTGATTTCCTCCCTACCACGCTCAATAGGAGTTGTGCAAACATGTTGATTTTGGGTCCAGTCCCGAGTCACATGGAGGCAATGAGCGATAGGAGAGGTTTCGTCTCTCCCGGTATTGGGGGTTAATGTTGCGCTATGCTCGATTGGCTATAACTAGAATTCCCTGGCCAGGGCTTCTACTGAGATTTACTGATGAGAGTTATCGGTAGTTTCTCGAACCGTTATAGGCCAGACATCGGCATGACTTATCATGTTACTGGAGTCTGACGTTTACCACCCCTAGACATGGTATGCGACATATCAGACGAAGAGACCGGACTGTAAGGTAGTGTTACTGATAGGTTTCATGGAGAGTATGGACAAGCTTGCTTGTTGATCTTCATATTGCTCAATACCCGGGTAGCCGTTATGTCCAGCTAGTACCGCTGACGGCTTGTATGTGACCGATGTGATCATCACCTGCTGCTGGCGTATTGACTAGTCTTTAGAGTCCCATATAGAAGTTCTCTGGTTCAAGCGAAACGAAGTAGGACACATATGTGATATGCGTGTGGGCCTGATTAAATACGTGTATGTGATACCATATTGTGATCTAGAAGTTATCTGTTATCAGTTAGGTTATATGTGATATAACCAGATCATCTAATCAAGTGTTGATTTGATAATGTGATATACAGATAAATGATATTAGTAGGTCATATGTGATATAACCGGGTTATTAAATCAAGTGTTTATTTAATAATGTGATATATATTATATTTGATATAATTATATCTTAACTAATATCATTAGCTCACTAAATATTTTCTTATATGTATTAATATATATATATATATATATATATATATATATATAGCATGGCATGAATTCTATTTTGTGAAAATAGAAATGAGGTAGAAATTGGGAGCATGGTTGAAAGTATGACATTTCCATTTGTTTATTCGTCTTGACTCACTATTCAAGCATGGGTGCAATTTTATATTGCAATAATTCTATGCTTGAATGAGTGAGGGTCAAGGGTTGCCATTCACACTCTCATTCATTAAACACTAGAGCTCATTTTTTAGTTGCTCCCATGGTTGCTCTCTTGCTCTCATCTTCTTCCTCTTCTTCATGCCACCATGGTTCAAGCTTCAACCCTCACATGTGATGTGAATCGTGAAGCTTGAACACATACTAGTGAGCAAACCAAATCCCCTACTTCACCATCCAACACTTGACTAGCGATCAAGTGTAGCGTGTTTTCTATACTAAAAGAGTTTAGTGTAGAGATGGCTTGAGTTGGAGGTACTTCACGTGGATCATCTTCGGCACGAAGGTCATCGGAGGAAGCTCGTTCAAACCCTCAAGTGGAGCCTAGTGGAGTCGCGGGGCTACTACACGGAGCATCTGAAGTGAAGGACTCGATCTACAAGGGTATAGCCATCTTCACTTCTTATAGTTTACTTTGATATCAAACTAAAACCCTAATAATCTAGTTAAAGATCTTTTTTAGTCTAGCTTAATACCTATAAAAATTTGAATTTAGCATGTTTGATGTCATTAGAACCTCATGGTGGTGCTAGGGTAGACTTTAACTAATAACACTTATTAGTAAATCTCATCTGTTTTGGCCAAGGACTTATGGTCATGGCCATGCACTGTGTAACATCAACTCCCTATACCGGGAGAGACGAATTCCCTTGACCGCTCACTTCCTCTATGTGTTTTGGGACTGTACCCAACTAAAACCTGTTTGCATGGCTCTTTAGAGCCGTGGTAGGATAGTAATCAAAATACAGTGGGAACACACAAGATACTATGGCAATCTTGGGTCTAGGAACTACCTTATACTCATGTCACCTGAGAACTGTTATCCGACGATTGGTATAATACCATCTTGGAGTTCTTGGCGAGTCCATCCAGTATAAATAATCCAATGAGCACCTGTATACAATCTTCGGTGTGAAACACTAATGGTTATGGGATCAACCATCGCCCCTTACGGGATCAAGAAAAACACTAGTCTAAACTGGAATACCGATGCCCAGTCTCGATACTCTTATGATTAGGGACTTTTAAGAATGTGCTTATAGACTAACCAAGCCCCACTAGTATGATCCTTATTAGAATCTTGCTAGTCAAGAAAAGATCCTATAGGTTTTATCATCATGTATTAGTGATACGCTATAACTAGTAAGACGTATACTCATGAATGATAAATACAAATCAGATAGCATACCATCATCTCGAATAAGACTGTTCTCGGTATAGGCCCTCCTTGAATTTAGTAATTGCATTCCTGCAACTACGATAATTTCCTTGAGGGAACCTATATCCAACAGTTGGTAGTTTATATAGGCAAGTTGAGCGGTTCGTTGTATTCTTTCAATGGGAGCAGCAGATGTTCGGTTGCATTGGTAATAGGTTCGAAGTTAAATTTGGAGACTTCATTGTGGCATAGGCGATTGGGGCACCTCAGCGAGAAGAACATGAAAATTCTTCAAGAAAGGGGGCTTCTTTTTGGGCTAAAGAAGGTGGAGTTGGGGCTGTGCGAGAGTTGTGTTTGCGGGAAGCAAAACATGCTCAAACTTCAGATTGGAGGAGCAACAAAGAAGACAAAGAAGATAGAAATATAGCATACGAATGTATGGGGTCTAGCCTCGGTGGAGTCTTATGGAGATAATCGGTACTTCTTGATGTTCATCGACGATGCAAACAGGAAGACATGGGTGTATGTTATGAAGAAGAAGTCTGATGTGTTTGGTATCTTTAAATACTGGATTGCGCAGGCAGAGAACCAAACGGGGCTCAAGGTTAAATTCCTTAAGTCCGATAATGGAGGGGAATACTGCACACAAGAGTTTGAGACATTTTGCTCACAGAAGGTTATTTGTTGGCTGAAGAGGGTACCGGGGACGCCAAAGAAAATTGGAATCACTGAAAGGATGAACAAGACGATCCTAGAGTGAGTGCGGAGCATGACCTTGGACGCGGATATGCTAAAGTTCCTTTGGGAAGCGGCGGTTGATGCTGCCGTGTACTTGATGGAGGTCGGTTTCTCCTTCTGATGTTGTCTTCCATCGATCTTGAGGCCAGTGATGTCGAACAGTTGGGATTTGTTTGTGGTGGTCGGGGGTGGATCATAATGGGTTGTTGGTTGTTGTGGACGCCAAGCTACTTGTAAGAAAAGTCCTAGGGTGGGAAACCACCGCAGGACCCTCCAACGATCAAGTAAGTGCCGAGGAATATTAGGACAGAGTAGCGACATATTGGAATGAGTTACAGTTACCTGAGTCGTCTGGAAGAGAGGGTTTATATAGCGGTCGGATGGAGCAAACTGGCGTGAGATTCTCACCGTCCGTTACGCCCCCGCCTTACGTTCACATTGATTATGGGGGTACATCCATTAATGGCAGGATACGCCCATTAATATAGAGACGCTCCAGCATGGGATGCGGGACGTGGAGCGGCGGAGATCTCGTTTTGGCGAGATACACGGAGCCGTTACGGCGACACTTGGGCTCCGTTCTCTCGGTTGAACAAGGAAGCCGAGGAAGCTCAGCTCGATGGATAGCTCGAAAGCGAGCTCGGAGGCCGAGGTGTTGGGTTATTCCAGCGGCCTGGCCATCTACCATGACTGAATGCTGAACAAAATTTTTATAAAACTGGTGCTAGAATAACCCCATAATACGGATCGACCATAGACCTTAAGCTAGCAATCAAATAGAGGAGTTTAGAATGGTTATACCGAATGATCCGTGTCCTTCGATCTTTAACTATCATCCCAAGCTCCTAGAGGCCTCCATGATCAAGCTTGATCTCCGGTCTCCCTCCATCGAAGATGACCACCTGAGGATTTGTATTCCGAGCTCCTACCTTATAGCCGAGGTAACTAAGGTACCTAGTTCGCCAAACTAGATAGCCTAAAAGTTGTAAAGTCTAATGATGGATTGCTTTGTCTCTAAACACCCTAGCTTTCTCAACACATGAGACTTTTAGGGTGAAGGTAGAGGAAGAAGATACACGAGGAGATGAGAGTGTGAAACAACTCAAGAAAATGGCTAAGTGTTGTGAGCTAAAGAAAAAACATCAATTCAAAATATCTCACAACACAAACAAATATCAAGCATGCTAGAATAGTGTCAATGAGTCACTACATGAGTCATACCTTGAGTCACCACAAAGCCATGCTTGAATAAATGCCAAGCAATACCTCATCCTCCACCTCATTTAACAATTTATCAAAAATGATTAAAACTAAAATGAGGTGTAATCTACTAGAAGCAACTTGTAATAAATTAAAAGAATAACCCTCATCCGTATATACATACCCGCATCTATATTCCGAAGAATACGAATACAATGAGAAAAAATAATCCAACAATATAATACTAGAATTCGGCTTAAACCAAAGCTAACTAGTATTATCCATCTGAATCATTACACGTGTATAAGTGCATGTATATAATCGAACCCTGCCGTAAAACCATACGGCCTCTACATCGTTTCGCCCGAAGCAGGGAAACCCTCTGTGTAGGACTCTAAAGACTAGTCAATATGCGGGTAGTGGATTTAACCACAAGCACGTCAGCGGCACTAGCTGTACGTAACGGCTACCCAGGTATTGAGCGAAATTAAGGCTGACGAGCAAACTCATCTGAACCCCTACTGAGCTTGTCCGTGACAATATCCGTCTAGTCTAGTCTGTTCGTCTAAGAGTATCGCATATCGAGTCTAGGGGGTGGATAAAATCCAACCCATAATAACGCGATATTTCGTGTCGGTATGAAGCTCATCACCAACTGAGAAACTACTGATCCAAATTAGTAATTCTTGTCTACTTTGGCCAAGGATTTCTGGTGATGGCCACCCGTGCACAACGCGACATCAACCCCCAATACCTGGAGAGATAAATCGCCGACGATCCGCTCACTGCCTCCATATGGCTCGGGACTGTACCAAACTAAAAATTGTTTGCACGACTCCATTGAGCCATGGTAAGGTAGTAATCAAGGCACAGTGAAAACTCACACGAGATAAATGACGATCTCAGGTCGACAGACTAACCTGTACACATGTCATCTGGAAACTGCTATCTGACAATATGTATAATACTTACTAGCATGTTTCCGGCGAGTCCGTCCAGTGTACTCATAACCCAATGAGCACCTGCATACTATCTTAGGTGACAAACAGACACCAATGACTTGTGAGACCGGCCACCGCCCCTCGTCGGGATCTCAATAAGTACACACAGTTTACTCTGGAGTATCAATACCCAGTCTCGATACTCCCACGACTAGGGACATTTAAGGATGTGCTTATAGACCACCCAGCTCCTACGTATATGATCGCCATTATAATGCTAGTAGTCAAGAAAGAATCCTATGGGCTCTATCAACATGTAATAGTGATCTATAATACCATAAAATGCATGTACATGATGATAAAGTCAAACCAGGTAGCATACTATAATCTTGAGTAGGACCGTTCTATCCGTATAGGTCCTCCCTCAATCATCATAATCACCTGCTTGCGATTACAATAATTGCCTTGAGGGCACTATACCCAACAATCTCCCACTTTCACTTAAGGCTAATAATTGCGGTGTCGCATACTCACAGCCCGTGTAATACCGAACACCTAAATTCTCTACTAATCAGTCTCACAAACCTCGTTTGTGAAACCATTGTGTTCGAGAAATAGCCTCAATGGGTGTATCCACTCCTATGTTTCTATCTTTATCTCTCTATATATCTCAACTTCACGGAGAAAGACTATCTCCCGAAATAAGCAATACCTGTCTTAGAATTTTTCTGGATATCTGATGGGACCCAGTTCACAAACGAACTCCAAATACAACAAACTTCTTAGAATGTATCAGCCACTGAATTTAATCAGTATCTTGTACCATGCCTTCCACAGTATCCGCTTGGACCACCTGTCTAACATACTGCTCCTCAAAAGAGGAGAAAACTATAATTCTGACAGTCACTCTGTCATCCAGGTCACCATGGAAGCCTGAAATGATAACCTCCTTCTAAAGGAGGCTGTCGTTACCATATACCAAGAACATCCACGTATGTTCATAACTGCTTCCCAATTTTTCTCCAGGATTGGATTAATATATACTTATTGTAGCCTGTGCAAAATCAATATCTGGTGTTGTACTTGACATCTCATGATTGACTCAATTGCCTAAGTAAGTGATATGCCAATCATGCAAATCCCTCTCCTCATCAGTCTAAAAGACATCTCTTTAGAGAGGGTGACTCCATCACCTATGGGTACACCACCACGCCAGGAGTCATCCATTCTAACACACTTTTAGAATACTGTCAAAGTTCCCAAATTAGGACACTTCCCAAATCTAAATCTAAAACCATAGATCTAGTCGCCAGAATCCCTGATATTTTATCCATATCCTATGTGGAGAAACCACCTTGTGACAACCACAGTATAACCGATCGTAGTATAGGAAGATCTCTTCCTATTAAGTGCATGTCATCCAATTACCAGGACATCACTCCCTACTACCTTCTTACCAGGTCCATCTCTTATTCTGATGAAATCACATCAAAAATAGATGATCTATTTCCGCTATACCTGATTTAGTCTGTAAATAGATATAAGCTACTTTCCCACTATGCTTCCGCCGCTCCCACTGACTACAACAACCTTCTGGCAGAGTCATATACACGTGCACTTCTAAACCAAGTTTAGAATGACGTTATACTCATCCTTCTGCCAGACTTGGCAAGTTTGGGTAATCATAAACCTCCATGTCACCGTCTCTGAGGAGACCGAAATATCTCTCGGGTGCCTGAGGTTACCCACCAAATCTGCGGAGTGTCTAATGGATCTTCGAAACCATTTGAATATTTAGGTTCTAATAAATTTTCAGTAATCGTTTGTGGTTCTGGAATCACTTCCAATTCTACCATACTCCCACTAATGTTTTTTGAAAAGAATCCATTTTACTAAAACTGGTGGCGAGTCAAGAACAATATAACTATTGATCATCCAGATGGTAGAATGTTAACCCTTGTCAAAACCCGGGATAACCCATAAACTGTCATTACTGAAACATGCCATGAGTTTGTCCAGATTCTGGTTTTAAGCATCAACCGGACAACTCCATATACCTTAACATCGTTAAGATATGAATCCATTCTATATATCCAATATAGAAACAGAGGCACTATTTTAATTGGAACCAGATTCAAAAATCATGCAGCTGTTTCCAGTGCATATAAACTAAATAGAAGGAGGCCAACCAGCATTACTCATCAAGGAATGCATCCACGCATGAGTAACCTGAGAGAGAAGCAAGTTCTCGAAACTATTATTTACAACAGAATACCAAACACAAGTTTCTACATTTTTTATCATCTTGAAGAATCCTGATACTTGCAACATATGGTTCTCTACTTTATTCTTATACCTATAAGTTCTCAAAATTTGGACCTTGTATTTCAACGAAATACTTTTCTAAAACTAGAGAAATCATGAGTAAACATAATATAGTAAGAGTACCAACCCCTTTGTCCTAATGGACACTGGACAATATACAATACTTTGTATAAGTCCTCTGAGTTTTAACAACTCAAACCCTGTGCGTCGTAGGTTGAAAACTGTACTATGGTTAAGAAGAATTACACCGTCGTTGAATGCACCGTACCTAACCATCAATTGATATAGGTAAATGTCATAGACATAATTTCAAGAAGTTATATCTCACTTTATAAAATAAACGTACAGATATATCAATTTGAAATTGGTGCAAGACAATGGATATTCAAAACCAAATATTTGTCATTAGGCAAAACCCAAGCGATTTCCTCAAATATCATCAATTACAAAGAATTTCGATATATAGAGGATCTTATCCCCCAATTCTCAATATCTTACTCCCACTCATCATCTGTAACGCCATACAAATGTGAGAATCAAATCTGGTAAATACATACCCTGGAGTTAGAATCTAACTGGGAAAACAGTTTTCACTTAACACTGCACAGTGAAACTGAAACATGAAAATGTTTCGAAGGGGTAAGCGGGTATTCTCAGTAATGTCTCTTCCACTATCCAGATTCATGACTGTAACCATATACTTTCTTGCTCTCACTCCAATCCCTTTATATGTCTTTACTTATTACCTTCTGTACACCACAGTTTGGCTAATTGATTTTCTTCCTTTCCTACCCTTCGGCACCAGCCTAAGGTTTGGAAGAAGACTATTCAATAAGCGCAATAGATTTACTCTCCTAATACTAGGAGCTCTCGCAACCTGAGAGAATGTAAAGAGAAAAGACAGATGAATAATCCTTATTTTATTTCTCCCGAACCAGAATCCATCCTCGAACTGGAACAAGTTCCTTCGAGTTCGTATGTAACTATACGATGGCATATCCAAACAATCTGGATCTTTGTAGTGATACAAAATGTTTTGGAGAAATCCAAAGGTGAAGTAGGAGTGGCAGGGGTATACGCGGTTTTTTCGTGAATGATAGTAGTTGCAATTTTCTTTATCCTTACTCTAATCCCTTTATATGTCTTTACTTATTATTTTCTGTACACCACACTTAGGCTAATTGGTTTTCTTCCTTCCCTACCTTTCTACCGTATTATACATACCCGTATTCGTACCAAAATATGAATACCCAAGAGATAGAATAATACTACTAATATAATACCAGTATTAAATCAATATCTGATTTAACAAACCGGCTTAATCCCAAGCCCACTAGTATCATCAACCGTCCGATCGAAGACCTGTATAACACTAGAATATAGATATTGAAATATATATATGTAAATTATTAAATCAATACCGGATTTAAGAATCCGGCTTAATCCTAAGCCGGCTAGTATTAGCATTCTATCAGAACCCTGCACGTATAAATATACGGCCGCTACATCGTTTCGCCTGAAGCAGAGAAACCCTCTGTGTGGGACTCTAAAGACTCGATAGTACGCTGGCAGTGGGCTTAACTACAAGCACGTCAACGGAACTAGCTATACATAACGGCTACCTAGATACATGTCAAAAAGAAAGCCGGCGAGCAAGCTCATCCGGCCCCTACTAAGCCTAACGTGACAATCTCCATACAGTCCAGTCAATTCGTTTAAGAGTATCGCATATCGGGATTAGGAGTTGTAAGCGTCGGATCCTTAATAACCTGATAAGTCGTGTCGATTTGGCTTAGGACCAATTTGAGAAACTACTGATCTAATCATTAGTAAATCTCAACTGCCTTGGCAAAGGTCTTATGGTTCTAGCCAACCGGACACAATGCGATATTGACTCCCAATAATGTGAGAGACGAATCCTGACAATCACTCACTGCATCCATGTGGCTCGGGACTGTACCCAACCAAAATCTGTTTTCACGACTCAGTAGAGCCATGGTAGGGTAGTGATCAAAGCACAGTGGGAACTCACACGAGACAAATGATGATCTCAGGTCCAAAGACTAACCTATACTCATGTCACCTGAGAACCTCTATCTGACGATAGGTATAATACCATATAGAGGTTCTCGGTGAGTCCATCCAGCAAACTCACCACCAGTGAGCACCTGTATACAATCTTATATGATCACACCAATGGATGTTGGACCAACCACTGCCCCTCGTCGGAGTCTAGAAACGTATACACAAGTCTACTCTAGAATGTTGATGCCCTGTCTCGATATTCCTATGACTTGGGACTTTTAAGTATGTGCTTATAGACTACCCAGCTCCCACAAGTATGATCGCCATCATAACGTTGGTAGTCAAGCTATTTCCGATGGGCTTTATCAACATGTATCAGCGATATGTGATATCGAGTATAACATATGCACATGTTAAGATAAAGTCAAACAATAATATTATACTACTATATCGAATCTTTATTAATATGTGTAAGCAATATAAAGAAACAAGAGAAAGAAATACACATATTAAGAAAAAGACAACCCAAATAATATACTGTACAACTGAGCAAGATTGTCCTGTACATACATATCCTTAGCATCCTATACAATACAGACCTCTAGGGCATACATATCCAACACAAGGATGTATTTGTGTCCACCCGTGCCGGTAGGGAGTTGGCCAACCATATCCATCCCCTACTGCGTAAATGGCTAAGAGGAACTTAGTGGCATTAACTCGTGTTAGTGATATGTATGCCCTAAAGGCCGTTATTGTATGATATATTAGATGCTTAGACATATATATGGAGGACTTTCTTGCTCTACATGATAGTATGCTATCTGGTTGCCTTTATCTTAACATGTTCACTGGTATTATTATACCTTCTCTCATATACATGTTGATAAATCCCTTAGGATGTTGGCTTGATTACCAGGACTATGATGCGGATCATACTACTGGGACCTGGGTAGTCCATAAGCACATCCTTCAATTGTTCCTAGTCGATAGAATATCGAGACAGGGCATCGATATTCTAGAGTAGACTAGTGTGTACGTTTCTTAACCCTGTATGGGGCGATGGTTGATCTCATATCCATTGGTATTTTACATCAAAGATTGTACACAGGTGCTCATTAGAGAATAGGTACAACGAACAGGACTCGCCGAGAACTCCTAAATGGTACTATACCTATCGTCAGATAGCAGTTCTCTGGTGACACTGGTACAGGTTAGTCTGTAGACCCGAGATCATCATAGAGTCTTGTATGGTTCCCACCGTGTTTCGATTTCCTCCCTACCACGGCTCAAAGGAGTACAAACAGGTGGATTTTGGGTACAGTCCTGAGTCACATAGAGGCAATGAGCGATAGGAGGGGTTTCATCTCTGCCGGTATTGGGAGTTGATGTTGTGCTATACTCGATTGGCTATAACAATAAGTTTCTGGCCAGGGCTGTTGATGAGAGTTACTGGTAAGTGTTATCAGTAGTTTCTCGAACCGTTATGAGCCATAAATCGGCATGAATTATCAAGTTATCGGAGTCTGACGATTACGTCCTCACACTCGATATGCGACATATCAAACAAAGTGACCGGACTGTACGGTAAGTATTACCTATAGGCTTCATAAGATTTTGGACAAGCTTTCTGGTTGATCTTCTGATCGCTCAATACCTGTGTAGCCGTTACGTCCAGCTAGTACCGCTGACCGCTTGTGGGTGACTGATGAGATCATCACCTACTACTGGCGTATTGACGAGTCTTTAGAGTCCCATATAGAAGTTTCCTGGTTCAAGCGAAACGAAGTAGGGCACGGCACATATGCTGATATGTGCGTAGGCCTGATTAAATACGAGTATGTGATACCGTATTGTAATCTGGCAGTTATCTGTTATCAAGATAGGTTATATGTAATATAACCAGATTATTGAACCAAGTGTTGATTTGATAATGTGATATACAGATAAATGATATTAGTCGGTTATATGTGATATAACCGGATTATTAAATTAAGTGTTGATTTGATAATATGATATATATTTATATTTAATATAATTATATATTAACTAATATTATTAGCTCACTAATTATTCTTCATAATATATATATATATATATATATATTAATATATATATATATATATATATTATGAAGCATGGTTTGATTTTCTATTTTTAGAAAATAGAATTGAGGTGGAAAATGAAGAGGGATGGGGAAGCATGACTTTATCTAATATTTAATTTCTTTTGAGTTACTATTGAAGCATGGCTCTATATTTTAATGCGTCGATATTGGATGCTTCAAGGAGTGAGGGTTTTTAGTAGAGCCATTCTTCTCTCATTCCAACACTTAGAGTTTTTCTTCATTTGAGCTCTCTAGCTCTCTTCTTCATCTTCCTCTTCATGTTTCAAGTCCCAACCCCTCACATGTGATGTGAACCATAGGGCTTGAATAGCATCTAGTGAGCTGAACAAAACCCTTACTTCACCATCCTACACTTGATTAGCGATCAAGTGTAACATGTTTCCTTCTCTAAAATGTTTAGTGAAAAGATAGCTTGGATTGCGGAGCTTCGGGTAGATCATCTTCGGCACGAAGGTCACAGAGCTAGCTCGATCCAACTTGAAGTGGAGCCTAGTGGAGTCGCGTGGACTACAACCCGGAGCTTTAGAAGAGAAGGATACGGTCATCAAAGGTTGTAACCTCATTCCCTTCTCTTAGTTTATCATATCATTATTGTTAAACCCTAATATTCTAGTTAAGATCTTGTTAAGTGTTCATTAGTACCACGAATTTTTGAAAATTGCATGTGTGATGCCTGTTTAAACTACGTCGCGGTGCTAGTAAACACTTTCATGGTATCATATCCATGCTAGAACATTTGGGTAGGTCTTTATGATGTTAAAGTGTTTGATCGAATTTTCGAGATCTGGATTTATCAAGTTTCTGTCGATTTTTCAAAAGTTGGAATTTTGATGCTTAAAAATATGCAGAAAATTGTGAAGGCTTTTTAATGGAGCTTCAAGAAATTTGAGGACCCAACTCCAACAAATGGCCACGGAAGCAGGACAAAACACCATGTTTGGCCGTGGTTCCGTGGAAAGTTAGTGGGGTTGAGGTGTCATTTTTCTTGTGCTGCTATGTGTTGACGGAATTTAAGATACACGTATTTACTTACGTTGATGACATGTAATGTTATGTGTTGCTGTGATATGTTATATTGGATCGTCGTGAATGAATAGCCAGGGGTTTTATGTGAGTTGAGAGTTTTACAATTTTCATTCATATAAAATTTGTATGTAATATTCTTTTATTGGGACACTTCCAGGTTGAGGATGATGTCGCCATTGATGTATATTATTTACTTTTCCGCATTGGGATAGACCCAAGGCGGGGAGCACAAGTAACCGGGTTCTAGAGTATAGTGGGAGACCATCTCGAAGAGTTAAGACCGGGTCTCCTAAATCTAGAATTGGCAGGGTTACTTGACGCTCTCGTAAGGGTCTAGAGATATGGGTTTGGCTACTTATCACGACTGTGGAATCCATGTTTTTCATTACTGGCTGAATTTAAAACATGGAACTCCTAGTATATCTAATATTTCATATGTTGACTTCTGCTGCTTGGTTTTGTGATGTGATCATATAACTGCATGAGACGAATGCTATATATATATGATATATATAATAAACGTTACTTATGTTTTGCACCTGCGCTAGTCCAGCCCCTGCTCTGCCGTTAGTTAAGTAACCTAACGGTGAATGACGGGGCCCTGTGGCGAATGCGGATGGCATAAGTGTACATTTTATTTTCGTTTCATTTTCTGTGATGTTTAGAAAACATTAAATGACGGGACTTCATTAATGGGATTAATGAAAAGAAAAGAAACCTTAAAATATTGTAGAATCAAAAGTTTTTAAAAGGTAGCTCTAGTTTTTTCTTTGCATAGTGGTATTCCTTGATGAATATCCAGCACCTCATTCGATGAGGAAAGTGCCGAGATCCCTTCACCGGGAGTGACCTCTTTAGAAAAACTAGAAAATGCTACAACCTACTCTGTTTTGTTTTCATAGATTCTCTAGTTCTTGCTTTGCATAGTGGTATTCCTTAATGAATATTTAGTACCTCATTCGATGAGGAAAGAGCCGAGATCCCTTCACCAGGAGTGACCTCTTTAGCGAAACTAGAAAAGGCTACAAAAACACTCCGTTTTTAAATCACTAGATTCTACAACGATATCAAGTTCATTACGTTAAAGGTTTTCTTCAAAACCAGCCGTAGCCCTCCGTCATTTCAGATAAGTGTTATTTAGTATTCGTACTACGTTTATTGACTATGTTAAGGCGTAGTATGCGGTAGCTAATTAGTGCTTATCTGCAACCATATGATGCGATTGGATTAGGATAGTCGTCCGGCTTTGTTGACTATGTTAAGAGTCGTATGGGTGGGTTTAATTCAATCAAGAAATGACGGGTTGAATTTGGTTAACGCTTATGATTTGTTGACCTTGTGAAGGTCATAAGTGCCTAGGGGCAAAAAAAGATATTGGGGATTTCTAGTTTTGAAATTTGCAATAAGATTACATACCTTTTATATGATAGTTGGATTTCGATACCCACTGCGAGTAAGAGTTACTCCTGAGAGAGTTTTCCACTTTACAAGTAGCTGATTCATTAGGTGTCTAAGAAAGGCGTTAACGGGGTGATGCCCCTACGGAAACGAGGTTATTTAATTATTTCCATGCGAAAGCATGGGGAGACTCCCTCGGAGTACCAATTCCTGCCTGGCCGAACGATTGGCGAACTTATAGGGTGTAATTAATCCCGGCTAATCTTACCTTTTAAGGTTTGAAGGAAGATTTGATAAAAATAGTGGGAGCCATCCCGATTAGATAAAATAATAACCAATCTAATCTTGCAAAGAGCGCACGCAAAAGTGATTATCTCTCTCTCTCTCTCTCCCCTGGTGGAGACCAATGACACGCCTTAATCAAGATAATAATATGGATGTATTGACCGAACCCACTTATTATACTAGGCTAGGTTCCGTTTTATCTTATGATTGTCATAAATCTGAGCAAGGAATAGGGGAATATCCGGATTCCCACGCCACCCAAACGAAGAATAAGTATGTTGATGCATCGTCTTCGGGTGTGTTCGTAACAGAGAACTGTTTCTCAGTTTGCTCTACGTCCTGGGTATTGGATACCGGATCAGGATCCCACGTATGTAATTTGTTACATAGGCTAAAGATAGGTAGAGAAGTGGGAAAGGGTGATATGTCTCTAATAGTAGAGAATAGTGCAATTGTTGCAGCCAAATAAGTTGGCGAATATCACTTAGTGTTACCAACTGGTAATACAATGATTCTTAGCGACTGTTATTTCGTACCTAAAATATTGTGAATGTTTTCCTAAATCAAGTGTTGATTAGGTATGGTACGTTATATAACGATAAATACGTTCTAAATCATAACACAATTCTAAGTATACAGAACACACATAAGAGGAACAGTTCAGAAATGAATGAAGCCTTCTTGTGGCATTGTAGACTAGGTCATATCAATACGACAAGACTAGCTGAGTTGCATAAGGATGCATATTTGAATCCATTCAAATTTATATCTTATGAAACTTGTCAGTCATGTCTCAAAAGCAAGATGACCAAATCTCCGTTTACTGGACACGGAGAAAGATCTACTGAACTCTTGGACAGATACATAGTGATGTATGTGGTCCTATGTCTACCAGGAATGGTTCCTCGTATTTTATTACATTCACCGATGATCTCTCAAGGTACGGACATGTGTTCCTGTTGAAACACAAATCTGAATCTTTTGAGAAATTCAAGAAATATAAGTACGAAGTTGAGAACCAGACATGTAAAAGTATTAAAATCCTTCGATTTGATCGGGGAGGAGAATACTTGAGCATGGAACTCAGAGACTACATAAAAAAGATTGGGATTCTCTCTCAGCGTACTCCTCCATATACACCACAGCACAATAGAGTTTCAGAGTGGAGGAATCGCACCCTATTAGATATGGTACGCTCTATGATGAGTAATGCTGAGTTACCTATTTCCTTTTGGAGATATGCAGTTGAGATGCTATATACTTATTGAATAGAGTTCCGACCAAATCTGTGCCTACCACTCCATATGAGATATGGAATGGGAAGAGACCATCTCTTAAACGAGTTAAGATATGGGGTTGTCCGCCCTATGTTAAAAAGCAAAATCCGGACAAGCTCAAGGCAATGTCAGTTCTGTGCAAGTTTGTAGGATATCCCAAACATTCGCGAGGGTATATCTTCTACCACACCGAGGAACAAAAGGTGTTTGTTTCTCGACATGCCACCTTTTTAGAAAAGGAATTTTTTTGTGAAAGAAATCAATGGCAATGAGGTAGAACTGGAAGAAGTTCTAGCAACACAAACTATAACTGACAATTTGGTGGAACCAGAGGATTCAATAGTCCCCAACGAACCTCAGCCATTCCGCTGATCTAGTAAGGTTCCTCATCCACCGGAGAGTTACTACGGTTTTCTCATAGACAGTGGGAGCGAGGATTGCATCATGGAAGATGATGACCCAACTAGTTTTGAGCTGGCCATCACAAGTGGAGATTCTATGAAATGGCTGGATGCTATGCGATTTGAGATGGAATCCATATACACCAACAAAATATGGACTTTGGAAGTTGCCCCTGAAGGGGTAAAACCCTTCGGGAGCAAGTGGATCTTGAGAAGATAATTGGTGTAGATGAAAAAGTTGAGACTTTCAAAGCAAGACTTGTAGCAAACGGTTTTCGTAAAATGAACAGGTGTGAACTATGATGAAACCTTTTTTCCAGTGGCTATGCTTAAGTCCATCAGGATCCTATTTGTCGTTACTGCATATCATGACTACGAAATCTGACAGTTGGACGTCAAGACCGCTTTTCTAAATGGTGATTTAGAAGAGTGGTGTACATGACATAGCCAGAGGGCTTCGTAGATAATGGGAGCAGTGGAAGCATATGCAATCTTCTTAAATCAATCTACGGATTAAAGCAGGCATCGCGGAGCTGGAACATCAGTTTTGATGAAGCTGTCAAAAAGTTTTACTTCATCAAAAATGTAGATGTACTATGTATATATAAGAAGGTTGTAAAGAGTAAGGTTGTCTTCCTCGTATTGTACGTAGATAACATACTCTTGATAGGAAACGATATTCCTATTCTACAATCGTTCAAGCTCTTCTTATCACAAAAGTTCTCCATGAAAGATCTAAGTGATGCCTCATACATCTTGAGCATATAGATCTATAGAGATAGATCTAGACGGATGTTGGGTTTTTCCCAATCCAGGTACATTGACACCATACTAAAGAGGTTTAGTATGGAAGATTCTAAGCGTGGTAATGTACCCGCTTGTTCAGGAATCACTCTCTCCAAAGAGATATCTCCTAAGACTAATTTGGAGAGGGCTCGAATGCAAAGGATACCCTATGCTTCGGCAGTCGGGTCAATCATGTATGCGATGTTATGTACCAGACCAGATGTAGCTTACTCACTGGGTGTAGTGAGTAGGTATCAAACAGATCCTGGGGAGAAATACTGGACAGCTGTGAAGAACATTCTTAAGTACTTGAGAAGGACTAAAGAGATGTTCTTGGTGTATGGTAATGGTGAACTCCAGGTGGAGTCCTTTACCGATTCGAGCTTCCAGAGTGATAAGGACGACAGTTAGTCGGTCTCGGGTTTTGTCTTCACCCTCAGTGGAGGGATGGTATATTGGAAAAGTTCCAAGCTAGATACCGTAGCAGACTCGATGATGAAGGCTGAATACATCACTACCAACGATGCTGCCAAAGAGGCTGTCTGGATGAAGAAGTTCATAAGATAAACTTGGTGAGGTTCCATCCATTGAGCATCCAATACCTGTGTATTTTGATAACAATGGAGTTGTGGCTTTGTCCAAGGAACCCCGGTCCCATCAGTGATCCAGACAAATTCTTAGGCGGTATCACCTGATCAGGGTGATAGTAGATCGCCGGGAGATCGAGGTCAGGACAGTTGACACAGAGGACAACACAACGGATCCACTCACCAAGGCCCTCCCTTAGATGCTAATCGAGAAACTTTTTGGGATGTTGGGTATGAGATACTACAACAACTGGCCTTAGTGCAAGTGGGAGATTATTAGTGATATGTTTACCCTAGAGGCCATTATTGTATGATATAGTGGATGCTTGGACATATATATGGAGGACTTTCTTGCTCGACATGATAGTATGCTATCTAGTTGCCTTTATCTTAACATGTTCACTGGTATTATTATACCGTCTCTCATATACATGTTGATAAATTCCTTAGGATGTTGGCTTAACTATCAGGACTATGATGCAGATCATACTACTGGGACTTGGGTAGTCCATAAGCACATCCTTCAATTGTTCCTAATCGAGAGAATATCGAGACAGAGCGTCGATATTCCATAGTAGACTAGTGTGTACGTTTTCTGACCCTTGATGGGGCGATGGTTGATCCCATATCCATTGGTGTTTGACATCAACGATTGTACACAGGTGCTCATTAGAGAATGGGTACACCGAACAGGACTCGCCGAGAACTCCTAGATGGTAGTATATCTATCGTCAGATAGCTGTTCTCTGGTGACACTGGTACAAGTTAGTCTGTAGACCCGAGATCGTCATAGAGTCTTGTATGGTTCCCACCATGCTTTGATTTCCTCCCTACCACGGCTCAAAGGATTCGTACAAACAAGTCGATTTTGGGTACAGTCCCGAGTCACATGGAGGCAATGAGCGATAGGAGGGGTTTCGTCTCTCCTGGTATTGGGAGTTGATGTTGCGCTATGCTCGATTGGCTATAACAGTAAATTTCTGGCCAGGGCTGTTGATGAGAGTTACTGGTAAGTGTTATCAGTAGTTTCTCGAACCGTTATGAGCCATAAATTGGCATGACTTATAAAGTTATCGGGGTCTGACAATTCCACCCCCACACTCAATATGCGACATATCAGACAAAGAGACCGGACTGTATGGTAAGTGTTACCTATAGGCTTCATGAGATTTTGGACAAGCTTACTTGTTGATCTTCTAATCGCTCAATACCTGGGTAGCCGTTACGTCCAACTAGTACCGCTGATGGCTTGTGAGTGACTGATGAGATCATTACCTACAGCTGGCGTATTGACGAGTCTTTAGAGTCCCAAATAGATTGCGGGCCCCTTGATATGCTCCTCTGACTCCTTTATGTATCTTTTAGAGAACGTAATCTGCTTCGTCGGGATTGACACATCGGAGTATCGGTTCTGTGTATGACTTCTTATAGAGGTTTCCCTTGCTCCACACGAAGTGACAAGCTTTCATACGGAGCCGGCGTGCCTCAACTCTGTCCTTAGGGAGCACTCTGTCCTTAAGGAACCCCACAATGGGTTTTCCCCACCCTTTGATCAGTGTAGATCCGGTGTATTACTTCTTTATCTTCCACGCTGGGCCGTGGCAAGACTTCGAAGAGAATATTTCTTTTCTGATTAGCCGAATAAGAAGAGGCGAGTTTGCTCAGCGCGTCAGCTTCAGTGTTCATGCTTCTGGGAATCTGCTATACATGGACCTCATCGAAATATCTCCGAAGTATTTTTACCTCCGCTAGGTATCTCATCATCAGGGGCTCTCGAGCTTCGAAGCATCCGATCACCTAACCGACGAACATCGTGGAGTCGCTGCGGATCCTGATTTTCTTTAGCCCTACCTCGAAGGCGATTTGTAGCCCAGCAAACAAGGCTTCGTATTCTACGGTGTTGTTCGATGCCCTGAAGCCGAGCCTCAGAGAGTATTCCATCTCTGCTTCATTCGGGCCACGGATGACCAATCCAGCTCCGCTCCCCTCCTCTGTGGAGGAGCCGTCCATATAGAGTACCCAGTCCGGAATTAGGCCGAGCGTCTCCTCGGCTGAGGGTCATGGGTTAGGGCTTTGCACCGGCACTCCATCGTTATAGGGAATGGTGCATTCGACCATGATGTCAGCCACAGCCTGTGCTTTGATAGCTTTCCTTGGTCGATACCGGATGTCGAATTGGGACAACTCCCACCTCCTTTTCTCTAAGTGTCCCGATGACTCAGGGGAACCAAGGATGTTCCCCAAAGGTCGTTCGGTGAGAACAATGATCGTATGTGCCTGGAAATAGTGTCGGAGCTTCCTGGAAGTGACTATAAGCTCCAGGACTATCTTTTCTATAGCCGGGTATCTGGTTTCTGCGTCCTTGAAAACGTGGCTGACGTAGTAGACTGTTCTTTGTATTACTTCGAATTCTCTGATGAGTACAGAGCCGGCGGCCTGGTCGGAGACGGCCAGATATAGCAACAGCTCGTCCCCTTAGCTGGTCTTGTAAGAAGCGGGGGGGTCGCCAGATGTGTCTTGAGCTGCTCGAAAGCGACTTGACACTCCTCGGACCACTCGAACCTGGGGATCTTCCTTAAGGCTTTGAAGAAAGGCAAGACTTTTCTCCAGATCTGGACATAAAGCGACTCAAAGCAGCCACCTTGCCTGTGAGCCGCATGATATCAACATTGCTCCTGGGTGTCACCATGTTGATGATGTCCCGGATCTTCTCCGGGTTTGCTTCGATTCCTCGGTGGGTGACCATGAATCCAAGGAATTTCCCGCTTGTGACGTCGAATGCACATTTAGTTAGATTCAGCTTCATTTTGTATTTTCGCAAGACATCGATGTCTCACCGAGGTCCATGGTATGTTTGGTTGACCAGGAGGATTTCACGAGCATGTCATCAACGTAAACTCCTATATTTCTCCCAATTTGTGGTTAAACAGCTTGTTGACCAGCCGCTGGTTTGTTGCCCCGGCGTTTTTAAGGCCGAAGGGCATTACCCTGCAGGAGTAGACTCCTTGATCGGTGGTGAAAGCGGTTAGCTCTTCCTCGGTCGGATTCTTCCAGATTTGATTATAACCGTAGAAGGCGTCCATGAAGCTCAGTAGCTCATGACCGGTTGAGCTGTCTACTAATTGATCTATCTGAGTGAGTGGGTAGTTGTCTTTGGGGCGGGCCTTATTTATATCGATGAAATCGATGCACATGTGCCATTTCCCATTTGCCATCTTGACCATGACCACGTTTGCTAGCCAAGACGAGTAGTCCAAGTTCCTGATGAAGTCGGCTGTGAGCAGTCGATCCACCTCCTCCTCTATCGCTTTCTGATTTTGTGTTGCGAAATTTCTTTTCTTTTGTCAGACTGGCCGGACTTTCGAGTTGAACCCGATATAATAGGAGATCACCTTGGGGTCGATCCCGGGCATGTCCGCTGGAGTCCAAACGAACACATCGGAGTTGTTCCGGAGGAACTAGACTAGGCAGTCTCGAGCATCCCCAGTCAAGAGTGAATCGATCTGTACAGTTCGGCTTTCGTCCCCTTCCTTAAGAGGAACCTCTAACAAAGCCTCCACCGGGGAACCCTAAATCTCATATTGTCGTCGCGCGTATCCAGAGATTCCCGAGAATCGCACATACCTTCAGAAATACCAGCTTCATTATCCTCAGGAGCGTTGAGGCAAGACAGACCCCGGTGGTTTGCTGGTCACCGTAGGCCTAGCCTATCCCTCCATTGTTCAGAGGGAATTTGAGCGCGAGGTGGTACGTTAAGATCTGAGACTGGAGGGCGTTTTGAGTGGGGCGACCCAAGATGATGTTGTAGGATGAAGAAATCCTGGCAATGAGGAAATTCACTGATATATTTTGCGTTCTTCCTGCATCCCTAATGTTGAGAGGGAGGGTGATCGTTCCTCCGGCCGAAACGGAATGGTTTGTAAACCCAGAAAGGACGTAAGAGGTCGGATGTGTTTAACCCCATACGCTGGAAACAGTCGTAGAACAAGATATCCGCCGAGCTCCCTGAGTCGACTAAGATTCTCTGGACTTCATATCGGTTTACTCAGGCTGTTATCACAAGGGGATCACTGTGTGGGAGTGATATGCTGTGAAGGTCTTCTTCGGTGAAGGTGATTGGACCATTCTGCTTGCACTTCTTGTAGGATGGATCACATAAGGTCATGACTGGCTGGAAGCGGCGGGTGTCCTTGTTACTTAGAGTCGAGCCTACAGATACGACCACGAGCTACCTGATCATCAATTCTCCAGGAGGGGGTTGGCTCGCTTTCTCCCGATCTGCCTGCCGTTAGTCTCGTAGGTACTTCACCAGATGACCGGAGCGGATCAGCTCCTCGATATAGTCATGGAGTTGTTTGCAATTCTCGGTTAGGTGCCCCTATGATCGATGGAAAGAGTAGTACGGGCTACGGAGTCGCTTGCCCAGCCTCTGAGTCGCTGATGGGAGTTTGAAAAACCTCTCACTCTTAGCCTCCTCCAGTAGCTCGGCATGGGAGATGTTCATGGGAGTGTACTCATGAAACCTTGGAGAATAAGCTTTTGGACGGTCGACCTTTTTCTTCTCTTCTCTTTCCCGTTTCTTTCAATCTGTTCGGTCGCCGCGAGGCAAGTTGGAGTTTACCTCAAACTCGAGTTGGATTCCCCGCTCGGTCCAGACTTTTAGTTCAGCCATGGTCTTAGGTTGCGTTAATGGAAAAGAGCGGAGCTACTCTTTATGCCTAAGACCTGACCTCAAGGCGGTGATAACCGTTTCGCCGCGGTACTCGGGGACTTCCAGAAGGGATTATAGAAGCGGGTGATATAACCCTCGAAAGATTCCCTGTCTTCACTTTTGATGGCGCCGCTGCCGGTTATACGTGCGTAATTTTTTATTTTTACTATTTATGTTGAATTCTTAGACGAGTCATATCATTATTAAAACAAAACTGCAAATTGCATATTTAACGATTTGTGTGTGAATTTTGCGAGGGAATCTGGAGTCACGGACTTGAGGAAACAGGAGATCTAGGGTTCCGAACTTCTCTGGTATCTTTCTTAACTCCTTCTCTCTCCTCTCAAATCCAATAAAATCTATTTTCTGCAGGATTCTTTGCAAAATAGCGCCGCTCAAAAAATCTTTTTGCAAAAGTTTTGTGATTGGTTTTGTTTTGCATATTTTAATACGGACTTTAAGGGGAAAAGACCAAATCAAGATTAGGTGGGGATTTCATCACCCTTCCTAAGCCCCACAAATCACAAACCGAGCATCTAGATCAACCCTTCATTAATTTAAAAAATATCTAGACCAGACTCAAAGGACTGTCGCGCTCATTAAGGACAGAGGAAGGTCGTGGGTAATCTATCGTTTATCCGCATTACTTTTGTAGTGCCTAGGCAAGTGTGTCAAAGGCTAGTGGTTTTTAATTAGGCCCACGACGTGGTTCCTTCCCACTTACCAGGCTACAAGGGTAGAACGGAGGCGGTAGAGGATTTATCCTGCGGCTTTTCCTTTGGAAGTCTAGGAGCGGTCTAGAGACTGGACCTAGATGACCTTAGTTCTAGGGTTGCTTGTGCATCTTAGGGAGATTTGTCTTGAGTCCCACTTTTTCAAAACAAGCCAATTTTAAATCACACACACGTTGCCACTTGCACTAAACCTGCTTAGTGCATGCTCGGCTGGACACGGGATCCTAGTGCCCGTCTTGTCCGCGTTCCTGCTATCGACGCCGACGTCGGTACTTCTTCATCTTCTTTTCCCCCACCACACACCACATCGACCGTGATGGACGGCACTCCATCTAATTATAACACCATGCTGCCACCGCCCGTAGGTGAGCAGAATCCACCGCGCATCTCTCTCCAAGAGAGATGTTATCCTATTCGTGGTCCTCTTCCTACTTGTCTATCTCTTCCACCACCTAATGGGGATAATTTCGAGATTAAACCCCACTACATCAATCTGCTGCCCAAATTTCACTGGCTTGAGTCGGAAGACGCGTACGTTTTCATCACCAAATTCGAAAACGTATGCGCAATGATGGGTATGTTTCCTGATTTAAAATCAGAAAAGCTTCGGGAAAAATCTTCAAAAGAGGGTCACATGCTTACACGTGACCAGTAGTCACGTGTTGGTACGTGACATCCAAAAGCATCATCAAGGCAGATTCAGCTTCCTGACTACATCAAAGAAAAGGGCTTCAGAAAGGGTCACGTGTTGGCACGTGACATTTTAAAGCGGATTCAGAGGCACATCGGTTCCCTGATCAAATCAAGGAAAAAGCTTCAAGAGAGGTCACGTGCTCCCACGTGACCAGGGGTCACGTGTTGGCACGTGACGCTCAAAACATCAGAATTGTTCTCCAGTTAAATCAAGAAAAAGAGTCTAGACAAGGGTCACGTGCTCACACGTGACCAGGGGTCACGCGGTGGCATGTGACGGTTAAGCAGCAACCAGAAGACAGAGCGCAAAAAGAAAGAGGAAGGCTCGTTCCAAGGGAGTCACGTGCCCACACGTGACCATGGGTCACGTGGTCACACGTGACCGGCTTTCAAAGCCCGTTTTGTTAACAGAATTAAATTCTGAAGGAGATTCAAATCTTTCCAAAGGAAAGTGACTATCTGGAACCGATCGAATTAAAGATTCAGAGGTGATTAAATATCATCTATCTATGGGAAAATCTCTGGTTTGGAAAGATTTCCCCTTTAAATCTAAACGAAATAACAAAGGAGAATCCCTGGATTTGAAATCCAATGGTGAATGAAATTCACCTAGCAATCCAAAGGTCCAGAACGAATAATGGATGCAAATCAAATATCTCAAGGAGGATTCGTCAAAAACTAATTGATTCGGCTGCTTCTCCTATAAATAGGAGCCAAGAGATACAAAAAAAGGGATATATACGCAGAGGGAGGAAAAAAGAGAGAGAGCCTTGATACTTTGAGGAATTTTGAGCTTCTGCAAAGGAAAACCCTAGGTAAGAAAGGGAAGGCTTTTTGAAAGAAGGAGAATTTAATTCTCAACAGAGTTTAACTCTGATATATAAAACAGAAGAACATATTTCTTCTCTCTTTGATAGAGGATCTGCAAAGTGCACATCTCCCCTTTAGGTTGAGAATTTAATTCTCAATGGGTTGAGATCCTGCCATGCAGATCCAAAACATAGAGAGGGAATGGAAACACGAGAATTTAATTCTCACAGAACTATAGGAATTTAATTCCTTTAAGATAAAAGTAGGGCTTGACCCTGTGTTATGGGAATTTAATTCCTTCAGAACAAAAAGAAACAGGATTTAACCCTAATTAAAAACCTAGTTCTGTTGAAACAGCGGGAACTTAATTCCCTTAATCATAACTTAACAAAGAATGGGAGTCCAATTCCTTAAAAGTTTTTATTAGGGTTTAACCCTATTCGGTTCTTCACATGTATGAGGAATTTAATTCCTACAGAAAATTCAGAGTTCAACTCTATTCCAGAATATAAGTCTTCAAAAGGAAGTAGGAATTTAATTCCTCGGAAATTTAAAGCTCGAGGAATTTAATTCCTAAGAAAAAGATTAACAGATCCTCTAAACAACATACATAACCCCCCCAAGAGATCTACAGAAAACCCCTTTGAGGCAGCACCCCACGTGACCCACGTGACCCTCGGCGGAAGCTTTAACATTTAAGCATTTAAATGTCCTTCACGTGAGGGCACGTGATGCGATAATCTCAGCAGAATAAATGAAGGGAGGGCGCTCTCACGTGTTGCCACGTGACCCCTCCTGCCTTAGTGTTTAACACTAAAATTAGAACTCTCGAATCCAGTATTGAAACACTGTTGGGCCTTAGTGTTCAACACTAATCAAAGAACTTTATTCGCAGTGTTCAACACTGATTACCTTAGTATTTAACACTAATCTGAGATCTCCATTGCCAGTGTTCAACACTGATCTGTTTTTTTGAAAGCCTTGTTGCTGGTGTTTAACACCAATTATCTTTTAGTGTTAAACACTAACTTGTCAACCTCATTCCCAGTGTTCAATACTGATTGCTCTGTAGTGTTTAACACTAGGCTTTGGCCCAATTGGCTAAATGGATAGAGGCAAAGCCTCTCCTTCAATGGACCAACAAGAAGCCAATATTCCAGACATGATCGGACTTAGCCCAAGCTAGGCCATGAGTCTTCAATTCGTAATTAACTGGGCTAATGGGCTCATAACATAATTAATCGGTCTTGATCCCAAATTGGGCCAAGGTTTATTTAAGCCATTCCGGTTCTAGGGTACATCTCTTCACTCCTTTGATACTTGGCATTGTAATCCCTCAATGTCTTCAAAGAGGTGACGGGTCACGACGACCACACATTGATATGGACTGTGGGGTCCTTAAACCCGTGTCTAATGCAAAATTCCTGGTTACGTGGAACGCGGATAATGTCACTCTCTGACCCCGCGGAAAACGCCCAGAGCGGAGCCTAGTCCTCGCCGAGCACGGCAGTGAACCCGTGTGGAGCATCTAGTGCAAAATTCCTGGTTACGTGGAACGCGGATAACGTCACTCTTTGACCCCGCGGAAAACGCCCAGAGCGGAGCCTGGTCCTCGCCAAGCGCGGCAGTGAACCCGTGTGAAGCATCCAGAGCACATACCGGACTGTGGAGTCCTTAAACCCATGGACTACGACGTCCTTAACCTTGACCGAGATGTCTTAAAACTAACAATGGACCGCAATGTCCTTAAACTACCCGTGGACCGCAATGTCCTTAAACTACCCGTGGACCGCAATGTCCTTAAACTACCCATGGACCGCAATGTCCTTAAACTAGAACAATAGAGCCCCGCATTCTCTTTTGTCGGATCTAAACGGTCCCGTTTAAGTTGATCTTAGCCTCAAAGGTGGCTAACGTATCCTTAAACCTTCAAACAGACTGGACTATGAATCCTCCCAATTAACTCTGGCTCGAGGGTACATCTCTGAACACCTCTGACATCCGTCGTTGTAATCCCTCAACGTCGTCAGAGAGGTGACGGGTCCCGACGGCCACATATACGATGGACCACTATGTCCCTAAACTGGAACAATGGAGCCTAAACACTCCTTTGTCGGATCTAAACGATCCCGTTAAGTTGATCTTAGTCTCAACGTTAGACTAACGTATCCTTAACAAACGTTTGAGTTGATCTTAGCCTCAAGTATGGCTGACGTATCCTCAAACCAAACCCCCAAACCCAAATCTAAGATAAACACGGATTTGGACTAGTCCACGCCCTACGGGCGACGACATAACTCAGTCTCCGTAAACAATCCACGGGCAATAAAACACGAAACAAACACCCACGACACGAAGTGACCAGCTGGAGAAGGAGAAAGTTGTTACCGCGATGCGGTAGCGTAATTAACTGCAGGGGCTTGTGCCTGCAGGGAAGAGCGTCCCCACAATCAAAAACCCCTCCACGAGGGGGAATCTGACGAAGTCTGCTACATCGGCCGCATCCTTCTAAGCCTCCGATGCACGGTGCCATGGATCAACTTGGCATCTTCGGAGAGGTGGACGGATAGCACCAATTAGCATCTGCCCCGAATCTCAGGCACGGACGCCCAAGTCCAGGCCGCCGTTCGGAGGGGAACAGGGTGCTTCACAATTGACTCTAGATGCTATGCGCTTACGTCTTCTCCCATTCACACTGTGCGACTTGGAAGAAAAATGGCTTTATAATACTGCCGCACACTCTATCACTAATTGGGATGAATTCGTCGTAGCATTTCTTAAGAAGTTTTACCTAAATCATAAGACTGCACATATTAGGAGCGAGATCAACCAGTTCACCCAGCTTCCCAATGAACCATTTTGGAAGTGCTTTGAACGTTTCAAAGATGTGCTGTCCAATGCCCCCATCACGGAATACAAAGATGGGATTTATGTCGGATTATATATGAGGGCATTAATCCAGCGACAAAGAAGATGCTTGAAACAATGTGTCAATGCAATTTCATGTCTAAAGATGACGGTGAAGCTTGGAAATATCTGGAAGACCTTGCTGAACACACGTTGCAGTGGGAAAGTGTAAGACCACCTTCAACTAAGGGAGGTATTCACCAGCTCGATATTTCTATCGCAGTAAAAGCCGAAATAGCAGCGATTCAGAAGAAACTCGATGCTATTGAAAACAAGTTCTCAACATTCTCCCTAAATCAGGTCACGCTTCCTAAGACCGTTTGTGGTTGCTGTTCGGATCCTTCACACTTAACGGAAGAATCTCCTATGAATGCATCGTTTCAAGCTAATGCTGCTTTTCAGCAGCGACTTAGAAACGATCCTTATTCTTCCACATATAATCAAGGATGGAGGAATCATCCTAACTTTGCTTGGAATCAAAACCAACAAAGCAATTATCAAAGACCTCCTCCACAGCAACCACAACCACAGAATCAGCCCCCCTTTCAGTAACAGAATTTCCAAAATCCGGCCAACATTTCTATACCACAAGTGGCCGGTACTAACAACTCACTTGCACAAACTTTGGATATGTTCATGAAACATTCCATGCAAATTTCGGCTGAGATGAGGTCTTCTATTGATACCCTAACGAAAAACTCCTCCTCCCATGGTGAGAGTATCAAATCAATAGAAAACCAAATCGCACAGTTAAACGCCGCAATGAGTGCGAGAGAGAAAGGAAAACACCCATCTCAACCCATACCTAATCCTGGCCACTCACAAAGTTATAATGTGAGTGTTGTTACCACGTTGAGATCGGGAAAAGTGCTGAATGACCGAGTGGGTGAGCAGTGTGATGATAGTGACACCAATGATACCCCAGCTTCTTCTTCTTCCCCTAATTCGTCTAGTCTCCCGCCTTCACCCGAGCCTATTCTCCGTTTTCCCCAAGGCTCGAACCCTTCGCCCATTTCGCCAAATCTATCTAAGACGATCCCCACTCCAATTCTGGGATCCACTCCATCCCCACAATCCTCTCCAATGTTGGACCAAACCCTTATTGATAAAGCACCTTATCCAAACAGGTTAAGGGGCAACAGACCAAGTCCACAAATGGAGAAGATTGTGGAAATTTTTAAGCAAGTTAACATAAACATTCCTCTCCTAGATACTATTCAACAAGTTCCGTCATATGCGAAAATCCTAAAGGACTTGTGCACTAGGAAAAGAAAAGTTCAAGTACCTAAAAAAGTTTTCCTTGCGAGTAATGTGAGCACTGCTTTTACACAACAACTACCCAAGAAACGAAAGGACCCCGGAAGTCCTACAATTTCTATTTCCATTGGGGGTAAAAATATCAATCGTGCTCTACTCGATCTTGGTGCTAGTGTTAACTTGCTTCCGTATTCTGTGTATGAGCAATTAGGGATCGGAGAGTTAAAACCTGCGCATTGCACTCTTCAGATGGCCGATCGATCTATCACCCAACCAAGGGGTGAGCTAGAGGATGTGTTAATCAAAGTCGGGGAATTCATATTCCCTGTGGACTTTATCGTTATAGATACACAACCCGTAGCAAACCCACGCAATCAAATCCCGGTGATACTCGGTCGACCCTTTTTGGCCACTCCAACGCAGTAATTAATTGTAGAAACGGCTCTATGACCCTATCCTTTGGAAAGAAGTCAATTGAGCTTAACATTTACAAGTTGGGAAGTGAACCCTCCGAACCCTATGCTCGTGTGTGTTCTGTCGAATTAATGGATGTCGACAACAGCGAATTTGATCAACCTCATGATCCAGACTCTTTTCATATGTTGTTGTTTGACCCAACCATTTACTCTTCCACCGAGTTGTCCGGGTCAACATCTAATGAGGAACCTTATATTGAGTCTGACGATCACCCCATTTTTTCTGATGACATTATTTTTCGGGGTATCGATGAAAGCTTTGAGGAAATTTTCGCTGATGAACTCGCATTTTTACAAGACACGGGTGTTGAGATGAATCAACTCCAAGATGAAGAAATTGGACCTCCACCCCCTCTTTTGGACAATCATGATAATGCGAGTAATCCATCATTACTATCACTGTGTCGTCTCTCCAAATTGAGACGCAATCCTTTTCCAATACACCTCTTGTCACCTCCCCACTTCTTCACGTCAATAGGTGACATGTTCTTCCACCAACCTTGGTGCTTCATCGATAAAATTTTTGAATGGTTGGTGTTGACCTTCGGCCTTTACAAAGCTTGGCATTGACCAATAACCTTGACCCCCTCATGTGATTTTAAAAGATTAAAATTGTTTAACTCAAGTTTGGGGGAGGGGTGGTATATTTTGGCTCTTGAAAGAAAATGATTTTTACAAAATTGTGAGCCCAAAATAAGTTTGGGGGAGGATTTTCACTTTCATATATTCTTGCCCCCATTAATAATTTCCTCCCAAGTCTACAGGTTTTTTGAGCTTAACGGATGACATCAGTGAGGGCACTGCTGTAAACAGGTTTGGGGGAGGTTTGTGCTTATTTACACATCAATTTGCATCATATTTTACATAAGCACAACATTTTCAAAAATTTTATAAAAAAAACTTCTTTTATAACAAAAGAGTAGAAAGAAACAAATTACATCCAAAAGATAGGAATAGTTTAAGAAAACCAAGAAAATTAGAAGTTTCTTAAACGAACTAGTAATAAGTAGTTATGAGTTGTTGTCCCAAGGGTTAGTAAGATGAAGGAAATCACTAATCTGAGGATAAAAATAAGTCTGAATAATAGTTTCTATTCTGGAAGCCAAACATTTGAATGTTGATACCCTACTATATGCACTTACACATGTCTTGAAACTCGGGATAGTAGAGGATACCTTGAAATGCTCTTGTCTAAAAGCCAAAGTATGAAGAAAATGAAAAAAAATATAAAAATGGGGAAAAGAAAAATGAACACTGGTTTTGTTATCGCCAAGGCAGCAATAAAAAAATATAGCGAGGGTGCCTCTTCACCTAGTGCCCTAAGGCCAACTGGTCTGGGAGTCACTGCGAAGCCTTAGGTGGTGCAAGACGAGGAAATATTATCACCTAATCAGCAAACACATGAGTAATCGGTCGGTTAGTACCTCAAGAAGTATTAACGGTCGCATGAAAATGGGTGAGCAAACCTAAGTATTCATCAAATTAAAAAGTACTAAGGTGATGGACAAGAGTATGATAGCTTGAATTGAATTCTCCGAGTGTAGGGATGTCCTATACACACACGTAGGGGTATATGATCAATGTTTGGATGAAAGGTAGGAATGAAGAATAAAAACGATGTTTTATTGAGGGATGATGTGATTTCTAACATTTTTTTCATGACTATTAAGATAGGGCTCATGACAACTGAAAAGCTAGTATAGTTGGAAACTCTTCTTTTCAAGGCCTTTCTTTTATGGTTCTTGTCTTTATATGTAAATTTCACCATCTTTCTTTTGTTATAGGATTTTGTGGGTGTAATCCGCTGAAAACCCTCAGGAGACAACACTCCTCCTACTAGGGACACCTAGAGGTTTAACGGCTTGTTGCACGTGCTCAGTGCAATCGTGTTGCCTACGAAAGTGTGCTTAGTTTTCTCCTTTCTTTTTCTCCCCTTAAATAAACTAGTTTGCTCGGGACGATCAAAGATAAGTTTGGGGGTATTTGTTCAGTTGATAAAACTGCACATTTGTATTACATTTTTCCTACCATTTTCATATTAAAAAAAAGGACTTTATTATAATATATTATACATATGAGGGTTTATGTGTAAAAACACTATTTTCCATGTGTTAATATATTTTAATTAGCATTTGGTAGAAAAATGTATGCAAATAAATTCATTGACCAAATCCTAGTAGAACTAAGTCTACTAAATATTATTTAAGATTATTGTGCAGAATTTTCCAAGTTGTTATGCAGAATATATCAAAGAAATCAAGCTGTTGAAGAAGACTTGCCTAATTAAGAAGCAAAACTTAGAGACCAATTCTGGAAGCAACCGAGAGAAGATTTCTGAATTCTAAAGGTGCCTAGGATTGCCACATGTCACAAGAAGAAAGCCCAAGAATTTTGATCAAGAGATCCTCACCTTTGAGCGCGGATCCGTGGCCAAACCCCCCCTTGGGCCGCGGATCCGCCGCACTTCTAGGGAATTGGGAAGCAAGAATTTTTGGCATAAATCTATGAAGAATTTTACCAACTTTTCAACAATAAGATTCTGGCTTTGCACTATAAAAGAGCACCGAGAGCCTCTTGGAAAAATTATCAAGCCGAAGCGATCACGAAGCCCCAGACACTCACGCATCCATGGTGATCATCAACTGTTCGTCTACCTCCTTGGAAGAGATCGAGAAGCAAACTAGTCTTTGTAATCATTTTCTACGGAATAAAAGTGTAGATTGTTCAGTTGATTAATAAAGGTAGTTGTTTTATTTTATTCTTTTGCATTTTACATTATGTTTTCCCTCTCTGTCTTTTCATCTTCTTCTCCCAACATGCGCGAGTAATTCTTCGCTTGTTAGGGTTCGTAGGATTAGGGTAGGCTAATGACGATGAAAATAATTAAACCCTTTTTAAGTCCTATAAAGTTTAGGAACTTTATCAAAAGAATCATTGACATCCTAATCGGGGGCGCTAGCAATTCTTTGCTAGTTCCGACCGCGATTAGAGATTAGATTAATGATTGTTTTGGTAAAGGCTAGATATGAACGGAGTTCCGTGTCGAGATAAGGGTTAAGAGTGGGATTCCTTTTCCCTCCAGAAACCCTAATCTACACGCATCACCATCGTTCTAGTTCTAAATCTATTAATGGATAAAAAGGGTAATTTTTAATTAATCGTCCATAACTACTAAATCCTAACGAACCCTACAAGCCTTCTAATTATATTATCTAAGTCTCTAAAATAATTTAGATCTATATTTTACATTCTTGTTTAACGTAGATCTAGAAACCAATCTATAAAATTCTTTATCCCTCCTCTCTTTCTCAACACATCTAAAGTAAAAGTAAAAGGTTCCACGTTTCCCAGAGGACGACCCGTACTCATCTCGGTCTAGCTACGCGCGACACCGTTATTGATTGCGGTTAACTACAAACACAATTTTTCACATCAATCAGTTGCGTTAATGCAAAAGAGCGGAGCTACTCTTTATGCCTAAGACCTGACCTCAAGGCGGTGATAACCGTTTCGCCGCGGTACTCGGGGACTTCCTGAAGGGCATTATAGAAGCGGGTGATATAACCCTCGAAAGATTCCCTATCTTCACTTTTGATGGTAAACGGGTAGACCGTCCTATTCTATCGTCGGTTACCGAAGAAATGACCGAGAAATTGAGTTGCCAGCTCATCAAAGGTCAAGATCGAGCATGGCGTGAGTCCGTGGAAACAATCACGGCCGGTCCGAATGAGGGTGGTGGGGAAGGCTCGGCAGTGAGCTGTGTCTTAGTTGTCTTGGAAGTTCATGCCTGCCGTAAACATGTCTAAGTGGTCTTTCGGGTCAGATTTCCCGTCGAAGAGGGCCACTTTGGGCGGTTTTTTTCGAGACAAGACCTGCTCACCTAGTAACTGCTCCGTGAAGGGCCTCATGAGAGAATCTGTGGAGTACATTGCCACTCCCTCGGCCGAATGATAAGCGTGTCGTATGTCTTCGATTTTCTTCTCAAGGGCCTCGATTCGCTGATGGTACCCCGAGGATTATTTGTAATCAGAGTGCCTGCTATCTCTACTTTGGGCTTGCGCGACGAAGCGGTTTCGGCTTCATTCTATCACATTCCTCAGGTCCTTAGGGGGAACCCTTTGTGGTCGGTCCCGAGGTGAGCTTCGTGCGTGGCCTCAATGGATATAGGGACATCGGTCCCCCCTGGAATCAAGCGAGCTGACCGACGTCTCATCAGGAGGCGAGAGAGTACAGGGGGCGAGAGAGCGATGGCCTAGTCTCCCCTGAGATCTCGGTGTCAAACTATCCGGCGCCCAACGAGTCATGGAATAATTCCTCGTATGGGAGTCATGACTGCCAAAATCGGCACTCCGGTGTTCGGTGACATCGAGATGGGTATGAGTAAGGTCAAGGGCTTAAATGTACCCCTTTGTCGCCCCATGCTTGCTGTCGTTCCGGAGAGTGGGGACAATAGTTTGGCAGGCATGGTCGGCCGTTTGAACATAAGCGAGCGCTTCCACTATCGCCGTGAGCCTGTCGATCCGCATAGATAAGGTGTCTACGACATTGGGAGGTGGAGTAGGACCGCTCCCGCCTCCATTGTGGAAGACGGGACGGCTCGTGCTGGGATCGTTGGGGTTATCTCTATGCATTAAATCGAATGTGGAAGATTAACATTTTAGGTGGAAAAGCTTTTCATGTTCCCACAGACGGCACCAACTGATAGAGATCGGTTTCACCCTCTGATGTTGTCCTCCATCGATCTTGCGGCCAGTGGTGTCAAACGGTTGGGATTTGTTTGTGGTGGTCGGGTATGGATCTCAATAGGTTGTTGGTTGTTGTGGAAACCAAGCTACCTGCAAGAAAAGTCCCGGGGTTGGAAACCACTGTAGGACCCTTTAACGATCAAGTAAGTGCCGAGGAATATAAGGGAAGAATAGCGGCGTATTGGATTTAGTTCGAGTTACGTGAGTCGTCTGGAAGAGAAGGTTTATATAGCGGTCAAATGGAGCGAACCGGAGCGAGATTCTCGCCGTTCGTTACACCCCCGCCTCTCGTTCGCGTTGATGGAGGGGTACCGATTGATCTGCTAAAAGAGTGTTTTCGTAAAGTAAAGTAACCGCAATCAGGACGGTGTCGCTAACAGCTAGCCGCGATGAGTACGGGTCGTCCGCTGGGAAACGTGAACATTTTTCTTGCTTTAGATGAGTTGATTGAAAGATGGGTTGATTGGTTGTAGATCTATTTTGATATGGATGTAGATTTTATAAAGAAGATGCTTGTAGGGTTCATATGACTTAGTAGTAATGAATGACTAATTAAAAATGATTCTTTTTATCTTTTAATAGTTTAAAACTAGATCGATAGTGATGAATGTGGATTTGGATTCTTTTGGAAGAAACTAATGTTTCCCCACTCCTAACCCTTGTCCTTGCATGGATCTCTATTGATGTCTAGCCCCTAACAAAATAAGTGTTAATCTAATCTTAAATCGTGGTCGAGACTATCAATAAATTGGTAGCGCGCCCGATAAGGATATTAACATTTATTTTGCTAACGTTTATAAACTTTAAAATGTATAAAAGGAGTTGAAATATTTTATCATCTACTGATCTACCCTAGCCTATGAACCCTAGCAAGCTAGGAATTACTCACGCATGGTTGGAGAAGAAAGGATGAAGAATGAGATCATAATGTAAGATTCAGAAATTAAGTGCAGAAAGTAAGTGCAAAAATTAATTGCGAAACGACTAATAAAAATCTACCTTTATTAATCAAATATTTCATGTAGAAATTCTTTTAAAGTAGAGTACAAGAACCCTAGTTTTTGCTCTCGATCTCTATCTTGTTGGAAGTAGATGAACAGCTGATGATCAACTCGGATGCGTAGATCGTCTTGGACCTTTTGATCTCTTCGGTTGATTATTTGAGATGTGAAGCTCTCGGTCCTATATACAGTCACAGAAACTAGAAACCTTTTATTCCAGATGTTAGGATATGCTGATACGATCACACCAAAAAAATCCCAAATCCTACGGCCATAAGGAGGCCGCGGATCTGCCGCATATCAAGGGGTTTGGCCATCCAACCGCGGCTCTTTGGTGAGATCAAGTTCTTGGATTTTTTGTGAAGTTTTCTGTTGACATGTATAGATCTCTTCGATGTCTGGATTTTGGAAATCTTACTCTGAGTCTCTGCCGTTGCTAGATCTTATATTTTCTCTTAATATTTCGGCAGATTTGATTCCGACATCTCGGATCTTTTGATCTTCAGATCTGAGCTAATATCTGCACAATATCTCAAGGCATATTGTTAGTAATATTTGTTATTATTTTGAGATATTATCCTAACCTTTTGTATGATACAATATTTTAAGAATATTGATTAGAATTATTTGATATGATATACATATTTTAATTACTAATATTTTATATAAATATTATATGCATGTATTTTCTCTCATTATGTTTATTATAATGTAGAAACATATGATAATACACATAAACCCTCATATGTTCTATAATTACAATAAACACCTTTTAGAACTTAACAATAGCGGGGGAAATAATCATTCAAATGTGAAATATTTCAGACTAATCAAATACCCCCAAACTTAATTTTGATCGTCCCGAGGAAACTAGTTATTAAAGAGGAGAAGAAGAAAAAAAAACCCAGCACATTTTCGTAGGCAACACGATTGCACTGACCATATGCAACAAGCCTTTAAAGCTCTAGGTGTTCCTACCTAGTAGGAATGTTGTCTCCTGAAGGTTTTCAACGGATTACACCCACAAAATTCCATAATAAAAGAAAGATGATGAAAATTACATATAAAGATAAAGAATATATAAAAGAAATACTTTGAAAATAAAAGTATCAAACTACACTAGCTTTTTAGTAACCATGAGCCCTATCTTAATAGTCATGAAAAGATGTCAGAAATCACATCATCCCTCAATAAAACATCGGCTTTAGTCTTCCTCCCTACCATTCTTCCAAACATTGATCATATACCCTTACGAGTGTGTAAAAGACATCCCTACACTTAAAGAATTCAATTCAAGCTATCATACTCTTGTCCATGTTCCTTAGTACTTTTTAGTCGGTGAATATTTCAGATGGAATTGCTCACACGTTCTTCTTGCGACCGTTAATACTTCTTGAGGTACCAACCAACCGATTACCAAATGTGCTCACTCTTTTAGGTGTAATTTGCAATATCCTCGTCTTACAACACCTAAGGCTTCGCAGTGGCTCCCAAACCAGTTGGTCTAAGGCACTAGGTGATAAAGCACCATCGCTATATTTTTTTATAGTGTTCATTTTTCTTCACCATTTTTTCATTTATATTTTTGTTTGTATATTTATTTTCCTTCATACTAAGACTTTTAGACAAGAGAATTTCAAGATATCCTCTACTATCCCTAATTTCAAAAAGTGTGCAAGTGCATATAGTAGGGTATCAAAGTTCAAAAGTTTGGACTCAAGAATAGGGACTATTTTTCTGACTTAATTTTTCTCCTCAGATTAGTAATTTCCATCATCTTACTAACCCTTGGGACAACAGCTCATGACTACCTATTACTAGCTTCGTTATAAAATATCTAATTTTCTTGCTTTTCTTAAACTTTTCCTTCCTATCATATGTATTTTTCACTTTCTAACTTTCATTATCAAAAAAAATTTGGTTCTTTTATTTAGTATAATGCAAAAAATAATGCGTGAATAAACACAAACCTCCCCCAAAAATATTTGCAGCAGTGTCCTCACTGATGTCATCTGTTAAGCTTAAAACCTGCAGACTTAGGAGGAAAAGTTAGTAACGGGGACATGAATTAATGACAGTGAAATCCTCCCCCAACCTTATTTTTGGCTCAAAATTGTGTAAAAATTTGTTTTCTTTCAAGAGCCAAAATATTTTCTCCCCCCAAACTTGAGTAAAAAAGTATTAAGCATTTAAAATTATAAGTGGGGGTAAAGTTATTGGTCTATGCAAAGTTTTACAAAGACCAAAAGTCAACACCAACCATTCGAAGATTTTATCAATGTAATACCATGGTTAGTGGAAGATCATAGATGTGCAGAATTGGGAAGGTAAGAGATGTAATCGATCGAGTTTACGTTCAATTGGTAGAGAAGAAACAGTGACGGCGCAAGAAATTGAGAATGCGAATGATTAGGAGTGAGTCGAATATTTGCATTCTCGTACATGATAAAAAAGAAAGGGTGGTGGTTCAACTTCTTTGGATGGAGGTTGAATCGTCACAACATCCATGACTTTTAGAAATGCGAGTTCTTCGGCAAAAATGTCTTCAAAACTTTCATCAATGGTCCGAGTATTAATTTCATCAATATATATATTAATGGAATATGCAGATTCACTAGGACGGTTGAAAGTTCCAAGGTCAGTCTTATGTGCACCAAGATTCAAAACACTCGATTCGTCAGAAATTATAGAGGTAGGAGATTCGAAATGATCGTCTCCTTCCTCCTCAAAACAGTCTAAATCGAGTGATCTTTCAAGAATCAAAGAACTCGAAATATCGGAGTGTAATTCATCAAAACTCGGTGGAGTTGAAAGAAGATTAGAAGAACCAAAGAAAGTAGGTGATGAAATGGGTAAACAAATTTGGGTATCGAGCATTGTTGAACCAGATATGGGAGATAAAGGCCGGATATCATTCTGCTTATCAGATAGTCGGTGGTAAGAATAGGATCGGTTAATTGTATAGGAAGATGTTCGTATTCAATAGAAGGGACATGATGAGTAAGAGAATCCAACTCATCCAACATAACGGGTTCATCTTCAACGATATTCTCATCACCGCTCTCACTAACACTTTTGGTCAAATCAAACGAATAGGTATTCAAGAATTCATCAATTATACTATCATCAATTGATAAATCACTTGCTTCACTTGATAGAGTTGGAAGGTTTGAAATATCAAGTGTAGTCGAATAAGGATCGGTTTGATTTGAAATGGTGTCAATCTCCTTTTCACACTCACTATAAGCAATTCAAACATGTTATTCTCGGGCACTTCATCACTTAGACTATGAAGAGGTTGAACATCGAATATATTCTGTTGGGGTGAAGGTGGAAGGTGTCGAGATCAAAAGAATTGGTTTTGGTTTGACTTTGAGGGATCACTTGTCCTTTTTCCATTTTCACTACTTAATTCCAACTCTGCTTCAAAGCTAGACATAGGTTGTGAAGAAGCTCCAAAGAAGGATTCTCTTTAAACCGTGGAACTTTCTAATTCATTTTCAGAAGCATTGTCTAGATAAGGTGAAGAAGATGAGTATGGTTGGGAAGTGTCTAATTGTTGGTTACGGGCAAGTTCAACATGTTCAGCAATTGACATGCGTTTATGATTTTCCGCATTAGCCAGAAGAGAAATATTAAGAAGAGATGCCCTTACTTGTTGGCTACGGACGAGTTCAATGTGTTCCGCAATCGACATGCATTTCCGATTTGTCCCATTAGCCTCAAGATAAGTGTCAAAATGAGAGCGTGTGAAGGTTTGGTACTGTGGATAAGAATTATAAAGGTGAACCCAAGTTTCATAACCAGGATTAGGATTATTATTGGGATATGAAGAATATTGAGATTGGTTGGTTGGTTAGCGACTGGCAATTGCGATTTGTTCAGCAATGGTCATGGGTGTAAAAGATGTAATATTCGCCTTAAGACGAGTATCAATATTTTCATATGTAAATGATGGTGTTTGTTGTCCTAACGGTTTTGGATTAGTGAAAGGATTGAAACTTTGGCTTTCAGCCTTCACAATATGCTCAGCGATGGACATGCGTTTCGAAGTTCCCTCACTTGCCTTAAAAAGATTATCAACATAAGAAGATGTGGAATTTTGATGCGGTTGATAGGACCTTGAATGAGGTATCCAACTGTTCTTTTCCGTTTGCTCTATCCTATCCCTTAAAGACATAGTAGAGTCGGATTTTGTACCGAAGCAGTTACGAAAACAAGATATATTTGGTTCTTGATAGCAAATCTCGGCAAGAGTTCGTCTGTTTAGGTTACCCACTGGAAGAAGGTGAAAGGAAAAGGGGGTGATGGTAAAGATTTAAGCTCTTTTAAGATTTTGGAAGTTGTTTTGCTTTGAAAGATGGCCTTGAGACTTGACTCAACAAATCACAAAATGCACAATCAATCTCTAGAACTAGGGTCTCATAGGTCAAGTTACTAGACCGCTCCTAGACTTCCAAAGGACAAGTCACAGGATCAATTCTCTACCACCTCTTTATCACTCTTGCGGCCAGATAAGTGCCAGGTAAGTGGGAGCTATCCGCTATATGAATCACCAAAATAGCTGGCTCAATTAAGTAACCACTTTCCCTAGTCACACTTGCCTAGACACCATAAGAGAAATGCGGATAAGCAATACATTATCCACGACCCTCCTCTGTCCTAATTGAGCGCGACAGTCCTTAAGGGATTGGGCTAGATATTTTTTTATTAATGTAGGGTGATAGTATACACGTTTGTGATTTATGGGGTTTAGGAAGGGTGATGAAATCCCCACCTAATCTGAATTTGGGTTTATTGCCCCTTAAAGTCCGTTTTAAGATATGCAAAAACAACCCGAAATCAAAACACGCAAAAAGATTTTTGAGGGGCGATATTTTCAAAGAATCCTGCAGGAAAAATAAGAATATTGGATTTCAGAGTTGAGAGAAAGATATTAGAAATTTACCTGAAGATTTTGGGGGCCCAACTCTTCACTTCCGCCGCCGTTCCGCAGTCAATTGCCCACTTATACCACGGTTCCGCCGCACTATGGAGGGGTCTCTTAGTAATTTTTTCTTCAGTGCTCCTCTCTGCTTCTCTGGACTATTTTGAAATTCACTGAATCTTTGATTCTTTTCTCCAGTTACTCCAGATTCCCATGCAAAACTCGCATAATAATCGTTAAATACACAAGATATGGTTTTGATTATTTTATGATATGGATTAATAAGAATTCAACCTGAATAGAAAGAAAGAAAAATTACACCCGTTTTCCTAGCAACGGCGCCATTTGATTGATCTACAAAAAGAGCGTTTTCATAAAGTAAAGTAACTGCAATTAGGACGGTGTTGCTAGTAGCTAGCAGCGATGAGTACGGGTCATCCGCAGGGAAACATGAACATTTTTCTTACTTTAGACGAGTTGATTGAAAAATGGGTTGATTGGTTATAGATCTATTTTGATACGGATGTAGATTTTATAAAGAAGAGGTTTGTAGGGTTCATATGACTTAGTAGTAATGGATGACTAATTAAAAATGACTCTTTTTTATCTTTTAATAGTTTAAAACTTGATCGATAGTGATGAATGTGGATTAGGGTTCTTTTGGAAGAAACTAGGGTTTCCCCACTCCTAACCCTTGTCCATGCATTGATCTTTATTCATATCTAGCCCCTAACAAAACAAGTGTTAATCTAATCTCAAATCGTGGTCGAGACCATCAATAAATTGGTAGCGCACCCAATAAGGATGTTAATATTTATTTTGCTAACGTTTATAAACTTTAAAATGTATAAAAGGAGTTGAAATATTTTATCATCCATTGATCTACCCTAGCCTACGAACCCTAGGAAGTTAGGAATTTCCGACGCATGGTTGGAGAAGAAAGGATGAAGAATGAGATCATAATGTAAGATGCAGAAATTAAGTGTAGAAAGTAAGTGCAGAAAGTAATTGCAGAAAGACTAATAAAAACTCTATCTTTATTAATCAACTATTTCATGTACAAATCCTTTTAAAGTAGAGTACAAGAACCCTAGTTTTTTCTCTCGATCTTTATCTTGTTGGAAGTAGATGAACAGCTGATGATCAACTCGGATGCGTAGATCGTCTTGGACCTCTTGATCTCTTCGGTTGATTATTTTAGATGTGAAGCTCTCGGTCCTATATATAGTCACAGAAACTTGAAACCCTAGATGTCAGATATTACGATCACACCAAAAAAATCCGAAATCCTACGGTCATAAGGAGGCCGTGGATCCTCCGCATATCATGGAGTTTTGCCGCCCAACCGCGGCTCTTTGGTGACATCAAGTTCTGGGATTTTTTGTGAAGTCTTCTGTTGACATGTGTAGATCTCTTCGATGTCTGGATTTTGAAAATCTTACTCTGACTCTCTACCGTTGCTAGATCTTATATTTTCCCTCAATATTTCGTCATATTTGATTCCGACATCTTGGATCTTTTGATCTCCAGATCTGAGCTAATATTTGCACAATATCTCAAGTCATAGTGTTAGTAATATTTATTATTATTTTGAGATATTATCCTAACCATTTGTATGATACAATATTTTAAGAATATTGATTAGAATTATTTGATATGATATGCATATTTTAATTACTAATATTTTATATAAATATTATATGCATGTATTTTCCTTCATTATGTTAATTATAATTTAGAAACATATGATAATACACATTAACCCTCATATGTTCTATAATTACAATAAACACCTTTTAGAACTTAACAATAGTGGGGAAAATAATCATTCAAATGTGCAATACATCAGATTAATCAGGTACGTCCATTAATGGCGGGATACGCCTATTAATGGAGAGACGCGCCAGTGTGGGATGTGGGATGTGGAGCGGTGGAGATCTCGTTTTAGCGAGATACACGGAGCCGTTACGGCGACGCTTAGGCTTCGTGCTCTCGGTTGAACAAGGAAGCCGAGGAAGCTCGGCTCGGTGGATAGCTCGGAGGCGAGCGAGGAGGCCGAGGAAGCTCATCTCGGAGACGAGCAAGGAGGCTGTGGAAGCTTGGTTATAGGATTGCTCGGAGGTGAGCTGTTGGCTGGTTGTTAGGTGAATATGGAAGGTACTCCGGGGAGGTCTCCAAAAGGTCGGATGTAGCCTCGGAGACGAGGTGCCGAGGAATGTCCCCAATGCATCATACTTATACCAGCTCCGTAGCCCCCAGGAATCTAGCAGGCTTACATGGATGACACGTCATCCGTTACGTGTCGTGATTTGGGAATTCCCACTTATGAGCATCATCAGTACTTGATCAACAGAAGCCCGATAAGTGAGTTTGATGGAGGCATTCCGGAAGAAAATTGGTCAGGTAAACCAGTTGATTATTCGCAACTAAAAGTGTTTGGCTGTGTTGCTTATTCTTTGGTTGATAAGGCGGAAATGAATAAGCTTGACTCCAAGTCTAGGAAGTGCGCTTTCATAGGATATGGTAGGGATGAGTTTGGATATAGGCTGTGGGATTACATAAGCAAGAAAGTAATACGAATCTGGAACATCATCTTTGATGAGCTGCACTTGTACAAAGAAGAAAAACAAGCCAAGGAAGGTGCAGTACGTGAGTTCGTCGAGCTAAATGGAACTCAAGAGAGCATTCAAGTACCTGATCAGAACTTGGAGGAAGCTGAAGTGCAGGATCGGGTTCAAGAACAAGATGATGACCATGTTTAGCAACCAGATGTGCCAGTTCTGAGGAGATCTATGAGAGAAAGGAGGATACCTGAAAGAATTATGACCAACTTCGTTTTGTACACAGATTAGGGAGAGCTCGAATCCCTTGCTGAAGCAACAAGCGATGGTGATAGAAAGCAGTGGAAGCAAGATATGGATGAGAATATGGATTCTTTATAGAAGAACCATACGTAAGACCTAGTGAAGCTACCCAAGGGTCAAAAGGCGTTGCTAAATAGGTAGGTGTACAGGATAAAGGAAAAGGGCAAGTTGGCACTGCAGAAAATCGCTGGAGAAAAGAATCCGGCGGATATATTCACTAATGTCGTAAACAGAGATAAGCTGGATCTCGGTTGCTGGTTGGTGAACCACTTCATGAAAATCGACGATGAGAGAGTACAGCGGAGTCGTGTGAAGTCTAATAGCGCTGGGAGTCAAGGCTGAAGTATCTCTAAGTAGGAGATTGTTGAAATTATGGAGAAACTTCAAACACAAGGCATATCATATTTTACCAAACCAAGGTTTCTTAATTAAGGGGTGTCTTATAGCAGTTTCTTAATTAAGGAGATGGCGGAGTCTTAGTTGAAATAGAAGGAGTGTCTTATGGCAGATTCTTAACTATGGTAGTTACTTAATTAAGGAATTGGTTTGTGTATAAACAGGGACATCTCATTTATACTTTTTACACCAACACTACAGCCAAATAGAAAAGTGATCACTGTAGAAGGGGGTAAAGGCTTAGACCTAGAGAGTTTTGAGAGAGAACTCCTAGGGTTGCTTGTGGTGTACTTGATTTAAGATTATAGTAGACGTTTGCAGATTCCGCTCTGTCGGGGACTAGCCATACGGTGGGTAAACCTTATTAACAAATCTCTTGACTCTCTATGTTTGATTTCCTATTTTTATTATAGCATATTTATATTGTTCTTTAATCGTTTAATTGCGTAATTGTGTTTGCATGATTTAGATGTTGTCGCAATCATTGTTCCGTGTATCGGTTTCTTCCATCCCCAACATTCCCCCCTCTTGCATGGTTATTAAAAAGAGGATAATTATACTACAATCTAAAATTTATGCAATGGTTTCAGTTAGGGATAAACTGGGTCTTGATATATAAAGAGCATGCACAGGTTTTAAAAACGTAAAGCAAAATATGCTTCTTGATATTTTAAAAGTACTAATAATTTGAAAAAATAAAAGAGCTAAAAAAGATGAAAAAATAAATGGAAGATACTCGATAGGGTCGGTTTTTCTTCTTGAATTCCCAATTTTATTGAATACCCTATTTACAATGCTATATATTTTCAATAATTAGTATATTTCTATTCACAACTTCGAAGTTTTGGCGTAATGGAAAAGAAACTCTAAAAATGCTATTAGGGTATAGTAAGATTCAATTGTGAAGAAATATAGATCCGAAATACCCGGAATCCGATTCTATAAAAGTGAAACAAAGTTCACACTAAAACTTACAACACACAATAAAAGAAGAGTGACGTAAATGCGAAAAAGTAAATGATAAATTTCATTAATAATTCATGAGCATATAAAATAATAGCGCTTGGAGAACTTGCACAATGTAAGAGCAACAGAGATTTTTTGGTGGAGTGGTTTCATGAAAAAGAAGAAGTTATCATAATTTAGAGTGGATTGATTATTTAGTCAAACATTTTCTTGATTAAGGGAAATGGGAAAATGGAATCATTAATAGTTTTGGAAAGAATGAAATGTGGGTGGATTAATTAAGCCAAATTTAAACTTACTCCTGCAAGTATAGTGGTGGGAAATATGTAGAGAGGAGTGCAGGATGGATAGATGTAGCGTGTGTCTCCTACACAAATGCAAGCTCCAAAATACAAAATATGCTCTCAACATAATATTCACACTACATCCCTCATAAAATAGAAATTAAAAATAAATATAAAAATACTACTAGATAATTTTTCAAAATTACACTTTAACAAATTTAACACTCTACCTTAAAGCGCATTTTTAAACAAAATTCTAAGCTTGTTTTGAAAAAACTCGAATGTACCTTTGATGAGAGACTTGGTGAAGATCTCAGCGACCTTGTCCTTACTTCTCACCTCCATCACACCAATAACATCATCAAGCACTATCTCATGAATAAAATAATGCTCGATCTCGATCTCAATATGCTTCGTTCGAGTGTGACAAAACGGATTAGTCGCAAGTTTACTAACACTTTGGTAGTTAACTCGAATAATTGTTGGTTAATGAATAGGTTAATGAATATCCTCAACCATCCGCCTCAATCATACATATTCTTGAGCTGCAAGAGATGAAAACTTATGTTTCGTTTCGGTAGTAGAAAGAGACACCGAATCATGTTTCTTGCTACACTAAGAAACACCCGCAAAACCGCAATTAAACACAGCCCGAAGTGGACCTACGATCATCTAAATCACCACCCAAATCGGCATCGGTATAACTTTACAACTCAAACTTTGCATCCAACTTGCTTCTTTGAGAGGCCGAAACATGAACATAGCAAGACGAGTCGATAACTTTGAAATGTTTCACATTCGACTTCTTTCTAAATATCAATTCATAAAGAGATTTGAAGTTAATAAGACTAAGCGGCATGCGATTTACAACATATGCTGCATAAGCCTTACCCTCCGCCTACATGACTTTAGGTAAATTCTTCACATGAAACAAACTTTTATAAGTCTCCATAAGATGCCAATTTTTTCTCTCCGCGACTCCATTTTTTTATGGAGTCTCTGCATAAAAGAGCTCTCTGTTAATACATTTTTTCGACAAAAAAAGAAAAATTCATGCGAAATAAATTTGCCGCCGTTGTCGGTCCTCAACTTATTTAATTTCAAATTAAGAACACCTTCAACGATTTTTTTAAACTCAACAAATTTAGAGAAAGCCTCTGATTTTTCTTTCAAGAATCTCGAAAAATTATCAACAAATAGTAACATATAACGAGAGTCAAAATAAGAAGGAGTGGCATATGGATCCACCAAATCGCTATGAATACACTCCAAAGGAGTTTTGCACCGAAAAAGAGACTTATGAAATGGAAGGCGATATGCCTTTTCATATTGACAACCCTCACATATACCATCAAAGCCAAATGAGTTAATATTCGAAAGCCTGTTCACTAGATTTTTCACAACCGTAGCCTTCAATTTATCCATGTTAAGATGTCTCGATCTCGCATGCCAAATAGAGGCACCATCATTCGCACTCATTTCGCTAACATAAGATGAAGAGGCCGTCAAAACAAATATATCTTTAACCCTCTTGTTGGTGTGAATGACAACCGTTTTCAAACTCGAAATATTGCGGAGAAACTTTACATCGTTGGAGCCAAATAAAATATGAGCTGGTATCCACCGCATTTGCCACCGAAAAGAAATTTTTCTTCATTCCGGGAACATGATAAACACTCTTCAAAGTAATGGGATCATTGCAAGCAATAGTAAAAATATTCTCTATCTCCACCGGATGAATAGAATTATCCACTGTGATAATAACATCATTACCGCTATAAGTTTCGAGAGTAGAAAACTTAGAGGCATCACCGGTAAGATGATGACCGCACCCAGAATCGACGATCCAATTTTCATCATCAGAAAATATAGAAGCCATGGCATCTACGGTAGTAGTCTCCGCCATAAAACATCTTCCTCAATATCATCATTTATAGCACCATCTTCTTTTTCGGCGACATTACCCGGCTTTAACATTACACGACATTTTTTTCTCATATGATCATATTTGTAGCACCGGTGGCATTGAGACCCGATTTTCATCAGCCTTTGACGAAGACTCGTCATTTTTCTTTGAATCAAATTTCCTCTCTTTACTTTTATGATAATTATTATTGCTAGAAAAGAGAGCATCACCCTCTCCCCGGAAAATAGAACATCCAGCAATTTGGCAGGCTAAAGACTCTTGTGAAGAGAGTATATTCTCGAACTCCACAAATGAAGGTTGCCAATCCCAACCCTGAATAGAAGTGACATATACAATATACTCCTTCTTTAGCCCCCGAATAATTTATTTCTTCATTTTAGATTCTAAAATTAGTTCATCCGGATCTAAAAGAGATATCTCCGAACATAAATTTATTATCTTCAAACATAAATTTTTTTATCTTCAAGAAGTATTGAGCGATGGATAGATCAAATTGAGTCATATTAGCCAACTCGTTTCTCTAAAATTTTCAATCAAGCCACATTTTTCTTATTGAAAAACTCATTAAAAGTACTTCAAATTTTGAAAGCTGACTTGCAACGCATGATATTGTCAAACAACTCATGAGAGATGATTCTCTTCAAGATAAACTCCGCCGTAGTATTCACCACCTATCATTTTTTCAAGGCCTCTATATTTTCTTCACTATCCGCCGGAGCCACCTGATTATTATCTCCAACAATCTCCCATAACTCCTCACCTATAAAATAAGACTTCAAGCACGTCCTCCATTTCTTGTAGTTAGAATTATTAAGAACCTCAATGCCGAGACCACACCCGAATTCATTTCCGATATACCACTCTTCTTCGCCAAGGGAATCTTGCAAAGCATCTCTAGCACCCTTGTTGCTCTGATACCATGTGAAATACGGATCCGAAATGACCGAAATCCGATTCCATAATAGTGGAACGAAATTCACACGAGCCCAAGACTCACAACACATAATAAAAGAAGAGTATCGTAAATAAGAGAAAGTAGAGAATAAATTTCATTAATAACTCATTAGCATACAGAATAATAGAGCTTGGAGAACTTGTACAATATAGACGCAATGGAGATTTTTTAGTAGAGTGGTTTCATGAAGAAAAAGATGTTATCATAATTTGGCATGAGTTGATTATTTGGTCAAACATTTTCTTGATTAAGGGAAATGGACAAATGGAATCATTAATGGTTTTGGAAAGAATGAAAGGTGGGTGGAATAATTAAGCCTAATTCAAACTTACTCATACAAGTATGGTGGTGGGAAATGTATAGGGAAGAGTGGAGAACGGATGGATGTAGCATGTGTCTTTCACACATGTGCAAGCTCCAAAATACAAAATTAGCTCTCAACATATTTTCCTCACTACATCTCTTATAAAATAGAACATAAAAATAAATATAAAAATACTACAAGATAATTTTCTAAAAATACACTTTAACAAATTTAACATCAATAAGTCTAGGATTCAAAGCTCAATATTGTCCGTTCAAAATAAATTTATTTACCCAAACTTATCATATCGATATAAAAGGCTTTGGATTTTTACCTTAATTTTCATGCATGTAGTTTGGAAAATATTACCGAGAATAAATTAATAGTTAAAATGTAACCACACAAAGTAGGTTTGTCTAATGAAGCGAATCGACGGCGAATTGATTCGCTTCGTCTCGTCAGCGAATAAAATTCGCTTCGTGATGATGTGGGTGAATCTGGCGAATCGATTCGCCTTGCCGGCCACGAATTGGCGAAGCGAGTGGGTTCCCAACTTTTCCGGCCTTGCTTCGTCATAGTTCGCCTCGCCTAACTCACCAACTCGCCTCGTTTCGTATCGGGAATCACCACGATTAGCCACGAATCAGCATGACTCACCAATTCGTCTTGCCTCACCTCGCCTTGTTGACTGATTCTCCATACATTCACCTCGAACTCGCCGCCTAATGTTAACAAACGGCCGCCTGCTCGACGAATCACTTCGTCTCGTCTCGGGTTTGCTTCGCTTCGTCTCGCCTTGAAATTCCTATCCAAAGACTCTTAACGATCGTATCTAGGAGAAGCAAAGCGAATTTCGATTCGCCTCACCTTGCCTCGTCTCGTAATGGCTAGAAACAGACAAAAAATTTATAAACCCCCCAAAAACCTATAAATACACCCCAAACCCCATTTCTTCTTATTCCAAATTCTTTTCTCTTCCGAAAAAAAATCCCATCTCTCTAAAAAAAATTAATCTAAATCTCTAATACTATTGTGCCAATTTCCATCTCTCTAGAAAATAGATGCTCTGATCCGATCCTCTGACAGTCTGATTTCGAGTTTTCGAAGCTCCGAGCCTCTGATCGACCAATTCTTCTCACTTTCTTATTTCTTGTTTTTAATTTATTATTTCTATTCTAACACTCTTTTTTTAATATTTAGTTAAAATATTGAAAGGGGGTTCATCATCCGAAACGCATCAAATCCAAATTTCTCATCCCGAACAACAAGTGGAAGGATCCATCCATACATCTAGAGAAGCTAAAAAAGGGCGGCTACTAGTGATATTTGGGATCACTGGAAAATTGAATTTAGGGAAAGTGTTAGATACGCCGTTTGCAAGTATTGAGGTAATACATATAAACACAAGGATTGTGCCGGCACCGGTAGTTTGAATAAACATGCAAAAAAACACTTAGAACCCCAGGCCGGTACCTCCACTACACAAACATAAATTGGTTTCGCCGGTCAAGATCTTTTTCAATATAATCATGATTTAAATATTTCAGAAATGGTAAGATATGTTATGGCAGATGAACAGGTTCTCGGATTTGGAGAAAGCGCGGTTTTTGAGTGGTACGTTCAAACGGCATTGTAACCGGCATTCAAAAGGCTTCCGAGGACTACGCTTAAAAGTCGTTGTTTAGCCTCTACAACGACGGTAAACATGTATTAATTGCTACTCTTAATTCTTTAGATACTGGTATTTCATTATCTTCTAATGTTTGGACGGATCGAAGGGAACTTTCCTGAATTTGTACTACTGCATATTGGATTGATTCTGACTGGTTTTTGCAAAAGGAATTATTGTTATCAGACAATTTCCATACCCGTAAAGTGTTTTTAATATAACTTCTGAAATTAGATCTATTTTAGAAGAATAACATTTTATAAATAAAAAAAAATTCTATTTATTTCGATAATGCTAGCAACAATAATTCTACTATTGCTGAACTTATTAGACTATGCAAACTAATTTGCAGTGATCGTTTTTTTCATATTTGTTGTGCATGTCATATACTTAACCATATTGTAAAGAATGCATATACCGTATGTAATACAAATATTCAAACAATTAAAGATACATATAATTTTATTAAAAGTTCTGGAAAAAGAAAAGCTGAATACAAAACTAGATATCTAGCTGCAAGTGTAAGGCCGTCTCTTAAAAAGATGTGGCCACTAAGTGGAATAGTTACATGTGGAATGAACAAATGCCTGTAGAAAACCACTTAACACTCGATCATTGGGCGGTTGCAGATCTTTTTAAATATTTTCTTATAACTTTTGAAATAGTAACCAAACGATTTTCTGCTACTTATACCCCTACTTCTCATATTCTTGTCTCTGAATTGTATAATATAGCTAATTGTTTTGCTTGTCACGTCGAAAATCCAGTACTTCACCATCCAATACTTAGTATGCTGGCTAAGATTTCTAAATATTTCTCTGAAGTTCTAATTATTTACTATTTATGTTCGGTAATGGACCCTAAAATTAAATTAGAAGGTTTGGAGGCTCTTTTAACCGGGTTCTATACGGCCATGGAACATGGTGTAGATATTGACGCCTATGTCAGTATCGTTAGAAGTAATTTAGATGAAATGTTTGATTTGTATATTGCACGATCTTCTTCTGGTAGAACTAGTAGACCACCGCCTTCAACCAGTTCGCGTGCTTCGACTCCAACTTTAGCACTTATTCAACAAAAGAAAAGGGAAAAGGCCCAGTAGCCTCATCATCGTCATCTTTAAATGAGTTATCAATATTTTTACAAACCGAGTCAGATGTAGATTTAACTATAGATGATTTTGATATTTTAGCCTGGTGGAAAAGCCATGGACATTTGTATATGGTGCTTTCTACTATGGCCCGTGATTTACTAACCGTTCCAGTGTCCATAGTACCGTCGGAAAGTGCTTTTAGTACTGATGGCAGGATATTGAGAAAGAAGAATACAACTTGGCGCACGATATAATGGACTGCATGATTTGCTCGTAAGATAGGGAAGCAGCAGCTGCTACGAAACAAAATGCAATCACTTTGGACTCGGGTTATTTACTTGAAGAGCTTACATGATCGGATGGGACCAACACCGAAGGAGGAGGAAGCACAACCGGCGCTGACAAGTAGTGAGTAAGAATTGTAATAGTAGAAAAAGAACTACGCAGACCTTATTCCCTTTCATTGAGATCAATATTTAAGGGGGATAGGTAGGCAACCCAAGTGAGTTCGGTTTTTAATGTAAAAAAATAACAAATTGTATTTTTAAATTGTAATTTGATTAAGATTTTTTTTAATATAAAAACATGTTTAAATTTCAAATTTTAAGCCTAATTTTAATTTTAAAATTTTAAAAAAAAATTAGTAACCGATCTTGGTGAAAAATTCGCCTGGCCCGGCGAATTTGCCTCGCCTTGCCTCACGAACCGGCGAGGTGAAGCGGTGAAGCAAGCGGGTTCTGACTTCATTACTGTTGCCCTCGCCTCGCTTCGCGAAGCGGCGAGGCGGGTTCTGGCTTCGTTACTATTGCCCTCTCCTAGCCTCGCCGGCGAAGCGAGAAAAATTTGCTTCGCCGATTAGGCGAAGCGAAAAAATTCCAAAGCGAGTTGTTTCGGCTCGCTTCATTAGCCATGCCTAACACAAAGCATGTCTTAAAAGAAAATTGTTGTTGTTGGGACTTTATCCGCGCACGCCTTTATAGTTTGAAAGAAAAGGTTTTGGAATAGTGTGCATGTGAGCTCGGTCTCATTTTAAAATTTATAAATCGCAAATGCACGGCGCGTTGTAGCGAGCCGGTAAGTACGAGTCAATCCAAAGGGAATTGATGATTAGAGATTGTTGTTAAAAGTTTAAAAAGAAAAAAATTAGGTTTTGTCACAAATAAAATAAGAAAATACGAAAATAGAGAACAAGTTAAGACAGAAAATGGTCATGGTTCGGGATCGGATTGTTGGGTCGTGGCGATTTCTTACACGCTCACTTGATCAAGTGTTGTTTCTTCCTTGAGTTGATTCCGACATGAAGCATGGCTTGTTAAGGCGTTTGCGAACTAAAAACCATCAAGATATCGACATTCAATGCAAGAATTGAAACGAATCTGTATTGTTCTCACTTACCATTTGTATGTCCAAGTTGGAAGTATCAACACCAAACACAAAAGTTAGCAAGTATACATCAACAAAAAATACACAAATTAGCACAAGAGAGTAAGTGGTTTTAGTATTAAACTTGCTAAGTGAGTTGTGATAATATAGGATATATGAAAAGAAGAAGTGTGTTAATCAAATTGTTAACAGAATACCCTATCTAACACTTAGCAACCTTAACACTATTGTGATTCTAACTTTAATATCGCAACATGGGGTCTTGGAGAGAATATGGTGTATGATGAGGTTACCAAGTAACCATAGAATCACATATCATATCCAACCAATCTAAGTTAGCAATCTTAAGGTTACAATCAAGATTTGAGCACATTAAACATTCACAAGAGATGGAAGAAGGCAAAGCCATTCATCTCATATCATCACCATCACCACAACCAAAGAGAACTACAAAAACATCACAAAATAGAAAATGAAACACAAGATAAGAAAAAAAACATAATACACAGGAACAAGAACAAGAATTTAAACAATAGGAAAGTGCAAGTTCTTTATTAACAAAATAGAGGGCTTGAGCTACAAAGTAGATAGCAACTTCAACCTGCTTAATGAAGAACTCAAGTGAGAGCTCAAAGAGAGAAGACGAAGAAGAAGATATCAAGAGTTATAAATTATTCTCACTCTAAAAGCAAAGCTGGAAGTTAATCTGAGACCTGCTATTTATAGGCAACTCAAAATCAAAAGTTCCATATACAAGTGGACTAAATATATCATAAGGGACCCACCAAACTTGGACGAACCAATTTGGCTCCAACTTGGCCGCAAATTGCGGCCTAGATGAATTAATTTGCGGCCTCATTTTGGAGAGTGGGGCCCATATTTGGTCTGTGGTCTTCCGGTCTCTTGAGGATCTCTCTGTGGTTGCTATTTCTTTTAATTTACACCTGAGTGTAATCTAGAGTAATGTACAAAGAAAGGATCAAGACTTCAAATCACCAATTCATATAACCATGCCTACTTGCCCATTCCACTTGCAAGACACCATGATGGTTGTTTCGCCCAATCAGAGCAGAGCTCTGTTTGAATTCAAAATTCAAATTTTTTGAAGCAGAGCTTCAAGTCCCACGCGCAGCGCCCAAGAAAGCGCACCCAATCAGAGCAAAGCTCTGATTGAAGGAAGCAACGCTTCAACTGCACGGCACGCTGCGCTGCGCGACACGCGTCAGCGCAGATGCGCTCGCGCAGTTGCGCTGCGCTCTGCGCTGCGCGACACGCGTCAGCGCAGATGCGCTCGCGCAGTTGCGCTGCGCTCTGCGCTGCGCGACACGCGTCAGCGCAGATGCGCCGGCGCACTTGCGCTGCGCTCTGCGCTGCGCGACACGTGTCATGCGCTGGGGCATCTGCGCCAAACTGAATTAAGATTTTTATGAAATCTTTTCTGTTCTTTCCAGAACTAGAAGATTTTCTTCGGCCTTTGGATCAAAGATCCAGCGGTGGGAAAACTCCGAAAAATCACTCAGAAAAGATCCTGTTAACAAATTCAACAGATTTGTGGTCACTATAAATAGGACCCTAAGCCTCAATTCAAGGGCATCAACAATTTTTTTGAAAGATAAAGAACTCTAAACAGAGAAAACTCTGAAGAAAAAGGTAAAAAAAAAAAACCTTCACATTGGAAGAAATTCCTTCTAATAGATCATTGGTCTAAAAACAAGATCAATGATCTGTATATAATAAACAGTGCTTTGCACTTCTTGTGAACCTTCAGTTCTTTTTTTAAAAAAAAAAACGAAATAATAATAAAAGAATAAAAGAATAGTGCTTTGCACTTTTATGAACCTCTGGTTCTTCGAATAAAGAAGAAATCTATTTTTTTTTCTTTGATCTAATTTAGATCAAAAACTTAAACAGTGCTTTGCACTTCCCTTCTTGAATCTAAAAAGATTCTTAGTGCTTTGCACTTCCACGTTGCGCCGTTGCGCTCTTAAGGGAACGCCACGTATCCGCCATAAAACCACTTGCGCTAAGCGCCCTTAAGATAGAGCTTTGCTCTCTGGAATTGGCGTAACTCACTGAGAGCGCGCCACGTGTCAGCAGCGCAACAGCGCAGCGCAACAGCGCATCGCGCTGCGCTAGTGCGCTTGCGCTCATCAGAGCACGACACGTGTCATCACCATAGGAACTTGCGCTCATTACTTAGCGCAAAGCGCAGATGCATTAAAAAGGGCCAAGCCCAATCAGGAGAGGGCCTAACAGGCTTAATGAAGCGCAAATTCATTATTTTAAGGGGCAGAGCCCAAACCAGAACAGATGCTTTGCATCATTTATAAATGGGCAGAGCCCAAACAAAATATTCAGAATGCTATGCATTTTAAAAGGGGCAAAGCCCAAAACAAAGTAGATGCTTTGTAAATAGGCAGAGCCCAAAATAAACTGATACTCTATATCTTTTGTGGGGCCTAAATAAGAAAAATGCAATGCGAATAAAGTGCTGAACTGGACTTAGCCCAATCGTGGCCATAAGTCCTTAAATTAAATTGACTGAGCAAAATGGCTCTCCTAAATCAATTCACGACCGGTTCGAGGGTACATCTCCGAACTCCTTTGACATTTGTCGCTGTAATTTCTCAACGACGTCAAAGAGGTGACGGGTCCCAACGACCATACACTAAAACGCTGGACCGAGACGTCCTTAAACTAACGACGGACCGAAACGTCTTTAAACTAATATCGGACCGAAACGTCCCTAAACTAACATCGGACCGAAACGTCCCTAAACTAACATCGGACCGAAACGTCCCTAAACTAACATCGGACCGAAACGTCCCTAAACTAACATCGGAACGAAACGTCCCTAAACTAACATCGGACCGAAATGTCCATAAACTAACATCGGACCGAAACGTCCCTAAACTAATTTCGGACCGAAACGTCCCTAAACTAATAATGGACCACTACGTCCCTAAACTGGCGACGGACCGAAACGTCCCTAAACTAGCATTGGACCACTACGTCCTTAAACTGGCGACGGACCGGAACGTCCCTAAACTAATAATGGACCACAACGTCTCTAAAACTGGCGACGGACCGCCATGTCCCTAAACTGGCACAATAGGGCCCAAACGCTCTGTTGTTGGATCTAAACGGTCCCGTCTAAGTTGATCTTAACCCCAAATAGGGTTAACATGTCCTTAGACATTTAAATAAACGATAAAACTCCAAATCAACTTTGGTTCAAGGGTACATCTCTGAACTCCTCAGACGCCTGTCGTCGTAATCCCTCAACGACGTCAGAGAGGTGACGAGTCCCGACGGCCGGATAATTAAATCAATCATGATGTTAAGTTGATCTTAGTCTAAAACAAGACTAACGTATCCTTAACGAACGTTTAAGTCGATCTTAGTCGCAACGCGACCAATGTATCCTTAAACTAAAAACACCAAACCCAAATCTAAGTAAATACGGATTTAGACTAATCCACGTCCTACAGGCGACGGCATTACTCAGTCTCCGTATACAATCCACGGGCAACCACAAACAAAACAAACACACACGACACGAAGTGAAATTCTGGAGAAGGAGAAAGTTGTTACCGCGATGCGGTAGTGTAATTAACTGCAGGGGCTTGCGCCTGCAGGGAAGAGCGTCCCCACAATCAAAAACCCCTCAAGCGAGGGGGAATCTGACAAAGTCTGCTACATCGGCCGCATCCGTCTAAACCTCCGATACACGGTGCCATAAATCAACTTGGTATCTTCGGAGAGGTAGACGGATAAAACCAAATAGCATCTGCCCCGAACCTCAGGCACAGACGTCCTAACGTCTCGGCCGCCGTTCGGAGGGGAACAGATTCTGGCACGCCCGGTGGGACCTCTTCCTCTTTCCACTCCACACTTCGTGTGTCGTCTTCGCGAACCAATCGCGGTTTGTTAAATGATTGCCTTCGGATTTCAAGTTGCTAAGATTTGGTCTTTTGTTTGGTACAGAACTCAAGCGTTCAATGGCCACCAACTGCACCAACTGATCGAAATGCCAGTGCAACGGACGTTCCACCTCACCGAGAGGGGTAGCATATGGACCCCAGGCGGCTTCCTTCCTGACTCTGCCGGTAGGCCAGGTGACTCAGGCCACCACCGGCTTGTTTTTCGGGACCATGGTCCCACCTACAAGCTTCTCTGCGCCGACATCCGCACCAGAAGCAAAAAAGAAGTCGGTATTCGACCGGCTCACTGTTACCACGACCCCTGTCAACGGGTCGCCTGCTACTGAGCCAACAGCCTCTGTTTTCACCAGGCTGGGTCAGAACTATAAGGTGGCTGTCCCAAAGAGGGCAACGGCCGCTGCTTTGGAAGTCGTTAAAGCGGCTTCTCCTATCAGAGAGTCAGTCTTCACAAGATTGACGGTTCCTACTCCTCCCCCAGCTGGTCAGAAGGCATCAGTCTTCGATAGGCTGACATCAACAGTTACCCCACGCTTAAACAGGGGGCAACAAGAGATTATCTCGATTTCCGAGCCAGTCCCAACGGCTCGTCGTGCGCGACGTCGCCATTGGCAGCGAGTAAGGAAAGCAGGGGGCAACTCCCCCTCAGGGCTAACCCCACCTGCTCCGACGGTGGAGGTCAATGCTGCTGTTCCAACTGGGAACAGCTTTGAAATGCTGAGGAAGGTGAGAAAGAACTCCCCGGTCGCTACGTTGAAAAGGTCTCCTCCGCCCATGGAAAAAGCTCCGGAGATGAAACAGGAACAGCCCCCTCAACGGCTGTCGTCGAAAATTTATAAAGTTTGGCGGAGGGTTCAAGACTCCGTGATTGACTCAGACCACTTCCGTCGCCAGAAAAGGGCGAAAGGGGAAAAGGACAAGAACTGCCCCATTAAACAGCAGGGGGCAACAAATTCTAGAATGCCCGCTTCAACGGCTCCTTCAACCTCAAAGGTCCATAAAAGGAAGAGGCCAGAAAAAGTTCCCGTGACACTGACAAAGTCTAAGAGCGGTGAAACTAAACGCCCCAAGTCAGGGGGCATCACAGTTCATACGGTCTATATGGCTTCGGGGAAAGAAGAAAGTCGTACTTCTACGGGTCACCGACCGCTTACCCGGTCAGTGACCAAGTCTCAGGAGCAGCAACAAAAGCTCCAGGAGTTGATGACTACAATGGCTGCACTCACGGGGCCAAAAGAGAATCCTGAGACGTCCTTAGATGAACGTCAAGAAGAAGAGACCGACGCCGAGTTCCTTCGAAGAGTACTGGAAAAGAGGGACAAAGAGGCTGCTGAACAAGCAGCCAATATACAACGCATGGGCCTTCTCTTCCAGGATATGATAGGGATGATGATACAACCAGAATCCCCGATTGAAGAACCCCCGATCGTCCTTGGGGATGATAGGGGAGAAACATCAAACCCTCAGCCCGTTCTATCGACGGCTAAAGAAGACACAATCTCTAAAACAGATCTGGACGAATATATAGCCCAGCAGATAAAAGTTCATCACGCAGCCGAAGCAGCCGGCCACGTTGTAAAAACGGGGCGGCCATATCCGGGCTGGTATGACCAAATCAAGTACCCGCCAGGTTACACAATTCCAAAGTTTCATGTCTACAAGGGGACCGGCAATCCCCATCAACATGTTGCCCAATTTAGGGCGCTTTGTGGTAACACTGGAGGCGACGACAAGCTCTTGCTGCGCCAGTTTGTTGGAAGCTTATCAGATACGACTTTCGAGTGGTATTCCGAGCTCCCCAACGACTCTATTAAAACCTTCGCAGAGATGGAGCTGCTCTTCACCCAACGCTTTGCAAGTGCCAGTGAGCGTACTCCGATGACGGCGCTGATTAACGCCAGGGTAAAGCCCGGCGAGACGTGGGTCCAGTACGCTATAAGGTGGCGTAATTTATGGTCTAAATGTGAACAGCGTATAGAAGAAGCCCCTGCGGTGGGAATGTTTGTTGGAACCCTTGATCCACAAGCAACCATTTCGCAGTTTATGATGTTCTTCAAGCCGACTTCTTTCCAGGCTTTGATCGACAAATTGGCACAGATGGACCAGATGGGCCACAAACCCCCTCTCCCGAAGCCAGACTCTCGAAACGATAAAGGAAAGGGAAATGCGATCATCGTCGCTAATACCCAACAACAACCGAATGACTCGAAGCCGGTCGCTCGTCCAAATAATACACGCCCATACGTACCCCTTGAGGACAGGATGGGACGCGCTTACTCCTTCCCCCGTGATAAAACGAGGAGGTTATTTGAGCTGGCATTGCGCAATAGGCTCATAAATCTGCCAGATCCAAAACGTCCGTCACAACCAAGTGACGTTAACGAGCCTAATTATTGCCCTTACCATCGAGTGCTAGGACATCCAATCGAAGACTGTTACGTGTTCAAAAATTGGCTTGAAAACCAGTACCGTCAGGGCAAGTTTGCGCTATCTGACAAATGGAAGGTGAATCCTCCGCAGCCCCACACCTACAAGGGGACGAATACGCCGGGGGAAACATGCTCCGTCATTGAAGAAGCTCCCTGGGAGGTTGTATTATCAGCCAAAACGAGGAGAATGCTAAATGATCTTCAGACCTGTCCAGCGGTCAAGTGGAAGAATCCCTTGGAGCCGCAGGTTATTGAGGGGATGTTGAAGCCACGTCCGACTCCGAAGACCGACGGTGGTAGTTCAAGCGTTCATAACCAGCCGTCAAAATCTTCGAAAAAGAAGAAGAAGAAATCTAAGAAGCCCGTCAAGCCTGGCGACAAGCGCACGGACTTACAGAAGCAGATCGACGCACTGGATGAGTACAACCAAAAGGCGCGGACTCCCATCACGCTCCAAGATTTCCTTGATCACGTCTTTCAAAAAGAAGATGAGGAAGAAACTTCATCGGATGAATCCGACGAATATGTGGCAAGTTGTCATATGATCTCTCACTCGACCTCGAACGATGAAGGGACTTCTGGCACCAAAACGCCGGGGGCAAATACTGAGTCAAGGGAAATGATTGACGCGTTTCTTAGTGAAGCTCGATTGAAAAGTAAAGCTGATCAAGAACGCGAGACGACGATATTCGAAACGGCCAAGCGCCAGCGACTTGAGGGAGGAGCTGAGATGATCCCACTGGAGCAAAATGCCTCCACCGCTGACAAAAGCCAATTCAAGATAAAAAAGAAGTTCGCTAAGGCCATATCGATAGGCATGAAGCTACCACCCTCAGAAGAAAAAGTTACTAGCGTGGTAGAAATGCACCCCTCTTATTGCTTATATCATCAGAAGGTCTCACATTCTACCCAAGAGTGCAAAGCGTTCGATAAATGGTGGCAAGGATACGTCGCTAATCAACAACGCTTTAAACGGGAAAAGCGTAAGGTTCGTCGGGAGCAAAGAAACACAACCAAAGTGCCTGAAAGAACTGCCGGCAACTGTCACATGGTTAACACTACCAGGTCACAAGTGCCCACATTTGGGAGCGACTCTGATGAGGAACTAGAGATTGCCCCCCTCTTTAAAGAGTCAACTTCGGGAAAAGAAGAAGAACCGAAGTCTTGCGAAAATATACAGCTGCGGAATCGGACACTGCCTGAAAAGAACCTCGGACCCTCGAATAGAAAAGATAAAGGGAAAGAGAAGGTCTCTGAAGACATCACTTTGGATGACCAAGTCGCGGAAGAGTTAACCGCCAAAAATCCGCCAAAGAGGAGTAAGGTGGATTACAATGTCTTAGCGCATCTGAGGAAGCTACCCTCACAACTCAGCATCCTCGATGCCTTGTTACTATCAAAGGATGCGAGAGACTCTTTGATTAAGGCGCTACAAGATCCGGACCAGTTTCAAGCCTTCTTAGCCGAAGAAAAGATGAAAGACGAATTGGAAGAAGTGCACACAGCCGACGTTGCTTTTGGTGATGAGGACCTTCTTCTCGGGATGTGTGAACACAATCGCCCTCTTTATGTCTCAGGATACTGCCATGACATAAAGATAGGTAAAATCTTGGTCGATAACGGATCGTCCGTCAATTTACTCAATGTACGAGTGTTAAAGGAGATTTGCATGAGTGTCCAACACCTCGCCCGAGACAAGATCACTATCTCCGGTTTCGACTCTCAATCCTCAAAGACTCTCAGATCTGTGATATTGACGTTACGCTTCGGGTTGCTCGTCACAGACATCAAATTCCATGTTATAGACGCCAAGACGTGCTACAATGCTCTGCTCGGCCGACCATGGCTACACGAGTACAATATCATCCCTTCTACACAGCATCAGTGCATGAAGTATTCCAGGGATGGCCTCGAGTACACTGTGGCCGGAGAGTTGAATCCGTTTTCCATGAACGAAGTTCGCAAGTATGAAGATGCCAAATATTTCTTGCCGAGCTTCGAAGACACGGAAAGGTGTCGCAAACCGGAGAACAAAACTAATGCCACCATCCCTGTCTTCGGCAGTGACACCGAGGAGGAGGATATAATTTATTCAGGTCCATCCCAATCTACCAGGCCAGGCCCATCCGTTCCTTCGTTGATCTTCGATAGTGACTCAGAGGATGAAGTTCATGCTATATTCCCTGCTCGGCCTTCGATACGGATTTCCGCTGATGAAGAGCGAAGTCTGCAGATAACCATGGTGCCACTTGAACATTACAAAGAACTGGATGTACTCGACACCAACAGCGTAGAAGAATTGCAGACATTCTATATCCCTCCCGGACGAAGAGGCGAGAAGGCAATCTTATTCTACCGTTCTGAAGAAAACAAAGTAGAAAAAGAGGTTTGGCACGGCGCAGATCCCACGCTCGACAGGCTTCAGCCTATCCGTCTTCCCCGATATTATACCGAAGGTTTGAAGAAACTGCTAAAACGCCAGGGGATGTCCTTCACACAGACCGTTAGAAAAGCCAAATTCTATGACAAGGTCTGGAACATTCCCGGGACCCAATGCAAACTGCCTAACGGAAAAGTAGAAACCAAAGGGCTTGGGTACATCCGGCCAAAGAAGCGGGAGCTAGTAAACAGCTGTTATGCCATGTATGACCTCGATGAAGAGACGGACGCTCAATGGGAGGACGCTAATCCTGAACCAGCAAAAGTTCCTGATACAAAACCGCCCAGTCCATCGTCCGAAGACCAGATGAGCAAACTTATAAGGGATGCGAGTCAAAAAGCCCGAGATGATCACGATCGTGAAATGGCAATCCATGAGAAAGCTAAGACACAGCGCCTCCTCCAACAGGCAGTAAAGAACGAAGATGCCGCTCCTTGTCAACCTGCTACGAAAAAGGTTCGACGCGAGAACAAAGACAAGTCGAAAGGCAAGAGAGGCGCTCGACAACTACAAAGCAGAGCTAAGAAGCCGCGCATCCGAGAATCGAGCGTTATTGATTTAGCCCTCGGGAAGAAAATGGGTCGAGCATACTCTTTTCCTCGGAACAAAACAAGGAAAATATTCGATCTCGCTCTAAAACATCAAATGCTTACGTTGCCAGAGTCTAAACACCCTGAACAAGCAGGCGAAGTCTCCAACCCAAAATATTGCTTTTACCATCAAGTAGTAGGGCATCCGCTTGAAGATTGCTTCACCTTTAAGAATTGGGTTGAGGACCAATATCAGCTTGGCAAATTCGCGTTGTCTGACAGTTGGAGGGTAGCGCCGCCGCAAAAGCACGAACCCGAAAACACAAGAATAAAACCAACTCCGCATTGGGATTGGCAGAAAATTCGCACCTGCCATGTGATAAAAATATTAAAAGAAGGGTACGAAGACATGAACAATCTCCCTTGGTGCTTTGAAAGCGGCAGCGATGAGGTAATCTCAGAATTTCCCCCAGCTCCGAAAGAACTGGAGGACGGAATACATACCACTGCAGATAATCTCAAGAAAATTGAGTTGGGGACGGAAAATGACCCGCGACCGACATTCATCAGCGAGCTGCTATCTGAAGAAAGGGTGGCTGCATTAAAGGATGTGCTTCTGCAGCACAAAGATTGCTTCGTGTGGAACTATTCCGAAATGCCGGGACTAGATCCAGAAATTGCTGTACACAAGTTGGCGATATCCCCAGACATTAAGCCAGTCAAACAAGCGCCGAGAAGAATGCGAATCGAGCTTGAGATGAGCATCAACGCCGAAGTCAAAAAGCTGATAGACTCTGGCTTCATCCAGGAAGTCCAATACCCAGAATGGATCGCCAACATCGTCCCGGTGATGAAGAAAAATGGGACAGTGCGCATATGCGTAGACTTCCGGGATCTCAATAAAGCTTGCCCAAAAGATGATTTCCCAGTGCCAGTCACCGAACTGATGATAGACAACACATCCACTCATGAGGTTTTCTCTTTCATGGACGGCTCATCGGGATATAATCAAATAAAAATGCACCCTGAAGATCAGAAGCACACGGCCTTCAGGACTCCGCTTGGTATATTTTGTTATAAAGTGATGCCCTTCGGTTTGAAGAACGCCGGTGCCACCTATCAAAGGGCCATGACAAAGATCTTCGACGACCTTATACACGAAATCGTTGAATGCTATATCGACGATCTCGTGGTTAAAAGCAAATCATACGAGGAACATCTCGAGCATCTGAAGACTGTATTTCAACGCCTTCGGCAATACAACTTGAAGATGAATCCTCTTAAATGTGCGTTCGGGGTTTCCTCGGGCAAATTCCTGGGATTCGTCGTTCGACACCGAGGTATTGAAATAGATCCGTCAAAGATCAAAGCGATCATGGAAATGCCTCCGCCGAGGACTCTCAAACAGCTGCGGTCTCTCCAAGGGAAACTCGCGTATATACGGCGATTTATAGCCAACCTTTCAGGAAAGTGCCGTCCTTACAGCCACCTGATGAAGAAGGGAACCCCATTCGTCTGGGACCAAAAATGCCAAAGCGCACTGGATGAGATCAAGCAATACCTGCAGAACCCGCCGGTGTTGGCTGCTCCGGTAAAGGGGAAGCCTCTTATTCTTTATACAACCTCCCTCGAAGGTTCCTTAGGCGCATTATGGGCACAAGAGAACGATCAGGGGAAAGAAAGAGCACTCTACTACCTAAGTCGAGTTCTGCTGGGGGCAGAAAGCAATTACTCTCCCATTGAAAAACACTGCCTGGCGTTGATCTTCGCAATAACAAAGCTTAGGCACTATGCGTTGGCGCACGAGGTCCGTCTGATTTCAAAAGTGGACCCTCTTAAATATCTAATGTCAAAAGCCATATTGACAGGACGACTCGCTAAATGGGCCCTGCTCTTGATGGAATTCTCGATAACGTATCAACCTCTCAAGGCAGTGAAAGGCCAGGCCATCGCCGATTTCCTCGCTGAGCATCCGATACCCGCCGATTCTCCTCTGAATTGCGATCTTCCAGACGAACATGCGTTCGATGCGATCGACGGTGATAATATCCGATGGGAGCTTTATTTCGATGGAGCATCTTCCATGAAGAAACGTAAACAAAGTACCCCTATAATTAAATCAGGGGTAGGACTCATCTTTGTAACTCCGCAAGGAGGGATAATGCGCTACGCCTTCTCCCTAACGGAGCCGAGAACAAACAATGAAGCCGAATACGAAGCCCTGATAGCAGGCCTCGAGATCGCCATTGACATGGGAATTGAAGATCTCCTCATATACGGCGACTCCCAATTGGTCGTCAGTCAAGTGAACGGCGATTACCAAACATGCAAACCAGAATTGGTAAAATACGGTGAAAAAGTGCAACAACTGCTAACCTAAATTCCCTCTTACACTTTGGAAAGTATAGCGCGCGCGGAAAACAGCAAAGCAGACGCACTGGCCAAACTTGCTAAAGAATTGGCTGACGAGAACCTCGATGACGTTAGGATCGTGATACAAAGCCGTCGAGTGCTCGCCCCAACAGAAATATCTCCGAAATCGTCTGAAGAAAAAGGAGCGAAAGAGGAGACAACCCTGCAAATAAAAGACAGGGAAAATACCGAGGACTGGAGAGAAGTCTTCATAGATTACTTCAAGTTCCACCGAATACCTGAAGAGGCGTCCACAAGACATCAGCTCACGAAACGAGCTCTGTCTTTCGCCTTCGTCAATGATACTCTATACAAGAGGTCATTCGACTCTCTGTGGTTGAGATGCTTAGGACCTGACGAGGCGAGAAGGGTCGTCCAAGAAGTTCACGACGGACTCTGCGGTTCCCACCAAGCAGGCCCTAAGATGAAATTGAAGATAAAGCGGATGGGCTACTACTGGCCCACGATGATGCAGGATTGCCTGGAATATGCGAGGCAATGTCATCCATGCCAAATTCATAGGGACTTCATCCATCAGCATCCCAATCCACTGCATCCGACAATGGCTAGTTGGCCATTCGAAATGTGGGGAACTGACATAGTCGGTCCCATCGAACCAGCATCGTCAAAGGGACATCGTTTCATCTTGGCGACGACTGATTACTTCTCCAAATGGGCAGAGGCAGTACCATTGAGGGAAGTGAAGACGGAGAACATCCTCCATTTCTTCAAAACGCATGTCATCTACCGGTTTGGAACCCCGAGAAGAATCATCTCTGATAATGGGCTAGCCTATCGAAGTCATAAAATTAGCCGTTTCGCACAGCAGCACAATATAGACTGGAGATATTCCTCAGTTTATAACCCGTGAGCTAACGGTCTAGCTGAAGCCTTCAACAAGACCTTGACGAAGATCATAAAGAAAACAGTGTCACGAAATAAGAGAGATTGGCACGAAAGATTGCAAGAGGCTCTTTGGGCGTATCGGACTACGTTTAAAACGGCCACAAACACAACGCCATACGCGTTGGTATTTGGGACGGAAGCGGTACTCCCTCTCGAGATAGAATTACCCTCTCTACGAGTGGCAGTCCACTACGAGCTGACAGACGAAGAAAATGCTCACCTTCGGTTTGAAGAGCTTGACGCCCTTGATGAAATCCGGCTTCTAGCACAACAAAATCTGGAAGCCTATAAAGCAAAGATGACGTGCTCATATGAAAGATTGAGCCGCCCGAGGACATTCCACCAAGGCGAACTCGTGCTAGTGGTCAAAAGGCCCATGATCCCCAATCGCGCCAAGCGGGGAAAGTTTGAGCCGAACTATGAAGGACCGTATATCGTTGATAAGGTCTACCAAGGTGGGGCCTACCTACTCATGGACATGCACGGTGAAAGGCCTTTCAGGCCAATAAACGGACGCTTCCTAAAGAAATACTACGCTTAATGAGCCACAGCCTAGGTCAATGGTAGATGACGACGACTATGTCCGCTCGCTATCTTCCTAAGCTCAAGCTTTATAAGTAGTAGCCAACCCTCTCAACGGTGGACCGAAATGTCCTTAAATTAATAGCAGACCGAAACGTCTTTAAACTAATACTGCGGCATCCTTGGGCTGACGAGATGAATAAAAATAAATAAAAAATAATAATAATAATAATAATAAAAATAAAAAAAAGCGGTAAGTCCATAAGCAAAATGGGCACGGATGAAAACCCGAAAGGGCTCCGTGAGTAAAAACAGCAGGACTACCGGCGAATGTTGTGAAAACCCGAAAGGGCGCAACTTCGTTAAAGAACCCTTATGGAGTCCTCTCGACCCTGTAAGGAGAAACCACCCGCGTGAGATCCTTACGACTTACAAGGGAACAACACACTTAGGAATCCCCAAGATTCCTAAGGAGAAAATACGCTTGCGAGATCCTCACGACTCGTAAGGAGAACTCTCTTATGGGACCCTCACGGCTCATAGGATTTGAAAGTCTTAAGTCACAGAGACCTAAACCTGTGCTTAAGCAAACCCCCACAAACTTCCAATATTGCCCTACAAGTGGCTCAATACTGACCCTTGTATACAATCCACGGGCGCGAATAAACATTTCCCTAACCAAGGTCCATCCATGACTGGGAAAACGTTCGTATGGTAAACAACCCTTATAAATCCCCTCGATTTATGAGGAGAAAACCTTCCTGTAGGATCCTTACGACTTACAGGAGAATAAAACACTTAGAAACCCTCACGGTTCCTAAGGAGAAAATACACTTACAAGATCCCCACGACTTGTAGGGAGAAATACCTTCACGAGACCCTTACGGCTCATGAAGTCAAAAGCCTTAGCCGACGGGATCCTAACCCCGGTCGCTAAGCCTCCTTTGTTCAACAACGATAGAGGCAAATGATGATTCGCTCCTGGTAATATCCCAGTTGCAGCGGTGCTGATGCCGAAATCGGTGTCCAATCTCAGGTTTACAGCGAAAAGCTAGTAGGCCGCACATGCATACGAAATAGCCGAAGTGATAGGGCAACTTGCAATAAAAAGCAGCAAGTAAAAGGTATGCATGCAAAATAGCCGAAATGATCGGGCAACTCGTAATAAAGAGCAACGAGTAAAAAAAATAAAATAATAAAAAGCCGAAATGATTGGGCACCGCAAAAAATAGCCGAAATGTTTGGGCAATCGCGACCTTCACGATATAAAAGCTGAAATGATAGAGCATCGCGGAAATAAAATAAAACAAAAAAAATAAGAAATGATAAAACTTCGGCCCTACAGTTAAGATCACATCGATCCCTGTATACAATCCAAGGGCGTAAACAAAGAAGAAACCATACCTCCCCAGCGGATTCCGTCAAACGACGAAACCAAGCCTCAACGGTTCATTTCAACCGAAGAAGCCAGTGACTTCAACGAAAATTCCTCGACTCACGGATACAAACACTCCTTGACGAGAGCCTTCTGATCCGCGTCGACCCGCAGAGCCACCAATGCCTCCGTAGGAACCCTCGACTCGTTTCAAACCCCAAGGACACAAATAATCCTTGGCGCTTGGGAAACAAATAATCCCTCGCAAAACTTCTCAACTCACGGATACAAACACTCCTAGACGAGAGCCTTCTGATCAGCGTCGACCCGCAGAGCCACCAGTGCCTCCGTAGGAACTATCGACTCGTTTCAAACCCCAAGGACACAAATAATCCTTGGCGCTTGGGAAACAAATAATCCCTCGCAAAACTTCTCAATTCACGGATACAAACACTCCTTGACGAGAGCCTTCTGATCCGCGTCGACCCGCAGAGCCACCAGTGCCTCCGTAGGAACTATCGACTCGTTTCAAACCCCAAGGACACAAATAATCCTTGGCGCTTGGGAAACAAATAATCCCTCACAAAACTTCTCAACTCACGGATACAAACACTCCTTGACGAGAGCCTTCTGATCCGCGTCGACCCGCAGAGCCACCAGTGCCTCCGTAGGAACTATCGACTCGTTTCAAACCCCAAGGACACAAATAATCCTTGGCGCTTGGGAAACAAATAATCCCTCGCAAAACTTCTCAACTCACGGATACAAACACTCCTTGACGAGAGCCTTCTGATCCGCGTCGACTCGCAGAGCCACCAGCGCCTCCGTGGGAACCCTCGACTCGTTTCAAACCCCAAGGACACAAATAATCCTTGGCGCTTGGGAAACAAATAATCCCTCGCAAAACTTCTCAACTCACGGATACAAACACTCCTTGACGAGAGCCTTCTGATCCGCGTCGACTCGCAGAGCCACCAGCGCCTCCGTGGGAACCCTCGACTCGTTTCAAACCCCAAGGACACAAATAATCCTTGGCGCTTGGGAAACAAATAATCCCTCGCAAAACTTCTCAACTCACGGATACAAACACTCCGTGACGAGAGTTTCTTTGACTCACATCTCGGGCAGTAAGGATTCAAAAACTTGCTTCCTAAAAAATGGGACCCTGCAAGTCAATCCTAAATGGTCTCTTGCATACTATTCACGGGTCTCACTCTCTGAAGTCGATTCTCGACAAGGAGGGAAACAACCACTTACGAATCCTCTCGACTCGTAAGAGGGAAAATTCTCTTATAGGATCCTTACGACTTATAAGAGAAAACCACACTTAGAAATCCTTACGATTCCTAAGGAGAAAACCCACCTACGAGATCCTCTCGATCCGTAGGGGGAAAAGTCTCCATGAGACCCTCATGGCTCATGGAGTTGAAAAGTCTTAGGCAGCCGATCTGAACCTGCGACCTAAGCCATCACTGATTCTTAGGAAAGTCAAGATGCGTGCCCTACTATCCGTCAACCATGTTCGCTAAGGTGATATGCTGATAATAAAGGAGGGAAAAGACCAAGAAATGACACATTACAGAAAAGGTGTATCTTTTATTCGTAAACTTGATCAAATACAGGATACATTATGTCAAAGGATAAAAAAAAAGTATATACATATACATTCTTTTATTTATAAGTACGAATGATACAAAAATGGATAGCTACTGAGGAGGAAGTGTCTTTAGTAAGTTCACAAGCTGCTCTCGCACTTCCTTCAGCACTTCCTCTCGAGTGACAGCCGCGGCCACCTCCGCCTCCACCTGAGCCCGTTGTTGCAAGGAAGATGAAAGTTGCTCCTCTACCGCCTTCTGGGCTGCTTCCTGGCTGGCTGAAGCTCGCTCGACAACGTGAAGTTTATGCCTCAATGATAATCCTTCAGAGAGACATTGCAGGAGGCCTTCAAAGATAACCTTCAGCCGTGCAGCATTGGCCTCCACCCGAGCATGCAGTTGAGCGGACCTGCTCGAAGCATCATCACGCTCCTTGCGCCTTGAAATAACCTCTTGTTCGAGATGGCGGAAGTAAGAAGCGCTCTGCTCAATCCACGCAGTCCTCTGATTATTGGCAGCCACAGTCTCGGGAGTGGGACGCAACGACTCCAATTGAAATAGGCAACCCTCGATCTCCTTACAATGGTTAACCCAGGATGCAATTATGCTCTCATTATGAAAGTTCACGAGTACTGCTAGCATCGGGTTAACCACCATAGCGAAGTCGGCGGCAGATGTAGGAGATTCAACATCGAGTTCCTCGACATAATCACTTAACATGCGCAGACTATTCGCAGCGCCCTTTGAAGACAGACTCCTCAGATAAGGACCCGCCGGCATTGTGACGCGAGGTTCGAAGGACGCCGAAGCCAGAACGACAGCTGAAAGAGACGGGATGCGATCAGATAACAGTACAGAAAATAGAGAGAGGAAAGTTACCAATATGATGGTCATTGTACCAGTTAAGACAGGTGGCAAGGTTGGAAGGGCTGCTGGTACGGCTGAGCTTTTATCCCCTTCTTCAATCTGTAGCACTGCAGTTGAGATGAGAAAAAGAGGTTAGAGACAATTCCATCAATAAAAAAAGAGGAGAGAGAGAGGAAGAATGTTAGCAGAAATTATACTTACCAACGCCACCAGGGGAGGAAGCAAGCTTAGATGGGAAGGAGAAATATGGGAGCAACATCTGATGTACATGATCAAAAAGCGCTCCTGAGAACACGACAGTGTGACTTTAGTACACGAATTAGATATCTGGAAAACAAGATTAATAAATCGTAAACGTATACCTTCCAACATCTTCGAGGGTATGAGAGAAGGTTGAGAGGTGACCACCGCCAAAGCGGTCATCGAAGGCGCTCCCTCGAGCGGTGGGGCATCGGCACTAGCTGCGCCTGCATCACGAAAAGGTGGACTTGGCAGAAATGGTTGTAAAGTAAAGAAAAGCAGCCACTTAGGGTTTACCTGAGGAGCTCCCGGCTGAAGCGGAGGCAACTCCCTCCTCTATCGACATAAGACCACCGCCTGTAGCCTCATCGCCCGACTCGATGGGGACCGTTGTCGTGCTCGCGAGACCTGGAGACAGCGGAGGACCATAGATGGGGAGGGCAATGACTGGAGTATTGCCAGATTCCAGAGAAGGAGCGGTTGGTTCGTCCTCGGGAATCATGGCCACCTCGCCCACTACTCTCTCAGGTTCAATAATGGCGGTCGTATCGTCCACCATTGCCAGGGGATCGCCGGCCTCGAGCACTTCATTCGCCACCACCCTGGACTCAGCTATGATGATCATATCATCTGCCCCCGCTTCAGGTTCGGCATCAATGACCTTCTCAGTGATAGGCCCCTCGACCTCCACTCCAGGCTCAATGGCCTCAACAATATTACCTACTGTCGGCTCGAGTTCGGCAGGCATCGCCCCCTCCGTTCCCCTCGGGTCAACGGTTTCCGCCTCTCCCTCGATCAGACTTGGCCCTGCAAAGATAAGAGATATAAGGACCAATGAAATTAAAATCCTTATAACAAAAACTTTGAGAGAAATATTACCTGAAGCGGATTTGCCGTTTGCGCTCCGAACTGCTCGCGCCACCTCTCTACGGGCGGTAGATAGGGTGACAGGGGCCTCTTCGGAGGGAGTATCAGCTCGAGGGGCGGCGCTGGGTCCCGCTCCCATGGCCAAGGCAGCCCTGCGCGCCTTCGCCTCACGCCTCAACCGCTTTCTCTCCTCCCGAGCGGTTATGAGGGACCTCTGTGACGCCTCCCTCAAGGCATCATCATCTTCATTCAGGGAGGCCTCCAGAGCCTTTAAGGAATCTCTCATCGGCTTTTCAAGATGAGCCCCCTGCGGTGTCCCAGAGGGAACAGGAACATCGGCCGCTGGTAGAACATCTGCGTCGCTAGGAGGGAGCGGCATTGAGGTCCCTGCAATTAAAATGGAAAGGTTAAATCGACCATAACGCAAGAAAAATGAAAAATTCGATGAGTCGAAACTTACTAAGGCCGACAGATGCCCTGGCACGTTCCTCCTCCTGAAAGGTCTTCAGAGAAGTGGCAATGGCTTCTTCATCAGTGATGCCTGTTAAAAGAAAAGAGAGAAAAGCGTTAGTCAAAAATAATGAAATAAGGAAGAAAATACGTTACAGTAAAGAAAGAGTGACTAGTAGTTACCTGATTGCACAAGCTTAGCCAGCCACGCATCACGCTTCACCAGCCATGCTGAAGCTCTGAGAGCAGCTTCCAAGTCTGTATCGTCCGGCGGCGGCATCACTAATCCCGCGTTAGTCCCATATTCGAGCAGACCCTCGGAATAAGGAGCGTGGGGTTCCTGGCCGAACGCAACGTCCGCGGCGAAGAGCGATTTCTTTTTCTTTTTCCCTCCAGCCCTAGGCTCATGGGGAAGCGACTTACGCTTGGCAGCCGCTTTGGGACGACGGGTCCCGATGTCCGCACCCGCACCAGACTCCGGCGAGGGTACAACCACTGTTTCCGCCTGAGCGCGGGGTGCAGGAGATGCATCCGCGATATCGGGGAGCGGTAATTCATGTGGAGGACTTTGCGCACGTGATGGTCTGCTCCCAGCATCTTTTAAGGGAGCGACTATTGGAGTCCTTGGCACCAGAGGAGCGTTGCGATCGCTACCTGGAGGTGCACCCTTACGGTCGATCAGCAACCGCCTTTCCTCCTTTATGACCGCTCCCGTCGAATGACTATACCATTCGGTGTATACCCTAAGGAGACGGGGAGCACAAGCCGGCTCACTGATAAAGAAGTAAGAGCCCGTGTTTAGACGCATGAAGTGATGCAGCGCCCTCTCTATCCCTTCTTCGTTCGCGGCAGGTTCCGATAAAAAGGCCTCCAGCGGTACCCCTTGGTTATAGCTCAGCTGTTGGGCGAAACGATGCGGATTATATCTCATGAAGATCGCTCCCCCGTCTTGCCTAAACACCAAAAAGCCCGGTCTGATAGAGTATAAGTGAAGGGTCTCCCGGGCCGTTAAAATCGAAGCGCCGTCCTTGAAAGTGTCTTGCAATGGCCGCACTACAGTAGCGGACGTTTTTCCAATGGTCAGCACCTTGTCGATAAAAGACACACCGGCTCCAACGGTGTGGGAACGAAGGAGTAAACTCCTGGCATCTCGCGGCGATGGATTTACGATTGATGCGCCGATCAACTGTAAAAGGCGAGGAAAAATGCACCTTTCGTAGAATGAGGGCCTTTTATGCATGCCGAAAACACCCGCTGTATGTAGTTCGAGCCACGACATGAAGTAGTGCATTGGGAAAACCACATGCAACGCCCCAGGCTCATTAGCATTTGCCGCTCGGCTAAGGCCGTGATATAAATGTGCCAAGCCGGCGATCCCAACGGCCACCTTTACCCCGATAATCATTCGGTGGGCCGGGTAAAAAACAGAGGGCCGCATGCGGTGAGAATGCATTGGAAGTGCAAACCAACTCAGCCAAAGCCCAAGAAATCCCAAAAAGAAGGCCTCCTCGTCCATCTCGGGGGCTGCAACTTCTGCAAAAGACATGGTTGAAGAGTTGGGAAGAAAAAAGTCCTTCTGATCTATGTCTCTCGCTGGCAGGTTATCCAAACCTAAGCCGAAAGGATCCTCATGGTAGGCAAACTTGGCAGTCTTCGCCGAAAGGACGTTTGGATGAAGGAACCGAGCAATAAAATCCTCAAAATTAACTCCACGGCTCCCATGCTCAACGAAAAGGGCCTCATAGATGTTCAACACCTTGATCAGACTTGGAAACTGATGTTGAACAGCGTTCTCCGGCGTGAGCTCCCGTACCATCGGCTTAGCCCCATAGATGTACTCATCCGGCGGGAGCAATTCCTCATAATGCTCCCCCATAGCCGGTAGGCCAGACACGTCCGTAAACTCTTCCAGCGAAATGGACACTTCCCGATCCATGGCAAGGAAAGTGTGAGTAGGAATGTTCCACTGCTCCAGGAAGGCCTTGAACCACCAAGTAGGAAGCGTAGGATACTGGAAGAGAGAGACGTAGACTGCGGTGTACAGTCCTAGTCTTATCAACTGCGACTTCCTCGTCGACAGGATATACCGGGCCCACGGCAGATAGCCAACCGGGTGGCGAGGGATCAGACCAATGTTATATGATTGCCACCAAGGTCTCGCCTCGCCCTGACAGATACGGCGTCCTAGGATGTCCAAAACCATCGGACGCTGGACCGGGATGGCATCTATGGCCGGATGAAGAAAACCCTTCGATGTCCAATCCGCCATCTCCGCGGCATACTGCACCGGGGGTGGGCTGGCGTAATGAATCGCCGTTATGGGCTCCGACGGCACCGCACATGTAAAGCTGCGCCGACCTATAATAATTTGATTGTACCACGACCCCCAAAGGTGGAGACTCTTATACTCCGGGTCGTACGCCTTGATCATGGCCAGGACCTCGCGATCCAAAGGCGCCTCTGGAAACCCCTCCTCTGAGCGGACAAACGGGAATGAAGTGTCTTCAGACATGATCGCTGCAAAAAGAGCAATGTAGCTGTCAGTGTTGAATCCCAACGTTCGGCATTGAAAGAAGAAAATGCATCAATTAAAATTAAAATCAAGATTAATTAATCACACCGCACCACAGTGCAGTGAGTAGGAGACCAAAGAGGGACCCATGAAATCTAAATGACAATACGTCAATCAATAAGACAAACTCATCATTTGATGAGATTGTCAGTTGGTCCCTAAGGGGAACATTCCTATAAAAAAAAGGGGGAAAAGAATCCCTAGAGACAAGGTAGAAATCTCCTCTTTCAGAGCAAAGCTCTGTCACAGAATGACACTTGTCAAATTCTGATCTCAAAAGAGTAAAATTCTTTAAAAAAGGAGCTTAGCCCTGTAACATTCAAAAAAATGTGTGTTGAAAATAATTTTAAAATTAAAATTTCTAGAATCTTGAAAGATCCATGAAAACTTACGAAAAAGTTCTTTCCCTTTCAGATCTAAAAGATCTGCATTTGATCCAAGAGCAAAGCTCTGTTCATGGGTTAAAACCCATGAAAGATCTCTGTGGATCTGTAAGTTCTTGTAGAGCAAAGCTCTGTTTATGAAACCCCAAGGGGGACCTCTTTAGATCGGAGGATCTGTAAAAGCAAAGCTCTATTAATTAATTAGAATATTTAATCTGAGATTAAGTTTACCTAAAATTTTCTAACTTAGAAAATAAGAGCAAAGCTCTAAAGTTCTGGAAACGAGAGCAAAGCTCTGAAGTCTTAAGCAAGAGCAAAGCTCTGGAAAATCAAAACCTAATGGTGAGATTTTCTAAGGGTCAAACGCCCTATTTATAAGGCGCTTGCGCCTCTTGAGATTCCCCCTTGATCCAACGGTCAGGAAGGTGGCCACCGTTGCACTCACGTGCGCGCCACGTGAGCGCAACGGTGGGGGGGCATTTGTTTCGCCCAATCAGAGCAGAGCTCTGTTTGAATTCAAAATTCAAATTTTTTGAAGCAGAGCTTCAAGTCCCGCGCGCAGCGCCCAAGAAAGCGCACCCAATCAGAGCAAAGCTCTGATTGAAGGAAGCAACGCTTCAACTGCACTGCGCGCTGCGCTGCGCGACACGCGTCAGCGCAGATGCGCTGGCGCACTTGCGCTGCGCTCTGCGCTGCGCGACACGTGTCATGCGCTGGGGCATCTGCGCCAAACTGAATTAAGATTTTTATGAAATCTTTTCTGTTCTTTCCAGAACTAGAAGATTTTCTTCGGCCTTTGGATCAAAGATCCAGCGGTGGGAAAACTCCCAAAAATCACACAGGAAAGATCCTGTTAACAAATTCAACAGATTTGTGGTCACTATAAATAGGACCCTAAGCCTCAATTCAAGGGCATCAACAATTTTTTTGAAAGATCAAGAACTCTAAACAGAGAAAACTCTGAAGAAAAAGGTAAAAAATAAAACCTTCACATTGGAAGAAATTCCTTCTAAAAGATCATTGGTCTAAAAACAAGATCAATGATCTGTATATAATAAACAGTGCTTTGCACTTCTTGTGAACCTTCGGTTCTTTTTTTTAAAAAAAACGAAATAATAATAAAAGAATAAAAGAATAGTGCTTTGCACTTTTATGAACCTCTGGTTCTTCGAATAAAGAAGAAATCTATTTTTTTTTCTTTGATCTAATTTAGATCAAAAACTTAAACAGTGCTTTGCACTTCCCTTCTTGAATCTAAAAAGATTCTTAGAGCTTTGCACTTCCAAGTTGCGCCGTTGCGCTCTTAAGGGAACGCCACGTATCCGCCATAAAACCACTTGCGCTAAGCGCCCTTAAGATAGAGCTTTGCTCTCTGGAATTGGCGTAACTCACTGAGAGCGCGCCACGTGTCAGCAGCGCAACAGCACAGCGCAACAGCACATCGCGCTGCGCTAGTGCGCTTGCGCTCATCAGAGCACGACACGTGTCATCACCATAGGAACTTGCGCTCATTACTTAGCGCAAAGCGCAGATGCATTAAAAAGGGCCAAGCCCAATCAGGAGAGGGCCTAACAGGCTTAATGAAGCGCAAATTCATTATTTTAAGGGGCAGAGCCCAAACCAGAACAGATGCTTTGCATCATTTATAAATGGGCAGAGCCCAAACAAAATATTCAGAATGCTATGCATTTTAAAAGGGGCAAAGCCCAAAACAAAGTAGATGCTTTGTAAATAGGCAGAGCCCAAAATAAACTGATACTCTATATCTTTTGTGGAGCCTAAATAAGAAAAATGCAATGCGAATAAAGTGCTGAACTGGACTTAGCCCAATCGTGGCCATAAGTCCTTAAATTAAATTGACTGAGCAAAATGGCTCTCCTAAATCAATTCACGACCGGTTCGAGGGTACATCTCCGAACTCCTTTGACATTTGTCGCTGTAATTTCTCAACGACGTCAAAGAGGTGACGGGTCCCAACGACCATACACTAAAACGCTGGACCGAGACGTCCTTAAACTAACGACGGACCGAAACGTCCTTAAACTAATATCGGACCGAAACGTCCTTAAACTAAAATTGGACCGAAACGTCCCTAAACTAACATCGGACCGAAACGTCCCTAAACTAACATCGGACCGAAATGTCCATAAACTAACATCGGACCGAAACGTCCCTAAACTAATAATGGACCACTACGTCCCTAAACTGGCGACGGACCGAAACGTCCCTAAACTAGCATTGGACCACTACGTCCTTAAACTGGCGACGGACCGGAACGTCCCTAAACTAATAATGGACCACCACGTCTCTAAAACTGGCGACGGACCGCCATGTCCCTAAACTGGCACAATAGGGCCCAAACGCTCTGTTGTTGGATCTAAACGGTCCCGTCTAAGTTGATCTTAACCCCAAATAGGGTTAACATGTCCTTAGACATTTAAATAAACGATAAAACTCCAAATCAACTTTGGTTCAAGGGTACATCTCTGAACTCCTCAGACGCCTGTCGTAACAATCCCTCAACGACGTCAGAGAGGTGACGAGTCCCGACGGCCGGATAATTAAATCAATCATGATGTTAAGTTGATCTTAGTCTAAAACAAGACTAACGTATCCTTAACGAACGTTTAAGTCGATCTTAGTCGCAACGCGACCAATGTATCCTTAAACTAAAAACACCAAACCCAAATCTAAGTAAATACGGATTTGGACTAATCCACGTCCTACGGGCGACGGCATTACTCAGTCTCCGTATACAATCCACGGGCAACCACAAACAAAACAAACACACACGACACGAAGTGAAATTCTGGAGAAGGAGAAAGTTGTTACCGCGATGCGGTAGCGTAATTAACTGCAGGGGCTTGCGCCTGCAGGGAAGAGCGTCCCCACAATCAAAAACCCCTCAAGCGAGGGGGAATCTGACAAAGTCTGCTACATCGGCCGCATCCGTCTAAACCTCCGATACACGGTGCCATAAATCAACTTGGTATCTTCGGAGAGGTAGACGGATAAAACCAAATAGCATCTGTCCCGAACCTCAGGCACAGACGTCCTAACGTCTCGGCCGCCGTTCGGAGGGGAACAATGGTGTTTTCCCACTTGATGCATCATAATGGTGCATCAACTTGATGATGGTTCACACTTGATGTTGATGTTGTATCATGTTGGACCAAAACCAAGATTTTATCTGTACACAACTTCATTTGTTGCAAAACTAATTTGACTTAATCTGTTTTCTATCTCGTTTGTAGTTCTGCCTAAAAACTGTCGTTTTCTGTTCATGTTGTGTATCGTCTCCAGTGTTTTTGTCTGTGTACCTGTAATCTGTACTAATGAGCAGACACAGATTAAATAGCACCGTTTATTGACAAAATGATAGGAAATGAGCGGTATTGAAATGTAATAAATCATATCGAACAAATACCCCCAAACCCATCTTTTGCTCGTCTTTAGCAAAACAAAATCCTAACCATACTTTCACAGAGAAACGTGATTGCACTGAGCACGTGCAACAAGTCGTTAAACCACTAGGTGTGCCCAATAGGAGGAGTTTTGTCTCCTGAGGGTTTTCAGCGGATTACACCGAACAAATCCTGCCAAGTTACTTTCTGTAGGAAACTATGGATTCTAATCCTAAGAATTAGTATCAAAGCTAGAAGTTCTATTACCCTAGTCAGAAACGTCCAACCCTTATTTTTCACTCCTCATATCTCATTTAATATAAGTTCGTATACGTCTTTACGTGATTGTGCGAATAGTGTTGTTAAGTTTTAAGAATTTCAATTAGGGTCATCATGTCATAAACATGGACCAGGACAAAATTCTAAAGGATCACACGAGTTTGAAAAGACTTAAGATTTTCTCAATTTTCATTCTCCAGTTAAGTTTCATGTCAGAGATTATATCATTTTTAACAGAACTAAGTCTTATTCTTCACTCCTACCCTTCACTTGTTTTCGTTCATACATACTTTTCGTGATCGTGCAAAAAATCTTTTAATTTAAACCTTCATATCTCTGCTAAAAAAATGTTTGTAATAGAAAACTCATCCCTGCCAAGCTTATTCTCCCACAAAAAACCGTAAGAACTTTTAACTTCGAGAGAACACTTGCTTGGCTTTTTTTATTTGGCGATTCGAGACTTAGCGAGCTTTGGGTCAATGACTCTCAAACCAGATGGTTTTAGGGTATTTGGTGTGGAGACACCCCTGAGACTTAATTGCCAAAGTTACCAAGGCCACAAAACAAAAGACTCATTTTATGCGTTTAAAATATTCTAAAAGCAGTACGAACAGAGATGTTGTCAGTTTTTCTTTTTCATCCCAAAAACGTGCACGTGTGGATAAGATGTGTAATCACTCCAACAAAATTCCAGATGAGTTAATTTTCATAATTAAGCTTCCATTAAAATTTTCAATAATATCCCTCATATCCACTTCACTTTATGAACTATTCTAAAAATTACTTAATTCAAAACAAACCTGTTTGATCTTATAGATGTTTATTAATTTTCAAAAAGTTATAAAGTCATTTCAGGATTTTCATCTAATTCTCAAAAACTCACGACACGTGTAAAATGATATAAAATACATATATTCGCTACGGTTAAACTCAAAAGAGGGTTATATTTCGGGTTTTCAATTTCTCAAAAATGATTTAGTTGTTTCTATCTTATCAACCGAATCGTCAAATTTCTAGTCTAAGTTTCCCTGCTATCTATCTTGACAATAAAGCTTTTATATTTTGAAAAAAAATTCAAATTTTTATAGGTTTTTAATAAGTGTGCAATGTAGAATTTACACATGATGCAGCAAAGTAAACGAAGTGCTCACCCCCAAACCTGAGTTTTACGATGTCCTCATCGTTACCCCCCGTCTCCGGTTGTTGTACTTAGATATCAGGGTGGGTTTTTATTCACAAAAAAAGAAATCTAAGAGCTAATTACAATATTTATAAGTTAAGAGATTGCGTTAGTCCATAAATTAGTACCAGCCATTCAAAAATTTTGTCGATATAAGGCCGAGGCTGGTAAAAGAAAAAGTATATGAAGAAGAAAAACAAAAAGAAAATGTACATGTTAGTGGTATAGTTAAATGTTAGTAATAGGAATGGGTGTGTGAAAGTGGGAATCAGAAAACGTTGAATGTGAAGACGAAGTTTTGAAGGAGTCAAATAATTGTTACCCGAATGAATTGTATGTTCAAGAAGCATGCGTTGAGTTTCGAGATCAGGTTTGTTTAAAAACTGGAGTTCATCCTCAAAAATTTCAGCAAAAGAAAGGTCCGTATGATGTTCCCAAAATGATCTTGACTCAAACTCATAAAGAATATCAAGTTCATCCGCAAATATCTCCTCAAAACTCGGTATAAAAGAATGTTTCTCAAACGTGTCTTCCTCCCTATAATCCTCCACAATCATATTCTCCTTAGTATGGCTCATATCTCCCAATACAAGTTCTCCTTCATCACATATGGGTAGATCCATATCATCTAAAAATATAGGTTCCCACTCTAAAGTTTCGTAAAACACTTCTTTAATTGGTAAAACTAAAATCGTGGGTTCCATATTCTTAATTTTCTCTAATAAGATGTCCCAACCATACCCGTCAAATTCACAAAATTCCTCCTCTAAAATTTCTTCGATATAACCAGTCGGTGCAAGAATCTCATCTTCAAGTAGTATATCAATTAAATTATCCTCAAGATCACAACTGATAAGAGGCCTATTTGATACCTGAAGGCTAGCGTCGGACTGACTCGGAGGGTTTTCTTGTTTGTCCTGATAACACCCAGTCAATTCAATTACATCATCATTATCATCATCTATGAAATCATCAAAATTTGTTTGATCATTTATCTCACTCAGGTGACTTCCTAGATGACAGATATTGACATTATTGGGTTCAAATTGGCTGTGTTCACTTCCTAGAATCTTCACAGCTAAATGTTTCACTTGTTTATGGATTCTAACCAAAAATTGAGCTTGAGCGTGAAACAAATGATCAGATTAGTGTACGAACATGGCTAGTGTCAAAGCTATTTGATTCTCAAAAGCAATCATCATTTAAATACTTTTCTCTAAAGCGGTCAACCTAGCATCCATCTCACTATCATACCCTATTTGTGTGCCAACTATTTCAGAAAGGGAGGGTTGTGATGGCAGTGATGCTAAAGCAGTCATCTTGTCGACCTCTTTCTCTAAGTTTTCAATCATTTGATTTATGTTTCAAGTGGGATTGGGTTCAAGAGTGTTAGGTGGGTGACCGATATCAAAATTCTAGGACGGTTGGCCACCCCCTAAGAAAGAACAGTTTTCAAAAAACGTGGGAAGATTCTTGGCAATTTGAACAAAAGAATTGGGTATGTGTATAAACAACAGAATATGTATCGTGAAAAATTGAATTAAACTGTGTATCGCCCATATCAACAAGTACTCACAAAATCACAAAAACAAAGAATCACACCCTAGTAGTCTATGTTATCCTAAGTCAACTAGACCTGCTCAAGAAACTGGTTGTCGAAGTAAAATTGTGTCAAAAAACGGGCTCAAGATATACGGATGACGAAGCCAGATAAGTGCAGAGATAAGGGGGGTTGTCCAACACTTTCACGAAGTTTCTTAATTAGAATAACCCTTTCTCTTTTGGTGGTTGCGCCGTTAACACTTATTTAGACACCTCGTGAACAATATAACATTAAGCGGTGTTCTATACACAATTAACTTGTCCTATTGAGCGCAAATTCTTAAAGTCAGAGTTCTAATTGATTTTAAAATTACTGTGGGTATGCAAGAATGCAGTTTTGTAATTTGTAGGCCACGGAAAAAGTGATGAAATCCTTTACCATATCTTATTTGGGTTCGTTGCCCTTAAATTCGTATTTAAGATGCAAATGCGCAAATCAATAAAAAAAATTTAAGCAAATCAATCAAGCAAGCAAATCTTTTTCGTTTTAGGCTTAACTGCTGCAACAATGATGAATTAGTTCTCCGTTCTATTTGCGGCAAATTTTGTGAAGAATCCTCCAGAAAATAGAATAGTGGTATGCGCAGGATTTGAGCGAAGGTGTTAGAAAAAAATACGTACCGATGTGATTTGGGTTACGAAACTCCCGTTGAAGTGATTACGAGTACTTGAGTGGTCGCTTGCGCGGGTCAAACTACCCGGATCTTTGACACTGTATTTCACTAACGCCTTATTATCGAAATTGAATCTTGCTCCGCATGATCGCTGCTTGTAATTTCCGTTGAATTCTGAAAATGTCGGAAAGTACAATATTTTGTACAAAAAGCGATATATATGGCCAATTAGCTGCACACACACAATTGTGAAATTTTGCATATAAAAATGGATCAAAAATAGGTCAAAGAAGCAAACACCAAAATTTTGGAACACTTGGAGTATATGGGGCCGTAAATTGCGGCCAAATTGATTTTTTCGGCGGCCAACTCTTTGAGTTGGTGCTCCACCTTTGTATTGTGTGCTTCTAGTCCTATTAGTGTCCTAATGTTATATGCAAAATTTTATAATAAAATAAAGAGCGACAGCAGATCAAAAATACAGAAAACAAAAGTTAGAAAAGTTAGTTTTGAAATTTTTTAGTTAAAGTTAGTTTTGTTATATACAATTGAACCAGAAATAACAACCCTAATGACTAACGCTTCCCGGCTACGGCGCCAAAAACTTGTTGGAATTTTACCCACGCACGCTTTTGTAGTTTTGAAAGAAAAGATTTTAGAAATAGTGCGCACGTGAGTTCGGTCTCATTTTAAAATTTATAAACCGCAAGTGCACGGCGCGTTGTAACGAGCCGGTAAGTACGGGTCGATCCATAGGGAATTGGTGATTAGAGATTGTTGTTAAAGGTTCAAAAAGAAAGAATTTGGGTTTTGTCACAAATAAAATTAAAAAAAATACGAAAGTAGAGAACAAGTTAAGAAAGATGGAAAATGGTCGTGGTTCCGGATCGGATGGTTGAGTCGTGGTGAATTCTTAAACGCTCACTTGATCATGAGTTGTTTCTTCCTTGAGTTGATTCCGACGTGAAGCATGGCTTGTCAAAGCATTTGAGAAGCACAAACCAACGAGATATCGACATTCAACGCAAGGATTGAAACGAATCCGTATTGTTCTCACTTACCGTTTACATGTCCAAGCTTGATGTATCAACACTAAGCACAAGAGTTAGCAAGCATACATCTACAACAAATACACAAATTAGCACATGAGAGCTAGTGGTTTTAGCATTAAACTTGCTAAGTGAGTTGTGATAGTCTAGGGTATAAGAAATGAAGAAGTGTGTCAATCAACTTATTAACAAAATACCCTATCTAACACTTAGCAATCTTAACACTATTGTTATTCTAATTTTAACATTGCAACACGGGATCTTGGAGAGAATATGGTGTATGATGAGATTACCAAGTAACTATAGAATCACATATCATATCAAACGAATCCAAGTTAGCAATCATAAGGTTACAATCAAGATCTGAGCTCATTAAACATTCATAAGCGATGGAGGAAGGCAAAACCATTCATCTCACCTTCTCACCATCACCACAACCAAAGAGAACCACACAAACATCACAAAATAGAAAATGAAACACAAGATTAAAAAAACATAAAATATAAGAACATGAACAAGAACAAGAATTTAAACAAAAGGAAAGTACAAGTTCTTTATTAACAAAATGGAGGGCTTGAGCTACAAACTAGATACAACTTCAACCTGCTTAATGGAGAACTCAAGTGAGAGCTCAAAGAGAGAAGAAGAAGAAGCTATCAAGAGTTATAAACTATTCTCACTCTAAAAGCCAACATGGAAGTTAATCAGAGACCTGCTATTTATAGGCAACTCAAAATCAAAAGTTGCATATACAAATGGACTAAATATATCATAAGGGACCCACCAAATTTGGACGAACCAATTTGGCTCAAACTTGGCCGCAAATTGCGGCCAAGATAAATTAATTTGCGGCCTCATTTTGGAGAGTAGGGTCCATCTTTGGTCTGTGGTCTTCTGGTCCCTTGAGCATCTCTCTGTGGTTGCTATTTCTTTTAATTTACACCTGAGTGTAATCCAAAGTAATGTACAAAGAAATGATTATGTGGGTATGTGTTGTGTTCACACTTCAAATCACCAATTCATAAAACCATGCCCATTCGTACAACCACTTGCCCATTCCCCTTATAAGACACCATGATGGTGTTTGCCCACTTGATGCATCTTGATGGTGCATCCACTTGATGATGATTCACACTTGATGTTGATATTGTATCATATTAGATCAAAACCAAGATTTTATTTGTACACGACTTTATTTATTGCAAAACTTATTTGACTTGATCTGTATTCTGTCCCGTTTGCAGTTCTGGCTAAAAACCATCGTTTTCTATTAATATTGTGTATCGTCTCCAGTGTTTTTGCGTGTGTACTTGTAATCTGTACTAATGAGCAGACACAAATTAAATAGCACTGTTTATTGACAAAATGATAGGAAATGAGCAGTATTAAAATATAATAAATCGTGTCGAACAGTTGCCCCTCCTAGATTCTCTCTCTCTCACTCCCTCCCTGATCCTATGAGATCCGGCCTCATTTCTTATTTTGAGGTCCATTTTTCAAATACAATACGTCATGTTTTTCATCGATTCACACCGATTATTTATCCCGAACGAGGACCGATTAAATGGCAACGTGAGGGTATCGTGATTTACACATGTTAGATAGGTCATGTATCAAATTTTAGGAGATTTAGGGATCTCTAACTAATCCATCAAATAGACTAAAAAATCGACGGTTTTACTATGCAGGAAAAACAAAACCGCTTGATAGATGTGTTAAAGGTTTCTAAATCTAATGGAATTTTATATATAACCTCTCTAATACAAGTAGATCAAAGTGACCGGTACGGATCGGAAAATAAAAGGGTTATGTTTAAAAATTTGGCCTCAAAAATGAAAAACGACCTCATAAGATCATCTCCCGATATATATAATTGTAAAGAAATATTAGCGGTATGCCTTCTAAGGCACTTTGGTGACGTTGCCGTATATCTGCATTCTTGCCCGACATATTTAGCTGCTGCCTCGAGGACATTTGGATATCTAGATCGAATGGAAAAATTAATGAAGAAAGGAAAAAATACTTTTGAGAGGGTGAGATAAGAGAAAATGATTTTCCTATGTGATTTTTTTGCAAGAAAAAATGCATTGATAAATAGGATATTATGAAGTGACGGTTGTCCCAAAACCAAGCAATCGTCAAAACAATTCAAATCCTTTTATTGGCAGATACCCAGAAAAAAGCAGAACACAATTCTTATTAAGTCAACCCAAGCACAAATTCTAGGCTAAGTAAACAACATGTTGAAAATTGAATTGTCAAAGGAATTTGAACTATCTTAGAATAATTATTCGAAGCAAAAAAAAAAGCCCCTCGTCACATAAGTGTTTTAAACTATGGTTTAATTGTTAAATAATACCTCAATGTTTCATATTTTCACTTATATACCTTATTGAATTTTTTTGATGTACTTATATACCTTAAAGTACAAACCGTTAATATTTTGTTCACTTCAATTGACCATTAAATCCATCATTATGTTGAACAAAATACATACGGTTTGTACTTTAGCTTATAAAAGTGCAGCGAAAAAATCAATAATGTATATAAGTGCAAAATATGTGAAACATTGGGGTATCATTTAGCAATTAACCCTTAAATCATTGTAGAATGTAGTACACATGGTAACCAACAAAATTCTCAATATGAGAGGCATATGATATGGCGGAAAGAATGATAGACATGGGTCCACAGACATGGTGAAAGATATCCTAATTATACGACAAGATAAACCCTAAAAACTCCAAGAGATAAATTTTTTAAAGTTCTGTATAAATCAAAATCTTCCTTGAACTATATACGGTGTATTTTAGTATAGCCTTTTTTGGCAGAAGTTCTAACACTACTACAGACTTGCTTAAACAGTTCCGATTTCCCTAAATGGCGAAAATTGCCATTGTTGGGGCCGACCAAGTCGCGTTCTCAATACTTAGAGACGATTTAAAACATCCTTAGTTGGTATCAGTGGTTACGGTTTTAATTGTCCCCTACCTGAATATCCAGGTTAAAAATCCTTACTGGGAATGGTTGAATCCGTCCAAATAGGTTTTAATTTTTACCTATCTTTTTAACTGCCCTGTAAATTACAAAATCAATAATATTACAACTTATAACTCTTGAACACAAGGAGATTAACAATATAACATCTACAAAATGTTGATATCGTGGAGTTTCTTCATGAGCCGGCTTGATCCTATCTTGAAACGGCTCATAGTTATTTAGAGCCGGCTCGCAACATGTCTCAAATTATCAATTTTCCTCTGTTTATATGAGACAACTCATAGGTATATTGAGCCTGCTCAAAGGAGTTTTGTGACGCACAAGATATTTTCGTAATATTGTTTAATCCTAATTCAAGTGGTATTAGAGTTTGGCTATAAATAGTGTTTCTCATTAGAGAAAATAAGATGCTATCAAAAGAGGCAATTCAAAATAGAGAGAGGGTGACGGTTAAGAGAGATCAGAGAGATTTGAAAGAAAACTTTTAGGGTTTACTCTTAATTTAATCTTGACAAAAGAATTAGTGGAAATTTTGCAGATTCTGCTCTGCCGGTGACTAACCATACGGTGGGTGAATCTCGTAAACAAATATTGTGTCTCTCTCTGATTTGATTCTCTCATTCTTGCATTATTTTATCTTTCGTTGCAACACTCTAATACAATCGTACGTTATTTAACGATATTAATTAATATTTTCAAATTTTTATCTATTATTTAGGTTGTGATTGGTTTGGACAGTATATGTGTTTATCGGACCTGACCCGCTTGTATGAAACCCGTTATTGTGCAAGTCTTTTATTAATATTTATCCGTAGATCTACATGAATCTCAAATAACAGATATATAATATTTAAATTATATGTATAATATATTACATTAGAATATTTTCTTTTAATCCTTAGATTTATAATTTAAGTGGGTTACGTATGTATAGATAATTTCCAATATATTTTCAGTAAGATTTGGTAGAGACGGATCGAAGATTTATAATATCTTTTAATATATTATTAGTTATATATATATATATATATATATAATATCGAAAACTATACCTAAAATATATATATTTATATTTTCTATTTAAAAAAAACTACAACTCTCTCTCTCTCTCTGCATCTCCTTTCTTTCTTTCTCCCACTCTCTCTTTTTCTCTCCCATCTCCGATTCACCACCTCAACTCCTCACGATCGACCACCATCGCATCCTGCCTTTCGCCTGCACCAACCCATCTAACTTCAGTCGCCATCTTCCTCTTCTTATCCATTAACCCAACCACCGCCTTGAGTTCCCGTCACGTTTAACCCATCACCGATCATCTCCCTAACCTGGTCATGTCCACCTCCGACCACAACCATCGTCGTCTCTGTAGACCCCTCTCCCGAGCACTCTCATCGTCATCTCCCTTCGTCGTCGTCATCTTCTTCTTCAAGCCTCAAACTTTCCGACCTCGAAACCCAACTCCGATCACCTTCGAACCCATCACCTACAATCCATCGCCTTCACCTTTGCCGTCGCCATCATCTTCTCAATTCCGACCACCAACATTCTCCTTCTGAGATCGTGACACAAGATTGTCGCCGCTGTATTCTTCTTCTCGTGCTCGTTCTCCTCCTCCTAAGAAACCCAACTCCATCGCCTCACCTCGCCTGAAAACTCAAACCCTCATCGAGGTCACCTCATCTTGCCTACATCAACATCCAATCGAGAAGCCCATCGAACTCAAAACCCCAACTCGATAACATCTCACCGTCGAACCATCTCAACTTCTCTGGCTACAAACCCTAACTCCGGTCATCACCGACCTCCCTAGCGACCCTCTTTACGATTGCCGGCACCCATCTTTGCCGAGACAACCATCGGCAGAAGTTCAGATCTCATCTCCGAGCCCAGTGATTCGGAATTGCTTCGTATTTTCCATCGTCCAGTGTTCCTTCGTGTACGTATCCGTATTCGTCGTGACCAAGGTAAGTTTACAACTTGCTACATGCTATAATTACACACACACACACACACACACTGTAATATTACTTATTATTATTATATCGTTTATACAAATAATCCATATATCGTAAATTAGTTAACAATAACAGGTTTTATAAATTGCAGTTTATAATGAAGTGTAGGAATTAATATTATTGTTTTTCGTTATATAATTTATCGCACCTAGATAACGGTTACAACCGTATTTCATCACGACCCTTTTGCACGATATTATTACAGATAAACATTTTATCTAATTTAAGATACTACCTTGACATGCTTATAACCCGTCATCATATTACTGATACTGCTATCTTGCTTGTACCTACTTACCTATGATACTTACCGATGCCGACAATCCTGACTTGTTGTCCTGATGGACGTGACCTGCATTATGTTCTTGTGTTGGCATTAGGTAAATATTATATTCATACCTAACTTGGGAAATGAAACCTGGGGAATTGGGGAAATCAAAAGTGTAACTGAAGTTTAATTTAAAAAGATATTACATGTTTCGGTGGCTCCGAGGGATAATGGAACAGAATCATTCTTGATTCATATATCTTGAGTCATGATCCCGAAGGGTAACGAGATATATCTTGGTCTATGGTCCCGGGGGGTAACGTGATATATACTTTTGAGCTATATGGAGGAGTACATTCATTGATTTCAAATATCTATAAAATAGTTAACCTAGAAATATAGACTTTAGGATACATGTAACATACCTATAGCCTGCTGTTATAACACCCGTGATTGTTTTGTTTATACTCATATCTTATTTTGCACGTGACATCCTATATAACACACTGTTCAGTTTATTATTATAATTATGATATTTATAACGCACCGACGTCTGGGTTTTGCATAGCCCAGTTCCTTAACTTTATCACAGGAAGGTCAAGAATACTTTGACATGTAAGCTGAGCTGTGAAGAGCTTTCTGTTGATTTAGTTTAGTGATATTTTGGATTTATTTTTTAGTTATGGTTTGTCGTTGTGATCCCATAAGGGACGAGACTAGGATATTATTTATTGTTGGATCTTTATTTTTTTCACTACCTTTCTCGTTATTATTTTATTTTGGCAGTTTACACATGTGATAGGTAGATATTTATTTTCTGTTCTTGATATCTGATTGACAGCCGTAATGTGATTATGGAAGGATATTTTCTCACCATAGGTAGCATGGTTGGCTTTATCACATTCTGTTTTTACGTGTTTTGGGAAGCGGGGCGAGACAAGGTTTTGGTGGTATCAGAACATAGGTTTTAGGTTAGGTGGGTTTAGTTTAAATTTATCGTTGGATATTGTACCCAACACATTGATCTAAAAACCCAGAATTAGGAACGTGTCCTGCCACATTACTATCTTGTCATTCTTGAATCTATAGTTTATTGACTCATTTTTTTATTAAATCTTGTTTCCGTTGCTAATCCTCTTCGATATTCTTGACTTCAGAATCATGGCAGGAAAAGATTCACGAGCATATTATAGACGTATAGACGACGCCGCATTACTTGGGGTCATACACGATATGGTAGAGAACCAGAAACATCAGACAGAGATGAATCAGCGTCAGGCCGAGGCTTTCCAAGACGACTTGAGAACAGCCCAACAGACTGCTATCACGGTAGCTGAGAGAGTGGCAGTTCCTAGACCAACTCAACATGAGGGTACTGTAGCGGACTTCAGGAAGCTTAGTCTGGCCACGTTTATAGGATTATAGGAGCTATTGCCGGTGGAGCAGTGGTTAGTGGATACAGAGATTCTTTTAGTTGCTGCATAGATTCCGGACGAGAAAAGGATGGATGTGGTACGTATCCAGTTGGTAGATTATGCTCATGAATGGTGACTTGTTAAGGAGACCCATTTGGAAAAGCTAATTAGCTGGGCGAATTTTATACACTTTCTTGGAGAAGTTCTTTCCACAATCTGCTAAGGAAGAAATGGAAGAGAAGTTCATTAGCTTGGAGCAGAATGGTGGATCTGTTGATACACATACGGCTGAGTGGACCCGGCTCAGTCAATTTGCGGGGCCCTTGGTTGCCATAAGGAGGTTCATGTGTAGTTTGGATGTGGAGATACAGAGGCGTATCATATCATTAGGATTGACCACTTTCTCTCAAGTTCTCACGACGGCTAAGGAACAACAAAGATTATCAGTGAGAGTAAAGGGTACTTAACAGCAAGAGGTTGTGGTGCGGAAGATCTTGTATGCACCAACCAGAGCTCCTGGACGTAAAGGCATTCTGGTTAACAGACAGGGGACGGTACCTATGAAAATGCCTTTCGTATCATATCAGAAAAAGAGTGTGGTTTATGATTTCTGTCGTTTACCCGGCCACATATAGAAGGATTTTCGGAGGAAACTTGGACTCTGTTTAGTTTGTGGATCAGCTGGTCATACGATTGGTACGTGCCCTTCAAAACTACGGTTGAGAGATGATGTCTAGAATACACCACAAAAGCATACTTATGGGCAAAAGTAGATTACTCAGAGACCTAATCAGAGATGGGTCTTCACCCTGACAGCCGAGGAGGCCAAAGCTTCAGACGATATTGTTACAGGTATCCAACTTGTTTATAATTTTCCCGCATTGGCATTATTTGATTCAGGTGCATCACATTGATTTATTTCGTCCAAATTTATTGGTGCACACTGTATTCCACACACGGTCCTATCTAGCAATTGGGACATACACATTGGGTTTAGGATAATTATATCTAGTAGTGAATGCAGGGTTTGTTCTATTGTTACATGCGGACGGGAGTTGTTCGCAGATTTCTTGGTGATAGATTCAGGCAATTATGACACTGTCTTGGGAATGGACATTCTTGGCATTTTCCATGCTCATATAGAATGTAGAGCAAAGAAAATGATTTTCCAGATTCCTGGACATCCGGAGTTCGTATTCTTGGGGGGCAACAAATTTGTCGGGTGTTCACACCAGAATATTGCATTTAATACCGTCCATTCTTCTGCTCGTTTGTTTATAGGCAGGTGCTTTTGATTTGTGTTTGCTACATATTTACAGGTTACAGGTTTCTAATCCAAAATAACGTAAATCATACAAAATCTCCAAAGTTATGTCAAAATCCAGAACATCTGCCACAGACAGATAAAAGCCGGGTTCCAGTCATCCGTATCCGTCCAGTACCGCTTATCAGTTCAAGAGACAAGACGAAAAATAGTTGTCATTCGTATCTTGGTCAAGCACAGAGCACGAGAGGGGCAGCATAAAATTCAATGGGTGCACGGAGCTCGAGGGAGATAAAAGTCAAATGAATTAAAAGTGAAGCCATTTTGGACTATTGGAAATCTGAAGAAATTTTAGAATCGTTTTACAAATTGGGACCTGTCAAACATAAGAATATAGCAACATAAGGAACCCCAGAGAAAACGAAAAAACAATGTCTCCAAACCGCTGCGGAACCGCGGACAATAGGCCATTTTTGTTCTTCTTCATTTATGCTCCATTGAAATTGTAGTGAGAGCTTTTTGAGTGAAGATCAATGAAGATGAGGGTTTTTATTATCTTGTATCTTTCATTTTTTGTATTGTAATTTTAATTCTTAGTATAATTTTATTTATTGTTATTAAGTAGTTATTGTTATTTCTTGTTGTATTTTCCTTTTCTTCTTATCCGTATTTTTAAGCCATGATACTCTATGGAGTCCCTTTCTTAGGTGAGGTCCCAAGTAGTTAGCTAGCTACCATTTGTAAAACCGTATTTTCCTTCCTTTATTTTTCTTCTTTCTTGTTTTGTTTTCTTTTGAAATGTGTGAATAATTCCTCACTTGTTAGGGGTTAAGGAATGTTAGTATGAGGGGAGAAAAAATCCCTTGTGCTTCTCTTCACCAAACATCCTAAAATGAACCTAGACCAAACAAACACAACCCCCTCATTTAGGCGCGCTATACGTGATATATAACCGTGACCTAAGTCGAGAAGTCCTTTGGGCGCACTACAACGTGATATATAGTTGCGACTTAATTGGATACATGGTTGCAGGTGTTTGGCCTAGGGCTGGAAATAAGTGCACGTAGCGGAAGGACAATGGGCATTAGGAATGGGCATTAGGAATGGATTTAGCGTTGGAAAGCTTGCTTAAACTCGCAAATCCCAATCCTATGTCCTCCTAATCCCCGCTACTTTCTATTATCCCAACATCATTTTAAGAAAAGCACTAAACTAATCCTAGCTCTACTAAGTAAACTTAACCCTAACAACTTTACTTGAACATAAATACGAACACTTAGGATAGATTTGAACATAAACATATAATTCTTGAATTGACTCGTCTAAGACAAGAATGGACATACAACCATCTCCCTGCGGATCGACCTATGCTCAACCGGCTAGCTACAAGAGAAACCGTCTTGATTGCGGTAAATAGAGAACAGAGTAGAACGCATATCATAAAACATATAATGGTTTTTCTGCATTCAATAATCAGGCTAGACGAATTTAGGGCTAAGCTGACAAATGCCGTTTTTTGTCGATGGAGGTAATCAGGGAGGAAGCACCAGTAGTAGTTTAGGATTACATGGATGAGTTCAAGGATATCTCGGGTTTACCGCCAAAACGAGATGTGGAGTTCACGATTGATCTTATTCCTGGAGCAGCGCCAGTCTCGAAGGCTTATTATCCGATGGCACCGGTAGAACTGGAAGAGGTAAAGAGAAGTTTCTGAATGATTAGAGAAGGGTTGGATTTGCAGCAGTGGTTCACCATGGGGAGCTCCTGTTCTTTTGTTCAAGAAGAAAGATGGCACGTGGAGAATGTGCATCAGCTATCGAGAGTTAAATCGGGTGACCATCAAGAATAAGTACTCAATTCCTCGCATGGGTGAATTATTCGATCAACTCAGTGGCACGAGAGTATTCTCGAAGTTGGATTTGCGATCGGGTTATCACCAAGTTTGGATGAAAACAGAACACATCTGCAAGATGGTGTTCCGAACTCGATATGGACATTATGAGTATTTAGTTATGCCATTTGGAGTTACTAACGCACCAACGATATTTATGGAGTTGATGAACCAGATCATTTCACCATTTCTAGATCAGTTCGTAGTTGTATTCATTGATGATATTCTGGTCTACTCAAAAAACAAAGAAGAGTATGAAGAACACTTAAGAATCGCACTACAGACATTGAGACAAGAAAAGCTGGATGCTAAGATGAGCAAGTGCGAGTTTTGGCTCGATGAAATGAAGTCCTTAGGTTATGTTGTATCCGGAGATAGAATTGCAGTTGACCCTGAAAAGATTGCAGCTATTCACGATTGGCCGACACTAAAAATATAGGGGAGATAAGAAGTTTCTTTAGGCTTGCTAGATACTATCGAAGGTTTGTGGAGAATTTCGCTCGCATAGCAGAACCCTTAACCAATCTAACACGAAAGGAGGTACAGTTTGTTTGGTCCGAGAAGTGTTCGTTAGATTTTGAGGCACTGAAGCAAAAGTTGATAACCGCTCCTATTTTAACAGTGCCAGATGGTTCCGGAGGATTAGGTATTCACAACGACGCATTTTGGAAAATCTTGGGATGTGTTTTTATGTAGCATGGAAAGGTTGTAGCTTATGCGTCGAGGTAGTTGAAGACTTATGAGAAGAACTACCCAACTCACGACTTGGAACTAGCAGCAGTTATCTTTGCGTTAAAGATTTGGAGACACTATTTATTAGGCGAAAAGGTCGAGATATTTACTGATCACAAGAGCCTAAACTATGTGTTTACACAGAAAGAGCTCAATATGAGGCAGCATAGATGGTTGGAGTTTATGGACGACTATGATCTTGATCTAAAGTACCATCTGGGGAAAATTAATATGGTACCGGATGCTTTAAGTTAGTTGCTAGCAATACGGATGTTGACTTCACAGAAGGAGATTATAGTGGATTTTCAAAGACTCGAGTTTAAACTCATACTACCAGATTCTTTGGGACAGTAGATGCAGTTGCAAGTACAGTCATCGTTAATTGATAACATTAAGGCAGCACAGTTTCATGATCCTAGATTGCAGAAATTTCAAGGACAAGTAGAGGCATGACTTCGAACAGATTTATTGATTCATGAAGATGGATTTTGTAGGTATGAAAGTCGTTTGTGTGTGCCTAAAGGAGAAGTTCATAAAGAACATATGAGGAGGCTGATAGTTCCGCATAATCTGTGCATCCAGGAGGTACGAAGATGCATAGAGATTTGCGACAGCACTTTTGGTAGGAAGGCATTGATTGATAGGATAAGTGCGTGTTCAAGTTCTAGTTTAAATACCGCAATCAAGACAGTTTCGCTTGTAGCTAGCCGGTTGAGTACGGGTCGTCCGCAGGGAGATGGGAGTCTTTTTCAAAGTGTTTTGACGAGTTAAGTCCGGTTGTTCAGATTTTGTTGTGGTTATCTAAGTGTTAAGTTGATATTTAAAGAGAGCTTGTTAGGGTTAGGATTAGGTTAGTTTGAGTTAGAAGTCTCCACATCTTTCGTTGCCCCACTTAATATCGGTGTTACGGTAATCGGCAACAACGGGGATTAGCACGACTAGGAAGGTACTTGCGAGTATAAGCTAGGCTTTCCAACGCATAGTCCTTCCTTTTGGTGCTTGTCCGTCCGTTCTTGGCTCTTATCCATAACCTCCGGTTAATTCAACCACAACCGGTCTCACTACGGAATCACCGCTATCATGTAGGATAGGGTGCCGTAAGGAGCGGATTGTGGTTCAATTAACGGGAGTCGATTTAAGTTGTTGGGCAAGGAAAGAGTGAGAGAGATTTCCTTCTCTCAAACTTCCCTTATCCTACCCTAACAAGTAAAAAACTACTCACACTTCATGATAAGGAAAAAACAAAACAAAACAAAGAGGAAGATAGAAAGAAGGAGGTTAGAAGAATACGACTAACTATTTGCGACCTCACCTTGGCGAGGATCGAGCGTAAGTATCATTGTCATATGAAGGATAAAGGAAAAGAGAGAAGAAAGAAACAATCGAACAAATAACAACAACTATTTAACAATTAAAATTACAATACATTACAACAAGTAAAAGAAAGAGACAAGCATGATGAAAAGGTCTTCTTTATTCATCACTCTTCACTCAAAAGCTCACTACAAGTTTGATTGGAGAAGAGGTGAGAAGAGGAAGAAGAACAAGACTAAAACTAGGCAAAAAATGAGAATACAAAATTGGACCCTTCCTTCACAAAATTCTGGACTATTTATAGGCCAAGAAATGAAACCCTAGGGTAACCAACAGAACCCTGACGCAATGACCAAACTACCCCCCAAAAGTCACTGCCTGAACCCACTGTACGGCCGCGGATCCGCCGCCTATAGCCCCCTATGGCCGCGGATCCGCGCCCCTACTGTAGGCTTAGGGTGTGGGCTTCTGTGGTTTTTCCTGTTCTCCTGTCCCCTCTTGTCTGGTGTGTATATTTTCTGATAATTCTTTTCCAGTTCTTCCAGAATTTCTATTGAGCAAGGGTGGACTTTTTTTTTTGTGTTTGATTGCCTCGAGCTCCGCGTAGATCTCTTGGATTTGTGCTACCATTGAGCCTTGTGCATGAGAGTGACGTTGACTTGACACTTTGTCTACCAAAACTGGTAACTGGCAACATACGGATGAAGAGCGGAGACCGTATTTTTATCTGTGGTTGGCAGGAACCGGATTTTGTCGTGTTTTCCATGAATTTCTCCGTTTGAGAACCGGGAACCTGTATCCTGCAATTGACTAGCAAACACGGCTCAAGAGTATCTACCGATATGCAATGTGATAAAAATTGGGCGGTATGAAAATGCAAAAATCTGATATGAACAAATACCCCCAAACTTATCATTTGCTCGTCCCGAGCAAAGCCCATTTATTTACAAAAAATTTCCTAACCTCACTTTCGCAGGGAACGCGATTGCACTGAGCATGTGCAACAAGCCGTTAAACCTCTAGGTGTCCCTAGTAGGAGGAGTGTTGTCTCCTGAGGGTTTTCAGCGGATACTACCCACAAAATCCGGTCAAGTTGGTTTTGTAAAATAACTAAGCTTCAAACCCTAAAGTTTTGTTTTAGAAAATAACAATTCTATAATCCTAAGTCTAGATCATCGAACCTTTATTTTTCACACCTCGCTTCTTATTTAACTACAGCTTTTATATGTCTTTACGTGCAGTGCGTATAGTGTCGTTAAGTTTCCCGAAAGGTCGATTAAAGTCATCATGTCACACAATAAAGCCCAGATAACAATTTTAAAAGGATCACATAAGTTTTATAACGAGTTAAGCATTTTTCAAGTTTCGTTTTCCAGTAAGGTTTCAACTTCAGAATTTCTATCTTCCTTAACAGGAAACTAAGTCGTATTTTTCACTCCACCTTTTTCTTGTTTTCATTTCATACACACCTCTGTGAACGTGCAATAGTCTTTATCAAAGAGTAAAACCTTCATATCTCCGTTAAATTTTTTTTTAAAAGCCTGTCTTTTATCAAGATTATTCTCACACAAAGAACCGTTAGGAATTTTAACTCGGAGAGAACACTTGCTTGACTTTGTTTTAAACTGGACTTTCTAGGCTTCTTAGCGAGCTTTGGGCCAATGCACCCAAACCAGTTGATTTTAGGGCATTAGGTGTAGAAACACCCCAGCGGACTTAATTACTCAAGTTACCTAGGTCCAAAAACAAAAGACAGATTGGCGTGAAAATCAGATGATTTAATACGAACGGAGATATAACCGGCAGTTCAAATATTTTTTTGGATAAAAGACGTGTCTAGTGGGTTTGGTGTGTAATCATTCCAATCAAGTTTTAGATGGGTTATTTTTCAGACTTAGCTCCAATTACGGCATCAATAACATTCCTTCATATTCGCTTTACTTCATAAACTATTCTTGACATTACTTATTTCAGAACAAACCTATTTGATCCTCAGAAAATCATTTATCTGTTTAAAAGTTTAAACATGAAAGACTTGTCATCTAATTCCCAAAATCTTACGACACGTGTAGTGTGATGTAAAGACGTATATCAGCTATAGTTAACTTCAAAGGAGAGTTATCTTTCAGGTTTTCAAAATCTAAACATAAGATCTAGTTATTCCTATTTTTTCAAATAAAAACCGTCGAAATGTTGAATCAAAGTTCTTCCACAAGCTAACTTGACAAAAAAGTTTTTATATTTTTTAGAAAATTTTCCGATTTTTATGGATTTTATGGATTTTTATGCAGATGCAAAATATACATATGAATGCGAAGGTAAGAAATGCGTACCGAGCGTACCCCCAAACTTAAACTGGACAGTGTCCTCACTGTCGTAGCATGAAGAGAGCAGTTGGAAGGTTCAAAATTGTCGGTTAGTGATACACAAATTTTTATTTGTTTTTGTTATTAAAGAAAAGAAAAGGAATATACACAAATATAAACAAAATGGTTTGTACACACCCCCAAACTTATTTGGAACAGTGCCCACTGTTCTTGGCTGGATAACCGAAGTTTGGAGGTAGGCAGAGGAAGATCATGCAGGGTAAACCGGCTCCTGTAAGAACAGGAGCTCCTCTGTTGGTTCGGCGCTAAGGTACGGTTTGCATCGGTGTCCGTTTACCTTGAAGAGTGAACCGTCCTTTGGATTTTCCAAATCCAGAGCGCCCTGCGGATACACATTCCGCACAAAATATGGCTCTTTCCAGCGAGATCGGAGCTTTCCAGGATGGAAGTGAAGTCGGGTGTCGTAAAGAAGTACCTGCTGACCAGGTACGAAGGTTTTGCGCAAAAGGTGTTTATCATGAAACACCTTCGTTCGATTCTTAACGACAACCGCGTTGTCGTACGCCTCATCCCTAAGCTCGTTCAGTTCGTTCAGCTGCAGCTTCCGATGGCTGCCCGCGTCCTCAAGAGACAGATTCAGCTCCTTAATCGCCCAAAATGCGCGATGCTCGATTTCGACAGGAAGGTGGCAGGCCTTTCCGTACACAAGCAGATAGGGAGACATGCCAAGGTCGGTCTTATAAGCAGTTCTAAATGCCCAAAGGGCATCAGTGAGTTTCAGAGACCAATCCTTACGGTTCTTGGAAACCGTCTTCTCCAATATCTGCTTGATTTGCCGATTTGAAACTTCGGCTTGCCCGCAGGTTTGGGGGTGGTAGGGCGTAGAAAGCTTATGATTAATGGAGTACTTCCGCATCAAGGCCTCGAAAGTCCTATTGCAGAAATGACTTCCATTGTCGCTAAGAAGCTTGTTGTCGTTAGTCCGGCTGGGCACAGCCTCGACCCATTTAGAGACGTAATCAACAGCTAGAAGTATGTACAAGTTCCCAAAAGAGCTGGGAAACGGCCCCATGAAGTCTATCCCCCACACATCGAAAATCTCCACAACCAAGATCGGTTGGAGCGGCATCTCGTTTCTCCGGGATATCCGGCCCATGTGTTGGCACCGGGAGCAAGTCTTGCAATATTCGTGAGCGTCTTTGAAAAGTTGTGGCCAGTAGAAACCACATTGCAAGATCTTCTCAGCTGTCTTTCTGGGCCCAAAGTGCCCGCCACACGCTTGATCGTGGCAAAATGACAGCACACTCTTGAATTCCTCATTAGGGACACACCGACGAATGATCTGGTCGGGACAGTACTTGAACAAGTAGGGTTCGTCCCAGTAAAAGTGTTTTACTTGGGATAAGAAGCGGAGTCTGTCCTGACTCGACCATTCGGTCGGTAGCAATCCCGTGGCCAAATAGTTCACAATATCTGCGAACCAGGGTTCGCACGATACTGTCAAGAGTTGTTCATCCGGGAAAACGTCATTAATCGGAATTGGAAGCGACGGCGAAGAAGGAAGTCGTGAGAGATGGTCGGAAACTACGTTTTCACATCCTCGTTTGTCCTTAATGACAAGGTCAAACTCTTGAAGCAAGAGGATCCAACGTATTAACCGAGACTTGGCATCTTTCTTCGCAAAAAGATGGCGCAGAGCTGAATGGTCCGTATAGACAATGACTGGAGAGCCGATGAGGTAGGGCCTGAACTTTTCTAAAGCAAATACAACAGCTAAGAATTCCTTCTCAGTTGTTGTATAGTTCAGTTGGGCGTCGTTCAGGGTCCGGCTCGCGTAATAGATTACATGCGACATCTTGTTGATGTGCTGTCCAAGGACAGCACCGATGGCAAAGTCGGATGCATCGCACATGATCTCGAATGGGTGCGTCCAGTCAGGAGAAGAGAGAACGGGAGCAGAAGTGAGTGAGCGTCTCAGTGACTCGAATGCAGTCACACAGCTCGAGTCGAAGTTAAAAGGCGTGTCCTTGGCCAGCAAAAGCGTCAAGGGCCTAGCAATCTTGCTAAAGTCCTTGATAAACCGTCTATAGAAACCGGCATGGCCAAGGAAGGCTCGGATATCTCTGACGCATCGGGGAGGAGGCAGATTGGAAATGACCTCAATCTTTGCTCTGTCAACCTCTATGCCATTTTGCGAGATGATATGTCCTAAGACAATACCTTCGCGCACCATGAAGTGGCATTTCTCCCAGTTCAAAGTGAGATTCTTGTCCTTACATCGGGTAAGGACAGCGTCAAGATGCAGCAAACACTCGTCAAAGGAGTCGCCGAAGATGGAGAAGTCATCCATGAAAATCTCCAAAAAATTTTCCACCATGTCAGAGAAAATTCCCATCATACACCGCTGGAAGGTAGCGGGCGCATTGCATAACCCAAAGGGCATGCGTCGATATGCAAACGTGCCGAAAGGACAAGTGAAAGTGGTCTTGTCCTGGTCTTTTTCGGCGATGGGAATTTGATTGTAGCCAGAGTAGCCATCTAGAAAGCAATAGTACTCATGTCCGGCCAATCGTTCAAGCATCTGGTCAATGAAGGGTAGCGGAAAGTGGTCTTTCCGCGTAGCGGCGTTGAGTTTTCTGTAATCAATGCAAACTCGCCACCCAGTTTGGGTGCGAGTAGGGATTAACTCATTTGCCTCGTTGGTTATGACCGTGATGCCCGACTTCTTGGGGACAACATGAATGGGGCTAACCCACTGGCTATCAGAGATAGGGTAAATGATACCACTATCTAGACATTTGACGATCTCCTTCTTCACAGCCTCCTTCATGACTGGATTAAGACGTCTTTGTGGATCCCGGGCTGGTTTGGTATCATCCATCAGATGAATGTGATGCTCAACGATCAGGGGACTAATCCCCTTGATGTCCGCCATGGACCAGCCAAAAGCTTGCCTGTTGCTGTGCAAGACCGCGAGAAGGGCTTTCTCTTGCTCGGGAGCTAGAGAAGCCGAAATGATGACAGGGAGGGTCTCGTTCTCACCTAAGTAAGCATACTTAAGGTGAGACGGCAACGGCTTGAGTTCGAGCGTTGGAGGTGAAATGATGGAAGGCAAGACTGGTGCAAAGGTCTCGAACTCAAAGGATTCCAGCAAAGGTTCAAAACGAGTGTAGGCAACCGAGTCGGATGGTTCAGGTAACTCATCCGGAAAGTCGAAAGATTCGAACTCGGGTTGTGCGCGGCTAAGATCGTTCGAGAACGTGAAACACTCGTATTCGTTATCGGGCGCAGAAACAGCAGCAGATTCGAAGAGAAACGCACTAGTGGCGTCAAGATGATCGTGGTCAAACAGAAACTCCTCGAATTCACACTCTTCTGGTGTGATCTCCTGGATCGAGCAGACATCCAGTATATGAGCATTAGGTTCGGCGGGCTGATTCCCTAACCTAAAAATGTTGAGTTCAATCGTCATGTTTCCAAAAGAGAGGTTCATCGAACCATTGCGACAATTGATCACAGCATTTGAGGTTGCGAGAAATGGTCGACCGAGTATCACCGGAATTTGATTCCGGGGGTTAGCTACAGGCTGTGTATCTAATACAATGAAGTCAACGGGGAATATGAAGTCCCCGACTCTTATCAACACATCCTCTAGCTCACCCCTAGGGTGGGTGATCGATCGGTCGGCCATTTGGAGAGTGCAATGTGTGGGTTTCAACTCTCCGACGCCTAATTGCTCGTATACTGAATACGGAAGCAAGTTAACACTGGCACCAAGATCTAATAGTGCGCGGTTGATGTTCTTATCCCCAATGGTAATTGAAATCGTAGGACAGCCAGGGTCCTTCCGTTTTTGTGGTAAAGATTGGGTAAGGGCATCACTCACAGCACTAGTCAAGAAAACTTTCTTGGGTACCTGAGACTTCCTCTTTTTTGTGCACAAGTCCTTTAAGATTTTCGCGTAAGACGGGACTTGTTGGACAGCATCTAAAAGAGGAATGTTAATGTTAACTTGCTTGAATAACTCCAAAATCTTCTCCATTTGAGGATTTTGTTTATTAGACCTCAACCGGTTTGGAAATGGAACATTTTGAAAATTGGCTGAGTCTAATGCTGGAGGAGGAGATTTTGGAGTTGGAACGGATCCCAGAATAGGTGTTTTCGTGGAGTGAGAAATGGGTCCGTTCAGAGAAGAAGAAGAGGAAGGAGAGCCTGTTGAAGAACGGAGAATAGGCTCGGAAGACGAAGAAGAAGAAGGAGAAGAAGAAGAAGAAGCGGCGGCCGGGGTGTCATCGTTGATTCGCTTGCCAATGTTGTTTTGCAGCATCCTTCCCGATCTCAGCGTAGTCACGGCACTCACATTATGGTTTTGTTGTTCAAGAGCAACATGTGCATTATGTGGGTGACCGGGATTTGGCAGTGGCTGGGACGGAAGCTTCCCCTTCTCTCGCTCGCTCAAGGCCGCGTTCAGCTGTGCAATCTGGGCCTCGATGGTTTTGATGCTCTGCCCGTGTGCGGCGGTGTGTTGCACTAAAGATTGGATCGAAGACTGGATGTTGGCGGTGGATTGAGTCGATTGTTTAACAAACGCCTCCAGACTTCGCTCGAGCGAGGAAACCTTATCAGTGTTTGACGGAACAAAGTTGTTATTTGGTGGAAAAGAATTGTTTGGTGCAAAATTGTTCGTCTGGTTTTGGTAAGGTTGGGGTTGGAAGGGCTGCTGATACTGAGTTTGTTGTTGCGCTTGTTGTTGCGGTGGAGGGCCCCTTTGGAAATTGTTGCCCTGGAATTGATTCTGATTCTGATTCCAGGCGAAATTGGGGTGGTTCCTCCAACCGGGATTGTAGGTGGAAGAGTATGGATCATTCCTCGGTCTTTGCTGGAAGGCAGCATTAACCTGATCCTGTCCTTGCGAGGGTGGATTGTAAGGACACTCTTCGGTCAAGTGGGAAGGATCAGAACAACAAGCGCAGATGGTACGAAGGGGGAGAACAGGGGCAGGAGTAGGAGCAGAGAATTTGCTCTCTATCGCTTCAAGCTTTCTTATTATAGCAGCCATTTCAGCTTTCATCGCAATAGAGACGTCGAGTTGGTGGATTCCTACCCTAAACTGACCGGTAGAAGTGGAGGTAGAAGAAGAAGAAGTCGGTCTGGTGCTCTCCCACTGTAGCGTTTGCTCCGCAAGATCGTCAAAGAACTGCCACGCTTCATCGTCAGATTTCGATAGGAAGTGGCCCTGACAGATGGTTTCCAGCAACTGCTTCGTTGCTGGGTTCAGTCCCTCGTATAAGGTTTGGCAGAGTTGCCATTTCTCTATACCGTGGTGAGGACACTGAACAAGAAGGTCTTTGTACCGGTCAAAGCACTTCCAGAAGGGTTCGGAAGGAAGCTGGGAGAATTGGTTGATTTCATTTCGAATTCTTGCGGTCTTATGATTTGGATAGAATTTTTTCAGAAACGCTTTAACAAACTCGTCCCAACTGGTGATTGAGTGGGAAGCGGTGCTATACAGCCATTTTTCTGCGAGATCGCATAAAGTGAACGGAATGACCCATAGACGTATAGCATCGTCCGACAGCTGGGTGGTTTTCATCATGGCACAGACATTTTGAAATTTGTTGATGAAGATATAGGCATCTTCAGTTTCGAGCCCATGAAAATGTGGAAGCATGTTGATGAAATGAGGCTTAATTTCAAAGTTGTCCCCATTGGCCGGAGGAAGAGAAAGGCAGGTGGGAAGTGCAGAACGGGTGGGGTAGAAACGATCCTGGAGCGCAATTCGCTGTGGCGCTACAACAGGTGGAGGTGGTGGAAGATTGGTCTCCGTAGGAGGTGGAGCCATTCCAGCGGTGGTCAAAGAGATGTTCGGATTAAATCCCGACATCGCGGAAGAAGAGGTTGGTGAAGGTGAAGGTGAAGGTGAAGATGTATGAACAGAATTCCGGTCAATGTAGGAGTTGGCCGGCAAAGGAAGGGGTGAAAGAGGAGTGGACGGAGTATCGACTTCGGAGTCGATCGCGTAGTCGGTCGCGACTAACGTAACGCGGACTAGACGGGCGCTAGTGTCCCGAGTCCAAGCGGACATACACTAAACGAGTTTAGTATAGTCAAAGCGGAGAAGGTGAGGGTAAGAAAACGTCAATGGAGAAAGGCGATGGGTGTTGGGTGAAAATGGATTTGGCGACAAAAGGGCAAGTTTTTATAAAAGTTTTTGATTTTTTTTTTTTTTAGAAAGATTTTTACAGAAGTATGTACGGAAATACGGCTTAAGCAATCACAAACAATATATGCACAATCACACCTAGATCTACGGTCGCCTAGGTCTACTAGACCTGCTCCTGAACTTGATTTTCGAAGTTTAAACAGTGTCGAGAAACAGGCTTAAAAATACACCGATCACGGGGCCAGGTAAGTGCAGAGATAAGGGGAGGTTGTCCAACGCTTTCGCGAAGTTCCTTAATTAAATAACCCTTTCTCTTTCGGCGGTTGCGCCTTTAACACTTTCCTAGACACCCCGTAAACAATGTACGGTTAAGCGAGGTTCTAAACACGGTTTATCTTCTTCTAATGAGCGCGAAGTCCTTAGGGCTGAAGTCTAGTATTTTTTTAATTTACAATGGACAATGCATATGCTTTTGTGATTTTTGGGGTCCTGGGAAGGGTGATGAAATCCCCACCCAATCTGGATTGGTTTCAAGCCCCTTAAGTCCGTATTAAAGAATGCAAAACAGTAACAAATCAACTGCAAACAATTTTTATTTTGCGGCGCAAAGAATCCTGCACAAGAACAGTTTATTGGAGGGGGAGAAGAATTTGCGCAAAGAAGCCTGCAGAAAACACAATTTATTGGAGTTCAGAGGAGTGGAGAGAGGAGAGGGACTTACAAAGAGATTTTTACCGTAGACCGGATGCTTCGTTTTTTTTTGTCCGTCGCGGTGTAGCCGCGAAAATGTGGGTCTATCTTCCCACGTCTTTGGCACTGTACTTGAACTCCGTATTATCCGACGTCTTTAGCGCCGATCTTGAACTTCGTATTTTCCTGCGCACTTGCACAAAAACTAATCAAGAATAACAAGATGGTTTTTTTACAAAGTATGTATTTTTTCGTTTTTTTTTATACTTACAAATTAACCCGAAATTGCACAAGGAAATAAACTACCGTCTCCCCGGCAACGACGCCATTTGATTGATAGGATAAGTGCGTGTTCAAGTCCTAGTTTAAATACCGCAATCAAGACAGTTTCACTTGTAGCTAGCCGGTTGAGTACGGGTCGTCCACAGGGAGATGGGAGTCTTTTTCAAAGTGTTTTGACGAGTTAAGTCCGGTTGTTCAGATTTTGTTGTGGTTATCTAAGTGTTAAGTTGATATTTAAAGAGAGCTTGTTAGGGTTAGGATTAGGTTAGTTTGAGTTAGGAGTCTCCACATCTTTCGTTGCACCACTTAATATCGGTGTTACGGTAATCGGCAACAACGGGGATTAGCACGACTAGGAAGGTACTTGCGAGTATAAGCTAGGCCTTCCAACGCATAGTCCTTCCTTTTGGTGCTTGTCCGTCCGTTCTTGGCTCTTATCCATAACCTCCGGTTAATTCAACCACAACCGGTCTCACTACGGAATCACCGCTATCATGTAGGATAGGGTGCCGTAAGGAGCGGATTGTGGTTCAATTAACGGGAGTCGATTTAAGTTGTTGGGCAAGGAAAGAGTGAGAGAGATTTCCTTCTCTCAAACTTCCCTTATCCTACCCTAACAAGTAAAAAACTACTCACACTTCATGATAAGGAAAAAACAAAACAAAACAAAGAGGAAGATAGAAAGAAGGAGGTTAGAAGAATACGACTAACTATTTGCGACCTCACCTTGGCGAGGATCGAGCGTAAGTATCATTGTCATATGAAGGATAAAGGAAAAGAGAGAAGAAAGAAACAATCGAACAAATAACAACAACTATTTAACAATTAAAATTACAATACATTACAACAAGTAAAAGAAAGAGACAAGCATGATGAAAAGGTCTTCTTTATTCATCACTCTTCACTCAAAAGCTCACTACAAGTTTGATTGGAGAAGAGGTGAGAAGAGGAAGAAGAACAAGACTAAAACTAGGCAAAAAATGAGAATACAAAATTGGACCCTTCCTTCACAAAATTCTGGACTATTTATAGGCCAAGAAATGAAACCCTAGGGCAACCAACAGAACCCTGACGCAATGACCAAACTACCCCCCAAAAGTCACTGCCTGAACCCACTGTACGGCCGCGGATCCGCCGCCTATAGCCCCCTATGGCCGCGGATCCGCGCCCCTACTGTAGGCTTAGGGTGTGGGCTTCTGTGGTTTTTCCTGTTCTCCTGTCCCCTCTTGTCTGGTGTGTATATTTTCTGATAATTCTTTTCCAGTTCTTCCAGAATTTCTATTGAGCAAGGGTGGACTTTTTTTTTTGTGTTTGATTGCCTCGAGCTCCGCGTAGATCTCTTGGATTTGTGCTACCATTGAGCCTTGTGCATGAGAGTGACGTTGACTTGACACTTTGTCTACCAAAACTGGTAACTGGCAACATACGGATGAAGAGCGGAGACCGTGTTTTTATCTGTGGTTGGCAGGAACCGGATTTTGTCGTGTTTTCCATGAATTTCTCCGTTTGAGAACCGGGAACCTGTATCCTGCAATTGACTAGCAAACACGGCTCAAGAGTATCTACCGATATGCAATGTGATAAAAATTGGTCGGTATGAAAATGCAAAAATCTGATATGAACAGGCATGAAAGGACAGATCGCTCGTTACGTGTCAAGGTGCTTGGTTTGTCAGCAAGTTAAGGTTGAATATCAAAAGGTAGCTGGTTTGTTACAACCACTTCCGATTCCCTAATGGAAGTGGGAACATATAACCATGGATTTCGTGACAGCATTACGATGAAGTCCAAAAGGAAATATCTGATGGCTTCCTTAGCACCCTCACCTTGTCTACTAAGGCATCAAGCATGCAATTTTAAAAAACCTAGATTGCTAAGCAACCCTAAACCAAGGATCTAACTAGAGGATTAGGGTTAAGCTAACATGTAAACCACTTTACATTAAGTGAAATAGGAATACAACCTTTGTAGACCAATCCTTCACTTCTAAAGCTCCGTGTAGTAGTCCCTTTTGCTCCAAGTAGTAATGTACCGGACACTTCTTGACTCCACTAGGTGAAAAGAACGAGCTTACTCAAGGATCTTCGAGGCCGAAGATGATATACGTCGAAAAATCTCTAACTCAAGATACCAATTCACTAATTAAGAATTAGTTAAACAAACAACCTATACTAAATGGCTAGTCTAGTGTAAATTGATGAAGTAGGAATTTTGCTTATTTTAGAATTATTTCTCTCTTTCTTTTCTTTTCTCACTCAAAGCTAGAGAGCAAAAATCGAGGAGATGAAGAAAATGATCAAGTGATTAACTCATGAACCATGGGTGAAAAAATATCATATATAACTCATGTAGAAACTAAACCATGGCTAAACATAATGGTTAGGTTAATAAATATCTAAAGTAAAACAAAATTAGTGGACTAAGTCAATGGTTTCCACAAGCTTCTCCAAACTTCAAGCCATGACAAATTTCCACCTAATTTTGATTTTCCCTTAATAATTAAAACCCCACATTATCTTAAGTATGGTATGAGTCTCATACACCCAAGTCCAATGTATCATCTAGCATGAAACAAAATAAATACATCAACATATATCACATATATATTAAATGTATAAAGAGAAAACATTTTCTTAAGTGAGCTAATATTAGTTAATGTATATTAATATATCAAATATATAATTACATATTAAATTATTAAATCAACACTTGATTTAATAACCCGGTTGTATCGCATAAATCCAACCAATATCAATTTATATGCATATCACATATACATATAACATATCATTGAATCAACAATTGATTAAACAATCCGGTTATATCACATATAACCTATATTGCGAGATTAGAATACTGTATCACATACACGTATTAATCTCGGTCCAGCACATATCACATATGTTCCCTACTTCGTTTCGCCTGAGCTAGGAAACCTCTGTGTAGGACTCTAATGACTTGTCAATACGCCGGCAGTAGGTGATGATCATATCAGTCACCCACAAGCTGTTAGCGGTACTAGCTGGACGTAACGGCTACCCGGGTATCGAGCAATCAGAAGATCAACAAGCAAGCTTGTTCATACTCCTGTTAATCCAACAGCAACACTACCATACAGTCCGGTCTCTTCATCTGATATGTCGCATATCTAGGAGTGGTAAATATCAGACCCCAGTAACTTGATAAGTCATGCCAATATGACGCTCATAACTGGTCGAGAAACTACTGATAAAACTTACCAGTAAATCTCCGTATCATCCTTAGACAAGGACTTCTTGTTATGTCTAATCGAGCACAACACAACATCAACCCCCAATACCGGGAGAGACAAATCCCCTCCTATTGCTCATTGCCTTCATGTGACTCGGGACTGTACTTAAAAACCACCGTTTTGCACGCTCTCTTGAACGTGGTAAGATAGAAATCAAAGCATAGTGGGAATCACATAAGACTCTATGACGTTTTCGGATCTACAGACTAACTTGTACCTGTGTCACCAGAGAACTGCTATATGATGTTAGGTATAATATCATCTAGGAGTTCTCGGCGAGTCCTGTTCAGTGTACCCAGTCTCTACTGAGCAACCATATACCATCTTTGATGTCAAATACCAATGGATATGGGATCATCTATCAACCATCAAATAGGTAAAGAAGCGTATACGCTAGTCTACTCTGATATATCGATGCCCCGTCTCGATACACGCTCGACTAGGAACAATTAAAGGATGTACTTGTGGACTACCCTGGCCCCACTAGTATGATCTGCATCATAATCCTGGTAGTCAAGTATACATCCTAAGGGCTTTATCAACATGTGAGAGAAAGACAATATCACAATACAAGTCTACATGTTAAGGAAAAGAGCAACTAGATAGCATACTATCATGTCGAGCAAGAAAGCCCTCTCTATATATGTCCAAGCATCCATTGTAATATACAATCATATACAACAATGGCCCCTAGGACATACATACAACTAACAATCTCCCACTTGCACTAAGGCCTAGTTGTTGTAGTATACGTCCTAAAAACTCTCAAACTGTATCTGGGGCTTTGGCCTCTGTGAGTGGATCCGCCGTGTCATTCTTCCTATCAACTCTCCTGACCTCGACCGTCCGGAAATCAACCATCTCCCTGATTAGGTGATACTGTCTAAGAATATGTCTGGATCACTGATGGGATCGAGGTTCCTAAGCCAAAGCCGCAGCTCTATTGTCACCATAATGGTAGGAACCAAGTTCATCTCATGAACATCTATACCCAGACAACCTCTTTGGTAGCATTGTTGGCAACTCTTTATCGTTGAGTCTGCCATGGTATCTAGCTTGGAACTCTTCCTACATACCGTCCCTCCACTGAAGGTAAAGACAAAACCAGAGACTGTCTTACAGTCGACCTTATCACTTTGGAAGCTCGAATCGGTAAAGGACTCCGCTTGGAGTTCACCGTTACCATACACCAAGAACATTTCTTTAGTCCTTCTTAAGTACTTAAGAATACTCTTCACTGTTGTCTAGTGATTCTCCCAAGGATCTGATTGATATATGCTTACAACACTAAGTCCGTACGCTACATCCGGTCGGGTACATAACATCGCATACATCCGCTTAGATCTGTCTGGATTGGGACAATCTATCCGATTGATTCCTCTCCAAATGTACCGGTCAAGGGTATCTCTTTAGTATGGTGGCAATGTACCTGGATTGGGACAATCCCAACATCTGCTTAGATCTATCTCTATAGATCTCTTTGGATGAGTGATTCCTGAGCATAGGGTATCCCTTGCTTGCGAGCCCTCTCCAAATGTACCAAGCAAGGGTATCTCTTTAGTATGGTGTCAATGTACCTGGATTGGGACAATCACAACATCCACTTAGATCTATCTCTATAGATCTCTTTGGAGAGAATGATTTCTGAACATCCGGTCGGGTACATAACATCGCATACATGATAGACCCGACTGCCGAAGCATAGGGTATCCCTTGCATGCGAGCCCTCTCCAAATCAGTTTTGGGGGACATCTCTTTGGAGAGAGTGATTCCTGAGATCGTGGGTAAATTTCCACGCTTGGAATCTTCTATACTAAACCTCTTTAGTATGGTGTCAATGTATCTGGATTGGGACAATCCCAACATCCGCTTATATCTATCTTTATAGATCAAAATCCCCAGGATGTAGGAGGCATTACCCAGATCCTTCATGGAGAATCTTTGTGATAAGAGGAACCTGACTAAGTGGAGCATAAGAACACCATTTCCTATCAAAAGTATGTCATCCACGTACAATACGAGGAAGACAGCCTTACTCTCTACAACCTTCTTGTATATACAAGGTTCATCTACCATTTTGATGAAGTCAAACTCTTTGACTGCCACATCAAAACAGATGTTCCAACTCCGCGATGCCTGCTTTAATCCGTAAATTGATTTAAGCAACTTGCACACCTTTCCGCTGCTCCTACTGTCTTCGAAGCCCTCTGGCAGTGTCATGTACATGCACTCTTCTAAATCACCATTTAGAAAAGCGGTCTTGACGTCGATCTGCTAGATTTCATAGTCATGGTATGCAGTAATGGCAAGTAGGCTCCGGATGGTCTTAAGCATAGCCACTGGACAAAAGGTTTCATCAAAATCCATACCTGGTTATTGACGACAACCTTTTGCAACAAGTCTAGCTTTGAAAGTCTCAACTTTTCCATCTACACCAAGAATCTTCTCAAGATCCACTTGTCCTGATGGGTTTTACCCCTTCAGGTGCAACTTCCAAAGTCATACTTTGTTGGTGTACATGGATTCCATCTCAGATCGCATAGCATCCAGCTATTACACAGAGTCCCCACTTGTGATGGCCTGCTCGAAACTAGTTGGGTCATCATTTTCCATGATGCAATCCTCACTCCCACTATCATTGAGAAAACCGTAGTATCTCTCAGGCGGATGAGGAACCCTACTAGATCTGCGGAGAGGCTGACGTTCGTCGAGAACTATTGAAACCTCCGGTTCTACCAAATCATCAGCTGTTAGTTTGTCTAGTTGGAAATCCTTCCAGTTCTACCTCATGACTACGAATTTCTTCCATAAGAAATTCCTTTTTCTAAAAAGGTGGCATGCTGAGAAACAAAACACTTTTTGCTCCTCAGTGTGGTAAAAGATATACCCTCGCGAATGGTCGGGATATCCAACAAACTTATACAGTACAGAACTTTCCTCGAGCTTGTCCGGATTTTGCTTTTCAACATAGGCCGGACAACCCCACATCTTAACTCGTTTAAGAGATGGTCTCTTCCCATTCCATATCTCATATGGAGTGATAGGCATTGATTTTGATGGAACTCTATTCAATAGGTGTGCGGCTTCTCAAGCGCATAACCCTAAAGGAAACAGGTAACTCAGCAGTACTCAACACAGAGCGCACCATATCTAATAGGGTGTGATTCCTCCGCCCCGATACACTGTTGTGTGGTGGTATATACGGAGGAGTAAGCTGAGAGAGAAACTCATTCTCTTTTAAATAATCCAGGTACTCCGCGCTCAAGTATTCTCCTCCCCGGTCATTTCGAAGGATTTTAATACTTCTACTCATCTAGTTCTCTACTTCGCACTTATATTCCTTAAATATCTCAAAAGATTCAGACTTGTGTTTCAACAGGAACACATGTCCGAATCTTGAGAGATCATCGATGAATGTAATGAAGTACGAGAAACCATTCCTGGCATGTGTAGACATAGGACTGCATACATCATTATGTATCATTCCCAAGAGTTCAGTAACTCTTTCTCCGTGTCCAGTAAATGGAGTTTTAGTCATTTTGCCTTTGAGACAAGACTGGAAAGTTTCATAAGATGTAAATTCAAAAAAATTCAAATATCCATCCTTATGTAACATAGCTGGTCGTGTCGCATTGATATGACCTAGTCTACAATTCCACAAGAAGGATTCATTCATTTCTGAACTTTTCCTCTTGTGTGTGTTCTGTACGTTGAGAACTGTAGTTTGATTTAGAACGTATATGCCATTATAAATCATGCCTGATCCAATCAACTTTTGATTCAGGAAAATGTTCATAACATTATCCTGCAATACAAAGTTATATCCTTCTTTACATAATAAAGAAACTGATATAATATTGTATATCAGGTTCGGTATGCAATAGCATTCGTTCAGAATCAATGTATTACCACTTGGTAATACAAGGTGATATTCGCCAACTGCTTTGGATGCAACATTTGCATCATTCCTTACTCTAGAGAATGATCACCTTTTCTAAGTTGTCTACCTTTCTTTAGCCCATGCAACATATTACATATGTGGGATCCTGATCCGGTATCTAATATCCAGTACGTAGAGTGTACTGAGAAACAGTTCTCGGTAACAAACACACCTGAAGAAGATGCATCGACATGCACATTCCTCGTTTGGGTCGTGTGGGAATCCGGATATTTCCCTATTTCCTGTTCGGACTTATAACAATTATAAGATAGAGCGGAACCAACGTTCCCCAGTTCATTATAACAAGTGAGTTCGGCCAATACATCCATATTATTATCTTGATTAAGGCGTGAAATTGTCGCTACCGGGAGAGAGAGAGAAGAAAACACTTTGCGTATGCTCTTGCAAGATTAGATTGGTTATTTATCTAATTAGGATGGCTCCCACTGTTTTTTATCAAATCTTCCTTCAAACCCTAAAAGGTAAGACTAGCCGGGATTAATTACACCCTACAAGTTCGCCAATCTTTTAATAAGGCCAGTGTCAGTACTTTGAGGGAGGTTCCCCATACTTTCGCACGGATCTAATTAAATTAAACCTCGTTTTTCCATGGGTGTAACCCCATTAACACCTTTCTAGACACCTACTTGATCGGCTAATTGTAAAGTGCAAAACTTTCCAAGGAGTAACTCTTAATCGCAGTGGGTATCGGGGTCCAAATATCTCATAAAAGGTATGTAATCTCATTGCAAATTTCAATAATTGAAATTCCCAATAATATTTTTCCCCTAACGTCCTATGATCTTGACGAAGGCCAACAAATCATAGGCCGCTAGTCAAGTTCAACCTGTACATTTCGTGATTGAATTAAACCCACCCATACGACCCTTGACAAAGGCCAACAAGGTCGTACGACTACTCTAATCCAATCGTATCACATGCTTTACAGACAAGCACTAATCAGCTACCACTCACTACATCTTGACAAAGGCCAACAAACGCAGCACGAATACTAAATAGTATTTATCTGAAATGAAGGAGGGCTACGACAGGTTTTAAGAAAACCTTTTGTGTAATGAACTTGATATCGTTGTAAAATTAAGTGATTTGAAAAGGAATGGTTTAAGCTCCGCTTTTAAAATCATATGTTTTTCAAAATAAACCGAGTGGGTGTAGCATCTGCTAGATCTTGTTAAAGATGTCATTCCCGGTGAAAGGATCTCGGCTCTTTCCTCATCGAATGAGGTGTTGGATATTCATCAAGGAATACCGCTATGCAAAACAAGAACTAGAGCTACATTTTTGAAAATTTGACTCTACAACATCTTTAGGTTTCTTTCCTTTAATTAATCACATTAATGAAGTCCCATCATTTATGCTTCCTAAGAATCACAGATAAAAAAACGAAAATACTTATACAACGTACGCTTATGCCATCCGCATTCGCCACGGGGTCCCGTCATGCACCGTTAAGTTAGATAACTAATGGCAGAGCGGGGGTAGGATTAGCGCGGATGCAAAACATAAGCAACGTTTATTATATATCATATATATAATATAAATCATTCATCTCATGCAGTTATACGATCTTCTCACAGAACATTACAACAGAAGTCAACATATGAAATATTGGATATATTAGGAGGTCCGTGTTTTAAATTAAGCCAGTAAAAAACACGGATTCCACGGTCATGATGAATAGCCAAACCCACATCCCTAGACCCCTACGAGAGCGGCAAGCAATCCTACCAATTCTAGAGTTAGGAGACCCAGTCTCGACTTCTCGAAATGGTCTCACATTGGACTCTAGAACCCGGTTACTTGTGCTCCCCACCTTGGGTCTATCCTAATGCGGAAAAGTAAATAATATACATCAATGGTGACATCATCCTCAACCCGGAAGTGTCCTAATAAAAGAATATTACATACAAGTTTTTACATGAATGAAAATGAAAAACTCTCATCTCACGCAAAAAACCCCGGCTATTCAAATACGATGATCTAATATAACATATCACAGCAACACATAACATCACATGTCATCAACGTAAGTAAATATGTGTATCCCAATTGTCGTTGACGTATAGCAACGAAACCGGCGATACACCACATATTACACTTACGGTCGCAGAAAAGAAAGTGAAAACTACAACAATTGGAATCTGCAACCACCTTAGACAGCATAAACCCGAAATATCACATACTTCATATTTCATGCCTAACCAAATGAATTCCTTAGACGTCATAAATCCGGAATATCTCATATTTCGAATTTCATGTCTAACCTTATAAACCCCGCATTTTAGTCTCAATATTGAAAACACTTTTCAATAACCAGTCGGATAATTCAACAAGATTTCTGACAACCTGATCGAATTCTCGTCAGAAATTTTAGTAGACGGCCGCACCCCTCGATGCCGTCGACGAAGTGCACTTAGGCGGAATACCGCAGCCGCGATCACCCGAGGGGGGGGTGCTTTTGGCAATGGGGTTCTCCTACAGTCACTTGGTCGGGGCTTTAGGGCGTGGCTATCTAGTAATGTTACCCGGCGAGTATCCATGTACACTACATGATTGCGACAGAGTTTTGATCCATCTCAAAACCCTGTGGAAACCGATCAAATGAGACTAAATTGCTGGGTTTATAAAATTCAAACTAGTTTTCACAAAATTAGTTACTGTGGATTCCAAATATTGTATCACATATATAAACCTGAAACGATGTTAAAATTACGAATACAAAACACTCGAATTGCCATTACAGAAAGATAACATCACATGCAATCTTTAGCAAAATCAAACAATACCTGAAACACCGAACCCCAAAGACTGGAACACCAGAGAAAAACGAAGCCAAAACTCATCAAGAAAACCGGTGATGCCGGTTTTTTACTTCATTTCCCCGGCCAAAATCCGGTGGAATAGGCTCGTTTTCCTCTGGTGTTTATATTACATCACATGTAACATTCTGCACTTGTTTAAAAAAATTTCAAAGAACTTTTTAAAAATGAGAGAAACTAGGGATTTTGTTTCGAGGTTTCGGAGTTGTTTCGGTTTCGTAATTCTACTAATAACGTCTAATTCTCTAGTTTGGTTCTGAAACCACTGATGTGTTCTTTAGCACCTTCACCATGTCTACTAAGGAATCAAGCATGCAATTTTAAAAAACCTAGAGTGCTAAACAACCCTAAACCAAGGATCTAACTAGAGGATTAGGGTTAAGCTAACATGTAAACCACTTTACACTAAGTGAAATGGGAATACAACCTTTGTAGACTGGTCCTTCACTTCTAAAGCTTCGTGTAGTAGTCCCTTTTGCTCCAAGTAGTGATGTCCCAGACTTTCCTTTGGCTCCACTAGGTGAAAGGAACGAGCTTTCTCAAGGATCTTCGAGGCCGAAGATGATCTACGTCGAAGAATCTCTAACTCAAGCCATCTCTTCACTAATTGAGAATTGGTGAAGCAAACAACCTATACTAAATGGCTAGTCTAGTGTAGATTGATGAAGTAGAAATTTTGCTCACTTTAGAATTATTTTTCTCTCTTTCTTTTCTTTTCTCACTCAAAGCTAGAGAGCAAAAATGGAGGAGATGAAGAAAATGATCAAGTGATTAACTCATGAACCATGGGTGAGAAAATATCATATATAACTCATCTAGAGACTAAACAATGGCTAAAAATAATGGTTAGGTTAATAAATATCTAACGTAAAACAAAATTAGTGGACAAAGTCATGGGTTTCCACAAGCTTCTCCAAGCTTCAAGCCATGACAAATTTCCACCTAATTTTGATTTTCCCTTAATAATTAAAATACCAAATTATCTTAAGTATGGTATGAGTCTCATACACCCAAGCCCAATGTATCATCTAGCATGACACAAAATAAATACATTAACATATATCGCATATATATTAAATGTATAAAGAGAGAACATTTTCTTAAGTGAGCTAATATTAGTTGATGTATATTAATACATCAAATATATAATTACATATTAAATTATTAAATCAACACTTGATTTAATAACCCGGTTGTATCGCATACATCCGACTAATATCAATTTATATGCATATCACATATACATATAACATATCATTGAATCAACACTAGATTCAACAATCCGGTTATATCACATATAACCTATATCGCGAGATTAGAATATTGTATCACATACACGTATTAATCTCGGACCCGCACATATCACATATATGCCCTACTTCGTTTCGCATGAGCTAGGAAACCTCTATGTAGGACTCTAATGACTCGTCAATACGCCGGCAGTAGATAATGATCATATCAATCACCCACAAGCTGTCAACAGTACTAGCTAGAAGTAACGGCTACCCGGGTATTGAGCGATCAGAAGAACAAGAAGCAAGTTTGTCCATACTCCTGTGAATCCAACAGCTACACCACCGTACAGTCCGGTCTCTTCGTCTGATATGTCGCATATCTGGTCTAGGGGTGGTAAACGTCAGACCCCGGTAATTTGATAAGTCTTGCCGATGTGAGGCTCATAACGGGTCGAGAAACTACTGATAACACTTACCAATAAATCTTCGTATCAGCCTTGGCCAGGGACTTTCTGTTATGGCCAATCGAGCACAGCGCAACATCAACCCCCAATACCGGGAGAGACGAATCCCCTCATATCGCTCATTGCCTCCATATGACTCGAGACTGTACCCAAAAACCACCGTTTTGCACGCTCTCTTGAACATGGTAAAGTGGAAATTAAAGCACAGTGGGAATCACACAAGACTCTATGACGATCTCGGGTCTACAGACTAACCTGTACCAGTGTCACCAGAGAACTGCTATCTGACGTTAGGTATAATACCATTTAGGAGTTCTTGGCGAGTCCTGTTCAGTGTACCCAGTCTCCACTAAGCATCCGTATACCATCTTTGGTGTCAAACACCAATGGATATGGGATAATCCATCGCCCATCAAATAGGTCAAGAAGCGTATACGCTAGTCTACTCTGGTATATCGATGTCCCGTCTCGATACACCCTCGACTAGGAACAATTAAAGAATGTACTTGTGGACTACCCTAGCCCCACTAGTATGATCTGCATCATAATCCTGGTAGTCAAGTATACATCCTAAAGGCTTTATCAACATGTGAGAGCAAGACAGTATCAAAATACAAGTCTACATGTTAAGATAAAGAGCAACCGGATAGCATACTATCATGTCGAGCAAGAAAGTCCTTATATATGTCCAAGCATCTATTGTAATGTACAATCATGTACAACAATGGCCTCTAGGGCATACATACAACTAACAATATCGCAGTATGAGTGATTGTCGATCGACTCACCAAAACAGCTCATTTCATACCATTTCGAGTTAATCAGTCGACGGAGGCTTTAGTAGAGCGGTACATGCAGGAGATTGTGAGATTGCATGAAGTACCAGTGAGTATCGTTTCTGATCATGACACCCGGTTCCTATCTCATTTTTGGAGGAGTCTACAAGAAAGTTTGGGAACTTACTTGAATTTTAGTATGGCCTATCATCTTCAGCTAGATGGACAGTCGGAGAGAACAATCCAAATTCTTGAAGATATATTGAGAGCTTGCATGTTAGACATCAAGATTCGTGAGATGATTATTTACATCTAGTGGAGTTCTCGTACAATAACAGTTTTCAGGCGAATATACAGATGGCTCCATTCAAAACTTTTTATGGTCGTAAGTGTCGCTCGGCAGTATGTTGAGACGATGTTAGAGAAAGAAGATTGTTGTGACCGGAAATGATTGTGCAAACTGTGGAGAAAGTCAACTGGATTCGTGAGAATATGAAGGTGGCACAAGATCAACAGAAAAGTTGGGCAGATACTGGAAGAAGACCATTAGAGTTTGCCATTGGTGATCATGTGTTCTTGAAGATATTGCAGACTAGGGGAGTAATCCGGTTTGGTAGTCGAGGAAAGCATAGTTCTCGATTCGTAGGGCCTTTCGATATCGTTGAGCATATTGGAGAATTAGCTTATCGATTGGCTTTACCATCATCTTTAGCGGATGTTCATGACGTGGTTCATATATCTCAACTTCGCAAGTATGTTCAAGACGATACGCATGTCCTAGACCACTCAGAATTGACCGTGAGGGAGAATTTGACCTATGAAGAGCAAATGATGGCTATTATGGATCGACGAGAAAAGGTCCTCAAGAATAGAGTGATCTCTCTAGTACTTGTTTCGTAGGGAAATCGTTTGCACGGAGAATCTACTAGGGAACGTGAAGACAAAGTTTAGCAAAAGTTTCCAAAACCTCTTTTCTTAGATCCGTATTTTCATTGTTCTTGTCTTTTCCTGTTTCGTGAATTTTGAGGATGAATTTTTTTTGTAGTTGGTTATAATGTAATACCCTAGCACGATCATATGTTATTTAATGATATTAATTAATATATTGAATTTTTTTATCTATTATTTGGATTGTGATTGGTTTGGACAGTATATATGTTTATCGGACCTGACCTACTTGTGTGAGACCCATTACTGAAAGTATGTCTTAGGACCTCTACCCGGTTTCAAAAAGCATCAAGTATAAAATTTAAAAAAATCTAGAGGTCTAAGCATACTAAACAAGATTAGAACTAGAGAATTAGGGTAGCAAGAAAACAAGTTCTAAACTAAGTGATGGAGGTTTACAACCTTTGTAGACTAAGTTCTTTACTTCTAAAGCTCCAAGTAGTAGTCCCTAGAACTCTTATCAAGGTTCCACTTGAAGAAAGAATCGAGCTTGCTTGAAGTCTTCGATGCCGAAGATGATCCACCTGGATGTGTCTCTAACTCAAGCTCACACTTCACTAATCAAAGTATTAGTGAAGCAAACAACCTAAACTAATGGGCTAGATTAGTGTAGATTGATGAAGTAGGAGATTTGATCACTAGAAATCTTTTTCTCTTTTCTTTTTCCAACTCAAGAAAAAACCTAGAGAGGAGAAGAGAAGGAGATGAACTTGGATGTTGTATGAGAGAATGAACCATTAGTTAGAGATAAGATTGGGATGAATAAATATCTAAGAGTAAAACAAATTAAAAGATGTGTCATGGCTTCTCAATGCTTCTCTAAGCATCCAAAGCCATGACTCATTTTCCTTTATTTCTTAAATTATAAATTCATCACATTTATCTTTAGTCATGTATGATTCTTATACATCCTAGTTTTATATATTATCAACCATGATACAATATCAATTTATATATAAATATATATATCACATATATATAATTATATATATAAAGAGAAGAAAATTTAAAGTGAGCTAATATTAGTTTATATATATATATATATCAAATATATATATATATATATATATATCAAATTATAAAATCAACACTTGATTCAATAATCAGTTATATCATATATAACCGACTAATATCATATATATATATATATATGTGTGTGTGTGTGTGTGTGTGTGTGTGTCAAAACATTAAATCAACACTTGATTAAATTATTCGGTTATATCACATATAATCGACTAATATTCAATATTAGATATTAAATCATCACTTGATTCAATAATCCGGTCATATCATATTAACCGGCCAATATCAAATATATATACATAAATCAAATTATTGAATCAACACTTGATTCAATAATCCGGTTATATCACATTTAACCTAACCGGTATCACATACTCGTATTTAATCAAGCTCCCGTACATATCTCCATATGTGTTCTACTTCGTTTCGCTTGAGCTAGGAAAGCTCTGTTGTGGGACTCTAAAGACTCGTCAATACGTCAGCAGTAGATTATGATCACAATAGATACCCACAAGCCGTCAGCGGTACTAACTGGATGTAAGGGCTATCCAGGTATTGAGCGAATAGAAGATCAATAAGCAAACTTGTCTATACTCCCGTAAATCCTATAAGCAACACTTACCGTACTGTCCGATCTTTTCGTCTGATATGTCACATATCGAGTCTAGAGGGTGGAATCGTCAGACCCACATAACTTGATAAGTCATGCTGATGTGTGGCCTATAACCTTTCGAGAAACTACTGATAACACTTACCAGTAAATATCATCAGCCCTGGCCAGGGACTTACTGTTATAGGCAATCGAGCATAGCGCAATATCAACTCCTAATACCGGGAGAGACGAAACCCCTCCTACCGCTCACTGCCTCCATGTGACTCGGGACTGTACCCAAATCCACATGTTCGCACGACTCCTTTGAGCCATGGTAGGGAGGAAATCAATGCACAGTGGGAACCACACAAGACACTATGACGATCTCGGGTCTACAGACTATCCTGTACAAGTGTTACCAGAGAACTTCTATCTGACGATAGGTATCGTACCATCTAGGAGTTCTCGGCGAGTCCTGTTCAGTGTACCCATTCTCTAATGAGCACATGTGTACAATCTTTGATGTCAAACACCAATGGTTATAGGATCAACTATCACCCCATACAGGGTCATGAAACGTACACACTAGTCTACTCTGTTATATCGATGCCTTGTCTCAATATTCTCTCGACTAGGAACTGTTAAAGGATGTGCTTGCGGACAACACAGGCCCCACTAGTATGATCTGCATCATAGTCATGGTAGTTAAGCCTATATCCTAAAGGCTTTATCAAAATGTATTAGAGACAGTATAATAAAACAAGTGTACATGTTAAGATAAAATGCAACCAGATAGCATATTATCATGTCGAGCAAGAATGTCTTCTATATATATGTCCAAGTATCCACTATAATATACAATAATGGCCTCTAGGGCATACATATTCCTAACAGTTACAGTGCTAGAGTATATTTTATTAATATTTATTCATAAACTAAATCTACATGAATATTAAATAATAGATATATAATATTTAAATTATATGTATAATATATTATATTAGAATATTTTTTTTAAATCTTAAATTTATGGTTTAAGGGGGCTACATATGTATAGATAATTTCCAATATATTTTCAGTAAGATTTGGTAGAGACGGATTAGAGATTTGAAATGTCTTTTAATATATTATTAGTTATATATATAATATCTAAACCTATACTTAATATATATATATATATATATATATATATTTCCTATTTAAAAAAACTACAACTCTGTGTGTGTGTGTGTGTGTGTGTGTGTGTAGCTCCTTTCTCTCTCTCTCTCCCGCTCCCCCTTTTTCTCTCCCCTCCTCGATTCATCACCTTAACTCCTCATGATCGACCACCATCGCATCCTGCCCTTTGCCTGTACCAATCCATCCAACTCTGGTTGCCATCTTCCTTTTCTTTTCCTTTAACCCAACCACCACCTTGAGTTCCCATCATGTTTAACCCATCACCGATCATCTCCCTAACCTTGTCATCTTCACCTCTGACCATAACCATTGTTATCTCTGTCGACCCCTCCCCTAAGCACTCTTGTCGTCATCTCCATTTGCCATCGCCATCTTCCCCTTCAAGCCTCAAACTTTTCGACCCCTAAACCCAACCCCGATCACCTTCGAACCCATTGCCTACAATCCATCGCCTTCACCCTTGCTGTCGTCATCATCTTATTAACTCCGACCACAAACATTCTCCTCCCGAGACCGTGATACGAGATCGCCGCCGGTGTCTTCTTCCATTTACGCTCGTTCTCCTCATCCCGAGAAACCCAACTCCATCGCCTCATGATTGATTCTGTGTGAGTGTATGTTGTAACCGCAATCAATAACGGTGTCGCGTGTAGCTAGACCGAGATGAGTACGGTTCGTCCTCAGGGATATATGGAATCTTTCAATCTTACTTTAGACGTGTTGAAAAAGAGAAAGAATAGAGGAATACAGAATAGTGGACAATAGTTTCTAGATCTACGTCAAAATACGGATGTAGAATACAGATCTAGTTTGAATACGGATATAAATTTTATAAGAAGAATACTTGTAGGGTTCGTTCGGATTTAGTACTCATGGATGACTAATAAAGATTACTCCTTTTATCAATTAATAGATTTAATACTAGATAGATAGTGATGAATGATGATTAGGGTTCTTGGAAGAAACTAGGGTTTCCCCACTATGGACCCTTGTCCTTTCATTGATCTCTATTCATGTCTAACCCTTAATAAAACAATTGTTAATCTGATTTCAAATCGCGGTCGAGACTAGCAATAAATTGATAGAGAGCCCGATAAGGATGTTAACATTTAATTTGCTAAAGTTTATAAACTTCATAAGACTTAAAAGAAGTTAAAATATTTTCTCATTTATTGTTCTACCCTAATCCTACGAACCCTATCAAGCGGAGAATTACTCGCGCATGATGGAGATTGAAGAACGGATAGAGATGAAATTCATAATGTAACTAAATAATTAAACTATTTAAACTAAATATCTATCTTTATTAATCAACTTCACAAGTACAAACTTCAAGTTTATATTACAAGAGGAAGAAGAAATTTCTCTCGATCTCTGCCTTGTCGGATGTAGATGTTCCGTCGAATCTTACGTCGCTTTATCACGTCAAATCTTGGACCTGTTTAGGATCACTTGTTCTTTGACGGTGATTAGCTTCTGTAAAAAATTGAAGATTTCTAAGTTTCGCCATCGGTCCTTTATATAGCCCCAAACCCAAAAACCAAAGTTCCCCAGAATTAGGGTTTGTTTTTGCAAATCACAACTAAAAATCCCAAATCCTGACTCAGTGAATCGGCCGCGGATCCGCCGCATATTGCATGGATTGGCCGCGAATCTGCGGTTTGTTGGTGAGATCATGGCTTCGAAATTCTGAAGCTGCTTTGTTGTAACACATGGAGATTTATTTGATGTCTGGAATCTTCATATCTTTTCTGAGTCTCTGCCAGTATTGATTCTTCAATTTTATTTAATTTTATCGGCAGATTTTTGATTTCCGACATCTCAACATCTCGATCTCCTGACCTGAACTAAACCTTGCACAATATTTCAATGAATAATGATAGTAATATTTGGTATTTTTGAGATATTATCCTAACCAATTTGATATGATATTATATTTTAAGAATATTGATTAATGATATTTGATATGATATGCATATTTAAATTATCAAAATATTATATAAATATTATATGCATACATTTTCCTTCATAATGTTAATTATAATATATAAACATATGATAAATAGTATTTTAATAGATTAACCCAAATATGTGTCATATTTATAATAAACACCTTTATATATTTAAGAAAAGTAAGGAAAATATTATATCAAAAGTGCGATATTTTTGACTGAAAAAATACCCCCAAACTTAACTTTGGTCGTCCCGAGCAAACTACTTATTCAAGAGAGGGAGAAAAAGAAAAACCTAAGTAGCACACTTTCGTAAGCAACACGATTGCACTGAGCATGTGCAACAAACCGTTAAACATCTAGGTGTCCCTAGTAGGAGGAGTGTTGTCTCCTGAGAGTTTTCAGCCGATTACACTTACAAAATCTTATAATAAAAGAAAAATAGTGAAAGTTACATACAAAAATAAGAACTATAAAAGAAAGAACATGAAAATAAGAGTTTTCAATTACACCAGTTTTTCGGTTGTCATGATCCCTATCTTAATGGTCGTGAAAAGATATTAAAAATCATATCATCTCTCAATAAAATATCGTCTTTAGTTTTCCTCCCTATCTTTCCTCTAAACATTGATCATATACCTCTACGTGTGTGTAAAAGACATCCCTACACTTAGAGAATTCAATTCAAGCTATCATACTCTTGTCCATCTTTCTTAGTACTTTTTAGTTGGTGAATATTTTAGATGGAATTGCTCACACATACTTCATGCGACCGTTAATATTTCTTGAGGTACTAACCAACCGATTACAAAATGTGCTCGCGTATTAAGGCGTAATTTCTTGTCTTGCAACATCTAAGACTTAGCAGTGGCTCCCAAACCAGTGGTCTAAGGCACTAGGTGATAAAGCACCCTCGCTATATTTTTTTTATGCTGCCTTAAGCAATTACAAAACCAGTGTTCATTTTTTTCTTCACCCCTTATATTTTATTTTATTTTCCTTCATACTAAGGTTTTTAGGCAAGAGCATTTCATGGTATTCTCTACTATCCCAAGTTTCAAGATGTGTATAAGTGCTTATAGTAAGGTATCAACGTTCATATGTTTTGCCTCAAGAATAGGGACTATTTTTCATTTAAGAAAATATCTAACTTTCTTGCTTTTCAAAAACTATTCCTATCTTTCATATGTAAATTTTCACTTTCAAAATTTCATTATCAAAAAAATTTTGTGCTTATATATAGTATAATGCAAAGTAACGCGTGAATAAGCACAAACCTCCTCCAAACCTGTTTACAGCAGTGTCCTCACTGATGTCCTCTGTTAAGCTTAAAAAACTGTAAACTTGAGAGGAAAAGTTAGTAACGGGGAAATGAAATAGTGAAAGTAAAATTCTCCTCCAAACTTATTTTTTGGCTCACAATTTTATAAAAAATTTCTTTCAAGAGCCAAAATATCCCCCCGAAACTTGAGTAAAATAGTATTAAGCATTTAAAATTATTGGGGGTGGGGGGTTAAACTTATTGGTCAAAGTAAAGCCTTACAAAGACCAAAAGTCAACACCAACCATTCAAAAATTTTATCGATGTAACCCACTGGTTGGTGGAACATCAAAGATTTGAAGAAGTGGGGAGATAAAAGGCGGTATGGTTTACGTCTCGGTTGAAAGAGATGAAACAATAATGGTGAACGGAAACGAGAATGTGGATGATTAGGAATGGGAAGAATGGTTGCATTCTCGTATGGGATAAGAAGAAATGGTGGTGGTTCAACTTCTTCAGGTGGAGGTTGATTAATCACAAAATCCGTGTCGTTCAGGAATGCGAGTTCGTCGGCGAAAATATCTTCTAAACTTTCATCGATGGTCTGATTAAACATTTCAATGTCAATAAGTGTCGTGCCAGAATTCAACACACTTGATTTGTCAAAAAATATTGAGGTAGGAGACTCGTAAAGCTCATTTACCTTATTCTCAAAAGAGTCTAAATCAAGTTGTCTTTCTAGAATTATCGAACTCGAAATATCGGATTTTGATTCATCAACACTCGCTATCATTAAAGGAAGATTATAAGAAAAATTAGAGAAAGTGGAAGATGAAATGGGTAAACAAATTGGTGTGTTGAGTATTGCTGAACCAGATGTGGAAAATGAAGGCTGAATTTCATTTTGCTTTTCGATTATACATTTATCATCAACATCAAGACGCATATGGGGTTCGGGAAGAATAGTTAAAGGTTCGAGATGATGGCCACACGGGAGTGAAAGGACCTGATGAATTGGTGGGACAAACTCATCCAAAATTTCGGGTTCATCATCCAATATATCCCCAACGTCAATATCCTCAATCAAGTGAAGGTTACAAGTCTCAGACACCTCATCAAAAGCAGAGTTTTCAATCAATTGTGGTTCTAGAGTGGAGGTGTAGAGATCATAAGGGTTGGGTGTGGCTTCACTTGAAATGGACCCTTCACAATCGGGTAAATCAAACACTATAAAGTCATTCAACTCATCAAACATTCTATCTTCGATTGGTGAATCATTTGGTGTACTAGATAGATCTGTGAAACTGGAGGTGTGGATTTCAATTTGAGATGGGGAGGTTTGATTTGGAAGGGTGTACCGCTCTCTCTCACTACCCAAATTCTCAATTTGTCCTATGGCCATATCATACGTTGGAAAATTTTGAGCTGGTTTGAAACTAGTTGCTTGTTCGTTTTGTTTATTGAGAACAGCCATGCACTCATTCAATTCCTCTCTGGTGCAGCGCGACGCTACCACATATTCTTCCACGGTCCGTTCAAGACTATACATGGGTCGGTAAGGGGTTTCAGTATAAGATTGAAATTCTTGTGGATAAGTAAAACTCCCAAATGACTGATTAGAAGCAATGTCTCGAGAAGGTGTAAAAGTCGGGTAGGATTGATAGGAATCGAAAGCTTGTGCAAATTGGGCAGGAGTAGGATCAACATTGTGATAAGAAGAATATTGATATTGATTGTGTGGTTGGCAACTATTAACAGATGTCATATACGCCACAAACCTAATAGTAAAATCTTCTTTAGAAGATGGTGGTGTATGTTGTCCTAACGGTTTCATCGGATTGAAACTTTGGCCGTTAGTCCTTGCTATATACTCAGCGATGGACATGCGATTAGGAGTTCCCTCACACACTTTAGATGGAGTATCAACAAAAGAAGATGTTGAATATTGATGCGATTGATAGGACCTGGAGTGAGGTGGCCAACTGTTTCTTTCCGCTTGCTCTATCCGATCTCTTAAATACATGGTAGAGTCAGATGGTATAGCGAAGCGATTACAATAACAAGAAATATCTGGTTCTGCATAGCAAGACTCGGTAAGAGTTCTTTTATTTGGGTTACCCATTATAAGAAGGTAAAAAGAGGGAGGAGGGTGAAAAGATTTAAGCTCTATTTGGATTGTTTTGCTTTGAAAGTGGGACTTGAGGGTTGACTCAACAAATCACAAAATGCACAAGCAAACCCTATTACTAAGGTTACCTAGGTCAAGCACTAGATCGCTCCTAGACTTCCAAAGGGCAAGCCGCAGGATCAATCCTCTACCACCTCTTTATAACTCTTGTGGCCACGTAAGTGTCAAGTAAGTGGGAGTTATCCGGTATACGAATTGCCGAAAATAGCGGGCTTAATTAAATAACCACTTGCCTTAGACACACTTGCCTAGACACCACAAAAGAAATGCGGATAAGCGACAAATTACCCACGACCTTTCTCTGTCCTATTTGAGCGTGATGGTCCTTAGGGTCTTGATCTAGATATTTTTTTTAATTAATATAGGGTTATGCGGATGCTCGTTTTGTGATTTGTGGGGCCTAAGAAGGGTGATGAAATCCCCACCGAATCTGAATTTTGTTCTTGTCCCTTAAAGTCCATATTAAAATATGCAAAAACAACCCGCAAAACAAAACACGCAAAAAGATTTTTGAGCGGTGATATTTTACAAAGAATCCTGCAGAAAATATATTATTGGATTTTTCAGAGGAGAGAGAAAGAGATAGAAAAGATACGAGAAAAGTTTGATGGCACAACTCCCCAAGACCGCCGCGGTTCCGCAGCCGTTTGCACACAATAGCCGCGGTTCCGCCGCGCTTTAGGGGGGTCTTTGTTTAATTTTTTTCACCGTTGCTTCCTTTGCTCCTCTGGGTCTTGATGAATGTATCTGAATATTTATCTCCTTTCTAAAGTGACTCTAGATTCCCTTGCAAAAATCGTACACTTATCGTTAAATATACAAGATGCGGTTTTTTTTTTAATTTTTATGATATAGATCGAATAAGAATTCAATACAAATAGTAAGAATAAAAAATTACACACGTATCCCCGGCAACGACGTCATTTGATTGATTCTGTGTGAGTGTGTGTAGTAACCGCAATAAATAACGGTGTTGCGTATAGCTAGACTGAGATGAGTACGGGTCGTCTTCAGGGATATGTGGAATCTTTTAATCTTACTTTAGACGTGTTGAAAAAGAGGAAGAATAAAGAAATAAAGAAATAAAGAATAGTAGAAAATAGTTTTTAGATCTACGTCAAAATACGGATGTAGAATACAGATCTAGTTTGAATACGGATATAGATTTTATAAGAAGAATGCTTGTAGGGTTCATTCGGATTTAATAGTCATGGATGACTAATAAAGATTACTCTTTTTATCTATTGATAGATTTAATACTAGATAGATAGTGATGAATGAGGATTAGGGTTCTTGAAAGAAATTAGGGTTTCCCCACTATTGACCCTTGTCCTTTCATTGATCTCTATTCATGTCTAGCCCTTAACAAAACAATTGTTAATTTGATCTCAAATCGCGGTTGAGACTAGCAATAAATTGGTAGCGCGCCCGATAAGGATGTTAACATTTATTTTGTTAAAGTTTATAAATTTCATAAGACTTAAAAGATGTTAAAACATTTTCTCATCCATTGTTCTACCATAATCCTACAAACCCTATCAAGCGGAGAATTACTCGCGCATGATGGAGACAGAAGAACAGATAGAGATGAAATTCATAATGTAACTAAATAATTAAACTAATTAAACTAAAGATCTACCTTTATTAATCAACTTCACAAGTATAAACTTCATGTTTAAATTACAAGAGGAAGAAGAAATTGCTCTCGATCTCTGCCTTGTCGGATGTAGAAGTTCCGTCGAATCTCACGTCGCTTTATCACGTCGAATCTTTGACCTGTCTTGGATCACTTGTTCTTTGACGGTGATTAGCTTGTGTAAAAAATTGATGATTTCTAAGTTTAGCCATCGGTCCTTTATATAGCCCCAAAACCAGAAACCAAAGATACCCAGAATTAGGGTTTGTTTTTTGCAAATCACAACTAAAAATCCCAAATCCTGACTCGGTGAATCGGCCGCGGATCAGCCGCATATTGCATGGTTTGGCTGTGGATCCGCGGTATGTTGGTGAGATCTTGGCTGCAGAATTCTGGAGATGTTTTGTTGTGACACATGGAGATTTATTTGATGTCTGGAATCTTCATATCTTTTCTGAGTCTCTGCCAGTATTGATTCTTCGATTTTATTTAACTTTATCGGCAGATTTTTTATTCCGGACATCTCAACATCTCGATCTCCTGACCTGAACTAAACCTTACACAATATCTCAATGAATAATGTTAGTAATATTTGGTATTTTTGAGATATTATCCTAACCAATTTGATACGATATTATATTTTAAGAATATTGATTAAGGATATTTTATATAATATACATATTTAAACTATCAAAATATTATAAGCATACATTTTCCTTCATAATGTTAATTATAATATATAAACATATGATAAACCCAAATATGTGTCATATTTATAATAAAAACCTTTAGATATTTAAGAAAAGTAAGGAAAATATTATATCAAAAGTGCGATATTTTCGACTGAACACCTCACCTCGCTTGGAAACCCAAACCTTCATCGAGGTCCCCTCATCTCGCCTACACCAACATCCAACCGAGAACCCTACTGAACTCAAAACCCCAACTTGACAGCATCTCACCGTCGAACCATCTCAACTTCACCGGCTGTAAACCCTAACTCCGGTCATCACCGACCTCCCTAGTGACCCTCTCTGTGATTTCCAGTACCCATCTTTGCAGAGACAACCATCGACAGAAGTTCGGATCTCATCTCCGAGCCTAGCGAGTTGAAGTTGCTTCGTATTTGCCGTTGTTCGTGTTCGTTCATGTTCGTATCCATATTCGTCAACATGCTACATGCTATATATATATATATATATCATAATATTACTTATTATTATTATACCGTTTATACATATAATCCATATATCGTAAATTAGTTAACAATAACAAGTTTTATAAATTGCAGTTTATAATGAAGTGTAGGAATTAATATGATTGTTTACCTCGATAACGTTTACAACCGTATTTCATCACGTCCCGTTTGCAGGATATTATTACAAATAAACCCTTTATTTAGTTTATGATACTACCTTGACATGCTTATAACCCGTCATCATATTACTGATATTACTATCTTGGTTGTACTTGCTTACCTGTGATACTTACCGATACCAACAATCCTGACTTGTTGTCCTGATGGACGTGACCTATTGTCTATATAGACATAACATGCACCTGTATGTTCTTGTGTTGGCATTAGTTAGATATTATATTTATACCTGACTTGGAAAATGAAACATGGGGAAATGGGAAAATCAAAAGTGTAATTGAAGTGTAACTTAAAAGGATATTACATGTTTCTGTGGTTCCGGGGGGTAACGAAACATAATCATTCTTGATTCATACATCTTGATCCGTGGTTCCGGGGGTTAACGAAATAGAATCATTCTAGATTTATACATTTTGATCCATGATCTCGGGGGATAACGGGATATATCTTGGTCCGTGGCATCGGGGGGTAACTTGATATATACTTTTGAGTTATATGGAGGAGTAGATTTATTGGTTTCAAATAAATGTAGGATAGTTAACCTAGAAACACAGACTTTAGGATACATGTAACATACTTATAGCCTGCTGTTATAACACCTGTGATTGTTTTGTTTATACTCATACCTTATTTTACACGTGACATCCTATATAGCACACTGTTCAGTTTATTATTATTATAATATTTATGACGCACTGACATTTGGGTTTTTCATAGCCCAGTTCCTTTAATTTTATCGCAGGAAGGTCAAGAATATTTTGATAGGCAAGCTGAGCAGTGAAGAATTTTCTGCTGATTTAGTTCAGTGATGTTTTCGATATATTTTCTAGTTATGGTTTGTCGTCGTGATCCCATAAGGGATGAGATTACGATATTATTTATTGTTGGATCATTTTTTGTTTCCGCTGCTTTTTTATTTATTATTTTATTGTGGTAGTTTGGACATGTGATAGGTAGATATTTATTTTCTATTCTTGATATCTTATTAACAGCCATAATGTGACTATGGAAGGATATTTTCTCACCATAGGTAGCATGGTTGGTTTTGTAACTTTCTGCATTTACATATTTTGGGAAGCAGGGCGTGACATTCATTGTATATTGCATTTTGCGTGGTTGGCCGTTTAGTATAATTCTTGCTTTTCCCTATTTTTCCCCAACAAAGTGTATTAAGAGTATAGGGAACCGAAGGGTCTTCAATTTTACGGTCTATGTTTACGGTGGGTGACGACACTTGTGTCCACTCCGGTGTTGGTTCAAAGATCCGAGGAAGAAGGTTAAGTTTGTTGCGGCGGTAAATGAAAGATGGATGAGGATAATATTAGAATCGAGATGTTTAATGGTCATAACTATGGTTGGTGGCGCATACAGATAGAGACCTATATCAGAAAGATTTGTATCTTCCGTTATTGGGAAGCAAGCCCGAGAAGATGTCCAATAAGGCCTGGAATCTACTGGATAGGAAAGCTCTGGCGACGATTAGGCTATCGTTGACTCTGCAAGTAACCTTTAATATTTCGAAATAGAAAACAACCATGAGCTAATGATGACTTTAGCAAAGTTGTATGAGAAGACTTAACATCAAATAAGATATTTCTGATGAAGAACCTTTTCGACATGAAGATGGAGGAAAATGGTTTAGTGACAGAGCATTTGAATGAGTTCAACAGTGTGACAAGCCAACTCGAATCAGTCTCGATCACGTTTGAAGATGAGATTTAAGCCTCATTGTTTCTATGTTCATTGCCAAAGAGTTGGAAAAACCTGGTTATGGAGGTCATCAACTCGATCTCAGGGACTCTTACATTTAATGATGCGGTGAGTTTCATATTAAATGATAAGATGAGGAGAAAGGATGTGAGTGAAAATTTAGGAATTTATGCACTCTCAGTAGAGAATCGTGGAAAGACAATGGAAAGGGAAAAATGGAAGAAGGGCAAGTTAAAGAGCTGAGGATAGTCAAAAGGACAGATCCAAGGTGACTGATGGAACTACGGAATGAAGGGTCATAAGAAGAAGGACCGCAGACTCTTGAAGAATGAAAAATGCTCAGATGAAAAGTCAGATGATAAGGAAGCCAATATAATGTCTACACATGAACATGGAGAACATGGTCATTATCTTTCGGCAAGCGAGAGCACAAAAGGAGATACCCGGTTTCTAGATTCGGGGTCATCTTTTTACTGCACTTCACGTCGGCATCATTTTAGCGATTATGTTAAAGCGGATCTTAGGCATGTGACGGTGGGAAACGATTAGCCGTGCAAAATCGTTAGAAAAATGATGATTATATTGCATCCATCAGGAGGAGGTCAGATAAAACTCAAGAACGCTATACACATATCAGATCTGAAGAAAAGTTAATATTTACAAGTCGGATGAACAACGAAGGGTACGTTATGGTATTTGGGAATTCTCAGTAGAAGATTTCCAAAGGATTGTTGATAGTCGTAAGGGGTAAATTGATCGGTTCATTGTATTCCTTTAGTGGGAGCAGTGGTGTTTCGATTGCATTGATAACAGGTTCAGATGCAAATTCTGAGATTTCGTTGTGGCATAAGAGATTGGGGTACCTTAGCGATAAGAATATGAAGTTTCTTCAGGGTAAGGGGCTTTTATCAGGGTTGAAGACGATAGAGTTGGGACTCTGTGAGAGTTGTGTTTGTGGAAAGCAAAGCACACTCAGATTTCAGATTAGAGGTATAGAAAAGAAGACTAATAAGCTAGAGTTGGTGCATAAGGATATATGGGTACCGACATCTGTAGAGTCTTATGGTGGAAATCGGTATTTCGTTACGTTCATTGATGATGCAAGCAAGAAGACATGGGTTTATGCAATGAAGAAGAAGTGCGATATGTTTGGTCACTTCAAACACTGGATTACACAGATGGAGAACCAAACAGGGACGAATGTTAAGTGCCTAAAGTCCGACAACGGTGGGGAATATTGCACAAAAAGTTCGAGGAGTTTTGCTGACATAAGGGTATACGTTGGTTAAAGACGGTACCGGAGACACAGTAACAAAACGGCATCGCTGAAAGAATGAACACGACAATTCTAGAGCGGGTAATGAGCACGACCTTGGATGCAGATGTTCCTAATTCTTATGGGAAGCAGCTGTCGATACTGTTGTGTATCTGATCAATCGAAGCCAGGAAAGTGCACTCGATGGAGGAATTCCGGAAGAATTTTGGTCAAGTAAACCAGTAAATTATTCGCACCTTAAAGATTTTGGTTGCATTGCTTTTTCGCTGATAGATAAGGAGGAAAGGAGTAATCTTGACTCCAAGTCAAGGAAGTATGCATTCATTGGTTATGGAAGAGATGATTTCGGATATCGGCTATGGGATTACTCAAGAAAGAAGATAATACGGAGCCGGAATGTCGTCTTTGATGAGCAACACTTGTACAAGGAAGCAAATTAATCCAATGTTAAGAATGGTGCAGTATCTGGGTTCGTTGAGTTAGATAAAACTCAGGAGAATAGTCAAGTGCATACATGTGCAGATCAGAATATGGAAGAGACAAACACTGCAGTGCCGGATCAGGTTCAGGAACCGGCTGAAGACCAGGTTCAGCAACCAAATATCTCAATTCTGAGGAGATCTACATGAGAGAGGAGACCACCTGAAAGATTAGTTACCAACTTCATATTGTATACTGATTCGGGAGAGCCCGAATCCCTCACAGAAGCTGCGTGGGATAGTGCTAGCAAGCAGTAGAAGAAAGCCATGGATGAAGAGATGGATTCATAGAAAAAAAATTGTACATGGGATCTAGTGAAGCTACCCAAGGTTCAAAAGGTGTTGCTGAATAGGTGGGTATACAGAATCAAGGATCAGGCGGATGGTATGAAGCAGTACAAAGCTCACTTGATATTCAAGGGATATATGCAACAACATAGAATAGGCTGTCAGAAAATATTTCCCCCAGTGGTGAAGATGACTTCAATTCGGGTTATACTAAGTATAGTGGCAGTAGAAGATTTGCATTTAGAATGGGTAGATGTGAAAACATCATTCCTAAATAGATATTTGGAGGAGGAAATTTGTATTATGCAACCACCAGGATACAAGCTTAAAGGTAAAGAAAGTTTGGTTTGTAGACTACGCAAAAGTTTGTATGGCCTTAAGTAAACTCCAAGGCAGTGGTATCTTAAGTTCATGTTGCAGTAAGGATTTATGAGATATGATTTAGATCACTGTGTTTACATTCAAACATTTAAGGATGATGACTACATTATTTCATCACTCTATGTTGATGATATGTTGGTGGTGTTGGGATTTACCCGCGTGCTCTTTTGTAATTTTGAAAGAAAAGGTTTTAGATTTGTGGCACACGCGAGCTCGGTCTCGTTTTAAAATTTATAAACCACAAGTACATGGTGCGTTATAGCGAGCCGGCAAGTACGGGTCGATCCATAGGGAATTGGTGATTAGAAGTTGTCGTTAAAGGTTCAATGAGAAAGAGTTGAGTTTTAAAAGATTTGTCATGAAATTAAGAATAGTAAGGTATAAGGAAAGAAAAGTGGATATGGTTCTGGATCAGATGGTTGAATCATGGAGAATTCTTCGACACCCTCTTGATCATGAGAGTTCCCTCCTTGAGTTGGTTTCGAAATGAAGCATGGTTTGTCAAGGCAGTGGCAAAGCACAAACCATCAAGATATCAACGTTGCAACACGCGGAATGAAACTAGTCTGTTACGTTCTCACTTACCATTTGTATGTCTGGGTATGGTATATCAACACCAAGTATAAGGGTTAGCAAGCATATAATATCATAGATAAAAAAAATTAGCTCATAAGAAGTAGAGTTAGGATTAAGTTTGCTACGTATGGGGTGATAGTATATGATATATGCTAAATGAAGGGTGTCAAGCAATATCAAGCAACATACCCTATCTAAACACTTAGCAATCTTAACACTAGTTGATTCTAAGCTTAATATTACATAAGGGATCAATTGAGAGTATAGGGTATAAGTTGTAGATCACCAAGTAACCATAGAAACTAAATACCATATCAAACATTTACCATTAAGCAATCTTGAACTTATAATCTGTTAGGAATATGTATGCCCTAGAGGCCATTATTGTATATTATAGTGGATGCTTGGACATATATATAGAGGACTTTTTTGCTTGACATGATAGTATACTATCTAGTTGTTTTTTATCTTAACATGTACACTTGTTTTAGTTTACTGTCTCTTTGATGCCTATTGATAAAGCCCTTACGATGTTGTCTTGACTACCAGGACTATGATGCAGATCAACTAGTGGGGCTTGTGTAGTCCATATGCACATCCCTTAACAGTTCCTAGTCGAGAGAGAATCGAGACAGGACATCGATATTCCAGAGTAGGTTAGTGTGTACGTTTCTTGACCCTGTATGGGGGCGATGGTTGATCCCATAACATTGGTGTTTAACATCAAAGATTGTACACAGGTGCTTATTGGAGAATGGGTACACCGAATATGACTCGCCGAGAACTCCTAAATGGTACCATACCTATTGTCAAATAGCAGTTCTCTGGTGACATTTGTATAGGTTAGTCTGTAGACCCGAGATCGCCACAGTGTCTTGTGTGGTTCCCACTATGCTTTGATTTTCTGGTGAGCAAAATTCTTACTTCACCAACCTACACTTCTCTAGCCCATTAGTATAGGTTGTTAACTTCACTAATACCTTGATTAGTGAAGTGTGAGCTTGAGTGAGAGTTGCCTCAAGGGGGATCATCTTCGACGACGAAGACAACAAGAAAGCTCGTTCCATTCTTCAAGTGGAGTCAAAGAAGAGTTTTAAGGACTACTACTTGGAGCTTTATAAGTGGAGGACTAGACTTCAAAGGTTGTAGACTCTTTCCACTTAGACTAGAACTTGTTTGCTTAGCTACAAAACCCTAATTCTCTAGTTCGATTCTTGTTTAGTATACTTAGACTTCTAAAATTTTAAAATTGCATACTTGATGCTCATAAAAACATAGTAGAGGTGCATAGATATACTTTCATGGTATCAGAGCCAAGCTAGAGGCTTGGGAATGCATTAGGTGAAGTTAAAGGGTTCAATCGAAGTTTTAAACACGGATTTGGGTAGTTTTTGTCAAATTTTTAGAACATCATGTTTTTTCATAATTAAAAATTCTCAGAAAATCATACAGGTAATCATACGAAGGCTCAAGAAAAATGAGCAAGTAATTCCAAAACATGGTCGTGGAACCGCCTCCTATACCATGTATTGGCCACGGTTCTACCTCCCAAGTATAGAATTAGGAGCTCATTTTTCTTGTTCTGCTTCATTTTGAGATTCTGGGTTCTTTGAAAAAATTTAATGAGGCTCAAGTGGTTGAGGTCTCTGTGAAATGTTGTTGTTTGAAATATCGATCGAAATATTTAACATTGTCTAGATTGCTTTGGATATGTGAAATAAATTTTGGAATCCACATTGATTAGTTTTATAAAAACCAGTTAACGAATTATAAATCTCTCATTTCAGTCTCAAATGAAGGATTACCATAGAGTTTGGATTTGGATCGAAACTCAGTCGTAATCTCGTATCGTACGCGCATACTTTCTAGAAGACATTACTAGACAGCCACACCTTATTACCCCGACGAAGTGACTATAGGAGAACCCCATGGCCAAAAGCATCCACTCGGGTGATCGCGGCCACGGTGTTTCGCCCAAGTGCACTTCGTCAGCGGCCTCGGGGTGCGACCATCTACTAAAGTTTCCGATGAGCCTTCTAATCATTAATCGGAAATCTTGATGAATTGCCCGACTTAATTTTTGAAAAGTGTTTTCAATTCGAGACTTAAATGCAAGGTTTATATGGTTAGGCATGAAATTCGGAATATGTGATATTCGGGTTTATGATGTCTAAAGATGATGAAGATTCTAATTATTGTAGTTTTCATTTCTCTTCTGCGACTGTAAGTGTAATATGTGAAAATATCCCCGATCTCGTTGCTATACGACAACGACATTAGGGATAAGCATATTTACTTACGGTGATAACATGTGATGTTATTGTGTTGCTATCGATATGTTATATTGGATTGTCGTGATTGAATAGCCGGAGGGTTTTACGTGAGATGAGAGTTTTTTTTAATTTTCATTAATGTAAATATTTGTATGTAATATTCTTTTATTGGGACACTTCTGGGTTGAGGTTGTTGTCTCCATTCGATATATATTATTTACTTTTCTGCAATAGGATAGATCCAAGGCGGGGAGCACAAGTAACCGGGTTCTAGAGTCTAGTAGGAGGCCATCTAGAGGAGTCGAGACCGGTCGCCTAACTCTAGAATTGGCAGGGTTTCTTGCCGCTCTCATAGGGGTCTAAGGATGTAGGTTTGGCTATTCATCACGACCGTAGAGTCCGTGATTTTCATTCTTGAGTTAATCTAAAACACGGACCTCCTGGTATATCATATATTTCAAATATCTGCTTCTTCTGTTTCTGTGATGTGATCATATAACCGCCAGAGACGAATGCTACTTATATATATGATATACTATTAGACACTATATATGTTTTGCATCCGCGTTAGTCCTAACCCCACTCTGTCGTAAGTTAAGTAACCTTACGGTGAAGATCCAGGTCCCTGTGGCGAATGCAGATGGTATATATGTGTGTTTTATTTTCGTTTCTTCTGTGATGTTTAGGAAACATAATTGATGGGACGTCATTAATAAGATTAATGAAAAGAAAAGAAAGCTAAAAGATGTTGTAGAATCAATTTTTTCAAAAAAGTAGCTCTAGTTCTTGCTTTGCATAGCGGTATTCAATTATGATTATTGAATCAAGTGTTGATTCAATGATTTGATTTATATATATGTTTATATATTTGATATTAGCCAGGTTATATATGATATAACCGGATTATTGAATCAAGTGTTGATTTAATAATCTGATATATATATATATATATATATTAACTAATATTAAATATTAGCCAGTTATATGTGATATAACCAGATTATTGAATCAAGTGTTGATTTAATGTTTTGATATACCAATATATTTGATATTAGCTGGGTTATATATGATATAACCGGATTATTAAATCAAATGTTGATTTAATAATTTGATATATATTTATATATTTGATATATATATAAACTAATATTAAGCTCACTTAAGATTTTCTTCTTTATGTATGTGTGTGTGTGTGTGTGTGTGTGTGTATTTATATTGTATCATGGTTGATGATATATAGAACTAGGATGTATGAGAATCACACATGAGGAAGAGATGAGAAGATAAAGATTTATATTTATGAATTAAAAAACAAGAAGAATGAGTCATGGTTTAGATGTTTGAAGAAGCCATGACCCACCTTCTTGTTTTGTTTTATACATAGATATTTATCTTTCTCAATCTCATCTTATCTCTTTAGTTCATGGTTCATTCGCACTTTCCATGTTCATCTTCTTCATCTCTTTACTAGTTTTCTAGGTTGAGAAAAAGAAAAGAGAAAGAAATATTTCTAATGAGGAAAATTTCTACTTTACCAACCTACACTTCTCTAGCCCATTAGTATAGGTTGTTAACGTCACTAATACCTTGATTAGTGAAGTGTGAGCTTAAGGGAGAGTTGTCTCAAGGTGGATCATCTTCGACGACGATGACAACAAGCAAGCTCGTTCAATTCTTCAAGTGGAGTCACAGAAGAGTTTTAAGGACTACTACTTGGAGTTTTAGAAGTGAAGGACTATACTTCAAAGGTTGTAGACTCTTTTCACTTAGACTTGAACTTGTTTGCTTAACTACTAAACCATAATTCTCTAGTTCAATTCATGTTTAGTATACTTAGACCTCTAAAATTTTAAAATTGCATACTTGATGCTCATAAAAACATAATAAAGGTGCTAAGACATACTTTCGTAATCAAGTTTAAGCACATTAATCATCACAAGAGGAGGATGAAGACAAAACCATTCATCTCACATCCTCACCATCACCACAACCAAAGAGTTATAAAAAGAGAAACATAAGAGAAGAACAGCATAAAAAACACAAGAACAAGAAGTTAAAGCAAAAAGAAAAGTGCAAATTCTTTATTCACAAAATGGAGGGCTTGAGCTAAAAGGTAGATAGAAACTTCAACCTCCTTAATGGACCACTCAAGCGAGAGCTCAAAGAGGGAAGAAGTAGGAGCTATCAAGTATTACACGTTATTCTCACTCAAAATGCCAACCCATAACTTAATCCGATATCTGCTATATATAGGCAACTCAAAATCAAAAGTTGCATATAAAAATGAACTGACAAGACCACCAAGAACCCACCAAAATTGAACGAGCTAAATTGGCCATTACTTGGCCATAAATTACGGCCAAGTGGAATAAATCTGCGACCAATTTTGGGAGGATGGGGTCCACCATTGGTCTGTAGTCTCCTGGTCTTAAAAGCGTCACTTTGTAATCTTAATTTATTTTAATTCACATTTGGGTACAATTTGGAGCAATGAACAGAGAAGGGATAAAGTGGGCAATGAGTTGTGTTCACACTTCAAATCACCACTTTTCCAAATACTTATTACCATGCACACTTGTCCAAGCCACTTGTGCACCCACTTGCTTAAATCCACTTGCAAAACACCATAATGGTGTTTGCCCACTTGATGCCTCATGATGGTTTATGCCCACTTGCATGGCAACATGAGTTGCTCACACTTGATCATGTTGGACCAAAACAAGAATTTATTTTTACACAACTTCATTTGTTGCAAACTCTTTAGAACTTGGTCAATTTTTCGTCCTGTTTGCAGTTCCGGCTAAAAACTGTCGTTTCTGTTTATATTGTGTACTGTCTCCAGTGTTTTTGCCGCGTACCTGTAATCTATACTAATGAGCAGACATAGATTAAATAGCACTGTTTATTGACAAAATGATAGGAAATGAGTGGTATTAAAATGTAATAAATCGTGCTGAACAAGTGGCGGGTCTGAATTTCAAGAAATTTCAAAGTTTGAAGAAGCTGATGGCTGAACAATTCTCCATGAAGGATTTAGAAGCGTCCAAGAAAATTCTGGGCATGAAGATCATTAGAGATAGGCAGTAATGAAAGCTGTGGCTATCGCAACAGGACTACGTAGAGAAGGTTTTAAAGTAGTTCAATATGGACAAAGAAAAACCGGTAAGTACACCTTTAGCGAAGCACTTCGACTCGGTAAAGAGGTTTTCCTGACAGCTTAAGTGCAGAAGGATGATATGGTACGAGTGCAATATGCATTAGTTGTTGGGAGTTTGATGTATGCAATGGTGAGTACATAACCAGATATTGCACAAGCAGTGGGATTTGTAAGAAGATACATGCAAAGCCCAGGGAAGGAGCATTGGAATGCAGTGAAGTGGATATTGAGATATCTCAGTGGAACATCCACTCATTGCTTAGGTTTCGAGGGTGATAAATGTGCAAGGTTGTGTTGATGCAGACCACTCAAGTGATCGAGATGGTAAGAGAAGCACAACAGGGTATGTATTCACGGTTAGAGGAACAACAGTTAGTTGGATTTCAGTTGCAAAAGATTGTTGCGTTGTGAACGACAGAGGAAGAATATGTGGCCATCACAGAAGCTAGCAAAGAGATGATATGGCTACAAGGGTTACTCGAAGAGTTGGGTAAGAAACAGGAGTTTAATACATTGTGGAGCTATAGTCAAAATGCAATACATTTGACCTAGAATGGTGCATATCACTCTGGGACGAAGCATATCATCTGGGACAAACATAGTGAATTGACATTGAAGAAGATCGCGAGAGAAATGAATCATACAGATATGTTCACTAAGGTTGTAGTCAGAAATAAACTAGAACTATGTTGCAGGTTGGTGAATCTCTTTGAGAAGATTTGTTGAGGGGATAGTAGATAGAGGGATCGTGTGAAATCTACTAGTTTTTTGGGAGTCAAGATAGAATAATCTCCAAGTGGGAGAATATTGATATTGTGGAGTTTCTTCATGAGCCGGCTCGACCCTATCTTGAGTCGGCTCGAACTTATTTTGAGATGGTTCTTAATTATGTTGAGCCGGCTCACATCATATCTGGAATTACAAATTATCCTCTGTTCGTATGAGACGGTTCATAGTTATGTTGAACCAGCTTAAAAGAGTTTCTTGACGCGTAGGGTATTTTCGTAATATTGTTTAATTCTGATTCAAATGGAATTAGGGTTTGGCTATAAATAGGTTTGATCATTATAGAATATAAGATGCAATCAAGAGAGGCTATTGAAAATAGGGAGAGGGCGACTGCTAAGAAAGATTAGAAACATTTGAAAGAAATCTCCTAAGATTTGCTCTTGGTGTAATTTTGATAAAAGAATTAGTGGAAGTTTTGCATATTGCGCTCTGCCAGTGACTAGCCATACGGTGGGTGAATCTCGTAAACAAATATTGTGTCTCTCTAATTTGATTACCTTATTCTTGTATTGTTTTATCTTTTGTTGTATATTGCGTTTTGCGTAGTTGGTCGTTTAGCATAGTATTGCTTCTCCCCATTTTTCCCTAACACAAAATAGTAAAATCACATACAAAAAAATTATAATAACCCATAATCCGAAGTAATAACAATTCACAATATTCCATGATTCATTATTATACATGAAACTAAAAATTTTCAATCTTTGAATGATCTGGATTTAGAACCAGAAGCACTAAGTGACGGCCTTAACTTACCAATCATGAATGGTTTCATCTCCATTAATCCATGACTTCATCTTCTTGTTGGAATGTCATGCGATCTTTTCCATTTGATCCTTTATCGCTTTCATAGTCTCTTTTCTCGAGCGTCTCTCCGCAGCTAGTTCTTCACATAATTTTTGCAACTCCTCCGTGTTTGCGCTGCTCACTTCTATTCACGATTGAACTATTAGAGTACTCGTATAACATCGCCTGATTACGTTAATTTATATCACAACTTCTAAATTAATAATCAGTTGATCAATATTAGTTGTTTGTTTAAATTTGAATATGTCAATTTAAACACAAAGAATTTTACCTAAATCAGAAATCGACGCCTAACTATGTTGATATTGATTTAAATTAGCTAAGATTTGATGCCTGAATTGGATAAGATTCGATGACTAAGGTTTAAATTAACCCTTAATTTAAATCGTAAGCTTATCTTTTTGTAATCCTAGTTTAAATTTAAGTCTTATCTCTAAATTGATGCAGCTTATAAATATAAAGCTAAATAGCCAAGGGTTTTAAGAATAAGAGGGTTGCCAATATTTCTCCACAATTAAAAGGAGACAGCCGTAAAAAAACCAAGAGAGACGAAGATAAAGGAGAGATTTTTGTAAGAGTTAGAGATTCTTTGTATTGGACGGTGATCGGTGAGCGCGTTCTCATGTAATCCTTTCTTAATAGTGAAAGTTCTGGTCGTCGGATTGCAGAATTAGGTGTAGTTGTACCGAACCTGGGTCAAATCTTGTGTTTGTGTTGTTTGGCTTGTGCTTTTGATAATTTGCAATTTTTTGGTAGATTATTCGATTAGTTTTTTTATATAGATTTAATTCATGTGATCCTGATAGATTTTTCGCTGCAACTCTTAGTGTGATTTGTGATTCTTTCGAGGATCACGAATATAGAAATTACAACAAGCTACTCGATCTCGCATTGGACCTGCTAAGCCACCGCTCAAATGGAAATACTACAAATAATGGTATGCGAGATAATTCAATAAATAAATACAATGTAAATATGCATTGGGATTTGAATGATATACTTAAAATGCTATATATCATATTTAGGAGGGTCGCCTACATCTCCTATATCTCCTGTATCCAACGAATGAGGATGAGGGTGGCTCTGGATGTCTTTGGTATCTCTAACACTACTGCGAGACGTGCTGAGGTCAGTGTAACATTTCAAAAAAATTTAAAGTTTACTTTAGAATTTAAATAATGATATAATTAGTTTTATTAAAATGATAACAAAACGTTGGATTTTAGGGCTGCAATTTTTAAAACAACACATTTGCAGAAAAAATAGCACATTTGATAGTTTTTAATATTTGTTATGGCATGGTTGCCATATCATAATATTAACAATTTATTTTTTCTTTTCTCTAAATAATTAATGGGAGAGGCAGAGCATGGATGAGGCATGGGCTCACCATGCCTATATGTTCACCCTTTCATTTCCTTTCTTTCTTCTTCTCCAAAATTTTCTCTCTCAAACTTACACAAACTCTAGCTCTCTCTCACTCCTTCTCTTTCATTTCTCTCAACTACCAAGTGATCAATCCCCAACTAGAAGCCACTTCAAGTCTTTCAATTTACCAAATTTAAGCCTTGAATCTCCTCATTTAATCAAATCTTTCAAGGTAAACCCTTTGATTTCAAGTTTTAAGTTTTATTTGCTATGAAAACTATGTCTTCTACTTAAAATCATGTTTTTATGGTTTAAATCTTGCACAAATGGAGTTTTATTGAATATTGTAGTTGTAGCATGTTTAGTGTAGCCATTTGTTGTTGTTACAACTTTTTTTGAATTGCAGAGGGTAATTTTAAGCAAAAGTTTTGGTTTTTAAAGTATTCTACAAATCCTAGTTTCCGAGCAGCATTTTTCCTTCTTCGGACGCCTAAGCTCAAAGCTTCAGACGTCTGCGAGTTCTCTGCTTTTGATTCGTATTGTTTGTCAGACGTATGAGCTTAAAGCTTCAGACGTAGGCTCTTTCTCTGGGGTCTCTATATTTTCTGAAGTCAAACATCTGACACTTTTTCTTCAGACGTCTGATGCTCTTTTGTTTGCCTGATTAACTTGACTTTTGCGCCATTTTTAATTTGTATATCAATATTGATGGGGTTTCCTTGTATGTTTATGATTATTATTGATTATAGGATCGAGTGCTGGTGATCCCGAGATGATGAAAAGAGGCGCAACAGTTATGAGATTCAAATAGCTAGTGCCATAATCGGTGAGTAGATTTAGCATCTACAAGTGAGGAATCGGATGGATGGCATATAGCACCCCCGAAAACTATATTTATTATGAACACCTCTTTATTTATTAATATTCATGTCTTATATTCTCAGTTTACCAATACTATGTTTATTTTTCCTTGCTATACTTGTGTGAACACACTTGCTAGGACACTTTCATAATTACTAATAATTACTATGATGTACTAACACAGATTCACATGCTACACGTACACATCATTAGTAACTGTCATGACACGTATAGATTAGAATACTTTCTAACACGTACACATTACCAGTAATTGCCATGTCACGTGTAGAACTTACCATGCTGCACATGTTATTGTAAGATCATGTTATGTGCGTGTGTTGGATATGTATACCCTAGAGGTCGTTATTGTATATGTATACATATGGATGCTGGGGATATGTATATATAGGATATTCTTGCTCAGTTATATAGTATATTATTTCAGTTGTCTTTATCAGGATATGTGTATTTGTTTTTATTGATGCTTTATTCAGTATGCACATATTGATAAAGACTTGATACAGTAGTATACTATTATGGTTTGAATTTATCTTAACATGGCATATGTTATACTTGTTATTACATATTGCGGTCACATGTTGATAAAGCCCGTAGGATCTTGCTTGACCACCTGCGTTGTGATGGCAATCATACTTGTGGGAACAGGGTAGTCCATAAGCATATCCTTAAATAGTCCCTAGTCGCGTGAGTATCGAGACTAGGCATTGATACTTCAGAGTAGACTGGTGTATACGATTCTAGCCCCGACGAGGGGAAATGGTTGGTCCCGTGGCCATTGGTCCGATGCACCTAAGATCGTATATAGGTGCTCACTGGGTGTGAGTACACTGGACGGACTCGCCGAGAACTTCCATATGGTACTATACCTATCGTCAGATGGAATTTCTTAGGTGACATGTGTACAGATTAGTCTTCGTACATGAGATCGTCATTTGTCTCGTGTGAGTTCCCATTGTGGTTTGATCACTACCCTACCACGGCTCTATTGAGTCGTGCAAACAGTTTTTGGTTGGTTATAGTCCCGAACCATGTAGAGGCAGTGAGCGATTGTTGGGGATTCGTCTCTCCTGATATTGGGAGTTGATATCACACTGTGTTAGGTTGGTCAGGACCATAAGACCTTGGCCAAGACAGTTGGGATTTACTGATAGGATGATCAGTAGTTTCCCGAATTGGCCATGAGCCACATTAGCACGAATTATTGAGTTATTAGGGTCTGACGTTTACCAACCCCTAGACCCGGTATACAATACTCTTAGACGAAGAGGCCGGACTGTACGGAGATTGTCACGGATAGACTCAGTAGGAGTTCGGACGAGTTTGCTCGTCGGCCTTCCTTTTCGACAGGTACCTGGGTAGCCGTTACGTACAGCTAGTGCCGCTGACGTGTTTGTGGTTAAACCCACTGCCAGCGTACTATCGAATCTTTAGATTCGCATACAGAGGGTTTCCCTACTTCGGGCGAAATGATGTAGAGGCCGTATGGTTTTATTGCTGGGTTCGATCACATACGTGTACTTGTGCACGTATGATGTTCGGGCGGATACTAGCGGGCATTGGTTTAAGCTGGATTCTAATATTATATTCTTGGATTTATTTTGTCTCTTTGTTTTCGTATTTTTCGAAATACGGATATGGGTATGTATATACGGTGAGGGGCATTCTTGTAATTGTGCAAGATTCTTCTAGAAGAAGACACCTCGTTATTATGTTTAACCATTTATGTTAATGGTTAATGAGGGGGAGAAATGAGGTGTTCATTTGTATTAAATGAAGCATGGCTAACTTGGTGACTCATAGGCATGACTCATTGTTTACTATTGGAGTATGATTGATATTTTCTTTTGTTGTGAATTATTGATGCAAGGTGGCATCTAGATATTTTTGTGGTATCTAGATATTTTTAGTTTGCATTATTATTTCACAACACTTAGCTATTCTTCATTATTATTTTTAGCTCACTCTACACTCTCATCTTCTCCTTGCTTTCTTCTTCTAGCTCTAACCTTAAAACTCTCATGAGTTGAGAAACCTAGGGTTAGTGAGACATATTAATCCATCATCTCACTCTACTTCATATAGGCTACTTAGATTAGCATTCTAAATACCCTAGTTATCTCGATTAGGAGGTAGGAGCTCAAAGTAGGCACTCTCGGATGGATCATCTTTGACGCGAGGAGGCCGAAGTTCAAGCATGATCCGTACATCTTTTGAGGAGCCAAAGAAAAGGAGCGAATACCCGAAGGACTTGTTTCTTTAGGTATAATTTCTATCATAATAGATAGAGCTTCTCTTGTTGCTAGTTAGGTTTATGGTTAGATCCGGTTTAGGGTTATTCTAGCGCCAAGTTTAAATCGTTGTAAATTTTTTTTTCTGCAAACGGCCACGGATGATGGCCAGGGCGTTAGTGTAATCCAACATGGTATCAGAGCTACTAGGTAGGGATGTCGACCGATGGGGGGTTCTCACTGTGGTGACAGTAGTGGTGAAGCACAAGCTCTTACCTCCAGGATGCCCCTTGCGGTTATATGGGCCGGCGGGTTGTAGTCCGTCTTGAGGAATTACATAAAAAGTAGTTGCTGAGGGACCTATGGGCGCCACAACCAGTTTTCGCTGCACTGAGTGACCCAACTTGGTATTAGAGCCAGTCCATAAATCCTATACTAGCAGTTTTAAACAACTTTAAAGTAACGAAACCGAAATAAGTCCGAAACACGAAATCTAAAACCCAAGTTTCTGTCAATTTTTCCCGAGCCTCTGAAAAAATTTTAAACAAGTGCAGAGTGCTCTTTGTGCTACAACTAGAACACCAGACAAAAACGACACCATTATTTTAAAATTTGGCTGGCGAGAATTGTGTTTTGGCCAGTGTGGTCGGGTCTCCTATAGCAAAACTTGCTTGTTTTTGTTTGGTGCTCTATAACTCTTGGTCTTAGGGTTTCAGGATATGTTTGATTGCCCAGATTGTGAATGTTCAGTTATCTTGAGTTCTGGGGCAATACGGGGTATTTCGAAGTTGTTATTTTTTTAACACCGTTTAAAAGTTTCAGTACATACATTTCTATCTGCGACCATGAATGTCATTAGAGCGGTATAACTCGTCTAAATTCTATATGCTCTTTTAGATGGGTTTGCGAACATGACATTCACATTGATGTTCTGTGAATGTGCTAAGGTTGTGGTTGGATTGTCATAGTGGATAGCTTACGGTGCAATGATAGTAGTACAGTTAAGTTTCATTTGTACATTTGCTATTGCGGGGCGAGCGTCCGACATGTGGACTGCCGTCACTGCCATGTTGTATATTATTTGATTGGGGCACGACCGGGTTGAGGTCGATGTCACCACTGTACATATTATTTTTCTTTTCTGTACTAGGTTTACCCAATGGTAGAGTCTACGAATAGCCCGAATCTAGAGGGCAACAAGCCCACATCTCATGGCGTTGAGACGGAAGGGGCTTCACTTTAGAATTAGCAGGCTATTCGCCGCACTCTTAGGGGTATAGGATGACCCATGGAGGGGCTCCCAAGTTACCAGATTCTGTGATGTGTAGCCCATTCACTTTGTTGATTAGGGTTGCCTAACTTCTGGGATTAGCGGGTAACTTGACGTGCTCGTAGGGGTCCAGGTTTTCATTGCACAAGCTATCCACACGACTGGGAACATCGGGTTTTATTTGCGGCTCAAATGAAACCCGAGGCTCCAAGATTATCCGCCATTCGGTGTTGCTTGCTGAGATTCTTTGATGTTGCTTATTATCATGCCTGAGACGAATGTTATATATATTTATATATATACTAGTAGATATTGTATATGTTTTGCGCCGTGCTAGTCCAGCCCCCGCTCTGCCATTAGTTAAGTAACCAAACGGTGCATAACGGGGCTCCATGGCGAATGCGGATGGCATATATGTACATTGTATTTTTGTTCTTTTCTGGTGTGATAGGTTAATTGATGGGACGACATTAATTTTGATTAATGCAAGATAAGAAACCTAAAAGATGTTGTTGGAACAAATTTCGAAAAACTACAGTTATATTCTTTCGCTTTGCATAGTGGTATTCGGTCATGAATATCCAGCACCTCATTCCAGGAGGAAAGAGCCGAGATCCCTTCACAAGGAGTGACCTCTTGAACAAAAGCTTATACTATAGATTACACGGTTTTCTTCAAAACCAGAAGTTTTCAAAAGCGGAGCCTGAACCACTCCTTTTCAAAACTGCTCAGGTTCTTTCAACGATATCAAGTTCATTACGTTAAAGGGTTTTTTGCCAAAAACCTAACTGTAGCCCTCCGTCATTTCCTATGAGTAGTACTTAGTATTCGTGTTACGTTTGTTGACTCCGTCAAGGTGTAGTTTACGGTAGCTAAGTGGTGCTCGTTTGTAGCATTAGTTGTGATTGGTTAGGATAGTCGTATAACCTTGTTGACACTGTCAAGGGTTATGCGGGTGGGATTAATACAATTAAGATAATGAAGGGTTGAACGTGACTAGGACTCTTTGATTTGTTGACTCCTTTAAGGTCACTAGGGTCCAAGAGGCAAAAACCACATCGGGAGTTTCAAATATACAGGAAACTTGCTGGTGTTGCATACTATCTGGAGTGTAGTGACTAGAGTGGCTTCCATCTAGGTTATCACACAATGATAGTTGGATCCCGATCCCACTGATGAGTAGGATTACTCTTGGGAGATTATTTCACATAATAATCAATGCTATAAACCAAGCAGGTGTCTAGAACGGTGTTAGCGGGGCTACGCCTCCAGGGAAAAGAGGTTACATAGTTAAGAAACTTCGTGAATGCTTTGGAAAACCTCCCTCGAAGTACCAACACTAGCCTGGCCGAAAAGATAAGCAAGTATTGTAACGTGCGATTAATTCTGACTAGTTCTCCTTTTAAGATTTGTTGGAGAATTCGAGAAAACAGTGGGAGCCATCCTGATTAGATAAACTAATAACCAATCTAATCTTGCAAGAGCGCACGCTAAGTGTTTCTTTTCTCTCTCTCCAGGTAGCAACCATTTCACACCCTAATCAAAATAATAAAATGTATCAATTGGCCGATCTGAATTCTTATTCAGGGCTGGGGAACGTCGGTTCGGTTATAACTTATGACGGCTGTCATGAGTATGAGCAAGGGAAAGAGAATTGCATGAATTCCTTGATGACCCAAACGAAGGAGAAGCACACTATTGCATCTTCTTCAGGTGTTCTTATTAGTGAGAACTATTTTTCGGTTAGTCCTACCTCCTAGGTACTAGATACCGGAACAGGGTCTCATATCTGTAATTTATTGCATTGACTAAGAAAAAGTAGGATAGTTAGACCAGGTGATATGTCCCTCAGAGTAGGGAACGGAACACAAGTTAATACTGCAGCCGTCGGTGAATATCACCTAGTGTTACCAAATGTCAATATTATGATTTTGAACAAATTTGCTACTATGTACCTTCCATGGCTTGCAACATCATATCAGTTTCTTTACCTGATAAAAATGGATATAAGTTTCCTCTTGATAGAAATATCATGAACATTTACCTTAATCAGGTAATAGTTGCAGAGGGTACACTGTGTAATGGTATCTGTGTTCTAAATCAAAATACAGTTTTTAATGTACAAGACACACACAAGAGGAAGAGTCCAGAAATGAACAAATCCTACTTGTGGTATTGTAGACTTGGTCATATCGGAGAGAAAATACTAAATAAGTTGCATAAAGATAGATATTTGAATACGTTCGAATTTTCATCTTATGAAACTTGTCAGTCCTGTCTCAAAGGAAAGATGACCAAATCGCCGTTCACCGGACATGGAGAAAGAGCAACAGAGCTTTTGGGACTCATACACAGTGATGTATGTGGTCCAATGTCTATACATGCAAGGGGTGGGTTCTCGTACTTCATCACATTCATTGACGATCTCTCTAGATTCGGATATGTGTATCTTTTGAAACACAAATCTGAAGCTTTTGAGAAATTCAAAAAATTCAGAAATGAAGTTGAGAACTAGACTGGCAAAAGTATCAAGATCCTCCGATCTGATTGAGGAGGGGAGTACTTATGTATGGAATTCCGGGACTTTCTAAAATAGAATGGTATTCTCTCTCTGCTTACTCCTCTGTATACACCATAGCATAATGGTGTATTAGAGCGGAGGAATCGTACCCTTTTGGATATGGTTCGCTTCATGATGAGTAGTGTTGGGTTACCTCTTTCATTTTGCGAATATGCTCTTTAGACAGCAGTATACTTACTGAATTACGTTCTATCCAAATATGTTCCTAAGACTCCATATGAAATATGGAGTGGACAGAATCCATATCTTAAGTGATTTAAGATATGGGGTTGTCCGGCCTATGTGAAAACACAGAAACCGGACAAACTTCAGGCACGATCAGTTCTATGTAAATTTATGGGATATCCTAAGGATTCACTAGGATATTTATTCTACCACACTGAGGAACAGAAAGTGTTTGTATCTCGCCATGCCACCTTTTTATAAAGGGAACTTCTTGCAAAAGAAGTTAGTGGGAGTACGGTGGAACTGAAAAAAAATTCTGAACCACAAAATGTAACTGAAGATTTGGTAGAACCACTAGATTCAGTAATCCCAGACGAACCCCAGCCACTCCGCAAATCTAGTAGGATTTCTCTGTTAGTTATATGTATGTCCTAGATGCCATTATTATATATATGATGTATATTATAGTGGATGCTTGGACATACATAGGGAGGACTTTCTTGCTCGACATGATAGTATGTTATCTGGTTACTCTTTATCTTAATATGTACACTGATTGTCTCTCTGTTACATGTCGATAAAGCCCTTAAAATGTTTACTTGACTACCTGGATTATGATGCGGATCATACTAGTGGGACAAAGGTAGTCCGTGAGAACATCCTTTAATGTCCCTAGTCGTGGGTGTATCGAGACGGGGCATCGATATACCCTCGATATACCAGGTAGACTAACGTATAGCTTCTTGACCTATACAGATAGGCGATGGATGATCCCATATACATTGGTGTTTGACATCAGAGATGGTATACGGGTGCTCAGTGGAGACTGGGTACACTGGAAGGACTCGCCGAGAACTCCTAAATGGTATTATACCTCACTGTTTCGCCCTATCAGAGCAAAGCTCTGTTGAAATTCAAAATTCAAAATTTTGAAGCAACGCTTCAAATCCCGGGCGCAACGTGCCACATGTCAGGAGCTGATACATCAGCGCAGGGCCCAAGAAGGCGCGCCCAATCAGTGCAAAGCTCTATTCTAAGCAAAATTAAAGGAAGCAACGCTTCAGTTGCGCAAGCACTGCGCTGCGCGACACGTGTCAGCGCAGATGCGCGGCGCAGTTGCGCTGCGCTTCGCGCCGCGCGACACGTGTCAGCGCAGATGCGCTCGCGCAGTTGCGCTGCGCGACACGTGTCAGTGCAGATGCGCTCGCGCAGTTGCGCTGCGCTGTGCGCTGCGCGACACGTGTCAGCGCAGTTGCGCTGCGCTGTGCGCTGCGTGACACGTGTCAAGCGCTGGGGAGTTGCGCAAAACAGAATTAAGATTTTAAAGAAATCTTTCTGTTCTTGTTAAAACAAGAAGATTTTCTTCTGTAAAACAGAAGCCCTTGGATCAAAGATCCAACGGTGGGGAAAATTCCCCAAATCACTCAGAGAGAGATCTCTTTAACAAATTTAACTAATTTATGAGCACTATAAAAAGGACCCCAGACTTCAATTCAGGGGCATCAACATCTTTCTAAAAAAAAAGAGAAGAGAAGAGAACTCTTGAGAACTCCTCAAGAACAACAGAAGGTAAAAACCTTTGAAAGAAGAGAAAATTCTCTTATGAACAGATCAGTGATCTAAAAACAAGATCATTGATCTTTAAACATAACTAAATAAAATGAGTAAATAAAATAAAAATAGTGCTTTGCACTTTTTCATGAACCTTTGGTTCTTTAAGATAAGAAAAAACTTATCTTTTCCTTTGATCTAAATTAGATCAAGAAATCTAAACAATGCTTTGCACTTCTGTTCTTGAATCTAAAAGATTCTCAAATTAATAGTGCTTTGCACTTATAAATCTGCACTGTTACGCTCTTGGGCTGGCGCAAGTCACCAGAGAGCGCCACGTGTCAGTGCCTGAACTATTTGCGCTATGCGCTTTTGAATAGAGCTTCGCTCTCTGAAATTGGCGCAAGCCACCAGAGCGCGCCACGTGTCAGCAGCGCAAGAATAGCGCACTAGCGCAGCGCACTGCGCTGCATGACACGTGTCATCACCACGAGCGCTTGCGCTCTCTGATTGGTGCAAAGCGCCTAACAAATGGAAGGCGTTTCTTAAAGGGCCAGGCCCAATTCAGAAAGACCAAGCAGGCCAAAATAAATTGCAAAGCAATAAAAGGGCAGAGCCTAAATAAAATTGATGCTCTGCATTATTTATAAAGGGCAGAGCCCAGAACAAATTGATGCTCTGCATCCTTTCTGGGCAAAGCCCAAATAAAAATAAAAAGAAATGCAATGCAAAAGCAAATAAAATGTTGAACATTTTCAACTGGACTTAGCCCAATTTTGGCCGTAAGTCCTTAAATTAAATTGACTGAGCAAGATTGCTCTCTTAAATCAATTTACCTCCGGTTCGAGGGTACATCACCGAACTCCTCTGACACTCGTCGTTGTAATCCTTCAACGGCGTCAGAGAGGTGACGGGTCCCGACGGCCACACACGTATACGGACTGCGGGGTCCTTAAACTCGTGGACCGAAACGTCCTTAAACTAATATTGGACCGAAACGTCCTTAAACTAATGACGGACCACCACGTCCCTAAACTGGAATATGGACCACCACGTCCCTAAACTGGAACATGGACCACTACGTCCCTAAACTGGAACAATAGAGCTTCCAAATGCTCTTCTGCCGGAACTAAACGATCCCGTTTAAGTCGATCTTAGCCCCAAAACACGGCTAACGTATCCTTAAACATTCAAGTGGACTATAAAATTCCAAATCAACTCTGGTTCGAGGGTACATCTCCGAGCCCCTCTGACATCTGTCGTTGTAATCTTTCAACGACGTCAGAGAGGTGACGAGTCCTGATGGCCATATATTAAATGAATCACTACGTTAAGTTGATCTTAGTCTCAAACAGGACTAACGTATCCTTAACGAACGTTTAAGTTGATCTTAGCCGCAACGTGGCTAATGCATCCTTAAACTAAAAACACCAAACACAAATCTAAGTAAATACGGATTTGGACTAATCCACGTCCTACGGGCGACGGCATTACTCAGTCTCCGTATACAATCCACGGGCAACCAGAAAAAAAACAAACACACACGACACGAAGTGAAATTCTGGAGAAGGAGAAAGTTGTTACTGCGACGCGGTAGCGTAATTAACTGCAGGGGCTTGCGCCTGCAGGGAAGAGCGTCCCCACAATCAAAAACCCCTCAAGCGAGGGGGAATCTGACGAAATCTGCTATATCGGCCGCATCCGTCTAAACCTCCGATACACGGTGCCATAAATCAACTTGGCATCCTCGGAGAGGTGAACGGATAAAACCAAATAGCATCTGCCCCGAATCCCAGCGTCAGGATATCGCATTCTCGTGCTCCGCCTTTCGGGGGGGAACAGATTCTGGCACGCCCGGTGGGACCTTTTCCTCTTTCCACTCCACACTTTGTGTGTCGTGTTCGCGAACAAATCGCGGTTTGTTGTGGTTGCCTGTGGATTCGAGGTATTAAGATTTGGTGTCTTGCTCCGTGCAGAGAACTGAAGATCGATGGCTTCAAACTGCACTGCCTGCAACTGCAACTCTCACTCCGTCCGCGCTGGAGGAGTGACTTATGGGCCCCAAGCGGCCTCCCTTTTCAAAATGCCGGTAGAGCAGGTGGCTCAAGCCACCACTGGACTATTTTTTGGGACCATGCTCCCACTAATGAGCTTCAACGCCCCAATGACATTGCAAGAAGCTCCAAAGAAGTCGGTCTTCGATCGACTTACCACTGCCGCGACCCCTCTCAACAGGTCGCCCAACTCTACTGCTTCAGGTTTTAATGGATTAGGCCAGAGCTCCATCGGGCCCATGAAGAAGCCTGCCATACCAGAAGGCGTTATCCCGAAGCAGATAGCCATCCCAGCTCCCGTTCTTGGCGAAGTCACCAAGGTTGCTTCCCATGTTCGGAAGTCCGCTTCTGACAGGTTGGCCGTCCCCGTTCAACGGACGTCGATCTTTAAAAGGCTGGTACCAGCATATTCTGACCAACACAGGGGCATGAGGAGGTCACCCCTATAGCTGAAACAACTCCATTAGCACGACATGCTCGACGTCACCACTGGCGCCGAGTAAAGAAGGCTGGGGGCAACTTCCCCTCTTGATTTACTTCATCAGCTCCAATGGTGGGGATCGAGGCTGCTGTTCCAACCGGGAACAGCTTTGAATTGCTGAACACGGTGCGCAGAAACTCTTCTACTACAATGTTGAAGCGAACTCCTTCACCTGTGAAGAATATTCCAGAGAAGCAGCTAAAGCAGCCCCCTCGACGGTTGTCCTCTAAAATTTACAAGGTTTGGCGACAGGTTCAAGAGTCGGTGATTGATGAAAACTATCTCCACCGACAGAAAAAGACGGAGGTTCGGCAGGAGAAAGACTACTCTGTCAGGACAGAAGAAGCAATGGCTACTCGGATGTCTACTGCAGTGACACTCTCAACGCCAATCACTCAAAAGAGAAGGAAGCCGCAAAAATCCCCTGTGAACAAGACACACCGTAAAAGCGCTGAACACAAACGCCCCAAGCTTGGGGGCATGGTAGTGTACACAGTTTATATGGCTTCCGGAAAGGAGGAAAGCCGCGCTTTGATGGGTCACCGACCGCTTACCCGATCCATGACAAAAGCCCAGGAGCAGCAACAGAAGCTTCAGGAAATGATGACTGTGATGGCTGTACTTACCGAGCCGAAAGAAAGTTCGGAAGTATCATCAGAGCAGCGCCATGAATAAGAAACTGACGCTGACTATCTACGCAGAGTCCTTGAAAAGAAGGACGAAGAAGCCGAAGTGCAGGCGGCCAGCATAAAGAAAATGTCCCTCCTCTTCCAAGATATGGTAGGGATGATGTTACAGCCAGACTTTCCAGCTGAAGACCCTCCAATCATTGTTGAAGATGACGGAGGGGAGACATCTAATCCTCCGCCGGTTCTTTTAGCAGCCAAAGATGAAACCATTTCCAAGGCCGCGCTAGACGATTATATAGCTCGGTAGATCCGGGTTCATCAGGCGAATGAAGCGGCTGGGCAAATTGCTAAAACCGGACGACCGTATCCGAGCTGGTACGACCAAATCAGTTACCCGCCGGGGTATACGATCCCTAAATTCCACGTATGTAAAGGGACAGGGAATCCGCATCAGCATGTCGCTCAATTCTGGGCCTTATGCGGCAATACTGGAGGCGATAACAAATTGTTGCTACGTCAATTCGTCGGCAGCTTAGCAGAAACAGCCTTTGAATGGTATTCGGAGCTACCTAACGACTCTGTCAAAACATTTGCGGAGATGGAGCTACTGTTCACGCAAAGATTCGCGAGTGCTAGTGAACGCACCCCGATAACAGCACTGATAAATGCCAGGATAAAGCCAGGCGAAATGTGGGTCCAATACGCAACACGGTGGCGGAACCTATGGTCGAAATGCGAACAACGCATAGAAGAGGCACCTGCGGTAGGCATGTTCGTGGGCACTCTCGATCCGCAAATGACCATCTCGCAATTCATGATGTTCTTCAGGCCGACCACCTTCCAGGCATTGATCGACAAATTAGCCCAAATGGACCAGATGGGCCACGGACCGTCTCCTCCAAAACCAGACTCTCGAAATGAGAAAGGAAAAGGGAAAGCGGCTGTCGTTGCCAATGCTCAGCAAAAGTCGAACAACTCAAAGCCGGTCGTTCGCTAAAACAACGTGCGCCCACGCCCATCCCTCAAAGAGAGGCTAGGACGTCCTTACTCGTTTCCGCAGAATAAAACGAGAAGACTGTTCGAGCTGGCAGTGCGCAACAGACTCATCAATCTGCCGAGTCCAAAGCGTCTGTCGCAGCCAGGCGATCTTAATAATCCTAATTATTGCCCATACCACCAAACGGTAAGTCATCCGATTGAGGATTGTTTCGTCTTTAAGGGATGGATCGAAGATCAGTACCTACAAGGCAAGTTCGCGCTGTCGGAAAACTGGAAGGTAAACCCACCACAGCCGCACTCTCCAAAGAAGACGGTCACGCCGGGGGCAACTTGTTCTTTCGTCGAGGATGAAAACGAGGGAGAAAACTCATCAGATGAATCCGAAGACTACGTAGCGACTTGACATGTGATTTCTCATTCACTGACGGATAATGAGGAGGCTCCTTGCGCTAAGAAATCAATGGCGAACCCTGAGCCGGAGATCCTACAGCCATCAGACGAGTTGATCGATGCCTTCCTAAATGAAATTCGTCTGAAAGCAAAAGCCAATCAAGAGCATGAAATGGCCGTACTGGAAAGAGCCAAGGCATTCCCGTTAAATCAAAAGCCATACACTGCGGGTAAAAACAAATTCAAGACGAGGAAAACGTTCGCCAAAGCTCTATCAGTAGGAATGAAGCTACCGCCCTCTGAAGAAAATACTCTCGCTAAGGTAGAGATGCACCCTAACTTCTGTTTATATCATCAGAAGATCATACATCCTACCGAAGACTGCGAATCCTTTAACTGTTGGTGGCAAGGGTATGTCGCTCAAAAGTAACACTTCGACAAGACAAAGTGTGAAGCTTGTGGACATCGGAAAAATGCGATATATGAGCGCAAAGGAGCCGCCGACGACTGTCATATAGCCGACTTCAAGGGATCGCAAATTATCACCTTTGGAAGCGACTCTGACGAAGAAGCTACCCCCAACTCTTCCCTCGGGGAATCTATTTCAAAAATAAAGGAATTGAGAAGTTGCGAGAACGTTCAGCCATGCAATCGCATGCTACTCGGAAAAAATCTCGGCCCCGCAAACAACGGAGCGAACAAAAAGGATAAAGGAAAAACGGTTTTCGTCGCCAGCGCTCAACAACAATTAAGTGACCCTAGACCGGTTGCTCGCCAAAGCAACAAGCGGCAACCCCTCCAGGAAAAGTTGAAATGTCCTTACTCGTTTCCGCAAGATAAAACAAGGGGACTGTTCGAGCTGGCAGTGTGCGACAGACTCATCAATCTGCCGAGTCCAAAACGTCCGTTGCGGCTAGGCGATGTTAATAATCATAATTATTGCCCTTACCATCAAACGGTAGGTCATCTGATCGAGGATTGCTACGTCTTCAAGAACTGGGTTGAAGACCAATACCAACAAGGCAAGTTCGCGTTGTCGGAAAATTGGAAGGTGAACCCGCCACAACCGCATGTTCTGAAAAAGATGGATACGCCGGGGGCATCATGCTCATTCATGGGGAAGGACCCATAGATCGAAAAGTCAGTAAACTAGAGCTTCGCCTCAAATACGGCAATGATGGACCGAAACGTCCTTAAACTGATGATGGACCGCAATGTCCTAAAACTTGCAAATGACCGAAATGTCTTTAAACTACTACCACAGCATCCTCAGGCTGACGAGAATATAAAAAATAAAAAATAAAAAAAAATAATAAACGGTATGCCCATAAGCAAAATGGGCACGGATGAAAACCCGAAAGGGCTCCGTGAGTAAAAACAGCAGGGCTACCGGCGAGTGTTCGTGAAAACCCGAAAGGGCGCGACCTCGTTAAAAAAAAGAGAGAGAAGAAGAAAATAATTAAAAAAAAACGCTATGACCATAAGCAAAATGGGCACGGATGAAAACCCGAAAGGGCTCTGTGAGTAAAAACAGCAGGGCTACCGGCGAGTGTTTGTGAAAACCCGAAAGGGCGCAACCTCGTTAAAAGACACTTATAGGGTCCTCTCGACCTTGTAAGGAGAAACCACCCGCGTGAGATCCTTACGACTTACAAGGGAGCAACACACTTAGGGATCCCCACGATTCATAAGGAGAAAATACACTTGCGAGATCCTCACGACTCGTAAGGAGAACTCTCTTATGGGACCTTCACGGCTCATATGATTTGAAAGTCTTAAGTTACAGAGACCTAAATCTGTGCTTAAGCAACCACCACAACTTTCGACATTGCCCTACAAGTGGCTCGATACTGACCCTTGTATACAATCCACGGGAGCGAATAAACATTTCCCTAACTAAGTCTAATACGAGATTAGGGATATGTTCGCACGATGAATAACCCTTGTAAATCCTCTCAATTTACAAGGAGAAAACCCTCTTGTAGGATCCTTACGACTTACAGAGGAGCAAAACACTTAGGAACCCTCACGATTCCTAAGGAGAAAATACACCTATAAGATCCTCACGACTTGTAGGGAGAAATAACTTTGTGAGACCCTTACGGCTTATGAGGTCAAAAGCCTTAGTTGACAGGACCTTAACCCTGGTTGCTAAGCCACCTTTGTTCGGCATCAACAGAGGCAGATGATGATTCGCTCCTGGAAATATCCCAGTTGTAGCGGTGCTGATGCCGAAATCGGTGTTTAATTTCAGGTTTACGACGGAAAGCCAGTAGGCCGCACATGCATACGAAATAGCCGAAATGATGGGGCAACTTGCAATAAAAAACAGCAAGTAAAATGTATGCATGCAAAATAGCCGAAATGATTGGGCAACTCGCAATAAAAAGCAGCGAGTATAAATAAAGTAAACAGCCGAAATGATTGGGCACCGCGAAAAATAGCCGAAATGATTAGGCAATCGCAACCTTTGCGATATAAAAGCTGAAATGATAGAGCATCGCGGAAATAAAATGATAATAATAAAAAAAATGAATGAAACTTTTACCCTACAGGTTAGATCACATCGATTCCTGTATACAATCCAGAGGCACAAACAAAGAGGGAACCATACATTCCCAACAGGCTCCGCCAAAAAGCGAAGCCAAGTCTCGACGGTTCAACAACAACCTAGAGACAACCGTGGCATTCACCTCGATACAGTAGACGCAATGTCAACAATAACGTTCTTCCTCCAACAAGCTTCGAACATGACAAAGAAAATGAAGCAAAGGCTAAATTCCTAACTTCAAGGTCTTGACGGCAACCCATATAAAGCCAGAAAGACAACTGGAGATCGTCTCACACCAGTGTGGAATGGTCGCCACCTCGACGTGCGTCTCGACACAGCAGACGCAACATCATCAAACAAATAGAGCCACGGCAAAATTCCAGCTACACCTCGACGTTCGTTTCGATACAGCAGATGAGTTGTCACCCCAGCGTTCTTCCTCTAGCGGGATTCGGACGCGACAATCAAACAAACAGAGCCACGGCAAAATTCCAGCTCCACCTCGACGTTCGTTTCGATACAGCAGACGAGTTGTCACCCTAGCGTTCTTCCTCCAACGGGATTCGGACGCGACAATCAAACAAACAGAGCCACGGCAAAATTCCAGCTCCATCTCGACGTTCGTTTCGATACAGCAGACGAGTTGTCACCCCAGCGTTCTCCCTCTAGCGGGATTCGGACGCGACAATTAAACAAATGGAGCCATGGCAAAATCCCTAGTTCCAAACCTCGACGGTTCATCAGAAAACTAAAAACAACCGCGGGATTCATCTCGATACAGCAGACGCGATGCCAGCAAAACGAAGCAAAGGCCAAATTCCTAGCTTCAGGGTCTTGACGGCAACTCACACAAAACCTGAAAGACTATCGGAGATCATCCCACACCAGCGCGGAGTGGTTATGACTCATCGGGACTCGCCAAAATGAGCCTAACCTCAAGTAAAAAGCGGCATGGCAAATTCCTAACGCTTGTTCTTCCGACGGTCAAACTGCCTGGGAAGATTGCTTGAAGACGTCTTGTCCAGCCCCCGAAGGGATCAGAGACACGGCAGTCGCAGGGCTACTCGAACAGCACGATTGCCTATCGAGGACTATATCAGCTTATGCGACGGTACGATGGCCAAAACCTTAAGTACCACCAACCTTAACGGGCTTCTGTCGTAAAGAACAGAGGTTAAATGCGATGTTAAGATGTTCTTGCGAGAAACGCTCGATTCGTCTCGACTCGTAAAAAATTGTTGAGGCGGCTCGACTCGTGAGATAAAGCCTTAAGCAGTGGGCATAAAAGAAGCCTGTTTCCTAAGCACTGGGACCCGGCAAGTTGGCCCAAAACGGTCTCTTGCATACCATCCACGGGTCTCACTCTCCAACATCGAACTTCGACAAGGAGGGAAACAACCGCTTACAAGTCTTCTCGACTCGTAAGAGGGAAAAATTCTCCTATAGGATCCTTACGACTTATAAGAGAAAACCACACTTAGGAATCCTCACGATTCCTAAGGAGAAAAACCCACCTACGAGATCCTCTCGATCCGTAGGGAGAAAAGTCTCTATGAGACCCTCACGGCTTATAGAGTTGAAAAGTCTTAGACAGCAGATCTGAACCTGCGGCCTAAGCCATCGCTATTTCTTAAGAAAGTCAGAATACCCGTTCTATTATCCGTCAACCATGGTTACTAAGGTGGCATGCTGATAACAAAAGAAAGAAAAGACGGAGAAAATGACACAAGACATTACAAAAAAATGTGCATCTTTTATTTATAAACTTGATTGAGTATAGGATACATTGTGCTAAAGAATAAAAAAATATACATACATTTTTTATTTATAAGTACAAACGATACAAGGAGAATTACTGAGAAGGAAGCATCTTGCATAGATCTAGCAATTGTTCGTGCAATTCCTTCCTCGCTTTCTCTTGATCAGCTACCACCGCCAGCTCCGCCTCCACTTGGGCCCGTTGCTGCAAGACAGGCGCAAGCTGCTCCCTGACGGCCTGATAAGCAGCTTCCCGACCTGGGGTATCGCGCTCAGCTACATCAAGCTTTCACATCAAGTTTAGCCCATGGGAGATGCGCTCTAGGAGACCCTCAAAGATAGTCTTCACTTGGGCAGCATTCGCTTCAACCTCAGCACGCAGATGGGCCATCTCGCTCGAGGTCTCTTGGCATTCCTTTAGCCTTAAAGCTGCTTCTTTTTCCAAGTGATGGACGTAAGAGGCGTTTCCCTCGATCCATGCTGCTCTTTCATTGCTCGCGGCTAAAGTCTCGGGGGCAGGACGCATCGACTCCAGCTGATGCAGGCGAGCCTCGATCTTCATACAATGATTAACCCAAGATGCGATGATGCCCTCGTCATGGAAATTCACGAGTATCACCAGCATCGGGTTAACCACTGTAGCGAAGTCCGCAGCAGAAGTAGGGGTTTCAACGTCAAGCTCCTCAATGTAGTCGCTCAACATACGCAAGCTGTTCGCGGCGCCTTTCGAAGATGGACATCTCAGGAATGGACCTACCGTCATTATGATACGAGACTCGAAGGGCGCCGAGACCGGAACGACCGCTGAAAAGAAACAAGATGTGATCAGATAACAGTTCAGGAAGTAAAAAAAGGGGGAGTTATTAATGTGATAGTCGCTATACAAGCTGATGCAGGTGGCAAGGCCGGAAGGGCCGGTGGCGCAGCCGGTCTTTTATCCCCTCCTTCAATCTGTAGCGCTGCAGTTGAGATAAGAAAAAAGAGGGTTATAAGTAATTCCGTCAATAAGAAAAAGAAGGATATCAAAGGAAGTCATACTCACCAACGCCACCAGAGGAAGAAGCGAGTTCGGATGGGAAAGAGAAGTGTGGGAGCAACACCTGATAAAGATGGTCAAAAAGCACTCTTGAAAGACATAACAGTATGACTTTAGTACACAAATTATACGTCTGAAAAATGAGATTAATAAGTTGCAAACTCATACCTTCCAACATCTTTGACGGTATGAGAGAAGGCGGGGAGGTGACCACCGTCAGGGCAGTAGTTGAAGGCGCTCCCTCGAGCAATGGGGCATCGAAACTGGCTGCACCTGCGTTACGAACAAATATGAACCTGTCAGAAAGGATTGTAAGATAAAGAGGACAGTAACTTGGGATTTACCTGGTGAGCTGCCAGCCGAAACGGAGGCGGCTCCCTCCTCTATCGACATGAGGCCACCGTCCGTGGCCTCATCACCCGACTCAATGGGAACCGTTGTTGTGCTCGCAAGACCTGGAGACGGCAGAGAACCATAGACGGGGAGGGCTATAACTGGGGCATTCCCAGATTCCAGAGAAGGAGCGGTTGGCTCGTCCTCGGGAGTCATGGCCACCGCACCCGCTACTCCTTCGGGTTCATTAGTCATGGTTGTCTCGTCCACCGTCACCATAAGGTCACCAGCCTCAAGCGCCTCGTCCGCCAACACCATGGGTTCAGTTATAATGATCATTTCATCTGCCACCACTTCAGGTTCGGCATCAATGACCTTCTCGGCTGCAGCCCCCTCAACCTCCACCTCAGACTCCAAAGCCTCACCAACGTTGCCCACAGTTGGCTCGAGTTCGGCAGGTATCATCGCCTCCTCCGCTTCCTTGGGTTCAATGGTCTCCGCCTCCCCCTCGGTCGTACTTGGCCCTATATGATAAAATATATAAGAACCGATGGCATTATAACTCTTACAACAAAATCTTGGGAGAAATATTACCTGAAGTGGATTTATCATTTGCGCTCCGAGCTGCGCGTGCCACTTGTCTCCGAGCAGTGGATAGGAGGGCGACATGGGCCTCTTGGGAAGGAGTATCAGCACGAGAAACGGTGCTGGGGCCCGCTCCCATAGCCAAGGCAGCCTTCCGTGCCTTTGCTTCGCGCCTCGACCGCTTCCGTTCCTCCCGGCTGTCGCGATGGACCTCTGTGACGCTTCCTTCAGGGCGTCGTCGTCCTCGTTCAGAGATGCCTCCAGAGCCTTTAAAGCGTCTCTCATCGGCTCTTCAAGACGAACCTCCTGCAGTAACCCTAAGGAAACAGGAACATCGGCAACTGGTAGAACATCTGCGTCACTTGGAGGGAGCGGCATTGAGGTTCCTGTGATTAAAAGGGAAAGGTTAGATCGACCATAACACAAGGGAAATGAAAACTTGATGAATCCAAACTTACTAAGGCCCATGGATGCTCTAAGACATTCCTCCTCCTGGAAAGTCTTCAGAGAAGCGGCAATGGCTTCTTCATCAGTGATGCCTGTTGAAAGAAAAGAAAGAAAAGCGTTAGTCAAAGGCAATGAAGAGGATATGTTGCAATAAAGAAAAGGCGACTAGTAGTTACCTGATTGCGCAAGAGATGCCTCCAGAGCCTTTAAAGCGTCTCTCATCGGCTCTTCAAGACGAACCTCCTGCAGTAACCCTGAGGAAACAGGAACATTGGCAACTGGTAGAACATCTGCGTCACTTGGAGGGAGCGACATTGAGGTTCCTGTGATTAAAAGGGAAAGGTTAGATCGACCATAACACAAGGGAAATGAAAACTTGATGAATCAAAACTTACTAAGGCCCATGGATGCTCTAAGACGTTCCTCCTCCTGGAAAGTCTTCAGAGAAGCGGCAATGGCTTCTTCATCAGTGATGCCTGTTGAAAGAAAAGAAAGAAAAGCGTTAGTCAAAGGCAATGAAGAGGATATGTTGCAATAAAGAAAAGGCGACTAGTAGTTACCTGATTGCGCAAGCTTAGCTAGACACGCGTCACACCTTGCCAACCACGCTGATGCTTCGAGAGCAGCCTCCAAGTCTGTATCGTCCGGCGACGGCATCACTAATCCTTCGTTAGTCCCGTATTCGATCAGGCCCTCGGCATAGGGAGCATGGGGTTCCTGACCGAACACGACGTCCGCAGCGAAGAGCGACTTCTTTTTCTTTTGCCCTCCGACCCGAGGTGCACGTGGGATTGACTTCCGTTTAGCAGCCACCTTGGGACGGCGGGTCCGGATGTCCGCACCCACGCCAGACTCCGGTGAGGCTATAACCACTGTCTCCACTGGAGCACAGGGCGCTGGTGGTGCATCCGCAATATCAGGGAGAGGCAATCCGTGCGGAGGACTCTGCGCACGCGAGGGTCCGGCTTTGGCATCTTTTAAAGGGGGGATTACCGGGGTCCTTGGTACCAGAGGAGCGTTGCGATCGCTACCTGGAGGTGCACCCTTACGGTCGATCAGCAACCGCCTTTCCTCCTTTATGACCGCTACAGTCGAATGACTGTACCATTCTGTATATACCCTAAGAAGTCATGGGGCGCAAGCCGGCTCACTGATAAAGAAGTGAGAGCCCGTGTTTAGATGCATGAAGTGATGCAGCGCTCTCTCCATCCCTTCTTCAGTTGCGGCAGGTTCCGATAAAAAAGCCTCCAGCGGTACCCCTTGATTATAGCTCAGCTGTTGGGAGAAACTGTCACGACCCGAAAGTACGGAACGTGACCGGCACTTAGATTACGAAGCGTCTAGAGGCGCCACGTAACCTAAGTAAGCCGAAGCCCAGAAATCTAAACCATAAAAAAAGAAGAAGAAGAAAAAGAAAACAAGTTTAAAAGCATCAGCAAATTTTCCCAAAAATTTCGGCAGAGTCTCCTCTGTAAAAACTGGCCCCAAACGGGTACAACAAGTATAATATACACAAAAAATAAAAAGCATCCCCAAACGGGAGCTAGCTCAACGCCAACAGGCGGAAACAACCACAACAAGCACAATAATATACAACGCCAAAGGGCGAGGCTCAAAACTTAAAAGAAAACAAAACCACCAGATATCATAATAATACAAGCGCGACTCTAAGGTCGAAACAAATCAATGGTCCAATAATCTATCAAGTAATACAAGTTTGGTTGATGGAGTTTTCTAGATACAAATGAAATAATAAAAATACAACGGAGGTCCAGATACAAATGAACCAACCTACCGTGCGAATCACCCGGAATGAAATGATGTGCCAGCAATCTGCTAAGGAACCCTGCACATCAACCTATAATAAAATTTGGCACAACGGGGGTGAGTTGCCAACTCGTGAGTAGAAGACATCTACGAAAAGAAATCGAATGCACGACGCTATCCTAGGTCATAATAATATACTAATCTACTACTAGTCATCAAGTAAGACAGGATAATAAGCTACGTGTAAATGCAATTACTCCGTGCTCATGTCAGTACCTCGAGTAATAATATGTCATGTGAATGAATATGCATGCAATCTGAATGTAAAACAATCAATCCTGAAATCTAGACGTATCTGTATAAAGAAGATCTTTAGCTTTTATCATGGTAAAGTGTATAGAAATCTGAAACATCAATGATGAAATCCATGGAAATCCGTGTCAAGCATCTACACAAAACATGTAAATCTCAAGTCTCAATACCTCATAATCTCAATGTCTCATAGTCTCAATATCTCGGGCTCCGTCAGTCCGGATCGGCCCATATCATCAAATCTCACAACAACGGTCGGTATCCTCCGGATATCCGCCGCGCCAGACATCACCGGTAGGTAGTCCTCCCCTGCCAGGCTCATCGTCTACAACTCGATCTTCTTTCCCCGGGGTACCATACCGGGCCCACCATGTACCCGAGACGGTTCATCCACTCCTCGAATCGGGTCTCGAAATCCAACAAAAAACATGAAATCTCATGGTGGACGACACATACATCACGAGAAAACCGCATCTCATGTTTTAAAAAGAGAGGAGAGAGAGAAGTTTTTATATATTCTTGCGGTTTTCCCCAAAATCTAGAAATCTCATAGAAAACCAAAATCCCAAAATCATGAGCAAGTATATGATAAGTGTCGGCATATGCCCATAATACTGCATGATAACATGGAAATGTGAATGCATGAAATGTCTAAATAATCAATGCCATGTCTATACTAAAACCAGAGAACAATCACAATATTATATCAATCTAGCTGTTAGCTGATTGCATCAATAATGATAATATGATCTAAAGTGTACGTGACATAGCAATTACCGATGATGATGTGTGTGAGCCGGCAAATAAGTGTGTGTGGAATATGCGCATCATCGGTAATGGTGCTAATGTCCTAACAGGCAGAGTTTGATTCTGATTATAGAAATATATGTATGAACATGCAACATGATGATTACAATCTGAATGTAAAATGGATCTGTAATAACCACTTATTGTAATATACAAGATTAACTACAACTATAAGACTCGAGCCTAAACTAGTGTCCATCTAACCTCCTAAGGAACTAAACCTAAGGAATTAGTCAATAAGAACTAAGAGTCCACCTAAGGTCTGAATCCATATCTCTAATAGTCGGCGATCCAGCCTCAATAGCGTCACATACGTAGTACGGCTTTCTCGAATCAAGAGTGAGGATCAATCATCACATCTATGCCTCGTACGGTAAAATCCATCGTACGACATCCCAATATCGGGATACGGGTCAAGTATCACCTACGTGTCTCATCATTCGTATAATACCATCATCAAATCATGTCATGATCAAGGTACTGTACTGTAATCGCATACATCAATCATATATCATTGCCAGCATAAATATACATCGTTAATTTATCCTCAGAAATATCATGCCACATGTATAATATTATGATTAGGTCACACTTATATCATATCAGAATTTCAGGCACAAGTTACGGTCCGGGTTCTATTTTAGAGTCTCATATATCACCACCACCCTTTATCATTGTTCAAGTATACAAATCCATTATCTCATTTTCTAATGATCCGCTAACATCAGAACACGACTGTATAGCCAAGAATCACGGCATCAGCCCAGTTACACTGTTTCATCATACCTCGGATATCATATCACATCCTTGTATCACATATACGTATTGTGGATATATATATATACCTACACCTAGTCCTATATATATATATATATATATATATATATATATATATATTTATATATATATACACATACACGTATACACCACGTCGCGTCTCTGTGTGTGCGTGTGTGTATCTACCTGAAACCTACGAATCTCCTCCAAGATATTCATCCTCAGGTAAGGTCTTTCTAAATCAATCTAGTCCATCCTAAGGTCATTACTAGGGTCCTACTCACCGAAATTCTAAGGTCACGTCTGGCTTCCTAGTGACAATAAGTACTATTCCTATTCTACGTTTGCGGGGGTGCTAAACGCCATCCACCCGACTTCCCCCGTAGATATACATCTACTCACCTGGTCCTTGTCTGCCGAAGACGGTGTTGCCATCCTATTCTTCATCGCCCGCAGTCCACGTGAGGGGTACCTATACGCAAACATATATAGTACCGTAAACTGAATCACGGACAAAACCAAAACGACGCACGAAACGCGCATAGGTTAAAACCTATGTCCCGCTCATGCAAAAGAACCAAATATCGCTCGATATCGGCGTACAAACGCTGATTGATCGAGATAAACATCAACAAACAACTCATAGTTTTAAAACTCATTACTTATAATATAAACATGATTTAATTCATCGAAACCCTAAAAATCGATCAAATCGTCCGATTTCGAAAAATCCAAAAACCCCAATTTACCGTTTTACTTCAAAACTTACTGTTTATATGAAACTAATGGTCATAATAATCATTAAATAACCTAACTAGATTATAGGAACCATTACTATATTTTTAACACCTTAATTTATATTAGTTTGAAAATTCTAGTTTGCAAACTTGCCCGATTTCGATACTTTTAAGCAAAATTTCACAATATCACAACTAAACATGATTTTACATGAATTAACTTACTAAACTACAATTCATGATGATAATAATATAATGAAACCATAAATTAGATTTTAAATCTTATTCATTTAAGAATTTCTAAAATCTAGTTAACAAAATAGCATTTTTCTCACAATTTATCAATTATCAATAAAAACTAGTAACCAAATTGAGTTTTTCATTCCACCAACAAGTTAATATCCTCTTTAAAACCACACTCTAGTGTTATAAACATTAATTGGAATTTTATTTCACTAATAAATATAATATATAGAAATCTAGTTTGCAAAAATGGTTTAATTTTAAAAAAAATTTGGATAACAATTTACAATATAACAACCATGCATGATTTTCCATTTCCAAAAGTGTTAAACTAGTTATTATAACCCTAATGAATTAATAAAACCATAGCTTTATTTTACAAACCCTAACTTGAATTTAAAAACTTGCAAGTAGAATTAATTTAATAAATCTAATTATGCTTAAAAGAAATATCTAATAACAATAAATTAAAAGAAGAAGATTTATACCTCCACTACATGCAATCCAAACATGAAAATAAGCCTCCAAAATGCATGCTTTCCATCTCCAAAATCCATATAAAAATGAGCAAAGAATAGAGGGTAGAATTAATTAGGATTTTGTGGATTTTTATTTGGATTTTTGTAGGATTTTTGATGATTTTTTGAGGTAAATTAAATTTTGAAGATGGGGGGCTGCCATGGGGGGTTGAGGCCGGCCACACAATGGATGAGGGAGAGGAGAGTGAGAAAAGTGAAGAAAAGTGTAGAAACTTCATCCAAAATATCAACTTCTTTATGTCTTTTCAACAATTCATTTAATTTTTATCATTTCTTTTCTAAAACAACTCAAGAAAATTCTAGAGTCATAGAAAAATTTGCAAATAAATTTTTCTTGATACACACTAATTTCTAATATGCAATGGTTCATTTTTACAAATTAAACCCATTCAAATTGTAATTTACACTATTTTAGTGTAAAAAATAAAGCTTATGTTAATATTTAAAATAATTAATTTAGGAAAAATATTTAATTAAACTAAAAATTTATAAGTGACTAAATAAACACCATTTACTAGTAATAACATAATTAAAATAGGTGTTTTTAAATTTATAGTGAAAAATAATTACGGTTTAGTTTTATGAAAACTACGTTTTGCTTTACCGAAAATCAAAATATTCAGTTAAAGAATTTTATTTATTTATTTATTTTTAAACGTTACAATCTTCCCCACTTTAAGAAATTCGGTCCCCGAATTTAAATTAAAACTCCCTCCAAATACTAAAACATTCAGCCAAAACACTCAAATCGTCGGGGCTCCGAAATCATCAACACAAAACTAAAATCAACTCCGTCAAGCATAACGCAATCATCGGAGTTATCGCGAGAATAAAATATCAAAATCCAATATGAAACCAACATAATATACATCAAAACTACAACTTATCTATAGTGCGCATCATAGTAAAATCGTCCAAATATCTGGATAAAGAAGCATGCAAGAACCGCTTTTGAAAATCGCCGTGTGATGCATGTGCCACGGCATAAGTAGCGGACGTTTATTTTTTTTAAAAAAATAGCTATATATATATATATATATATATATCTTTTATTTAACATACACGTCCCGCCTGGTTACCAAATCAATAGTAATGATTATAAAAACATTCTGCTCAAACTGAAATCAATCCCAATCACATCATAAAAATATCATGTGCGTCCGGTGCGCACTGAAATCGAAACCAAATACAGATGCCACGAATACACAAAAAAACAAAACTGAGTGCAACAGGTGTGCACCAAAAACATCTGTCAAGTGCAACGGGCGTGCATGACTCTAATATCAGGTGCATCTAATTTGCACAAAACCACGATTTAGTGCATCTGGTGTGTACAAATCGTATCAGGTGCACCGAATATGCGCAAGAATCTTAATCAGGTGCACATGGTGCACGAAAACATACACCGAATATCAAAATTGAAATCACAGTACGAAAATGCATGAAAACTAGGTCGAAGCATATGTCAAAATCATGTGTAACCATATGCACGAAATCAAATCAAAATCTCAAAATGTATAAAAACCAAGTCAAGTGCACTGGGTACGTACTAAACAACATCAATACCATTGATATATGAAACACAAATAGAATGTAATGAAGGTACACATAGGAAATACTGCAGAACAAAGTCCTCAAAATACCAAAATCCAATCAACGGAAATATGAAATTCAAATCACCAAATCACAATCGTAAACACTATCGTCAATGTACGCATCTTTCCCCATTCCCTCTGGTGTCGACTGCTTCGAACTCGTCTCTTCATAAGTGTGCTGACTGCGCTACCAACGGTAATACTCACATCTAGAGTCTCCCACGTAGTCGATCCCTTCACCTGATATCCGGACTACATTAAACTTTTCGATCGATCAATCAAAATCCCATAATTCCCCGAGAGCTCAACACTCAAGTACAGTTTAAAAATATCCGGTACATACCCCAGCATCGATGATCCAGCCGTAGAAGGGCAAACCCAAGCCTCACTAATGGCACCGCGGAACTGCCGTAAACCCTAAGGTTCAAGGGCGTTCTCATGGTCATTATGTCGAGTTAGGGTTTCATTCTTCTAGAGGGTCCATCGAAATACCTGCATGTTCTTCCGAATACTTTAAACTTGGGAAAATGGTTTTCTGATAATCGTTCGAACCCTTTAACTTCATCCGGACGGCATGTGAATACCCTTCATCCGCACGCTAAACAATGCTTCAATCCTCAAGAATAACCAATACTCTAATGGTTATCGCATTCGAGCCGCAGCTCCCTCTGCCAGTGTGCCCGTGGTCACAGAAACCACCTGGGGGGCTGCCATGGGGGGTTGAGGCTGGCCACACCATGGATGAGGGAGAGGAGAGTGAGAAAAGTGAAGAAAAGTGTAGAAACTTCACCCAAAATATCAACTTTTTTATGTCTTTTCAACAATTCATTTAATTTTTATCATTTCTTTTCTAAAACAACTCAAGAAAATTCTAGAATCATAGAAAAATTTGCAAATAAATTTTGCATGATACACACTAATTTCTAATATGCAATGGTTCATTTTTACAAATTAAACCCATTCAAATTGTAATTTACATTATTTTAGTGTAAAAAATAAAGCTTATGTTAATATTTAAAATAATTAATTTAGGAAAAATATTTAATTAAACTAAAAATTTATAAGTGACTAAATAAACACCATTTACTAGTAATAACATAATTAAAATAGGTATTTTTAAATTTATAGTGAAAAATAATTACGGTTTAGTTTTATGAAAACTACGTTTTGCTTTACCGAAAATCAAAATATTCACTTAAAGAATTTTATTTATTTATTTATTTTTAAACGTTACAGAAACGATGCGGGTTATATCTCATGAAGATCGCTGCCCCGTCCTGCCTAAACACCAAGAAGCCCGGTCTGATGGAATATAAGTGAAGGGTCTCCCGGGCCGTTAAAACTGAAGCTCCATCCTTGAAAGTGTCTTGCAATGGCCGCACGGCAGTGGTGGACGTTTTTCCAATAGTCAACACCTTGTCAATTAAAGACACACCGGCTCCAACGGTGTGGGAGCGAAGGAGTAAACCCCTGGCATTTCGTGGCGATGGATTTACAATTGATGCGCCGATCAACTGTAGAATGCGAGGAAAACTGCACCTTTCGTAGAATGAGGGCCTTTTATGCATGCCGAAAACACCCGCCGTATGTAGCTCGAGCTACGACATAAAGTAGTGTATCGGGAAGACCACGTGCAGCACCCCAGGCTCGTTAGCATCCGCTGCTCGGCTGAGGCCATGATATAAGTGCGCCAAGCCGGCGATCCCAACGGCCACCTTTACCCCGATAGTCATTCGGTGGGCTGGGTAAAAAACAGAGGGCCGCATGCGGTGAGAGTGCATTGGGAGCGCAAACCAACTCAGCCAAAGCCTAAGAAATCCCAAAAAGAAGGACTCCTCGTCCATCTCGGGGGCTACGACTTCTGCAAAAGACATGGTTGGGGAGTTAGGAAGAAAAAAGTCCTTTTGGTCTGTTTCCTTCGCCGGCAGGTTATCCAAACCTAAACCGAAAGGGTCCTCAAGGGTGGCAAACTTGGCAGCTTCTGCTGAGAGGACTTTGGGTGAAGGAACCGAGCAATGAAATCCTAAAAATTAACTCCGCGGCTCCCACGCTCAATGAAAAGGGCCTCGTAGATGTTCAACACCTTGATCAGACTTGGAAGTTGGTGTTGAACAGCATTCTCCGGCGTGAGCCCCCTTATCACCGGCTTAGCACCAAAGACGTACTCATCCGTCGGGAGCAACTCCTCATAATGTTCCCCCATGACCGGTAGACCGGATACCTCCGTAAACTGTTCCAAAGAGATTGACACTTCCCGATCCATGGCGAGGAAAGTGTGGGTAGGAATGTTCCACTGCTCCAGGAAGGCCTTGAACCACCAAGTGGGAAGCGTGGGATACTGGAAAAGGGAGACGTAGACTGCGATATACAATCCTAATCTTATCAACTGCAACTTCTTCGTCGACAGGATATACCGGGCCCACGGCAGATAGCCGATTGGGTGGCGGGGGATCAAACCGATATTATATGATTGCCCCCAAGGTCGCGCCTCGCCTTGACAGATGCGGCGTCCCAGGATATCCAAAACCATGGGACGCTGAACCGGAATCGCATCTATGGCAGGATGTAGAAAGCCCTTCGATGTCCAATCAACCATCTCCACGGCGTACTACACCGGGGGTGGGCTGGCGTAATGAATCGCCGTTATGGGTTCTGACGGCACCGCGCATGTGAAGCTCCGTCGGCCCATGATGATCTGATTGTACCACGACCCCCAAAGGTGGAGACTCTTGTATTCTGGGTCGTACTCCTTAATCATGGCCAGGACTTCACGGTCCAAAGGCGCCTCGGAAAATCCCTCCTCCGAGCAGACGAACGGGAATGAAGTGTCTAGAGACATGATCACTGCAAAAGAACAATTAAGTGGTTAGTGTTGTAATTCCAACGCTTGGCATTTAAAAAAAGAAAATGCATCAATTAAATTAAAATTAATTAATTACACCACACAGCAGTGCAGTGGATAGGAGACCGAAGGGGGACCCACAAAATCTGGATGACAACACATCAGTTAATAAGACAACCTCATCATTGGATGAGATTGTCAGTTGGTCCCCAGGAAAACATTCCCATTAATAAAAAAAGGGAAGAATCCCTAGAGACAAGGAGAAAATCTCCTCTTTCAGAGCAAAGCTCTGTCACAGAGTGACACTTGTCAAACTCTGGTCTCAGGGAAATAAGGTTCCTTAAAAAGAGCATAGCTCTATGGTAATAATGGAAAGGTCCATCAGAAAATGTTACACTTAAAAGAATTAGAATTTTTGGAATCTTGAAAAATCCATGAAAAAACTTATGAAATTTTTTCATTTTTCAGATCTAAAAGATCTACTGATGATTCAAAGAGCAAAGCTCTGTTCATGGGTTAGAACCCATGAATAAGATCTTTGCAGATCTATAAGTTCTTAAGAGCAAAGCTCTGTTTATGAAACCCCAATGGGGATCTCTTTAGATCAAAAGATCTGTGAGAGCAAAGCTCTTTGGTTGAGATTAAGTTCAATTAATTTTACCTAAAGTTTTTGACTCTAGAAATGAGCAAAGCTCTGAAAGTTCTTGAATGAGAGCAAAGCTCTAGGAAATAAAAATCTTGAAATGATAAGATTTTTTCTAAGGGCCAGAGCCCCTATTTATAAGGCGCTTGCGCCCCTTGAGCTCACCCCTTGATCCAATGATCAGGAGTTTGCCACCGCTGCACTCACGTGTGCGCCACGTGAGCGCAATGGTGGGGGGGCATTTGTTTCGCCCTATCAGAGTAAAGCTCTATTGAAATTCAAAATTCAAAATTTTGAAGCAACTCTTCAAATCCCGGGCGCAACGCACCACATGTCAGGAGCTGATACGTCAGCGCAACGCCCAAGAAGGCGCGCCCAATCAGAGCAAAGCTCTATTTTAAGCAAAATTAAAGGAAGCAAAGCTTCAGCTGCGCTTCGCGCTGCGCGACACGTGTCAGCGCAGGTGCGCTGCGCTGTGCGACACGTGTCAGCGCAGATGCGCTAGCGCAGCTGCGGTGCGCTGTGCGCTGCGCGACACGTGTCAAGCGCTGGGGAGTTGCGCAAAACAGAATTAAGATTTTAAAGAAATCTTTCTGTTCTTGTTAAAACAAGAAAATTTTCTTCTGTAAAACAGAAGCCCTTGGATCAAAGATCCAACGGTGGGGAAAATTCCCCAAATCACTCAGAGAGAGATCTCTTTAACAAATTTAACTAATTTATGAGCACTATAAAAAGGACCCCAGACTTCAATTCAGGGGCATCAACATCTTTCTAAAAAAAAAAGAGAAGAGAAGAGAACTCTTGAGAACTCCTCAAAAACAACAGAAGGTAAAAACCTTTGAAAGAAGAGAAAATTCTCTTATGAACAGATCAGTGATCTAAAAACAAGATCATTAATCTTTAAACATAACTAAATAAAATGGGTAAATAAAATAAAAATAGTGCTTTGCACTTTTTCATGAACCTTTGGTTCTTTAAGATAAGAAAAAACTTATCTTTTCCTTTGATCTAAATTAGATCAAGAAATCTAAACAATGCTTTGCACTTCTGTTCTTGAATCTAAAAGATTCTCAAATTAATAGTGCTTTGCACTTATAAATCTGCACTGTTGCGCTCTTGGGCTGGCGCAAGTCACCAGAGAGCGCCACGTGTCAGTGCCTGAACTATTTGCGCTATGCGCTTTTGAATAGAGCTTCGCTCTCTGAAATTGGCGCAAGCCACCAGAGCGCGCCACGTGTCAGCAGCGCAAGCATAGCGCACTAGCGCAGCGCACTGCGCTGCATGACACGTTTCATCACCACGAGCGCTTGCGCTCTCTGATTGGAGCAAAGCGCCTAACAAATGCAAGGCATTTCTTAAAGGGCCAGGCCCAAATCAAAAAGACCAAGCAGGCCAAAATAAATTGCAAAGCAATAAAAGGGCAGAGCCCAAATAAAATTGATGCTCTGCATCATTTATAAAGGGCAGAGCCCAAAACAAATTGATGCTCTGCATCCTTTCTGGGCAAAGCCCAAATAAAAATAAAAATAAATGCAATACAAAAGCAAATAAAATGTTGAACATTTTCAACTGGACTTAGCCCAATTTTGGCCGTAAGTCCTTAAATTAAATTGATTGAGCAAGATTGCTCTCTTAAATCAATTTACCTCCGGTTCGAGGGTACATCTCCGAACTCCTCTGACACTCGTCGTTGTAATCCTTCAACGACGTCAGAGAGGTGACGGGTCCCGACGACCACACACGTATACGGATTGCGGGGTCCTTAAACTCGTAGACCGAAACGTCCTTAAACTAATATTGGACCGAAATGTCCTTAAACTAATGACGGACCACCACGTCCCTAAACTGGAACATGGACCACCACGTCCCTAAACTGGAACATGGACCACTACATCCCTAAACTGGAACAATAGAGCTTCCAAATGCTCTTCTGCCGAATCTAAACGATCCCGTTTAAGTCGATCTTAGCCCCAAAACACGGCTAACGTATCCTTAAACATTCAAGTGGACTATAAAATTCCAAATCAACTCTGGTTCGAGGGTACATCTCCGAGCCCCTCTGACATCTGTCGTTGTAATCTTTCAACGACGTCAGAGAGGTGACGAGTCCTGACGGCCATATATTAAATGAATCACTACGTTAAGTTGATTTTAGTCTCAAACAGGACTAACGTATCCTTAACGAACGTTTAAGTTGATCTTAGCCGCAACGTGGCTAATGCATCCTTAAACTAAAAACACCAAACCCAAATCTAAGTAAATACGGATTTGGACTAATCCACGTCCTACGGGTGACGGCATTACTCAGTCTCCGTATACAATCCACGGGCAACCAGAAACAAAACAAACACACACGACACGAAGTGAAATTCTGGAGAAGGAGAAAGTTGTTACCGCGACGCGGTAGCGTAATTAACTGCAGGGGCTTGCGCCTGCAGGGAAGAGCGTCCCCACAATCAAAAACCCCTCAAGCGAGGGGGAATCTGACGAAGTCTGCTACATCGGCCGCATCCGTCTAAACCTCCGATACACGGTGCCATAAATCAACTTGGCATCCTCGGAGAGGTGAATGGATAAAACCAAATAGCATCTGCCCCGAATCCCAGCGTCGGGACATCGCATTCTCGTGCGCCGCCTTTCGGGGGGGAACACTCATGTCAGATGGCAGTTCTCTGGTGACACTGGTACAGGTTAGTCTGTCGACCTGAGATCGTCATAGAGTCTTGTGTGATTCCCACTGTGCTTTGATTTCCACCTTACCATGATCATGAGAACGTGAAGTGGTTTTTGGGTACAGTTCCGAGTCATATGGAGGCAATGAGCGATAGGAGGGGATTTCGTCTCTCTCGGTATTGGGGGTTGATGTTGCGCTGTGCTCGATTGGCTATAATAGGAAGTCCCTGGCCGTGGTTGTTTCTGAGATTTACTGGTAAGTGTTATCAGTAGTTTCTTGACCCATTATGAGCCTCACATCGGTATGACTTATCAAGCTATTGGGATCTGACGCTTACCACCCCCAGGCGAAATATACGACATATCAGACGAAGAGACCGGACTGTATGGTAGTGTTACTGATTGGATTCACAAGAGTATGAGCAGGTTTGCTTCTTGATCTTCTGATCGCTCAATACCCAGGTGGCCGTTACGTTTAGCAGACCGCTTGCGGCTTGTGGGTGTTTGATATGATCATCACCTACTGCCGGCGTATAGACGAGTCTTTAGAGTCCTACACAGAGGTTTCCTGGTTCATATGAAACGAATTAGGAGCACAAATGTGATATGTGAGGGACTGAGATTAATACTGTATGTGATACTGTATTCTATTCTCGCGATTTGTGTTATCGATCGGTTATATGTGATATAGCCGGGTTATCGAATCAAGTGTTGATTCGATAAGTTGATACACATGATATTAGTCGGTTATATATGATATAGCCGGATTATTAAATCAAGTGTTGATTTAATAATTTAATGTATAATTATATATTTGATATATTAACATACATTAACTAATATTTGCTCACTTATGATTTCTTTTTCTCACTTGTGTGCATTAGTGTATATGTGATATATATTGATGTACAATATTGTGTGTCATGCTAGATGATACATGTAACATGGGTGTATGAGACTTACACATTCTTATGATAATAATTGGGTGTTTATTTATTTAATTAATTCAAAATTAATGGTAATTGGTCACATGGTTGAAGCTTGTGGAACCATTGACCAAGTCTACTAATTTTGTTTTACTTGTAGGTATTTGTTAACCTAACCATTATCCTAAGCCATGGTTAAGTCTCTACATGAGTTAGTGTCTGAAATAAACTCACCCATGGTTGATATTCTCACCTCTTGAGTTCATTCTCATATCTTCATTCTTCATCTTCTTCTTCATTGAGAAAGCTTGCTAGCTTTTCTCAAGGTGAGAAAATATTGTGAGAAAAACAAATCTAAAGTGAGCCCATTTCCTACTTCATCGTCCTCTACTATTAGCCATCTAGTTTTGGGTGTTTGCTTCACTAATCTACCATTAGTGAAGAGGTAGCATGAGCTTGAGTCTTCTCGACGTAGATCATCTTCAGTATCGAAAACTTCAAGCAAGCTTGTTCATTTCTTCAAGTGAACCTTTTCTAGAGTTTGGATGTTCATTATTTACAGCGAAGGGACTACTACACGGAGCACTAGAAGTGAAGGACCGGTCTACAAAGATTGTATTCCTCATTCACTTAGATGTAAAGTTGTTTACATGTTGTTTCGTCGGATTTTCTAGTTAAGATTCTAGGGTTATGATTAGCTAAGACGGCAATTGTTTGAAAACGGCATGGACGATACCTCCCGGAACCTTGCTTCTGACCTAGGAAACCCAACAGTGGTATTAGAGCCATACTAGAAAATTAGACGATGTTTGTTAGATTACGAAACCAAAACTACTCCGAAACTTGAAACACTTGAACTTAGTTTCTGTCGAATTTTTTAAAGTGTCAAAAAATTTTTAAGCAATTGCAGAACGTTGTATGAGATGCAACATGAACGCAATACACAATTTAGCCCTCCTCGTCGGAATTTGGCCGGCCACATGCATGATAAAACCGGCCTGCTTGGCCCAATAGAGGAATTTTGGGTTGAATTTTTTAGTGTGTTCCAGTATCTGGGCTTTGGTGTTTCAGGTGGTGCTTGTTTTTGCTATGTTTGCATGTGATGTGATCTTACAGTATAGGAAATTCGGAGTGTTTCATATTCGTAATTTTAATATTGTTTCGGGTATTCACATGTTGTCTAGGCGAAGTTAAAAAGTTCGAACGAATATCATAAACCCATTTTTCCAAGTTTAAGATATTCGGAAAAACATGTAAGTAATTCTGTGGACCCTCTAGAAGAATGAAACCCTAACTCGACATAATGACTATGGAACCGTTTTCGAACCTTAGGGTTTGCGGCAGTTCCGTGGTGCCATTAATGAGGCTTGGGTCTGCCCTTCTATGGTTGGTCCATAGGTACTAGGGCATGTTCTGGATATTTTTAAATTGTGCTCAAGTGTTGAGCTCTCGGGGAATTGTGGGACTTTGATGAATCGATCGAAAAGTTTAATGTCGTCCGGATATCATGTGATGTGATGCAATACTTAGAATCCACAAGAAAACTAATTTGAATTTTATAAATCTAGCAATTTAGTCTCATTTGATTGGTTGCCACGGGATTTTGATGTGATCAAAAGTCCGTCGCAATCACGTAGCGTACGCGGATACTTACCGGGTAACCTTATTAGATAGCCACGCCCCATAGCCCCGACCAAGTGACTGTAAGAGAACCCGTTGCCAAAAGCATCCGTCTGGAGGCTCGCGGCCGCGGTGTTCCGCCTAAGTGCACTTTGTCGACGGTATCGGGGTGCGGCCGTCTACTAAAGTTTCCGACGAGCATTCGATCAGGATGTCAGGAATATTGTTGAATTGCTCGACTAGATATTGAAAAGTATTTTCGATATCGAGACTAAAATGTGGGGTTTATAATTGTTAGGCATGTGATGTCTAAGGAATTCATTTGGTTAGGCATGAAATCCAAAGTATGTGATATTTTGGGTTTATGATGTCTAAGGTGGTTGCAGATTTCAATTGTTGTAGTTTTTCACTTTCTTTTCTGCGACCGTAAGTGTAATATGTGGTGCATCGCCGGTTTTGTTTCTATACGTCAACGACAATTGGGATATGCATATTTACTTACATTGATGACATGTGATGTTATGTGTTGCTGGGATATGTTATATTGGATCATCGTGTTTGAATAGCCAGAGATTTTTATGTAAGATGAGAGTTTTGCATTTTCATTCATGTAAAAACTTGTATGTAATATTCTTTTATTGGGACACTTCCGGGTTGAGGAAGATGTCACCGTTGATGTATATTATTTACTTTTCCGCATTAGGATAGACCCAAGGAGGGGAGCACAAGTAACCGGGTTCTAGAGACCGGTGGGAGACCATCTCGAAGAGTCGAGTCTGGGTCTCCTAACTCTAGAATTGGTAGGGTTGTTTGCCGCTCTCATAGGGGTCTAGGGATGTGGGATTGGCTATTCATCATGACCGTGGAATCCGTGTTTTATACAGGCTTAATTTAAAACCCGAAAATCCTAGTATATCCAATATTTCATATGTTGATTTCTGCTGCAATATTCTGTGATATGATCACTTTATATGATGTGATAGATACTGTATATAGTATATGTGATATATTAAATAGACGTTGCTTATGTTTTTCACCCGCGCTAGCCCTGCCCCGCTTTGCCGTTAGTTACCTAACCTAACGGTGCATGATGGGACTTCGAGGCGAATACGGATGGCATAAGCGTACGTTGTATTTATCTGTGATGATTAGGTAACATAAATGATGGGACATTAATTAATGAGATTAATGAAAGAAAATAAACCTAATGATATTGTGGAATCAAATTTTCAAAAACAGGTAGCTCTAGTTCTTCCTTTGCATAGCGGTATTCCTTGTAGAATATCCAGCACCTTATTCGATAAGGAAAGAGCCGAGATTCCTTCACCGGGAGTGACCTCTTTAGCGAAACTAGCAGATGCTACAACCCACTCAGTTTGTCTTTTGATTGTTTTTGCTTTGCATAGTGGTATTTGTGAAATATCCTGCACCTTATTCGATAAGGAAAGAGCCGAGATCCCTTCACCGGGAGTGACCTCTTTAGCAAAAATAGTAAAAGCCTCAAAAACACTCCTTTTCAAAATCACTCGATTCTACAACGATATCAAGTTCATTACGTAAAAGGTTTTCTTAAAAACCTGTCGTAACCCTCCGCCATTTTAGGAAGTAAGGTACTTAGAATTCGTGCTACGTTTGTTGACCATAGTTAAGGCGTAGTGTGCGGTAGCTAAGTGATGTCTTCCTACACAGCATATGATGCGATTAATTAGGACAGTCATATGACTTTGTTGACCATAGTTAAGGGTCATGTGGATGGGCCTAATTAATCAGGAAATGACGGGTAGAACTTGACTACTGCTAATGATTTGTTAACCATAGTTAAGGTCATAAGTCACTAGGGGTAAAATATTATCGGGAATTTCAAGTGTTGAAATTTGCAATGAGATTGCATACCTTATATGAGATAGTTGGATCCCGATACCCACTGCGAGTAAGAGTTACTCCTGGGAGAGTTTTACACATTATAATTAGCCAATCAAGTAGGTGTCTAGAAAGGTGTTAACGAGGTTAAGCCCTTGGGAAAACGAGGTTTATTTTAATTAAGTCCGTGCAAAAGCACGGGGAACCTCCCTCAAAGTACCGACACTGGCCTGGCCGAAATATTGGCGAACTTGTAGGGTGTAATTAATCCTGGCTAGTCTTTCCTTTTAGGGTTTGAAGGAAGATTTGATAAAAACAGTGGGAGCCATCCTGATTAGATAAAATAATAACCAATCTAATCTTGTAAGAGCGTACGCATAGTGTTTTCTTGTCTCTCTCTCCTGGTAGCGACCATGTCACGCCTTAATCAAGATAATTATATGGATGTATTGACCGGACTCGCTTGTTATACTGAGCTGGGGAACGTTGGTCCCGCTCTACCTTATAATTGTTATAAGACCGAGCAGGAAATAGGGGATTATAAGGATTCCCGTGCCGCCCAAACGAAGAAAGTGCATGATGATGCATCTTCTTCGGGTGTGTTCGTTACAGAGAACTATTTCTTAGTATCCTCTACGTCCTAGGTATGAGATATCGGATCAGGATCCCACATATGTAATCTGTTACATGGGCTACAAATAGGTAGACAACTGGGAATGGGTGATAAGTTTCAAGAGTTGGAAATGGTGCAATTGTTGCAGCTAAAGTCGTTGGCGGTTATCACCCTGTATTACCAAATACATTGATTCTGAACGAATGTTGTTAGATACCGAACCTGATATACAGCATCATATCAGTCTCTTTATTTAGTAAAGAAGGATATAATTTTGTATTGATGGATAATGTTTTAAACATTTCCTATATCAAGAGTTGATCGGATCAGGCACGTTATCTAATGAAATATACGTTCTAAATCAAACTACAGTTCTTAACATACAAAACACACACCAGAGGAAGAGTTCGGAAATGAACAAATCCTTCTTGAGGTAATGTAGACTAGGTTATATGAATATGACCCGACTAGCTAAGTTACATTAAGATGCATATTTAAATCAGATTGAATTTACATCTTGTGAAACTTGCCAGTCATGTCACAAAGATAAAATGACCATATCTCCGTTTACTGGAAACAGAGAAAGAGTTAGTGAACTCTTAGGATTAATACATGATGTTGAATGTAGGTCTTCTGTTTACACATACCAGGACCGGTTCTTTGTACTTCATTACATTCACTGATGATCTCTCAAGATTCGGACATATGTTTCTGTTGGAACACAAGTCTGAAGCTTTTGAAAAATTCAAAGAATATAAGTCTGAAGTAGAGAACCAAAACGGGTATGAGTATTATGTCCTTTGATGTGATCAGGGAGGAGAATACTTGAGCACGGAGTTCCTGGACAATTCAAAAGGAGAATGAGATTCTCTTTCGGCATTACTCCTCCGCATACACCATAGCATAACGGTGTATCGGGACGGAGCAATCGCACCCTATTAGATATGGTGCGCTCTATGATGAGTACTACTGAGTTGCCTATTTCCATTTTGGGAATTATGCACTTGAGAAGTTGCATATCTATTTAATAGGGTTCCAACCAAATCAGGTGCCTACCACTCTATATGAGATATGGTATGGGAAGAGCCCATGTCTTAAGTAAGTTAAGATTTGGGGTTGTCCGGTCTATGTCTAAAAGCAAAATCCGGACAAGCTCGAGACAAGATCAATTCTGTGGAAGTTTGTTGGATATCCCAAGCATTCGGAAGGGAATATCTTCTACCACACCGAGGAACAAAATGTGTTTTATTTCTCGGCATGCCACCTGTTTAGAAAAGGAATTTTTTATGGAAGAAATCAGTGGTCATGAGATAGAACTGGAATAAGTTCCAGCGATAGAAACTATAGCTGATGATTTGGTAGAACCAAAGGATTCAATAGCTCCCGACGAACCTCAGCCTCTCCACCGATCTGGTAGGGTTCCTCATCCGCCTGAGAGATACTTCGGTTTTCTCAATGACAGTGGGAAAGAGGATTGTATCATAAGATGATGACCCAACTAAGTTTCGAGCAGATCATCAAGAGTGGGGACTCTGTAAGAATGGTTGGATGCTAAGCGATCTGAGATGGAATCTATATACACCAACAAAGTATGGACTTTGGTTGCTATATCTGAAAGGTTAAACCCCCATCAGGAGCAAATATATCTTGAGAAGATTACTTGGTGTAGATGGAAAAATTGAGACTTTCAAAGCTATACTTGTTGTTAAAGGTTTTCATCATCGACCAGGTGTGGATTATGATGAAACCTTTTTCTCCAGTGGCTATGCTTAAGTCCATCCGGATCCTACTTGCCATTGCTACATACCATGACTACGATATCTGGCGGTTGGGTGTCATGACTACTTTTCTAAATAGTGATTTAGAAGAGAGCGTCTATAAGTACACATCCATAGGGCTTCATAGACAGTGGGAGCAGCGAAAACATATACAAGTTGCTTTACGGGTTAAAGCAGGCATCGCGGAGTTGGAACATCAATTTTTATGTGGTAGTCAAAGCGTTTGACTTCATCAAAATGGTAGATGAATCTTGTATATACAAAAAGGTAGTAGAGTGGTCTTTCTCGTATTGTACGTAGATGACATACTTTTTATAGGGAAGGTGTTTCCTATACTACACTCAGTCAATCTCCTCTTATCACAAGGATTCTCCATAAAGGATCAAGGTGATGCATCCTAAATCCTGGGTTTTGGATCTATGAGATAGCTCTAAGTAGATGTTAGGATTCTCACTTGGTGTAGTGAGATGGTATCAATCGATCCTGGGGAGAATCACTGGATAGCTTCCAGGGTGGTAAGGTCGACTAAATGTCAGTCACAGGAAATGTGTTTACCCTCAGTGAAAGGACAGTATGTTGGAAGAGTTCCAAACTAGATACCGTGGAAAACTAGATGATAAAGGCTGGATACATCGCTACCAAAGATGCTACCAAAGAGGCAGTCTAGGTGTATATTAGTTAATGAGATGAACTTCGTTCCTACCATTGTGTGACAATGGAGTTGTGGCTTATGCCTAGGAACCCCCGTCCCATCAGTGACCCAAACATATTCTAAGGCAGTATCATCTGATCATGGAGATGGTTGATCTCGAGGGAGATCGAGATTAAGAGAGTAGACTCAGAAAAAAACACGGTGGATCCACTCACAAAGGCCTTTTCCCAAGAGAGACTTTTATAGGATGGTTAAGTATCAGATACTACAACCACTGCTGATTGTTGGGTATTGGATACTACAATATATGGCCCTAGTGCAAGTGAGAGATTGTTAGTTATATGTATGCTCTAGAGGCCATTATTATACATATGATGTATATTATAGTGGATGCTTGGACATACATAGGAAGGACTTTCTTGCTCGACATGATAGTATGCTATCTAGTTACTCTTTATCTTAATATGTACACTGATTGTCTCTCTGTTACATGTTGATAAAGCCCTTAGGATGTTTACTTGACTACCTGGATCATGATGCGGATCATAATAGTGGGACAAAAGTAGTCCGTGAGTACATTCTTTAATATCCCTAGTCGTGGGTGTATCGAGATGGGGCATCGATATACCAGAGTAGACTAGCGTATAGCTTCTCGACCCATACAGATGGGCGATGGATGATCTGATATCAAAGATGGTATACGGGTGCTCAGTGGAGACTGGGTACACTGGACGGACTCGCCGAGAACTCCTAGATGGTATTATACCTCACGTCAGATGGTAGTTCTCTGGTGACACTGGTACAGGTTAGTCTGTCAATCCGAGATCGTCATAGAGTCTTGTGTGATTTCCACTGTGCTTTGATTTCCACCTTACCACGTTCAAGAGAATGTACAAAATGGTGGTTTTTGGGTACAGTCCCGAGTCACATGGAGGCAATGAGCGATAAGAGGGGATTTCGTCTCTCCCGGTATTGGGGGTTGATGTTGCGTCGTGCTCGATTGGTTATAACAGGAAGTCCCTGACCAGGGCTGTTTTTTAGATTTACTGGTAAGTGTTATCAGTCGTTTCTCGACCCGTTATGAGCCTCACATCGGCATGACTTATCAAGCTATTTGGGTCTGACGTTTACCACCCCCAGGCGAGATATGTGATTGAAAGAATTTTAAAGTTAACCGCAATCAAGACGGTGTCTCTTTGCAGCTAGCCGCGATGAGCATGGGTCGATCCACAGGGAGACGGAGCGTTTTAAGTTCTTGTTCTCACGAGTTAATGCGCGTGGGCGGAAAGTTCGTATCTACCCTATGTGTATATATGCAAAATAAACAATTGTTAGGATTAGACAGGATATTGTAAGCTAAAGAATTTCGTATTCAAGTCCTTTGAGCCGAACTTAGAAAATGAAGCTAGAGCAATCGGCAACAACGTGGATTAGGGTGCTTAAGCACGGTATTCGTGGAATCCGGTTTATTGACCCCTGTCCGTCCGTTCTTGTCTCTTACTTTCGCCTCCGGCCAATCCGAACGCAACCGGTCGCGGTTAGGGATCACCGTTACCTTGGTAGGGTAGGGTGCCTAACGGAGCGCTTGCGTAAGGTTTGGGCGGAGTTTCAAATGAAAAATACGGGAAAAGGATATGAGGAACGAAACTATAACTTACAATATCTTTTCTTTTCCTAACAACAATATTCACACCACCATTCACAAAACAACAAAGAGAGCAAAAGAAAAGAAAAGAGCATTATAAGTAAGTGCAAGGAATTTAAAGAGCAAGTAAGTAAAGCATGTATTAAAGTGCAAGAAAGTATATGAGAAAGAAATAAAAAGGGCAAGAAAGAATGATTAAGAACCATGGAACAAGTTACACACCATGGGTTTAATAACCCAAAATTAAACTTGCAAGATCAATTAATAGGTTGCAAGATCAAGAGAGAGCTAAAAACCCAAGGCAAAATGAAGTACAAAAGAGACTTTATTCATCTTTAAGAATGATACAACCCTTGAGATCAAATACCAACCCTTAAACCTTCAAGCTCAATGAAGAGCTTGAAAGATCAAGAGAAGGCAAGGATCTCAAGGGGAAGCTAAGCTATTTACAAGAGAAAGAGAAAACAAAATGATGTGTTGCAAAAAGAATGACAAAATTGGATCCTTTCTCCTTTGCCCCATGGTCTGCTTTTATAGGCAAGAAAAGGGATTAAGCAAACAATAAAATAAAGACCAAATGGCAGCATTGGAGACACTATGAGAAGATAGGGCCCACAGGAGGAGGTGGGGCCGGCCAGGCCGAATTTAGTAAGGGGTGCTCGGCCAAAATCCGAGGGGTGGGTCCCGTATTGCAGTGGTGGTCTTGTGTTGTCCCTAGAATGCCTCTGGTATTGTTTGCTTGGTCAGAAACATCTTTGGATGCACTCAGGTCTTGGAGGGAACTTGGTAGATACAAATCACATCACTACTTTATAGCATTTAATGCATGTCATACCCATATCACATCATGCCCACTTGTGCCTAGCCATCATGCCATGGTTGCCCCCTAGGTCCATGGTCCATGTTCCAAGAGTTGTGTGCACACACATGTAATGTGTTGGACCAAAATGTTGTGCACACACTTGTTTGCAAAATAACTCTTGGGATATCGGTCGGTTTGCAGTTCTGGTTGCAGTGTCAGCTCACAAATGATATATCCATGATATTAAGTGTATTTCCAGTATTTTGTCACGGATACCTGGAATTTGTATTACTGAGCAAACACCGGTTAATAGTACCGATATATACAAAAAATAGACAATGAATGGGTGGTATTAAAATGCAATATTCTGGTCTGAATAATATGCGACATATCAAACCAAGAGACCGGACTGTATGGTAATGTTACTGATTGGATTCGCAGGAGTATGAGCAGGCTTGCTTGTTGATCTTCTGATCGCTCAATACCCGGATGGCCGTTACGTTTAGCAGACCGCTTGCAGCTTGTGGGCGTTTGATATGATCATCATCTACTGCCGGAGTATTGATGAGTCTTTAGAGTCCTACACAGTGGTTTCCTGGTTCATTCGAAACGAAGTAGGAGCACATATGTGATATGTGCGGGACCGAGATTAATACTGTATGTGATACTGTATTCTATTCTCGCGATTTGTGTTATCGATCAGTTATATGTGATATAGTCGGGTTATCGAATCAAGTGTTGATTCGATAAGTTGATACACATGATATTAGGCGGTTATATGTGATATAGCCGGATTATTAAATCAAGTGTTGATTTAATAATTTAATGTATAATTATATATTTGATATATTAACATACATTAACTAATATTTGCTCACTTATGATTTCTTTTTCTTACTTGTGTGCATTAGTGTATATGTGATATATATTGATGTACAATATTGTGTGCCATGCCAGATGATACATGTAACATGGGTGTATGAGACTCACACATGCTTATGATAATAATTGGGTGTTTATTTATTTAAGTAATTCAAAATTAATGGTAATTAGTCACATGGTTGAAGCTTGTAGAAACTTGTGGAACTATTGACCAAGTCTACTAATTTTGTTTTACTTGTAGATATTTATTAACCTAACCATTATCCTAAGACATGGTTAAGTCTCTACATGAGTTAGTGTATGACATAAACTCACTCATGGTTGCTATTCTCACCTCATGAGTTCATTCTCTCATTTCCATTCTTCACCTTCTTCTTCATTGAGAAAGCTTGCTAGCTTTTTTCAAGGTGAGAAAATATTGTGGGAAAAACAAATCTAAAGTGAGCCCATTTCCTACTTTATCATCCTCTACTATTAGCCATTTAGTTTAGGGTGTTTGCTTCACTAATATACCATTAGTGAAGAGGTAGCATGAGCTTGAGTCTCCTCGACGTAGATCATCTTTGGCCTCGAAGACGAGCAAGCTTGTTCATTTCTTCAAGTGAACCCTTTCTAGAGTTCGGATGTTCATTACTTGCAGTGACGAGACTGCTACACGGAGCACTAGAAGTGAAGGACCGGTCTACAAAGGTTGTTTTCCTCATTAACTTAGATGTAAAGTTGTTTACATGTTGTTTCGTCAGATTTTCTAGTTAAGATTCTAGGGTTAGGGTTAGCTAGGACGGCAATTTTTTGAAAACGGCATGGACGATGCTTCCCGAAACCTTGCTGCCGACCTAGGCAACCCAACACTCTCATCCGCCTGAGAGATACTACGGTTTTCTCATAGACGGGGATCGAAAGGATTGCATCTTAGAAGAAGAAGATCCTATTAGTTTCAGGCAGGCCATTATCAGTAGGGACTCTGATAAGTGGCTGGATGCTATGCAATCCGAAATGGAGTCCATGTACGCCAATAAAGTGTGGACCTTAGAAATTGCTCCAACTGGGGTAAAACCTGTTGGATGCAAATGGATCTACAAAAGGAAATTTGGTGTAGATGGGCAGATGGAAACCGACAAGGCTAGACTTGTTGCAAAAGGTTTTCGTGAAAGACCAGGATTGGACTATGACGAAACTTTTTCTCCAGTGGCTATGCTCAAATCCATTTGGATCCTACTTGCCATTGCTACCTTCCATCACTATGAAATCTGGCAGATGGACATAAAAACGGCTTTTCTAAACGGACGTTTGCAAGAGTGCATTTATATGGATGAGCCAGAAGGTTTTGTAGAGCGTGGGAGCAGCGGGAAGGTGTGCAAGTTGCTCAAATCCATTTATGGATTGAAGCAAGTATCGCGGAGTTGGAACATCTGTTTTGATGAAATAGTAAAAGGACTTTGACTTCATCAAGCACGAAGATGAGCCATGTATTTATAAGAAGATTGTAGAACGAACTGTCTTATTCCTAGTCTTGTACGTGGACGACATTCTCTTGATAGGAAATGATATTCCTATACTACAATCTGTCAAGCTGTTCTTATCACAAAGGTTCTCCATGAAGGACCTGGGTGATGCCTCAGACATTCTGGGGATCAAGATCTATACAGATAGATCCAAGAGATTATTGGGACTTTCACAGTCTAGGTACATAGAGACCATACTAAAAAGATTTAGTATGGAAGATTCCAAATATGCTAACATACCCGCATTGCACGGAATCACTCTCTCCAAAGAGATGTCTCTTAAGACTGATGAAGAGAGGGTTTGCATGAGCACTATACCCTACGCTTCGGCGGTAGGATCTATAATATATGTGATGCTATGTAAAAGACCAGATGTAGCTTACGCACTTAGCGTGGTGAGCCGGTATCAGTCAAACCCAGGTGAGAACCACTGGACAGCAGTGAAGAACTGGACAGCAGTGAAGAACATTCTCAAGTACCTGAGAAGGACTAAGGAGATGTTCTCGGTTTTCGGAAATGGAGACCTGAAGGTCGAGTCCTTTACCGATTCAAGCTTCAAGAGCTACAAGGATGACAACAAGTCTGTCTCGAGTTTTGTGTTTACCCTCAACGGAGGGGCGATGTGTTGGAGGAGCTCCAAACAGGACACCGTCGCAGACTCAACAATGGAGGCTGAATACATTGCTGCAAACGATACCGCAAAAGAAGCAGTCTTGATGAAAAATTCATTACTGAACTTCAGATAGTTCCGTCCATTGTTGATCCAATACCTCTGTATTGTGATAACAATGGGGCTATAGCTTTAGTGAAGGACCACGGCCCCATCAGAAATCTAGACACATCTTAAGTCGGTATCACCTGATCAGGGAGATCATAGATCGCCAGGAGATCGAGGTACGGAGAGTGGATACAAAAGAAAATACGGCGGATTCATTTACGAAGGCCCTCCCTCAAGCGCAGTTCGAGCGACTTTTTAAGTTGTTGGGTATGCAGTACGCCAACAGCTGGCTTTAGAGCAGACGTTGGGTATTCGGTACACCAAAAACTAGCCTTTAGTGCAAGCGGGATATTGTTGGATATGTATGCCCTAGAATCCATTATTGTATATGTAAACATATGGATGCTGGGGATATGTATGTACAGGACATTCTTGCTCAGTTATATAGTATATTATTTCAGTTGTCTTTATCAGGATATATGTATTTGTTTTTATTGATGCTTTATCCAGCTTGCACATATTGATAAAGACTTGATGCAGTAGTATAATATTATGGTTTGACTTTATCTTAACATGGCATATGTTATACTTGTTATTACATATTGCGGTCACATGTTGATAAACCCTGTAGGATCTTGCTTGATTACCTGCGTTGTGATGGCGATCATACTTGTGGGTGCAGGGTAGTTCATAAGCACATCCTTAAATGGTCCCTAGTCGCGTGAGTATCGAGACTGGGTATTTATACTCCAGAGTAGACTAGTGTCTACGTTTCTAGCCCCGACGAGGGGCAATGGTTGGTCCCACAGCCATTGGTCTGATGCACCTAAAATCGTATACAGGTGCTCACTGGGTGTAAGTACACTGGACGGACTCGCCGAGAACTTCTAGATGGTCCTATACCTATCGTCAGATGGAAGTTCTCAGGTGACATGTCTACATATTAGTCTTCGGACATGAGATTATCATTTGTCTCATGTGAGTTCCTACTATGCTTGATCACTACCCTACCACGGCTTTACTGAGTCGTGCAAACATGTTTTGGTTGGGTACAGTCCCGAGCTACGTGGAGGCAGTGAGCGATTGTTGTGGATTTGTCTCTACCGATATTGGGAGTTGATATCACAATATGTTAGGTTGGTCAGGACCATAAGACCTTGTCCAAGGCAGTTAGGATTTACTGATAGGATAATCAATAGTTTCCCGGATTGGTCCTGAACCACATCAGCATAAATTATCGGGTTATTAGGGTCTAACGTTTATCACCCCCTAGACTCGGTATACGATACTCTTAGATGAAGAGACCGAACTAGAAAGAGATTGTCATGGATAGGCTCAATAGGAGTTCGGACGAGTTTGCTCGCCGGCCTTCTTTTCGACGGGTACCTGGGTAGCCGTTACGTACAGTTAGTGCCGCCGACATGCTTGTTGTTAAACCCACTGCCAGCGTACTGTCTAGTCTTTAGAGTCCCACATAGAGGGTTTCGCTGCTTCGGGCGAAACGATGTTGAGGCCTTATGGTTTTACGGCAGGGTTCGATCACATACATGTACTTGTGCACGTATGATGTTCAGGAGGATAAATACTTGCGATCATTGGTTTAAGCCGGATCCTAGTATTATTTTCTTGGATTTATTTTGTTTCTTTGTATTCATATTTTTTGGAATATGGATACGGGTATGTATATACGGCGAGGGGCATTCTTGCAATTGTGCAAGATGCTTCTAGAAGAAGACACCTCATTATTATGTTTAACCATTTATGTTAATGGTTAATAAGGTGGAGAAATGATGTCTTCATTTGTATTAAATGAAGCATGGCTACTTGGTGACTCATGGACATGACTCATTGTTTACTATTAGAGTATGCTTGATATTTTCTTTTGTTGTGAATTATTGATGCAAGGTGGCATCTAGATATTTTTGTGGTATCTAGATATTTTTAGTTTGCATTATTATTTCACAACACTTAGCCATTCTTCATTATTATTTTTATCTCACTCTACACTCCCATCTTCTCCTTACTTTCTTCTTCTAGCTCTAACCCTAAAAGTCTTATGAGTTGAGAAACATAGGGTTAGTGAGACATATTAATCCATCATCTCACTCTACTTCATCTAGGCTACTTAGATTACCATTCTAAGTACCCTAGTTATCTCGATTAGGAGGTAGGACCTCAAAGTAGGCACTCTCGGGTGGACCATCTTTGACACGAGGAGACCGAAGTTCAAGCGCGATACATACATCTCTTGAGGAGCCAAAGGAGAGGAGCAAGGACCTGAAGGACTTGTTTCTTTAGGTATAATTTCTATCATAGTAGATAGAGCTTCTTTTGTTGCTAATTAGGTTTATGGTTAGATCCGGTTTAGGGTTATTCTATCGCCAAGTTTAGATCGTTGTAAAAAAAATTATTCCGCAAACGGCCACGAATGATGGCCAAGGCGTTAGTGTAACCCAACAGCGTGTACATGGCTAAGTGTCCGTACTAATCATTGAGAGAGTATGTCGACTCGATATCTGTACCAGTCGTTGTGCATGTACGTAACTAGATGTCCGTGCTACTGCTTCGTGTGTATGTAGACTATTTGTCCATACTATTTAAACTGTGTTTGTGTAAGTAGACTAGATGTCTGTATTGAATATTATTGAGCGAGTTATATTGTTTCCGGACTAAAGGAATTAATGATTTTGATTCAATGAAGTATTTTGTTTGTCATCGTACGTGATGAGATTCCGTACTAGATGAGATGGTTATGGTTAGCTGAATGAGGCCTTTTATTATTGACTCGCCGAGTCTTACGATTTATCCCGATTGAGAGATTATGAAAGTACAAAGATTATAATCATTTCTAAATAACGATTTGTTTCATGTTTTAGAGCAATAATGCAAAGGATGTGCTGCTTGGATTTCCAAAGTATATCTATTTTTAAAACATGCAGCCTCCTTATTTCCAAACAACATTTCATTCTACTTTAAAGTATAATTGGATTATTCGGAAGTATTTATCCATTTACAATGCTTGTTCACGCTATGCTTGCTTTACTTGTTATCCGTTTGCACTATGACTATATTATTTGTGTACTGCGTTCATGTTATCTGCTCGCGCTATGATTATGTTATTTGTTTGTGCTATGTTTATATTATATGTTCTCACTATGATTATTTTCTATTGAAATGATAATGATACATCCACCATAAGTTTTCTATGCATTTATGGTTTGGTTTTATCCGATATCGAGGTAGGGGAGAAACCAATTACAGATACATCCGATATCGAGATAAGGGAGAAACCGATTATGGATGCATGGTGGACATATTTGGTATTATTCGATATCGAGGTAATGGGGAGAAACTGATTATGGATATATCGTGGACCTGGTAAGAGACCGAGGGAGGGAAGTCCGCAAAGAAAGGCGGGAGCCTAACAAAGTTACTCGAGACCGGTGATAGTTTGGAACACGACAGATATTCAGAGGATATCGACCGGAGTTATATGATGAGATTGAAAAGAAATGATAGTGATTGTACACCGCTATATATATATATATATATAAGTTATTCATGAATGGCTATCGTTATCATTTCATTGCGCTTAAATTCAAGTTTAAAATATACATATTACATTCGTGACTCGCATGCTTTTATATATTTTAGTGGTTTTGCTATGTCCGTATTGGGCAAGATGTAGATTTATTTTATGATGCTATGGTAACCACAAATATTAGTATACTACACATGCTAGAATAGCGGTATACGAGATGTACATGATGTGTTATTATTATTATTGTTCATTGCTTGAATTCTAGTTTCGATGCATACTTAATTACCTTCTGCAATGTATATATTTACCCATGCCTTAGTTGTTTCACCGCTTATGCATGTGATTTCAATCTTGCTATGCGAATTTGACTCATGAGTTGGCAACTTACCCCCGTTATGCCATACCTTTCTGCAGGTTTGATCGCTTGGATCAATAGTGAAAGTGAAAGAGCTTATCTTGGGCGTGGTTGCATATTCACTTGGAGCTAGGTGGGTTAGAATTCATTTCGGTATTTGCTTTGTATCTATTTTTGTACCTAGAAGTACTCCATCAACCAAGTCGAGTGTATTTTCCCGAGACCTTAGACGTTGTATTGTTGTTGTAGTTGAACTCGTGGGGAGTTGGCTTGAATTTATTTATTTATAGTGTTTATTTCTTTTCGCTTGTTGTTCTTCGCCTTTAGGTATCGTATATTTTGCGTGAATTGTGCCTCTGCTATGTAGGCGTCCAGTTAGCTCCCGTATAGGGATGCTTTTATTTTACTGATGTTATACAGGAATGTTATTCAAAAATTTACAAAGGAGGTGCTGTCTGTTTTTCAAACGTTGACTCTTTATAAAATAAGCTTTACTTCATTTTATAAATCTTTTCTTAAAACATCACCTCTATTATTTTTCTTATATTATAGGTTTTGATCCTATCTTAGGCTTTCATAAATTACGTTATTGCTCAATTGGTTTCGCATAATCTAAGTACCGGTCATATGCCTTTTTAGGCTGTGACAGTCAAGCTGTCTACTTGTATCCCGACAACTCGTAGATGTGGATATCGAAGATACCCCCGTGTGTTAGGAATATGTATGCCCTAGAGGACATTATTGTATATTATAGTTGATGCTTGGACATATATATAGAGGACTTTCTTACTCGACATGATAGTATATTATCTGGTTGTTCTTTATCTTAACATGTACACTTGTTTTAGTTTACTGTCTCTTTGATACATGTTGATAAAGCCCTTAGGATGTAGGATTGACTACCAGGACTATGATGCAGATCATACTAGTGGGGCATGTGTAGTCCGCAAGCACATCCTTTAACAGTTCCTAGTCGAGAGAGTATCGAGACAGGGCATCGATATTCCAAAGTAGACTAGTGTGTACATTTCTTAACCGTGTATGGGGCGATGGTTGATCCCATAACCATTGGTGTTTGACATCAAAGATTGTATACAGGTGTTCATTGGAGAATGGGTACACCGAACAAGACTCGCCGAGAACTCCTAGATGGTACCATACCTATAGTCATATAGAAATTCTCTGGTGACACTTCTACAGGTTAGTCTGTAGACCCGAGATCGTCATAGTGTCTTGTGTGGTTCCTATTATGCTTTGATTTCCTCCCTACCACGGCTCAAAGAAGTCCTGCAAACAGGTGGATTTTGGGTACAGTCTCGGGTCACATGGAGGCAGTGAGTAATAGTAGGGGTTTCTTTTCTCCTGGTATTGGGAGTTGATGTTACGCTATGCTCGATTAGTTATAACAACAAGTCCCTGGCCAGGGCTGATGAGATTTACTGGTAAGTGTTATCAGTAATTTCTCGGAAGGTTATAGGCCACACATCGGCATGACTTATCAAGTTAGTGGGGTCTGACGATTCCATCCTCTAGACTCGATATGCGACATATCAGACGAAGAGACCGGACTGTACGGTAAGTGTTGCTTATAGGCTGTACGGGTGTTTGGACAAGTTTGCTTATTGGTCTTCTATTCGTTCAATACCTAGGTAGTCATTACGTCCAGCTTGTTAGTGTATATGCCCTAGAGGCCATACTGTATCATACTAGCTTGTATATTACTTAATAGAAGCTTGGGATATTCACAGTTGTATAGACAATCTTGCTCAAAATGGTAGTATGCTACTTGGTTTGTATCTACTTCAATATGTGCATGTGTTTCATTTAGCATATCGCTTATACATATTAGTAGAGCCCTTAGGATCTTTGCTTGATTACCAGCGTTGTGATGGCAGTCACACTCGTGGGGGCTGGGTAACCCATAAGCACATCCTTATACAGGTCCCTACTCGTAGGACTATCGAGACAGGGCATCGATACTCCGGAGTAGACTAGCGTATGCGCTTCTCATCCCAGCAGGGGAGATGGTCTGTCCCACAGCCATCAGTACGTCGTACTAGAGATAGTATGCGGGTGCTCGTTAGGTTACGAGTAAACTGGACAAGACTGGTCGGGAACTGTTGGTTGGTATTATACCTATCTTCAGTTATCAGTTCCCAGGTGACATGAGTACAACTTAGTCCGCTGGCTTGACACTGTCACTTCGCCTCGAGTGTGTTCCCACTGTACTTAGATTACTACCCTACCACGGCTCAAAGGAGTCGTGCAAACAGGTAGTAGTTTGGTGCAGTCCCGAAGCACTTGGAGGCAGTGACGGTTAGACAGGATTCGTCTCTCCCGGTATTGGGGGTTGACATCGCGTTGTGTCTAGGAGAGCCATTACACGAGTAGTTCTTGGCCAGGGCAAGCCAGATATACTGGTAGGTTTCCAGTGTTATCTCAGGGTGTTCTGGGCTACACTCCGACACGATTTGTACCGCTATTAGGGGACTGACGTTCACCACCCCCTAGTCTCGCCATGCGATGTATCAGACGAACAGACCGGACTGTACGGAGATTGTCACATACAGGCTCAGTAGGAGTTCGGATGGGTTTACCTCATCGGCCTTCTTATCGACATCTACCCGGGGACCGTTACGTATGTTCCCGTCCGAAAGACGGCGCACAAGACTGCGAAGTCCAGACGCTGAGATTCGGGGCAGATGCTATTTGGTTTTATCCGTCTACCTCTCCGAAGATGCCAAGTTGATTTATGGCACCGTGTATCGGAGGTTTAGACGGATGCGGCCGATGTAGCAGACTTCGTCAGATTCCCCCTCGCTTGAGGGGTTTTTGATTGTCGGGACGCTCTTCCCTGCAGGCGCAAGCCCCTGCAGTTAATTACGCTACCGCATCGCGGTAACAACTTTCTCCTTCTCCAGAATTTCACTTCGTGTCGTGTGTGCTTGTTTTGTTTGTGGTTGCCCATGGATTGTATACGTAGACTATTTATTTTGTCGCCCGTAGGACGTGGATTAGTCCAAATCCGTACTTTCTTAGATTTGGGTTTTGGGTTTTGGTTTAAGGATACGTTAGCCATATTTGAGGCTAAAATCAACTTAAACGTTTGTTAAGGATACGTTAGTCTAATTTCCAGACTAAGATCTACTTAACGGGATCGTCTAGATCCATTTCCAGTTTAGGGACATAGTGGTCCATTTAACATATGGCCGTCGGGACCGGTCACCTCTCTGACGACGTTGAAGGATTACAACGACATGTGTCAGAGGAGTTCGGAGATGTACCCTTGAACCAAAGTTGATTGGGGGTCTTATAGTCCAATTTGGGACTAAAGTCTGTTTGAATGTTTAAGGATACGTTAGCCATATTTGAGGCTAATATCAACTTAAATGGGACCGTTTAGGTCCGACAAAAGAGCATTTGAGGGCTCTATTGTTCTAGTTTAGGGACGTAGTGGTCCATCTCCAGTTTAGGGACATAGTGGTCCATAGGTAGTTTAAGGACATTGCAGTCCAACATTAGTTTAAGGACGTTTCGGTCCAACATTAGTTTAAGAACGTTTTGGTCCACGAGTTTAAGGACCCCGCAGTCCATATTGATGTGTGGTCGTCGGGACCCGTCACCTCTCTGACATCGTTGAAGGATTACAACGATAAGTGTCAGAGGAGTTCAGAGATGTACCCTCGAACCGGATATAAATTGATTTAGGGAGCACCCGTGCTCAGTCAATTTAATTTGAGGACTTACGGCCATGATTGGGCTAAGTCCAGTTGAGAATATTCAAATCTTTTATTTATTTTTGGTCTATTAGACCTGTGCTAGGGCTTTACCCACATTTAAATAATGCATTGCATTACTTTTTATTTTTGTTCGGGCTCTGCCCATAAAGGATGCAGAGCATCAAATTTTTTTGGGCTCTGCTCATTTATAAATGATGCAGAGCATCGATTTTACTTGGGCTCTGCCTTTTATAAATGATGCAGAGCATCAATTTTATTTGGGCTCTGCCCTTTTATTGCTTTGCAATTTATTTTGGCCTGCTAGGTCTTTTTGACTTGGGCCTGGCCCTTTAGCAAAAGAAATTCATTGCATTTGTCAGGCGCTTTGCGCCAACCAAAGAGCGTAAGAGCTTGTGGTGATGACACGTGTCATGCAAGCGCAGTGCGCTGCGCCAGCGCGCTACGCTTGCACTGCTGACACGTGGCGCGCTCTGGTGAGATTCGCCAGTTTCAGAGAGCAAGGCTTTATTTCAAAAACGCATAGCGCAAATGGTTCAGATGCTGACACGTGGCGCTCTCTGGTGGCTTGCGCCAACCCAAGAGCGCAACAGTGCAGTTTTATAAGTGCAAAGCACTATTGACTTGAGAATCTTTTAGATTCCAGAACAAATGGTTCATAAAAGAAGTGCAAAGGACTGCTTGGTTTCTTGATCTAATTTAGGTCAAAGAAAACAAGTGTTTCTTATTTTTCTTATCACGGGGAACCAATGGTTCATAGAAAAGTGCAAAGCACTTATTATTATTTATTTTTCTTTTTATTAGAGATCCTTGATCTTGTTCTCAGATCAATGATCTGTTCATAAGACAATTTTCTCTTTTTCTAAAGTTTTTTACCTTTTTTTGTTCTTGAGAATTTCTCTCCAATTCTTCAGAGTTCTCTATGTTTGATTTCTCACAAAATGTTGATGCCTTTGAATCGAGGTCTAGGGTCCTTTTTATAGTGCCCATAAAATAGTTAAAGAGATCTTTCTCTGAGTGATTTGGGGAATTTTCCCCACCCTTGAATCTTTGATCCAAGGGCTTCTGTTTTACAGAAGAAAATCTTCTTGTTTTAACAAGAACAGAAAGATTTCTTTGAAATCTTAATTCTGTTTGGCGCAAACGCCCCAGCGCGTGACACGTGTCAAGCAGCGCACAGCGCAGCGCAACTGCGCTGGCGCATCTACGCTGACATGTGTCGCGCAGCGCAAAGCGCAGCGCATCTGCGTTGACACGTGTCGCGCAGCGCACAGCGCAGCGCAACTGCGCTGACACGTGTCGCGCAGCGCAGCGCAGCGCTAGTGCTACTGCGCTGCCTCGTGGCGCGCAGCGCAGAGCGCAGATCATCTGAAGCGTTGCTTCATTTAATTTTGACTTTAATTTTCACTTCAATTTCAAAACAGAGCTTTGCTCTGATTGGGGGATACAGAAGCGTTGCTTCGTCTCCCGCCTTGGAATTTGAACAAAACTTTGCTCTGATTGGGGTAAACAAATGCCCCCCACCGTTGTGCTTACGTGGCCCCCAAACGTGAGCGCAGCGATGGCAGAATTCCAACCGTCGCGGTAACTTTCGGAAGTTGAAAGGGCACTTGGTGCCTATAAATAGGACCTTTGGTCCCTCAACAGATGATTGTCATCTTCAAAAAAATTTTACTTTCAAAATTCCAGAGCTTTGCTCTTGCCTTTAAGAACTCTCAGAGTTAGATTTTCCTCAAAAGAAACTTTTTTAGGTAAAAATTAATCTTGAATTAAATTAATTTCAATTAATAGAGCATTGCTCTCATAGATCTTTTGATCTAGAGAAAACCCCTTTGGGGTTTTACCAACAGAGCCTTGTTCCTTTGTTTAAACACTTTTAAAAGTTTAAACTTTAGAGAATTTTAGGTAGATGGCATTTTGTGGAGCTTTGCTCCTTCCAAATCATATAGAATAACTCTTAAGAATTCTTCATGGATCTTCGAAGTTAAAGATGGCATTTTATATTATTATTATAATTATATCATCTTTTCAGAGCAAAGCTCTCAATGTTCTGAGGGCATTTTCCTCAAATTCTCCTCATTATTGATTTTGATAGGTGTTACTCCTGTCTACAGAGCGTTGCTCTCGAGGAGTTTTAACTCCCTGTGTTTTTCTCATTGCTGATCTTCCAATGCTGTTTCCTTCAGGCATTATGGCGGTGCGTCTATACGGTCTGCATGAATTCATCACCTACGGGGATATCCGTGTACAGGGCCGTCAGCAAAACCAAGAGTTTACGGATGCTCAGTGTGCGGATGTCATGCGTCGTCTGAACGCACGTGTTGGTTGGCTGCTCCCCCGCCGCTCTGCTCTCTTGAAAGTCGTGCTGGGAGCAATTTGGAGAGCACTCCCGGGGTTCCACGAGGCCCTACCGCTCAATGCGCTTGATGATGCTGAAGACAAGGTGCATTCAGTGTACCTGTCGGGGCTGATCTCAAACGGCGGGACAGCCTTATCAACATCCTGCATCAAATTTTCCAGCAGATGACGATAGTCGCTGCTTATCGAAGGCTGGGGGGCCTTGCCGAGGATCTTGACACACAGGAGTGCGAGAGGCTGCGCACGAGGATAATCAGAAAGGCCAGAAGAACTCTGAATGGCCTTACTTTTGAATTCCTCAATCCGTGCCCTGGATCTGAGGTTATTTCATTGTAATGATGTTTCTCGTTTTATTGTTTTTATGATTGTAAGAACTTTTGGCAATATTAATGGACAAAAATTTTATCCCAGCTTGTCTTATTTTTTGTTCTGAGTCGCTTGCCTATGCATGAATGAGTGTGTCTCGAACGCTTGATCAAACGTAAATCGGATGCTCCTTCTGTTGCTTTCTTCTTTCTTTTATTCTCAGTGTGCTGTCTTGGTAAACACATTTGACCGATAATAGAGTAAGCGTCTAGATATTTCAAGAGATAGCGATGGCTTAGGCCGCAGGTTCAGATCTGCCGCCTAAGACTTTTCAACTCTATGAGCCGTGAGGGTCTCATAGAGACCTTTCTCCCTACGGATCGAGAGGATCTCGTAGGTGGATTTTCTCCTTAGGAATCGTGAGGATTCCTAAGTGTGTTTTCTCTTATAAGTCGTAAGGATCTTATAAGAGAATTTTTCCCTTTTACGAGTCGAGAGGATATGTAAGCGGTTGTTTCCCTCCTTGTCGAGTTTCGAGTTTGGAGAGTGGGACCTGTGGATAGTGTGCAAGAGACCGTTTTGGGCCAACTTGCAGGGTCCAAGTGCTTAGGAAACAGGCTTCTTTTATGCCTACTGCCTAAGGCTTTATCTCACGAGTCGAGCCGCATCGAGAATTTCTCGCAAAGACATCAATTTCTGCACAAGTCGAGACGAATCGAGCATTTCTCACAAGAATATCCTAACATCACAGTTAACCTTTGCTCTTTTCTACAGAAGTCCGTTATGGTCTGTGGTACTTAGGGTTTTGGTCGTCGTACCGTCGCATAAGCTGATATGTTCCTCGATAGGCAATCGTGCTGTTCGAGTAACCCTGCGACTGCTGTGTCTCTGAACCCTTCGGGGGCTGGACAAGACGTCTTCAAGCAATCTTCCTAGGCAGTTTGACCGTCGGAAGAGCAAGCGTTAGGAATTTGCCATGCCGCTTTTTACTTGAGGTTAGGCTCATTTTGGTGAGCCCCGATGAGTCATAACCACTCCGCGCTGTTGTGGGATGATCTCCGATAGTCTTTCGGGTTTTATGTGAGTTGCCGTCAAGACCCTGAAGCTAGGAATTTGGCCTTTGCTTCGTTTGCTGGCATCGCGTCTGCTGTATCGAGACGAATGTCGCGGTGGGAACTAGGGATTTTGCTGTGGCTCCGTTTGTTTGATTGTCGCGTCTGAACCCTGCTGGAGGAAGAACGCTGGAGTGACATCTCGTCTGCTGTATCGAGACGAACGTCGTAGTTGTCTCTAGGTTGCTAGTGAACCGTCGAGGTTTGGAACTAGGGATTTTGCCGTGGCTCCATTTGTTTGATGATGTTGCGTCTGCTATGTCGAGACGAACGTTGGGGTGACATCTCGTCTGCTGTATCGAGACGAACGTCGTAGTTGTCTCTAGGTTGCTGATGAACCGTCGAGGTTTGGAACTAGGGATTTTGCCGTGGCTCCATTTGTTTGATGATGTTGCGCCTGCTGTGTTGAGACGAACGTCGAGGTGGTGACCACTCCGCACTGGCGTAAGACGATCTCCAGTTGTCTTTCAGGCTTTATATGACTCGCCGTTAAGACTTTGAAGCTAGGAATTTGGCCTTCGCTTCGTTTGCTTTTGTCACGTCCGAACCCTGCTGGAGGAAGAATGCTGGGGTGACATCTCGTTTGCTGTATCGAGGCGAATGTCGAGGTGGAGCTGGGATTTTGCCGTTACTCCGCTTGTTTGACCATGGGGTCTTTCGTCGGCGTTGTACCTGCATCTTGATGGACTGCGAAGGAACGCCTTTGTTGATTCTTAGGCCGTAGATGTTGCCGTTAAGATTTGGCTCCGTTTTCTGATGGAGCATTGGGAGGGAAGGGGTACTTCCTTCCTTGTTTGTGCCCCTGGATTGTATACAAGAATCGATGTGGTCTAACCTATAGGGCAGAAATTTCATTCATCGTTTTTTTTATATTATTATTTCATTTCCGTGATGCTCTATCATTTCAGCTTTTATATCGCGAAGGTCGCGATTGCCCCATCATTTCGGCTATTTTTCGCGGTGCCTAATCATTTCGGTTATTTATTTCATTTTCACTCGCTGCTTTTTATTGCGAGTTGCCCAATCGTTTCGGCTGTTTTTTTTTTACTCGCTGCTTTTTATTGCGAGTTGCCCAATCATTTCGGCTGTTTTTTTTATGCATACATTTTTACTTGCTGCTTTTTATTGCAAGTTGCCCCATCATTTCGGCTATTTCGTATGCATGTATGGCTCGCTGATTTTCTTTTATCGCGAGTGTGGAATTTGGAATCTGACGCCAATCTCAGCATAAGCATCGCTACAACCGGAATATTGCCAGGAGCGAATCATCATCTGCCATGAAAGGACTTGGAATTTGATATCGATTTAGGCATCAGCATCGCTACAACTGGGATATTTCCAGGAGCGAATCATCATTTGCCTCCGTCGATGTCGAACAAAGGTGGCTTAGCGAACAGGGTTAGGATCTTGTCGGCTAAGGCTTTTGACTTCATGAGCCGTATGGGTCTCACAAAGGTATTTCTCCCTACAAGTCGTGAGGATCTCGTATGTGTATTTTCTCCTTAGGGATCATGAGGATTCCTAAGTGTATGTTCCTCTGCAAGTCGTAAGGATCCTACAAGAGCGTTTTCTCCTTGTCAGTCGAGAGGACTTATAAGGGTTGTTCATCATGCGCCCATATCTTCAATCACGGATGAAACTTGGTTAGGGAAATGTTTATTCGCGCCCGTGGATTGTATACAAGGGTCAGTATTGAGCCACTTGTAGGGCAATATCGAAGGTTGTGGGGGTTGCTTAAGCACAGGTTTAGGTCTCTGTTACTTAAGACTTTTAAATCTTGTGAGCCGTGAGGGTCCCATAAGAGAGTTCTCCTTACGAGTCGTGAAGATCTCGCATGTGTATTTTCTCCTTAGGAATCGTGAGGATCCCTAAGTGTGCTTCTCCCTTGTGAGTCGTAAGAATCTCACACGGGTGGTTTCTCCTTACAAGGTCGAGAGGGCCCTGTAAATGTCCTTTAACGAGGTTGCGCCCTTTCAGGTTTTCACAAACACTCGCCGGTAGTCCTGCTGTTTTTACTCACGGAGCCCTTTCGGGTTTTCATCCGTGCCCATTTTGCTTATGGACATACCCCTTTTTTCTTATTCTTTTTATTTTTATTTACCCTTTTTTTTACGAGGTCATGCCCTTTCGGGTTTTCACGAACACTCGCCGGTAGCCCTGCTGTTTTTACTCACGGAGCCCTTTCGGGTTTTCATCCGTGCCCTTTTTGCTTATGGACATACCGTTTTTATTATCATCATTTTTCATTATTATTTTCTTTTTCTTTTTCTTTTTTTTCATCTCGTCAGCCTAAGGATGCTGCGGTAGTAGTTTAAAGACGTTTCGGTCCTCTGTCGCCGTATTTGAGGCGAACATCTAGTTTATTGACTTTTCGGTCTACGGGGCTTTCTCTATGACTGAGCATGACGCCCCCGACATATCCGTCTTTCTCAGAGTGTGCGGTTGTGGCGGGTTCATCTTCCATTTTTCGGAGATGACGAACTTGCCTTATTGGTATTGGTCTTCAACCCAGTTTTTGAAGACGTAACAGTTTTCGATCGGATGGCCCAATACTTGGTGATAAGGGCAATAATTAGAACTGTTGACATCATCCAGTTGTAGTTGGTGTTTCGGCTCCGGTAGAGTGATAAGCCTGTTATGCACTGCCACTTCGAACAGCCTCCTTATTTCATCCTGATAAAATGAGTAAGGACGTCTTAGCCTCTACTCGAGGGATATGCGTGGACGCATATTGTTTTGACGAACAACCGGTCTAAGGCCATTCGACTGTTGTTGAGTGTTGGCGACGAAGGTCATCTTCCCCTTTCCTTTATCCTTTTTGCTCGATCCTTTTTTTGCGGGGCCGAGATTTTTCCCGAGTAACGGGCGATTGCAAGGCTGAATGTTCTCGCAACTCCTCAATTCTTTCATTTTTGAAATGGATTCCTTGAGAAGAGGGTTGAGGGAAACTTCTTCATCAGAGACGCTTCCAAAGGTAATAATTTGTGATCCCTTAGATTCGGCTATATGAATGTCATCGGCGGCTCTTTTGCGCTCATCTATCGCATTTTTCCGATGTCTACGAGCTTCACACTTTGTCCTGTTGAAGTGTTGCTTTTGAGCGACATATCCTTGCCACCAACATTTAAAGGATTCGCAGTCTTCGGTAGGATGTATGATCTTCTGATGATATAAGCAGAAGTTAGGATGCATCTCTACTCCACCGAGAGTATTCTCTTCAGAGGGCAGTAGCTTTATTCCTGCTGACAGGGCTTTAGCGAACCTTTTCCTCGTCTTGAATTTGTTTTTATCCGCAGCGGATGGCTTTTGATTTGATGGAAGTGCTTCGACTCTTTGGTCTAGTAGTCGGCGTTTGGCTCCTTCCAGTATGGCCATCTCACGCTCTTGATCGGCTTTAACTTTCAAACGAACCTCATTCAGGAAGGCATCGATCAACTCGTCTGACGGCCGCGGAATTTCTGGTTCAGGGTCCGCCCTCGATTTCTCGGCGCAAGGAGCCTCTTTATTATCCGCCAATGAGTGAGAGATCACATGACAAGTTGTCCCCGGCGTGTCCGTCTTCTTTGGAGTATGCGGCTGTGGTGGGTTTACCTTCAACTTTTCAGACAGCGCAAACTTGCCTTGTAGGTACTGATCCTCAATCCATCCCTTGAAGAAGAAACAATCCTCGATCGGGTGACTTACCGTTTGGTGATAAGGGCAGTAATCGGGATTATTGAGATCGCCTGGCTGTAACGGTCGTTTTGGATTCGGCAGATTGATGAATCTGTTGCGTACTGCCAGTTCGAACAGTCTTCTCGTTTTATTTTGAAGAAACGAATAAGGACGTCCTAGCCTCTCCTTAAGGGATGGGCATGGATGCACGTTGTTTTGGCGAACAATCGGCTTTGAATTATTCGGCTGTTGTTGAGTATTGGCAACAACGATCGCTTTTCCTTTTCCTTTCTTATTTCGAGAGTCTGGTTTTGGAGGAGACGGTCCGTGGCCCATCTGATCCATTTAGGCTAATTTGTCGATCAATGCCTGGAAGGTGGTCGGCCTGAAGAACATCATGAATTGCGAGATGGTCGTTTGCGGATCAAGAGTGCCCATGAACATGCCTACCGCAGGAGCCTCTTCTATGCGTTGTTCGCCTTTCGACCATAGGTTCCGCCATCGTGTTGCGTATTGGACTCACGTTTCGCCTGGCCTTATCCTGGCATTTATCAGTGTTGTTATCGGGGTGCATTCACTAGCACTCACGAATCTTTGTGTAAATAGTAGCTCCATCTCCGTAAATGTTTTGACAGAGTTGTTAGGTAGCTCTGAATACCATTCAAAGGCTGTTTCTGCTAAGCTGCCAACGAATTGGCGAAGCAACAATTGGTCATCGCCTCCAGTATTGCCGCACAATGCCCTGAATTGAGCGACGTGCTGATGTGGATTTCTTGTCCCTTTATATACGTGGTACTTAGGGATCGTATATCCCGGCGGGTAACTGATTTAGTCATACCAGCCCGGATAGGGTCGTCCAGTTCTAACAGTTTGCCCAGCCGCTTCACTCGCCTGATGAGCTCGTATTTGCTGAGCTATATAGTCATCCAGTGCGGCCTTGGAAATGGTTTCTCCCTTGGCTGCTGAAAGAGCCGGAGGAGGATCAGATGTTTCCCCTCCGTCATTTCCGACAATGACTGGAGGGTCTTCGGCTGGATGGTCCGGCTATAACATCATCCCTACCATGTCTTGGAAGAGGAGTGCCATTTGTTTTATGTTAGCCGCTTGTTCTGCGGCTTCTTTGTCCTTCTTTTGGAGGACTCTGCGTAGGTAGTTAGCATCGGTTTCTTGTTCGTGACGCTGTTCTGATGATGTCTCCGAGCTCTCTTTCGGCCCGGTAAGCGCAGCCATTGTAGTCATCATTTCCTGAAGCTTCTGTTGCTGCTCCTGGGCTTTTGTCACGGATCGGGTGAGCGGTCGGTGACCCGTCGAAGCACGGCTATCCTCCTTTCCGGAAGCCATATAAACAGTGTGCACCACCATGCCCCCAGACTTGGGGCGTTCGTGTTCAGCACTTTTACGGTTCGCCATGTTCATAGGGGCTTTTTGCGGCCTCCTTTTCCTTTGAGGGATTGGAGTTAAGGGGGCTGTTGTAGTGTGCACCCAAGTAGCTGTTGCTTTTTGTGGCTTGGCGGAGTAATTCTTCTCTTGCCGCACCTTCATCTTTTCCTGTCGGCAAAGATATTTTTCATCAATCACCGACTCCTGGACCTGTCGCCAGACTTCGTAAATTTTAGAGGACATCCGTTGAGGGGGCTGCTCTAGCTTCTTCTCCGGAGTATTCTTCACAGATGAAGGAGTTCGTTTCAACACCGCAGTAGGATAGTTTCTGCGCACCGTGTTCAACAATTCAAAGCTGTTCCCGGTTGGAACAGCATCATCGATCCCCACCGTTGGAGCTGGCTGAGTTATCCCAGAGGGGGAGTTGCCCCCAGCCTTTCTCACTCGGCGCCAGTGGTGACGTCGAGCATGTCGTGTGGATGGGATCACCTCCGTTGTTGGATAAGCTTCTTGATGCCCCCTCTGAGCAGGGGAAGCAGCTTTAAGGACCTCGCCTGGAGCAGCAACCAGAATGGCCAGCCTTGTAAAAACTGACTTCTTAGAAGGAGGAGCCTTTCCCATGATTTCGTCCGCTTGAGCCGGGATAGCTATCCGCTTTGGGATGGCAGCTTCGGGTATCGCGGGTTTGCAGACGTTCTGGCCCAGTCTGTTGAAAACTGAGGTATTGAAACTGGGCGACCCGTTGAGAGGGGTCGCGGCAGTGGTAAGCCGATCAAAGACCGACTTCTCCGGGGCTTCTTGCAACATCATTGTGGCATTGCAGCTCAACGGTGGGAGCATGGTCCCGAAGATTAATCCAGTGGTGACCTTAGTTACCTGCTCCACTGGCATCTTGAAAAGGGAGGCCTCCTGGGGCCCATAAGTCACTCCTCCAGCGACGACGGAGCGAGAGTTGCAGTTGCAGGCAGTGCAGTTTGAAGCCATTGATCTCATGTTTTCTGCACGGAGCAAGACACCAAATCTAAGTACCTCGAATTCATAGGCAACCACAGCAAACCGTGATTTGTTCGCGAACACGACACACGAAGTGTGGAGTGGAAAGAGGAAAAGGTCCCACCGGGCGTGCCAGAATCTGTTCCCCTCCGAAAGACGGCGCACAAGACTGCGAAGTCCTGACGCTGAGATTCGGGGCAGATGCTATTTGGTTTTATCCTTCTACCTCTCCGAAGATGCCAAGTTGATTTATGGCACCGTGTATCGGAGGTTTAGACGGATGCGGCCGATGTAGCAGACTTCGTCAGATTCCCCCTCGCTTGAGGGGTTTTTGATTATGGGGACGTTCTTCCCTGCAGGCGCAAGCCCCTGCAGTTAATTACGCTACCGCATCGCGGTAACAACTTTCTCCTTCTCCAGAATTTCACTTCGTGTCGTGTGTGCTTGTTTTGTTTGTGGTTGCCCGTGGATTGTAGACGGAGACTATTTATTTCGTCGCCCGTAGGACGTGGATTAGTCCAAATCCGTACTTTCTTAGATTTGGGTTTTGGGTTTTGGTTTAAGGATACGTTAGCCATATTTGAGGCTAAGATCAACTTAAACGTTTGTTAAGGATACGTTAGTCTAATTTCTAGACTAAGATCTATTTAACGGGATCGTCTAGATCCATTTCCAGTTTAGGGACATGGTGGTCCATTTAAGATATGGCCGTCAGGACCCGTCACCTCTCTGACGACGTTGAAGGATTACAACGACATGTGTCAGAGGAGTTCGGAGATGTACCCTTGAACCAAAGTTGATTGGGGGTCTTATAGTCCAATTTGGGACTAAAGTTTGTTTGAATGTTTAAGGATACGTTAGCCATATTTGATGCTAAGATCAACTTAAACAGGACCATTTAGATCCGACAAAAGAGCATTTGAGGGCTCTATTGTTCCAGTTTAGGGACGTAGTGGTCCATCGTCAGTTTAGGAACATAGTGGTCCATAGGTAGTTTAAGGACATTGCAGTCCAACATTAGTTTAAGGACGTTTCGGTCCAACATTAGTTTAAGGATGTTTCGGTCCAGAGTTTAAGGACCCCGCAGTCCATATTGATGTGTGGTCGTCGGGACCCGTCACCTCTCTGACATCGTTGAAGGATTACAACGATAAGTGTCAGAGGAGTTCGGAGATGTACCCTCGAACCGGATATAAATTGATTTAAAGAGCAGTCGTGCTCAGTCAATTTAATTTGAGGACTTACGGCCATGATTGGGTTAAGTCCAGTTGAGAATATTCAAAGCTTTTATTTATTTTTGGTCTATTAGACCTTTGCTAGGGCTTTGCCCACATTTAAATAATGCATTGCATTACTTTTTATTTTTGTTTGGGCTCTGCCCATAAAGGATGCAGAGCATCAATTTGTTTTGGGCTCTGCGCATTTATAAATGATGCAGAGCATCGATTTTACTTGGGCTCTGCCCTTTATAAATGATGCAGAGCATCAATTTTATTTGGGCTCTGCCCTTTTATTGCTTTGCAATTTATTTTGGCCTGCTAGGTCTTTTTGACTTGGGCCTGGCCCTTTAGCAAAAGAAATGCATTGCATTTGTCAGGTGCTTTGCGCCAACCATAGAGCGCAAGTGCTTGTGGTGATGACACGTGTCTTGCAAGCGCAGTGCGCTACGCTTGCGTTGCTGACACGTGGCGCGCTCTGGTGAGTTGCGCTAGTTTCAGAGAGCAAGGCTCTATTTCAAAAACGCATAGCGCAAATGGTTGAGAAGCTGACACGTGGCGCTCTCTGGTGGCTTGCGCCAACACAAGAACGTAACAGTGCAGTTTTATAAGTGCAAAGCACTATTGACTTGAGAATCTTTTAGATTCCAGAACCAATGGTTCATAAAAGAAGTGCAAAGCACTGCTTGGTTTCTTGATCTAATTTAGGTCAAAGAAAACAAGTGTTTCTTATTTTTCTTATCTCGGGGAACCAATGGTTCATAGAAAAGTGCAAAGCACTTATTATTATTTATTTTGCTTTTTATTAGAGATCCTTGATCTTATTCTCAGATCAATGATCTGTTCATAAAAGAATTTTCTCTTTTTCTAAAGGTTTTTACCTTTTTTGTTCTTGAGGATTTCTCTCCAATTCTTCAGAGTTCTCTCTGTTTGATTTCTCACAAAATGTTGATGCTTTTGAATCGAGGTCTAGGGTCCTTTTTATAGTGCTCATAAATTAGTTAAAGAGATCTTTCTCTGAGTGATTTGGGGAATTTTCCCCACCGTTGGATCTTTGATTCAAGGGCTTCTGTTTTACAGAAGAAAATCTTCTTGTTTTAACAAGAACAGAAAGATTTCTTTGAAATCTTAATTCTGTTTGGCGCAAACGCCCCAGCGCGTGACACGTGTCAAGCAGCGCAATTGCGCTTGCGCAACTGCGCTGACACGTGTCGAGCAGCGCAAATCGTAGCGCAACTGCGCTGGTGCATCTGCGCTAACACGTGTCGCGCAGCGCAACTGTACTGGCGCATCTACACTGACACGTGTCGCGCAGCGCAACTGCGCTGCCGCAACTGCGCTGACACGTGTCGCGCAGCGCTAGTGCAACTGCGTTGCCACGTGGCGCGCAGCGCAGAGCACAGATCATCTGAAGCGTTGCTTCATTTAATTTTGACTTTAATTTTCACTTCAATTTCAAAACAGAGCTTTGCTCTGATTGGGGGAAACAGAAGCGCTTCTTCGTCTCCCGCCTTGGAATTTGAACAAAGCTTTGCTCTGATTGGGGTAAAGAACGTACAGCTAGTGCCGCTTGTGGTCTGTGGTTAAACCCACTGCCAGCGTAGTGTCGAGTCTATAGAGTCCCACACAGAGAGTTTCCCTGCACTGAGCGAAACGTGTAGAGGCCGTATGGTTTTACGGCAGGGCTACGATCACTTACGTGCACTTGTGTGCGTATGCTGTTCGGGCAGGCAATACTAGTGGGCTTTGGTTTAAGCCGGATCCTAGTATTGCACGGATGGATTTGTCTTGTCTTCTGTGCATTCGCATTCTACGGAATGCGGATGCGGGTGTGTATGCACAGTTTTGAGGAGCGATGAAGGAGGAGGTGCCTCATTAGGGTTTTGACAGTTGATTCGATCAAAACCATTTTGAGGCGGACTCATTAAGGTTTTGGCAATTCGTTCAGTCAAAACCATTATGAGCCGGAGACATTATTTAATAATCCTTTTAATGATAATTTTGTGATGGCTAATTGCTTTGACCATTTGACCACCTTGACCACTCTTGACTTTGTTGACCCGTTGACCAAAGTTGACCTTGACCTTCATGAGAGGTCTACACTCTTCTTTGGTTTTCTTTTTCATTTTGGATTATGAAAATGGTCAATTCAATGTAGCCATCAACTTTATCATGATAGGATTAGTAATGATGGTTTTGGTGTATTATTGCAACCATGGTTCATTTTCTTTGGTTCACAATTCATTTTCTCTTTTCTCATTCTCTCTCTTGAAAAGAAAAAGAGAAAGCTCCATGGTTGCAAGCTCCTTCTTCCTCCTCTTGATTTCTTCTTTTGATCTCATGTGTTAAGAGAAAAAGAATCCACAAAGACAAACACTTCCATCAACCACTTCTACACAACCTAGGACATCAAGACTAGCGATCTTGTTGCCCTAGTTGCCTCGGCTCGAGGTAGAGCTCGGTGTACATCTCTTGGGTGGATCGTCTTCGACTCAAGAAGGCCGCGGAGGTGACCAAGATCCGGATCGACCCTCGGAGCGTGGATGGACGAGCCGGACAGCGGAGAGAAGACCCGAAGGACCGGTATCGTGAGGTATAATTTCTATGGCATAGTAGACAACACCTCTAGTAGTTTGCTAGTTCATAGTTTAGCAAAGATCCTTGTTTTAGTCCATGTTGACTTTGCGCCAAAAATCGTTTTTCGCCGTTTCCGCCTCCCCGTAAGAACCGGGATGAGCAACGTAGACTTACAGTGGTATCAGAGCCAAGCTAAACATAAACTAGCAAGTTAGAAAAGTATTTAGAATATCGATCGGAAAAAAGTCGCAAAACACGTCCGGAAAAAACCAAATTTCTGTCGATTTTTTATACTGTTCAAAAAATTATTTGACATACATGAAAAATCGTCTCAGGGTTTTTATAGAATACACAGCAAAATTGAGCCGCTGACTAGGCCAACTCACCGCGGAAACGCGGCCAAACCATGTGTTTGGCCGCGGATCCGCGGCCGAGTTGACTCGGCCGCGACTCCGTTTTGCTGCAGTGTTCTTACTGTGTTGATTTGGGATTTTTGATATAGTTTGTTTCTGCCCAGATTTTCCAGAGAACAAATTTGTTCTTGGGGTGGTTACAAATCCGTATTTTGATCGATATTCCGTAGACTTTGGCTAATGGATATTATCTGTAATGTGATATATGTATTGAACGTCTGCTAATCGCTATATGTCGATTAGTGGGGGTTATATATATCTGTGATCTGTAATGTCGATGGTTTATGGATATGAACTCGTTGGATTGTCGCGGATGAATAGCCGGGTGGATGTGAGATGAGAGTTTCTTTTTCTTTCATTCATTGTAAAATTTGTAAATTGATTTAATATTATTTGTTTGGCCGCACATCCGGGATGAGGTTGTAGCCGCCATTGTATAATTTCTTTTTACTGTTTTTGCTCCTAGGATAGACCCAAGGAGGGGTGCACAAACTACCGGGTATCTCGAAGTGCTGAGTGGCCTACTCACGTGTTGAGGGAGGTAGCTTCGCTTCGGGTACTTGGCGGGTAGTTTGCCGCACCCGTAGGGGTCTACGGTGGGGTTTGGCTATTCATCGCAACCGTATAATCCGCTTTTCGTTGCAGGCTCAAACTGATCGCTGATTCCTAGTATATCCAAAGTGTTCATCTGTGATCTGGAATGGCTATCATTGCTATATATCTATATATGATATCTATTTAGGTGTTGCTTATGTTTTGCATCCGCGCTAGTCCAGCCCCCGCTCTGTCGTTAGTTAAGTAACCTAACGGGTGATGACGGGGCCCCGTGGCGAATGCGGATGGCATAAGCGTATGCCATATTTTGGTTGTTTTCTGCAATGGTAGGATTAAATGATGGGACGCATTAAAATTAATGCAAGAAAATAAACCAAGTAAAAGTCGTTGGAACACTTTCAAAACCACTCGGTTCTTTTCAAAAACCAGCTTTTTGAACGCGGAGCTTGAACCACTCCTTTTAAAAGCTATCTCGTTCCATCGATTATATCAAGTTCACTACGTTCACGGTTTCGCCAAAACCATTCGTAGCACTCCGTCGTTTCATATGAATATTCAACAGTATTCAAGCTGTGTTTGTTGGCCCTAGTCAAGGCACAGTGTTTGGTAGCTGGTGGGTATTCATATGTTGCATAGATAGATGCGTTGGTTTGGGACAGTCGTATTACTTTGTTGGCCATAGTCAAGGGTATATACGGGTGGGTTCAAATCAACCTGGACAACGACGGGTAGAACTTGACATATGACTTATGATTTGTTGGCCTTAGTCAAGGTCATAAGAGCATGGGGCAAAAATCCACATCGGGAGTTTCAAAAGAACTGAAAGTTGCTAGCGCTGCATACCATTTGGAGTGTGATGATTCTGGTAGGATTCCTTCAGTTTTGTCACGCGATGATATTTGGATCCCGATCCTACTGTGAGTATATGCTACTCCTCGGAAACTTTCTCACTTAACGATCAATGCTATAAACCAAGTAGGTGTCTAGAAAGGTGTTAGCGGGGCTACGCCCACAGGGAAAAGAGGTTATTTAATTAAGGAACTTCGCGAAAGCGTTGGAAAACCTTCCTCGAAGTACCGACACTGGCCTGGCTGAACGGTTAAGCAAGTATTGTACGGTGAGAATGATCCCGACTAATTCTTCCTTTATGGTTTGAGGAGGGATTCGAGAGACAGTGGGAGCCATCATGTTTAGATAAATTAAAAACCAATCTAAACTTACAAGAGCATCATGCTGAGTGTTTTCTTCTCTCTCTCTTAATTGCAGCGACCCAGTGACCGCACCTAGGTTACATCTAGATAATAAAATGACTGAATCTGACTGTTATGACTGGCAAAGGTCTGTCCAGATGTCCATTGCCCATGACAAGATGGGACACCTCTTGACTGATCCAACCCCTGCCGTCTCAGGTCCAGTTTCCCCTGTCACGGATATTCATATCCGCAAGACATCGGAAAAAGACTGTGCGAAAGCCAAGTGCCTCGTGTTAGCCTCAGTTGATGGTGCATACCAGAGGCAGCAGGAGAAGATGGACTTAGTTTCTATCTTCCTCCATAACAAAGATTTATATGGAGAGCAATCTCGTATCGCAAGATATGAGACCTCGAACGAATTGCTTCCAGCGAGGTTGGCTATCAGGTCATCTGTGGGGGGCAACGTCCTTACAGAGACCAGCTCTTTTGAGCTCACGGACCTGAAGACCACGTTGAAGAACGGGTCAGATGCTGACTTAGTTCAACAGTCTCTACCTACTAACCTGAAGGAAACCAGGGAAGTAGAAAGAAAGGGAAGGGCAGAAGTTTCGGGACTGGATGTAGTAAAAGAAGGATGTTCCTATTGTTACAGGAATGAACATTGGCAGAAGGATTGCAGGGCTTGCAAAGCCAGTAGCCAGAATTCGAAGAATGTTGTGGCTTCAGCTTCGGGTGTGTTTGTAATAGAGAACTGTATGTCAGTTAACCCTACTTCCTGGGTATTGGATACCGGATCAGGATCTCATATCTGTAATTTATTACAGGCTCTGAGAAACCGTAGGGTTATCAAGAAAGGTGATATGACTCTCAGGGTTGCTAACGGAATGAGCATGTACGCTGAATCCGCAGGGGAATATCATCTTGGACTGACAACTGGGCAGATATTGATTCTGCGTGACTGTTTTTATGTACCAGGTGCGACTCGTAATATCATATCTGTATCCTCAATTTCTAAAGAAGGATATGATTTTAATTTTGTAAGCGATGTAGTAAACATCCACCTAAATCAAGTTCTGATTGGGTCAGGTACATTGAAAAATGGAATATACGTACTGAATCAAGCTCAGGTTTTCAGTGTCTAGAACACACTTAAAAGAAAGTCTCCGGAATTAAATCTGGCTTTCTTATGGCATTGTAGACTGGGTCACATTAATGAGACACGGTTGAAAAAGTTACATAAAGAAGGATACTTGGATCCGTTCGAGTACCAGTCTTATGCCACTTGTGAATCTTGTCTCATGGGAAAGATGACAAAGACTCCGTTCACTGGACACGGAGAAAGAGCAGGTGAGCTCTTGGGACTCATACACAGTGATGTGTGTGGTCCAATGTCTACACATGCGCGAAGTGGTTATTCATACTTCATTACTTTAACAGATGATTTCTCTGGGTATGGGCATGTCTTCTTGATGAAGCACAAATCCAAGGCCTTTGAGAAATTTCGGTAATACAAGAATGAAGTTGAAAAACAAACAGGCAAAAGTATCAAGACACCGAGATCTGATCGAGGTGGTGAATACTTGAGTGCCGAGTTTCTGGGCTACTTAAAAGAGAATGGAATTCTCTCTCAGCTTACTCCTCCATACACACCACAACACAACGGTGTATCGGAAAGAAGGAATCGAACCCTATTGAATATGGTTCGTTCCATGATAAGTAAGGCTGAGTTGCCGCGATCCTTCTGGAGTTATGCACTAGAAACAGCTGCATATCTTTTGAACCAAGTTCCTACTAAGTCAGTGCCTACCACACCATATCATATGTGGAGTGGGAAGAAACCCTGTCTTAAACACTTTAAGACATGGGGGTGTCCAGCTTTTGGTAAAAAGCAGCATGCGGACAAACTCAAAGCACGCTCAGTACAGTGTAAGTTTGTGGGATACCCAAAGAACTCCAAGGGGTATCTTTTCTATTACGCAAAGGAACAAAAGGTTTTTGTTTCTTTTCATGCCCGCTTCTTGGAAACTGAGTTTTTGGAAAACCAGATAAGTAGGAGCGCAATAGAACTGGAAGAAATTCCAGAACCACGAGCTATTACTGAAAGCTTAGTAGAACCAGAGGGTTCGAAAGAACCGGACATCCCAGCGCCACTCCGCAGAAGTAGCAGGCAGTCTCATCCGCCCGAGAGATACTACGGTTTTCTCATAGACGGGGATAGAGAGGATTGCACTATGGATTATGGTGAGCCTACTAGCTTCCAGAAAGCCATTCAGAGCGGTGACTCGGTAAAATGGCTGGATGCAATCCGGACCGAGATGGAGTCCATGTACACCAACAAAGTTTGGACTTTGGACTTTGCTCCAGAAGGGGTAAAACCCGTAGGCTGCAAATGGATCTTCAGAAAGAAGATTGGTGTAGATGGGCAGGTTGAGACCTATAAAGCTAGACTTGTTGCAAAGGGTTTTCGTCAAAGACCTGGTTTGGACTATGACGAGACCTTTTCTCCAGTGGCTATGCTGAAATCCATTCGGATCATTCTTTCCATTGCTGCCTTCCAAGATTATGAAATCTGGCAGATGGGCGTAAAGACGGCTTTCCTAAATGGAAATTTGGAAGAGTGCGTCTATATGGATCAGCCGGAGGGATTCATTCAGAGTGGGAGCAGCTGGAAAAGTGTGCAAGTTGCTAAAGTCCATTTATGGACTGAAGCAGGCATTGCAGAATTGGAACATCTGTTTCGATGATACTATCAAAGAATTCGACTTTATCAAAAACCCAGATGAACCATGCATTTACAGTAAGATTGTAGGGAGAACTGTGGTATTCCTCGTCTTGTACGTGGATGACATTCTCCTAATAGGAAATGATATTCCTATGCTATAGTCAGTCAAAGGATTCTTGTCACAGAGGTTCTCCATGAAGGACCTGGGCGATGCCAACTACATTCTGGTGATCCAGATCTATCGTGATAGATCTAAGAGGATGTTGGGACTTTCACAGTCTAGGTACATTGACACCATACTAAAAAGATTCAGTATGGAAGATTCCAAGCGCGGTAATTTACCGGCTTGTCACGGGATCACCCTCTCCAAAGAGATGTCTCCCAAGACTGATTTGGAAAGGGATCGCATGTCTATTATACCCTACGCTTCTGCGGTAGGCTCTATAATGTATGCGATGTTATGTACCAGACCAGATGTAGCATACGCATTGAGCGTTGTAAGCCGGTATCAGTCGGACCCAGGGGAGAAACACTGGATAGCGGTAAAGAACATTCTGAAGTACCTGAGAAGGACTAAGGAGATGTTCTTGGTGTATGGCGGAAAAGACCTCCAGATCGAGGCCTTTGCTGACTCCAGCTTCCAGAGTGACAAGGATGACTCCAAGTCCATGTCGGGTTATGTCTTTACCCTTAACTATGGAAGCGGAGTACATAGCTGCTTGCGATGCCGCAAAGGAAGCTGTCTGGATGAAGAAGTTCCTCGCGGAGCTTCAGGTGGTTCCTACCATTGTTGATCCAATACCGCTGTATTGCGACAACAACGGCGCTATAGCTTTAGCGAAGGAACCCAGGTCCCATCAGAAGTCCAGGCACATTTTGAGGCGGTACCATCTGATCAGGGAGATCGTAGATCGCCGGGAGATCGAGGTGAAGAGAGTAAATTCGGAGAATAACACTGCAGATCCACTCACGAAGGCCCTACCCCAGACTCAGTTCGAGCGGCTGATCGAGATGATAGGTCTTCGATACGCCAGTACATGGCCTTAGTGCAAGTGGGAGATTGTTAGTGTATATGCCCTAGAGGCCATTATTGTATCATACTAGCTTGTATATTACTTAATGGAAGCTTGGAATATTCACAGTTGTATAGACAATCTTGCTTAAAATGGTAGTATGCTACTTGGTTTGTATCTACTTCAATATGTGCATGTGTTTCTTTTAGCATATCGCTTATACATATTAGTAGAGCCCTTACGATCTTTGCTTGATTACCAGCGTTGTGATGGCAGTCACACTCGTGGGGGCTGGGTAATCCATAAGCACATCCTTATACAGGTCCCTAGTCGTAGGACTATCGAGATAGGGCATCGATACTCCGGAGTAGACTAGCGTATGCGCTTCTCATCCCAGCAGGGGAGATGGTCTGTCCCACAGCCATCAGTACGTCGTACTGGAGATAGTATGCGGGTGCTCGTTAGGTTACGAGTACACTGGACAGGACTCGTCGAGAACTGTTGGTTGGTATTATACCTATTGTCAGTTATCAGTTCCCAGGTGACATGAGTACAGCTTAGTCCGCTGACTTGACACTGTCACTTCGCCTCGAGTGTGTTCCCACTGTACTTAGATTACTACCCTACCACGGCTCAAAGGAGTCGTGCAAACAAGTAGTAGTTGGGTGCAGTCCCGAAGCACTTGGAGGCAGTGACGGTTAGACAGGATTCGTCTCTCCCGATATTGGGGGTTGACATCGCGCTGTGTCTAGGAGAGCCATTACACGAGTAGTCCCTGGCCAGGGCAAGCGAGATATACTGGTAGGTTTCCAGTGTTATCTCAGGATGTTCTGGGCTACACTCCGACACGACTTGTACCGCTATTAGGGGACTGACGTTCACCACCCACTAGGCCTGCCATGCGATGTATCAGACGAACAGACCGGACTGTACGGAGATTGTCACATACAGGCTCAGTAGGAGTTCGGATGGGTTTACCTCATCGGCCTTCTTATCGACATCTACCTGGGGACCGTTACGTACGGCTAGTACCGCTTGTGGTCTGTGGTTAAACCCACTGCCAGCGTAGTGTCGAGTCTTTAGAGTCCCACACAGAGAGTTTCTCTGCACTGAGCGAAACGTGTTGAGGCCGTATGGTTTTACGGCAGGGCTACGATCACTTACGTGCACTTGTGTGCATATGCTGTTCGGGCAGGCAATACTAGTGGGCTTTGGTTTAAGCCGGATCCTAGTATTGCACGGTTGGATTTGTCTTGTCTTCTGTGCATTCGCATTCTACGGAATGCGGATGCGGTTGTGTATGCACAGTTTTGAGGAGCGATGAAGGAGGAGGTGTCTCATTATGGTTTTGACAGTTGATTCGGTCAAAACCATTTTGAGGCGGACTCATTAGGGTTTTGGCAATTCGTTCGGTCAAAACCATTATGAGCCGGAGACATTATTTAGTAATCCTTTTAATGATAATTTTGTGATAGCTAATTGCTTTGACCATTTGACCACTCTTGACTTTGTTGACCCGTTGACCAAAGTTGACCTTGACCTTCATGAGAGGTCTATACTCTTCTTTGGTTTTCTTTTTCATTTTGGATTATGAAAATGGTCAATTCAATGTAGCCATCAACTTTATCATGATAGGATTAGTAATGATGGTTTTGGTGTATTATTGCAACCATGGTTCATTTTCTTTGGTTCACAATTCATTTTCTCTTTTCTCATTCTCTCTCTTGAAAAGAAAAAGAGAAAGCTCCATAGTTGCAAGCTCCTTCTTCCTCCTCTTGATTTCTTCTTTTGATCTCATGTGTTGAGAGAAAAAGAATCCACAAGGACAAACACTTCCATCAACCACTTCTACACAACCTAGGACATCAAGACTAGCGATCTTGTTTCCCTAGTTGCCTCGGCTCGAGGTAGAGCTCGGTGTACATCTCTCGGGTGGATCGTCTTCGACTCAAGAAGGCCGCGGAGATGACCAAGATCCGGATCGACCCTCGGAGCGTGGATGGACGAGCCGGACAGCGGAGAGAAGACCCGAAAGACCGGTATCGTGAGGTATAATTTCTATGGCATAGTAGATAACACCTCTAGTAGTTTGCTAGTTCATAGTTTAGCAAAGATCCTTCTTTTAGTCCATGTTGCCTTTGCGCCAAAAATCGTTTTTCGCCGTTTCCGCCTCCCCGTAAGAACCGGGGTGAGCAACGTGGACTTACACAGCTAGTACCGCAGACGGCTTGTGGATATCTGATGTGATCATTACCTACTGCTGGCGTACTGACGAGTCTTTAAAGTCCCACATAGAAGTTTCCTAGCTCAAGCGAAACGAAATAGGGCACGTATGGAGATATGTGTGGGAGCTTGATTAAATACGAGTATGCGATACCGTATTCTAATCTAGCGATATTTGATATCAGTTAGTTTATATGTGATATAACCGGATTATTGAATCAAGTGTTGATTCAATGATTTGATATATATATATATATATATATGATATTGGCCGGTTATATATGATATAACCGGATTATTGAATCAAGTGTTGATTTAATAACTAATTGTCACGCCCCGCTTCTCGGCGTACGGCGAAGGGAACGCGATGAGGTCTGCTACATATTTACTGTGATGTAAATACGCTAAGCGTATCTGAGCAATATAAAGGTAAATCACAAGAGACAAGAGATATAAAAAATAACAGCAACTTTATTAATAACATTTTTTTTGTACAATGCATGAAAAGTAAATACATCTGAAATAAAAGCGATGCCAAAATAATGGCATAATAGGAAATGAAAAATACTGAATGGAACAAGGTACAATGTCTATAGCTCGGGGTCTTCGTGGAACTGATCCAAGTCTTCACCAGTGGGCTCGATCTCTGACGGGTCCAAAACACCTGACGACATTCAAAGAAGAAAGAAATAGAATGTCGTCAGCGAACAGGTCACTCGGTAAGTCCCAAAGATAAGGAAGAATTAGAAAAGACAGAATAAGAGGTATCTTCTAAGTATAATATTGTAAAATATTGTGTTCACGCTGTTGTTTGTAGCTTGGTACGGAAGGATGCCAGTGTATACGAGAGGGGTCTCAGTATGCTAGAGACCAGGGCAAACAGAATGTACAAGGAACTGTTAAGCCATGGTACAACAGCAACGGAATATAGGTTAGGTGTCTTAATCTTACCATCTCGTGCCACTTCTAACACCTTCCGCACCAATCTACCCCTTAAATCCCGTAATGTTTTGATTGTATTGTTGTATTGTATTGTATAAGTTGGATGACTGACCAAAACCATGATATCAGTAAACAGATTGTAACTGCATAATCATGTAGACGGAAAACTGGATAATGGATGTATATCCATGGTTTGATTCAGTCAATGATAACTGGATTCTTGGATTCATGTGTTCATATTGAATTGGAATATTATAGATTTATAGTACTTGAATTATATTCAAGTCGGATTATGATCAGACTCAAACCCGAGTCGGACAGAAGAAATGTAAATCGAAGGCCTATATTTACTAGGGTCCTTAGGGTAATTTATAAAACTTGAGAGGGTTTTATGTAAAAATACTTTTGTATAGTTTTCAAGATACACCTCAAGTATTTATTAATCATCTTTAGAGTTGTAATGAGGGTGGATTTTATATTGTGACATTTCTAGTGAAAATATCCTAGTTTTATATAAATAAAGGTATTTATCTGTAATATTGATTTATTTGAATTTCATGGTATTTCAATGTAAAATTTATTCTTGTGATTTTTTAGGAAAAGGTGGAACATTTATATTATAATAAAATAGATATTGAAATGATAAATATATATATATTTATACAAAAATAATTTTAATAAATATTTTATATTCCAAAAATCTCATTTTCTTAAAATGTCGTATTTTAAACCTTTCGAGACCGAATGCTCCTTGCGGAGTTCTGAATCTCGCACTAGTAAGCCCGAGGGTGCACGATAAACCGTACTATCCCAAACGGGTTCCCCAAAGTGGGTTGTAGCGGCTCTTTACAAAGATTGTAAGATACTAATCCTTTAGAATACGGTTTTATTAAGTAAAAGGTATTTATTTGCAAAAGTCGATTTTCCGTATTTTAGATTCTAGGGTTTTCTATTTCAAGCAGACTATTTCTAAATGATTTAAACAACAAGTCGTGAGATGCCTCAAATCGCCTCTTCACCGCCAATTGTGGCCAGGTAAGTACAAGTGAAGAAAGGAGGGATCCACTCACGATCATCGTGAGACGGACCTTTTAAAATTATCTTTCTCACTTGCCTAGCCGACACCACAAAGTCAGGTTTAGATAAACGATCGATGTCCACAACTTATCGTATTTTCCTATTAAAAGATATTTGTTTTAAAAGTGTATCAAACCTAAAACTTTTAGAAAAGGTTTTACTAAGAAAATGGTACTTAAATGTAAAATCTTATTTTATCGTATTCTAAGTTTTCAAGGTAGCGTGTTATGTTTGCATATGAGTGTGTGAGGAGGTAGGGCATTACCTCATGATCTACTTTAAGGTATAGCAATGTTAAAGGGGTTAAATATGAAAACTAAACATTGTGGTATTTAAGTGAAAAAATACGATATATTGCAAAAGCTATCATTTCATGTGAGGAAACTTGTTCAAATTATTTGTTAAGTGATTAATAGTCAACATAGAGATGTTTAAGCATGAATGTATTGGTGAGAAGTGAGATTTTATAGAAAACCGAATCGGAAATCGGATTTATTCCGATTCCGTCGGGTTTTGTAAATTCGTATTTTATTGAAAGAAAAGAAAGATAGAAAATGAGACTTACGGGTTTGGACAACACTAGAGAGTGAGAGGGAAGTCGAGGGTTTGCCTGTGCGTCGATTCGTCGTTGAGAGTTCCTAACACGATCACCGGAATTTCGCCGTCGATTTCGTATGCGCTTCGCCTTTTGCTCGTTTCCAAAGTACCAAAGTTCTCTTGGAATTTGAGAGAGTGGACTTAGAAATTTAGGATGAGAGGGTAGAGGGTAGGGGGCGTATTTATAGGGTTAGGCTAGGGTTAGGGTTAGGGTTTTTAATTTAAAAAAATGTAAAAATTATATAAAAATCATTAAAAAATGGAGTAATTGGGGGTTAATGGGCTCTCTATAACCGATCTAAAAATTTAAAGTGTGCAGGAGGGTTGACCAAGAAAAGATGCCCAACTTCGATGTTGGGGACTCGGCCGTCCGGCAGAGTCCGGCAGGCGGCGCCGGCCCGAGTCGGTCGGTCCGCCGGCCTACTCGGCCGAGTCGGGCCGAGTCAGGTGGTCAGGGGCTGTGGGGTCGTCGGGTGTGGCTTCTGGTGTATCTAACTTTTCATCTGTAGAAAGAAATTTGTGAGAAACGCACGTGTAACTGTTGGTATTATAAAAAAATCAAAAACAAAATAATATTAAAAATAATATGGGGCATGGGATTTGAACTCTGGTGGCTTGGTTCAGAGTGCAACGTATTACCAATGAGCTACAAGCTCATTCTTGTAATTATGGAGTGAAATAAATACTTAAAGAGATATCAGCAACAATAAATACTCCAAGTATACATTGAATTTAAATCAATTCTTTGTACATTAAAAATGGAGTTGTTACAGTCTACCCTTCTTACAAAAATTTCGTCCTTGAAATTTACAACTTTTATTTGAGGACTAGTTTACAAAGAGGTGTGGATATCTAGTACGCATTCCATCCTCCATTTCCCAAGTGGACTCTCCTGGAGTGTATTTCCTCCACATCACTCGAACCAAGTTAACTTTCTTGTTCCGAAGTGTCTTCACTTTCCTATCCAGGATCTCCACAGGCTGTTGCTCACAAGACAAATCCGGCTGTATAGTGAGCTCGGAATGATCGAGAACATGGCTGGGGTCACTCACATACCTTCTGAGTTGGGATATGTGGAACACATTATGCACTCCTTCCAATGAAGGTGGAAGCGCTAAGCGGTATGCCACTTCACCGATTCGTTCGAGTATGTCGAATGGTCCAATATATCTCGGACTTAGCTTACCCCGTCTTCCAAATTGGATCACTCCACGGTTCGGAGATATCTTCAAGAACACATGATCTCCTGGCTGGAACTCCAGATGACGTATCTTTGCATCAGCCCTGTGTTTCTGTCGATCTTGGGCTATGCACATCCTTTCCTTGATAGTACGAACCACATCAGCAGTCGCTACTATCATCTCTGGTCCAAGAAGTTCCCTATCTCCGATGTCGTCCCAACTTAATGGCGATCGACACTTCCTTTCATACAATGCTGTAAAAGGTGCCATTCCTATGCTTGCTTGGTAGCTGTTGTTGTACGAAAACTCCACAAGATGAAGGTAATCTTCCCACGATCCTTTGAAGTCTAACATACACGCTCTGAGCATATCTTCCAAGATCTGAATAGTTCATTTCGACTGACCATCTGTTTGTGGATGATAAGCCGTGCTGAAGTTCAGACTTGTTCCCAAGCTTGCTTGCAGACTCTGCCAAAATTGCGATCGGAACCTGGTGTCACGATCGGAGACAATGCAGACCGGTACTCCATGAAGTCTCACAATTTCCTGTATGAGTTCATATGTATCAGAGATAGTACATTATGAAGAGTTTAAATCTTAATTAGATTATTACCTCCATGTACTTCTTTGCTAGTGTCTCAGTTGATTGACCTACTCGAAATGGGATGAAATGAGCCGACTTTGTGAGTCGATCCACAATGACCCATACAACATCGTTACCCTTTGTGCCGTGAGGAAGAGCAGTCACAAAATCCATCGTGATGTGTTGCCACTTCCATTCTGGGATTGGTAACAGTTGAAGTAATCCAGCTGTCCTGTGATGTTCAGCCTTTACTTGCTGACACACCAAGCATTTTGCGACGCTTCTGGCTACTTCACGCTTCATTCCATGCCACCAATAATTCTGACGTAGATCTTTGTACATTTTGGTACCTCCAAGGTGTACTGAGTAGGGAGAGCTGTGAGCTTCTTTCATTAACTCTTCCCGAACTGGACCTTTTGGTACACACAATATTTTGCCATATCTCAAAGATCCGTCTTCATGGATGATGAAGTCTGTTCTGAGTCCATTCTCCACTTGTTCTATGATCTTTTGCAACTTAGCATCGCTTGCTTGAGCTGCTTTGATCTGATTGATAATGGTTGATTGAACTTGTAAATTCATCAAACTTGAAGCATTACCTGGCATGACTACTTCAATCTCCATCTGATGCAAGTATTATTGAAACTTCCACTGAGCGGTGAGATTCATTGCTAATGGTTGGGGACTAAGAGCATCAGGTACTACATTCACCTTCCCTAGGTGATATTGCAAGTTGATGTCAAAATCCGCCATGAGTTCTAACCATCTTCTCTGCCGCATATTCAACTCCTTCTGAGTAAATATGTACTTCGGGATCTTATGATCTGTGTAGATGTTCACTCGTTCACCAAGTAGGCAATGACGCCAAATCTTGAGAGCAAAGATGACGACAGCCAACTCCAGATCATGCGTCGGATAATTGCGCTCCTGAATATTCAGCTGTCTTGAAGCATAAGCCACAACCTTACCGTGCTGATGTAGAACACATCCCAATCCCTTACCGGATGCATCACAATGTACTTCGAATCCTCCAGATTGATCCGGTATGACGAGAATAGGTGCTGATGTCAACCTTAACTTGAGTTCTATGAAAGCTTGTTCGCATGCTTCTGACCACACAAATTCTTCATCTTTACGTGTGAGCTTGGTCAGAGGCGTTGCTATCTTCGAAAAGCCTTCAATAAACCTTATGTAATATCCAGCTAAACCCAAGAAACTTCGAATATCCTTCACTGACTTTGGTGTAGGCCATTCGCTAACTGCTGAAACTTTTGCTGCATCCACAGAGATTCCTTCTCCTGATACGATATGTCCAAGAAAACCAACTTGCTTTAACCAAAACTCTCACTTGCTGTACTTGGCATAAAGCTGATGTTGTCGAAGAGTTTCTAGGACAATTCGTAGGGGCTCTACATGTTCTTTCCGACTCTTAGAATACACTAGGATGTCTTCGATGAAGATGACAACAAACCTGTCTAAGTAATCCCGGAAAACTTGATTCATTAGGTTCATGAATATTGCTGGTGCATTGGTCACTCCAAATGGCATCACTAGAAATTCGTAATGTCCATAGCGAGTTCTGAAAGCTGTTTTGTGAATATCAGCCTCCTTGACCTTCACTTAATGATAACCTGAACGAAAATCTAATTTAGAGAAAACACAAGATCCACTTAGCTGATCGAATAGATCATCGATGCGCGGGAGTGGATACTTGTTCTTTATAGTGACTTCGTTCAAGGCTCTATAATCGATGCACATTCTGTATGAACCTTCCTCCTTCTTCACAAGTAGTACAGGTGATCCCCAACTTGAAGTGCTGGGACGAATCCATCCTTTCGCCAGTAATTCGTCCAACTGTATTCGGACTTCCTTCAAACCTTCCAGACTTAAACGATAGGGTGCTTTGATCACCGGTTATGATCCTGGTACTAAATCAATACTGAATTCAAGAGCTCGATCTGGAGGCAAACATGATATATCGTCAGGAAATACATCGTTGAACTCTCGAACTACATCTGGTCTTGATTCTTCCTCCGCTTGAGCTGCTGCAACTACTGCTTCTCTTGGCTTCGCTTTGTAGGTACTTGGCTCCAGTGTACGGTCTCCGCTTTTGAAATAGAAGACCGGATGGTCTGGAATCTCGAATACTGCCCTCCTTTGACGACAGTCTATGGTAGCATAAAAAGTTCCAAGACAATCCATTCCTAGAACCATATCGAAGTTCGGTATGTCCAACACTTTGAAGTCAGCATAAAACTATCTGCTGCAGACGATGACTGGACACAAGTTGTATCCCATAGTTGCCTTTAGAACGCTATTTCCTGAACTGACATTCCAGCTGGATACAAGCGGTGAGACTGGAATCGCATAGGTTCGAACAAACCGTTGCGACATAAAACAGTGTGATGCTCCAGTATCAAACAATGCTAGTGCAGGGATTGAGGATACTAAGATTGTACCTAAGGTATGTGGGATATGTTTTAGGTATAGGAAAATATGTAGCTAAGTAGCAGGATAGAAAAACAAAGTAAGAAAAGAAAAGTTTACCGGTGATGACTTGGCCAGTGGCCTCAGCTTCTTCCACGGACATCGTGAAAGCCTGGCGCCTTGGTACATTCCTCCTGGCCTGAGGAGCATTCCTCGGAACGTTCCTTTGAGCTTGATGGAACTGACGAGGAGGTGGTGTAGCTTGTGATCCTCTGGGTGGTGCAGGTAGTGCAGGTCTTAGAGCAGGTGCCTAAAGAGCTGGTCGCTACAGATAGGTAATTGCTGGCCTGGGTCCAGCAACTGGGTTTTGTCTTTGGGGATAAGACCCAATATCATGAGTAGCTGAGCCGCAGACTAAGCAAAGACGGTTGGCTCGACGGCAGTCTTTCATCATATGTCCAGTTCTCATGCAGTAAGTGCAAAAGGCTGGGCTGGGACGATGGTTCGGTACTCCGGGTCGCCTTGACACGAAAGGTGGCCTGGACGAGGCTCCTCCTGCCATCTGATTGGCAGGGCATTTGACTCCTTCAGACGGAGGTCTACCCCTTGCTTTTATCACTGCCTCATAACTGCGGGCAGCTTCAAGAGCATCCTCATGAGTCAGAAATTTTCCCGTGGCTAGAGCAGCCTGAATCTCCGTGTCCAGACCTTGTTGAAAGCGACGGGCTCTGATCTCGTCCGCCGGTATCAAGTGTGCCGCGAATCTATTTAAGGATTGTGTTAGCTGTGTAGTATATGAGATTTAAAAAAATTGAACTGTTGTGATATATCTTACCGGCTTAGCATTGTGAATTCAGCGTCGTACTCATCTTCTGATTCGTCCCACATTGAACCCTGTTGTAGATGAATGAACTGCTGCTCCATAGCAAACCTGGCAGTCACAGGGAAGTATTTCGTGTCGAACTTATCGCGAAAAGTCTTCCATTCAATAGGCTGTACTAGACGACTTTCTTCCGCCTTCCACCAGTTGCGAGCATTGTCCGTGAACTGTAGTTTCGCCACACAGACCCAGGCTATGTCTGGCACTTGTGCTGCTACCAGATCATCTTCTATACTTTGTGCCCATTCTTCAGCTTCAAGAGGGCTTCCGTTTCCGGAGAACTGCTTGGGATGTAAAGCCCTGAATTACTTTACCCCCGGTGCGTCGGTCTCAGGACAGTTCAGGAGTTGTTGCTGTCCCTCAAGAAGGCTGCGGATCGCCTCAAGTAGCACTGTTTGCTCGGTGGGTGGAGCAAGAACAGCTGGTGTGAGAGGTAGTGCTGGAGGTGTGTTGTTGACGTTGGTGCTGGTGTTGTTCGGGGAATCCATAACCTTGAAGAAAAATTTTGGTTAGGACATATTCAAGTACATGAAATGATAAGATTCATGGAATAGAAATTTGTAAGATTCAAGAAACATGAATTGTAAAGAATGTTTTAGTTGCTGGTTCGTGTGTTATATTGCTTAGGTTGTTCACGCAGAACAGAACTGCATAGTATGGTTCTATACAGCTCTGACCTGCATGGTCCACTAACAAAACCTGTCACGCCCCGCTTCCCGGTGTATGGCGAAGGGGACGCGACGAGGTCCGCTACATATTTACTGTGAAGTAAATACGCTAAGCATATCTAAGCAATATAAAGGTAAATCATAAGAGACAAGAGATATAAAAAAAAACAACTTTATTAATAACATTTTTTTTTGTACAATGCATGAAAAGTAAATACATCTGAAATAAAAGCGATGCCTAAACAATGGCATAACAAGAAATGAAAAATACTGAATAGAACAAGGTACAATGTCTAGAGCTCGGGGTCTTCGTGGAACTGATCCAAGTCTTCACCAGTAGGCTCGATCTCTGACGGGTCCAAAACACCTGACGACATTTAAAAAAGAAAGAAATAGAATGTCGTCAGCGAACAGGTCACTCGGTAAGTCCCAAAGATAAGGAAGAATTAGAAAAGACAGAATAAGAGGTATCATCTAAGTATAATATTGTAGAATATTGTGTTCACGCTGTTGTTTGTAGCTTGGTACGGAAGGATGCCAGTGTATACGAGAGGGGTCTCAGTATGCTAGAGACCAGGGCAAACAGAATGTACAAGGAACCGTTAAGCCACGGTACAACAGCAACGGAATATAGGTTAGGTGTCTTAATCTTACCGTCTCGTGCCACTTCTAACACCTTCCACACCAATCTACCCCTTAAACCCCGTAGTATTTTGATTGTATTGTTGTATTGTATTGTATAAGTTGGATGACTGACCAAAACCATGATATCAGTAAACAGATTATAACTGCATAATCATGTAGACGGAAAACTGGATAATGGATGTATATCCATGGTTTGATTCAGTCAAGTTGTATAGATTGATAACTGGATTCTTGGATTCATGTGTTCATATTGAATTGGAATATTATAGATTTATAGTACTTGAATCATATTCAAGTTGGATTATGATCAGACTCAAACACGAGTCGAATAGAAGAAATGTAAATCGAAGGCCTATATTTACTAGGGTCCTTAGGGTAATTTATAAAACTTGAGAGGATTTTATGTAAAAATACTTTTGTATAGTTTTCAAGATACACCTCAAGTATTTATTAATCATCTTTAGAGTTGTAATGAGGGTGGATTTTATATTGTGACATTTCTAGTGAAAATATCCTAGTTTTATATAAATAAAGGTATTTATCTGTAATATTGATTTATTTGAATTTCATGGTATTTTAATGTAAAATTTATTCTTGTGATTTTTTAGGAAAAGGTGGAACATTTATATTATTATAAAATAGATATTGAAATGATAAATATATATATATTTATACAAAAATAATTTTAATAAATATTTTTTATTCCAAAAATCTCATTTTCTTAAGATGTCGTATTTTAAACCTTTCGAGACCGAATGCTCCTTGCGGAGGTCTGAATCTCCCACTACTAAGCCCGAGGGTGCACGATAAACCGTACTATCCCAAACGGGTTCCCCAAAATGGGTTGTAGCGGCGCTTTGCAAAGATTGTAAGATACTAATCCTTTAGAATACGGTTTTATTAAGTAAAAGGTATTTATTTGCAAAAGTCGATTTTCCGTATTTTAGATTCTAGGGTTTTCTATTTCAATTAGACTATTTCTAAATGATTTAAACAATAAGTCGTGAGATGCCTCATATCGCCTCTTCACGGCCAATTATGTCCAGGTAAGTACAAGTGAAGAAATGAGGGATCCGCTCACGATCATCGTGAGACGGGCCTTTTAAAATTACCTTTCTCACTTGCCTAGCCTAGACACCACAAAGTCAGGTTTAGATAAACGATCGATGTCCACAACTTATCGTATTTTCCTATTAAAAGATATTTGTTTTAAAAGTGTATCAAACCTAAAACTTTTAGAAAAGGTTTTATTAAGAAAATGGTACTTAAATGTAAAATCTTATTTTATCGTATTCTAAGTTTTCAGGGTAGCGTGTTATGTTTGCATATGAGTGTGTGAGGAGGTAGGTCATTACCTCGTGATCTACTTTAAGGTATAGCAATGTTAAAGGGGTTAAATGTGAAAACTAAACAGTGTGGTATTTAAGTGAAAAAAATACGATATATTGCAAAAGCTATCATTTCATGTGAGGAAACTTTTTCAAATTATTTGTTAAGTGATTAATAGTCAACATAGAGATATTTAAGCATGAATGTATTGGTGAGAAGTGAGATTTTATAGAAAACCGAATCGGAAATCGGATTTGTTCCGATTCCGTCGGGTTTTGTAAATTCGTATTTTAATGAAAGAAAAGAAAGATAGAAAATGAGACTTACAGATTTGGACAACACTAGAGAGTGAGAGGGAAGTAGAGGGTTTGCCGGTGCGTCGATTCGTCGTTGAGAGTTCCTAGCACGATCACCGGAATTTCGCCGTCGATTTCGTCAGCGCTTCGGCTTTTGCTCGTTTCCAAAGTACCAAAGTTCTCTTGGAATTTTGAGAGAGTGGACTCAGAAATTTAGGATGAGAGGGTAGAGGGTAGGGGGTGTATTTATAGGGTTAGGCTAGGGTTATGGTTTTTAATTTAAAAAAATGTAAAAATTATATAAAAATCATTAAAAAATGGAGTAAATGGGGGTTAATGGGCTCTCTGTAACCGATCTAAAAATTTAAAGTGTGCACGGGGGTTGACCAAGAAAAGATGCCCAACTTCGATGTTGGGGACTCGGCCGAGTCCGGCCGGCGGCGCCGGCCCGAGTCGGCCGGTCCGCCGGCCGACTCGGCCGAGTCGGGCCGTGTCAGGTGGTCGGGGGCTGTGGGGTCGTCGGGTGTGGTTTCTGGTGTATCTAACTTTTCATGTGTAGAAGGAAATTTGTGAGAAACGTACGTGTAACTGTTGGTACTCTAAAAAAATCAAAAACAAAATAATATTAAAAATAATATGGGGCATGGGTTTTGAACTCTGGTAGCTTGGTTCAGCAGTACAAGGTATTAACAATGAGCTACAAGCTCCTTCTTGTAATTATGGAGTGAAATAAATACTTAAAGAGATATCAGCAACAATAAATACTCCAAGTATACATTGAATTTAAATCAATTCTTTGTACATTAAAAATGGAGTTTTTACACTAATTTTGAATATTAGCCGGTTATATGTGATATAACCGGATAATTGAATCAAGTGTTGATTTAATATTTTGATATACATATATGTATGATATTAGTCGGTTATATATGATATAACCGGATTATTGAATTAAGTGTTGATTTAATAATTTGATATATATTTATATATTTTATATATATATATATATATTAACTAATATTAATCTCACTTAAGATTTTCTTCTCTTTATATATATTTATATATATGTGATATATATATATATATATGAATTTGCATTTGTATCATGGTTGATGATACAAGGAACTAGGATGTGTGAGAATCACATAGAGAAAAGATTATGATAAACATTTTAGAATAAAAAGAAATGAAGAATGAGTCATTTTCTTCAGTGGTTTGTAGACGCTTTGAGAAGCCATGACTTGTCTTCAAGTCTTGTTTTATTCAAAGATATTTATCATACACAATCTTATCTCTTGGCTCATGGTTCATAACTCATCCAAGTTTATCCTCATCTTCTTCTTCATTCCCTTTACTAGAATTTTCTTTAGCTGAGAAAAGAAAAAAGAAAAATATTTTAAGTGAGCAAATCTCCTATTTCATCAACCTACACTTATTTAGCCAATTAGTTTAGGTTGTTAACTTCACCAATACATTGATTAGTGAAGTGTAGGCTTGAGTGAGAAAGACTTCAAGATGGACCATCTTCGGCAACGAAGACAACAAGCAAGCTCGATCCTTTCTTCAAGTGGAGCCTTAAGAAGAGTTCTAGGGACTACTACTTGGAGCTTTAGAACTGAAGGACTAGACTACAAAGGTTGTAGACTCTTAACACTTAGTATAGAATCTTGTTTGGTTACTTATAAACCCTAATTCTCTAGTTCGATTCTAGGTTAGTATGATTAGCACTCTAGATTTTTTAAAATTGGATACTTGATACTCATATAAACCTAGTAGAGGTACTAAGACATACTTTTATGGTATCAGAGCCAAGTTAGAGACTTAGGTGAAGTCTAGACGACGTTAAAGTGTTCGATCAACGTTTTAACACCGGTTTTTAGCTAGTTTCTGTCCTTTTTTCAAAAGTTGATATTTTCACAATTAAAAATTCTCAGAAAATCATGCAGGGTTTTTTATGGAGCCTCAAGAAATACGAGAACTTAACTCCATAATGTGGTCACGGAACCGCCGCCTATACCATGTCTTAGCTACGGTTCCGCCCCGACTTAAGGTGTTATTGCTTTGTTTTTCTTCTGGTGCTTCATATTGATATTTTGGATTTTTTGGGTATTTTTTGTGAGGCTCGAGTTGTTGAGGTCTCTGTGAATTGGTATTGTTTGAAACATCGATTGAAATGTTTAACATTGTCTAGATAGCTTTGGATATATGATACAATTTTTGGAATCCACATTGATTAGTTTTGTGAAAACTAGTTAATGATATGTAAATCTCGCATTTTAGTCTCAAATAATAGATTGCCACGGAATTTCGATTCGGATCAAAACACTGTCGTAATCTCGTATCGTACGCAAATACTCGCCGGGAGACACTAGTGGACGGCCATGCCCCAATGCCCCGACTAAGTGACTATAGGAGAACCCCATGGCCAAAAGCATCCACTCGGGTGCTCGCGGCCACGGTGTTCCGCCCAAGTGCACTTCGTTGATGGCTTCGGGGGTGCGGCCATCTACTAAATTTCCCAAACAAGGATTCGATCATTTAATCGGGAATCTTGTTGAATTACCCGACTTAATTTTTGAAAAGTGTTGAAATTCGAGAATTAAATTCAAGATTTATAGGGTTATGCATGAAATTCGGAATATGTGATAATCCGGGTTTATGATGTCCAAAAATGATGTGGATTCTAATTATTATAGTTTTCATTTCTTTTCTATGACCGTAAGTGTAATATATTAAACTATCCCCGATCTCATTGCTATATGACAACGATATTAAGGATACACATATTTACTTACATTGATGACATATGAAATTATTGTATTGCTATCGATATGTTATATTGGATCGTCCTGATTGAATAGCCGGGGGATTTTACGTAAGATGAGAGTTTTTCAATTTTCATTCATGTAAATATTTGTATGTAATATTCTTTTATTGGGACACTTCCGGGTTGAGGTTGTTGTCTCCATTTGATGTATATTATTTACTTTTCCGCATTAGGATAGACCCAAGGCGGGGAGCACAAGTAACCGGGTTTTAGAGTCCAGTGGGAGGCCATCTCGAGGAGTCGACACCGGTCACCTAACTCTAGAATTGGCAGGGTTGCTTGCCGCTCTCATAGGGGTCTAGTGGTGTGGGCTTGGCTATTCATCACGACCCTGGAATCTGTGTTTTTCATTACTGGCTTAATCTAAAATACGGACCTCCTAGTATATCCTATATTTCATATATCTGCTTCTGCTGTTTATGTGATGTGATGTGATCATATAACTGCGTGAAACAAATTCTACTTATATATAAGATATACTAGTAGACACTATATATGTTTTGCTTCCGCGCTAGTCCTGACTCTGCCCTGCAATAAGTTAAGTAACCTTACGGTGATGATCCTGGTCCCTGTGGCGAATGTTGATGGCATATATGTGTGTTTTATTTTCGTTTCAGCTATGATGTTTAGGAAACATAAATGCTGGGACGCCATTAATAAGATTAATGAAAAGAAAAGAAACCTAAAAGATAATGTAGAATCAAATTTTTCAAAAAGGTAGCTCTAGTTCTAGCTTTGCATAGTGGTATTCCATTAGTTATGCCCCAGCGGAAACGAGATTATTTAATTAGTTCATGCGAAGGCACGGGGAGACTCCCTCGGAGTACTAACACCTGCTTGGCTGACCGATAAGCGAACTTATAGGGTGTAATTAATCCCGGATAATCTTACCTTTTAAGGTTTGAAGGAAGATTTAATAAAAACAGTTGGAGCCATTCTAATTAGATAAGATAATAACCAATCTATTCTTGCAAAAGCGCACGCTAAAGTGTTTTCTTCACTCTCTCTTCAGGTAGCGACCATGTCATGCCTTAATCAAGATATAATATGGATATATTGACCGAACCCGCTTATTATACTGGGCTGGGAAATGTTGGTTCCACTCTATCTTATGACAACAGTCGTGAGTCTGGGCAAGGGATAGGGGAATGCAAGGATTTCCACGCCACCCGGAAGAAGAACGAGCATTCTGATGCGTCTCCCTACTCATTGTATTTTACAGGAGGGGATCAAGATTAGGATTGGTAAAGAAAGAGAAGGGCTTCTTCGGGTATGTTAGTTATTGAGAACCATTTCTCAGTTTGCTCTACATCTTGGGTATTGGATACCGGATCAGGATCCCATATTTATAAGCTGTTACAAGGGTTAAAGAGAAGTAGAGAACTGAGAAAGGGTGATCTGTCTCTCAGAGTAGGGAATGAAGCAATTGTTGCTGTCGAAGCGATCGGCGAATATCACCTAATATTGTCAAATGGTAATACATTGATTTTGAACGACTGTTATTTCATACCATCGATGATGTGCAATATAATATCTGATTCTTTATTAGATAAAGAAGGATATAATTTTGCATTAGAGAAAAATGTTATGAACGTTTTTCTAAATCAAGTGTTGATTGGGTTTGGTATGTTGTGTAATGGTATATACGTTCTAAATCAAAATATAGTTCTGAATATATAGAACACACACAAGAAGAAAAGTTCAGAAATGAACGAAGCCTTCTTGTGGCACTGTAGACTTGGTCATATCAATGCGACCAGACTGACTAACTTGCATAAATATGGATATTTGAATCCATTCGAATTTACATCTTATGAAACTTGTCAATCATATCTTAAAAGAAAGATGATCAAAACTCCGTTTACGGGACACGGAGAAAGAGCTACTGAACTGTTGGGACTGATACATAGTGATGTATGTGGTCTTATGTCTAAACATCCCAGGAATGGTTCCTCGTACTTCATTATATTCACCGATGATCTCTCAAGATTCGGACATGTGTTCCTGTAGAAATACAAATCTGAAACTTTTGAGAAATTCAAGGAATATAAAAGCGAAGTAGAGAACCAGATGGGTAAAAGTATTAAAATCCTTAGATCTGATCGAGGAGGTGAATACTTGAGCACGGAATTCCGAGATTATCTAAAAGAGAATGGGATTCTCTCTCGGCTTGCTTCTCCGTATACACCACAACATAATGGAGTATCGGAGTGGAGGAATCTCACCCTATTAGATATAGTGCACTCTATGATGAGTGTCGCTGAGTTACCTATTTCCTTTTAGAGTTATGCACTTGAGACAGCTGCATACCTATTGAACAGGGTTCCTACCAAATCTGTGCCTACCACTCCATATGAGATATGGGAGGAGAAAAGACCATGTCTTAATTTCATTAAGATGTTGGGTTTTCCGGCTTATGTTAAAAAGAAAAATCCGGACAAGATCGAGACAAAGTCTGCTCTATGTAAGTTTGTTGGATATCCTAGACATTCGCGAAGGTATATTTTCTACCACACCGAAGAACAAAAGCTGTTTATTGCTCAACATACCACCTTTTTAGAAAAGAAATTTCTTATAAAAGAAATTAGTGGTAATGAGGTAGAGCTGGATGAAGTTCCAGATAAACAAGCTACAACTGATGATTTGGTAGAACCGGAGGATTCAATAATCCCCGACGAATTTCAGCCACTCCTCAAATCTAGTAGGGTTCCTCATCCACCTGAGAGATACTACAGTTTTTTCATAAACGGTGGGAGCGAGAACTGCATCATGGAAGATGATGACCCAACTGTTTCCCTAATATTTAAACATATTAAACGAGCAAAGCTCTGTTGAAATTTAATGGGGCAGCGCCCCATGTGCTTCTCACGAGGGCGCCGGCGCCAATGTGCAAAGAGCAGAAAACCTTCTGGGTAAAAATTAAATTCTTATACGGCGCCGCTTGTGCTCCTCACGCCGGCGCCAATGTGCAAAGAACAAAAGCACTTTCTGAGTAAGAATTAAATTCTTATATGGCGCCGCACGTGCTCATCATGTGGGCACCAATGTTCAAAGCAAGGAAGACCCATCATAAGAACTAAATTATTAAGTGGCGCCCACGTGCACAGCACGTGAGCGTCCACATGCACACCACATGAGCGCCATCGTCCAAGTAGAATTAAATTCTACGTTTTCCTAACAAAAAGTTGTGATACTCTCTGTTAAACAGAGCCGTTGGATCAAAGATCCAACGGAGATGATAAATCATCAAAATATAAAATCAAATTCTATTAGGAGAAAATATCTCCTAAATCTTTCTAAATAAAAAAGATACTCTCGGTTGGATCAATGATCCAATAATAGAATAAAATTCTATTTTGGGAATATATTCCCTCAATCTTTCTAAACAAAAAAAAGATTGCTCTCTGTAAAACAGAGATCTCTTGGATTAAAAATCCAATGGTGATTAAAAATCACCACTTGACAGAATTAATTCTGTATATGGGAAAATATTTCCCCAATCTTGTTAAGAAAAAGAACAACATATTCTGTAAAAAATAGAAGTTCTTGGATCAAAAATCCAACGGTGGGTAAAATTCCCTAAATCAATTTTGAGACCGATTAAATCAATTGGAATCTCTCAATGAGAGATTTTCTCAAAACTAATTGACAATCTGCTCAATGAGAGATTTTCTCAAAACTAATTGACAATCTGCTTTCACTATATAAAGAACCCGAGACTTCAAGGATAATACACATAAAGGAAAATACCCACACAGATCGACAGATAGAAAGAAAAAAACCCTACAAGATTCTATAAAAATACAGTGAGTTCTCAAAAAAGAATACAGAATTCAATTCCCAAAGAAGAAGATCTTCCTTCTCAAAACCCTAGGTAAAGAAAAGAGATCAAAATATCTTTTTTGCCTATCATATCACATCTAAGGGTTTAATCCTTTTAAAAGAACTTAGTTCTTTCTCTAGATCTGAGATCCACAAGACAAGTCTTCCATAAGTTGAGAATTTAATTCTCATCGGGAAGATCTTTTTATTGAGAAACAATCATTCAGGGAAGAAAAAATTTAAAAAGAAAGAAGATGGAGTCGATAATACTCCAGAAACTCAGTTCCTTCAAATCAAGAACTTAGTTCTTTAAAAACTCCGCCTGAAATCCTCAAAAATATTGATTTTGGTGAGCGTTAATGGTCAAAATACCATTGACAGAGGTTTAACTTCTCCAAAAATATCGACAGAGATTATATCTCCTTAAAAAAAGAAAAGAAAGAAAAGAAAACTAGCACCTCACGTGCTTCCTACGTGAGCGCCCCTTTTAACAACGCCTAGCGCCTCACGTTGAAAACACGCGGGCGCCCAAAACAGAAGTCCGACACCTCACGTGAAACACACGTGAGCGCTGAATAAAGTGCTCAGCACTCCATATACTGCTGAAGAAAGCAAAGTTCTTAGCACTGATTGGGCAGTGCCCAGCACCCCACGTGCTCCTCACGTGGGCGCCATATAAAAGTGCTTAGTACTTCATATGTTGCCAAAATGGCTGAGTGCTTAGTACTAATTGGGCAACGCCCAGCACCGCACGTGGACGCTATAAGAAGTGCTTAGCACTTCACATTTAGTCAAAATAACTAAAGTTGGGCAGCGCCCACGACTGAATACTTCATATGACATATATGTGAGCATCAGAGCTCAAATAAGTGCTTAGCACTTTCACATAAAAAGAAAGGGTTTAATAAACATAGCCCAAATAAGTGCTTAGCACTTTTGGATAAAAAAAAGACTAGGTAGACTAAGCCCAAATTGGCTGAGTCTCTGAAGTTTGCTTGCAGCTGAGCCCAAATGCTCTTTTGCTGGATCTCAATTAAAAATGATCCCAAAATGTTGTTAAGTTGATCTTTGTCTCAAACAAGACTAACGTATCCTTAGCGAAAATAAACTGAGCCCAAATGCTCACTTATAGATTTAAGTTGATCTTAATCTCAAACTGGATTAACGGTCCTTAAATCAAACAAAAATATTTCTGAACTATAGGAATATACAGTCTATGTTCAAAACCCCGTCAAGAAAATCCTTGATCCAAACCTAAATCTAAAAAATACGGATTTGGACTGATCTGCACCCTATTGGTGACGACATAAACTAGTCTCCGTATACAATCCACGGGAAACCAAAATAAACAAAACATACACACGACACGAAGTGAACTGCCGGAGTAGGAGAAAGTAGTTATCGCAATGCGGTAACGTAATTAACTACAGGGGCTTGCGCCTGTAGGGAAGAGCGTCCCCACAATAAAAAAACCCTCATAAAACGAGGGAGAATCTGATGAAGTCTGCTACAACGGCCGCATCTTTCAAAACCTTCGATATATGGTGCCATAAATCAACTTGGTATTTTCGAAGAGGTGGATGGATAAATCCAAATAGAATCTGCCCCCAAATTCAGGCAAGACGATCTATCCCAGTTCATCCCTGTTTTTCGGCGGAGAACAGGTTCGGGCACGCCTGGTAGGACCTTTTCCTCTTTTCACTCCACACTTCGTGTGTCGTGTTTCGCTAACAAAATCATGGTTCTCTATGTTTGCCTATGAATTTGAGGTACTAAAATTTGGTATCTTGCTCCCGTGCAGAGAAAATCGATGGCTTCCAGCTGCACCCCTTGCAACAGCAACTCTCGCTCCACCCTAGTGTTGGGAATTCACCCGCGTGTACAAATGCGTATGTTTGGAAATGTGATCGTTTAAGGAAATGGAATGCGCACGCGAGATCGTTCTCGTTTTAAAATTTATAAACCGTAAGTGCACGATGCGTTGTAGCAAGCCGGCAGGTACGGGTCGATCCACAGGGAATTTTGTATTAGGTCTTGTTGTTTAAGGTTCAAAAAATTAACGAATTGAGTTGGTTGTCACAAAAAATATAAAGAATACGAAAACAAAGAAACAATGAAAACAAGTTAAGAAAGAATGGTCGTGGCTTTGGCTCGGAAGGTTGAATCACGACGATTCCCTCGACGCTCCTTTGATCATGAGTTATTCGTCCTCACGTTGATCCCGGTATGAAGCACAACTTGTCAAAGTGGTTGCGAGGCACAAGTCGTCAAATTCCGATATTCCCCGCAAAACTAAAACTAGTCCGTTTTGTTCACTTACCGTTGTATGTCTGAGCTTGGGGTAACAACACTAAGCACAATGGATAGCAAGCTTACCACAACATCAAAAACACAATTAGTGAGTGAGAGCAAATAGTTTTAGTGTTAACTTTGCTAAGGGGTTGTGATGGTATATGGTATATGAAACCAAAAGAGTTGTCAAGTCTTTTAATCACAAAATACCATATCCAAGCTTAACAAACTTAACACCAAATTGATTCTAACTTAAACATTGTTAAATAGGGAAGGGAGTGAATATGGTATATGAAGAGGTTACAAAGTAACCATGGTTTCAAAATACCATATCACATCAATATATAAAACAATCCTTAAGTTATAATCATGTTAAAGCACATTAAACAAAAACAGGAGGAGGAGGAGGCAAAGCCTTTCATCTCACTCCTTACTATTACCACCACCAAGAAGATTAGTTAAGCATCATAAAAAAAAAAGTAAAGAAAAGAAGCAATTAAATAAAGTAACACAAATATTATTAACACTTGAAGAAGAGGTACAAGATATTGGTAACTTGTTCAACCTCCATAATGAAGCTCTCCAAAGAAAGTTTCAAGAGGGAGGAAGAAGAAACCAAGTTATAGCCCACTCACTCTCAAGCCTAAACCAAAAATAAAGAAACTATCAAAATGAGGTATAATATATGCATCCCTTGCTTAATATCTGTTCTGGTATTTATAGGCTCAACACCAGAATAAACAAACAATATAGATGGACTGATGTGACCCTAGAAATTGACCAGAAGAAAAATGGGGATGATTGGAGCAAGGGGGCCGGCGTCGCCGGATTATGTAGGGGTGTGGCCGGTCTCAATCCGAGCACATGGGCTTGTTTTGGCATGGTGGTCTTGTGTGCTCTCTACAATCACTCTTATGCTGCTTGATTTATCTGTTTAAGCCTGGTTTGCATGCAGAGAATTGGAGGGAAACTTGATGCAAAGTATCACATCAAAACTTTATGCATTTATTGCCCATCACACCATATGTGCCCACCACTTGCACAATCCATCATTTCTTGTGTGCCATGGGCAGCCCCACCATGTCATGGTCCATGCCAAATAGTTGTGTGTACACTTGTATTGTGTTGGACCAAAATTATGTGCACACATTTATTATGCAAAAGCTCTTTGGATATCGGTCGGTTTACTGTTCTATTTGCAGTGTCGGCTCCCAAACGTTATATCCATGATTTTAAATGTGTTTCTAGTATTTTATCATGAATACCTGTAATCTATAATTAAAGAGCAGACACTGGTTAATAGCGCCGATATATAACAAAATAGATGAATAATGAGCGGTATTAAATTGCAGTTTTCTGAGATGAAAAAATACCCCAAACTTATCTATTGCTCGTCCCGAGCAATACAAAAATTCCTAGCCTCACTTTCGCAGGGAATGCGATTGCACTGAGCATATGCAACAAGTCGTTAAACCTCTAGGTGTCCCTAGTAGGAGGAGTGTTGTCTCCTGAGGGTTTTCAGCGGATTACACCCACAAAATCCAATCAAGTTAGCGTCGTGGAGAAACTGTTGATTCTAATCTTAAGGTTAGAGATCAAAATTAGAAGTTCTATTACCCAAGTCAGAAATGTTAAACCCTATTTTTCACACCTCGTAATTTGTTTAACATAAGCTCATACGCGTCTTTTCGTGATTGTGCGGATAGTGTCTATAAGGTTTTAAGAACTTTGATTAGGATCATCATGTTATAATTACAGACCAAGATAAATTTTTGAAGGATCACACGAGTTTGAAAGGAGTTAAGATTTTCTCAAGTTTTATTCTCCAGTTAGGTTTCAAGTCAGAATATATAACATTTTTAACAGAGAACCTAAGTCTGAGGTTTCACTCCTACCTTTCACCTGTTGTTGTTCATACACACCATTCGTTATCGTGCAAAACGTCTTAATAAATACAAACCTTCATATCTCCAAGAAAAAACTGTTTTAATAGAAAACTTGTCTTCGCCAAGATTATTCTCCCACAAAGAACCGTGAGGACTTTTAACTCAGAGAGAACACTTGCTTAGCTTGATTTATTTGGCAATTTGGAAACTTAGCGAGTTTTGGGTTAATAACTCCCAAACCAGATGGTTTTAGGGTATTAGGTGTGGAGACACCCCAAGGATTTAATTACCCAAGTTACCAAGGCTACAAAACAAAAGACTCATTTTATTTTAAAAGTATTCTGAACTCAGTGAAAACGGAGATATAGCCAGCATTTCTTTTAAATCCGAAGACGTTACATATAATAAGGTGTGTAATTACTCTAACAAGGTTCCATATGAGTTATTTTTCAGACTTATAGCTTCTATTAAAACCACAATAATATCATTCATATTCACCTTACTTTATGAACAATTTTTGATATTACTTAACTCAGAACAAACCTGTTTGATCTTAAAGGTGTTTATCAATTTTAAAAGTTTACAGACATTTCATACTTTCATCAAATTCTCAAAAACATACGACACGTGTAAAGTGTTATAAAAGATGTATATCAGCTATAGTTAAACACAAAGGAGGGTTATTTTTCGGGCCGTCGGTCTCACAAAAAGGATTTAGTTATTTCTAACTTATCAACCAAACCGTCAGACTTCGAATCTATGTTCCCCCGCTAGCTAACATGACAAAGTTTTAATATTTTTAGGAAAAATTTTCAATTTTTATGGGTTTTTCAATATGTATGCAATGCAGAATATACACATGATGCAGCAAAATAAACGTAGTGCCCACCCTCAAACCTGAGTTTTACGATGTCCTCATCGTTGCCCCCGTCTCCGGTAGCTAGACTTAGACATCATGGTGAGAATTTTATTCAAAGAAAAAGAAAAAATCTAAGACTAATCACATGTTAAAAGACTAGGTTAGTCTAGAAATTAATACCAGCCACAAAATTTTTTTATCGATATAATGTAGTGGCTGGTAAAAGAATATGTATATATAAAAGAAAAAGAAAAAGAAAAGGTAAATGTTAGATATTAGTGAAGGGCATGGGCGTGTAAAAGTATGGATCAGAAGACGTTAAAGATGAAGATGGGGTTTTGAAGAGGTCAAAGAATTGTTTCCTGGATAAATTGAATGTTCAAAAAGCATGTGTTGAGTTCCAAAGTCAAGTTCGTTTAAAAACTGAAGTTCATCCGCAAAAATTTCAGCAAAAGAAAGGTTTTTAGGATGTTCCCAAATGGATCCTGACTCAAACTCACCAAGAATATCAAGTTCATCCGCAAAAATTTCCTCAAAACTCGATATGAAAGAATATTCTTCAATGCTGTCATCCTCCCTATAATTTTTCACAATCCTATTCATATCATTATAGCTCACAGACTCTCCCAATACAATTTCTCCCTCATCACATTCACAAATGGGTAGGTAAATGTCATCGAAAAAAATAGGTTCTCACACTAACGTTTCATCCGAAACAATATCATTAGCTAATACAAAAATTGTGGGTTCCTGATCATTGATCTCTTTTGACAATCTATCCAAACCATACCCGTCAAAATCACAAGATTCCTCCTCTAAAATTGGACTGCAAAAATCGGTCGGAGGTTTCTCTTGTGTGTATTGATAACACTTAGTCAATTCAATTGCATCGTTATCTAAGAAATCATCAAAATTCAATTAATCGTTTAGTTCACTCGGGTGACTTCCTAGATGACATATATTAACACTATTGGGTTCCGATTGACTGTGTTCACTCTCTAGAATCCTTTCAGCTAAATGTTTCGCTTATTCTTCTATTCTAGCCAAAGATTAAGCCTGAGTGTGAAATAATTGCTTAGACTGTTGTATACACAGGGCTAGCGTAGCAGCTGTTTGATTCTCGACCTCAATCATCACTTCAATACCCTTTTCTAAAGCGGTCAACTTAGCATCCATCTCACTATCATACCCTAATGATTTGTCAATTGTTTCAGGTAAGGAGGGTTGTGATGGTGGTAATGCTAAAGAAGTCAGTCTGTCGACCACTTTTTCTAAATCTTCAATCATTAGGTCTCTAATTGAAGTGGGATTGGGTTCTAGAGTGTTAGGTGAGTGACCATTATCAAAAATCTGGGACGGTTGGTCACCCCCTAGAAAAGGACAATTATTATGAATGTGGGAAGAATCATGGCAATTTGAACAAGTGTATTGGGATTGAGTATAAACAAAAGGATAAGAATCGTGAAAAGTTGAATTAAATCGTGTATCGCCCATATTAACAAGAATTCACAAATATCATAAAAACAAAGAATATCACACCCCTAGCAGTCTATGGTATGCAAGTCAACTAGACCTGCTCAAGAACCTGATTGTCAAAGTACAACTGTGTTGAGAAACGAGCTCAAGATATACGGATCACGAAGCCAGGAAAGTGCAAGAGATAAGGGGAGGTTTTTCAACTCTTTCACGAAGTTCCTTAATTAGATAACCATTTCTCTTGAACACTTGCCTAGACACCCCGTGAACGATATACTGTTAAGCGGTGTTCTAAACACAGTTAACTTCTCCTAATGAGCGCGAAGTCCTTAAAGTCAAAGTTCTAGTTGGTTTTAAATTACTGTGGGTATGCAAGAATGCAATTTTGTGATTTGTGGGCTACGGAGAAAGGTGATGAAATTCTTTACCATATCTTGTTTGGTCTTTTTGCCGTTAAATCCATATTAAGATGCAAATACACAATCAATAAAAGAATTTAAGAAATCAAGCAATTAAGCAATTCTTTTTCAGTTTAAATTTAAGCGCTGCAAAAAAATACGGTTAGTTCTCTGTGCAATTGCTGGCAAGCTTGTGCGAAGATTCCTGCAGAAGATAGAATAGTGGAATGCATCGGATTCAAGAGGAATGTGTTAGGAAATACATACCGATGTGATTTGGTTTAAGAAAAACCCTTTTGAAAGTGATCCGAGTCATTGATTGTTCGCTTGCACGGGTCAATCTACCCGAATCTTTAGCACTATACTTCACTAACGTCTTGAAATTGAGTTTGAGCTTCGCTCTGCACGATCGCTGGTCGTAATTCCGTGAAAAACCTGAAATGTCAGAAAATACGATATTTAGTGTCAAAAAGCGATATATATGCCCCAATTCCTGCGCACTCAAAATTACAAAAATCAAACAATACTAATAGAGTACTGATAACATACTGGAGATCACACAAAAAGAAAAATCAAAACCACCCTCATTGGGCCGAGCTCGCCGGATTTTACAATGATGTCGCCGGCCAAATGAAGTTGGCTTGTGCTTGAATTTTGTGTGAGTTCTCTAAGCTATATTAGTATTCCAATGGTGTAACTTGATTTTTTAGTTCAATCACAGAGTGCTGGCAGGTATTAAGGACAGAGAACAAAGTGAAAAGAATCGTGTTTTGTGAGTTTTGAAAAAATTTTGAGTTAGTTGTTAGTGAGTTAGTAAGAACCAGAATTAACAATACCCAATACTACCAACTCCCCGGCAACGGCGCCAAAAACTTGTTGGGAATTCACCCGCACGCGCAAACGCGTATGTTTGGAAATGTGATCGTTTAAGGAAATGGAACACGCACACGAGATCGTTCCCATTTTAAAATTTATAAACCGCAAGTGCACGGTGCGTTGTAGCAAGATGGCAGGTACGGGTCGATCCGCAGGGAATTGTGTATTAAGTCTTGTTGTTTAAGGTTCAACAAATTAATGAATTGAGTTGGTTGTCAGAAAAAATATAAAGAATACGAAAACAAAGAAATAAGGAAAATAAGTTAACAAAGAATGGTCATGGCTTTGGCTCGAAAGGTTGAATCGCAAAGATTCCCTCGACGCTCCTTTGATCATGAGTTGTCCGTCCTCTCGTTGATCCCGGCATGAAGCACGACTTGTCAAAGCGGTTATGAGGCACAGGTCGTCAAATTTCGATATTCTCTGCAAAACACGAAACTAGTCCGTTTTTTTCACTTACCGTTGTATGTCCGAGCTTGGGGTACCAACACTAAGCACAAGGGATAGCAAGCTTACCACAACATCAAAAACACAATTAGTGAGTGAGAGCAAATAGTTTTAGTGTTAACTTTGCTAAGGGGTTGTGATGGTATATGTTATATGAAACCAAGAGAGTTGTCAGGTATTTTAATCACAAAATACCATATCCAAGCTTAGCAAACTTAACACCAAATTGATTCTAACTTAAACATTGTTAAATAGGGAAGGGAGTGAATATGGTATATGAAGAGGTTACAAAGTAACCATGGTTTCAAAATACCATATCACATCAATATATAAAACAATCCTTAAGTTATAATCATGTTAAATCACATTAAACATAAACAAGAAGAGGAGGAGGCAAAGCCTTTCATCTCACTTCCTTACCATTACCACCACCAAGAAGATTAGTTAAGCATCATAAAAAAAAGAAAAGCAAGTAAAGAAAAGAAGCAATTAAACAAAGCAACACAAATATTATTAACACATGAAGAAGAGGTACAAGATATTGGTAACTTGTTCAACCTCCATAATGAAGCTCTCCAAAGAAAACTTCAAGAGGGAAGAAGAAGAAGAAACCAAGTGATAGCCCACTCACTCTCAAGCCTAAACCAAAAATAAAGAAACTATCAAGATGAGGTATAATATATGCATCCCTTGCTCAATATCTGTTCTGGTATTTATAGGCTCAACTCCAGAATAAACAAACAATATATATAGACTAATGTGACCCTAGGAATTGACCTGAAGAAAAATAGGGATGATTGGAGCAAGGAAGCCGGCGTCGCCGGATTATGTAAGGGTGCGACCGCTCTCAATCCGAGCACATGGGCTCGTTTTGGTATGGTTGTCTTGTGTGCTATCCACAATCACTCTTATGCTGCTTGATTTATCTGTTTAAGCCCGGTTTGCATGCAGAGAATTGGAGGGAAACTTGATGCAAAGTATCACATCAAAATTTTATGCATTTATTGCCCATCACACCATATGTTCCCACCACTTGCACAATCCATCATTTATTGTGTTCCATGGACAGCCCCATCATGTCATTGTCCATGCCAAAGAGTTGTGTGTACACTTGTATTGTATTGGACCAAAATTGTGTGCACACATTTATTTTGCAAAAGCTCTTTGGATATCGGTCGGTTTACTGTTCTGTTTGCAGTGTCGGCTCCCAAACGTTATATCCTTGATTTTAAATGTGTTTCCAGTATTTTATCACGAATACCTGTAATCTGTAATTACAGAGCATACATTGTTTAATAGCACCAATATATAACAAAATAGATAAATAATGAGCGGTATTAAATTGCAGTTTTCTGAGATGAACACCCAGCTGGAAGAGTGACCTACGGGCCTAACGCGGCCTCTATATTTTCAATACCAGTGGGGAAAGTTACACAAGCTACTACTAGGTTGTTCTTCGGGACCATGCTCTCACCAGTGAATTTCGGTGCCTCTGCGCTGTAAGAGGAAACTCCAAAGAGGTCGGTCTTCGATCAACTTGCAACCTCAACGGCCTCTCTCAACGGGCCGTCCAAAGCTAGTGTCTCAGTCTTCAACAGGCTGAGCAAGAACTCGAACGGGCCCTTAAAGAGGCTCCTGATACCTGAAGGGGCTGCCCCAAAATGGATAGCCCTCCCAACTCCTGCTACGGGAGAAGACGTCAAAAGTGCTTCCCCCATTCGAAGATCGGTTTTTGAAAGATTGGTCGTTTCTCCTCAAACCCTACCAAGGACGTCAGTCATCAACAGGTTAACGCCAACAGCAGCCCCTCAGCAAAGCTGGGGGCATGAAGACGCCACTTCTAAATCTGAGGCAGTCCCGTCTTCAAGACATGCTCGACGTCGCCACTGGCGCCGAATGAGAAAAGCTGGGGGCAACTCCCCCTCTGGACTTATCCCACCAGCTCTAATGGTGGAAGTTGACGCTACTGTTCCAACCGGGAACAACTTTAATCTGCTCAGGAGGATGCGCAAGAAATCTCTAACGGCGGTGCTAAAGAAATCGCCCTCGCCTACAGAAGACACAGTGCAGGCAAAGATGGAGCAACCCCATCAACGGCTCTCCTCGCAAATTCACAGGGTCTGGCGAAAAGTTCAGGACCCCGTGATTGATCAAAACTACTCTCGTCGATCGAAGAAATCAAAGTTTCGGCAAGAAAAAGACCATCCCTCCGTCAAATAGCAATGGACTTCTTCTATATAGGTTCCTGTCATAACGGCTCCTTCAACTTCGACCTCCCACAAAAGGATGAGGCTAGAAAAAATCCCACCGCCTGCGGCAAATTCCAAAGGCGATGGACCCAAACGCCCCAAGTCTGGGGGCATGATCGTACATACGGTCCACATGGCTTCCGGGAAAGAAAAAAACCATGCATCCGTAGATCATCGACCGCAAACTCGGTCACTGACAAAAGCTCAGGAGCAATAACAAAAGCTCCAGGAAATGCTGACCAAAATGGCAGCACTTGTCGGGCAGAAAGAAAGCTAGGACACAACAGCCGAACAATACCAGGAGTAGGAGACCGATACAGAGTTCATGCGAAGGATGCTTGAAAGAAAGTACAAGGAAGCTATTTAGCAGGCTGCTAACATAAAACAGATGGCGCTCTTATTTCAGGATATGGTTAGAATGACGATCCAGCCAGAACCCCCGGCCGAAGACCCTCCGTTAATTGTCGAGGATGACAGAGGGGAAATATCAAACCCTCTTCCGGCTTTATCAACAGCCAAGGAGGAAACGATCTTCAAGGCTGCTCTTGATGATTGTATAGCTCAATAAATAAGAGCTCATCAAGCAAATGAAGCGGCTGGCCAAATCGTCAGAACTGCGCGACCGTATCCAAGCAGGTATGACCAAATCAAGTACCCTCCAGGATATACGATCCCTAAGTTCCATGTATACAAAGGGGAAGGCAACCCCATCAGCACGTCACGCAGTTCAGAGCTCTGTGCGGCAACACTGGAGGCGATGACAAACTGTTGCTTCGCCAGTTCGTTGGTAGCCTGTCGAAAACAGCCTTTGAATGGTATTCGGAACTCCCAAATAACTCTGTAAAGACTTTCACCGAGATGGAATTGTTGTTCACACAGAGGTTCGCTAGCGCAAGAGAGCGCACTCCAATTATGACATTAATTAATGCCAGGGTAAAGCTGGGAGAAACCTGAGTTCAATACACGATCCGGTGGCGGAACCTATGGTCAAAGTGCGAACAGCGCATCGAAGAATCCCCTACTATGGGCATGTTCATTGGGACCCTTGATCCTCAAATGATTGTGTCCCAGTTCATGACATTCTTCAAACCAACGACCTTCCAGGCTCTGATAGATAAACTGGCTTAAATGGACTAGATGGGTCATGGGCCTCCTTCCTCAAATAAAGACTCTCGAAATACCAAGGGTAAAGGAAAAGCAGCCTGAGTTGCCAACACGCAACAACAACCAAGTGGCCTAAAACTGGCTACTCGCCAAAACAACGTGCGTCCGCGCCCATCCTTGGAGGAAAGACTAGGAAGTGCTTACTCGTTTCCCCGTGACAAGACGAGGAGACTGTTCGAGTTGGCAGTGCGTAACAAGCTCATCATATTGCCAGTTCCACGGCGTCCATCGCAACCCGGCGACGTCAACAACCTTGATTACTGCTACTATCATAGAATAGTGAGCCACCCAATTGAGGATTGCTACGTCTTCAAGAACTGGGTCGAGGACCAGTATCAACAGGGGAAATTCGCGCTGTCTGATAACTGGAAGGTAAACCCGCCCCAGAAGCACACTCCCAAAAAAGTGGATGCGCCGGAAGCATCATGCTCACTCATGGAAGAAACTCCATGTAAAGTCGTTCTTTCATCAAAACCCAAAAGAATGCTGAAGGATCTACAGGCATGTCTAGCGGTTAGGTGGAAAAGCCCACTTGAACCCGAAATCATCGAATGGATACTGAAACCAGTCCCATACCGAAGGGCAAAACCCCCAAGTCAAGCCTTAAAATTCTTCGAAGAAAAAGAAGAAGACCAAGAAGCCTATGCATCCTGCCGAGTATGACGACAAGCGCACAGACCTACAAAAGTACATTGATGTTCTGGAGGAGTACAACCAGAAGGCGCGGACATCGGTTACGCTCGAAGAGTTCCTCAAGCATATTCTTGAGAACGAAGACAGTGACAACGATGAGGAAAATGACTTATCATAAGAAAACGAAGACTGTGTAGAAAGTTGCCACATGGTCTCCCATTCGTCGTCAAATGATGAAGAAACTCCCTTGGCGTCAGAAAACAACGTGGAGGAACTGGGGGCAGGATTGGCGCTAAAATCTCCGGAACTACCAAAAGACCCGATCGATAGGTTGTTAAATGAAGCCTTTCGAAAAAGCAAAGCTGACCGAGAACGCGAAACAGCCATATACGAAAAGGCTAAGCGTCAGCGTTAGGATAAAGAAGCCGCGGCAAGGATGAGACGTAAAGTACTCCAACCAAACCAAGGCATATCTGCCATAAATAAGAGCAGGATCAATGCAGAGAAAAGGTTCGCCAAAGCTCTGTCAATGGGAATGAAACTGCCACCTTTCGTAGGAAACACTCCCGGCGTCATATGCCTCAACGGAGAATATTCACATCCAAAATACTGTCTATATCATCGGAGGATTACCTACCCCACCGAGGAATGCAGTACCTTCAAAAAGTGGTAGCAAGGATACGTTGCCCATAAAAAAACACTTCAAGAGGATGAAGCGCGAAGCTCGGCGGCGGCAAAATAGTACAACAAACGCGCATAAAGAAACGACTGGAAACTGTCATATGGTTGATACTAGTTCAGAAGGTGAAAAATCACAAGTTCTTACTTTCGGGAGCGATTCTGAGGACGAAATATCCCTCAGCCCTCTCATCAAAGACTCCACCTCTGAAAAAGAAGAGGAGGAGAAAAACTACGAGAATATTCAGCTCTGTAACTGCACGCTGCCTGAAAAGAATCTCGGACCTACAAACAAAGGTTCGAGCAAAAAGGACAAAGAGAAAGAAAAAAACCTTGAGGAAATTGCCCTCGACGGTGGAGTTGTCAAAGAGCTCGCAGCAAAAGACCCGTCTAGCAAAAACAAGGTGTATTACAATGTCCTAGCACATTTGAGAAAAATACCTTCATAACTGAGCATACTGGATGCTCTCATCATGTCTAAAGAGGCACGAGATTCTTTGATTAAGGCATTACAAGAGCCCGATCAGTTCCAACCTTTCCTTGCGAAAGAGAAGATGAAGGATGAACCGGCAGAGGTCCACACGGCTGACATTACATTCAGTGATGAAGATCTCCTCCTCGGTACGTGCGAACATAATCACCCATTATACGTCACCGGGTATTGCCACGACATAAAGATAGGGAAAATCCTTGTCGACAATGGATCCTTCGTCAACCTTCTCAACGTGAGAGTGCTGAAGGAGATTTGCGGAACGTTCAGCACCTGGCCCGAGACAAAATTACCATCTCCGAGTTCGACTCACAGTTGTCACGGACGCTTGGGTCCGTAATATTGATGTTATGCTTCGGGCTGCTCGTCACTGACATCAAATTTCATGTCATTGACGCCAAGACTTGCTATAACGCTCTGCTCGACAGGCCTTGGTTACACGAGTACAACGTCATCCCTTCTACACAACATCAGTGTATGAAGTATTTCAAAGACAGGCTGGAGTACATCGTCATAGTGGAGATAAATTCATTCTCCGTAAACGGGTCCAAAAATATGAAGATGCAATGTACTTCCAACCAGACTTCGAAGATACGGAGAGGTGTCATAAACCGGAGGATAAACAGAAGTCTGGCGCCACTACCCCGATCTTTAGGAGAGATTCCGAGGAAGATAAAGAAATAGTCTACTCGGGGCAACCCCAAAAAGAAAATAACAGGCCCAGACCATCTACTCCTATTTTGGTCTTTGGCAGCGACTCTGAGGACGAAGCCGACGCAGTATTCTCCATCCACCCGTCAGCGCAAACCCTCGCCGGAACAGATCAGAGTCTACAAATCACAATGGCTCCACCTCGGCATTATAAAGAACTTGATGAGCTCGATACATACAGCGTACAAGAACTATAGACTTTCTACGTCTCTCCCAGGCGAAGAGGTGAAAATGCGATCCTCTTCTACCAATCTACGGAGACCAAAGTAGAAAAAGAAGTCTGGCATGGCTCCGATTTTGCACTTTATAGGCTTCAACCAATCCTTCTGCCAAGATACTACGTCGAGAGATTGAAAAGTCTGTTAAGATGCCAAGGTGTACCTCTCGAACAAACTGTTTGACAAGCCCAATTCTACACAAAGATTTGGGATATTCCCGAGACTCGGCGAAAGATGCCTAATGGGAAGATGGAGACAACCGGGCTCGGATACGTTCGGTCCAAGAAACGGGAGCAGTTCCATAGCTGCCGTGTCATAAACAACTCCAGCGAAGGGAAAAACGCTCTTCCGAATGGCCGTGACGTTGAAACAGAATGAAATCCCACTCTAAGAACGTTAAGTCCGTCACTTGAAGAACAAATAGACAAGCTAATAAAAGAAGCTTGTCAAAAGAGCCGAGAAAATCACAGTCGCAAAATGTCTATTTATGAAAATGCCAGGACGCAGTACCTCAATCAGCAATTTACGGAGGAGGAAGACTATAATTCTCTTTATCCCCGGCCCGCTGTATGTCCTCGCGAAAGGAGAAAATCCCGAAATAGAGGCAAAAACAGGGCAAAGAACGCAAACAACGTTCGAAAACAACAAAACGGATCCAAGAAAAAGTCGAATGGAACCCGTCTTTATAAAGAAGATGGGTCAGGCATACTTTTTCCCTCAAGACAAGACGAGGAAAATATTCAACATTGTCAAGAAGCACCAAATGATGACGCTCCCGGAGTCTCGGCACCCCGAACAAATAAATGAGGTCCGTCATCCGGATTATTGCTCCTACCGCCGAGCAATAGGTCATCCCTCGAAGACTGCTTCATCATCAAAGACTGGGTAGAAGACAAGTATCGGCAACGCAGGTTCACATTGTCCGACAGCTGGAGGGTAAAACCGCCGCAAAAGCATGAGCCAAAGAGGACCTATACCGTGAGGATAGGACCATCTCAACCACAAAAAGGAAAGCAAACTCGTACTTGTGTAACATTTCAGAAAATATATAATATTATTTTTGGAATTTAATATTAAAATAATATATTTCCCGAAAACTGTCCGATTTGCGAAATTGGGGTTTTCGAAAAAAGGTATAAATATATACCAATAATTGTGAAATAACTGGAGATTTAAAATGATTTATTCATTTAAAATATATTTATTAGACTAGACATTTTTATAATTAATTATATGCAAGTTTAAAATTTTACCCGATTAGTGCACTGCTAATCGCGATTAAGCCAAATCCGTGTTTCTACAGTTTTCCATAGCTAGTGCACCATGTCATATTGCATTTTGATTACATGTTGTTTATTGTGTTGTTTTGGGGTATTATGTGGTTTGGTTTTAAAAATAAAAGAAAAAGAGAAAAGGGTATTATTGAGAGGGTGAGAATAAAGAGAGTGTGGGTAAGAAAAGAGTTAGAAAAAGAGAAGAGAGAGAGAGAGAGAGAAGACAGCCAGTCATTCTCTTCCCCCATTATTTTCTTCATCTCTTTCCTCTTCATCTCCCTCCACCTCTACCCTATGAAACCATCTCAAAATATTCACCAAGACCCTAAACCCCTTTCACAAAAGTTGACCCCCTCTTCATCCTCTACAAAATGGACCAAGCAAAGTTGGATTTTGATGACATTGGGAAGCTAAGGTTTTTCTTAAGTTGCCCAAATGAGATATAATTCTTTCAATTAGTTTAGTTTCAAGTTTTCCTAGCATTCTAGTTTAGTTTAGAATTTATTTACGAGTGAATTTGTGAACTTAGAAATTCAAGAGAAGGGTTTGAGTGTTTGTTTGGAATTGGTGATGTGTAGTGGCTGCCTACAGACCTTAGTGTGGATTTGTATGGCCTAGAACAGAGAACACGAACTTAGAACTTTCCGACATCGGTAAATTTGACAGTTTGTGAGTGTAATTAGGAATCTGGGATTGCTCGAGAGACCCATAAATTAAGTTCCCTTGACAGTGAGACGTACAGGCAACCATGAAGCAACCCTAAAAACCTGAGCCCATAAAGAGCATTCCAGGCTGCAAATTTATTGGATTTGGCTGCAAATTGCCACCAAGTCAGGGTGGTTTTGTGTGATTTTTGGACCATAGCCTCCTTATCAGATATCTAGAGCAACCCAATGTGAAAAATGTTCTAGTTAGGCCTAGGGTGAAATCTGGGAGTGGTTTTCCTATGTTGTTGTTTTCGTATTTTGCGATTCTGAAACTTAGTTTTTGGATATAATTTAATTTCCGTCATGTGGCGTTTGAACGTCAACGACGAGGGTTATTTGGCTGTGTTTTTCATGCGAGGCTATAGGTTTTAACCTATAAGAGAACCGTATGCCGTATTGGTTTTCCGGATTCGATTTTAATAACGATTGCGATTGTGATTGTGTATTATTGTAGGTACCTTCGCGTGGATTCCGAGACGACGAAGCGTGGTGTCATCGACTTTGGCAAGCAATGATCAAGGTAAGTAGATCTATATCTACGGGGGAAGTCGGGTAGATGGCGTATAGCACCCCCCGCAAGTTTTTGATGGAAACAGATATTTAGAATATGGTTAAGAAAACCTATATTTGGAAACTAGGGATATGGTTAAAAGATAGTTAGAGATGAATGATGGGATATATGTATTGAGATATAACATGAAAGCTAAAGATATGGAAGGTGAATGTGAATTACTATAGACATAGCTAGGTAGTTGCAAAGAGAATCAATATAAATTTAGAGTAGTATGACATTTGATGTATAGGATAGAATGTATATATAAGATGACTTGATATGAGATATTAATGTGATGAAAAGGATATACAAGATGATATGATGACTTGATTGATATATCGGTATACGGATGCGAATCGATTTAGATGATTGATACCTTTGTCGGTCCCCTGATATGAGTTTGTTATGGATGTGACCTGGGACATAGGTATATAGATATATATATATATAAATGTTTTGAATCATGAGTGATATGTCGTACGAGACATTAGGTCCGTACCCCTCTTTGTCGGACAGGTTGATAGGATCCCTAATGGTTTAATGCCGCCGTACGATGATTTTCCGTACGTGATGACTTGACTTGATAATTGATCCATACCCTTGAATAGAGGATTCCGTACGATGGATTATACCGTACGTGATGCTGTAAGGCTAGATACCGATTGTTAGATTCACCGACTTGGATATATATTGTAGATACGTATACCTGTCAGCATTCGCATACGATTTACTTTATGCTACGTTCATGTCACTCTCATTACATTACATATACCTGTGCTAGTACACCTATACCATTATCGATGATACGTATGTTACACTTACACAGATTGGCCGGCTCACACACTTCATCATCGATAATTTTCATGTCACTACACAGTAGAATTGCTGCATCATGATATGACTCCTTGCAAAAATTTACTTGCTATAGTTACATATGCACCTTTATACGATATTGCATTTGACTTTGGAGAAATTAGGAACCGCCGGATATATTTTAAAACTGGAATCGTTTAAAAGAGAGGTTTTCCCTTGATATGTGCATATTACTATTCCATGTGCATGATATACGGATATGTTTACATTTTTATCATGTGTCGCATACATCATGCTTTTCGATTATACGCATTGAGATATGTTGTTTTCATGAGATTTCTGGATTTGAGAACCGTGGTTATTTCAAAAGAAAGTATGTATTGTTTTAAAAACCCAGTTTCTCTTGATATGATATTTCAGTGCGTCCACCATGCGTTTTCTCTGTTCTGAGAAGTGTGATATGTGAAACTCGGTTTCTCTTGATAGGATATTTCAGTGTGTCCACCATGCGTTTTCTCGGTTCTGAGACGTGTGATATGTGAAACCCAATTCGAGAAGTTGGATGATCCGTTTGCGGGTTCATGGTGGACCCAGTATGGTACCCCGGGACGAGAAGATTATGGGGATGACGATGAGCCTGGAAGAGGGACTACTACCTACCGGTGATTGGTTGGACCAGGCGGTTATCCAGAGGATACCGACCGGAGTCGAGAGATGGATATGGGCCGACCCGTTCTGCCGGAGCCCGCGGGCCAATCCCACAGACGGAGCCCAAGGGCCGATCCGGACTGACGGAGCCCGAGATATGAGGATTTACGTGTCAATGCTGGACACAGGTTTCTTGATGTTTCGAGTGTCGATGTTGGACACTCAGGTTCCATGATTTTGATGTGTCGCGAGAGACACACGTTGATTTATATCCTCATACTTTCATGCATATACTTTTATGATATTTACATGCATGATGTTGTTGTGTCATCGGTTGACACGTGGACGAGATCCACATGCTTACATATATTGATTATATAGTTGGATGATACTCATGTGAATATAGGCTTGAGTATATTGTTGGCATATATGCAGATACGGTCACCCTAGATATCATAGTATTACCTTTATGATACAGTTGACCTAGGAGTCGTTGTTTATTCGATTTCTACTTGTTGATATTTTTATACTCACGAGTTGGCAACTCACCCCATTGTGCCACAGTTCTTGCAAGTTGTCCGTATGGATCAGTAGCGGCATCGCTGGCACATAGCTGCATTCGGGTGTTTTGCTTGGGTAGGCGGTACATGTTGGATCGTACCCATTTTGTATTATTATTCCTGTTGTATCTAGTCACCTCCATCAACCAAACTAGTATTTGAATAAGTAATGAGGCTTACTAAGACTTGTAGTTGCGAGACTTAGAGCGAGGGGTATTCCGCTACTTGTGGTTTTGATGTCTTACTTATTTCTTTATCTTTTGTGGTGAACTTCGCCGTTGGGCGTCGTATACTTTTATTTATTCTTTGCGTGGTTGTGGATCCGCTGTTTGGCGAAGTGCTAGCTCCCGCTTGGGGATGCCTTTTATATTATCATTTATTGTAGTTTTTGATCAAAATATACAAAGGAGGTGCTGCCCAAATTTTTAAAAGATGAAACATTTTTTTCAACTAATAAATCCCACTTGCATTTTTCATGTTCTTTTACTTATGCATTTAGAAAACATCGATTTCACCCTACCTTTATTTCAAAACTTCACCTCTTTTATTTTCTTAAAAAGGTTTAGATTTCTGGGTTTCGGCTTACTTGAATTATGTTACTCCTTTAGACGTTGCGTGATTCAAGTGCCGGTCACGAGATAAATTTCAGGTCGTGACAAAGTTGGTATCAGAGCGCTAGGTTTAAACTTGGTTTGAGTCTATGTTTAACTATGCGGAGTCTAGAGCGTATATATATTTCGGAACCTAGGCTTGACCTTACGGAACTTAGACTTGAACATGGAGGTATTAGACCAGAACTTTCGTTTCATAGGCCGACTCTGATTGATAGAGTAGGTAGCTTGAGTAGAGTGGCGTACCATATGTATGTTCCGCGGCATATTTACGATACGATACTCCATTTAAGAAACCTTAGGATGCATATATTTTGAGATCTGTGATTCTCTTTGTATCCATGACTATACATCCATTTGAGATCCTTGATTCTATTCATTTCCATAATCATACTCCCATTGATGTTGTTCTCCTTATGATCATGTATCTAATCTGGATCTATCGTTTCCTTTCATGCCCTTGATCTGTTTTCATTGATACACGCTTGAGGTTCCTGTCACCACGGTTTGAGGGCAGATTGAGTTGCTGCTAGTGTTGCGGTCAGGGTGAGTGTAACATCTTAGAATGTGTTTTGTGGCTAATTATATTTTAATGTATGGTTTTTAATAAAAAGTTTACCAAATTGGTTTTCAATTATTTTATCCTATTTAATGAAAATTTTATTAGATTTTTCCTAGGCTTGCACACACTTGTGCATGTTAACTAGGGTGTTAATTGGGAGGTTAATCATGATTAGCAATCATGATTAGCTAACCATTTTCCTTTAAGCTAGTTTTATTAATTGTTTAAGAGTTTTGGGTTTAATAGTGTATGGTTGTTTTTAAACTAAAATGAAAATGAAAAGGGGTTTTAAATTGAAATGTTGACTTTGTGTGAGAGAGAGAGGGCATGGGAGCATGGTGTGAACCATGCCTCATTAATGAGGAAAGAGAGTGAGAAGGGGGAGGGGTCTTGGTTGTTTCTCTCATTCTCCCTCTCATTTTCTTATCTCATTCTTTCACACTTTCTCTCACAAACACACACCCTCAGCACAAGAAGCAGCAGCAACAGCAGAGAGCAGCAGCAGCAGAGGCAAGAAGCAGCAACAACATCAGCATTAGTAGCACAAGCAACATCAGCAGCAGCAACATACACCAGCATCACCAGCAGCAGTAGAAGCTCAGTCCTACCCCTTCTCCTGCTTCATAGGGTTCTTTAGGGTATATATATTCTAAACTCTATCCCTAGTTGCTAAGCTTATGTGTTAGTTTAGCTTCGGTTTTCGATTAATGTGAGTTTAGTGCTTAGTATGGTGATGTATGTGGAAATTTGGATAAGTGGTGTTTGTGTTAGTTAACCCTAATTATTTAAGTGTTGTTAGGGTCACCTTAACTGAGTTTAACCCTGGATTTCACTAAAATACCATAGGGTTTGTGTTGTGTGAAAAATATCGTATTTTGGCGTCGTTTTACGACATCTGTGATCTGCTATTGACCCGGACCCTTCAGAGTAAAATTGAGAAAACTGGAGCATGCTTACTAGGTTTAGACAACACCACCTGAGCACGAGACCCTAACTCCTAACTTTGGCCGCCGGTTTATTAGTTCTGGCCGCAATTTATGGCCAGGTAGGGGAGTGGGGTATTGGGTTTTTGTGGGGGGTAGTCTACTGTTATTTGTAGTGTCTTGGCATGTATAGTTTTGTAAGATTTGACCTGTAGGAAAATCTGGGATCATATATCGTTTTTCATGTTCGTTGTGTTTGCATGATACGCGCGATACGTGAGTGGGTTCTGCGATCCAGCGTGTCGCGGCGTGTCGCGATAGTTTTAGACGCGTATACACACGATTCAGCGTATCGTGCACACGCGCGTTTAGTTCGCGACGCGAGTTTCTCGTTTGGGTTCGATATCGCGTTTTGCGAGATATTTGGCTTATATTTGATTTCCATGTCTAAATTGCAGGTTTGCAGGTGGGGACTACGGACACTGCTACAGTGGGGAGCAGATGGTAGGATTCACCTAGCGTGGAGCGTAGGTGAGTAGATTTAACATGTACAGGGGAATTGCCCGCATGGCGTTATGCGTCTGGGCTAGGATTCTAATACTTGTCGCATATTCTACGGCATTGTTAGAATTGCGCCTTTACCCTATTTACTTAGATATAGTTGTACTGTGACTAGTAGCCGTAGGGCACTGCACATATTATTGACGGTTCATGTTGCACGAGCACGGATTGTATGCTACACTCACACCGTCAATAATTGCCATGTCACACACCAACTATTATAGATACTATATTGCTTATCATACATGACATCTAGCTTATCGGTATACCTATAGTGTATCATATCATTAGTGATAAGTACATATACACCTTACGATACAGCTACAGGTATAGCTTGCTCATGTTTTACTTATACCCAGGGGGGTATACGACATCAGTTCTTATAGGTAGATACCTATACATTGCTACACCTGTATGTTACACACATATTCAGTTGCAGTTACATATTTACCTTTACTGATGTTACTTAGCTGTACCTTATTGGTTTCGCATACATCTGGTTTCAGCTACATATTCTCATTTATATGCTCGCATTTCAGATTTATCGCATATATTTATTCCTGGATTTGCGCATTGTTATTTGGATTTCACATGATGATTTCTAGATTTGGGAACCGCGGGAGTTCATGAAATTATGCATACATTGAAAAACCAGGTTTCCTTGATATGATATTTGCGTAGCCACCATGAGATTTATCGGTTCTGATTATATACTCCATACGAGGTGTGGTTGCCGTATGAGGGTACTTGGTGGGGCCCGGTATGGTTCCCCTCGGCAAGAAGATCGATGAATGTTGCCGATTGAGCCTGGAGGCGGGCTAGTACCTACCGGTGACAGTACTAATGACTCGGCGGGGATCATGAAGATACCGTTGGGAGTCATGCACGTATGCATACGTCAAAAGATGAGGGTCAGAGCTAGGCACTCGTGCTTTCGGGACAGCGTATGATACGTACCTATCAGGATTTCTGTGTCGATACTTGGCATATTGTTTTCATGATATTTCTTTTAAACACCTTTGTATATATAACAGGGGATTTAGCCGTTGTTATATATACCCTTACACCAATATTAGTGGAATGGGACGCTAATATATTTGTATTGACCCCATCATATTTATTTCTGCATATATATATATATATATATTTAGGATGCTAGAATCTTACTTGAGACTTTGACTTGGGATATCAGGTGATTCATTGAGATTGGACATACATATGGGATTACTGATTTGTACATTCGGGATATAGGAGATTACTCGATATTGTACATTGAGGAGGCGTGAGACTTATATGATGTGAGAGCCTAACGTGGAGGCTGATTTGAGGAATTGGGATTTGAGTGTCTTGATGGATTGTGATCCTACCACGATGACAGGATTCCGTGGGATGACATATTTCACTCCATACCTCATACCTTTTCACTTATGCACTGTTCCATGTTTTAGGAGTACATGTTAGTGTACCCTTCATGATTGCTGTATATTTGCATTCTCATATCCCTATTGCATAGTTATTGCATACTACTGTCATGTTACTATTGCTTCACATATTGATTGTACCTGTTAGTGTACTTTCCATTATTCTGCATTCACATGACATGTTATTACTGTAATCGCGTATCTTAGATTCATGCTGTACATACATTCCGGCGATCACCTGCATATGTTATCTACTATTCACGAGTTGGCAACTCACCCCCGTTGTGCCACAGGTGTTACAGGTTGTTCCTAGAGTAGTCGAGGCAGGCTATTCCACTATTCAGCTATCATCCTTTGCTACAGATACCGCATCGGCTCACAGTATATTATTTTGCTTAGGTGGGTTGGATGATTATCTGTATTTCATATTGTACATTCGTTGTATCTTGTACTCTCCATCTACTATTATGTTGTTGACTTAGAGACTTGGTGAGGACGATATTGTATATTATTAGTGGATTTGTTGTCTTTTATATACAGTTTTCTCTCTATTGTCTTTATTTCTTCTCTACGGCGTCGTATATTTGTGTTGTATTCATCTTGGCTAGTTTTTACAAAAAGGGGGTGTTGCCAAAATTTTAAAGAAAGAAAGTAGGACTTTTAAAGAATTTGGGTTGCAATTTCAAATGTTTCAAATACTTTTATTACCTTTTCCGTATTTTGCTTGGTTTAGATTTCTGGGTTTTGGCTTTCTTTTACTGTGTTACGTCTTTAGGCGTTGCGTAGTATTAGGGCCGTCACGTGCCAATTTCGGGTCGTGACAAAGTTGGTATCAGAGCGCTAGGTTTTACCTTTCGGGGTGTAGGATGACCTTAGTATGATGGAGTAGGTAGCTTAAGCAGAGTGACGTAGTGTGTGTATGTCTGCAGCATACCCACGATGCGGTACTTCACCTTAAGTGACCTAAGTACAAATTGCTTGAAATTCCTTCCTTGATGATTGATATCCTTGATATTCGATTTCTTATTCTCATCGAATCTTATATCTATTTATAGCCTTGCCGCCGATGACTATGGGGACTCAGAGTGATGCAGCGAGGGCCGAGGTCAGAGTTGGCTCGGGTGAGACGAGTACTGACCAGGATGGCACTCTAGTTGCACAGGAGCAAACGGATTAGCCTACGACATATACTATTGATAGGCTTTTGGCAGAGATGCAGGACTTCCGCCAGACTATGAGTTCATTGGTTTATGTCGTTCGGGAGCAACGACAGGAGGTTGTCACCCCTGTTACTCAGTTGTCACTTACGATCAGCATGCAGCAGTCCGTCACCTACATAGCACCAGTGGTTGCAGTTCTAGTTGACGAGGTGCATATTCCAGAGGCTCAGAGAGTTCCCGGACAGTGGAGGACTCGTACCAGTGTACCAACCCAGAGACAGAGGTTTAGTCATCGAGACAGATTTCGTGGCCGTCGCGGGAGTAGCAGCGGCTTAGGACGAGGACAGTCGTTCAGCTCTCATCCCCAGGATGGTCAGCAGTCAGCGCGTGGATGTTTTCGATGCGGAAGCCTTCAACACTTCGTCAGGGATTGTTCCTTAGCACCTCGTCATGATCGTACTCAGAGAGGCCGTGGATGTGGAAGATTCGCTCAGAGGAGTCAGTCTACCCGAGGAGTTCAGCCAGTTACGGGTAGAGGGCAGACACAGGAGTTTTCTTCTACTCATCGGGACGCGCAGGCGTCCAATGCAGAGTTTTCAGGTATCCTTAATTTATATGTTCTTTTGGTGTACTCGTTTGCTTTCCACACCTTGTACCGTGGTTGGATAGATTAGTCGTAGTTGTGTTAACTTCTGTCAGCGATTCTTTTGTTACACGATACGTATTTCAGTTGCGTGCCAATCGGATAGGAGATAGAGATTCGTCCGTCGTTTTGATCCTTCTAGAGATGTTGGATTTGACGTTCTCTTGGGCACGGACTGTTTAGCTACGTGTTAGGCGTCTGTGGACTACCGTGAGGAAACAGTCAGGAATTGTTTTCCCAGCAAATCAGTTCTTGTTGTGCAGGTGGATAGTTGTGTTGCCTTTCACAGCTTGAATTTAGCCTTTTTCGCTAGTCGGCTTCTGAGGAGATGTCGTGGATTCTTGGCGTTCATTCGTGATACCAAGAGCCACAGTGGGATTGTTGGACTGGGTTCCTTTCGTGCGAGAGTTTTTCCGACGTTGTTCCGGATGAGCCGGCGAAACTTGGGAGCTTAAGGATCAGCTGCAGAATTGTGGTTTGGGGAGCTTTGTGCGTTTGAGTGCTTCGCATTAGGAAGCTCCTAATTCTGTTCGTCAAGAAGAAAGACGGCAGTTTGAGGTTGTGTATCGACAAATCGTTAATTGAACCGGCTTACGGTGCGGATAGGTATCCTTCACCTCGCATTGACGATTTCTTCGATCAGCTCCAGAGTGCGAAACATTTTCTAAGTTTGTTTGGGATCAGGTCATCATTATTGCGGATTCGGGGTGATGGCATTCCGAAGACTGCCTTGTGCGTGCTACGGGCTTTGTGTGTTTTGGTGAGTCATTGGACTCACCAGTGCCCAAGCAGCATTCGTAGATATGATAAACCAGATTTCTGCAGGCCGTTCCTCGACCAATTATTGTTGTGTTATTTACGACATTCTGGTCTATCTAATGTGTCTTGAGGAACAGGAGCAGCACTTGAGAATTTGTTAGGCAGATACTGGGAGAGCCCCAGCGGTTGTTAGATTCTCGGAGTGTTTCTTTAGACCTGTTTTGTGTTGACTCCTAGATCTTGTAGTCACGGGAGACGGTCTCGTATGGTTCTGAGGGAGATCGTGGCCGTACAGCTTAGGCCCAGACATGTGTGTAGGACGGAGATCCGCAGATTTTTGGGCTTAGCAGGTTTTACCGCCGTTTCGTGCAGGATTACTAGAGTAGTGCTGCACCGTCGACTGAATTGACCGGAATGGAGGTTTCTTTTCTTTGGACTGAGGCATGTGTGCGGAGTTTTCGGCAGTTGAAGATTCTGTTAACAACTGCACCAGTTCTTCCTTTGCTTTCTGGTTCGGGCGATCTTGTTGTTTAACTGTAATGTTTCCTGAGTGGGCTCGAGTGTGTACTGAGGTGACACTATAGAGTTATCGCTTTTACTTCCCTATATTTGGAGGAACTACGAGAAGGATATTCCACTCATGATCTGGAGATGGCCGCGGTGGTGTTGCGTTGGAGATTTGGAGACACTACTCATTCGGAAGTCGTGTCAGATTTTCACGGACCACCAGAGCTTAATGTACATCTTCCTGCAGCGGATTTTGATTGTTGTGATAGTCTTTTGCAGATTTACAGTTCTTGCGTGAACGTTGACTACAGCTTTAGTTCGTCTCTACGGAGGGGACAGCTTGCTCATGTCCGTGCCCGACCACTTTTCTTAAATCGCTTTCGCGAGACACTGCCCACCGATGCTCGTTCGTCAGAGATACTTGAGTATACTCGGCTGGGTAATGATTCGGAGTCCTTGATTTGTGACACGGTGTGCTAAGTTAAGGACGCGTGGGTGTACCTGATGTTATCGGGTAGAGACGTGAAACCCTAAGACAGGCACATCAGTCAACTCTCTATTTTCATTCAAGTTCCACCAACATTGACGTGACTTGTGAGATAATTACGGGTGGACAGGGGTGTAAAGAGAAGTTTCAGGTTTCGTTTCAAGGTGTGTCTTTTGTGTGTTTGGGCTGAGTATCTGAGGCCGGCAGGAGAGTTGCAACCTTTTACCGTTCCGAAGTAGGAGTGGGAGCAGATCTCCACGAATTTCGTTATGGTTTCTACCCAAGTTTAGTCAGGGTGTGACTCCATTCGGATTCTTGACGTCCGGTTATACTCAATTTGCTCAGTTGTTTCTTTTTAAGTTGTGTGTTTGTGTTAATTGTTGTCGGCAGTTGGGGATCGTCACTCGCCATCGTTAGGGTTCTCCTTCGATAGCTGCTATCAGGAGACACTCCAATTGGCCACCTTTAGGTTTAGGGGTTAGGTCGTGTCGATCACTAGTCTTTTGTTTTTCTTACTCTGCGTAAGTAGGACTTTGGACCCCAGCTAGTCTAGAGACTTCGGAGATGGTCCAGTTGTGTTAGGTCAGGATGGAAATTGTCCATTGCGAACTGAGGTCTTATGCCGACTGTGTTGGTCATAGACTCGAGTTCGCAGGGACAGATCATGTATTCCTACGGACCTTCCGATGAATGACGTGTTGGATTTTGGGAAGCTTGTCCCAGGATTTAGGTCCTTCTGAGATCCTATAAGCGAGTTAGTTTCGTTGCCTTTAATTTGGCACTTCCGCCCAGATTATTGAATTTTCACCCCGTATTCCTTGTGATGATACTTTACAATTACCTTCTTGACCTTTCTCACATGATTTAGCACCAGACCATGTAGCTTGGACGCGATCTTTCGTTCACCAGCAGCCAATTGTGTTAATGGCTCGGCAGGTGGAGAAACGTCGGTCAAGGGTCTTGCCATCTGTGAAGAGTTTTCTTGGGCGTAACCGTATAGTGATGTAATCACTTGGGAGGCTGCGAGCGAGATTTGAGAGTTGTAATCTTCTCTTTGAAGGTACGCGTAGCAGTATATTTTTAAATTCGGGGACGAATTTCTTTTAAGGGGGGAGATTGTAACATCTTAGAATGTGTTTTGTGGCTAATTATATTTTAATGTATGGTTTTTAATAAAAAGTTTACCAAATTGGTTTTCAATTATTTTATCCTATTTAATGAAAATTTTATTAGATTTTTCCTAGGCATGCACACACTTGTGCATGTTAACTAGGGTGCTAATTGGGAGGTTAATCATGATTAGCAATCATGATTAGCTAACCATTTTCCTTTAAGCTAGTTTTATTAATTGTTTAAGAGTTTTGGGTTTAATAGTGTATGGTTGTTTTTAAACTAAAATGAAAATGAAAAGGGGTTTTAAATTGAAATGTTGACTTTGTGTGAGAGAGAGAGGACATGGGAGCATGGTGTGAACCATGCCACATTAATGCGGAAAAAGAGTGAGAAGGGGGAGTGGACTTGGTTGTTTCTCTCATTCTCCCTCTCATTTTCTTATCTCATTCTTTCACACTCTCTCTCACAAACACACACACACACCCCCTCAGCATATGAAGGAGCAGCAACAGCAGAGAGCAGCAGCAGCAGAGGCAAGCAGCAACAACAGCATCAGCATTAGCAGCACAAGCAACATCAGCAGCAGCAACATGCACCAGCATCACCAGCAGCAGTAGCAGCTCAGTCCCACCCCTTCTCCTGCTTCATAGGGTTCTTTAGGGTATATATATTCTGAACTCTATCCTAGTTGCTAAGCTTATGTGTTAGTTTAGCTTCGGTTTATGATTAATGTGAGTTTAGTGCTTATTATGGTGAAGTATGTGGAAATTTGGATAAGTGGTGTTTGTGTTAGTTAACCCTACTTATTTAAGTGTTGTTAGGGTCACCTTAACTGAGTTTAACCCTGGATTTCACTAAAATACCATAGGGTTTGTGTTGTGTGCAAAATATCGTATTTTGGCGTCGTTTTACGACATCTGTGATCTGCTATTGACCCGGACCCTTCAGAGTAAAATTGAGGAAACTGGAGCATGCTTACTAGGTTTAGACAAGACCACCTGAGCACGAGACCCTAACTCCTAACTTTGGCCACCGGTTTATTAGTTCTGGCCGCAATTTGCAGCCAGGTAGGGGACTGGGGTATTGTGTTTTTGAGTGGGGTAGTCTACTGTTATTTGTAGTGTCTTGGCTTGTATAGTTTTGTAAGATTTGACCTGTAGGAAAATCTGGGATCATATATCGTTTTTCGTGTTCGTTGTGTTTGCGCGATACGCGCGATACGTGAGTGGGTTCTGCGATCCAGCGTGTCGCGGCGTGTCGCGATAGTTTTAGACGCGTATACACACGATTCAGCGTATCGTGCACACGCGCGTTTAGTTCGCGATGCGAGTTTCTCGTTTGGGTTCGATATCGCGTTTTGTTAGATATTTGGCTTATATATGATTTCCATGTCTAAATTGCAGGTTTACAGGCGGGGACTACGGACACTGCTACAGGGGAGAGCAGATGGTAGGATTCACCTAGCGTGGAGCATAGGTGAGTAGATTTAACATCTACAGGGGAATCGCCCGTATGGCGTTATGCGTCTGGGCTAGGATTCTAATACTTGTCGCATATTCTACGTCATTATTAGAATTGCGCCTTTACCCTATTTACTTAGATATAGTTGTACTGTGACTAGTAGCCGTAGGGCACTGCACATATTATTGACGGTTCATGTTGCACGAGCACGGATTGTATGCTACACTCACACCGTCAATAATTGTCATGTCACACACCAACCATTATAGATACTATATTGCCTATCACACATGACATCTAGCTTATCGGTATACCTATAGTGTATCATACCATTAGTGATAGGTACATATACACCTTACGATACAGCTACAGGTATACCTTGCTCATGTTTTACTTATATCCAGGAGGGTATACGACATCAGTTCTTATAGGTAGATACCTATACATTGTTACACCTGTATGTTACACACATATTCAGTTGCAGTTACATATTTACCTTTACTGATGTTACTTAGCTATACCTTATTGGTTTCGCATACATCTGGTTTCAGCTACATATTCTTATTTATATGCTCGCATTTCATATATATCGCATATATTTATTCCTGGATTTGCGCATTGTTATTTGGATTTCACATGATGATTTCTGGATTTGGGAACCGCGGTAGTTCATGAAATTATGCATACATTGAAAAATCTGGTTTCCTTGATATGATATTTGCGCAGCCACCATGAGATTTATCGGTTCTGATTATATACTCCATACGATGTGTGGTTGCCGTATGAGGGTACATGGTGGGGCCCGGTATGGTTCCCCTCAGCAAGAAGATCGATGGATGTTGTCGTTTGATCCTGGAGGCGAGCTAGTACCTACCGGTGACGGTACTAATGACTCGGCGGTGATCATGGAGGTACCGTTGGGACTCATGCACGTATGCATACGTCGAAAGGCGAGGGTCAGAGCTATGTACTCGTGCTTTCGGGACAGCGTATGATACGTACCTATCAGGATTTCTGTGTCGATATTTGGCACATTGTTTTCATGATATTTCTTTTAAACACCTTTGTATATATAACAGGGGATTTAGCCGTTGTTATATTTACCCTTACACAATTATTAATGGAATTGGGCGCTAATATATGTGTATTGACCCCATCATATTTATTTCTGCATATATATATATAGGATGCTAGAATCTTACTTGAGACTTTGACTTGGGATATCAGGTGATTCATTGAGATTGGACATACATATGGGATTATTGATTTGTATATTCGGGATATAGGAGATTACTCGATATTGTACATTGAGGAGACGTGAGACTTATATGATGTGAGAGCCCAACGTGGGGGCTGATTTGAGGAATTGGGATTTGAGTGTCTTGATGGATTGTGATCCTACCATGATAACAGGATTCCGTGGGATGACATATTTCACTCCATACCTCATACCTTTTCACTTATGCACTGTTCCATGTTTTAGGAGTACCTGTTAGTGTACCCTTCTTGATTGCTGCATATTTGCATTCTCATATCCCTATTGCATAGTTATTGCATATTACTGTCATGTTACTATTGCTTCACATATTGATTGAACCTGTTAGTGTACTTTCCATTATTCTGCATTCACATGACATGTTATTACTGTAATCGCGTATCTTAGATTCATGATGTACGTACATTCCTGCGATCACCTGCATATGTTATCTACTATTCACGAGTTGGGAACTCACCCCCGTTGTGCCACAGGTGTTACAGGTTGTTCACAGAGTAGTCGAGGTAGGCTATTCCGCTATTCAGCTATCATCCTTTGCTACAGATACCGCATCGGCTCACTGTATACTATTTTGCTTAGGTGGGTTGGATGATTATCTCTATTTCATATTGTACATTCGTTGTATCTTGTACTCTCCATCTACTATTATGTTGTTGACTTAGAGACTTGGTGAGGACGATATTGTATATTATTAGTGGATTTATTGTCTTTTATATAAAGCTTTCTCTCTATTGTCTTTATTTCTTCGCTACGGCGTCGTATATTTGTGTTGTATTCATCTTGGCTAGTTTTTACAAAAATGGGGTGCTGCCAAAATTTTAAAGAAAGAAAGTAGGACTTTTAAAGAATTTGGGTTGCGATTTCAAATGTTTCAAATACTTTTATTACCTTTTCCGTATTTTTCTTGGTTTAGATTTCTGGGTTTTGGCTTTCTTTTACTGCATTACGTCTTTAGGCGTTGCGTAGTATTAGGGCCGTCACGTGCCAATTTCGGGTCGTGACAGCGAGCTCGTCCAGTACGAGGGCTGACCATTGTGTTTTCTGGTGACATGGGAACGTCTCGATGTGGTGTTGTGTTGTGACCTCTTGTTGAGGCGAGTGCATGGTTTTACACCGGTTGATTGTGCCATTATTAGAGCTTGTAAGTCCACGTTGCTCACCCCGGTTATTTCGGGAAGGCGGAAACGGCGAAAAACAATTTTTGGCACAAAGGCAACATGGACTAAAAGAAGGATCTTTGCTAAACTACAAACTAGCAAACTACTAGAGGTCTATCTACTATGCCATAGAGATTATACCTCACGATACCGGTCCTTCGGGTCTTCATTCCGCTGTCCTGCTCGTCCATCCATGCTCCGAGGATCGATCCGGATCTTGGTCACCTCCGCGGCCTTCTTGAGTCGAAGACGATCCACCCGAGAGTTGTGCTCCGAGCTCCACCTCGAGCCGAGGCAACTAGGGCAACAAGATCGCTAGTCATGATGTCCTAGGTTGTGTAGAAGTAGTAGATGGACGTTTTTATCTATTTGGATCCTTTTTCTCTCAACACATGAGATCAAAGGAATTTTCAAGAGGAGGAAGAATATGGATAACAACCATGGAGCTTTTCTTTTTCTTCTCAAGAGAGAGAATAAGAAATGAGAAAATGAATTGTTAACTAAAGAAAAAGCACCATGGTTGCAATAATGCACCAACATCATCATGACTAATCTTTTCATGATAAAGTTGATGGCAACAATTGACTTGACCATTTTCATATCCAAAAATGAAAAGAAAACCAAAGAAAACTCTAGACCTCTCATGAAGGTCCAAGTCAACTTTGGTCAAACGGTCAACAAAGTCAAGTATGGTCAAATGGTCAATGCAATTAACCATCACACAATTATCACTAAAAAGATTAGTAAATAATGTCCCTGGCTCATAATGGTTTTGAAAGAACCAACTGCCAAAACCCTAATGAGTCCGCCTCATAATGGTTTTGACCAAATCAACTGTCAAAACCCTAATGAGGCACCTCCTTCTTCTTCGCTCCTCAATACTGTGCATACACACCCGCATCCGCATTCCGTAGAATGCGAATACACAGAAGACAAAACTAATCCATCCATGCAATACTAGGATCCGGCTTAAAACAAAGCCCACTAGTATTGCCTGCCCGAACAACATACGCACACAAGTGCACGTAAGTGATCGTAGTCCCGCCGTAAAACCATACGGCCTCTACACGTTTCGCTCAGTGCAGGGAAACTCTCTGTGTGGGACTCTAAAGACTCGACACTACGCTGGCAGTGGGTTTAACCACAGACCGCAAGCGACACTAGCTGTACGTAATGGTCCCCAGGTAGATGTCGATAAGAAGGCCGATGAGGTAAACCCATCCGAACTCCTACTGATGTATGTGACAATCTGCGTACAGTCTGGTCCGTTCGTTTGAGAATATCGCATGGCGGGCCTAGGGGGTGGTAAACGTCAGTCCCCTAATAGCGGTACAAGTCGTGTCGGAGTGTAGCCCAGAACACCCTGAGATAACACTGGAAACCTACCAGTATATCTCGCTTGCCCTGGCCAGGGACTAATTGTGTAATGGCTCTCCTAGACACAGCGCGATATCAACCCCCAATACCGAGAGAGACGAATCCTGTCTAACCGTCACTGCCTCCAAGTGCTTCGGGACTGCACCCAACTACTACCTGTTTACACGACTCCTTTGAGCCGTGGTAGGGTAGTAATCTAAGTGCAGTGGGAACACACTCAAGGCGAAGTGACGGTGTCAAGTCAGCGGACTAAGCTGTACTCATGCCACCTGGGAACTGATAACTGACGATAGGTATAGTACCAACCAACAGTTCCCGACGAGTCCTGTCCAATGTACTCGTAACCTAACAAGCACCCGCATACAATCTCCAGTACGACGTACTGATGGCTGTGGGACAGACCATCTCCCCTGCTGGGATGAGAAGCGCATATGCTAGTCTACTCCGGAGTATCGATGCCCTGTCTCGATAATCCTACGACTAGGGACCTGTATAAGGATGTGCTTGTAGATTACCCAGCCCCCACTGGTGTGACTGCCATCACAACGCTGGTAATCAAGCAAAGATCCTGAGGGCTCCACTAATGTGTATATGCAATATGCTAAAAGAAACACATGTACACACATTGAAGTAGAAACAAACCAAGTAGCATACTACCATTTTGAGCAATATTGTCTATACAACTGTGAATATCCCAAGCTTCCATCAAGTAATATACAAACTAGTATGATATAGTAATGGCATCTAGGGCATATACACTAACAATCTCCCACTTGCACTAAGGCCATGCACTGGCGTATCGAAGACCTATCATCTCGATCAGCCGCTCGAACTGAGTCTGGGGTAGGGCCTTCGTGAGTGGATCTGCGGTGTTATTCTCCGAATCTACTCTCTTCACCTCGATCTCCCGGCGATCAACGATCTCACTGATCAGGTGGTACCGCCTCAAAATGTGCCTGGACTTCTGATGGGACCTGGGTTCCTTCGCTAAAGCTATAGAGCCATTGTTGTCACAATACAGCGGTATTGGATCAACAATGGTAAGATCCACCTGAAGCTCCGTGAGGAACTTCTTCATCCAGACAGCTTCCTTTGCGGTATCGAAAGCAGCTATGTACTCCGCTTCCATAGTTGAGTCAGCAACGGTTTCCTGCTTTGAACTCTTCCAGCAAACTGCCCCTCCATTGAGGGTAAAGACATAACCTGACATGGACTTGGAGTCACCATTGTCACTCTGGAAGCTGGAGTCAGCAAAGGCCTCGATCTGGAGGTCTTTTCCGCCATACACCAAGAACATCTCCTTTGTCCTTCTCAGGTACTTGAGAATGTTCTTTACCGCTATCCAGTGTTTCTCCCCTGGGTCCGACTGATACTTGCTTACAACGCTCAATACGTATGCTACATCTGGTCTAGTACATAACATCGCATACATTATAGAGCCTACCGCAGAAGCGTAGGGTATAATAGACATGTGATCCCTTTCCAAATCAGTCTTGGGAGACATCTCTTTGGAGAGGGTGATCCCGTGACAAGCCGGTAAATTACCGCGCTTGGAATCTTCCATACTGAATCTTTTCAGTATGGTGTCGATGTACCTGGACTGTGAAAGTCCTAACATCCTCTTAGTTCTATCACGATAGATCTGGATCCCCAGAATGTAGTTGGCATCGCCCAGGTCCTTCATGGAGAACCTCTGTGACAAGAATCCTTTGACTGACTGTAGCATAGGAATATCATTTCCTATTAGGAGAATGTCATCCACGTACAAGACGAGGAATACCACAGTTCTCCATACAATCTTACTGTAAATGCATGGTTCATCTGGGTTTTTGATAAATTCGAATTCCTTGACAGTATCATCAAAGCAGATGTTCCAACTCCGCGATGCCTGCTTCAGTCCATAGATGGACTTGAGCAACTTGCACACTTTACCGCCGCTCCCACTCTGAATGAATCCCTCCGGCTTATAGATGCACTCTTCTAAATTTCCATTTAGGAAAGCCGTCTTTACGTCCATCTGCCAGATTTCATAATCGTGGAAAGCAGCAATGGCAAGAAGGATCCGAATGGACTTGAGCATAGCCACTGGAGAAAAGGTCTCGTCATAGTCCAAACCGGGCCTTTGACGAAAACCCTTTGCAACAAGTCTAGCTTTATAGGTTTCAACCTGCCCATCTACACCAATCTTCTTTCTGAAGATCCATTTGCAGCCTACGGGTTTTACCCCTTCTGGAGCAAAGTCCAAAGTCTAAACTTTGTTGGTGTACCTGGACTCCATCTCGGTCCGCATTGCATCCAGCCATTTTACCGAGTCATCGCTCTGAATGGCTTGTTGGAAGCTAGTAGGCTCACCATAATCAATAGTGCAATCCTCTCTATCCCCGTCTATGAGAAAAACGTAGTATCTCTCGGGAGGATGAGACTGCCTACTACTCCTGCGGAGTGGCGCTGGGATGTCCGGTTCTCCTGAACCTTCTGGTTTCACTAAGGTTTCAGTAATAGCTCGTGGTTCTGGAATTTCTTCCAGTTCTATTGCGCTCCCGCTTATCTGGTTTTTCAAAAACTCAGTTTCCAAGAAGCGGGCATGACGAGAAACAAAAACCTTTTGTTCCTCTGCGTAATAGAAAAGATATCCCTTGGAGTTCTTTGGGTATCCCACAAACTTACACTGTACTGAGCGTGCCTCGAGTTTGTCCGCATGCTGCTTTTTGACAAAAGTTGGACATCCCCGTGTCTTAATGTGCTTAAGATAGGGTTTCTTCCCACACCACATGGTGTAGTAGGCACAGTCTTAGTTGGAACTCGGTTCAAAAGGTATGCAGCTGATTCTAGCACATAATTCCAGAAAGATCGCGGTAGTTCAGCCTTACTCATCATGGAACGAATCATATCCAATAGGGTTCGATTCCGCTTTTCCGATACACCATTGTGTTGTGGTGTGTATGGAGGAGTAAGCTGAGAGAGAATTCCATTCTCTTTTAAGTAGTCCAGAAACTCGGCACTCAAGTATTCACCACCTCGATCAGATCTCAGTGTCTTGATACTTTTGCCTGTTTGTTTTTCAACTTCATTCTTGTATTCCCGTAATTTCTCAAAGGCCTCGGATTTATGCTTCATCAAGAAGACATGTCCATACCTAGAGAAATCATCTGTGAAAGTAATGAAGTATGAATAACCACTTCGCACATGTGTATACATTGGACCACACACGTCACTGTGTATGAGTCCCAAGAGCTCGCTTGCTCTTTCTCCGTGTCCAGTGAACGGAGTCTTTGTCATCTTTCCCATGAGACAAGATTCATAAGTGGCATAAGACTGATACTCGAACGGATCCAAGTATCCCTCTTTATGTAACTTTGTCAACCGTGTCTCATTAATGTGACCCAGTCTACAATGCCATAAGAAAGCCTGATTTAATTCCGGAGACTTTCTTTTAAGTGTGTTCTGGACACTGAAAACCTGAGCTTGATTCAATACGTATATCCCGTTTTTCAATGTACCTGATCCAATCAAAACTTGATTTAGGTGGATGTTGACTACATCGCTTACAAAAGTAAAATCATATCCTTCGTTAGAAAGTAAGGATACAGATATGATATTACAAGTCGCACCTGGTACATAAAAACAGTCATGCAGAATCAATGTCTGCCCAGTTGTCAGTCCAAGATGATATTCCCCTACGGATTCAGCGTACATGCTCATTCCGTTAGCAACCCTGAGAGTCATATCACCTATCTTGATAACCCTACGGTTTCTCAGAGCCTGTAACGAATTACAGATGTGAGATCCTGATCCGGTATCCAATACCCAGGAAGTAGGGTTAACTGACATACAGTTCTCTATTACAAACACACCCGAAGCCGAAGCCACAACATGCTTCGAATCCTGGCTACTGGCTTTGCTAGCCCTGCAATCCTTCTGCCAATGTTCATTCCCGTAACAATAGGAACGTCCCTCTTTTACTAAATCCAGTCCCGATACTTCTGCCCTTCCCTTTCCTTCTACTTCCCTGGTTTCTTTCAGGGTAGAAAGTAGAGACTGTAGAATCAAGTCAGCATCTGACCCGTTCTTCAACGTGGTCTTCAGGTCCGTGAGCTCAAAATAGCTGGTCTTTGTAAGGACGTTGCGCCCTACTAATGACCCGATAGCCAACCTCACTGGAAGCAATTCGTTCGAGGTCTCATATCTTGCAATACGAGATTGCTCTCCATATAAATCTTTGTTATGGAGGAAGATAGAAACTAAGTCCATCTTCTCGTGCTGCCTCTGGTATCCACCATCAACTGAGGCTAACACGAGGCACTTGGCTTTCGCACAGTCTTTTTCCGATGTCTTACGGATATCAATATCCGTGATAGGGGAAACTGGTCCTGAGACGGCAGGGGTTAGATTAGTTAAGAGGTGTCCCAGCATGTCATGGGCAATGGACATTTGGATAAACCTTTGCCAGTCATAACAGTCAGATTCAGTCATTTTATTATCTAGAAGTAACTTAGGTGTGGTCACTGGGTCGCTGCAATTAAGAGAGAGAGAAGAATACACTCAGCATGATGCTCTTGCAAGTTTAGATTGGTTTTTAATTTATCTAAACAGGATGGCTCCCACTGTCTCTCGAATCCCTCCTCAAACCATAAAGGAAGAATTAGTCGGGATCAATCTCACCGTACAATAATTGCTTAACCGTTCAGCCAGGCCAGTGTCGGTACTTCGAGGGAGGTTTTCCAACGCTTTCGCGAAGTTCCTTAATTTAAGAACCTCTTTTCCCTGGGGGCGTAGCCCCGCTAACACCTTTCTAGACACCTACTTGGTTTATAGCATTGATCGTTAAGTGAGAAAGTTCCCGAGGAGTAGCATATACTCACAGTAGGATCGGGATCCAAATATCATCGCGTGACAAAACTGAAGGAATCCTACCAGAATCATCACACTCCAAATGGTATGCAGCGCTAGCAAGTTTCAGTTTCTTTAGAAACTCCCGATGTGGATTTTTGCCCCATTCTCTTATGACCTTGACTTTGGCCAACAAATCATAAGTCACATGTCAAGTTCTACCCGTCATTCTCCAGGTTAATTTGAACCCACCCGTACCTACCCTTGACTTTGGCCAACAAGGCAGTACGACTGTCCCAAACCAACGCATCTATCTATGCTGCATATGAATACCTAATAGCTACCAAACACTGTGCCTTGACTTTGGCCAACAAACACAGCTTGAATACTATTGACTATCCATATGAAATGACGGAGGGCTACGAATGGTTTTGGAGAAACCGTGAACGTAGTGAACTTGATATAATCGATGGAACGAGATAGCTTTTAAAAGGAGTGGTTCAAGCTCCGCGTTTAAAAGTTGGTTTTTGAAAAGAGCCGAGTGGTTTTGAAAGTGTTCCAACGACTTTTACTTGGTTTATTTTCTTGAATTAATTTTAATGTGTCCCATCATTTAATCCTACCATTGCAAAAAACAACGAAAATATGACATACGCTTATGCCATCCGCATTCGCCATGTGGTCCCGTCATCACCCGTTAGGTTACTTAACTAACGACAGAGCGGGGGCTGGACTAGCACGGATGCAAAAAATAAGCAACGCCTAAATAGATATCATATATAGATATATACATTCGTCAGATGCAATGATAGCCATTCCAGATCACAGATGAACACTTTGGATATACTAGGAATCCGCGATTCGTTCGAGCCAGCAACGAAAAGCGGATTACACGGTCATGATGAATAGCCAAACCCCACCCTAGACCCCTACGGGTGCGGCAAACTACCCGCCAGATATCCGAAGCGAAGCAACCTCCCTCAACAACGTGAGTAGGCCACTCGGCACTTCGAGATACCCGGTAGTTTGTGCACCCCACCTTGGGTCTATCCTAGGAGCAAAAACAGTAAAAGAAATTATACAATGGCGGCTACAACCTCATCCCGGATGTGCGGCCATAAAATAATATTACATCAATAACAAATTTTACAATGAATGAAAGAAAAAGAAACTCTCATCTCACATCCACCCGGCTATTCATCCGCGACAATCCAACGAGTTCATATACACAAACCATCAACATTACAGATCACAGATATGTATAACCCCCACTAATCGACGTATAGCGATTAGCAGACGTTCAATACATATATCACATCACAGATAATATCCATTAGCCAAAGTCTACGGAATTTCGATCAAAATACGGATTTGTAACTACACCAAACATGAATTTGTTTTCTGGAAATTCTGGGTAGAAACAAAATATAATAAAAATCCCAAAACCTCCAACTAAGTACACTGCAGCAAAAATAGTCCACGGCCGAGTCAACTCGGCCGCGGATCCGCGGCAATAGGCATGTTCTTGCCGCGGATCCACGGAACTTTGATCGAGTCACTGGATCGTTTTTGTTCTGTGTCTTTAGAAAACCCTGAGCCGATTTTTCATATATGTTAAATTATTTTTAGAGCAGTATAAAAAATCGGCAGAAACATGGTATTTCTGGACGTGTTTTGCGATTTTTTTCCGATCGAAATTCTAAATACTTTGCTAATAAGCTAGTTTGTGTTTAGCTAGGCTCTGATACCACTGTAAGTCCACGTTGCTCACCCCGGTTCTTACGGGGAGGCAGAAACGATGAAAAACAATTTTTGTCTCAAAGGAAACATGGACTAAAAGAAGGATCTTTGCTAAACTACAAACTAGCAAACTACTAGAGGTGCTATCTATTATGCCATAGAGATTAAACCTCACGATACAGGTCCTTCGGGTCTTCATTCCGCTGTCCTGCTCGTCCATCCACGCTCCGAGGATCGATCCGGATCTTAGTCACCTCCGCGGCCTTCTTGAGTCGAAGACGATCCACCCGAGAGTTGTGCTCCGAGCTCCACCTCGAGCCGAGGCAACTAGGGCAACAAGATCGCTAGTCTTGATGTCCTAGGTTGTGTAGAAGTAGTAGATGGATGTTTTTATCTATTTGTATCCGATCAAAAGAATTTTCAAGAGGAGAGGAAGAAGAAGGAGAACAACCATGGAGCTTTTCTTTTTCTTCTCAAGAGAGAGAATAAGAAATGAGAAAATGAATTGTTAACTAAAGAAAAAGCACCATGGTTGCAATAATACACCAACATCATCATGACTAATCTTTTCATGATAAAGTTGATGGCAACAATTGACTTGACCATTTTCGTATCCAAAAATAAAAAGAAAACCAAAGAAAACTCTAGACCTCTCTGAAAGGTTCCTAGGCATCCTAATGAGGTCTCACAAGGCATCGAACATGCCAATTTCACAATTTACGGGTGCCTACAAACCCTAACAAGATCGTTTGCTAGAAATTTAGGCGAAAAGATAACTAGTTAACACTTAACTAAGGGAATACGGAAATACAACCTTTGTAGATCCGTTTGCTCCACCTCCATAGCTCCGCAACGACGTCCTCTCGCTGTCCATAAGAAGTCCCGGGCTCTAGCGTCGGCTTCGTCGGAGAATGGGCAAGCTAGGTCGTCGATGTCCATGCCGAAGATGATCTACGTCGAGGCATCGCTAAATCAAGCTCCGACTTCACCAAGTCAAGAAACTTGTGAAGTAAACACACTCTACTACTTGGCAAGAGGTAGAGGATGAAGAAATAGGAAGTGGGTAGACTTTAGTTTTGGATTTCTCACTCATATGCTCAATATGCCATTGATGAAGACAAGCTTCATCATGAAGAAGAAGAAGAGCAAGAAGAAGATAAGTATTATGATAAGAATAAAAATAAAAGGAAAAATCCATTCTTATCATAATTCTCACCATGGTTAGGTGTAGAGAATTAACTTGAGTTAATTGAAGTGGTTAGGGTTGAGCATGAGACAAAATGGTCAAAGTCTTCATGAAGATTCATGAATGATCAAAAGAAAGCAACCATTTTCCTCATTATGCATTTTCTTTTTCCAAAAAGATAAATGAATAAAAAGAAATCAAAAACCCTAATCACCCACTTAACTATAGTTTAATTCTTAACACTTAACCATAATGCATGTATCATCAAACATGATACAAGCAAGTGCACAAAATCATATCGCATATGCAATGCACACAGCCGAGTGAGAAAATCCATCTAAAGTGAACCAATACTAGTTAACGCAAAGTAATATATCAAATATATAATTATGCATTAAATCATTAAATCAACACTTGATTTAACGATCCGGTCATATCGCATATAACCGATTAGTATCCAATGTATCGGCTTATCGAATCAACGCTTGAATTGATAACTAGGTTATATCGCATACAACCATTCGATACATTCATCGCGAGAATGGAATACGGTATCACATACACGCATTATTCTCGGTCCCGCACATATCTCATATGCGCTCCTATTTCGTTTCGCTTGAGCCAGGAAACCTCTGTGTAGGACTCTAAAGACTCGTCAATACGCCGGCAACAGATGATGATCATATCAAGCATCCACAAGCCGCAAGCGGTCTGCTAAACGTAACGGCCACCCGGGTATTGAACGATCAGAAGATCGACGAGCAAGCCCGCTCACACTCCTGTGAATCCAACCAGTAACACTACCGTACAGTCCGGTCTGATCGTCTGATATGTCGCATATCTCGCCTAGGGGTGTTAAACGTCAGACCCCAATAGCTCGATAAGTCGTGTTGATATGAGGTCTATAACTGTTCGAGAAACTACTGGTAACACTTACCAGTAAATCTCAGCAACCCTGGCCAGGGATTTCCGGTTATAGCCAATCGAACACAGCTCAACATCAACTCCATATACCGGGAGAGATGAATCCCCTCCTATCGCTCATTGCCTCCATGTGACTCGGGACTGTACCCAAAAACCACCGTTTTGCACGCCCTCTTGGACGTGGTAAGATGGAAATCAAAGCACAGTGGGAACCACACAAGACTCTATGACGATCTCGTGTCAACAGACTACTCTGTACCAGTGTCACTAGAGAACTGCCATCTGACGTGAGGTATAATACCATCTGGGAGTTCTCGGCGAGTCCGTCCAGTGTAGCCAGTCTCTACTGAGCACCCGTATATCATCTCCGATGTCAAACACCAATGGATATGGGATCATCCATCGCCCATCTGTATGGGTTGAGAAGGTATACGCTAGTCTACTCTGGTATATCGATGCCCCATCTCGATACACCCACGACTAGGGACTTTGAAGGATGTGCTTATGGACTACCATGTCCCCACTAGTATGATCCGCATCATAGTCCAGGTAGTCAAGTACACATCCTAAGGGCTTTACCAACATGTAATAGAGAGGCAATCAGTATACACGTTAAGGTAAAGTGTAACCAGATAGCATACTATCATGTCGAGCAAGAAAGTCCTCCCTATATATGTCCCAGCATCCACTACAATATACATCCAATGTACAGTAATGGCCTCTAGGGCATACATATAACTAACAATCTCCCACTTGCACTAGGGCCATCTGTAGCAGTGGTTGTAGTATCTCATACTCAACCATCCCATAAAAGTCTCTCTCTGGGAATAGGCCTTCGTGAGTGGATCCGCTGCGTTATCCTCTAAGTCTGCTCTCCTTGCCTCGATCAGCCTGGAGATCAAACATCTCCATGATCAGGTGATACTGCCTTAGAATATGTCTGGATCACTGATGGGACGGACGTTCCTTGGCATAAGCCACAACTCCATTGTCTCACAATGGTAGGAACATAGTTCATCTCATGAACCATTATACATCCAAACAGCCTCTTTGGTAGCATCTTAAGTAGCGATGTATCCTGCCTTTATCGTCTAGTATGTCACGGTATCTATCTTGGAACTCTTCCAACATACCGTCCCTTTACTGAGGGTAAAGACAATGCCTGCGACTGACATTCAGTCGTCCTTATCACTCTGGAACACTTCCAGTGATTCTCCCCAGGATCGACTGATACCATCTCACTACAACTAGTGAGAGTCCTAACATCCAATTAGATCTATCTCATAGATCCAAAACTCAGGATTTAGGAGGTATCACTTTGATCCTATATGGAGAATTATTGGGATAAACGGAGATTGACCGAGCGTAGCATAGGAAACTCCTTCCCTATCAAGAGTATGTCATCCACGTACTCTACGAGGATCATTACCATACTCCCTACTACCTTTTTGTATATACAAGGTTCATCTACCATTTTGATGATGTCAACTTCTTTGACTAAAACATCAAAACAGACGTTCCAACTCCGCGATGCCTGCTTTATCTTATAAAACATCTTGCACACGTTTCCGCTGCTCCCACTGTCTACGAGGCCCTCTGGCTGTGTACTTATAGACGCACTCTTCTAAAACAACATTTAGAAAAGCAGTCATGATACCCAACCACCAGATATCGTAGTCATGGTATGTAGCCGTGGCAAGTAGGATCTGGATGGACTTAAGCATAGGTACTGGAAAAGGTTTCATCATTATCCATGCCTGGTCAATGACGAAAACCTTTAACAAATCTAGCTTTGAAAGTCTCAACTTTTCCATGTACACCAAGTAATCTTCTCAAGATATACTTGCTCCTGATGGGGATTTAACCCTTCAGATATAGCAACCAAAGTTCATACTTTGTTGGTGTATAAGGATTCCATCTCAGATCACTAAGCATCCAGCCATTCTTACATAGTCTTACTCCTGATGGCCAGCTCGAAGCTAGTTGGGTCATCATCTCATGATGCAATCCTCGCTCCCACTGTCATCGAGAAACCGTAGTATCTCTCAGGCAGGTGAGGAACCCTACTAGATCGGCGGAGAGGCTGAGGTTCGTTGGAATCTACTGAATCCTTTGGCTCTATCAAATCATCTGCTGCAGTTTGTATAGCTGGAACATTTCCAGTTCTACATAACAGACCTTGCCTCGAGCTTGTCCGGATTTTGCTTTTAGACATAGGCCGGACAACCCCAAATCTTAACTAGCTTAAGACATGGGCTCTTCCCATACCATATCTCATATGGAGTGGTAGGCAACTGATTTGATCGTAACCTTATTCAATAGGTATGCAGCTTCTCAAGTGCATAACCCCCTAAAAGAAAATAGGTAACTCAGTATTACTCATCATAGAGCACACCATATCAAATAGGGTGTATCTGCTCCGCCCCGATATACCATCGTGCTATGGTGTATACGGAGGAGTAATGCTGAGAGAGAATCTCATTCTCCTTCAGAATAGTCCAGGATTTCCATGCTCAAGTATTCTCCTCCTTGATCTCATCATAGGACATAATACTTATACACGTATCGGTTCTCTACTTCTATCTTATATTCTGTGAATATCTCAAAAGGTTCGGACTTGTGTTTCAACAAGAACATATGTCTGAATCTAAAGAGATCATCAGAGAACGTAATGAAGTATAAAGAACCGGTCTTGGTATGTGTAGACAGGGGACCTACATACATCAACATGTATCATCCCAAGAGTTCACTAACTCTTTCTCTGTTTCCAATAAACAGGGCTATGGTCATCTTATCTTTGTGACATGACTGGCAAGTTTCACAAGATGTAAATTCAAACTGATTTAAATATACATCTAAATGTAACTTCAGCCAGTCGGGTCGCATTGATCTGACCTAGTCTACAATACCTCAAGAAGAATCCGTTCATTTCTGAACTCTTCCTTTTGTGTGTGTTCCGAATACTAAGAACTGTAGTTTGATTTAGAACATCAATGCTTTTAGATAACGTGCCTGAACTGATCAACTTTTGATATAGGAAATGTTCAAAACATTATCCAACAATACGAAATTTTATCGTTTCTTTACTAATAAAGAGACAGATATGATTTTGTATATCAGGTTCGGTATCTAATAACATTCGTTCAGAATCAATGTATTACAATACAGGGTGACAGTGACCAACAGATTTGGCTGCAACACTTGCCCCGTTTTCTGCCTCATGAAACTTATCACCCGTTCTCAGTTTTTCTACTCTTTTGTAGCCCTATGTAACAGATTACATATCTGGGATCCTGATCCGGTATCATATACCAAGGATGCGGAGGATACTGAGAAACAGTTCTGTATAATGAACACACCCGAAGATGATGCATCAGCATGCACTCTCTTCGTTTGGGCGGTATGGGAAATCTGGTATTCCCCAAATTCCTGCTCTGTCTTATAACAATTATAAGTTGGAGCGGGACCAACGTTCCCCAGCTCAGTATAACAAGCGGGTTCGGTCAATAATCCATTTTATTATCTTGATTAAGGCGTGATATGGTCGCTACCAGGAGAGAAAGAGAGAAGAAAACACTCAGCGTGCGCTCTTGCAAGAATAGATTGGTTATTATTTTATCTAATCAGGATGGCTCCCACTGCTTTTTATCAAATCTTCCTTCAAACCCTAAAAGGAAAGACTAGCTGGGATTAATTACACACTACAAGTTCGCCAATCTTTCAGCCAGGCCAGTGTCGGTACTTTGAGGGAGGTCCCCCGTGCTTTCGCACGAACCTAATTAATGTAAACCTCGTTTTCCCAGAGGCGTAACCTCGTTAACACCTTTCTAGACACCTACTTGATCGGCTAATTGTAATGTATAAAACTCTCCCAGGAGTAACTCTTACTCGCAGCAGGTATCGGGACCCAACTATCTCATAGAAGGTATGCAATCTCATTGCAAATTTCAACACTTGAAATTCCCGATAATATTTTGCCCCTAGCTCGCTATGACCTTGACGCATGCCAAACAACCCATAGTCTGCTAGTCAAGTTCAACCCGTCATTTCCTGATTGAATTAAACCCACCCGCACGACCCTTGACGCATGCCAAACAACGCCGTACGAATACCCTAATCCAATCGCATCGTATGCTAGCAGATAAGCAATAGTTAGCTACCGTACACTACGCCTTGACGCATGCCAAACAACCGCAGCACGAATACTAAATAGTACTTATCTGAAATGACGGAGGGCTACGACAGGTTTTTCTGAAAACCTATTGCGTAATGAACTTGATATCGTTGTAGGATCGAATGAATTTTAAAATGGAGTGTTTTTGAGGCTTTTCTAGTTTTGCTAAAGGAATCACTCCCGGTGAAGGGATCGTCGGTCCTTTCCTCGTCGAATGAGGTGCGGGATATATCATATATATCACTGTGCAAAGCAAAAACTCTTAAAAGCAATCAAAAGACAAACCGAGTGTGTAGCATCTGCCAGTTATTGCTAAAGGAGTCACTCCCGGTGAAGGGATCTCGGTCCTTTCCTTATCGAATAAGGTGCAGGATATATCGTATATACCGCTGTGTAAAGCAAAAAACTGTAGCTACCTGTTTTATTTTGAAATTCGATTCTACAACATCTTTAGGTTTCTTTTATTTCATTAATCATATTAATGAAGTCCCATCATTTAAATACCTAAACATCACAGATAAATACGACGTGCACTTATGCCATCCGCATTCGCCACGATGTCCCCTCGTGCACCGTTAGGTTAGGTAACTAACGACAGAGCGGGGCAGGGCTAGCGCGGGTGTAAAACATAAGTAACGTCTATATAATATATCATATATACTATATACTGTATCTATCACAGAACATCATATGATCACATCACAGATATCGCAGCAGAAGAATCATATGAAATATTGGATATACTAGGACGTCCGTGTTTTCAATACGAGCCAGTATAAAACACGGATTCCACGGTCGTGATGAATAGCCAAACCCACACCCCTAGAACCCTACGAGAGCGGCAAGCAACCCTACCAATTCTGGAGTTAGGAGACCCGGACTCGACTCCTCGAGTTGGTCTCCCACTGGACTCCAGAACCCGGTTACTTGTGCCCTCCTCCTTGGGTCTATCCTAGTGCGGAAAAGTAAATAATATACATCAACGGTGACAACTTCCGCTACCTGGAAGTGCCCCAATAAAAGAATATTACATACAAGTTTTTACATGAATAAAAATGAAAAACACTCATCTCACATAAAAAACCCCGGCTATTCAAACACGACGATCCAATATAACATATCCAGCAACACATAACATCACATGTCATCAACGTAAGTAAACATGCGTATCCCAATTGTCGTTGACATATAGAAACGAAACCGGCGATATCACATATTACACTTACGGTCACAGAAAAGAAAGTGTAAAACTACAACAGTTGGAATCCGCAACCACCTCAGACATCACATGCCTGACCAAATGAATTCTTTAGACATCGCATGCCTAACAATTATAAACCCCGCATTTTAGTCTCATTATCGAAAACACTTTTCAATATCAAGTCGGGCAATTCAACAAGATTCCCGACATCCTGATCGAATGCTCGTCGCAAACTTTAGTAGGCGGCCGCACCCCCGATACCGTCGACGAAGTGCACCAAGGCGGAACACCGCTACCGCGAGCACCCGAACGGATGCTTTCGGCGACGGGGTTCTCCTACAGTCACTTGGTCGGGGCTATGGAGTGAGGCTGTCTATTAAGTTTACCCGGCGAGTATCCGCGTAAGCTACGTGATTGCGACGGACTTTTGATCACATCAAAATTCCGTGGCAACCGATCAAGTGAGACTAAATTGCTATGTTTATAACATTCATCCAGTTATCACATAACTTTTGTAAATTCCAATTGTTGTATCACATTCCGGACAAACAGAAAATGTTAAACTTTCCGATCGAACAATCGAACACCCAAGTTTTCCCGATACAGATCAACACATGAAATAAGTCTAACAACATTCAGTTCGTGCCTCAGTACCAACGGTACAGCCGTAGAAGGGTCAAGCCAACGCCTCACATGTGGCACGCCGTACTGCCCCAAACCCGAAGGTTCAAAGGGCAGTTCAAGACGGTCACATAATCGAGTTAAGGTTTGTTGTCTTCTAGAGGGTCCATCGCGTTACTTGCACTACTTAGAACGTCGTTAAACAACGGAAAAATCCAACACTTGGAAATTTCCCGACAGGGGAAAAATTGGGTATTTATATCCGGTCGAACTTTTTAACATATTCTAAAATTTATCCGGAAAGTCAAATAGACAAAATTTGATACCCCGATCGAAACACCGAATCCCCAAAAGTACCCCAGAATACTCTTCTGTATAGAAAATATTAAAAATTTCCAGAAGACTCGGTACTTAAAAACAAGATTTACTGTGCAATCCACGTGCACTAATTCAAACAAGTAGCAGCGGAACCGCCGCTAATCCCGTAGTGGGGGCCGTGGTTCCGCGCCAATATAGTCGAGTTAGCCGTACGAGCTTCACAGTAACTCATTAAATTACCTGCTGAATTTTTTGGAAACTTTTAATCTGGAAAAATCCCAGAAATTAAAAAAAGTACAGAGAGCATATATAGGGTTGGGTTTTCGGGTCGTTTGGACTTCAAATTCCGTCGAGACTTCGCCTAAGGCTCTAGCTAGGCTCTGATACCAGTGAAAGGTTCCTAGGCACCCTAATGAGGTCTCACAAGGCATCGAACATGCCAATTTCATAATTTACGGGTGCCTACAAACCCTAACAAGATCGTTTGCTAGAAATTTAGGCGAAAAGATAACTAGTTAACACTTAACTAAGGGAATACGGAAATACAACCTTTGTAGATCCGTTTGCTCCACCTCCATAGCTCCGCAACGACGTCCTCTCGCTGTCCATAAGAAGTCCCGGGCTCTAGCGTCGGCTTCGTCGGAGAATGGGCAAGCTAGGTCGTCGATGTCCATGCCGAAGATGATCTACGTCGAGGCATCGCTAAATCAAGCTCCGACTTCACCAAGTCAAGAAACTTGTGAAGTAAACACACTCTACTACTTGGCAAGAGGTAGAGGATGAAGAAATAGGAAGTGGGTAGACTTTAGTTTTGGATTTCTCACTCATATGCTCAATATGCCATTGATGAAGACAAGCTTCATCATGAAGAAGAAGAAGAGCAAGAAGAAGATAAGTATTAAGATAAGAATAAAAATAAAAGGAAAAATCCATTCTTATCATAATTCTCACCATGGTTAGGTGTAGAGAATTAACTTGAGTTAATTGAAGTGGTTAGGGTTGAGCATGAGACAAAATGGTCAAAGTCTTCATGAAGATTCATGAATGATCAAAAGAAAGCAACCATTTTCCTCATTATGCCTTTTCTTTTTCCAAAAAGATAAATGAATAAAAAGAAATCAAAAACCCTAATCACCCACTTAACTATAGTTTAATTCTTAACACTTAACCATAATGCATGTATCATCGAACATGATACAAGCAAGTGCACAAAATCATATCGCATATGCAATGCACACAGCCGAGTGAGAAATCCATCTAAAGTGAACCAATACTAGTTAACGCAAAGTAATATATCAAATATATAATTATGCATTAAATCATTAAATCAACACTTGATTTAACGATCCGGTCATATCGTATATAACCGACTAGTATCCAATGTATCGGCTTATCGAATCAACGCTTGAATTGATAACTAGGTTATATCGCATACAACCATTCGATACATTCATCGCGAGAATGGAATACGGTATCACATACATGCATTATTCTCGGTCCCGCACATATCTCATATGCGCTCCTATTTCGTTTCGCTTGAGCCAGGAAACCTCTGTGTAGGACTCTAAAGACTCGTCAATACGCCGGCAGCAGATGATGATCATATCAAGCATCCACAAGCCGCAAGCGGTCTGCTAAACGTAACGGCCATCCGGGTATTGAGCGATCAGAAGATCGACGAGCACGCCCGCTCACACTCCTGTGAATCCAACCAGTAACACTACCGTACAATCCGGTCTGATCATCTGATATGTCGCATATCTCGCCTAGGGGTGGTAAACGTCAGACCCCAATAGCTCGATAAGTCGTGTTGATATGAGGTCTATAACTGTTCGAGAAACTACTGGTAACACTTACCAGTAAATCTCAGCAACCCTGGCCAGGGATTTCCGGTTATAGCCAATCGAACACAGCGCAACATCAACTCCCTATACCGGGAGAGACGAATCCCCTCCTATCGCTCATTGCCTCCATGTGACTCGGGACTGTACCCAAAAACCACCGTTTTGCACGCCCTCTTGGACTTGGTAAGATGGAAATCAAAGCACAGTGGGAACCACACAAGACTCTATGACGATCTCGGGTCAACAGACTACTCTGTACCAGTGTCACCAGAGAACTGCCATCTGACGTGAGGTATAATACCATCTGGGAGTTCTCGGCGAGTCCGTCCAGTGTACCCAGTCTCTACTGAGCACCCGTATATCATCTCCGATGTCAAACACCAATGGATATGGGATCATCCATCGCCCATCTGTATGGGTCGAGAAGGTATACGCTAGTCTACTCTGGTATATCGATGCCCCATCTCGATACACCCACGACTAGGGACTTTGAAGGATGTACTTATGGACTACCATGTCCCCACAAGTATGATCCACATCATAGTCCAGGTAGTCAAGTACACATCCTAAGGGCTTTACCAACATGTAATAGAGAGGCAATCAGTATACACGTTAAGGTAAAGTGTAACCAGATAGCATACTATCATGTCGAGCAAGAAAGTCCTCCCTATATATGTCCCAGCATCCACTACAATATACATCCAATGTACAGTAATGGCCTCTAGGGCATACATATAACTAACACTCTCATGAAGGTCCAAGTCAACTTTGGTCAAACGGTCAACAAAGTCAAGTATGGTCAAATGGTCAAAGCAATTAGCCATCACACAATTATCACTAAAAAGATTAGTAAATAATGTCCCCGGCTCATAATGGTTTTGACCGAACCAACTGCCAAAACCCTAATGAGTCCGCCTCATAATGGTTTTGACCGAATCAACTGTCAAAACCCTAATGAGGCACCTCCTTCTTCTTCGCTCCTCAATACTGTGCATACACACCCGCATCCGCATTCCGTAGAATGCGAATACACAGAAGACAAAACTAATCCATCCGTGCAATACTAGAATCCGGCTTAAACCAAAGCCCACTAGTATTGCCTGCCCGAACAACATACGTACACAAGTGCACGTAAGTGATCGTACTCCCGCCGTAAAACCATACGGCCTCTACACGTTTCGCTCAATGCAGGGAAACTCTCTGTGTGGGACTCTAAAGACTCGACACTACGCTGGCAGCGGGTTTAACCACAGACTGCAAGTGGCACTAGCTGTACGTAACGGTCCCCAGGTAGATGTCGATAAGAAGGCCGATGAGGTAAACCCATCCGAACTCCTACTGAGCCTGTATGTGACAATCTGCGTACAGTCCGGTCCGTTCGTCTGAAAATATCGCATGGCGAGCCTAGGGGGTGGTAAACGTCAGTCCCCTAATAGCGGTACAAGTCGTGTCGGAGCGTAGCCCAGAACACCCTGAGATAACACTGGAAACCTACCAGTATATCTCGCTTGCCCTGGCCAGGGACTACTTGTGTAATGGCTCTCCTAGACATAGCGCGATATCAACCCCCAATACCGGGAGAGGCGAATCCTGTCTAACCGTCACTGCCTCCAAGTGCTTCGGGACTGCACCCAACTACTACCTGTTTGCACGACTCCTTTGAGCCGTGGTAGGGTAGTAATCTAAGTACAGTGGGAACACACTCGAGGCGAAGTGACGGTGTCAAGTCAGCGGACTAAGATGTACTCATGCCACCTGGGAACTGATAACTGACGATAGGTATAGTACCAACCAACAGTTCCCGACGAGTCCTGTCCAATATACTCGTAACCTAACGAGCACCCGCATACTATCTCCAGTACGACGTACTGATGGCTGTGGGACAGACCATCTCCCCTGCTGGGATGAGAAGCGCATACGCTAGTCTACTCCGGAGTATCGATGCCCTGTCTCGATAATCCTACGACTAGGGACCTGTATAAGGATGTGCTTGTAGATTACCAAGCCCCCACTGGTGTGACTGCCATCACAACGCTGGTAATCAAGCAAAGATCCTAAGGGCTCCACTAATGTGTATAGGCAATATGCTAAAAGAAACACATGTACACACATTGAAGTATAAACAAACCAAGTAGCATATTACCATTTTGAGCAAGATTGTCTATACAACTGTGAATATCCCAAGCTTCCATCAAGTAATATACAAACTAGTATGATACAGTAATGGTCTCTAGGGCATATACACTAACAGAGTTGCCAGTTGTGAGAGGACTATTGATGTACAGCCTACCTCAGAGATTGTGATGTCGTCTACCGTGTGGACAGATGACCCAGCTGTTGCTGAGATTGATATGATTTTGGCTTCCAGAGCTTACGAACTGAGATCGCTGGAGCTTCCAGTCAGAGATGCGACAGATGATAGCTAGTCTATCCTGAGTTAAGAGATGAAGGTGATTCGTCAAATTGATACGCTGACGCAGGCCCAGTTGAGTTGAAAATTTCCAGTATGGAGAGTCTTACTCAGATCTAGAGTAGACCGATCCAGAGATGACCGTGATGTATCGTCTTTCCTGGAGGATTGAGGCATTGTTTAGCATGCGGACGAAGGGTACTCGCATGTCGTCCAGGTGAAGTTAAAAAGTTTGAACGAATGTCAGAAACCCATTTTTCCAAGTTTAAAGTATTCGAAGGAACATGCAAGTAATTCTGTAGACTCTCTAGAAGAATGAAACCCTAACTCGACATAATGACCATGGAACCGCTTCTGAACCTTAGGGTTTGCAGCAGTTCAGCGGTGCCATCAGTGAGGCTTGAGTTTGCCCTTCTACAGTTGGTTCATAGGTACTGTGGCATGTACTGGATATCATTAGACTGTGCTCAGGTGTTGAGCTTTCGGGGAATTATGGGACTTTGATGAATCGATCGAAAAGTTTAACGTCGTTCGGGTATCAAGTGATAGGAGATCAGGAAGTTGAACAGCTTCGGATTGAGGACCTCACCTAGATGCATTATGAATTGATCGAGAACGAACGAGTATTGAGTATTCCTCCGATGGTTAGGACGAGTTCCTGAGGACGTGTTCAGCTAGATATCTTCTACAGAGTGATGAAGATACCAAGTTCGTGATTTCGAATCTGTGTAAGAGACTTCGGATTGACTGTAGCCGAGAACCATTGTTGTACGCAGATAGCATGACGTGACACCGAAGCGGACGATAATAAAGACAAGTGGAATAAGAGGTTCGTGCGTGATGTTAACGAGCTGTGGTTACTGCCCGTCGAGATTAGAGATCAAAAGTGTATACAGAAGCGTTAGAATACGACCAGTTCCCAAGGAAATGTTGTGCTGAGAACGCAGATGTCTAGAGGACGAGAAAAGATTATGCAAGAGTACCATCCTCCGTATAGTTCGGCATAGGCTAGATCGAAAGAGACCCTAAGTAGGTTCCTTCCAGGACACTACTGCGATGAGATTTGTATCCAGGATCAGTTGTCTCACGTATATTCAGAGGGCCAGAGGCCGACGCCAGTGACGTGCTGCTTTATAAGTGGTCATACTAATTGGCCAAGAGATGACCAGAGGAGTGCCAGAGCGGAATCATTTCCGTTAGCACACCTGACCGGGACGACGGGCCGACGGATTGCGAGATTGGTAATCTACAGTGAAAATGAGGACCCAGAGACAGAGGACGCCAGACCGTGAGCAGGAGGCAAACGGATGTTCTTGCTCTGCCAGTTTTGGGCGCACCGACATTTTTTTCGACATTGCAGGAAGTGTACCTCAATGTCATTTATTGCGATTTGCGTTGTGATCCGAGTATCACGCTTATATCGCTTGGATTTGAGTTTTGATGATTGAGCTTTATGATATTGTTTTCGTGCACCATGGCTGCACCTACTGGGTATTTGCATTTTGTGCACAGTTATTGCACTTGATTTTAGTTTATACACCGCTACATCGGTTTGTGATTTGTGCGTATTTCTTGCACTTGAGATCGGTTTTGTGCCTTGCATGCACATGTTTATGATTTCCTGGATTTCACACAGTTGATTTGATTTTGTGCG